>OZ026499.1:9038617-10403617 GCA_964019985.1 Aurelia sp. 4 Dawson et al 2005 | reverse complement strand
AGACCGAAGGAACACTGATGGCAGCTCAAGACCAAGCCTTGAGGACAAATGCAATAAAGAGTAGAATTGACAAACAAGATATATCACCAATGTGCAGGCTTAGTGGAGAAAGAGAAGAGACCATCAGCCATATTGTTGCAGAGTGCACAAAACTCGCACAGAAGCAATATCGCCACTGGCGCCATGACAGGGTCGCATTGGTTATACAATGGACATTGCGCAAAAGATTTGGATTCCCCCATAGCGATCAGTGGTATGAACATGTACCAGAAAGAGTATTAGAAAATGAAAATGTAAAGTTACTGTGGGACTTTTCTATTCAGACGGATCACCACCTTGAACACAATAAACCTGATATATTGATACACGAGAAAAGAAGCAGGGGATGCTATATCATAGATGTCGCATGCCCATTTGATACAAGGGTAAAGACGAAAGAGCTTGAGATCGTTGAACGTTATCAGGACTTAAAAAGAGAAATTGGTAGGATCTGGGAATGCAGAAATGTATGCGTTGTTCCAATCGTTATAGGGGCGTTGGGTACATTGAGCAAGAACTTTAGCTCATGGGCAGCAAAGATAGAAGTAGAAGAGAAGATTGACATGATGCAGAAAGCTTGTGTGTTAAGAACGGCAAAGATCATCAGGAACGTTCTAGATATCTAAGGTCAAGGGTATTGACTTGATATCTAGCTGAACAGCAAACCACAAATGACGTAAAACAAGATGCATGGTGTGAAAAAATTAAAACAATAATAATAATAATTTTTATCATTATGATAATAATAATAATGATAATAATAAAAATAATAATAATGATAATAATAAATAAACTAATACCTCATTAAAATTCAACAGAAAAAAAGAAAAGAAAAACGAGACTGCTAAAATTCCAAACGTTTCGATCTAAAATCTTCCTCAGTCTAAAATCTTCCTTCCTAATGATAATAATAATAATAATAATAATAATAATAATAATAATAATAATAATAATAATAATAATAATAATGATAATGATAATGATAATGAATCTTCAGACGGTCCAAAAGACATGCTTACTAGGAACTGCAAGGATCCTTCGTAAAGTATTGAGCATCTGAACTTCAGGACATGACATGCCTTAGGTGTATTGTTTACACCCGGCCAAAGAAAAGCAACCAGTATGAACTGTGACATTTAGCAGCATAACAATGATAATGATAATAATAATGATAATGATAAATGAAAACAACTGTTTAAAAACTTCTACGTATAGATATAAAATCTTTGTCAGGAATAACTTCTCAAGAGAGCAACCGAGTATTTATAGGTAATGTAAAAGTTAAAAACATACAAGCTGCAAGAAAATAAAGGTTTAAAATTGAATTTACAGGTTTGAACAAAATATTACCATGCCCAGTGAGAGTAAAACAGCAAGCTTAAGAAAAACGCAGTTTTTACTGCACCTCAAGAGAGCATAATTTTGTTTTTTGGCTTATTGTAAACATGTTAGATCAATGTCTCTGGAGAGGCTTGAAACTCCGGGAAGGCAAAAAATACAAGATCTAGTAGAAAACCGCGGGGACCTTACCGATGAACTTTCTACGATTCGCTCCATGTAGCATGATAGGGGATTCCACCCTAACGCCGCGTGTACCGACACACGAAATCAAAGGAGAGGGCCGCAAAGCCACGCCCACCAAATCTTCAGGCAATAAATGCAATTGCAGGACTCAGGCAATTCCGCACGCAAACATGTCTAGCTGGACATCCGCAGCCCGTTCATTTAGTCCCCTCGGTAAAAATGTTCCCAATCGATATTGCCAAAAAAGCTCTTCTTGGCGCAATAAAATACGTTTTCTGCCCCGTCAATTATTTTGATAGTAACATCAAATTTTCCGCGATGATTTGAATCGAAAAAATGACTGAAAAAATTTGCCTGTGGAAGTTTGTTGCAACTCCAAAAGAATTAGATTACTCGCAAATCAAAGTTGACTTGGAAAATTTTGGCGGACGCCTTCGTTTGAAGTGGCATTTTAGGGAGTCAGAGGAATTTTCGGAATACCCTGTTTTTAGGCCAAAAAGTAAGTTCAACCCTCGATATAAAGATATTGCGATTAAGGTATATTTAAGTAAGAGGCAAATGGGCAGTTAGGGGATCCCAATGTGTATGAAAAACTTGATGAAGATCCTTCAGAAAGACCTCAGAGGATTATTTCTGATGCTCTAGAAACTGTGGAGGATGGCGGAGATGTAGACGACTCAACTCTAAATTATTTTTTGACTAATAACCCAAGACTGGGTCATTTTTATCTTCTACCGAAAATTCACAAGAGGCTTAATGGTGTCCCTGGGAGACCAGTTATTTCCAACTGTGGATACTTTACGGAAAATATTTCTGAGTTTTTGGACCATCATTTACAACCTTTGGCTAAAACTGTAACATCGTACATAAAAGACACAAACCAGTTCCTCAAAAAACTTTCTGAATTAGGTGAAATTGCTGAAGACGCCATTTTATGTACTCTCGAGTACCGAATAATCGTCCCCCCCGTTGATTAATTTTTGAAAAATTTTCCAACCCCCCGCTCTTATTCCCACCCCCCCCCTTTTATTAATTTTTGGAAATTTGAAATGGTATTAGACATGATTTCTAAATAAACGCAAGAAAAAGTCTCAAGAAGTGCATTCAAGAGAACCAGAGTTCGAAAGTAAATGTATCAGTGACATCACTGTTCACATAAATATATGACAGTTACGTGTTTACTTAAGAAAAGGGCTATTTTCTGTTTCTCGAAGCACCCCCCCCCCCGATTATTCCAACCCCCCCGATTATTGTTATATCGAACCATTTCCAGCCCCCCCAATTATTCTCACCCCCCCGTTTATTCGGTACTCGAGAGTACGGTGGATGTAGTTGGGTTATATTCAAACATTCCACATGAGGAGGGGTTAGAGGCACTGAGAAGAGCACTTGACCATCGGGAAAACAAATCCGTCTCAACGGAGTCCCTTACAGAGTTGGCAAAAGTAGTTTTGAAGAATAATTGCTTTGAGTTGAATGGTGAATTTTGCCAGCAGCTACGAGGTACAGCTATAGGTACAAAGTTTGCCCCTTAATATGCAATTCTGTTCATGATGGCACTTGAAGAGAGGTTGTTGTCTGGCGCAACAGATAAGCCATGGCTTTGGTGGCGGTTTATTGATGACATATTTTTGATTTGGCGACACGGGGAGGAAAAGTTGAAAAAGTTTCTAGATTCTTTGAACCAAGCACACGAGTCAATAAAATTTACGGCAGAATGGTCTAAGGAGAGGGTGAGTTTCCTCGATGTTCAGGTGATCAAGGAGGGCAATAGGATAATTACGGATTTGTTCAAAAGCCGACAGACACTCACCAACTGCTGCACCGTACTTCCTATCACCCTGGTCATACTAAGAAGGGAATTACTTACAGCCAAGCTTTAAGAACTCAGAGAATTTGTTCGGAGGATCGCTTTTTTGATAGGCGGGTGGAAGAACTTAAGGGTTGGCTGGTTAAAAGGGGACATAGGGAAGGAGAAATCGATCAGCAAATTGAAAGAGTTCGTCCTTGTGATCGCGAAGGCCTTTTAAACAGACAAAATATGGACCAGAGTGATGGTAGGATACCGTTGGTGCTGACATACCATCCGGCCCTTAATAAGGTTTATGAGATCCTTAGGGATACCTCAAATGTCCTACTGGTTGATCAAAAACACAAAGAATTGTTCCAAAACAAAGTCTCTTTGTCGTACCGTAGAGCTAAAAACCTTAAGGACCAGCTGGTGAGGGCAAAATTACCCGAAGTGGATGGTGGGATTTGGATTTTGTCGGTTAGGGGCTGTTATAAATGCAATGGCAGAAAAAGTTGTAAAATTTGTGGTTTAATCCAAGATGGGGACAGTTTTCAAAATTCTCACGAAAACAGATCTTTTAACATCTTTTCGGGGAGGTACAACTGTAACTCAGAAAATGTTGTTTATTTGTTGCAGTGTGAATGCTGCCATAAGAAATATGTGGGCAGCACTAAAACCAAAGAGACATCATGTGTAGCTCATCATGTGTAGCTTAGAAGAGACATCATGTGTAGCTCATCAGGTTCCAGTATTTCTTGCAGGTCTTTTAGTAATTTTCCGCGGCTAACAGCGTCGAAGGCCTTACTCATATCTAGCAGTAAAAGGTAGATGTTGTAGTTGCTGGATGTGATAGCTTTTTCTACTAGCATCTTAATTGCAAAAACCTGTTCGGTCGTGCTCCGCCCAGCTTGGTAGGCAGCTTGTTCTATTGGAATTTTAGTGCTGAGGCGGTTCCAACATCTTCCTATTATACAAATGGCAAGCAATTTTCTTAGTACAGCTAACAGTATGATTGGTCGTAGATTTGATGGCGGTCCTGGCTGTTTTCCTGGTTTTCGGAGGGGTTTTAGGATACCCTGTTTTATCTGTTCTGGGTATTCTCCTGTGTTTGCCACGTTGTTCAGCAGTTTGGCCACGCCTTCATGTATTTCCGGTGGTCCGTACTTCACAAATTCTGAATCCATGTTATAATCTCCCACACTTTTCCTGTTCTTTAAAGTTTCTGCTGTCTTTTTTATTTCTAAGCCAGTAAAGGGTGTTTTCATTTCACACGGTGGTATCGTTGGGAGTAATTCTTTCGTTTCCATCGTGAACATTTTTTGGAAATGTTTCGTTGTTAAAGTTATCTGTTCTTTCTCAGAGCCAGCAATGCTGCCATCCTCTCCTTGTACGATGAGGGGTTTCTTTGGCTTTCTATTATTAAGGGTTCTGATGGCCTGATAACACTTGTTCGAATCATCATTTTTTTCTTCTATTTCTGCTAGTTGCCTGTTCATTTTTTCATTCTCGGGTATTCTTATTCTTTTACGTATCTGTTTCATGATTTCGCTCCTATTTTTCTTAGTTCTTCCCTTTTTCCTTTCTCTTGACATGCATCTATTTGATTTTTTAATTGCTTTTGTTCATTTGATAGATCTTCTAATATGACGTCATCATGGCGCTTTTCTTTCAACCTTACACCAAGGACTTCTCCTGCAGTTAAACACGATCTTATTATGTGGTCCCATTGTTCTTGTGGGTTTTCAAAGTTCTGTTTCCCCAAGTAATTCTCTGTTGTTTTCTCACTATACTTTTCCCTGATGATTGTGTTTTCTAGCTTTTCAACATCTATCTTTTTTGTTTTACATATTTGCATGTTTTAATTTCCACCATGTGATTTTCATTTCCATTTTTACTAATTTATGATCTGTGCTTGTTTCTATGCCCCCATTACTTAAGAATTACTTATAAAGACACCGAATCTACTTTTAGTGAGTTATTACAGAAGGACTGTGCAGTTACTATTCATACAAAGAACTTGCAAATACTTATGACTGAGATGTACGAAGCTAAAAATGGGCTAAACCCTTCATTCATGCAGGAAATCTTCCGTGAAAATACAACTCATTACAATTTGCGAAATAATAACGAATTTACTCAACCCAGAGTGAGATCCGTCAGCAACGGGACAGAAAGCGTCCGATTTAAAGGTCAGCAATTGTGGCAAACGTTGCCACCAACCATACGGAATTCGGAAACCCTTTGTCGATTCAAAAAAGAGATTAAAAATTGGTACGGAGAAAATTGTCCATGCAAATTATGCCGCATTTTCATTCCAAACTTGGGCTATTTATGATGATTGCTTTAAGATATCCGCATTAAATGTATATTCCAATGATTTGGAAATACTTTTATCTATTACTTTTTTATCTAATACTGTATATACACCTTTTTACGTTGGAATTAATTAGCTATTTTTTATTTTAGCTATTGTATTATATTATCCAACGATAAATAAATTGATAATCTATATTAATATTTTATGAAGCAGATTTTGTTGCACGTAAAACTCGAGCACCGTTGAACCAATCCTCACCAAACTTTCCAAATATCTTCGTCTTCACCGTACCTAACGCAATAGAGATTTTGTTTTTTCAAATTCACCCTAAAAGCGGGGAAATGGGGGTAAAGCGGCAAAGTCAAAGGATCGGTGGACTCCCCGTGCGAAATGGACGCTAGAGAAAGAAAGGAAGGCGAGGAACGGGATAACAGGACCTGCTGGAATGATAAGTCAAAAATGGTCGATAACTTGAATACTGCAGAACTAATGCTCACGAAACTTCCTAATATCTTTGTCTTCCCGCTAGATACTTCAATAAATATTCCATTTCTTATATTTTCTCCATAAGGAGTGGGAAAGGGCCAGAAAAGACCTTAGGTGCCTCAGCTGTAGGATGCTTTTTTAAGCTTTTCCAGTGTTTAGATACTAGGATACTAAAGAAGTCAGCTAAGAATGTTTCTTGAATCGTTGCGACTTTTGATTTCTGACAATGTTGATATACTAATAATTGCTGAAACGAAAATTGATAGGAAATTTTCTTCTAGTCAGTTTTATATCAATGGCTTTAAGGAACCTTTTCGATTTGACCGGGACAAAAATGGAGGCGGCTTATTGATTTATGTGAAGGAAGGGGTTCCAGCAAAACTGAAAACAGACTTTAAGCTACCTTCTAACATCGAGTGTGGAATTATTGAGATAAACCTCAATAAGAAGAAATGGTTACTTCTAGGCATCTATCGTCCACCATCTCAACAGGAAGAATACTTTTTTAATGAAATTGGTAAGGCATTAGATAACTATAGCACCACAAATGAAAACTTCATACTAGTTGGTGACTTTAACACAGAGGAAGATGGTCAGAATATCAGAAATTTTTTGGACGCATATGGGTTAAAAAATTTGGTAAACAGTCCCACCTGTCATAAATCTGATAGCTCTACTTGTATAGATCTTATTTTAACAAATAGATCAAGAAGTTTCAAAAATACGAAAACAATTGAAACAGGACTATCAGACTTTCACGAAATGATTGTAACAGTATTTAGAAGTGGCTTTGTTAAGAAAGGCCCAAAACTAATCTTATATAGAGACTATAAAAAATTTGACGTACAGGCATTTCGTACAGAACTTGCAGTAAGACTATCAAAAGTTGGTTCTGATCAAGGTCTTATTGAGAATTATGGGGTTTTTAATGATATAGTGAGCCAATTGCTGGATAAGCATGCACCCCTGAAAAAGAAGCATGTGAGAGCAAATGATGGTCCTTTCATGAATAAAACCCTCCGTAAAGCCATAATGCGCAGGTCTCATTTGAGAAAGAAATACGATGAAAACAAAAATGATTCCAATTTAAAGTTATATTAGAAGCAGAGAAATCAATGTGTTAAGCTCCTGCGGAAAGCGAAAATGAGTTATTACAAAAATCTGGACACCACCATCGTTAATGATAATCGCAAATTTTGGCGGACGGTAAAACCTCTATTTTCTGACAAGGTACAGGTTCCCACAAGTTTAACACTGCTTGAAAATAACAACTTGATATCAAATGATGAGGAAGTAGCTGAGGTGTTTAATAACTATTTTGCGAATATTACTGATGCATTGGGTATTAAGGAAATCACAGAGAATATCTCCTCTGTGTCTGGACTAGTTGATCCTCTAGATATTGCTATTAAAAAATTTAGTTTGCATCCAAGCATTATAAGAATTCAGTCCAATACGAAATATAATGAAAGATTTAGTTTCAGTGAGGTATCCATTCAGCAGGTTGTTTCGCAACTGGCACGGTTAGATCCAAAGAAATCTTCGCCTGTTGGCGCAATCCCGGCTAAAATTTTAAAAGAGTACCCAGATATATTTGCGCATAATCTATGTAGCCTCTTCAATCAAAGTGTTGCTCATGGCACATTTCCATTGGAACTAAAAGCCGGAGAGATAACATCACTCTTTAAAAAGGATGACGCTTCTCTGAAGAAGAATTTCAGGCCAATCACTGAGCTCCCTGCAGTATCAAAGGTTTTTGAGCGACTGATGCACTCCCAGTTAATACAATTCGCAGACTCATTTCTCTCCATATTACTATGCGGTTTCGAAGAGGATTCTCTACACAAAATGCGCTTTTGCATTTTCTAGAAAAAGTCAAAATGGGATTAGACAACAAAAAATTTGCGGGTGCAATTTTAATGGATCTGTCAAAAGCCTTTGATTGTTTGAATCATGAACTGCTGATAGCCAAACTCGATGCATATGGCTTAGGCAGATCTGCATTTGAATTTATCTATAGTTATCTATCAGCGAGGAAACAGCGTGTAAAGGTAAATGGCTCTTTCAGCAATTGGCGTGAAACAAATCTCGGTGTTCCACAAGGTTCCGTTCTGGGACCACTTTTATTCAACATATATATAAATGATATGCTCTATCTGATGGAGGATGCCAAAATTTGCAATTACGCTGACGATACCACTATTTACGTTGTGAGTGAAAAGATAGATGATGTTGTGCGAAGATTAGAGGATGGCGTTGCAGCCATCTTAAACTGGTTTCCTAATAACTATATGAAACTTAACGAAGAAAAATGCCATGTAATCATTTTTGGTGGAATGCATGACGATATACGTGTTAAAATTGGTACTTCTGTGATCAAAGAGACAAAGGAGCAAATGCTCTTAGGAATCAACATAGACAATAAACTAACATTTAAGTCCCACGTTGAAACGCTCTGCAAGAAGGCTGCCCAAAAATTACATGCTCTGGCTAGAATTGCGAATTATATGGAAACTGAACAACTTGCATCATTGATGAATGCGTTCATCATGTCACAATTTAGTTATTGCCCATTGGTATGGATGTTTCATGATATGAACATAAATAAAAAAATCAATAAGATACAAGAAAGGGCCTTACGTATTGTATATAAAGATAATCATTCAGATTTTGAAAGTCTACTCGTGAATCAAAATTCGGCATCTGTCCATCAGAGAAATCTGCGGTTACTTCTAACTGAAATATATAAAACAAAATCAGGAAACGCCCCTAGCTTTATGAAGGAGATTTTCATAGAAAAGGTTCCTTCATATGAGCTGAGGGATGGCGGAAACATATGTTTACCAAAAGTTAAAACAATGAGGTTTGGAACAGAAACTGTGCGGTTCCTCGGGCAGAAGCTCTGGAGGACACTATCTGCCGACATAAAGGATTCTGAATCTCTTTCAGTGTTTAAAAGAAAAATCAAAACGTACACGGTTAGTTGTGACTGCAGACTATGCAAGCGATATGTGGAAAATTTAGGGTACATTTGATTTAGTAGAAAATTTAGGAGACAGTTAATTTCTTTTTTAATTCATAATAGTAGTTGGCCGAAATTAGCATCTTGTGCTATTTGTATATTGTTAGCCAACGTTAAATAAATTGAAGAAAAAAAAAGAAACAATTTTAACAAACAGCAGTTTTCCACGCCGATGCTTTCTAGCTGGGGGCATAATAAAGAAACACTTTTGGTAGGGGTTAGTAGAGGGGCACCTTTTTGAAGGTGGGGGCTTCTTCAAGGACCTACGGTAGGTTTTGCATTACAAAACTTTTCGCATGTTCATTCTGGGAATCCCCATATTGGCGTGCTCATATTCACTTTTCTTTTCGTGTTGTAATTGTCATTACAGACGGCCTCATGTTTCCGATGTAGACACAATAACTAAAGTTAAAGGTGTGGAGCCTATGAACGCTGTAAGAATTGGCCATTATGTTAATTAGGGTGAAATCCCACTCAGAAAGCAGGGCCACCGAGACATTTTGAAGGCCTGGGAACAAAAACGAGGAATGAGGCCCATGCAAGGGAAGCCCACAGAAAATGTTGTGATCACAAATCAAATCAGATGAAATGAAATCGTAATCAGCCTTTAAAGTTGGTGGAACGCAGTTGTAAGAATCTAATTAATACCAACTATTTACAAATTCTACAATTACATTTTTCACCCTTTAGGTTGGCTAAAATGCATTTCAGAATAACTCCTGTTGTCAACATGTTAAACATCTTTGATTATGATTGAAGCCTCAGGGGCAAATTGTTCCCTGTCCCCTCTCGGTAGCCCTTTCAAAAAGAACTTTTTTATTTCAAAAAGGAGGGGGGATTTCCACGGATATCTTATTTCCACCTTTAAGTCTCAATTAAAATTTTCTGGTCCTCATATCTTTGGTCATCTAAGGGTTCATGAATTTCGTAAAGAGTTTCTTATACAATGATGTGTCCATTCATTCAATAACGTCCATTATTGTCAGGTTTCAGGGTATCGTTTTTTCAAAAGTTTTAGAAGCATGTTCTTTAAGAAACCATTTGTCAGAAGGGAGATATATTCATGGGACACTGTTAATTGGTTAAAGTCGTATATTTCCAAGAAAGTTAAGGAAAATCTGCAACTGGATAGAGAGGTTGATTGGCATGGCCTGCTTCGTAACAAATGAATGTCAATGAATTACGAACACTTCAGAAAATAGTACTATCGTTTGTGGGGTACGAATCGTTGGAAAGAGATAGTAGAATGAAATTAAGGTGAAATTTGCCTTTGATTTACTCAGGTTGCGGGTGCGAAAAATATGGAAGACATGGGAGGAGGGTTACCAGAAAAGGTCTTTAGAATGGGCTTTGTAAACGTTTGGATCTTTATTCAATGAATAAACGAGGAAATGAGAAGCATAGCAATAGAGAGACTCAGGTCTGTGATCTTAGAAATTAGAAAAAATGGATACTTACAAGCAAACTTTGGCAATTTCTTGATTTGAATAGTAACATTCTTATATGACTCAATAGATTGCTGCAAGTGTTGACAGTTGGAAACAAGGAGACGCTGGGGACACTACTAAATTCATAGAATAGTAAAAGCGATCAAGAGAAGAAAATAACTGTAAAGTACATGGAAGGGAAAGTAGAAAGACGTCAGAAAAAAGCTATGATGCAATTTATATAAATTGAATGCAGCAATTCGGCCTATAATGGTTTTACTTTCTTTGCCTGCAATATGGGGGCTGGGGTACATCCATCTTTATCCAAGGTTCAACTCCCAAGGGAATGATCCTTGCACATATCCTCATCGTCGGACTATCAGTATGTTGGCTCTTTATCGTACTCCCGCCCTTACGTGACGAAAAAGCTAAAAGAGAGGCCAGGCTTACTTAGATCGCTTTCTTTTTCCAGCTAAGCTCCAGAGGAGTTATAAAGGAAGGTTTTAACGGGGGTCTTGAATGAGAGGGGAAGTTAATTCTGAGCGAAATGGAACTGAAAAAGAATCAAAATCCAAGGCTGTCTTTCCTCATGAATTCCTAGAAATGAGAAACTTGAGCAAGAACGATATGGACGTGTTCTACCACACGGAGCTACAACGAGGATGCAGTGAGAGGGAAAGTTTTTCTGGGGGTATGGGGCTAAAAAGAGACAGTAGCTCATGTGTTTTCTCGCACTTTTATTAGATTGGTGCAGCTATTTTTTCCAGCCAAGACAGGCGGTTAGAAGCTTAAGAGCTTCTGTTTCATACAGCGGCGAGCTTCAAGGGGGCTAGAATTAGCAAGTTCTCTTAAGAGCATACGGGTAAATGGAGACAAAAGCTACCTTTCTTCTCGAGAAATTGGTTCCAGCAAAGATATCATTGGCTAAGAAAAAATACAAGAAAGTGGCAGTGATGCAAAACACTGGAAGACATCTACAAGTTACGAACCAACGTTAGATCCACTCATCCTCCTAAATATCAGTGGAAGAAAATATGTGCAAACCTGAAGTTGAGAAGAAACTCTTCAAAGAAGACAGTGGCAAATGGATATTAAGTATACAAAAAAAGCCAAGGTGTATAGGGATCTTCTCAGGTTCCTGTTCACTCCAGTTGTGATTTCCTGCCAGTCCTTTTGAGTCTCCGTAATTTTGCTCTTTGTTCCTGATCTTATTATCGTTCATTATTCAGGCTCTGATAGGGTTTTGGGGAGCAAGGGAGCATGGTATAAGAAAGGCCGGAAGCCAGGCAGCATGAATAGAAAATGCAGGACCTTGAGAGCACATGCATTTTTCGAGAACTTTCTTCAAAGTTTTATACTTTTCATTAAAGTACCATGCACCCTCCAATTATTGTACAGGTTGTCTATTTTTAAAGAGCCAAGGTAACAAAATACAATCAATGAGTTATTTTTTAAGGGGAGGGGAATGTTGAGCCGTAATGAGAAAACGGCCATGTTTTGGAAACTTTTTTTGAAGTGACTACCAAAATTGGGTCTTGCGACAAAAGTATCGTTCATCGCCAAAGTAAAGAACGTGCTCTTGAAACTTTTCTGAGTTCATCTCTCCAGACCCCAATCTTTGCTGCACCAAAGACACAAATTAATGCCCTCTTTCACTAAAATGCTCTTACGGGTCTGTTCGGCACCACAAAAATGCACTCAAGGCTGGTGCAAAAAATGTGCAAGAAATCATCAAATCTATGTATTACCCGAGGTTTTTAAGGAAGACAGTCCAATGACAGATTTGCCAGGCCTGATAGATCATGAGAAATCTGAAGCAAAATTAGCAACCATCTTAGATACCAATCGACGACGTGGCTTTAAATATTTCAATCTAAACGAAGAATGGAAGCATCATAGGAATTATTGGGAGGACAGGGCTAATTGTGAGGGGAGCAAAGGAGCATGCTGCTTTTTAAGAGGGGAGCAATGGAGCAGCCATCCCCCTTTAGGGGCCTCATTGTGACATAATGCTTTGAAGAACAACGATTGGGACTAATCTGCAATGTTAACATTTTCATAGAAGTATATGGTTTTCCCAAAGGTATACAAGGTCTTTACACAGTCACAGCCCCTATCGCAGCCAGTAAGTTTACCGTAAGTCCTGAAAAACCCCCCAGAAATATTTTTGCTAAAAGATATCTTTGGATGGGTCAGATTCTGGGTGCTTATTCAAGGGAGGGGTTTGTTTAGCAGCAACAAAATATGTTACCAATGCTATTCTTTTCTTTTACTTGCTGCTTAATATGCTTAAAACGGACGGCAGATATATTAGGATAATTGCTTTTGAGGCAATATCTATGGATCTAAGCCCAGAGTGTGACATGAATTCTAAAGGTTGAACAAAGAAAGTCAGTCAGATACCCAGGGGGCACTCGACACACACGCATACGGGGGCAGCCAGTTCAAGAAATTTTAAAGCAACCCTAAAAATATTAGTTCAGTTTAATTGAAACCCAAAACTATCAGCCCTTTTTGTGGTATTGCATACTTAGAAACCTGTGCATGAACATGATAGATCACGAAACAATGCAGATTAAGGTCAGAATAGCCTTTTTAAGAAACCCAGAAATATCAGTTGAACAACATTTGATGCCAAAAAATATCATGAACATAAGCAACTATCTAATGATATTCAATTCGATTAGAAGCAAAAAATTTCAAGGAAGTGCCTTATTTTATTGTTTTAATTGTGATAACGGTAATGATGGCAACCATAACTTATTTCTTCTTATTGTCGTAGCAACAGGAACAATAGAGCAATTTGACTTAATCAAGTGACTTTGATTGCTTCCCCATCAAAAGTTTGATGATCATAGCAACTTTTACCATGAGCGATAGGACACCCCATGTGTAGCAATTTGCAATTCTTAACAGAAGCGAGCCACCATAACATATTGTTTTTTGTGTTTCAACTTATTTTTACTTGGTATACAGCCGCCTTTCACTTAGTTACAGGCTTTACGGTTAACGTGGCTCTGCACTTAAGGTGGCTTACTACCGAAAAATTTCACAATTATGAAACAATGAAAGGTGGCTGTATACCAAGTAAAAATAAGTTCAACGCACAAAAAAAATAAGTTAAGGTGGCTCGCTTCTGTTATACATCTCAAACTGCTACGCAGTGGGTGTCCAATAACTCATGCTTTTACTGCAAAGAAATAGAGGAGAGTGGAATCCGCCCTCTTAGGAACTCCCAGATGAGGTAGGGTTAAAGAGTGGGTGCACATGAGAAAGATTAAGGATACAATTAAAGAGTAGGGAATGAAGAAAAGGCAATGATGAACCTCAAGAGTGAAGAATGAACAATTATCGAGCATATATATGAACGGCCATTTCGTAGATCGAACCTTAACGAAACAATTATGACAATAGTTTGCCCACATAAAATGATTAACAGCTACAAATGCCAACAGGCGCAGCAACTTCCTCCCTGAGAAATTACTTGGTACGACGGCGGGCCAGCGCGGCGCCACAGGCGCCACGCGGCACGCCTGGTAATAATAATAATAACCGTCTGTGCGTGGTGAAGAGCCATATCCTGCTACAGGTGACCCTGTGACAAGCAGAACACAGCGGATCTAGGGTAGTAAACCCCGAAAAAAATCCGTAACCTAAGGTTTCAGTCGTGCTGAGGGGTGAGTGGCTGCAACGTAATGCGGTCTCTAACGATGCCTACTGGGAATTGGCGAAACCTAGTAGTAATAGCCTTGTCCTTAGTGCCGGCAACCTAGGATGGACCATGTAATACCCATGCGTTTGATATATATGTCTTATGGAGAACATTGATCAAAATTATCAGATTACCCCAGAGAGAGAGAGAGAGAGAGAGAGAGAGAGAGAGAGAGAGAGAGAGAGAGAGAGAGAGAGAGAGAGAGAGAGAGAGAGAGAGAGAGAGTGGAGGTGGTTATGTTTCTTCAAATGATACAGTGGCACAAACTTCATGTGTTGAACAAAGAGAAGATCATAATATTTACAACTATAGCTGTAGAAGGGATCCGAAATGGAGTTTAAGTGAAAAGCAGAGTTAGTGCAGTTTGATACAGAAGAAAGACGAAAAGGGCCTGGGTTTATGGCAAGAGTAAAAGAACGATGGGATTTTGAGTACCCCTCAAGGGCCAACAAAACAGCACAGAATCTGTGTGATAATGCTAAACGGTTCAGAAAGAGATCGCGGTTAGCAACATCAGATCACGAAGAAACAAACAGGGATAGAAGGCAAGAACAAACAGCATTCCACTCAAAACATCATGCTGTTTGGACCACTGCCATAAAAGAGAAGCTAGTTGAGATAGACACAGAAGAAAGATCAAAGGGAAGGGGATTCATGAGCAGGATAAAAGAAAGATGGGATATAGAATTTCCAGATCACAGCCACGCAACTCAACAAAAATTAAGGGATAATGCAGGAAGGTTCAAGAAAGAAAGCGAAATTATGAATTCAGTGCTTGTGCGTCAGAGGCAAGATGAAGATAGAATGGAGAACCAAATATTAGAGTTTGAAAACAACAGTGCAGCATAAACCACTGTGATACATTTCATTTTTCATTTCATTTTCAAATTTTTAAGGACGGTAACCCTTCATCAATATCAATGATGATTTTCAAGGGGCCCTCCACTATCAAATTTACAAATTACAATTTAACTCCTGCGGCAATGGCGGAACACCATAAATCAGAGATCTACACAGATATGTAGCAATGGTTGGCAGAATTTGGGGTCGTATCTGGCAAACACAAGTTCTAGTACAATCTTACAATATTTGAATGTCAAGAATACAGTTTTCTTCTAGCAGTATGAGTCTTTCTCGTCAACTTGAGTTCAATTGGAAGATCAAAACTGTTGATCAACATGGACACAACTATCACGGGGCTAGACGACTAGCCTGAGCTACTTAGGTTACGAAGATAAGACAACTTTGATTCTACATCTAGGGACAATAAAACTTATTTCACTACCAATTTTGTTGGTAGCCTAATTTTGGCAATTTTTACCTTAGCAATACACTTGCAGGCCACTGGCCTCCCTTAATCATTCACTTGCGGGCCACTGGCCTCACTTTAACATATACTTGCAGGCCACCGGCCTTACTGAAAACAGATACTTGCCGGCCACTGGCCTCACGTAATCATACACTTGCAGGCCACTGGCCTCACTTAGACATATACGTGCAGGCCACTGGCCTCACTTAATCATACACTTGCAGGCCACTGGCCTCATTTCGACGTCTCTTTGCAGGCCACTGGCCTTACTTAATCATATACTTGCAGGCCACCGGCCTCACTTAATCATACACTTGCAGGCCACTGGCCTCACTTAGACATACATTTGCAGGCCACTGGCCTCACTTGATCATATACTTGCAGGCCACTGGCCTCACTTAATCATACACTTGCAGGCCACTGGCCTCACTTAGACATATACTTGCAGGCCATTGGCCTCACTTACTCATACACTTGCAGGACACTGGCCTCACTTGATCATATACTTGCAGGCCACTGGCCTCACTTAATCATACACTTGCAGGCCACTGGCCTCACTTAATCATACACTTGCAGGCCACTGGCCTCACTTACTCATGCACTTGCGGGCCACTGGCCTCACTTAATCATACACTTGCAGGCCACTGGCCTCGCTTAGACATATACTTGCACGCCACTGGCCTCACTTACTCATACACTTGCAGGACACTGGCCTCACTTAATCATACGCTTGCAGGCCACTTGTCACTATTTGCTATTGTGAATGGCACATCGTAGAAAATGCGTGCTAAAAATGGGATATTCAGAGACGACCCGAGTGGATAACGGGGAGGGAGGGCGGGGAAATTTTGACAAAAATGAACAGCAACCGTCTTTGAGAACAGTTTGAACGAATTGAGCAAGACTGACTTAAGTGACTAGGAACTAGTATAAAAACAGGGGGATACCTCCTTGACTGTCCAAACACGGGGGGGGGGCTGATTTGCCTGGCGTTAAAATACATTTACTGTGTAGAATGTTCTAATAATAGAAAAAAACTAAACTAACTTAATTAAAATTTTCTTCATAAAATACTAATAAAACCCTATGATCTAAAATAAATATTAACAATAAAATGAAATCCAAATACATATTTACACCTACTGTTTGTTGAGTATTTTGAATTTATAAATAGTGGATGCCTGCTTACGCTCGGCTGAGAGGCCATTCCAAGATTTAGCACCTCTAAAAGAGAAACATTTCTGCCCATTTGTTGAATTTTTTTCTTTGGTATCCTTAGATTAGTTGCCGAATTCCTAAGATTACGCGAGGTTAACTGGGATGTCTTTGTGAATAGGTTGCGCATGTCTGGTGGAGCAAGGCCGTGCAGGGATTTGAAGACCATGATATTAGACTCACTATTGATTAGCTCATCTGTGGTCTTCCAGCCAAGTCTTTGTACAAGTGGCAGGCCCGGTGAATCAAAAGCGACTGCCAGTTATAATACGTGCAGCCCTGTTTTGTAATTTTTGCAACCGATTAATCTCAGTCAGACCACAACAGCCCCAAACAGAACAACAATAGCGAAAATGTGGCTCAACAATTCCTGTGTACATAGTTCTCAAACTCTTTTCTGGCAAAAATGATTTCGCATGTTTCAAAAAGCCAATTGCCCTTGAGACCTTTGAGGAAACTGTCTTAATGTGTTCCTTCCAATCCAACTTGTGGTCAATCTGCACCCCAAGATATTTTGTTTTTTGCACAACATCGAGCTCATCATTCCGAATTTTTAGCTTCAAGGATTCACCTTGATTTTTTAGAGTTTTATGTTTCGGTTTTGTAGAAATGAGCATGGCATGTGTTTTCATTACATCAAGAGAGAGTTTATTACTTTTGAGCCATTTTCAACTTGTGCAAGGTCACTGTTGATGGCCTCATTCATCTGAGCGATACCGAATGATTGATGGCAGATACTGGTGTCATCAGCGTACATGGACACTCTTGATCCCGGGACAGATCGTGGGAGGTCATTAATACAAATGAGGAAAAGAAGGGGACCAAGACATGAGCCTTGTGGTACACCAACATTTATTTCCTCAACTTTTGAGTCAATGCCATTTACCATAGAAAATTGTTTCCTATTGGCAAGGTAAGATTTGAACCATGCTAATTGCCGCTCCTGAATACCATAATACTCTAGTTTTTTACAGAGTATGCCATGATCAACTGTGTCAAATACCTTTTTTAGGTCAATAATACGAGTCCCACAAGCTTTCCCATGGAAGCCCATTGTACCATTCATCAGTCTTTTTAAGCAAGCAAGTTACAGTAGAATGAAGGCGCAAAAAGCCTGACTGCTTTGAAGAAAAGTACCCATTATCATACATGTGCTGGCACAATTGGTTGGCCACAAGTTTTTCAAAGAGCCTTGAGATGACAGGTAAAACTGAAATAGGGCGATAATTTGACTTTTCTGCCTTGTCTCCCTCCTTGAAGATTGGTGTAACTCTGGCCAATTTCCATGAGTCTGGAAATTGGCTTGTTTCAAGTGACGTATTGAACAAACATGCCAATGAATTTTCAATAAAAGGCAAAGCTAGTTTCAGGAAATAGCAGGAGATACTGTCACTCCCAAAGCTCTTTGAAGTCTTGGTCTTGGCAATTGCATCCCTGATTCCTGCACTCCAATGGTCTGAAACTGAAACTGGAAATTTTTACCCCTTTCAGTAAAGCCCCCAGACAGCAGTGGGTTAGGGGTGGCATCAATTTTACTAGCTAATTTCTCACCAATTGTACAGAAGAAACTATTCATTGCGTTCGAAATGTCTTTTTTATTAACAATTGCATTTCCAGAATCCTTAATACAATCAATGTTGCAGGATTTGGATCTTTTGTTCAGGACTTCATTGATTGTTTTCCAAGACTCTTTCATATTCCCTCTACATTCAGAGATCTTTGCAGAAAAACATTGCTTTTTAAGCTTGATGTTGACAGAGTTGACCTTATTTCGAGCCTGTCTATACGAGTCCATTAGAACAGTTGACTTACTCTTAAGAGCAGCTATTTTCAGTCTGTCCCTATTCCGCATCAGACTCTTAAGGTCTTTGTTAATCCAGGGACAATATTTTTCAGAAACACGCATTTCCCTTAGAGGGGCATGTTTTTCTATGATTAAAGCAAACAAGGTTGACCAGTCATCAACAAGCTTATTAATATCATCAGTCTGTTGAAAAAAATGCTCCCAACAAGTGTCAGAAACATCAGACAAGAATTCATCTTCTTTAAAGTGTTTTATACTCCGAGTTTTTATCCGTTTGTGTCCTTTTTCAACAGCTCCATTGAATTTTCGGATACAATAGACCAGAAAGTGATCACTGAGGGAAACCTCATGGACCCCTGTCTTAACAATGTTTCTGGCACACGTTGTGGCAATGTGGTCGATAAGAGTTGCTGTTTCAAGAGTGACTCTTGTTGGCTCCCCATCAAGCTGCTTAAAACTGAATAGCTCATAGATACCTGCCATGTGTTTGGCATTGTTATCCAAGAGCTGATCACTTGATCTCCCAATGAAATCACAATTTGTGTCCCCAAGGAGGATCATTTCCTTTCCTTCCCTATCCAAGAAGGCAAGTGCTTTTTCCAGCTTATCAAAGGAGCCAACAGGGTCACTAGGTGGTTGGTACCATGCATTAACAAGAAATGGCTTGCTTTTGGGGGCTCAATTTCAATACAAATAAGTTCAAGCCCATCTATTGGTATATCATCTCTAGGCTTAAAATTGATTGAGTCCCTTACGTAAATAGAAATTCTCCCACCATGGCCGGTCCTATCAAGGCGGATTTGTTGGTACCCAGAAACTTTAGTCAATTCTTTGGGAACAGAATTGTCCAATTTTGTTTCATTTAATGCTAAAATATGAATCCCCAACCTCTTCATCATTAGCTTAACTTCATCTAAGTGATTACGAATGCCATTGATATTTAGGGATGCGATTGCGATGCCCTTTTTTGATCCTAACTGCTGATGACACGAGACCCCACCAATAGGCTTGTTGGAATTTTTATCACTATCTGAACTGGAAATTGTAGAAGCCCTTGTTTTATCTAGTCAATAATATCTGTTAATAGCTTTGATGAAGTTATTGGCTAATTTTGCTCTACCATGCTCATTTAGATGCAGACCATCCTTCCATAAATGTTGATCGACCCTAATTTCTGCATTGTCAATAAATACAAATCCACGCTGTTCACATAACTCTCTTAGTTTGTCATTTACAATGTTCCTCTTCTTCTGACATTTCAGAGGTCTTCTGCTTGCTATGCTAGATATCATGACACAATTTACACCACCATTTTTGCATCTTTCACCAATCTGAATAACGATTTGTGCAATATCATCTTCTGACAGCTCATCACCAGTCCTTGGTTGCAGGTCATTTGTTCCACAATGGATGATAACTTTGCCAGGTGTGTTTCTCTCTAAAGTAGGTTCTATGTAGTGCTTCATGTCTCTAACGGTTGCTCCTGGAAATTTCTTGAATTGACAATGGCCTTGATGGAGATTATCATTGAACCCTTTATGCCTTATCCTGGATGGTATGCTATCGCCAAAAACAACCACTCTTCGTCCTTTCTTTACAACTTCACTGTAACTGCTTTGCCCTGGAACTGCTCTTCTTCCCTGATTTACTTGAATTCTCTCTGGATAGGGATTAACCACAACATTTGGGCGTTTGCTAGATTTTGAAACAATGATGCCAGGGGGATGCCTCTGTGAGTTGTTGGATTCAACATGGTTTGAGTTAGAATTAACTACTTCCTGTGAATTGATCTCATGTTCCAAAACATTGTAGCGATTTGGAGAAGCAAAGGCTAGCATTGATGAAGAGCTAGTATTTGGTGCCCTCCGAGTCCTACATACTTCAATCCAAGGGTTTGTTTCAGGTAATAATAATTCTTGCTACTGACTTTTCACTGGAATTTTGAAACTTTGTTTTTCTTTTTGCAAGTCACTCAGGAGTATGTTGATAACTGCTTGCTTATCCTGTAACTCAGATTTTAAAAAATTGTTCTCCTCTCTCAGATGCTTTAGATTGTCATTAATGTCCTGATGTGCCAGTGTTTTCATTTTGTTAAGTTCATTGAAAACATGCTCTTTGAAATCAAAATAATCCTCCAAAAACAAGCCTGAGTCAGGCATTTTTAAATTTGAAATTTCTGGTTCATCATTACAATTTAGAGACTTAATATTCATGTCAGAATGTTTCAAGTTGCCTTTGACTTTCTTGCTACCATCATGATCAAGTATCCCATTATTTGATTGATTTCCTAAATTTTTAGAGGTTTTCTTTGACTCTACTACGAAAAACTTATCTTTCTTGGTAAAAATTTGGTCTGTAGTTTGCAGTTTATTTATTGTTAGTCTGGTACCCAGGGTACTTTAGAGGAAGACAAAGAGCTTGAATTTATTTTCAATGATGAACTCAGTAAGATAGATGCTTCAGATTCACATGAAATAAGTATAATGGACAGACTACCGAAAGTGAAAACGTCAGCTGAAGATGAATGAAGTGCTAATAGAATCCAAAAACAAATTTCTTAAAAACAACGATGAAATTCAAGCAATAACTGATGCTGTCTATGTAATGGGTAATGCAGTGGCCAAGAAGATGGGAATAAGGAAGAAGGAAAGAAGTAACAAAGCTAAAGATGGAAATAGGAGAGAAAGAAAAATAAAGGATGAAATTAAAGAATTAAGAAGGAAAACTGCCCAGATAAGTAATGAACTTATAGGAGAAAGATCCGCAGAAAAGCTACAAAAAGAGAGAAGGAAATAATGAAAAACTTAAAGACGCAGTTGAAAGATGGGAATACGACACGGAATTCGATGCTGATGCAAAAGGAAAAGTGGCTGGATCAGTTACGATATCAAAAAGTTAAGCTCGAAAAGCTTATTACAAGAGGCACTAGAATACGAAAAAATGCCATGTTTTCCAATGATAAAGGAAGTTTCTATCGTAGGACGAACCAAGCATCGGAGAGAGTAGGTAAAACTCCATGTATGGATGAATTTGTGAAGTTCTGGGAGGAATTTGGGAGAATTGGGAGATAACTCAAGTGTAGCCATGGATGGATGAGATAAAAGAAAGGTTAAGTAAGAAAATCAAGAGCGTAAAGGAGTTTGTTGTTGCCGAGGATGAGCTGTCGAAAATTCTGAAGAGAAGAAAAAACTGGTCAGCGCCTGGCATAGATGGGGTGCAAAACTATTGGTTGAAAGGCTTACTGAAGCTCAGAAAGCATTATGTAGAGCATTTCAACAAATTCAGAGTTCAAAATTTTATCGGCTAATTACATGCCTTAACACATCCTACAAGATCTATACAGGCTTGATCGGGAAGTATTTGAGAGAACATGCATGTAGCATTGGAATCTGGGATGAAGGTCAGTTAGGTGGAAGAGAGGGAGCCTTAGGAACTGTACTTATCATAGACAACTGTATAATGGATGAGGTCAGGCAGCATCACAGAAACCTAGCTGTAGCATTTTATGACTACAAAAAGGCGTACGATAATGTACACCATGATTGGATGCTAGCTGTTTATGAGTGGATTGGAATATCAAACCAAGTGAGAATGGTCATCAAAGAGCTTATGGATAAGTGGAAGACAAGACTAGAAGTTTGGTATGAAGGGAGAAAACAAGTGAGCAGATGGATTGATATCTCATGTGGCTTTCTACAAGGAGACAGCTTTTTGCTTGTAGGCTTTTGCTTGAGCGAAGTACCCGTTTGCATGTTGTTAGCAGATTCAAGAGGATATCGAATGGGTCTACCTGGTTCTAGAGATGTAAAAAGAATACATAGCCTATATGTTGATGATCTTAAGATATACTAAGAAAGCCACGAATTAGCAGTTGCTGTTAACGATACTATAGTCAAGGCCAGACATGACACTGGAGCTTGTTATGGCATAGAGAAATGCGCAGAAGTTGTGTTTGAGAATGGAATAATGGTAAAAGGAGAAGGACTGGAAATTTTAGAACAACGAATGCAAAGCTTAGACCCATCCGGCAATGATACGTACAGATTTTTGGGAGTCGAACAAGCAGATGGAATACAAAGGATAAGATTCTTCAGAGGGTTAAAGTCGAAATGCAAGATAGAGTTAAGAAGAAGCTACTTCAACTTGAGTTGTATGACGGGAATTTGATCCGAGCCATAAATTGCAAAGTAATCCCAGTTCCTGCATACCCGAATAATGTATGCCAATTTCCCATGAACGAAGTAAACGAATTAGATATGATTGTGAAAAGGCAATTAAGGAAGTTTAACATGTTGGGCAGGCAATCCAGCGACGAAAGGTTGTACCTAAGTAGAGGCAGTGGAGGCAGAGGGCTGATCTCATTAAGAGATGTTTACCTTGCAACTAAGGTGAGAGTTGCATGCTATATGGACAAATCAATAAGTAAGTGGATAAGGGTAGCATGGGAGCGCGAATGCGCCAGTCAGTATTGCTCAACTAGGAGAGACGCAGAGGTAGCTATGAGAGAGATGGATGTGTTCTTGAATTTAGAGGAAACGAAATCTTATGCGACGGAGAATGCTTGGCTGATGACTGGAAAAAATGCTGGAAACGATTGAAACATATGTTGAAGAAAAAGACTGTCACGACAAGAGTAAGCGAGTATAAGTCAAAGGAAATGCAGAGCGAAGTCTTTAGAGGGCAAGAAGGAGAGCCAAGCTTATGGCTCCAGTGTAATCTAAACCCAAAGAAAACAGCAGTGATCATAAATGTACAGGAGCAAATGATTGAGACAAAAGCCTGGAAAGTTTTAAGAGGAATATCATCAGAAGGACCGATGTGCAGATTGTGTGGAAGTTATCAAGAAACTGTCCATCATATAGTTGCTGGTTATAAGATGCTGGCCGGTAGAGAATACCCGCAAAGATATAATAACACGCAGGTGGTTTTAGCAATGGAATGGGCGAAGCAAGAAGAATTGATTCATCAGCAAACAGTTTGGTACAAAGAGAAGTGGGAACAAGGTAAAGTGCTTGAAAATAAAAAAAAGGCATAGCTCATATGGGATTTTGAGTATAGGGTAAGAAAAACCAACGAAGCCAGAAGACCAGATCTAGTGTTGGAAAAGAAGGCAAACAAAGCAATATGGTTATGTGACATGGCCTGTCCCCAGGAAAGGAATATTGAGGCTAAATCCAGGGAGAAAATAACGAAATATCAGCAACTTGCATACGAAACTAGAGAAAAGAGAAAGAATTATGAGGTTAAAGTCATACCATTGATTATTGGAAGTCTTGGGGGTGGAGTGAATGCCATACAGAAGAACATCGAGAATGTATTGACAGAGAAAACAGCAGCAGTAAAAATTGTTAAGGAGATGCAAAAGACGGTTTTGATGGAAAGTGAATCAATAGTGCGAAAGGTCATATCAGGAGTAGTCCAAGCGGCATAGAAGCAAGACATGACTAACAAAGATTGGTAGTCATAGACAATGACATTGGCTAGAAGATAGCTATCACTTTAGATAATAAATAATAATAATGATAATAATAACAATTATAATAATAATAATAATAATAATAATAATAACAATAATATTAGCAGATATAGTTCTATCGACAAATGAATCAATAAAACAACAGTTACTACCTACCAAAGCATATTCAAAGTATAAGTTAAAGATGGGAACTGCAAATACAACATGCAGTCTATATAAGCAAGCAGAAGAAACATTCGTCATTTGCTGTGCTCCTGTGCAGCACTAGCACAAACACTCTACAAAGCACGACACGATAGAACGTTAAGACCTATTTATCATCTAGTGCGAGCAAAGTTTGAATTTGATGGAAAAAATCGTGGAGTTCCATGGTACAAGCAAGCATTACCTCTACATCGAAATGATCACGCTAAGATTATGCGTGACATACCGATACATTTAAACAGAAGACCAAGTAACAATGCCATAAAGCCCGATATGCTGATAATTGACAAAGATCAGATTGATAGAGGGGACAATATGTGCACCCGGATGTATCGCCAAGAGAGAGAAAGAAAAACAGGACAAGTATTCTGAAATGAGAAAGTCACTGGAACGGTTAAATAGTGGATACGAAATAGATCAAATCAATGTTTTGTATTTGACTTCCTAGGCTGTTACAGCAAGCAATTGGAGTGTCAAATCAAGAGACTATGTGGAGGAGAGAAGGAGGCAAAATTAGTAATAGAAGAATGTCAAAAATGGGTACTAAGCCAAAACTGCGAGATTGTTAAAACTTTTTACGAAAGAAAATAGAAAAATGAAAAAAAGGATATGTCATCTTAGAAAAGAAAAAAATTAGTAAAAGAAAAAATAACAACAAAAATAGTCTGCCTAGGCATTAGCCAGCAGTATAGAGGACTCAAGAAAAAGCAACAGAAACAATTTTGACAATAATAATGATAATAATGGAAACTTTCATGATAAATTCAAACATAAATACATACAATTAAAAGATACGCTAATCAGACCAAACTACTCTCTATGATATAGGCATAGCATGGCTGTCTACACAAAGGTGTCTCTAAAAGGTTATATGGCAAAATAATTTTTAAAATCAATCAAAAGTCCATGAGCTCAGGGTCAGTCCAATCTTTTATTCTCATACAAAATATGTAATACGAAGATCGTATACAAATCTCAATCAACTTTGAAGCAATGTATTTTACAGCAGTGTCATCAACATTCACATCTTTCAACATTTTAAAGAATTGATCTGATTCTTTTGAATATATCCCAGCAGTTGTCATTACAAGATTAATAAACTTAATTTTCTTATAGACGCATTTTAAATTACCGTCTCTTAATAGTTGTTCGTATTTCTCCTTTTTTCTTTGTTCATTCTTCTCTGTATTTGTTTCATGACATACTGTTAGTTCAACGACGTAGAGGTTGTTCTTTTTATCAATAGACGATTCCGCAAAAGATGGCGGATCTCATTTCACGCAATGCATGATAGGAATATGCCCCCTAGCAACGCCTAGCTACTAAAACTTACGACTGCTGCATAAAATCTTGACCACAGCTACGATAAACTTAGGCCGTCGCAACTTTATCGTGAAATTCACGGGTATTCTTTTGGACACCTAAAGTCTGCGCAGTCATCTGAAAACGGTAGACTTCGCAGATAAAAACCTCTGCTACCAAAGGATGCAAATTCTGAAAACAGTAGAGTCGAGAGAGTCAGCAGACTTGGCGGAGAGGAGAAGGAGAACTCTGAAAGAAAGTTTAAAGAGTTCGAATGTTGTGTTCTGTCGAGTGAACTGAAGCCATTGCAATACTTGCAATACTTTTGCTATGCAATCTCAAGAGAAAAGAATTTACAATATTTCATTCTTTTTTCGAATGTTTTTAGAACTTTTTATTCAGGGTCTCTTCAACTACTCTCCAATCAGTTATGTAAACAAGGTCAAAATCTTCTTGAAAATCTTGACGAAACAACGAAAACAGCTGGCCTCTACATCTTGATATTGTTGGAAAGCAAACTGTTACTTTATATTGCAGCGAAGGCTTATGAGAGTGTAGATGTCACGATGAAGTTGCGACGGCCTAAATCTATCGTAGCTGCGGTCAAGATTTTATGCTGCAGTTGTAAGTTTTGGTAGCTATGCGTTACTAGGGGGCATATTCCTATCATGCATTGCGTGAAATGAGGTCCGCCATCTTTTGCGGAATCGTCTATTGCCAGAAGATCAGGCCTTGAGCTTGAACCAGTTACTATTTCAGGTGACGAATAGGAAGGGAGATCGCAGTAAAGTTTCTTTACAATCGGCTCAAGGAACTTTGCTAGATTTATCAACACTGAATTATGTCTCTATGTATAACGATCCAAGCACGGTGTACATCCAGCCATGATATGCTTTGTCGTTTGAATTTCTCGACAGAAAATACAGTTGGGGATTGTGTTTATACCCCATCGCGCTAGGTTAGATAGGCAGGCTAGGGAGTTGTTCATGTATCTCACTGTGAAGCAGAAGATATTTCTCGGGAGCCGATGTTGCGTCTGGAACCAATGATTCTTGCCTTGGAGAGAGCAGCTTTCCAAAGTTCCGTTACTACTGAGCCCTGTACTTGGAGAGTTTCAATTTTTGACCTTTTATCATCTCTTATCTTTTTCAATGCTTGCTTTGCTGAATGAAACGAATCGTACTGTATATTCGATTTTTCTGACGTAACGTTATGGAGGTATCGTATGTCCTCGTTCAATGAGTTTTCAAGAAATTTTCTAAGAGTCGCCTGACAAAGGGTAAATTTAGTACTGATATCAATGACTTATAGGCCAAATTGTGATCTGGAAAGCTGTAGAATTTCTACCGTCCCGCTTACTGGGATTTCGAGCCATCCCCGGAAGTAACTATGACATATCGAGTCAAGCTTTTGTTTTACCCAAGTTATATCGATGTCAGTGATTGTTAGGTCCCAGCTTATTTTGGAAAGGAAGTATTGATTGTAGAGTAAAAGCTTGTTTCTTGGATGCAATGGAAGCTGATGGATTAAGCTTAAAGTCTTTTCAGTAGTGACTAACAGCTCTTCCTTGTGCTCATTATTGTTCATCTCCATGCCGAACCAGCGACCAAGGTATTTAAAACTTTCGTTGTCCTCGACACCTTTGATTAAAACATTGTTGATATAGATTTTTGGTTTGTATTGTTTACACAGTGTGGCAACTTTCTTCATTGCAAATGACTGGCATTTATCGGGTCTAATTGTCAGCCCAGTTGCACTATCGACAAAAAGCATTAACTAGGGTTTGATTGTCGTATTCCGTTGCAGAAATGGCTATGGCGTCATCAGCAAATTGAAACCAATTCCTTGGAGTGAGTAGCTTGCTGGTTCGGTAACTTAGTTGGCCAAATTCCTTAGTTTGAAGAGAATGTATGAATGAGTTCATGCAAAGATTGAATAATAAGGGACTAAGGCAGTCTCCTTGAAGCACTCCTTTCTCGATCTTCAGGAGTGGAGTCACAAAATTTTTGGTAGTAATAGTGGTCTTAAAGTCTTTGTACAAATGCTCGATGATTTCATTGACATGGTTCGGAATGTGATGATACCTTAGCATGGCATTGATCAGTCCATGTTGGACTTCTCCAAAAGCATTTTTTAGGTCCAGCATAGTAACGACCAATGATCTTTGTTTACGCTTTGCGTCGCGAATAATGTGGGCAAGTAATGCTGTGTGTTCCATTGTCCCGGAGATTTTTGGACGCAGCGAAGCCCTTTTGAATGTGGTTTTCAATGAAACCATTCGCTGTTAGGAATTTGAACATACGATTTCGAAGGATAGATGTGAAAATTTTTAGGCAAATGGGCTGAAGGGTTATGGTGCAGGGATTCCCTCGGTCGTCTGGAGAGCCTTTTTTGTGGATCAGGATGGTGGTTGCTAAGCGCCATGCTGCAGGGATCTTTTTACTACTCCAAACATGATTTATGATATCCGACAGGTAGGTCCGTAGGAATGGACATCTTTTGAGCATTATAACAGAAATCTGATCAATGGGACAAGGTGATTTACTGGATTTCACACGCCAGATAATTCTAGATACCCCTTAATATGTTGGGGGCTCTAGATCAAATTCGGTTTTAGCTTCTGGGAGGATTGGTATCCATGCTGGTAAAGAGAAATTTGCAATAATAATAAATAAATAATAAATAATAATAAATAATAGATAGATAATAGAATAATAGATAATAGAAGAGATAATAAATAATAATAATAATAATTTTTTTTCAAACGTTGATCTTTTCATTCAAAAATCTAAAGGAAGTTAAAGTACAAGATAAAATTTTAATAATATTGTTATACAACAAGCAAGTTTAAAAGTAATAGTTAAAATTTTCTACAGCAACATATTAGGTAGATCCCAAAACATTGTTCACTTACAGTGCAAGGTCAATGTGGGAAAGGTCCTAGACCAAAGCTTAGCGAGAACACCAGGTACTTAGTAAAAATACAAAAGTTCTCGGGTCACCCAGTCCTTATTCCTCATGCAGAAGATGTAGTAGGATGCACGTAGTGCACTTTCCATACATTTACTTATAAGTCTCGTGTAGTTAATGTTATTCTTCTTCGCAAACTTTGTCAGTCCATCAATATTATTCGTAACAAATCCTAAGGTTGTGATTTCAATGAAAATTATTTCAAACTTGTTACAGTGAATTAGAGAATCGTCCTTTAGTTCCTTGTACCTTCGTTTTTTATATTCTCTTGACTTGATCGAATTTGTTTCGAAACACACTGTGAGTTCCATTACTATCATTTTATCGTGATCCACCAAGACAACGTCAGGTCTCATTGTTCTGAAACACATAGCTGGATTTCTGTAGCCATCAATATCCACAAAAAGATTGATAGCATGACCAACAAGCGGGGCCAGATAGTGAGCTATTGTCAACAGAACCGAATTGTGCCTCCAGGTATATCTGCCTTGCGTCAGAGCAGCAGAACAGTTTGACAAGACATGAAGCTGCGTTTGAGCCTTTTGGCAGTGTGTACAAAGATTATCATTAGCCACCTTCCATCTTTTGAGGTTACTCTTATTTGGAAGCGAGAATATTAAGGCTCTTCTGCAGAAGCTGTAAATATTCTTTGGCATTCTGGATGTCATAAGATGCCACTTGTCAATCAAAGATTTTCTACAGTTTGCAACAAGGTGTTTAATGATGACATTCTGTTCTTTTAATTTTGCAAAACTTGCAGCTATTTCACCTTCTTTCCTTCTTAGTAATCTTTTGTCACAGATGGTCTTTAGGTTCACTCTAGCATTCTGCTTCTGCTCAATGAGTGAACTCTCGACGATTTCATCTTCTCTGACATGTTTTGATGATGTGATGTTGTACAGTTTATTTCTTTCGGGATTCTTTGATGATCTTAATATCCTTCTCAAGGTAACCTTGCAGCTTCGTAGTATGTCCGATGGTAGGCTAAGGCCAATACCCAAGATCCTTGAACGCATTCTCAGATGATTAGTGTTGACACCTGGATGAAATTGTAGCCATTTTCTTACATATTGCATGACTTTGCTATCGAGGGCACTGGCAACCCATGTCTCCTTGATGTCATAGATGGTAAATCGCCATTTTAACTTGCTATAAATGAAGTATGTCACGATTTTAACTTATAATAATAATAATAATAATAATAATAATAATAATAATAATAATAATAATAATAATAATAATAATAATAATAATAATAATAACAATAATAATAATAGATAAAAAGATCTTGAGGGAAGTAAAGGCAAGGAAGAAGAATATTGCTATGGGTTGGATTGACTACCGCAAGGCATTTGACATGGTGCCTCACTCTTGGATCTTGGAATGCCTACAAATGTTTAAAGTTGCTGGTAATGTGTCATGTCTAGTAAGAAATTCGATGAATTCATGGAAGGTAGAATTGTCTGCTGGAAAAGAAACTCTTGCACAATTTAAAATCCGACGTGGAATTTTTCCAGGAGATTCATTTCTCTCCCCTGCTGTTTGTCATAGCGTTAATTCCACTTACACTTATCCTTAAAAAGTGCAAGAACGGTTATAACTTTTCTAGGGCGAAGGATAAAATAAACCATTTGCTCTACATGGATGATTTGAAACTTTTTGCAAAAGAAGAAGCAGCCCTTGATGCATTGATTCAAACAGTCAGGGTATTCAGCTCAGATATCGGCATGGAATTTGGGATTGAGAAATGCGCAGTAGTGATAATGAAAAGAGGGAAAATGTCAAATTCAAATGGAATAAAGCTGCCGGATGACGATTTCATTAAGGCATTAAATGCTGAGGATGGATACAAATATCTGGGAGTCTTAGAGAGCGATGCAATAATGAAAAAAAGATGAAGGAAAAACTCAGTAACGAATATTTTCGCCGAGTAAGGAAAGTATTGGAAACCAAATTGAACAGCAGGAACCTGGTAAAAGGGATTAACACATGGGCAGCATCTCTAATGAGATATACTGCGCCCTTCCTGGATTGGACAGTAGATGAGCTAAAAGCAATAGACAGGAGAACCAGAAAACTTCTCACAATGCACAAAGCTTTCCATCCAAAGGATGACGTTGACAGGTTATATGTGGGAAGAAAGGACGGCGGGAGGGGGCTTATTTCTATCGAAGAGTGTGTTGAGAATTCTATGCTCGGTCTGAGAGAGTATGTCGAGAACAGTAACGAAAGGCTAATAAGAGCAGCAAAAGATTGGAATGAAGTATCTGAGGAATCTGTTGATGACCTCAAAAGGCGCAGGGCAGCGGAAAGAAAGGAAAGGTGGAAAGAAAAGCCAATGCATAGACAGTTCATAAGACAGACAATGGATATAGCAGATGATACGTCATTGGCATGGCTCAGAAATGGAAAATTAAAACGAGAAACTGAATCACTAATTACCGCTGCAAAAGATCAATGTATCCGTACAAATTACATCAAGGCAAGAATAGATAAAACCCAGGAAAATAGCCTCTGTCGTATGTGTGGACAAAAAGAAGAAACTGTAATGCACATCATTTGTGAATGCACAAAACTTGCACAAAAAGAGTACAAGAAGAGACACGACCTTGTAGGAACAGCAATCCATTGGGAATTATGCAAGCAGCTAGAATTCAATCATGCTGATAAATGGTATGAACACAAACCAGAATCTGTCCTAGAAAATGAAACAAGCCAATTGCTGTGGGACATTGAAGTGCAGACGGATCATCATATAGAAGCTAGAAGGCCTGATCTCATAATTGTTGACAAAGAAAAGAAGACATGTCAGACTGTGGATTTTGCAATACCTGGAGATCACAGAGTTGAAATGAAAGAAAGGGAAAAAAGGGGAAAATATCAAGATTTGGCAAGAGAATTGCAAGTACTATGGAATAAGAAAGTTACTGTAATCCCAATAGTGATTGGGGCTTTGGGGACAGTCCCAAAGTCATTGAAAGATAGATTAGACCAAATCGGAATCCGAACAAAACTTGACACCATGCAGACCACAGCGTTGCTGAACACAGCCAGGACCGTAAGGAAAGTCTTGGAGCTCTAAGGAGGCTTGTTGCTACTGGACCTTCAAGAACAATCCACCAATAAGGGTGTGAAATGAACTCACAATAATAATAATAATAATAATAATAATAATAATAACAACAACAACAACAACAACAATAATAATAATAATGATAATAACAATAATAATAATAATAACAACAACAACAACAATAATAATAATAATAATAATAATAATAATAATGATAGTAATAATAATAACAACAACAACAACAACAATAATAATAATAATAATAATAAAAATAATAGTAGCCAACTAAACCATCTTTCAAACCAAACAGAAAATGAAATATAAAAACAAACATTGTTGGATCGCATAAACGTTTCGATTAAAATCTTCCTCAGTATAAAATATTTACATGGCAGCCGAGAATTTATAGACATTACGTTGTTTACGCCTAAAATTATTTACATGCTGATAATGCTACATTTACAATTGGTCTGAAAAACCTTACAACAAACAATAGAAGTTTTGCTGCTATGCACAAGTCAAAATATTTTCTAGTGCCCTTTGTGAATTAGAAAAGGGACTGGGAGCTCCTAAACTTATACTAGAAACTTTTTTACTCCCCCAAGTGATCCTCTGAAAAATTCGCATACTGCTTGACTCTTCTTTTAGCAGTAGCAGAATCCCAGATGATTATACAATACACTTTTTTCCTTTGTGAATTTGAAAAAGGACTGGATTATCTTAAAACTCATACTGAATCCTTTGAGGTTACACTGGCAACCTTGCAGCTCCCCCAAGTGACTCCCCGAAGGAACGGCACACTGCTTAACTCTTCTTTTAGCAATAGCTGAATCCCACGCGAAGCCACAAAGGGCAAGCACAAAACAGACGCCAGTATAACCTCTTGGGACAATCAAATACAATGGTAGAATTTAAGCCGTTCCGCATGCAAACAAGTCCAGTTCAACATCTGCAGCTCTTTCATTGAGACCCTTTGGCGCAAAAGTTTCAAGTCGATATTGCCAAAACAACTCCCTCCTACGAAGCGAGAAAAAATCATCAGCCCCATCTATAATTTTAATCCAAACCCGAAAATTTCCGTTGTGTCCCTTTTCAAAAAAATGACTGAAAAAACTTGCTTGTGGAACAGGTTTCCCCTTATCAAGAGAATTTTCGCTGTGTTTGCGTGCATATGTTCTAAAATAGGATTTGTAAACATTACCTTTGATTAGTAGGTTCAAAGTAGGTTGATTTGTAGGTAAACATTACCTTTGATTTTGATAGGATTTGTAAACATAAACCTTTGCCGAAATTTCGTCTTAGTACTACCGACATACTTCATGTTGCATGACTCACATTGCAACAAATAAACCACAAGATCAGAGTTGCAATCAAATCGCCCCGAGAAGTCTTTGAAAGACCTCGTAGAGTCAGAGTTTTCAAACGTATCCCCTTCCTTCATCAAAGGGCAAATCTGGCAACTCCTTCTACCATTGCATCTGAAAGTGCCTTTTTCCATCAACTCTTCATCGATACTTGGCAGCTTAGCTCGCACGAGTTTGTCCTTCAAGCTTTTTGCCCTCCTAAACGTTACAAATACCTTGTCCTTAAAAACTTCCTTGTGTTCCATGTCTACCAACAACACGTTTTGGTTTTCGCGAAGGATTTCATAAACTTTGTGCATGGCTGGGTGATAAGTTAGTACTAAAGGTATTTTAGTGATATCATCTTTTTCCTTGGGCCTGGCATCCAATAAAGTAGCACGATTTTTGTCCCGCACCCGGTCAATTTGGCTGTCAACCTCGTTATCACTGTAGCCCCTTTCTAGAAGCCAAGATCTTAATTCTCCCATCCTATTTTGGAAAACTGTTCCTCTGAGCAAATACGACGAATTCGAAGGGCCTGGCTATATGAAATTCCCTTTTTTGTGTGGTTAGGGTGACATGGAGCGCACGAATCAATAAAGTTCACTGCTGAATGGTCTACAGAAAAGGTTAATTTTCTTGATGTTCAGGTCATCAAACAGGGTAACAAACTTGTAACGGATTTGTTTACAAAACCTACAGATACCCATCAACTCTTGCATCGAGCTTCATGTCACCCTAACCACACAAAAAAGGGAATTCCATATAGCCAGGCCCTTCGAATTCGTCGTATTTGCTCAGAGGAACAGTTTTTCCAAAATAGGATGGGAGAATTAAGATCTTGGCTTCTAGAAAGGGGCTACAGTGATAACGAGGTTGACAGCCAAATTGACCGGGTGCGGGACAAAAATCGTGCTACTTTATTGGATGCCAGGCCCAAGGAAAAAGATGATATCACTAAAATACCTTTAGTACTAACTTATCACCCAGCCATGCACAAAGTTTATGAAATCCTTCGCGAAAACCAAAACGTGTTGTTGGTAGACATGGAACACAAGGAAGTTTTTAAGGACAAAATATTTGTAACGTTGCGGAGGGCAAAAAGCTTGAAGGACAAACTCGTGCGAGCTAAGCTGCCAAGTATCGATGAAGAGTTGATGGATAAAGGCACTTTCAGATGCAATGGTAGAAGGAGTTGCCAGATTTGCCCTTTGATGAAGGAGGGGGATACGTTTCAAAATTCTGACTCTAAGAGGTCTTTCAAAAACTTCTCGGGGCGATTTGATTGCAACTCTGATCATGTGGTTTATTTGTTGCAATGTGAGTCATGCAACATGAAGTATGTCGGTAGTACTAAGACGAAATTTCGGCAAAGGTTTAATGTTTACAAATCCTATTTTAGAACATATGCACGCAAACACAGCGAAAATTCTCTTGATAAGGGGAAACCTGTTCCACAAGCAAGTTATTTCAGTCATTTTTTTGAAAACGGACACAACGGAAATTTTCGAGTTGGGATTAAAATCATAGATGGGGCTGATGATGTTTTTTCGCTTCGTAGGAGGGAGTTGTTTTGGCAATATCGACTTGAAACTTTTGCGCCAAAGGGTCTCAATGAAAGAGCTGCAGATGTTGAACTGGACTTGTTTGCATGCGGAACGGCTTAAATTCTACCATTGTATTTGATTGTCCCAAGAGGTTATACTGGCGTCTGTTTTGTGCTTGCCCTTTGTGGCTTCGCGTGGGATTCAGCTATTGCTAAAAGAAGAGTTAAGCAGTGTGCCGTTCCTTCGGGGAGTCACTTGGGGGAGCTGCAAGGTTGCCAGTGTAACCTCAAAGGATTCAGTATGAGTTTTAAGATAATCCAGTCCTTTTTCAAATTCACAAAGGAAAAAAGTGTATTGTATAATCATCTGGGATTCTGCTACTGCTAAAAGAAGAGTCAAGCAGTATGCGAATTTTTCAGAGGATCACTTGGGGGAGTAAAAAAGTTTCTAGTATAAGTTTAGGAGCTCCCAGTCCCTTTTCTAATTCACAAAGGGCACTAGAAAATATTTTGACTTGTGCATAGCAGCAAAACTTCTATTGTTTGTTGTAAGGTTTTTCAGACCAATTGTAAATATAGCATTATCAGCATGTAAATAATTTTAGGCGTAAACAGCGTAATGTCTATAAATTCTCGGCTGCCATGTAAAGATTTTATACTGAAGAAGATTTTAATCGAAACGTTTATGTGATCCAACAGTGTTTGTTTTATAATAATAATAATAATAATAATAATAATAATAATAATAATAATAATAATAATAATAATAATAATAATAATAATAATAATAATAATAATAATAATAATAAATGGTACATGCATCAGCCTGAGAGAGTACTTGAGTCAGAGCATTGCAAGATACTATGGGACTTCCCTATACAGATTGATAAACAGTTGGAGCATAATAAACCTGACATTACTGTAATTGAAAAGAAAGATAAAATCTGTAAACTGATAGACCCATCTTGTCCATTCGATACTCGTATCGAAAAGAAAGAAGAAGAGAAATGCACAAATTACAATGACCTGAGATATGAAATTGCAAGAATATGGAAGATGAAAAAGGTTGATGTTATACCAATAGTTATTGGAGCCTTGGGGACAGTGACAAAGAATTTTGATAAATGGTTGGAAAAGTTAGCCATTGATTATCTGATCTAGTATGATCGATCAAATTTCTATTGATTGCACGCCGTCATGCTGCTGCTTCGTAAAGTTACAATGATACAAGTAAGCCTTACTCATAATCGACTTTGTTCACCATGATTTCAGCCCAATCGGAATTGACATCGTTCACCGTGATTTAGGCCCATTACAAAACACAAAGAGTGAAGTTTCTGTCGGTCATTGCAACCCTCTAAGAGGTTAAGAAACTGCTTGAGAGTCACAAAATTATATCATTTCAAATAATCTTAAAATTTGATAAGTTGATTGCTGATGTTGCTCATGAGGCTGAGACCAGATCGACAAGAAACATCACCGATTCTGAAGAACTGAAATCCGAAATTTCATCATTACGTGACTCTAATAAAGCTCTAGAAGACTCACTTGAAGACCAAATCAACAGAGATCTGCGCTCAATTCTTAATTTTAAGGGAATCAAAGAAGAAAGTAATGAAAAATTGGGAGCAGACTGAGGAGCAGTGGCGTAACGGAGACAGTAGGGGGCCTTAGGGATTTTCCACTTGTGGCCCCCTCCAGCTAAAGTATGTGTAAATGATATGATAGAAACGTCAAAATAGCTACCATGTCCAGTCTGAACATGAAGCAAATAAGTTCCCCAGGCAAAGATAAAACGATTGCAATGATCTACTGTCAACGTATGTGTTGTTGAAGCCGTCAGCGTAGCAATGGCGAATCAGCAGGAAAGGCAGAAAAATGAGGGAATCCGCGGGCAAAGCCTCCAGGAAAATTTTAAGGAAATGCCCTGTACTTTGGCTCAAAATGCATCTCCCGAATCCATTCCAACTTTTTGAGCAAACATCACTTACTGTTGCTGAAAGACTAACTTCGATCCTATGTTTACCATGCCACTTTGATCATTTTGTAAAAGTCTTCTATAAATCACCATATCCAGGAAACTTACTTGAAAATAGATAATAAAAGGAATCTTCTGCTGGGGCCCCTTTTAGTCGGGGGCCCTTAGTTTTCGAACTAAGGTGCCCTAAACTGCGTTACGCCACTGCCGAGGAGCATCTCATTAATGTTATTCATGCCAAGCTGCATCGTGATGCTGTTGAGTCTATGATCGAACAACCTCACAGGGACAAGCCATCATCAAATCCAAAAGGCACGAGACATATACATTCCTATTTCTAATAAATATTGCACCACTGAAAACAAATGGCGGCCTAAAGTTTCTTGCAACTCAATCAACAAAATTTATTGATTTGCTGATAACAAAGCACCAGCATTTACAGGTTTCTCTTCGCGGTGTTTTTGGACAGAAAATGATTGCTAATTCGCATTATCTTTAAATAATGTAAAATGAAGTGTTATTTTATTGATTTCTTTGATAAATTAACAAGAACTTTAAAACAACATTGAACAAGATTTTGGCAGAATTACTAGAGGCCATGTCGAAACGAAGAATGAACATATTTCTTAGATCAAAGGTAACAAACTTGCGTAGTTTTCAAATCTGGACTCTGCGAGCATCATTGTCATGGCAAAAGTTTCTCTCCTTAAATAGGGGAGAAATTATCAAATGATAATCGTGATATCGAAATATGATGAAACCTGGATTGCGAATTGAACAAAAAAGCGCACAAGTTGGGACCACAGATTCAGATGTCATCGTCGTGCATGTTGGAACGAATAATGTGAAGAGCTACTCGCCGCAGAAGCTAGCAAATGAGATTGTAAATGCACTTGAAAAGATACAGACTGATAATCCCGCTGCAAAAATTGCATTTTTATCGATATTCAAAAGAAAAGATGACCAGTCACTGAACACCAAGATCCAAAATGTGAATGAATTAGTTGCCGAAGCACTAGGACTGAAAGGTATGGATTTATCGAAAATAAGAACATTATTTACAGTAATCTAGCAACTGATGGGCTGCACTTAAACAATGATGGTGTACGTAGATTTTCAGGCAACCTCAGTAGTTTCGTAAAATATTGGTAGGGATTAATAAGCTCGCATGATTGAAATATTAGAGCAAAGGATTATCGTGTAAGGAAGAGAAATGGTCTAAAATTGCTTTCCTAAATATTGCTTCCCTTACAAACCATAGGTATGAATTAGAAATCATTCTTAAAGAAAACGAAATTGATATTATCGGCTTAAGTGAAACGCGTTTGGATGGTACTGACTCTATGGTCTCCATAGAAGGGTATAGGATTTTTCGTAATGACAGAGATGCAAATGGAGGAGGAGGCGTTGCCATATATATTGAATAGTCTCCCGGAGCCGAAAGTTAAACTCAAGAGTGAGAATCTTGAATTACTGTCTGTTGAAATTTCCCCAGGTTGCGCAAAGCCTTTTCTTCTTGTGTGCTGGTATCATCCACCAACCTGTGGTGTTGATGATGAGGCATTTGAGAAACTGACAAAGGTTTTGAGCGACTTGGATAAGGATGAACTGGAGATAATATTAGTAGGTGATACAAACTGTGACTTCAAAGACAGCAAAAGTACCAATGCAAAGAAGCTAAAGCTGGTTTATTCTGAGTATCACTTAGAACCCCGGGGGGTAACTTGAGTTTCCAAGATATAGGGTTGAGCCATTCAAATCTTAAAAGTCCCACCCATAAATCCGGAGAAATTTCTCAAAAGTATACCCATAAATCTGGAAAATTTCTGCAAATCATACCCATAGATCCGAGAATGCCAAAACAGCTCACCAATAAATGAATTCTGATAGAAAACTATACCCATAAATCCGTAAGATGCAAAAAATTGTTGAAAACCATACCCATAAATCCGGAAGCTATCATGAAAAAGTTACCCTAAAAAATGGCACAACCCCGTACCATAGACAAGTTAAGTTACCCCCCCCCCCCCGGCTTAGAACAAATGATAAAAGATTATACCAGAATTGCCACTACAACAACTGAGACCGGAGAGCGAAAAACAAGCAAAGAACTAATAGATCATTTCTCTACCTCCTGCTCAAAGTATATTTTAAATGCAGATGTTATTTAACCGGGAATGGTTAACCACCATTTGGTGTATGTGATTCGGAAAGTCAATGCTTGGAGAATGAAGAAAAAAGAAAGAAAGATCGTTGAATCTCGCAGCATGAAAAATATGACAAATCGCTTTTCCGAATGGATATGCAACAGATAGATTGGGAATCAATACTTAGCCCATTTGAAGGTGATCCTGCCAGTATGGCGGCCACGTTTCAGGATGTGTTTGAATCAGTCTTGAATCTCCATATCCCCCTTCGCAAAAAAACGGGTATGCAGTGAATATGCCCCTTGGCTCTCTGCTTCTCTAAGAAACCTGATGAAGGAACGTGATAAGGCGAAGCAGATAGCAGAGAGTCAATCGGAGATGTGGCCGAAATATAGGCAACTGCGTAATCTAGTAACAAGGGAGATTTGTACTGCCATTCAGGATTACCATAGTGGGCAAATCAAGGAAAACGAGAAAGATGCAAAAAGAATATGGAAGACAATGAATAAAGTCTTAGATAAAAAGACTAACTCAGATATCTCTTCGAGTCTCGAATTCGAAGGAAAACGCTTAACAAGGGAGCCCGATATTCTTGAGGCATTTAATCATCATTCCATCTCTATAGGACCTAAACTTGCCCAAAAAATTGAGGCTCCAAATGATGATGATTGTCTTCAGAACATCACCACTGAATCAAAAAATATGATTTCAAAACAGTTGATGAAAATTACATTTTGGATGCAGTTAATCAGCTAAAAAATGGAAAATCATCAGGACCTGATAAGGTATCGATTACCATCGTAAAAGATGTAAAAGACCTCATTGCAAATAATTGAAAATAATCTCTAATTATTGGGTGATGAATGGAGTTTTTCCTCGGTATCTGGAAACTGGCAAGAGTAACTCTACGGGTGCTAAAAATAATGCAAACAATTATAGGCCGATTTCTGTCATTCCAATTTTCTCCAGGATGCTAGAACGGCTAGCGCATGATCCGCTGTTTGATTCCCTCAAAGTGAATAAAAAGCTTACTTATATCCAATCAGCTTTTCAAAAACTACGTTCCACCATAACCTCCATAATCAGCAGCACTGATTATTGGTATGATAACATGGATTATCGGAGAATTAATTTGACTTTACTTTTGGACCTCAAGAAAGCCTTCGATAAAGTTGACCATTCAATAAGAACAACCACAGTCAGTTATGGAAGAGCATAAAACGCCTCATACCATCAAAGAAAGATGATACTGCAATCCCGCATAAATGGACAAATAAGAAATCAGATATCTCTTTGTTAACATTGGTCCAGAAACACAAAAGATGTTAAGATCTTCACAAAGAAGATTTCTCTTCCCTTTCAACATAAATCGCAGTTCTCGTTTAGAACTGTGACGATTACAGAAGTTCAAAGTACCATATCAGGAATCCCAACAAACAAGTCCACTGGCTATGACGGCATAGGCATAAAGACATTGAAAATAGCTGCATACATTGTTGCAACCTCTATCGCACGTCTGATGAATCTCAGCCTAGCCACCGGTGAATGCCCAGTACCTTGGAAAACAGCGCAGGTTACTCCTGTCTATAAGAGCGGAGACAAACAGCAGATTTTAAACTACCGCCCTATATCGATCTTACCTCTCCTATCAAAGATTATGGAGAAACTGATAGCTAAACAGATCTGGGAATATCTAAATGCAAACAAAATTCTAGATAAATTTTACTCTGGGATTCGATAAAATCTTAACAAATATGGGAAAGAGACTTGTCACACCAACTGTATTAATGGATCTGAGTAAAGCATTTGACTCAATAGATCACTCCATGGTACTGGCTAAACTTTTCAGTTATGGGTTTGATTGTCATTTCGGTCATTGGCATTTTCTGCCAATGATTTGATGAGATCCCGTGTGTTATAGCATAAATTGTATTTAGGTAGTTTCATACCTACTATGAGTTCCTAATAACCATAATAAAAACACACTTACACGATCTTTGTCTTTCTCAAAATTTTGATTGTCATTCGGTCTTTTGGTTTGCATCGTATCTTCGAGATCGACCACAAGTTGTCAAAGTAAACTCAGTGATATCAGACCAAGAAAGCTTACAATGTGGTGTTCCTCAAGGTTCCGTTCTTGGACCAGTACTCTTTGTTCTCTATATAAATGAAATTCCAGAAATTGTTGCAAAGTATGCACAGAATTCAACATCTGAAGTCAGCATACATGGCTATGCGGACGACTTGCAATTTTTTTCCAGTTGCCCAACACAATCACTGGATGCCTGTATTCTAAATTTGGAACAATTCTGTAGAACAAAATTAGACTGGTTCTCTCAAAATAAATTGAAAGCTAACCCAGATAAATTCCAATTCATCATCTATGGAACAAAGCAATAACACAAAAACATCCTTGCTCAGCTCAAATCTATTACCATACACGAAACATCTTTGACAACAACATCAGTAGCAAAAAATCTCGGAATGAAACTTGATGAGAATTTGACATGGAAAAATCATATAACAAGCTAAAAAGGGACCTGTGCTAGGCGACTCATTCAACTCTCAAAAGTAAGAGGGTCAATGAGCAAAGAAACATTTAAGAATGTTGTCAATACCACAGTTATCTCGAAAATAAACTATGGTGATATTGTATATGCCAGTGCCACCAGCACCAACTTGCAGAAAGTTAAACAAATCCAGAACTTTGCAGCAAGAGTAATACAAGAGTCACTAGACGCCATCACACTTTTGAGCTGATCAGACAACTTGATTGGATGAAAACTGATCAGATGAGATATTTTCATGGTCTTTCGATGATGTAAAAATGCTTAAATGGAATGGCTCCTTTATATTCATCTGAAAAATTAAACTATAATAGAGATATTCACAGTCTTTATGACAACCGAGTAATTTGCATGTGCCAATATCAACTTCGTCAAGCCAACAAAGAACTTTGTATTGCAGGAGCATTCAAGATTTCAATGCACTACCAACAACTTTAAAACATGCTCCAAGTTTTGGAAAATGTAAGTCTTCACTTAAAACTTACTTTTCAACTACTTAATTTTTGTATAAACAATGAAAACTTTAAAGCCTGTTTTATAAGCAAAATGTAAATAACTTCTTCTAGTAATTCATTAATTTAATTTCGTATTTAATTTATGCACTGTGAAAAACCTTGTATTAGGATCAGTGTTTTAATATACATACATACATACATACATACATACATACATACATACATACATACATACATACATACATACATACATACATACATACATACATACATACATACATACATACATACATACATACATACATACATACATACATACATACATACATACATACATACATACATACATACATACATACATACATACATACATACATACATACATACATACATACATACATACATACATACATACATACATACATACATACATACATACATACATACATACATACATACATACATACATACATACATACATACATACATACATACATACATACATACATACATACATACATACATACATACATACATACATACATACATACATACATACATACATACATACATACATACATACATACATACATACATACATACATACATACATACATACATACATACATACATACATACATACATACATACATACATACATACATACATACATACATACATACATACATACATACATACATACATACATTCTGTCCTTATGAAAAAGCTTCCTGCTTATGGCATAAGAGGATCCGCAGGTGATTGGTTTGAATCGTATCTAAAGGAGAGAAAACAGTACTGCGCTGCTGATGGGCACCGATCAAGCATCAAAGACGTCACTTTTGGTATACTCCAAGGCTCTTGCTTTGGTCCTCTCCTTTTCATCATTTACCTCAGCAATTTTGAAAAGTGCCTGGAATTTTCGCGAGCTAGTCTCTACGCTGATGACACGCAAATCACGATTGCGTCCGATGATGCAGATGAACTAGTACTCGACACGCAGCATGAACTGCTCAACCTTTCGACAAGGTAATAGCACACAACATGCTCTGTTCCGAGTAGTGGAGACACGGAGAAAGTGTCTAGATACGTCGGGTATAACAGGAACAATCCTAATGGACTTGTCAAAAGCATACGATTGTATACCCAACGATCTCCTAATTGCAAAGTTAGAGGCATATGGGTTCAAGAAAAATGCTCTCAAACTGGTTTATAGTTACCTGAAAAGCGAACACAAAGGGTCAAAATAGACTCCACTTATAGCTCACCACAGCATATCTCAATTGGGGTACCACAGGGGTCTGTTCGTGGCCCTTACTTTCCAACATCTTTATAAACGACCTGTTTTATATGGAAGTGGAATCGGAGATATGTAACTTTGCTGACGATACGACAATTTACGCGTGCGGTACAGATTTGGAGGCAGTCATGATTAGATTAGAGGGTGACCTACAGGGATGCAATCTAATGCAATGGTTTATTAACAACGGCATGAGTGCCAATCCTTCAAAGTTCCAAATAATGTTTTCGGGGCTAAACGGAGAAAAGAAACTATGTCTTAACATGAATGGCCAACTGATTCCATCAAGCGAACATGTAAAACTTCTAGGTGTAAACACTGACAACTCACTGAAGCTTGAAACGCATTATGTACGAAGGTTAACCAAAAAGTGTATGTATTTGGAAGGTTAAGACCATCTTTAGGAGAATAAAAGTCAAAGTTACTTTTAAAATCCGTGGTAATGTCGAATTTTTCTATTGCCCTCTGATCTGGTTATTTTGTAGCAAAGTAGAAAAAATGAAATTAATAAGACCCACAAACGTGTACTGAGAACCTTATATAGAGACTACGAATCCACATTTGAGGAACATTTAGATTGGGGTAATATAAAGACAACACACAAAAAAGAATCTGCAAAACCTCATGGTGGAAAACCTCATGGTGGAAAACCTCATGGCCTACTTCGTGTGCCAAGATCACATACTTAGGGTCTATAATTTTTGCCAAAAATTAGCCGAGATGAAAGCTGATATTTCAAAGTGCCTGATTCTATTTTGTTTTTACACTTTTGTTCCCCGATAGAAGAGCGGCTGACAAAATGAAATGAAGCATGTGGCCTGGGGATTTTCGGGACCCTTGAAATTCCCACCAAAACCGGGGTAATCTGGGAAGCACACACAGGCCTGGGGATGACAAAAACATTGGCCTGGCAAATTTCAACGCTGCTTCTTCGACACTCAGCCAGAAAAACACTTCCAGGGCCGCTGGTTGCATGGATACATTGCCTCAAAGTTCAATGCTCAAGTTCCATGGAATTCGTATGAAGCACGCACGAGGTTTTTGTTCGTTTACAGAGGCGCAGACTGAGAGCTCTCCGGCTTCGATACTCATTGCATTTGCACATTCATTCCTTCTATGGTAGGCCATGTCCTTTATACTTTGTTTTCAAAATTGTTTTTCGCTGTTGTTGTTAAGTATTGCTGACTGAATGACGTTTGAAAATAATTTTGTCCACGTAGAATGTTTTGCATCAGGAAAGACACGAAAATAGAGCCCCACTTGGAGATTTATATTCCATTTCATTCCTTTTCAGGGAGACAAGAACTAGACAAGATGGCGAACTTCCTGTAAGATTTCGATAAACGATTTTGCCGCCGAATGAATATCGAAGAGGCTTCAGTTCAGCCGGCTACTAATCCTCAAGAGTGGTTGCAAGAACTGTGAGATAAACTGTGATCTGTTGTGAACCCCCGATGCTTAGCTTGCTTACGTAAATAACAATATTGGCTTCGGACAGGGGACTGTAAATAAATCTCTTTCCAGAAACAGGATGGGGAGAATTGAGCCTAGAGTCTGAAGTAAACACGCTATGTAAAATCTTACTTTGAGCCTATAAAATCAAGAAATTTATGGAGCAGGAACCTTTACGATAAAAGTTTAATGGAAGAACATATACACTGAGAGAACATATACAGTCCTCTTTTTTACTTGTGTACATATGCAAATATTTCGTGTCACGCCTTGGATTTAGAGCCTAGAGACCTAAGAGAGAATCTATCAGAGATCAGACCCTACAATTCTACATTTCGAGTTTTATTGGAGTAATTCTTCACCTTGGATTAAACATTAAGCGCATCTTTTTAACAAGAATGTTTCATTGGTACTGGCTTCCCTTTATCTGCATTCAGTCCAAGATGAAATAGTTTCTTGGCCCACCTGATTATCCTTTTTGCTACTGCACCCCCAAACAACTTTATCAGGAACAGTTGCCAATTTTAGAAGATTTTGATTGATGAAGAAAAGGCTCGGCAGCCTCAAGAACATCGTTTGCAGATTCTTCTACAAATTTAACTCTTTTTGTTTCAGCAAATAATAAATTGATGCTAAATAATGTTAAACAGAAGGTGACACTCTTTTGGAAGAAAAACATTGAGGATCATTGCTTTCATGCATTGTTATGATGAAATGCTAATATAGATGAGCATTGCTAAAGCTATGAAAGCTGTTACTTTGATATGGCATGGCTCAGTTTCATTGCCTGTTGCTTCTGTGAATATTGTCTCCAATGTTGTTATCAAGTAGACAAATAGACCTGACCACCTGACCCTCACACATGGCTAACTGAAACTCTTTGCCATTTGTGGTGATTCAGTGGAAGATACTTTCACTAGACATTTGGAACAAAATTCTTCCACTGTGGTGAATCACTTTTTTAACAATGGTACATGTACTTTGGAGCAGGCATTTTAGGAACTTTTTTTCTTGCAAAGTCTATGTGGAAACATGTGTGAAGTGTCAAGATTTCATGATAATACTTTGAGGGTACACATATTTTTTATCAGAAACCAAGAATTTGGGCCAGCACTCAAAGTTTCTTAAAACTGTCAGATTTTGAGCCATCAGAGTTTCATACAAATTTCTTAAAGGTTCTATAACAATCTTCATGTTCACTAACTGTGCTCTCATGAGCATTTCAAAGCAATGATATTTAAAGCTTTCCAAAGTTTAGACATCACTCAAGTACATTCCGAGTAAAATAATACAGGAAACAAGTGAAATAAAGTAAAAATACATTGTCAGATTTTGGGCACTCAGAATTTCAAGTTGAAAATAAATAGTTTCTTTAGTTCTATTTTCCCACTACTGGAGTTGCTTACTTTTTTGACGATCTGAGGGTGGAGCTTCTTATAAGCAGTTTCTTACCAGAAATTGTCAAAATTTCTTTAAATCAACATTTACATTACAGCAAAATAATAACTTGAAAATTTAAAGGGCATCACCTGCAAAAGGGCAGTAAATCATGGATGCTATATTGTAAAGAACAACTATATCACACATTTCTATCAAATATTGGGCAATAATCTTATTTCTTCCTCTACTGTGGAAACTGTCATGAAGCAAAAGGGAAATTTGATTCATAAAAACTGCATTGGCTAACTGGAAAACATCTTGTGCAGCAGTGAAATTTGATTCAAACAAATTGCATTGGCTAACTGCAAAGCAGGTTCTAAAAACACATTTATGTGGTTTAGAAAACAAAGGAAAGAACAGTGAACATGTGAAACTCAGGAGAAACAGTGGAAACTACACACTTGATTGCTTTTACAGTCATGTAGAGGCATGGTTGTAATTCCCTGCAGGCACTTTGAAGGCTGTTTCAGAAACACATTAGCAAGTAACACTCAGATTTTTCCAGAAATTTTCAACCAAATATGCTGTTGACATAATTAATGTGAGAATCAAATTATGATCCAATTAGCAAGACAGGCAACTTCATCTCACACGACCAAAAAGCATTGAATGTTGCATTGACTTTGCAAAAACTGATTTGTTACCAAACATCATAAATAAAATTGTTTATTCCCGTACAATTCGTTTGCAGAAAATACATTCAAAATTTCAAAAGCCTTTGTTCTGTTTTTCAAAATACTGAATGCAACCATTGCCAACTTCAATTTTCATGAAACATCATTCTTCAAAAAGTGTCTCTTACAGTGGAACATAATTTAGCTTCAAGTTGCTGAAACAAAAAGAGTTCAATTCGCAGAAGAATCTGCAAACGATATTCTTGAGGCTGCTGAGCCCTTTCTTCATCAATCAAAATCTTCTAAAACTGCCACTGCTCCTGTTGAAATTGTTTGGGTGTGCAGCAGCATGCAGGGTGATCCGGCAGGCAAAGAAACTGGTTTCATCTCGGGCTGAATGCAGGCAAGGGGAAGCCAGTCACAATGTAACGTTCTTGCAACCACTCTCGAGGGTTAGCCAGGTGAACTGGAGCCTCTTCGATACCTTTTTCGGTGTCGCAATCCTACCAGAAGTTCCCCATATTGTTTTCTCCCTGAAAAGGAATGAAATGGAATATAAATCTCCAAGCGGGGTTCTATATTCGTGTCTTTCCTGATGCAAAACATTTCTACGTGGACAAAATTATCTCCAAACGTCATTCAGTAAGCAATACTCAACGAAAACGACGAAAAACAATTTGAAAACAAAATATAAACGACATGGCCTACCTGAGAAAGAATGAATGTGCAAATCCAATAAGTATCGAAGCCGGGAGAGCTCTCAATCTCCACCTCGGTAAGCGAAAGAAAACCTCGTGCGTGCTTCCTTTAAATTCCATGGAACTTGAGCACTGAACTTTGAGGCAATGTATCCATAGAACCAGTGGCCTTGGAAGTGTTTTTCTGGCTGAATGTCGAAGAAGCGGCGTTGAAATTTGCTAGGCCAATGTTTGTGTCATGCCCAGGCCTGTACGTGCTGCCCAGATTACCCCGGTTTTGGCGGGAATTTCAAGGATCCGGAAAATCCTTAGGCCACATGCTTGATTTTATATTTTCCGTTACGCTTCAATCGGGGACCTGAATTTGAAGAAATAAATGAAAATAGGCATGCTGGAATCTCGGCTTTCGCCTACGCTGATTTTCCGGACATTTTTTATACTCCAAGTATGTGATCCTGGTGCCAGAAGAGGGCTCGCCCAAAGATTCGCAGCTCGGGTCCGCCATTATGGATTCATCTGACACTCAATCGGGATCTGTGACGTCAATATGCATATCCTGTATTGTAGAATGCTCTTAGTGATGAGCTAAAATTGACAACTTCTCTCGTGAAATTCAAAAAAGAAATACGTTGCTGGGATGGCAACAACTGCACGTGTGCTACATTTGTACTTAATTTAGGGTTATTATATATTTTGTTATATTGTGTAATCAGATTATTTTCGCGCCATTCTTCATAGATTTTGGAATGGATGTACATTTCACCTTCGTCACTTATTGTGAGAGTGCGATCAAGGCTGTGTTGGCGAAACTTGTGTTGTGAAGACAGTTTCATTTTATCGTTCGGAATTAGTTTTGTTGTGGATGAAACAAGTGGACTTTTATCTATTCAGCATTGCTTGGTCTCAGTGAATGAAAGTTGGGTAAGTCCAATACTTTTAATTACGCATCTTCGCTTTCGGTTCTTCTGACTAAGGCCAGTCTGATCAGTGGTGTAACGCAGTTTAGGGCACCTTAGTTCGAAAACTAAGTGCCCCCGACTAAAAGAGGCCCCAGCAGAAGATTCCTTTTATTATCTATTTTCAAGTAAGTTTCCTGGATATGGTGATTTATAGAAGACTTTTACAAAATGATCAAAGTGGCATGGTAAACATAGGATCGAGGTTAGTCTTTCAGCAACAGTAAGTGATGTTTGCTCAAAAAGTTGGAATGGATTCGGGAGATGCATTTTGAGCCAAAGTACAGGGCATTTCCTTAAAATTTTCCTGGAGGCTTTGCCCGCGGATTCCCTCATTTTTCTGCCTTTCCTGCTGATTCGCCATTGCTACGCTGCCGGCTTCAACAACACATACGTTGACAGTAGATCATTGCAATCGTTTTATCTTTGCCTGGGGAACTTATTTGCTTCAAGTTCAAACTGGACATGGTAGCTATTTTGACGTTTCTATCATATCATTTACACATACTTTTGCTGGAGGGGGCCACAAGTGGAAAATCCCTAAGGGCCCCTACTGTCTCCGTTACGCCACTGAATCTGATTAGGACGATGAGGTCAACCAAGTCAGGAGGCTAAATTCTAAACGCCAAGCCTGTAATTCCTGAATACATCTGATTTTTTGAACGATGCTTTCAAGTTGAGGGAAGCTTTATGTTCTGCAATAATTTTTTGACAGCTAGGGCCTAGCCGTCGGCGGGTTGGGGGGGCGTGCAGAAAGGAGAGTCAAGCAGCGAACAATCGCGCCAAGAGCAGAAGGCTAGAGCTTAGTGCAAGCAACCAAGCATGTAAAATGTCTTTATGTATGCAGGTGCAAAAAATTATGAGTTTTTGCTAAAGTATTTTTTCGTCGCGAGGAAAAAACGAGGGTGTGGTTTTCTCCACAGCAAACCCCTCCCTTCGCCATTATCATCAGATGACGCCATAGAAATGGAGCTCTCCGACTGGCTAGTCAACCAAGATTACGTCATACGTAAACAAACCAGAGATTCTATTGTTACAAAATCTGCTCCTGTTATATTGTGTAGATAGTTGGTGTAATTTAGCTCTTGTTACCCTGGGTACCAGAGCCCCCAAAAAATAAAAGAAGAAAGAAAAATGTGGCTCTGGAACCATCGAAACATAGCCTCCTTCTGAGCTTTGAATCACTTCAAATCTAATCATATCGAATCATTGGAATCGCTTAACCAAAACAACGCAAAATGGCGGCAAGCGGCAGACTCTGGTAAAGATGTGCAACGAAGTTCTCCAAGTTTATGTCCTTTGTAAGGTGCAGACTTTATCTTTGGACGAGGAAAGCAAAGCCAGCTTTCAACTCCATCCTGATGGAAAAGAATCTTCTGAGAAGGAGTTTTTGCTTCAAATCGATGGGGGTCCTTGGCTCGCGATCGACATCGTCTGACATCGTTGGTCGTACAATCATCTGTGTCTTGCAGAATTCGCATTAACGAGTGTATGGATTATCAAAGGCACTTGATGAGAAAGCCAATTTTGAAAAACATTTTGGGAGCTGGCGCATTCACACATCAGTCCAAATTTAATAGAGCACTATATTTCATATAAGAAACCAAGAAACTGGACCCTTCCACAACATGTCAAAACAATGTGTTTGAAGCCTTTCTTTACCAATTTTTCAACCAGTCACCACCAGAACCGCTTATAAGAAACTGCTTATAAGAAACTCAGACCCTCAGTTCACCAAAAATTAAGAAAATCCTACATGTTTTGCTTATACTCAAATTTTTTCCTGTATCATGTTACTCAGGAAGTACTTGTCAATGAGTAATTTCTAAACATAACGGCTTCAAGCACATTGTTTTGACCTGTTCTGGAGGGGTCCAGATTGTCTGACAATGTCTGACATAATTGTAACTTGTAGATATTCTTATCAATTTAACTGTTGATGAGAACTTTTGCATCCAACATTGACCAAAAGCAAATTGAGTGTTTCATGTTTCCATTCTGCATTTTTACTGATGTTTAGACTCTTTCCATTGAAAATCAAAGTGCAATTTGAATATTTACATCTTCTCAGAAAATGTCCTCTTTAGTAAAAATCTTACCCTTAAACATGGCATAGTATACAATTTAATTGGACATCCACAAGCAGGACCACCAAGAAGGGTAAGAAGGGTGGCAATTTGCCTCAGGGTTTGGGGGCCTTCATAAAAATACTTTCTTGTCAAATGCCTGCTTCCCTCACAAGGACCCTCATTTTGCAGTGAAGGTGAAGGTGAAGGTGGTGAAGGTGAAGTTGCGTTTTTCAGCGCCAAGCGCTGGGATCGCAGAAATAGAGCAGACCTAATCGAGTCCGCGACCCCTTGTCATGACGCTCAAGTGGTGGGGCTCTACCGGGACTCGAACCCACTCCGCCTGACTATTCTGGCTGCAATGTCAGAGGATTACACCACGGCGCCACAACGCCTTCAAAGTTTATCCCTTTGGACCTCAAAAACCTCTTAACGGCCTTGTCCACAAGAAACCATTTACAGTGGTGGGACCTTGGAGGGAGGGGTGTGATTGCCCCAAGCCAATGTTGGCTACAACAAAGATCTTTTTTGTCAACAATAGAGATATACAATATTTTTTCACTAAAAACAGCTTCATCCCCCAAAGATTCTGGCAAGTGTCCACCACAGACCAATTAAACTGTGATACATTGCAGGCCTTGCGCACATGAACATGGTTTTCCCAAACAAACAGATGTTCATATGGCTCAAGAATTCTTATCATAATGTGGAGAGTTTTTGAAGATTCTCATCATGTTAATGTACACAAGGCCTGTATGTATCTACATCTAATTTATAAGACTAAAGCTCTTCAAGAAATCAGTTATTGGACTACAGAATATTTGGCATAAAATAAGATAATCTGAAAAAGGAACTTACTTTTAATATCACCAAAAAATAAGAAACTCCAGCACAGGGAAAATAATTTAGTTTACGAACTTTGTCCTTTTCATTACCTAATTCTACAAATTATATTTCAATTTGTTTTACTTTGTAATTTTTAGGGTCTACTGGGGTGAAACGGGTGGTCTGGTGGTAAAATGGATATTTTAGTAGATTGCTGGTAAGTAGTAGACCTGCAGCTATACCATAAATGCTTTATTAAGCCCCTGGGGGCTTATTTAATTTCTGACTTTCCAAAGGGGGGCTTAAAAGAGATGGGGGCTTATTCACAAAATCAGCTGACAAGGATATATTTGGTAGCTCTTCAGTTCTTTTATCACATATTTTGCAGAATCAATATACAATTTTACAACTCATATACAAAAATTCAACACAGTTTTTATCCCAAAAATATCAAAATTAACATGCAAGGTTGTCTCGCTAAGTCAGTGGAAATAGTTGGTAAATTCTAGAACTTTGCATAATTGGGGGGCTTAATAGAGAGAGGGGGCTTATTTCAACTTTTGACATAAAGGGGAGGGGCTTATTAGAGAGGGGGCTTAATAGAGAGGGGGACTAAATAGAGCTTTTACGGTAAATCAACATCCACCTTGTCATGGAGTTTAATTAAAAAAGCCAGCTTTCAGATGCTTGTCGCAACGAGGAAGGGTCACTGAATCAAAATTCGTTCTAAAGTGCAACTGCGGGTTTTTGGGTGAAACAATGGAAACAATAGGAACTAAGTTGTCTGTGCGCCTAACATGTGAGCCCTTTCTTTCCACAGAGGGGTCTGGGCAAGACCATGAGATCTTACTTTTCGAAGAAAGTTGCAGAAGCGATGGAAGCAGGAAATGAAGCTCTCAGATAAACAATCGACCAATCAATGAAACAAAGACATCAAGCCACACACAACGAAGAAATCAAATAACAGTAAGTTCCTTTATTGTTTTAGCAAAGTATATATCCCTCGCGAAAAAGCAATGAGTATATTGAAGCTGTTGTTGCAGAGAGAAAATCTATTTCGGACTAACGTCAACTATAGAGTGCAGACGAACATGCACTTGCAAAATTCACTACAAGCAACTAATTTAGGTTTTGAATCATAATGAAACTACACAGTTGAATGCAGAAAACTTCAAATATTCGTATTTTCAACTCATTTTTGTAGTTTGCTTGGTTTTAATTCAATGGCTAGGGTTGAAAGTTCAGGGTCAATTTTAACATCGATTTCAAGCTTCCATCTTTTCTTTCGAAGAAAGATGCGAAGAACAAGAAACTGCCAAACAAAAAATCTACTGTAGCAACTAATTTAGGTTTTGAATCATAATGAAACCTACACAGTTGAAGGCAGAAAGCTTCAAATATTCGCATTTTCAACTCCTGTTTTTTCTAGTTTGCCTGGTTTGATATGAATGGCTAGGGTTGAAAGTTCAGGGGCAATTTCAACATCGATTTCAAGCTTCCATCTTTTCTTTCGAAGAAAGATGCGAAGAACAAGAAACTGCCAAACAAAAAATCTACTGTAGCAACTAATTTAGGTTTTGAATCACAATGAAACCTACACAGTTGAAGGCAGAAAGCTTCAAATATTCGCATTTTCAACTCTTGTTTTTTCTAGTTTGCCTGGTTTGATATGAATGGCTAGGGTTGAAAGTTCAGGGGCAATTTCAACATCGATTTCAAGCTTCCATCTTTTCTTTCGAAGAAAGATGCGAAGAACAAGAAACTGCCAAACAAAAAATCTACTGTAGCAACTAATTTAGGTTTTGAATCATAATGAAACCTACACAGTTGAATGCAAAAAGCTTCAAATATTCGCATTTTCAACTCATTTTTGTACTTTGCTTGGTTTTATATGAATGACTAGGGTTGAAAGTTCAAGGGCAATTTCAACATCGATTTCAAGATTTCATGTTTTCTTTCGAAGAAAGATGCGAAGAACAAGAAACTGCCAACCAAGAATCTACTGTAGCAACTAATTTAAGTTTTGAATCATTATGAAACCTACACAGTTGAATGCAGAAAACTTCAAATATTCGCATTTTCAACTCATTTTTGTAGCTTGCTTGGTCTTATATGAATGGCTAGGGTTGAAAGTTCAGGGGCAATTTCAACATAAATTTCAAGCTTCCATGTTTTTCAAGACGCGAAAGAGCAAGAACTAGCAACTAAAAATGCTTTGTGACCCATTATAAAAGATTTGATTCAAAATGGAACTTATACCAATGGATGCAGAAAGATGTCAATATTTATTCTGCACCCTTCAATTTCTGAATTATTTGGTTCTGTATGAGCAGGAGGGGTTGAGATTCGCAGGGGTTTTCACAAAGATTCGAAGGAATTTATCTCTTCACTTCGAGAAGAAAGCGAATGTTTGAAACATCTGTGACTTTAAAAAATGACTTCTAACCAATTATAAACTGATTGATTCAAAATGAAAATTATTCCAACAGATGCAGAACGATTTAATTGATTATTCTACAGACCTTCGTTTTCAGAATCATTTGGTTTTGAATGACTTGAATGTGTTGAATCTTGAGGGGATTTTTGGAAGTATTTTTCTTGGTAAGAGACTTGCGTAAAGCCGTTGAGCTCAAAATTCAACATAAAATGGTTGCAATAAAGTATTGAAAGTTTCTTAATATTCTGCTTATTTTATAGTGCATTTGTTTCTTAATGCCTCTCAAGCATAGTGCTAGAGTTTCTTGAATTCTTAGTCATCCTAGTACTACCTTCCAGAGGTAGCGCCTTAAATCTTCTGACAGGGACTGCAGCTTCTGACAGGGAGGCTGAATGGCTACAAAATACAGTTTTCGCACATCTTTTCATCTCGGACAGGAATCCGAAATTGGCTCCCAAATTGAGACTAGATTCTTCTAACAGGGAGCTGTAGCCCCCTCTAGCCCTCCCTTCATGCCACCATGTCTATTTTCTGTCAAAAAGCATCAGACGGGGACGAATTTGAGAAACTTAATGGGCACGAGTTACAGTGATACAGTTTTCCAATGTCAGGCAAGAACCTGAATATTTCACATCTTCCAAATTTTCTCAAGAAAAATAGTTGATACATTGTTGATTTCTCAAAGTCTGCGTGACTTCTTGATTCAAATTACAGTAGCCTACTTTCTTTAACACTTATCTCTTCTCATTTTGTAACTTAGCAAACAGTTCAAAGATAAGGAGTACCTCTTTTGTGATGGGAATTGTCTTGCAAGCTATAGCAGGGATCTTGTTGACGACGGTTGGGACAAGGGCATGGATTAGGATGAAAGGAAGAAGAAGTGTAACAAGAAGAAGTTGAGCACATTGAGAGAGAAAAAGAAGTAGATAGCAAAGCAAAGGGTGGCAAGGCTATTAGGAAGCGAGTAGACATTAGTAGAAGAGTAATAAAGAAGTAGAGCAGTAAATTAATAACCTTTGTTCAACAAAGCATGAATGTAAACGGAAGAGAGTTGCCAGTGGTGTTCATTCTAATTGCATTGAACCCAAAAAGGCTATCAGAACACATCTAACAGTGTACAGAGAGAACTAGCAGTATATTTTTGTCAAGTATCCCTCCTCAGTTTCTTATAGTTCTTGCTTTGCAGTTTGAATATTATTTACTTTTATGTAAACGCTATTCAAATTTCATTATTGACTTCTTCTGTCATTGCCAGTCAATGAAAGCCATTTCATTCTGATCTATTTCAAAATAGACTTTACACCAGAAATTGTGTGATAATATGACAACAACTGAAACTACTTTCAATATCCTACAAAGAAATGTGCCTGATAGGGCAACAGCAACATTCACAAGTAAATTATCTTGGCAAATTTTGCTGGAATGGTCTTTTCTTAAGAATTTTCAACTGCGTATGCTATTCTTTGTTTGATCTTGAAATTGATGTAAAATGCTTGCATCTAAGAATTAAGCATTTGCGAGGCTTCTTGCTGTAGACTAAGCAAACAAACAATATCTTGTATAGGAATTTTCATATAAGGACACAACATGTTAGCACTGGTCAATGATAAAAACTTTGCAGGACTTAGAAATAGCAGATTTTGCCCTACATGTGACAGTTCTTGGTAAGGATTCTGTAGTACATTTAGATTTTTCAGACTTTAAACTTAAGGGCCTATTCTTCAAATATCAGGGAACAGTGATTCCAGAATCCTGGATTAAAAAAGCTAAAGGAATTTTTTGGTTTGCAGCTTTGATTTTCAAAGATCATTCCAAATTCAAAATGTTTTGAAACTGCTTTCAGCTGATTTCTGTTAATATTTCTTGCTAGAATTTTTTTTAGGGTCTCCAAAGCACTAAAGATGTAAAGATCCAAAGTGAATTTTTTGAGTGTATCATTTGCTAGATTAAAAATATTTACAAGTTTTACGATATAAAAAGATAGATACAATACAATATATCAGGTTAAAAACTTAAATGAAATCACCTCTAAGTAAAGTGGCAGGGATAGCATCAAAAGGCCTAGCTGACCTTATTTCCATAAAGGTCCCATTAGAAATATAATGAAAAAAGTAAGAAATGAGAACAGAAATACTGTAGTTTTTAATCGGTACAAACGCGATTTTTCAGGCCAAATATCATTGTCGTTGTAATTTATTTTGATTCGGCATGTACGCAATAGCTAACAATGCATGAAAATTTATTTGATCTTCAAATGCACAGATTTACGAAGCAATGCGCTGTGCTAAGCTTTCAGCTTGTTGCAGGCAATCAGATAAGTGACGGACTGCCGTTAAAACTGGTCTCGAATTTCAATGGGAGTAAGTAAGCATGATCCTCTTAAAGAGGCGAGCCAGTAAGCAACCATCCCCGCTATCAGGACCTCTCTCATCAGTAATTCCATCGCAGAGTGGCATAACCAGTTTGCCCATAGGTCATATTGAGCAACACTCGAAGGAAATGCCGTTTTCACCTCCATCTTCAAGTCATGTAAAATCAAAATGTAAAGAATCAACACCCTATGATCATTTTCTCCATTAGTTGGTGATTTAACCTTGCTACTTGGTCTTTTCACTAAGACCTCTTGGAGGATCTAATTTAAACGTTCACAACGACATGGTCATTAGGTCGGGATTAGTAAAGCTTTGCAAGCCTCACCATCACAGCAAAAGTGGCAACGTGGAAATGCATTTCATATGTTTATAGCTTCGTCCTTCACTATGGCAATTTCCGAAGGAAAATTTAGATCGCGAGCTAAAGAATCATATTACCTGAAGTAAGCAACTCGTTGAAACAAGACACAGTGTTGACAGCTGCTTGTAGGTCCCATCTTGATATTACCTGGAAATGAAATGCATATATACAGTCGTGGCCAAAAGCTTACGACCATATTTTAGTATGTAGCAATTGTTAGCGGAACGAGATCCAGTGCTACTGCTCTGCCTATCTTACTCGGTCAGTTCGGCGCAACTTTCCATGAAGGTTCCAGATTTCGATAAACAATTTGTTTACAGTTGGCAATATAAAGACATAGCTAAAGCTAATTAACGCCAACAAACCTAACCCTACTTACAATTTCCGAAAAATTGAAGATATTTATAGAAACCGTAAGTTTCTGACAAAAGTTTTGGACAATCTGCAAACGCAAGAACTAACTCTCATCCCATACTTATATGTTCTGTTTGAATTCAGAGAGTGTGTTTGAATCTTTAATTTCTTTGGCAAAGTGGACCACAAAGGGCAACCTCTGTTTCTGTATTGAATATTTTTATTATGTTGTCTTTGCCATTGACAGTTGCAAATGATATTCACTTCTCAACTTGTAATGATTATTTTTTTCGATAAAGAAATCCCGCATGAAGGATGGATTCAAATTACTTCTTGTCTTGTATATTTCAATCATTAACAACTGCCGATTGTGCGGATGATATTTTTCATCAGCTTTTCAAACTCAGTGTCACTACCTTTGCATACCAGTCGCAATGCTTTCCTTGGATGTGACTTAATTTTGAATTAAATACCCTGTCCTGGAATATCCACACAAGTGGACAGTAATTAAGCTGTGACTTAATGAAAGAATTCATTAAGATTTCAGATTTAATAGGATCGGTATAGATGGATAAGGGAGCAAGTGCGTGGAGCTTCTAGTTGGTTTTTTGCATAAATCCCCAACATGTTTTCTGAAGCTTAGTTTCTTATCAAAAGTTACGCCTAGCAGTTTTCATAATCACTTTCATCAACTGTCGAATTTCCGATTGTAATTGTTGCTCTGGAGACTTTGTCACCAAACATAATGAGGTGACACTTGTCATCATTTGATTCAAGTAATTGTCAGAAAACCATTTTGCAACCAGAGTGCCGTCCGTTTATAATTGTCTAACAATTTTTTCAAGAATTGGATGGCATGCAAAGATAGTGGTATCGTCAGCGTAGTTACAAATGTTAGTATATCCTACAAACAAGAAAATGTCAGTCATAAATGCATTGAAAAGTAAAGGCCCAAGGACCGAACCTTAAGTTCTTTCCAAGCGCTAAAAGAGCTATTCACCTTTACTCTCTGATGTCTCTTTGAGAGAGAAATTTCGCACCATTTTGCTATGACTTTAAAATTAAGTTACCAGAAATTTTCGGAGATTACAGTGATCCTGCCAACAAGTAGCCAGTTAACCGGACCAAATATCAAAAGAAATAATGAGTGAAACTGACAGTGAAACTAAAATAGTTGAAAAAGAAATACTGCCTCTCTCTAGTGTGTTGCTTATCAGGCCACCCGACAACGGGGTTGCCACACAAAATAGTGGCTCACCTGGATCTGACATCAATCCATGCATGATTCATTCCTCTGATTAGTTTACAAATATCCAAACTCCACAAAAATTACGGCCTCGAGGGAAAAGTTGGAGGATAGCCTTCAGTTCACAGCTGTGGTCACATGTTTAAAGCCACCCATGACTTTTAGTTCGAAGCAACAAATCGCATATCCAATCGAAATTGATTTTAAAGACCTGATTTCATAGTTCGGATGGTTACATGGGAAATGTCCTTAGAAAATGAGCAAAGAATTTTCTTTACGTTTTCCAAAGGGTGGCTTTAAACCTATGGGTACAGCTCCGGACTGAAGACCCTGCTGTACCTTTTTTCCAGAGTCCGCATACTTCCTTGAGTCATGACATTCCATATACAAATCAAATAAATAATTGCGCATAGGCTGATGTGAAATCCTGCTGAATAGCATATCTTTGGGTAAACCCCCTTCAATACAATTTCCCAGGGTTTCTATGAATTCTATCGTCAACGTCATAGCAAAATGGCACAAAAGTTCAAAAAACGGCATCCAAATTCGTAATCTTTATAGTAAGATTACGTTTACACGATGCAGGCACTCCTTGAAAACGGCGAAAATTGTGACGGATAGCCAGAGGCATCGTGGCCGGGGGGCCGGGGGGCCGGGGGCTATGGCCCCCCTGCGAAAATTTTGTCGGAAATTTCGGAAATTTTCCACTCTTGTCGGAAAAATTGAAATTTGGTTAATTGATTCTCAAATTTCATGTGGCTCATCTATAGCAAGTGACATACAGGCGTTGGGAGTTAATACAGTTAAGGTGTTGTGGCGCTGTGGTGTAATGCTCTGACATTTCGGCAGAACAGTCAGGCGGAGTGGCTTCGAATCCCGGTAGGGCCCCACCACTTGAGAATCATGACAAGGGGTCGCGGATTCGATTAGGTCTGCGATCCCTGCGCTTGGCGCTGAAAAAACGTAACTTCAACTTCACTTCACCTTCACATTCACCTTCACTTCATACAACTGTTGTCAACAACGCATACAATCTATACCGCCTTTAAAGATGTACCCGGTGGGGAAACCCGAGCTGTTTTTCTAGCCTTATCCAAGGCATTTGATAGGGTATGGCACGAAGAACTATGATACAAACTGGAATACAATCTTCAAAAAGTGGTGAACAAAGAGCTCAAGCATGTCAAGAAGTGGTTAGATGCTAACAAACTGGCTTTAAATGTAGATAAAACAAACTCTTTATTTTTCACTCCCCACAGAAATCTCTGAATGACACCGTAATCATAAAAATTGGTAATCAACTTGTAAAACAGGCTAAATATGTCAAATTTCTTGGTCTCTTTTTCGATGAAAATCTAAGCTGGAAGTATCATTTAAGTGAACTTAATAAAAAACTATCAAGAATTTGTGGTATATTCTTTAATGTGAGGCATCTTCTACCAACCACTGTTCTAATCTATCTATACAACTCCTTGTTTTCCTCATTTCTTCAGTATGGAGTTATTATTTGGGGTCTTACTTATGACACCCATATTAAACCTATATATCTTTTACAAAAGAAAGTTGTCCGAGCCATTGCTTTCAAAAGCTTTAGATCTCCATCCACTTCAATTTTTTCTGATCTAAAAATTCTTAAGTTATATGATTTATTTGAATTAAAGCTGCTTACTTTTGTGTATGAGTCTATTAATAAAATCTTTCCATCCTTTTTTCACAATTTTTTTGAAACCTTGACAATTGCTCATCATTACGATACAAGACAGGCTTCCAGAGGTGATATCCTTATGATTCGTAGAAATACATTACAATGTGGTTTTAAGATCTGTTAGATTTGCAGGTGCCATTTCCTGGAACAGCATTAGTGATGACATCAAAAAATCTCCTTCAGTTTTCACCTTTCGTCGTAAACTCAAATCTCATATATTCTCTACAAAATATTTTTTTTATTCAATATAAAAATTTACAAACGAGGTACTTAAGACTACTGGACTACAAACTACTAAACTACATAACAAGAACGATAACTTGGGAAGCAAGAACCCATGACTATCCCAAGGGTCATTAAGGTAGAAACCCTATAACTTTTTTATGTAGAGACCCTATCTACACTAAATTTCCACAAATTCAACAACAATTTCAGGGACACCGTAAATCCAATGTGCCCAAAGAATTACGGTATTAAGAACACGGAGCACTTCTTGTTGCTTTGCCCTTCCCTTGATATCCAACGACGAGATCTGCTCGCTAGAGTTTCGGTTGCATTACGACCATTTGTTGAAATCGACAGCCTTTCTAACAACGTTCTTGTACAACTTTTGCTATGTGGTGATAAAAACCTTTCAAGTGACGTTAATAGAAGTATACTCGAACTGACCTTAGATTTTATCCACAAAACGGGTCGTTTTTTTTAAGTTAGATAAAACCTTTGTTTCACGCCACACAGCCACAGAATACTTTCCTCTTTAAGTCCTTTCATTTTGTTTCCATTTTCATCTGTTTGTTTCTTTCAGTAAACATCGTTAATATGTAGCTCTTTGTATTGCATATTTAGATGTAGTTTTAGTTCTATGTTCTATGTCAACGAAGAATCCATATGACTTTTCCAAATCCAACATATCCAGCATCAATAAACATACAACAATCCAGAACAGTTGGAATTTGATCAAAATTTGATAAAATCTACAAAATATCAGGTATAAACAAATCTAATCTTTACATTTACCAAACTACACAACAAATGTTAATTCAATTTCTAGCAAAGAGGGTGCCCTCTCCTCGATTGTTTATCCATTGAGAGGGCTCCTCCTTAAGAAATTCCAACATACAAATTTCCTACAAATCACTTTCTACATCGTTATTTGTGTTATTGGAATTTTAAAAAATGAAACTTGAACTTGAACTCGACTTGAACAATGGCATAGGTGGTAATCTCCTTGGACTTACCAAGGACTTTTTACGTGATCCTAGACAACGTCGTTTTCTATTAAACGGGAAGTCTTCTAATTGGTCCACTGTACCAGCTGGTGTACCCCAGGGGTCAGTCCTTGGTCCATTATTTTTTCCTGTATACATCAATGATCTCCAAGAAAATGTATCATGCAGTGAGAAGCTATTTGCAGATGACACGTCTCTCTTTTCCAGTGTAAAAAACGAGTACGACACAGACTTAGATATGAACCGCGACCTTGAAAAGATCCGAATGTAGGCATGGCAATGGAAAATGTTATTTAATGCTGATAAAACAGAGGAAGTTATCTTCTCTTGGAGAAGAACTAAGCCACACCATCCAATTCCCAAATTAGGGAATGAAGAAGTTAAAACAAGTTCGGAGCATAAGCACCTTGGAATGATCTTGGATCATAAGCTCGATTTTCAAAGTCACATAAGAGAGGTAATTCTGAAGGCACGTAGAGGTGTTTTTTTTTTTATTTAAACATTCTTTAAAGTTGGTTATTTACAATAGCTACAATCATATTAATACAAAGCAGCTAATTCAAACCAACTACAAACTAAATAATTACATAATATAAAGTATAATATAATATCCTATTTACAACATACTTTGCAGCTGCAGTTTGCCCCCTTCCATGTTTTTATTTTCTTTTTGAAAGCTGCCACATTTTCACATATTTTCACATCGTCACTTAGGGCATTCCAAAGAATGCTCCCTCTGAAGGTCACAGAGTTTAGTCCAAAGGTATGGGTTTTTATTTGAGGCAATTTTACCAAATTCTTGATTCTCAGATTGTATTCAACTTGTTTTTCGCTGAAAAAGTCCCAAAGGTAGGATGGATTTAGTGACTTCAGAGTTTTGAATACCTCTACCATTAGTTTTTGAAGATTTTTTATATGAATTGTTGTATCTGCCTCTCTCATTAGACACATGTCAAAGGATGCATCATAATCCTTATGGAGCACCCGAAGTGCACGTTTGTGTGTTCTATTTATCTCTTTGTTTGCGGCTTTGGAAGAAAACATCCAAATTAATGAGCAATAATTGAAGTTGGCCAACACTGTTGTATTACATAAGAGTTTAGCCTGTGTATCATCAAGGTAATGCCTAAGTCTTGATAAGGCGCTCACTTTTTTGTTTACTTTTCCACACAGATCTAGGATATGCTTGTCAAACTTCATTTTAGAATCAATCGTTACTCCTGAGTTTGACTTGTTGGCATTGATTGATGATCTGATCATCAATACTTAGACACATTTGCTGATCACTGTTCAGCCCAAGGAACATGAGCTGGAATTTTTCAGGGTTTGCTACCATTCCGTTTTCGGTAAACCATTGTAAAATTGAGCTCAGGTCATTTTCCAAGTGATGTATCACTTCTTCAAGGGTCTTACTCCTTGCATAGATTGTATTATCATCTGCAAAATTGCAGATTTCTGATTGCAAGTCAATTAGGAACAGGTCATTGATAAAGATGTTGAAAAGCATCGGTCCAAGGACGGATCCTTGCGGTACTCCTATCTTGATTTTACCAAGTGAGCTGTAGGAAGAGCCCACTTTAACTCTTTGGCTACGGCCTGTCAAGTAGCTATACATAAATTTGAGGCTGTTCCTGTCGAATCCATAGGCCTCCAATTTGGCTATCAACAAATCGTGCAGGATGCAATCATAGGCTTTGGAAAGATCCATTAATACGGTACCAACAATCCCCGAGGCATCGAGGCATTTTCGCCATGATTCGATTACTCTAAGCAGTGCATCTTGCGTACTATACCCTTTTCTGAATGCTGATAAGAGATTTGATAACTTATTCTCAAGAAAGAGGTTTATTTGGGAACCAATCAATCTTTCAAAGATTTTTGATATTGCTGGTAACACACTGATTGGTCTATAATTTGATCTCTCTGTTTGCACTCCTCTCTTACAGCCCGCAGAAACATCGGCTACCTTCAGGTTGTCAGGAAAGCTGCAATTATGAATTGCTGCATTCATACAGTCTGTTAAGTACGGGACTAAAATGTCTTTGCTATTTTTTAGTATTTTCACAGGTATATTTCCACTGTTTGATTTGCTAGGATCGATTGCATCTATTTGGTCCATCACGTTCCAGGGGTAGACATGCGAAAATTGAAACTTATCTGTTTGCGGTATAGATGCTTTAATTGCCTTGATGCCTGGGTGATTCTTGTACTTTTTTACGGCGTTTGTTACCATTATATCAAGGTCATCTGTATAATTATCCTCAGGGGCACTCAGTCCTAAAGAGTCGGTGATATTTAAGAAATATGTATTGAAACTTTCTGCAATTTCAGTGTCATCAGTAATGATTTTTTCATCCTCGATGAGAATGATTTTGTCACTCATTGGGTTGACGTTTGAGAACATTGGTTTGACCATTTTCCAAAATTTTCTGTCATTATCAATCGATTTTGGTGAGATACTTTTATAATAATCTCTTTTGGCTTTTTTGTTCATTTTTACAATCAGATTTCTTTGTTTCTTATATCGTCTAAAGTCCTCCTCCTTCTTAGTTTTGTTGGCTTTCTTTTTCAGATTAGTACGCAACATTATTTCCTTGTGCAGTTCCTTGTTAACATGTTGTTTATCATTGCCTCTCACAATTTTTGTTTTCATTGGAGCATGTTTGTCTAGTGTCTCAACAATAACCTTGTTTAATTCACTGTATTCGACCGGACTATTTTTACGTAGATTAGCATCCAGTTCAGCATGAAACTGCTCTACGGAGAAATTCTTATATTGTCGAAACTTGATCTTTTTGGGGGGCACTTTGGTGTAAGTGGATTTTAACATAGTGTATATCAAATGATGATGATCACTATATCCAGTTTCAAATGACTGACTCTTCAAGAATGAGTGCTTCTTGTTTGTAAGTATAAGGTCGATACAACGACCATTTTCAGTCTTATAACATGTTGGATTATGTATCAGGTTATAAAGACTATAATCTTCCATAAGAGGAGTAATTTTCGGATCCTTTGGTTCCATGTTAAAATCACCTAATATGACAATATTTTCACACGATATTAAGTAATTGTCAATTAATTTGGATATCTCACTATTGAATAATGCTGGATCTTGGTTTGGTGGCTTGTAGATTGGCAGTAACAACCATTTTTGTTTTCTGATATTCAGCTCGATAGGGATAACTTGAATTTCTTTTGATATATTTTCTTTATTTAGCTCTTTGCTGATAATTCCCTCTTTTAGGTAGACAAGGAGTCCACCGCTATTTGCAGTAACATCAAGTCTGTATGGCTGTTTGAAACCCTCGATTAAAAATTAACCCTTAGGAAACGTGTCATCTAGCTTTGTTTCCGCTATTATTAGTATATCTAATAAGTCTTTGATCATTATCGAGAAGTCCGAGAACTTATTTCTTATTGAGTTGATGTTTATGTAGCCAATTATAATATTTTTTGCGTGTTTTTGTCGAAGGATTTTCATATCCTGGAAACAATCGTATTCGATACTGTGGTTTTCTGTATCATTGTCTGACAAGTTTTGGAATTCACACACGAAATCGTCCCCCTCTCGTGCTGATACAGGCGTATTTAGGAATGAGTCGTTATTACTGCCAATACTCCTAACTAATTCATTTTCATCAGTAAGATCTCTTTCTAGAATAGGGTTACAGCTGCTTCAATCAGATTCAATTTCGTTAATAAAGTTCTTTGCTAACAGTGCATTACCTTTTTTATTTAGGTGTAACATGCTAAATCCGAGACATGATGCGTCTATGTTCGAATTGTCCATCCATCCAATACTTAGTTCTTTCGCAAGGTTTTTCATCTTGAGGTTTAACTTGTGAAGTTTCTTCTCAATTCCTGGATTGTTCTTTACATCTTTCCGGATAGTCAGCGATGAGAGTACTATCCTTGTCGATGGTGACTCCTTCTTTGCCTCCTCCACAATTTCTCGAATCATTTCTTGAGTATCTACGTTTTTTGTGAGGTCATTTGTCCCTGCGTGGATGATTACACTGTCTGGTTTCCCACGAATAACAGGTCTGATGTGATCCTTGATGTCTTGCATGCTGGCACCAGGATGTGCTCTCACTTTTACATTATGTTTACGTTTTAGGCCAAATTCGCTAATTCCATTCAGAATCGAGTCGCCGATTATAGTGATCTTTTTTCTTGTGCTCTCTTTGTCTCCAGATTCGTTTCTATTTGTTGCCCTGCTTTTTTCCTTCTCTAGGGCATTCACTTCTCTGTCACTTAGGACCTTTTTCTCTTTAGCACTTTCTCCTTTTCTCTCTTTGGGCTCACTTTCTTGTTCGTTGGTCTTTTCCGTTATTCTCATGGGACATTTGTTGTTGCCATGGTCTGACGTGGTGAGGGTTTTGGGGTTGCCTTGGCTAGGCCTCTGGTTTTCCAAGAGTTTGACAATAATAATTTGTTTCTGCTCGAGTTGTCGTTCGAGTGATAAAATTCTTTCCTCTAGGCTTCTTATCAGGGCCTTAGCATAATGCCCCTCACCCTCGTTGGGTTTCTTTGGCTCCTTGCGGGTTTTTTCCACTTCTTTGATTGTGGATATTTCTGATGCAACGAATCTTTTAAACTCTTGAAAATCAGTAACCAGAGTATCCAAGGCATCACTGTCTGTGGTAGCTTCTGTTACTTTACTATCCTTCAGATTCGTTGCATCTTGAATGATAATAGCCTTTCTATCAGCCTTTCTATAGGAGATTTTTCCGTTGTTGGGAACTTCTGTAATGGCATTGCCATTCTTCGCGGCATTAATAGCCGCCAGCGTGTCCTCTCGATCCCATCCATGTTCCTTCGAGCATATTTCGAAGATATTATCAAAATATTGCCCTTGTTGTCCTACTTTCTGCTTCTTAATCACCTCCAATGTTTTTAATATGATCTTAATTTTGTTTTCTTCATCCATATCTGAGTTTTTCTACTTTTACCAATTTAATTTTGCGAGCTCTGCCAAACACGTCTTACCACTCTCGCAACAACAACATCTGTTGGGTTGATAAGATATCTTTCCAAATACTGTATGTTTCTAGGGAGGTCCTAGATCAAGTTTATAAGCTTTATATAAGGCCACACTTAGATTACGGTGATATAATCTACCATAGATTTGACATTGAAATGCATTTTGAAATCACAAAAAAGTTGGAGCAGGTACAATATTCAGCGGCTCTAGCTGTGACTGCAACATGGAGAGGTACAGGTAAACAGAAGCTTTAAGAGGAACTGGGCTGGGGGACCTTATATAACGGAAGATGGTATCGTAGATTGACTCATTTCTTTTGTTTAAGAAGGTCCAAATCGCTTGAATATCTTTTCAATGAAATACCACAAGAGCGTCAATCAACGTACAATTTGCGAAATCCAAGTGCATATGAGCAACCAGCGGCAAGGACAGTTCGTTTTTCCAATACTTATTTTCGAAGCACGCTATTCGAATGGAATTACGTGACAGCGAGATCCAGAATGCACTGAAATTGCTCTCAATCATTCGACCAGTTAAAAATTCTACATATCGCGTATCTGACATCTCAGGTATAAGATTATTAACTAGGCTCCGTCTTCACTTTAGTACCTTGAATGAGCATCGTTTTAGACATGCCTTTGATGGTCTTTCTCCAGTCTGTAATTGTGGCTTAGCCATTGAGGATAACGAACATTTCCGCCTGCACCAACAACACGAGGTCCAGTTGCGGAGGAAACTGGGAACTAGTCTAAGATGGGGGGCTTTGAGAATCTGGTAAGTTATAATGGTCTTGTCGTTCACAAAGATTTACTACGTAAATCTGTCTTTAACGCCATGCGCCATTCAGAACGACACAACATCAACAACACAGTAATACTTGTTCTTACTTGTCTTTTTCTTTCTTACTTTTAACTTTCTTTGTATAGCTTTGGCAGTGTTTGGGGTTGCACTTGACAATACGACCAATTAGAAACTTTTTCTTTTCTTTTTTGCCTGCCTGGGCCCACTGAACAGGTACACAACTTAAGTGCCCTGCTGAGCAGTACCCAGGGAGGACTTATTACATACGCTAATACTAAAACACCAAAACTAGATGTGCACAGTTGGGACAGCCCCCAGTGGATCAATGGGGGGATGCCCTGTGCATGAAAGTACCATGTGACCTCATTAATTAGTCCATGACTAAGAAACTTTTGACAAGAGCCACCTATTGTGGCCAAACCGCCAAGATACAACCCCAAAACTGCCCTCGATACGGGACTGCCGGATGTCACTTGTTCCCTGCTTTCTCTCCTTCTTGAAATAAGTTCGAACTGTAGACACTTTCGGTCGTCGAACAGTGAAAATAACGTTTTAGCAATCAGAAGGCTAATGGCCAAGCCTCTTAGTGAGCCAAGATGGAACATTTTTGGCTGATGGTGTTGTTGCTGCACTGATGCTAAAGCTTTGGGATGTAAAGAGGTACTCATTGCTGTGTTTGTGTAACGAAAGCGTTTCAGTGAGTTTCTGCCACATTAGAGGTAAATATGTAAAAGTCCTCAAATATGAGCAGGGCATCTCAGCCTGATTGCACGACAGAATGTGATTATTTAACACTTTCACATGGTGTATTGACGTTCCTGATGGGAAATGACTTAAAACGTTGGCATTTCCAAAGTAGTGTGTCTTGACACTTTGATTGTGATAGTTGCTGAAATCATGGCACCCTTTTTGTTGTGCGTAGGCCTACAAGAACTTTGATCAAAAGCGTAACAGGCAGGGCAACAGAATTCTTATGAACACAAGTACCCAGAAAATGCAATTGTAAAGTTACACCAGAGCAATACGTTGTCACTGTCGTGAAATGACGGAACACGTAAACTGATTCTACGAGTTGATTCATGAATTAATGCCTCAGGCTGTCATGTGAAGATATTTTATGGCTTCAAATTTGCAAGGAAAACCAGGTTCAATATTCGCATCACTCAGAAAGTTGCCCCTTACAGTAATAGACCTTTGCAAAGGTAACGCTCCAAACGAGGTGAAGAATTCCCAATGGAAGTAAATTTCATTGCTGCAAACAAGGCACTCTGTTTCCAAGATCTAACGTTCCTAACAAATTTTATGGGTTACCGTTAGAGATGCATGCCGTTGGATGACTACGAAGCAAGGCGAAAACCTGTATGACAGAATGTCAATAGATTGTTGTAATTTGATGTCAAGGTCTTGCATTACTTTCGCTGTGAACGATAATTTTCACAACAAGGATAGTATTTTCCTTTGTTTTTTTACACTCGCAGTGTCTCTGGATCTGCCAAGTCCCGATTTCTTGTAAGAGTTCTGCAAATTTAGCAGCTTGCCCTTTCAACTTATGTTCATGGTGTCGATTTCCATACCAGGATACCAGGGATATCAATCACCTCAAAGGGCCTATAATGTTTTCTCAAGCAACCAGTATTCCAACATTAGCAAATAACTTTATTGCTGCCTCAATATTTCCGACATAAATCAGATGATGATGGCCTGCTACTAGGTCAACTGTGCATTATCCCATTGTTTGTTTTTATTATCCATTGTTAGGACCATATCTTTAATTAGCGTGATTGGAAATGCACCAATTGGATTAAAATTTTTGCAGCTCTATAGCAATCTGCAACTGGGTGAGGGCCTCCACAGCCGCTTTGTTTATGTCGCCAAGTGCATGTGGAAACCATGCAGCAACAGGCCTGTTTTGGTTCTGTGTCGCCACGAAAATTATTGTTTGGGAAAGCACCGCTCTGATAGGGGCAATTTGTGGGCAAAATGGCCAATCGAATTGCATTTGAAGCATAAACCGGTATTCCTCTTAGCTTTCCCCTGAAAGATATACAATATCGTACTTATAGCGGGCTTGAAATGGATAACTAAGAATGAACATGCAGAGAGTTTCCAGATATGATAACAGCTCCTGCACAAGGACTGGATGAAAATGCACCTGAGACCAGATGAGCATATTCAAGGCATCTATCCCACACATCAATTTGTTATCTTTTAATTTGCACGGTGGGCCTCCGTAAGAGATAACAAATCTGCCCCTCCAGGGCCTGCAGTGCCTTGGAGATTAACGGAATGTGAGAACTGCTGTTGTTTCATACAATGAGTTGTGTGAGTTAACTTAGATCAATGTAGTACTTGTCCTGATTGGAAATTCCAGTTCACTTTATGAACCACAGCGTAGATATTTGAGAGCAGCAAGGTGAAGACAACTTCGAGGGTACTGGGAACTAACACGAGGTCCAGTTGCGGAGGAAACTGGGAAATAGTCTAAGATGGGGGGCTTTGAGAATTTGGTAAGTTATAATGGTCTTGTCGTTAACGAAGATTTACTACGTAAATCTGTCTATATCGCGTATCTGACATCTCAGGTATAAGATTATTAACTAGGCTCCGTCTTCACTTTAGTACCTTGAATGAGCATCGTTTTAGACATGCCTTTGATGGTCTTTCTCCAGTCTGTAATTGTGGCTTAGCCATTGAGGATAACGAACATTTCCGCCTGCACTGCCCACAGTATTGCACCCTTCGTTTGGATCTCTTTTGCCAGCACTGTGACATCTCAGGAATCGATCTCACTCGCCTCAGTGATAGATCCCAGTGTAATATTCTTCTATATGGAAGCCCCCGTCGCATTGTGATAGAAAATAGCATTATTCTCGAGTTTACAATATCCTACATCAAAGATACGGGCCAGTTTGATTAGGGATAGATTATCCCAAACAGCAGCAGCTTTTACTTTTCTTTCTTAGATGTCTGTCTCAAGATAGATGCTGGAGAAGTCTGCAGGAATTATCTTTGACCATTAATCTTTCAATTACTATATCCTTAGTTCCATAGAAACTGCTGGCATTTATCTTGAGATGCACTTGTTGACTCTTTTGTTTAGTATACTTCTTTATTCATTTTTTCCTTCCCTTTTTTCTTAGAAATGTAACAAGTTGAAAATTGTAAGTACCATTCATAGCCAGAAATCGGTGACCTTGCGTCTTTTTTTGGCTATCGATGGTACATTAGTTGTACTTAAATAAATTGTGTTAGGTTTTAAGATGGATAAAAAAAGATTTAAACTTATATATACTGAAGGAAATAATAACCGCATTTTTTTAATCCAAAATTTAAAGACGATCTGATTCGAAGTAATTTTGAAGTATACCATCTTCCAGTTTCCCAAAAGACCTAGTTGCAATTATTCACTAAAAATGTCGTTTTCCAACAATCTACCAGTATAGTCATGAAAACTTTTCCCAAGGGCAAGCCCCCGGAACCCCGGTTTTTCTTCCTCCGCTTTTACCTCGCTTTAGCCTCACTCCCAACACGAATCTCGTTTAAAAAAGGGCTGCTCTGTACTTTGATAGATTCTTCACTGTTATCGCACTTCAGAATGACGACGGTTCAAACATATTTGGCCAATGCAATTCGTTATATCACAATAGATCTTTTAGCTATTCTACGAAGGAGCCTGGATTGAGCGATATTTTTATACAATATTATACGCGAGGCTCGATAGAGTGGAGTTAGAGCTTCGATCGCAATTGCGTGCATTCGACAATTCTACAAATTATAACGAAATATCGCTCGACCCACACTCGTTTTCAGAATAGCTAAAAGGACTCACATTTTTGCCGGTAGATTTCGAAAACGGTAGGTTTTGAAAATGGAACCCTAACTGGCACATCTTGGAAACGGCATCGCGTAAAAACTTGAAAATGATGAAAATGGAACCTTTTTCAACACTTTCAAAATAAGGCTAAACGGCTCTTAAGGTGTTGGTATATTTCTTTGGCATCAAATTCTTGGAGAGATTGCATCGATGCATTCAGTTCCCGTTGATTTTCTATCTGTTTCAAACTCTGCCGGTATCGCGTGAACGAGAGCCCAAATTTTGCCACTCTAATACCCTAATACCCAGATTCCACCCTACTACTGTACCTTGCCACCTAGGATTTTGCATTGGCTAAAATACCGGGTGAGCCAGAAAAAGAATATCAACTTTTGTAGCCACTAATCACAAATCTGAGGACAAGCACGACGACAAAAAAAATCATATTTGTTGTATTCTCAGCATGTCAATTTTCTAATTCTTTATTTTCCCATTTTCAAAGATTTGACAAAGATTGGACTTTGAAAATGGGAAAATAAAGAATTAGAAAATTGACATGCTGAGAATACAACAAATATGATTTTGTTTGTCGTCGTGCTTGCCCTCCTTTTTATTGTGAGACTGCGATTTCCACCTGATGTTCCAATTTCTACAATCTCAAATCTTCGCTACAGGGGAGTTCCAACGCGCACCACCAAAACCCGAAGCCGAAGAACCACAGCAATAAATAAACAGGCTTTAGGCATATAATGATACGGCTTGCTGCAATAAATTAATCACTAATTAACTTCAAATCAACAAAATATGTGCATAAACGAAGCTTGAAAATGAAAAGGTTAAGAAACTTACAAGAAATGCGTGCACTACGAATAACGAAGGAACGGAAACGAAATACCGAATAACTACTGCAACAAGGGTACTGATACTCACAAACTTTATATCCTCGTAGCTAAAAGCTCAGCATATCCAAAGCATTTACCGAAAAATCGCGTCGCCAAAGGTTCGCTGCCAAAGATTCTTCCCTTCTTTGGTCTTCTTCTTTTTTGTCCTTTCTTCTCTCTGTTTCTTGAAGCCCCGAAAGCCATGATTGCTTCGCTTTTATAGCCACAAGTATGAAAAAAAACTATTACCAATACAGAAACAACACGGCGTGTCATTTTACTACTAAATAAAATAACAAACTAAATGCGACGTAAACAACTTAAATATGAAAAACAACTATTCCCAAGACAGAGACAGCACGACGTATCACTTTTCTACTGAATGAAAGTAACAAGGCTAAATGCAACGTAAACAGCTCGAAACGAGAAAAACAGCGTGATTTAAATACGCTGGGGAAAACAGGTCCCGTGTCCCTTGAGTACGTATTTAAACGTCACAGCAATGTACTGTAAAACAAAACTGTTCAGTACCTCTGGAGTAATAAATTTGTGCGTTACAACTTTGGAAATTCACAGCATAAGGGGTACTTCACAGATCTGAATGATTCAACTTCTAGTTAAAAGCCAAAAGATCATTATTGCGATTAATTGCGATTATTGCGAGCACTGGAAGCGTAGGTAAATTCAACTTTACAAAAATGTCATGGTTGCAAAATGACTGAAAAAGGGCCTAAAACATTGATCAAATTAAAAATGGACTGCTCACGAAAAACAATAAAGAAACTACAATTTCTCATGGGTTAGAGATATCCAATGGATATTCATTGTCATGGGACTGAAAAGCTTTTGTATTCGTTTGAAAATGACGTCTTAGAAATCTTGAGAGAGGTGAAACGCTACATGGCACATTGTTGCTGCTACGCATGCATAGCAGCTATATATTCTGGATCGATCGAGGGACGTTGTTTGGTAGGATTATTTTCAATGAAAACGCAAATAACAATGCTTACCGCACTGTGCCTCAGGACACCCACGACTTTGGTCCTATTCATCGCGAGATTACGGGCATTTTCACGCATTCTGGTACGTATAAAATCGCCATTTTACAGTGGACAGATTTCAGAGAAGGGCCTGTTTCAAGTAATTGAACCCTGGCCCAATAACTAAATCAAATAACAACCGAGGGGAATCTTACTCCCAAAGATTTCGCACACATTTGGGAAGAATCCATTTGTTTGCTATAATAATCCATCTAAGATTCACAAAAATCTTCGTGTTTCGAAAATCTCGCGAAAATTCAATTCTAGAGTTGCCAAAATTAGTTGCAGGAGGAAACCTAAGCTAACGGATGCATCTTTCAATGAAGGGTACAACTTTTCAACAAAATCAGCCTGAAGTTTCCGAAGTTTTTCCCTGGGTTTTTTCAACACCGTCTTCTATTTAGTCGTTGAAATTTGAATGCAGTCTTTCCTCTTTGATGAATGGGAATAAAATAGATAAAGATCTCTCTATTTAGACTTACTCTGCTCTACTGTATATTCCAGAAGTCTGTGCTAATTCGCTTTGTACAAAGAAATCAGGGTCATGGAGACTCAGTGGTGCATGAATTTAGCTCTGTGTAAATAAGGTAAACAAAGTAGGACAATAGGGGAGAGACTGCCTTTAAAATCGAACATTTCTTTCCATGTTACATTCATTTGCGATTTCAGCTTCGATTTTGAGATGAAAAGGGGGAAGTATCATACGAACTTCCTAGAGCTAGAAACATCCCAAAGCATACAAAGTAGACAAAATCTATTGTTCCTTTTATACACTGCCTAAAATTCATCTCTCGTTTTAGTTATTTGATACAGAAACTTAGCCCCTTTTGCTTGGCCCCCTTGGTCGAAAAACACATCCACCAAAAAGAGCCTTGTTTGTCAAAACCCATACAATTTTCTTTTGAAACTTTTGAAGTATACAAACGTTTTAATGGTAGGCAATAGCCAAACTAACAGTCATGAATGACTGCAATGGCTGAGAGCGATACAAAGCTGACCTTCTTTGCAAGGGTATGCTGTACATTTGACGTTTCACAAGTTGCTTTTCTCGTTTCTTTTGTGTTAAACGTAGTTCTTTCAACCACAATTCAACATGAAACAATAACACACCAAAAGTAAGATGGGAATAGCAGCATTTGTTGAATTTTATTTACTACTAGTTCTATGTAGAGAGACTCATTACAATTGGATAAATGTTTCAGGACTTTTTTCAGTCACTGTGCAACCATGAACTTTTTACAAAGTTGAATTTACCGATACTTCTAGCGCTGGTATGACAAAGAGAAAAATCACAAAAATGATTCATTCTTTCGGCTTTTACCTAGAATTCAAATCATTCAAATCTATGAAGTATTCTTGGAGTTATGATTTTTTAAAGTGGGAGCTTTTTTCCGGTTCACCGGTAGTTCTTGGCTTTTTTGCGAATCCTTAGAGGGTCACTTGGCGGGTGATTTTCCTTAAAGGTCTTTACTCCAACAACAGAAGAGTCTCCAGTCCTAGGTGCATTAATAAGCGGTGCCACGCATGGATTTCAAAAAGGTTGTTTACTAGTAGTCATAAAAAAGTTTCCAATATTTAAAAAATGGGCAATCTTCTGAGTGGCGGGAGGTTTCTGCTGGTGTACCCCAGGCATCGGTATCAGGTCCATTACTTTTTCTTATTCATATTAATGATCTGACAGATAGCTTGCAATGCAACGTCAAATTACTTCCTGATGATACTTCCCTGTTTACAGTGGTTGAACATGAAACCGTTTCTGCCCAAAATATGAACATGGGTCGCAGGAAACGACGTAATAGTTAAAAATATAAACGCAAACATACCCGTGTCTTATCGTGGCTTCTTCGGCCTTTCTTGGCTTTCCTTTGCTTCTCTGGCTCAGCTCAATTCATTGCTTCAAGTTCGTAGTGGCCAAGTCAATTTCTCTGCAAAAGCGAGGCAGCCCTCGTTTGCGGTTTTGTGGTTCAGCGCCAAGCCAGGTGTCGTTCTCCTAAATTTATAGCGAGACAAGAAGACGAAGGGAGGCAAGTTTGGTAGTCTGGAGGCGGCCACCATATCGTCTATCGAACTTGTTTTATGGATTTTTCTGGCCAAGTTCTGTTGAAATATGGTAAGCAATGTTTTACTTTTTGATACTCCTGTATTTCGCGGTAAATAAAATGCATTCTTTGTCGTCAAATGAGATGGTTTTCGTTATTTGCAGTGGGGGCTTCGAGGCCTACCTACCACACCAACAAGCTCTCATTTAATTTTAAATTCATTTTCATTTTGAACTTTTTAAACACGGTAACCCCATCAGCCAAGAGTGGCTGCTTTTCAGGAAGCCGTGGCAAAACCTACTTGTAATACTACTAAAAAGATAAAAAGAATATTTACGGTGTTAAATAAATGAAAAATTAAAAGCTATTTACATTTGAGTCTACGTTTAAAGGTAGACAGATAGGGGGCTAACTCTACTTCTGTTACTTCATTTCGAACACATTTTCAGTTGCGTGTGTAGTCTTGACCCCAAAGATCATAGACATAGGAACTGGGGGGATCCTGGGGGCAAGTCCCCAAGATTTTGCAATAAACAAAGAAGTCCCCTTTTTATTTTTGGAGAATGCTTCATTTTCTTAAGAAAAAAGCAGTTCCAGATTCCTGTGGGAACTAGACTTTACAGCAACTGTGTGATGGTCTTTACATCTTCTACGACACTTGACGCGTTGCCTCGACCAACATCATTAAGAAATTCGTCTCTAACTGTTCTCCTTTGACCACAATGTCACAACAAATAACAGGAGCTTTTGGCTGGTGCATTTGTTTGTTGGTTGTCCTGTGGTGTCTTTTAGTTGTACCTTCACTTTTGATTTAATCTTGTCCGACAACACAGGTACGCCATCTTGCATTCCGTTTCTGGGGGCAACATTCTTGATGGAATCAATCTAATTTTAACTTGAAAAAGATTTACGAACACATTCCTTTGACTCCGACCGATTGAGAAACCTGTCGTCTGCCATCTTTATCTTTTCTCCTACAAACATTACCCCCTGTTTTAGCAGTTTCTATTCCTCAGTTCCATGCGTTTTATCGCCATTCAAGCATAAGGGTAATGCACGCGCCTCTGACGAATTTTGAAAGTACGCAGAACAATGAATCCTATTGTCCCCAGCCTCCTTATTTCATTCCCATCTAATCTTCTCGTATTTTCCCGCCGCTGAACCACAAAACTGCAAACGAGGGCAGCCTCGCTTTTGCAGAGAAATCGAATTGGGCCACTACGAGCTTGAAGCAATGAATTGAGCTGAGCCAGGGAAGCAAAGGAAAGCCAGGAAAGGCCACAGAAGTCACGATAAAGACACATGTATGTTTGCGTTTATACTTTTAACTATTACTTCGTTTCCTGCGACCCATGATATGAATAGAGATCTAGAAAAAATCTCCCAGTGGGCATGACAGTGGAAAATGCACTTCAATGCTGGCAAGACTGAAGAGTTACTTTTCTCGCTCAAAGATTGCCCCCCCCCCGTATGCAACCTCCTTTGAGATTTGGATACGAAGAAATTAAAAGTAAAACAGAGTACAAGCATCTTGGAATGATTCTTGACTCCAAACTGAGCTTTAAATATCATGCGAGTGAAGCTATTTTGAAAGCCAGGCGGGGGATTGTGTTGATAAGACACCTGTCGCAATACGTATCGATTATTATTATAATAATATTATAATAATCATTAATACTTTAATTTACAGTTTGCTGCTCGAAATAGCTAAACATAGAAGCTAATTACGGCCAACTATTTACAAAAGGTGTATACAAGAGAAATACATAATAACTACAAAAAACATAAACCATATATAAAAGTTTTGCAAATCCTACAGTTGCAACGTTTGCAGCTGGTTGTCTTAAGATGTTTTTTTAAAGCAGCCAAAGAGACTGAAGTTTTCACTTCCGTAGGTAAGTTTGCCCATATTCTTTGACCCATGAACCTTACGGTATCTGTACCATAGCATGTGGTTCTCACTTTGGTAAGTTTAAATTGCTCGCGCTTCTTAGTTGATACGGCATTGCCTTTTCCTCAAAATTTCCATCATAAACGAAGGATTCAAGTGATTATCTATCTTATAAACTTCAACAATCAAGGGATGTACTCGATCAAATGTACAAATTGTATGTGCGCCCCCAACAGGATTACGGTGATATAGTTTACAACAAATATGATCCTGACTTGACGTCGGTCAGTAAAAAGCATCTCGAGCAAACGAGCTTCTTTAGCTGTGACAGGGGCATGGAGAGATACAAGTAAGCAAGAAAGCTTTACGATGAACTTGGTTGGGAATCCTTGTACGTGAGATGATTGTATAGAAGACTATGCTTGTTGGGGATACGTGCGAGCTCAAGTTGACGAGGCAGTGGATATCACCTCGGGGACTACGAACGCATGCGTAGTTAGTAAAATTTAATCGATTTGATTACTGATGTCACTATTTTCATCAGGAATTTTTAGTACTAATTCAAAACATAAAAATGGCGGATGGCAGACATGCGGAAGGTAGATCTGCAGGCTAGACAAGTTTACTGCTCGTTATATGTCGTTTCTTCGCAAGTATATCGCCATTAGAATGCATAACAGTAACAGGATCAGATAACAGTGACTGCAACGGACGCAGAAGAAGTGAATTAACGGATGGAGAGGATTTTTGTTTCACAAGATACATCGGCCTAGTCAATCGCTTCAAAGGGAATGGGCCTAAGTTGAGGTTAAAATTCAACAAGGCAAGAATCGCCTATCATGGTTGCAAAGGTACAGAGACTTTCCAGTTGGTAAGAAATACTTCATTATTGCTAATAAGATTTGATGATATTCAGTTAAATCCTGGTCCCATTCATAAGCCTGCCAGCGTTGTTGATCCATACAAGAGTCTTGGTGATGTGCTTGGCCATAATAACTTGAATATTGGTCATCTGAACGTGAATGGAATTCTTGAAAAACTCTCCGACATAAGATACCTTCTTCAAGAAGTGAATTTTGACATATTAGGAATTACAGAGAGCCATTTATCTGAAGATATTCGATTTGATTACGTTCCTGGATATGATACACGAATGCTTCCAAGCATAAACACTGTCATCAACATCTTCAAAGTTTGAACGAATGCTTGAAAGTTCCTGGATATGATGCAGTAAGGCGAGACAGGCACAATAAAGGAGAGGGAGGAGTCTTAATTTATTTCAAAGAGGGCCTAAACGTCCACTCTGAAACCTCACTCATGGAGGACCATATGGAGGCAGTACGGATTAACGTTAAAACAAGATCTCAGTCAGTGTTAGTGGGATGCATTTATAGACCACCGACAGATGTACAATTCTATAACACCCCCAGAGAAACATTAAGTAAAGTCTGGGCAAAAAGAAAAAACCTACTTCTTGTTGGAGATGTCAATGCTGATTTTACAGCAAGAGCTGAGAATGTAGAAAGTAGTCAACGTGGGAAGAGGCTAAAAAGGATTTTGAGCAGCTTCGGCTACAAGAATGTATTGAAAGAGTCAACAAGGGTAACAGAATATTCCAAGTCCCTCATAGACTTGGTTATTACTAATCAGCCAAACAAAATCAAAATATCTGGTGCAATTGATCTTGGTATTTCAGATCATCATATCATTTATGCCGTATTCAAATTAAGGCTTGGAAGCCCAAAACCTAAATTCATAACTGTGAGAGACTACAGAGAAACAAATATGAAAGATCTTAAAAATGATATTGAAAGAGCACCATGGCAAATTGTTAACGTATTTGATGATGTTGATGACAGTGTTTATGCTTGGACCTTTTTGTATAATGAAATTGTGCAACAGCACATCAAAAAGCGTAAGGTTAAAATCAGGCAAAGGTCTTTACCTTGGATTGATGGTAAACTGAGAAAGGAAATGAATAGGAGGTACAAATTACTCAAAGAGGCTCAGCAGTTTCCAGGCGATGAACAAAATGGTCTATCTATAGGAGGAAAATAAATGAGGTAAATTACTTACTCAAACAAGCGGAATCTAACTACTGGAGAGCAACTCTGAATGAGTCCAATGGCCCACAAGATTTCTGGAGGATCATTAAGCAGGCTCAGGGTAGAACGAAGCGAAATCAAATCGGTCCAATTCAAGGCAAGGACGGTAATCTATTGTTGGATGATTTGGAGAAAGCTGAGTGTCTAAGCGAATACTTCACAAATATAGGTGAAGATCTTGCAAAGGAATATACTGAGCCCAACGAGGATATAATGCCAACCTACATCGTAAGGGTTACACCAACACTGAATGAAGCTTCTGTAGGTCTAAATACAATAAGGAAGAGCTTAAAGAAAAGACTGAACCCTAAAAAGGCCCTAGGTCCAGAAGGTGTCTCGCCAAAGGACCTCAAGACAATGGAAAACAGCATCGATCAAGTTTTATTAAACGTTTTTAAGGAAAGCATCAACTCTGGAAAATATCCAACCTTCTGGAAACTGTCCTGTCTAAATCTATCATTCAAAAGGGACAGTACAATTGACAGAGGAAATTTTCGCCCTATATCACTACTGAGTATCCCCGGTAAGCTTCTAGAGGATACAGTATCACCTTCAATTGACCAGCACATAAATTTTCACTCTCTGTCTTCCCCAAAACAATGGGGGTTCAAACAAGGTCATTCCACAGAGGGACTCCTTTTGCATATTGCAGAGATTTGGAGAAAGGCGTAAGATCAAGGTCTTAAGGTCGGAGTTATCTTTATTGATTTTCGGGAGGCCTTTGATACCGTAAATCATAAAATCCTTGTACTGAAGATGAAAGGAATTGGACTGAACAACTCAATCTTATCATGGTTTGAAGACTATTTGAAAGGTAGAAAGCAATACACAAAGGTAAATGGAAAATGTTAAGGAGAGAGAATTGTGAAATGTGGGATACCCCAGGGGTCCATACTAGGCCCAAGACTCTTCAGCATATACGTAAATGATCTCCCTGATAGTATAACAAAGGGGGAACTTTTTATGTTTGCAGACGATGCTACCATATTTGTTTGTGGAAAAAATGTTGACCAAGTCATCCTAGACCTTCAAGACATCATGGATGAAGTTGTCAATTTGTGTTCACAGAATAAACTATCTATACATTAGGGTAAAACTGTAGCTATGATCCTGAGTACGGTGGAATTCACTGGTCCATTAAACCCAGTTATGATTTGTGACTCTTTTATCAGTTATAAACCCTACTGTGATTGCCTAGGAGTGAGAACTGACAAGAAACTGTCTTGGGGAAATCATACTGAAAACGCAGCTAAGAAATTTAACATCAAACTAAAGCAGATGAAGCATCTTAAATTTCTACCAAAAGATGCACTAGAGTCTATCTACTTTGGAACTGTAATTCCAATTGTGTAACTTATGGCATAGCTGTGTCGGGTTCCTGTTTTCCGGCTCTGATAAACGAATTGGAAGCAATCCATATAAGAGCTGCCAAATTGATGCATAAGGTTCAAAAGGCTGTGAAAAGTCAAGATGTCCTAGGTCTAGTAGGGTGGCAACTATTATCATTGTCATACATCAAAAGAGTGCTCACGCTTGCCCACAGTGCATATTATAAACTTGGAAACACAAATATAAATAATCTTGTTGAAAAGGTGGATGCGTCATATTCATTGAGAAAGAAATTGAAAATGAAAGTCGCTCGTCCAAGGTTAGAAGTAGGGAGAAACAGTTTTCAGCATCGTCCAGCAATGGCATGGAACTATTTACCAGACTCAGTTGCAGAATGTCAGCAACCTTTAGTATTTAAACAAAATTTAATGTCAATTCAACAAATACTTTCAAACATTTCATTTAGCAAAGAGAGTTGTTTAGTTTTTAACAAGAATAAAGATTTTGTATATTTCTGATAAGTTAGAATGCTAATCTTAGGGTTTGGACCATTTTACTACTTTTATTAATGTATTACGTTTATCTTTAATCTATAATCAGTAGTTAAGTACCAGGTCCACATCAGCCTCCGTGCTGCCAATCCCCTTAACCTGCTTAAACAAATAAATATGTATACTCGTATATGTACAGGGTGTCTCAAAAAAATTGTTCGACGTTTGATTAAATACTAAAAAATAACGATACGCTGAATGCACTCTTCGTTAAGTCACCCTTTTCCTGAGATTTTAGATTAATTTTTGACACAAGAATCTTGCAAATCCGCGAAAAATTCATGGAGTTACAAGCATTTGAAGTTCAAATTTGTGCGAATTCTGAAACCAGAGGCCTCGAAATGGCATTTTTAGTAAAAGCTCCATAGGCCGTCGTTTCTGTTATTTCTCAATTGTTTCAAAGTGAACCAAGTGGGATTCAAACAGGTTTTCGATAGCCTAGCTGTCAAGCATATAGATGCTTTGAGGAAACAAATTCAGTCTCTCGCCGATTATGTTCTGAACCACTGTTTTTGGACTTATGCAATGTAAGGAAATTTAGAGAATGATCGCAAGAAATAATTTACTTTAGAAGTCGTATTTGGTTTGCTCTGATATCAACGACAGGTATGACATTGGATAAGCTTCTCGTACCTCCGTATTCGAGCTTTTTGCAATACCAGTAATCTGGGGGGTCTCTGGTTTCAGCTATCGCATATTTTTTGATCTTCGAGAGCTCGTAACTCAGTGAACTTTCAACCGATTTGCACGACTTTAGTCTCTAAAATTATTTCATTGCAAGTGTCACGACGAACAGTTTCATGGTTTCATTTAATTAATTCTCAGGATACTCAGGATGACATGACAGAAAAGACGACAAATCCAGTAGAAAACCAGTAGTTAAGAAATATTAAATAAATTAAATTAAGACATGATCAAGTTAGTACGTTTCGGCACTCAAACTCGGGCCATCCTCAGCTAATAAATCGAAATACACGTGCTGTTTATATAGCACTGATTTATTAAATTATTTCATAATCTTAGGAACAGGGTTATCTTTCCATGAGCTTGTTGACGTTGTCCTTATTTTTCAATATTTTATCAAACGTCCAACAATTTTTTGAGACACCCTGTATGTATGTATGTATGTATGTATGTATGTATGTATGTATGTATGTATGTATGTATGTATGTATGTATGTATGTATGTATGTATGTATGTATGTATGTATGTATGTATGTATGTATGTATGTATGTATGTATGTATGTATGTATGTATGTATGTATGTATGTATGTATGTATGTATGTATGTATGTATGTATGTATGTACGTATGTATGTATGTATGTATGTATGTATGTATGTATGTAGTCATTTGAAAGACAACCGGTAGTCAGACATTCGAAGGAAACCACATCCGCCACGGAACAATCAATTTTCGATGGGGGAATAATAATAACAGTTTTCGAAATCCCTCTCACGATATCGTTTCATGGAAGCTTGGCAAAGAAATGTATTTATCCGATAAGCAAAGGGTACTCACTCATAGGCCTATCCACCTTTGTTTGGGTTTCAGAGTCTAATCGCATAGGTTTGTCTCAAATGGGCTCGTCGAAATTTCGTCAATACAGCAAATACAAGTGTGAAATCTGGGCTTTAGACACCACCAATGCTCCGAGGGTTGGTGTTTTTTGCCTAGGCCAATAGGCCTATCCACGTGAGATTAAACACCGCTCAACATTTACTTCTGTACCAAGCTTCAAGAACGATCGGTCATGAAATCTTTCTTTGCTATTTCTTGCAGGCAAATATCAAACAAAACTCAATCAAGAATTGATATAACATAAACAAAGTTTCCCATAAATTGAGCAGCGAATCTTCCCTCACTGCTCGGTGTCACTGCAACGATCTTGGCAACGGCTGAATGTTCAACCGATGTTAAAGCGCATACGTTCATAGTTCCCGCACTGATTGGCTGTCAAGTTGACCCAAAATAAAAGCGAGAAAACAATAGGAGGAGTACCATATATCCCCAACAAATGCCATTCCTTTAGGCTAAAGTTGACACAGTAACCAGGCATCTTTTCTCTTTAATTCCTCCTGAACGGCAAATATCATATGATTTGCGCAATCCTCAAGCCTATGCACATAATAGAGCCAGAACGGATCCTTGTTCCAATTTCTATTTTCACAACACGTTGCGTGAATGTAACAAACAACCAACTGAAATACGCGCTTCTGAATCCCTTGCTGAATTTAAACGGAAACTGATTGCGTTAATTAGACCGGTCAAAAAGACTACCGGGTGAGCCAGAAAAAAGCTCCCACTTTGAAAACTCATAACACCAAGACTACTTCACGGATTTGAATCATTCAAATTCTAGTTGAAAGTCGAAAGATCAAAGTATTTTTGAGATTTTTCTCGCTGTCCTACCAGCACTAAAAGTATTGGTAAATTCAACTTTATAAAAATTTCATGGTTGCAAAATGACGGAAAAAGGGCCTAAAACATTGATCAAATCGTGAGGACTCAATTCAAATCAAACAATAAGCCATGAGCGCTTCACCTCCCTGAAGAGTTATAAGACATCGATTTTCAAACAAATACGAAAGATTTTCAATCCCAAGGCAATTAATGCCTAGAAGATATCCCTCACCCATGAGAAGTTGCATTTCCTTCACTATTCTGTGCGCAAAGTCATTTATGCATTGATCGATGTTTTAGGCCATTTTTCAGTCATTTTGCAATCATGGAAATTTCCTAATGTTTAATTAACCTATATTTGTAGTGTTGGTAGGACAGCGAGAAAAATCACAAAAATACTTTTATCTTTAGGCTATTAACTAGAATTTTAATGATTCAAATCCGTGAAGTAGTCTTGGTGTTATGAATTTTCAAAAGTGGGAACATTTTTCAAAGGGGCATCCGTTTCAATATTCTTCGTTATTATTTAGTATTTCTCGATATTTCTAGTTTGAATATTTTCACTTATTTCTCGATACTGTTCTCTTTCTTGTTTATGGAGAGCCGCGAATACTTTGATCAATGCGAAGGACCAATGCGAAGGAGAGCAGGAAATGCGATCCTCCGCTTTCCTCTCCCTCACTTCCTTCGCATTTCCTGCTCCTGCTCCCTCACTTCCTTTGCATTGGTCCTTCGCATTGATCAAAGCATTCGCGGCTCTTCAGAAACAAGAAAGAGAACAGTATCGAGAAATAAGTGAAAATATTCAAAATAGAAATATCGAGAAATACTAAATAATAACTAAGAATATTTAAACTGATGCCCCTGTGCATTTTTCTGGCTCACCCGGTATTTATTGATTATCCGACTTAATTAACAGGTAGAAATACAAAAAAGCTTCGCGTGCAATGCGGTGATCCAAATGCGCACAAATTTCACCATAATTTTGAGTGTCTTAGGCTTGCATGTAACTGTGGTGCGGCTAATGAGAACAACAAGCATTATCTCCTAAACTGCCACCGCTTTACTCAATTGCGGGAGGATCTCTTTGACACTTTCACAGCAGTAATGTCGTAAACTTGGATTCAGAAACACTGTGCAACTTGCTTCTTTATGGCAGTTCTAATATGAATATGATTGACAACAGGATACTTCTTGAAGCAACAATTGACTGCCTTGTGTGCCATCTTATTTCAAATCGAAATATTTATTAGCTAAGAAAATAGCTAGTCTAATTCGATTATCTTAAAATACTACAAGATTAATTTTGAAGGCATACATTGCACCTGCAGGCGGCCCCATCCCAGCTCTTGATTAGCCTTTTGAATTGGACCAGATTTTTCGGCTGACTTTATGTCATTTGGCAAACGATTCCAAATCTGCGGCCTAAGGGACCTGAGACTATTTGAGCCGAACGCTGTTTGGTTAGGCCTGTAGTGCTGTAAATCATTTGGACGACAGGAAGGTCGATTTGAGGCTCTTGTTTCCAAAATATTTTGCATGACTGTAGGATTTAGCTGGTTTACAGTTTTGAAAATCTCAATACAAAGGTATCTAAGCCTATTTACATTCATTGTGCATTTTGTGACTTTCCAAGTAATTCTTCATAAGAAGAATCATGGTCATCATAAATAAAGCGTAGTGCTCTTTCCTGTATTGTTTCGATCTTATCCATAGATCTAGCTGACAAGAAGAACCATACTAAGGGGCAATAGTTAAAGTTAGAAAAGACAAAGCTTTGAACGAGAACCTTTTTCTCCGCGAAACCAAGAAAAGGCTTTAGTCGTTTGTGTACATTTAGTTGGGTTGCTGCTTTTTTGCAAAGATCAGATATGTGGAGGTCAAAGTTTAGTTGGTGGTCGAGATTTACACCAAGGCACTTTACTGAAGCTTCAGATCTAATAGTTTTCCATTGAATAGAAATACTATGCCCAGTAATGTCCGTTCGATCTTCCACGAGAAGTGCGTGGAATTTTTCAGGGTTGGCGATCATTTCATTTCGATCGAGCCATGTAAGAGCAATGCATGCCTCCTTTTCTAGCACATTAATTAGTTGTGAGAGACTATTGGAAAATATGCAAGGGTATTATCATCTGCGTAGTTGACGAAGGATGCTTCTTCGATGAAATGAAATAGATCATTGATATAGAAGTTGAAAATAATAGGGCCTAAGACGGATCCTTGAGGAGCCCCTGATAGAACAGACTGATAATTGCTGTAAACATAGTTTATGCGAACCGATTGTCTGCACCGCTTTAGATAAGAATAAATGAAGACAAGAGAATTCTCATTGAAACCATATGCGTGGGGTTTCGAAATGAGCAAATCATGCGGGGTACAATCGAGGGCTTTCGATAAGTCCATCAATATTGCTCCGACAGTGAAATCTTTGTCAAGTTTAGTCTGTCAATCTTCAAGCATTCTAATTAGGACATGTTGCGTCCTGTAAGCCTTCCTGTAGGCTGCAATAAAGACCGAAAGAGTTTTCTCGAGGAATGGACTTATCTGCTCTTTAACTATCTTTTCGTATATTTTGGAGAAAGCGTTAAGTATGCTTACTGGGCGAAAATTTTTTCTACTGTTCGAATCGGTTCACCTTTGTCGAGAGGTGTGACTGCAGCTTTTTTTGCGCGTTCTGGAAACGTGCTGTTGCGAATGCTAATGTTTATGGCCTTTGCTAGTGGGACAGATAGCTCCCTTGCCACTAAGTGGACAAGTTTAGGGGGTATTTTATCCTCACCAGTCGATTTCTTATCATTCATTGCCCGTAAAAGTCGGAGAACATCTTCTGTTGAAACTTCATGACGAGAAAACGTCTTAAATGGATTTTCTAGACTTTGAATACTTGCTAGAACACTTGCGTGATTTTGTGTATTTGTGTAATGTTTGCTTCTTTGTTTTTGCTTCGTATTGTTTCTTACATCGCTGTTTTTTGTCTAGTTTTGATATTGTATTGGTATAATTGTAAGTGCCGCTCTTGAAGTAGGCCAGATGACTTTGTGTCTTCTTGCACCAAGAGCGGTGCAATATTAATGTATTTAGTTTAGTTTCATTTTAATTTATCATGTATATACAAAAAAATATTTTGAAGCCTTCTTCGCACTGAGACTTTTGGGTTGTTGGGTTCGTGCGGAGAGATCCAAGAGGCAGAATACTGAGACTTTGATTCTTTGTCTTGTGCATGGAGCGCCGAAGGCGCGGCAGGGGAAACGGCCATTCAATTGATTTCCGATGTATGATGCGAAATTTGAAAACGAGGCTCTGGTTAATGGTGACTTGCGCTGCGAGAGTCATAGAGCGTTGGTTGAGAAGAACGAGAAAAGCACCATATTTCCGCAGCTATTGCTGTTTTCAAAGGAAAACAGCACGATCGTTTGTTGACCGAGGGTTTAAAAGAGTGGTAGCCTTGAATAAAGAAGTCGTTTGAGAGGATTTGTTACTCGTATGCATTACAGTTATAAGTTGCTCAGATCTTTATATTGACAATGCCTTGCGAAGGAGGTGTGTCGTAATTTGTACGGACTATTTTTTGTATTTCTTGCAAGTTTGGTTTTCCAATTTCCCACATAAGTATATAGGTAGGTATGTTCCTTTCGTTTTGATCAAGATGCCCTCCAAAATCAGCAGTTGATGCAATTCACTAAAAAGAAGGAATTGATAGCCATTGACACAATCGTTACGCCTACTTGCAGCCCACGCTGGAATAAGAGCAAACGAAATATGCAACGAGTTAAAGTCCTTCTTTAGACTGATGCTGGATTTTGCACAACGACCAGAGGAGTTCTGTTTCATTCTAACTCTCATCATATTGATAAATCAAATCAATAAATAAGTCACCTTCAAAAGCCTGTCCATTCAATCTAATCATGCAGCAAACAAACAGTGACATACCTCCAAAAGAGTCAGCAATCTAAAGATACCACTGTTACCTTTGCTCATCAATTCTTTTCGGCATTTTTCTGAAAAAAGACAAGAAAGATAGTAAACAGGGTGACAAACAAAGTAAACTAAATTGGCTGGAAAATAACATCACACATCTTTGATCACGTTCATTTATTGCAAAAAAGTATGAATCGGACTTAGCGCGAGTATAGAACGTAAACTTGTTAGTGCTTCCATGCCACAAACATGCTTAGTATGGTATTTCAAGCAAAACTTCAAAAATGCGATAGAAGCAAATCGAAGTAAACATGATGGTTCATTACCGATAAGATCGTCAAATAAGACTTCTAGCAATTAACAGGGGCATATATGGAGGAAATCTTTACGTAATTCCCGCAAACTCAACATCCTTGAAGCACAGGACCGATAGCTTTCAAATACAAGAAGGGGAAAATTAATCAGTTCTCACAAAACGGCGATATGATTTTGGATGGTGACTTTGATAGCAGAATTGGTCTCCTCCCCGAACACAGTGACGGAGACGGAGACACGGACGGAGAAAAGATCAGCTATAGAAGTAGTTACCCATAATAAAGAGACAACATTTTGTATGCTAATACATACTCCCGAGATAAAACAGGTAATATCTTAGGTAAACAATTTATAGATTTATACCTCACAAGAAATTAAAGATTCTTAATGGACGGACCTTGGGTGACTTAATTGCAATTTTGTCATGCTTCAAATGAAATGGTAATGGTATGGTAGATTATTTGATTTTCAATGAAACTATCATGAATAAGAAGATCTTTAATTCTAATCTTTGTTTCCGGGCTGAACGGACGTTTTTGTTTGTTCATGCGGTTATTTCAACTATGGATATAACATCTTTGGAAAATAAGGACCCTTTGGGGATGTGCGAAGAATTCCGGTGCATGAAAAATATTGTGGCGAGAATGAATTTCTGCGTTGCCCATAGAGTGGTGTTGTCAAAGAAGGACTGCTTGTTTGTTGCAGTTGTATTTTGCATTGTTTTGGTAATCAATAATGAAAAGGGAGAAGTCTGGAACATGAAAGCTATGCTATGGATCGGAGGAGTGGATGAGGGTGAATAAACGTAGCCCGAATCCGAAAAAACTGAATTCATGATCATAGGGCATCCGCTTAAAACCAAAAATCTAGAACTGCCAGACGTGCTGAAACTAAATAACTCTGACATAAAAAGAGTCGATAAGACGAAATCCCTCGGAGTCATAGTTGATTAAAAGCTAAATTGGGATGCACAGTTTAAGCGCACCAAAGGTAAAATGAGTGGAGGACCTGCAGCTCTAAAAAAATTGAAAAATGTCGTTCCGCAATCACAACTGTGTAATGTATACTATGCATTAATTGAGAGTCATCTGCGTTATGCTGATGTCATCTGGGGTAATCTGTCTAAAACAAAACTAGCTGTTCTCCAACGCCTTCAATACCGGGCCTATTCGATAATATCAAATGCAAGAATAAAAGATGGCTGGTCAACTTCATGGTTGAACGTAGAAAATCTTTTCCGTTATGACCGGAATGTCATGACCTACAAGATTATGAACAGAGAATGCCCTGAAAACCTATGGGATAAATTCCAACCGAGATCTTTTCACTCGACCTACAATACGAGGCACTGTAAAGATCTCCAGATCCCTAGATATAGGACTGAATTTGCCAAAAAAGGCTTTCATTAAGCAGCTCTCACATTATGGAATGATACACCTGCCGAAATTCATGAGCTACCGACATTAGATCGTTTTAAAAAACAACTAAAAACGCATCTAAAGAGCTAGACTCTCAAACACAACTCCCTGGAAGAGCAGCAATGATTAGGTTTATAGGGCTTTAGGTTTTTATTCTTAGAGTTTTATCATTGTAATTAGATATTGTATATGATTAGATATTGATTTGCTGAACGGTTTCTTTTGTGTATAAATAATATTAAATGAAAAATGGACTGGAAGTGGGTCTATTGGAGTATACAGGTGGAATTCTTCCACACAGTGAACTCGTTATTTCCAGTGACCATGTTCACTATTAGGATATGAGACAAATCAGTTGGTTATTTTCTGTCTCAGTTAGTTACTCAGTGTTGTACATTAAATGAGGAGCTAAACTTCTACCCCAGAATATTAGGTTTAGTAAGAATGCAATTTCCAGAGAACTCTTTACTCCGACATGCTTCAAAAAGCGGCCCAAGCCCCCTTGATCAACTCGTAAAAAGTCTCCTCCTGCAGAAAAATTTCCGCTCTTTTCAAGGGCTGGCAGGAGGGGTCGAATTTTCAAACGCTTGCTTTGTGCAACCACTCGCTGAATCCGGAGTGAAAACAATTGCACTTGCATATTATTTCAAGTGAGTAGAATCATTCAAATTCCTGGCAAATGGAAGTGATTTCAGGTTGGCAAATGATTGTATCTTCCATCTTGCTGTTCTGAGCTGCACTCGCGTAACTTTAAGGATCTGTCGACTTCATTTAGACTGCAGGGTGGAGGGGAGCATTGTCACCTTAGCTGGGACTTTTCCAGACCAACTTTTCCTAGATCAATTTTTGACGTAGATCACGAATTTTAATGTCTGTGGACCAGATTCGGGGGCCATCTCCAGAAATATGGGAGTCGAGGGTGAAATTTTCGGATTTAAGTAAAATGAATTTGAAATGCTACTCGGTTGCCTCATAGTCATCTCTTTTCAGATTTGATGGCAGAGCTGTCAAATACAGTTAATGACTTCACGAAGTGTCCGAAACTCGTGCCCAACACCCTCACAGCCGTGAATTTGCAGGGCGAATTTTTAAGTTTTAAGGATGCACTTTTACTGTTGAAAATGAAGCTTCAAGGTCTATAAGCGGCAACGTGCCAAACACGAAATCCGCTCTCGATAGGTATTAGAGTGGTTACTCAACAGGTGACAAGAATAAATCAAAATTGTTCGGCTCGGAAACAAATACCAATTAGCGCTTCGAAAACGGCACCTAGATGCCGTGGGAAGAAGAAACGCTTGCTAAAAAATAGCTAGGCAAAATACGAAGCCAGTTTGCCAAAATTAGATCAAAAACATTTCAATCAATGATATCATCGGCTGTCTCCTCATGATCAAGATATAACAAAGATTCTGTCACACCTATCGTCTTAGCCAATCATGCTTCTAGTTTTATTCAATGACAGTTGACTAAAATCACCCCACACGCTCAACTTCATACATTGCTGTGCTAGCCAAGCAATAAATAACACAAAGATAATTTCAAGTGAACCTTCGAAAATGCCGAAAGAAAGAGCCATTTGGCCAAGCCGCAGCGTTCGCTGCTCAACGAGTGCAAGCAATGCGAGTTCCAACATCGTTGCAAGCGATGCAGTAGCTGAAGAAGTTCGGGTTGAGCGAGGCCAAGCTGCTCCAAATCTACAACAGACAGGAGCTGACGAGTTCTCACAAGTTCAACTGGACAAGATTGAGGAGATGGTGAACAACGCGGTTCACAATAACTTAACCGAACTTGCTTCAAGAGCCGCAAGAACAGCTTTAGATTTGGTCCGAAGTGCCCCTACAAATGCACCGTCTCCCACTTTGCTGCAAGTTGGAAACTCGGAGCAACTCATAACTCCTGCCACTTCAAGCGCTTAACTTGGGCCTGCAATAAATGTGTCTGCCGTTGCTAATCAGTCCTCTCATGGAGTGCAAAGTGCTGGTTTTACCCCACAAAATCCCCGCAGCCTACGTCCATTCGACCCAAATGGGTGGCTTTTTTGATCTTAGTAAACGTTTGCCTGAGATCTTACTGAAAATGTCACTTTCAAGCGAGAATGATAGCAACGATGTTTCTTTGGTGGTTGGTCCTGATCAGGAATTGAAACTTAAAAAGAGCAACAGAAAGGTGGAAATTTCTAATGTTTCAGGCTGGACCCTAGGCTTTACAACGCATATGAAAGTTATTTTGGAAATATTTCCGCATCGATCTCATAAGTTGATAAATTATTTAGACATAATTCAGGATGCTGCTAGATATCAGAGATCTTTCACGTGGCTGATTTATGACCGCCTATTTAGATACAAAGCGAACAATAATAAGAGTATCAATTGGGGAGTACAAGATAACGAGCTTTGGATCCTTCTCTCCACTTTGAGTCAGGAGTAGTTAATGGTAGATTATCCTATGGTAGTAAACAATCGTATTTTTAACGATGAACACTCAAAATATGTGTCAGGAGGTTCAAGTGCAGAGGGACGCACTATGCCACTCCTTTAACAGGGGACTTACGTGACCTAGGTTTCGGAAATTCATCCATTGATGTAACAAAGAGGGTTGTCTGGGAGACCACCCTGGAATTAGATGTCCTAAGGTTCAAAGCCCCGCAGGAACAAGTAGTGCGATCAAGAGCCAATGGGGTCCAGGTCCTTCCAGGGGTGGGGGCAACAACCCAGGCAGCAACACCCATTGATGTAGATCGTCTGGAAAAGGAGTTGATGGACTATCCTGACGGGGTCTTTTGGGGTACTTTGTGCTCCTAGCCATTTCTGCTACGTGCACGTATTGGGTATGGAGGAAATCGATTTTCTCGTCTTTAAAAGAACCTCCCTACTGCAAAAAGCAACCCAGACAAAATCTTTGAAAATCTCACGAAGAGAATGTGTTAGGCAGAGTAGCTGGCCCCTTTTCCTTCCCACCTTTTCCGAAGTTCTTTCTATAAACATAACATTAAAAAAACTACAATACAATACAATGATCTGAGCCAGTCATAGCGGGAAAAGACACATGGTCATCTAGTCCCCAATATGCACAGTGATCCAGAACAATAGAGGTAACGGAAGAAATACCAAAAAATGAAGTTGCTTATTTCTGACCATTGATCCTACCATTCCAAAGTGGATAAGATGACCATCAAAATAAAGAAAAATTCATTGAAATCAGACAGGCGATTCCAGAGAAAATCAGGGTCAAAGTTTGATGAAATGTACAAGTGTCAATTTCATGGCATTTTTATCAAGATTTTCACTGATTGGTCAACTAATGCCAAAATTCAAATTGTCACTTCTTGGCTCAGCAATGTCCGATTTTCACGAAATCAACTTTATTTAACACGTTAATATAACAACTTTCAACTAACTATCAATTGGAGGAAAAATGGTTTTTAATTTCACGTTAAAATAGACATGCGCAGCAGCAGCACGATTTTGGCATTTTTTTGCATTGAAATGTAGGATTTTCGAGTTTACAGTTGAAAAAGTAAAAAGTGACTCAAAGTGACTCCACCAGACCAACGTCGTCTGAGAGTACCACATCTCAGCTGAAAATCTACCGAGGGTATCGTACAGAATCGTACGGAAAAAAATTTATACGCAGTTGAAAAAGTTAAGTGTATCTCTTGATTTTAAAGGGAAAGTTGGCTTTTGTGTTGCCTTTGGGGCGACATCAAAGAAAATAGATTTGCTTAAAGTAACTGCTACTGACTTCTATTCATTTTTTGTCGAAATTCAGAATGCAATATTGCGGTACGGTTTTTGCTGCTCCTACGCAGAGACAAATAATGAAGCCACGTAAACTTTTTATGTTCTTGACCATTTCTTCACACAGCCTTACGTTACCAACCTTTAAAGCCCCAGATAAATTTATTATGACTAAACTAGCTACTAAGCAGCTTAAATCCAGAAAACGCAATAAAAAAGACTATGGTGCAGCTACTATTCACAGATCGTCTTTTGTCCCTTCGGTAATAAGTCACTCGTACATCGACTGGATTAGCGATTCCTCCTCGTTGGAAACATAGGCGACTGATGTAGACTGTCGTCTTTTTGTCATCAGATCTTGTCTTACTTTTGCAATTATTGGAGCAGATGTTATAAGCATTCTCACGAAGATATCATTAATATTGGCTTTGACAGAAGTCTGCCTCGCTCTGCAGCCTGCTCCGCTGCGGAAATTGCGCACGTGTTTGTTCCATGCTTCTACTCCGCTCTCAGACCAAATAGCAATCGGTCCTCCGTCTTGCATTTCAAATAACTGCCAAGAATGTGCCAACATTTGATGAACACTGGTGGTTATGAATACCCAGGGAAAGTGAACGACTATATGCACCATTGTTTCGTAGCAGTGATTCTTAAATCTCTCCACAAAAACCTTCTTTCCAACATCTATACTCTCAACCACTGACAAGCAAACATTCATCATCCCAAGAAGAATAGAGAAATTATCTCTATCCTCGGCATCTTCGATCAAACTTGAAATGGCAATTCTGTTTTCAAGACCAAAAAATCCTATCGCAACAGGCCCAGCATTTGTATTACCACCACATGTCGTTGGCGAATCCACAAGCAAACCACCACATGATGCTCTAACATGACTGATAACCCTGGCCTTTGCATTTGCAACCTCGGCCTTAACGAATGAATCTGTCTCACTCCAAATCTTTTGCCCAGCGACCAAATGGTACAAGATCTTCAAACAAAAATCTAAGGACCTAAGCTCCTGATGCAAAACTGCAAAGAAGCGACCAGATTTTGAAATGAGAGGCTTGTGACACTGACCGGCTCGCAATGGATGATTGTATCCAATGTCACCAGACTGAACAAGATTCCATCTCCTATGACATTCCTCAATTGTCTTTGTAATATGCATACCACCAGCACCATATTCAAACCAAACCAAAGGATCACTAGCGTCGTCTCTTTTAAAGTCACAATAATGGCAAAATGCACCTGAGTCCCCAAGTAAGATGTCCGTCATTTTCCCATCAATCATTGTAACCTTGGTGGTAATGCTGCATTTATGGGACAAACCTTCAATTTGATGTGGAATTTCCAAAAAATCCATCGAGCTTTGCAAGTTTGGAAAAATTCGCTCAATGAAGCTCCTTGTCTCCTTAGCCTTAAAGAGTTGAATCGGTCTTGTGTAAAAAATCGAATTTGGCGATGGATTTTTCCACAAAACAACAGATGCATCGTCAACATTGCAGACAATAGACATTGGAGTCATAAAGACCCCAAGGAAATTTTCTGATGAACCTGACATTGTGTCGTCAAGGTGATCACCAGAAAGTTGATGATGCTTTTTGTGCGATCTCGAGCCATCAAGCCCGGCTTTCACAATGAAGACGAGGTTTGTATGATTTGGGATATCATTCAATTTTCTTTGGAGGGATTCACTGGAAACAATGTTGCAGAGAGTTCAGTGGTATAAATCAGTAATACTGACAGATGCAGATAAGCGTTCAACTGTGAAATGCAGATACAAAGTATTCTTAAAATCATCAATTTGGCTTCTTGGTGGAAATGCTTCCACGCCATATCTGATCAACAAGTTACGACGCATTTGATATTGTCTCTGCGATAGATTGGCAACATAGAGCAGTGCAGTAATTTCTTCAATTGAAATTTCAGATGTAATAGAGCAGGTATCAAATAGTACTGCTTTGTTCCAATCTCTTGAACGTTTCGCTTCATCCATCATCTTCCTTAGCATTTCTTCTTTACTTATTCCCTGCTCCTCAGCAGAAGCTGCAACCAGTGCCAAATTTCTTTTCAAAATGCTACTTTCTACCTTCTTACATGGGCTATCAGAAATTGTCAGGCTAGGTCAACCAGAGGGATTTCTTTCCTTTCTCTCTTCTGACTCTGCTTCTGAATCCATCAATACAAATTTTCGAACAACTCTCAGCCACTCCTCACTTTTGTTCTTTACTTCATACAATTTTTTCAGCAATTGTTGAGTGATACTTAAATCGGCTTAAATATTGTATTCGCTCATAAATTTCTCGGCCAAGCAACGAACCTTAACACTATTCTTAACGTTTCTATTTTTTACGCCATTCTTTAGCAAAAAATCTAAAATTTCACCATTACTTAATTGAAGCGACATTGTGTACGAAAAGAATGAGACCAAGTACAAAATTATTCTAAGTTCCTTTTATATACCTTGGTAGGAACCACAAGTGGGAAACCCTTATTGAAACTAACATCCGAAAAAAAGTTTCAAGAGCGAACATGAAATGGCTTGCTTACTTGGAAACTCTTACTCTACACTGAAACATAACTCCGACAACTGTGTTAACTCTCAACCGCAAATCTGAAGTAAATTTTTGATCTTTCAGTATGTAACAGGGTCACAGTTGCAAGAAGCAAGATAGTAGCAAAACAAATTATTTAAACAGTATGTAAAGTTATGAAAACAAAGTAGTCCGGGAACTTATGTAGTACATTGTTGAACTTCCGTAGTTTTTTAGATGCCTCTGTGCAGGAGCACAGCAATATTATCCAAGGGTTTTTCCTACATTTGTCCACAAAAGATGAATAGTAGTCAGTAGCAGTTACTTTTAGCAAATCTATTTTCTTTGATGTCGCCCCAAAGGCAACACAAAAGCCAACTTTCTCTTTAAAATCAAGAGGTACACTTAACTTTTTCAACTGCGTATAAATTTTTTTTCCATACGATTCTGTACGATCCCCTCGGTAGATTTTCAGCTGAGATGTGGTACTCTCAGACGACGTTGGTCTGGTGGAGTCACTTTGAGACACTTTTTACTTTTTCAACTGTAAACTTGAAAATTCTACATTTCAATGCAAAAAAATGCCAAAATCGTGCTACTGCTGCGCATGTCTATTTTAACGTGAAATTAAAAACCATTTTTCCTCCAATTGATAATTAGTTGAAAGTTGTTATATTAACGTGTTAAATAAAGTTGATTTCGTGAAAATCGGACATTGCTGAGCCAAGAAGTGACAATTTGAATTTTGGCATTAATTGACCAATCAGTGAAAATCTTGATAAAAATGCCATGAAATTGACACTTGTAAATTTCATTAAACTTTGGCCCTGATTTTCTCTGGACTTACTTGTCCGATTTCAATGAATTTTTCTTTATTTTGATGATCATCTTATCTACTTTGGAATGGTAGGATCAATGGTCAGAAATAAGCAACTTCATTTTTGGTATTTTTTCCACTTGCTGGATCACTGTGCTATGGATGCCTCTAACAATTAATTTGAACAGTAATCTAAAAATCAACTAACAAAAGAACACAACGTAACACTACACCACTCTTTTCCAATAGCACTACGCTACATTAAGGAGGTAGGTAAGGCAAACAGAAAAATTTTGTTCGTGGATGCCTGATGGAGATGATTTTACACAAATTACCCACAATTTTCAAAAATTGACATTCTTTTCACCTTACCTGGCCCCTTAAGGTACAACGAAAAACCATGACGAGCGAAGCCGCCCCCAGCCATAGAGCCACCAGTAACCCACAGAGCACCATTCCTTTTACATTCCATATTCATTTTATCATTAGATACAGTTAAATTTGAATCACGCACCAGGCCCCACCAAGGGGGCCCAGCAAGCGGAACACGAATCCCGCCGTTGCAAGCTTCAAGTACCACCCACCAAACCCCTAAGACGGCATCCAGCCCGCAGCATTCCGAAAATCAGCGGCAGCCCCAAGGCCAAAAGAAGGTAGCCTCACTCCTCACGGCCCCGTGGCGCAACTAACACTACAAAACAGTACGAAAAGCTCACACATTACACTACAGACAACAAGGTATGGCTGCTTATGTTGGTATTTAGTCAAACCGCATAGATCTTTCAATGAATGACATAGTTGCTTCTAGGATTATTCTGTTGTCGATTATACTCAGCTGAGGGCTATCATTATTGATTTATTTAAAGTAGGCAACATACAAAAATAGCTATAAAATAAGAGCTAATTCAGGCTACCATAAAGAAGCAACTCACACAGTGCTTTTGAGTCCATATTTATGAGATCGAGACCGGGGATTTCAGAAAGATGACCAAAGAGATCACTACGCATCTAGTGAAACCGATGGTAGTGCAGGAGGAAATGTGCGTTATCTTGATTGCCCATACCACACAACAAAGTGAGCTGATGCAGTCAAGGTTATGACGGAATCTGTGTTCATTGAGCGCATTAAGGTAGGAGTCTGGTCGAAATTTCGCGGTCTGACCTCAAATTTTCACTTTTTACTTCTTTACCTCATTCGAAAGGAAAATTAAAGTACTACAACATTTTGATCACATAATATTGAAAGGAGTTGAGGAAAACAGTAAATTTTGAGTTTTTGAGGGACAGGTCGCGCTGTCTTTCAGAGAATTGGGGGTATTTTCATGCCTTTTTTTGCGACTTTGCTAGACGATCGCCATTGCGTTTCTTGTTGACCCCAGACACTGTTCGAAAGCTCTTTTTGTGCTCTCTCCAAATATGGCTCCACCTTCATTGTAGGTCGAACCATTCTTTCATAAAATGCAGTCTTGAAATAGCAATCTAGCAAAGGCTTCCTAGCAACTGAATGTTTATATTGACTGTGATTGGTCGCAAGGCCGATCTTGCGCTTTTGACTGGCCTCCGCAAGTCACGTGAGTCAATCGTCGTTGTCAGCTGTTGCTCAAGGTGGAAGCTGTGGCACGAAGACAAAAATTGAAGAAAGTTTCAGGACAAAAACAGCTTAATTGAAGTTATAAGTGTGAAAAAGAATGCATTGGTATTTGCAGATATTAAAGGAGAAACATTCAAGCAAAAGGAATAAGACTATCGGACAGGAGGAATGCAAATAACTTCTCAGACAAGATGGCAGTTATGTTGGGCCTACCTCCACAACAAAGATGGCGAAAGATCAAAAAGGTACATCAAAGGGGAAAGTGCAAGCATAGCTAACTGTGCGTTCAGAATCTATTTGGAAGTTGTTATTTTGCCAAAGAAGAGCTGTGCAAAATCCACTTTCGGCAACTGTAAGCAAGGAAGGTCAAGAGATTCGAAGTTCGAACTGAATCGATTTTGCTTGTGTTTCCCTGGATACTGGAATAGCTGTACTAGGGCTGTGCAGCAGTGATGGAGAATTGTCAACTTTCTAAGCAGTTGCAGGAAATAAAATTATATTGATGCTACACAAAATTTTTAGAACTGATGGAAACAGGCTTGTGAGCAGTGGCTGGGACTTGCTGGGGTTGTGATGTCATGAGGAAGTAAGCTGAAGCAAATTGATTTGTGTGAAAAAGAGGTTTTCCCAGAGAGAAAGTTTAGTGGTGAGCAAGTCAATGCACCATACTTTATTTTAAGAAGATTATATTTGTCTCTATTCTGATCTTATGTGGAAATTTGTGAGAAACTGGATTGGATGACATGGAAGAAGCCCTGATGACTGTTTTCACCACACTATTAAAGAGACCTATTGTGTTCCCCAGGGACCGCATTTACTAAGGGAGCAAAGACTAGACTTGAGACAGAGTTTAAAAGTTGATAATTGAGACAACTGCAGAAATTATATGCACAAAATAAACAAGGGCATGATTTCCTATGAAGAACTATATAGCACTTAGAGAGGGGCAAATGCACTACTTGCAAGCACCTGTGACTGTTGATCATTATGGCTGTGTTTTGTCATTTCGATAATGCAAATGAGACAAAAGCTTAATATCATGGCATACTTATCAGAATTTTTGTCAGAAAAGTCTTATTCCTGAAATAAATCTAGAAATAATCACCAAATTGGCTCCAAAATTGAGTGAAATCGTTAATGCAAACTTTAACTGCAATTTTCTCAAAACTATGTTTTTCGCATACTGGTGCAAAGTTTTTAAGACACCATTTTTATATTTCTACAGCTACAAAGTAAAGCTATAGCTCATTTTAATCAGCAGATCCTGTTGTGTGCAAGTATCTATGTTTCATTTGGCTTTAATGTATGCGAGAAGAGAGTTGGCCATTCAAAAAATTGAAATGTGCTAAAAATATGTTTTTTTCTGCATTTTCAGTAATAAAATAAAAAGTATAACTTGCACTCCAGCAACTCTTAAGGATCAATTTGACATATAGTACTTATAAACCGAAGCTCAAAATAAAAAATGGTGATGTGAAAACTCAAAGGTACTAGAAATGCAATGATCCAAGGTTTCCATGGCAACAGTTAATCCGATTAAGATTATTGCTACGTCCTTGAAATCAGCATGTCAATCTACCCTTTTACCCCAAGTTTCTTGTTATTCTCTATCATAATGACGAAGTTAGATTTTCGACAAGACTCTTACCTTAAACTCCACACGAAGTTTCGTCTAACGCCTGATACCTACTATATCGCGAATACCATGAATAGTTCTTTTCAACAATCGTATGGTCGACAGTAGCTTGCTCTTAAACGCTGCAAGGGATCTGGCATTTTTTAATCATCAGCCAGCAGATTCCATTTTAACAGTGCGTTCTGAAAGTACGTGCTAGTAAAACAAATTGTCCTACCTACATTTTGGTCATAAGCCCGAGTGTTTCGAAGATTGTAAGATAGCTGGCGCTCACAAGGAATTCCGGCGAACAAGTATTCCGGAGAACCTGTCAGTCTTAAATTATAGAAATGGCACAGTCTCCTGTACCGTCGCCTGCTATAGAGATCCTCCAAACCCAATTCATCGTATAAACGTTGCCTACTTGAACCTCTCCAAGTACCCGTAACTGCTAAAAGCCGCAGAGTACTGGGTCTGCTCAAGCTTTTTAGTTACATCTAATTTCATGGCAGGATCGTACTTATGACAGACAATGTCACCATAGTCGAGATGGGACCTGACATAAAGCTTGTAGACTTGATCAAGTACTTCCCTCGAGACATATCTAGAAATGTGACGAATGATACCTATACGACGCCTAAGCTTTGACAACTACTTCTTTTATACGGCTTTTGAAATTTAGCTTTGAATCAAGAATAACTCCAAGGTGCTTATGCTCAGGTACAATGGCTATCTCATCACTTCCCAATTTCAACGATGGATGTTGTGGTCTGAGTCTTTTAGTCGAGAAGATAAGCTCTTCCGTTTTTTCAGCATTGACTGCATCTTCCATTGCCACGCCCATAATAGGGCCTTTTCTAAGTCCCTATTCAGCACTTCCGTAGTCACAGTTTCATTTGTTACAGTAGAAAATAGGGATGTATCGTCAGTAAACATCTTGACATTAGAATTCACATTATCAATTCTCTGAGCAATTATTGAATGGCAAGAACTCGCAAGGGGCAAAAAGACCGAAAAATGAAGAAGAAAGGATTGCAAATTGCAAAGTTATTGCAGATATCCAAATGACAAAGTACGAGTTGGCAACGGTATAACTAACACTTGCGATCAGATCCGAAATATGAAAGTTTATCATAGCCTTTGCGCAAAACTCGTAATTGCAACGCCCTATTCCTGCACGCCACTGCTCAACTCCTACAAGCATACGATGCTCACTTGATCTCCCAAGTTAAAGCTATATCCGCAAGTCCCCAGACAGAATCATTTCATTTCACTTTAACTTATTTATCCACGGTTACCCTGTCAATCGAAGACTGCTTTTCAGGGGGCCGTGGTTAAAATCTAAAAAAATAATTTTTTATCGTTTAAAAACCTTATCCTAATCACAATGATGCATAAAATAAATAAAATAAATAAGTAAATAAATAAATAAATAAATAAATAAATAAAAAGAAACAGCAAAAAAAATCATTTTTACAGCGTCTTTAAATGCTTTGATATTCTAAGGAAACAGTGAACTTTTTGGATGTTCAGGTTATTAGGCAGGGTAACAAAATAGTGACCGATCTGTATACGAAACCGACTGATACACATCAGCTTCTTCATCGTTCCTCGTGTCATCCTGGTCATACGAAAAAGGGTATGCCCTATCGGCAGGCCCTTCGAATTCGTCGCATCTGTTCAGAACACTCTTTTTTTGAAAATCGATTGGGAAATCTAGAAAATTTTCTTTCGGATCAAGGGTACAATAGGGGAGAAATAGAGGGGCAGTTTAACAGGGTAAAGGGATTGGATCGGAATACTCTTCTTGATAGGAAACAAAATCACCGGGATGATACGAGGATAACCCTGGTTTTAACATTCCATCCAGCATTTCATAAGGTTTGCGAAATTTTGCAAAAAAGACTGAATGCACTCTTTGTTGATAATGAACATCGACGTATTTTTAAGGATATGATTTTTGTTTCGTTTAGAAGGGCTAAAAACATCAAGGATACTCTAGTTAGGGCCAAAGTTTACCAACCAACGGATGAACAAGCTGAAAAGGGCACTTTCAAATGCAATGGCAGGAGAAGCTGTCAAATTTGTGCACTCATTGTAGAAGGGGAGGCATTTCAAAATTCCAACGAGTCTCGGTCTTTTACGATCTCCTCTGGCGCTTATCATTGCAACTCGGAGAATGTAGTCTACTTATTGCAATGTGATTGCTGCAATAAAAAATTTGTGGGCAGCACCAAAACCAAATTTCGGCAAAGATGTAACGTGTACAAGTCGTATTTTCGAACCTATTACGTAAATATAATGAGGGCAGCCTTGAAAGGGGTAAGGCGGTACCTCAGGCGGGTTTTTTTGGGCATTTCTTTAGCGAAGGCCATCAGGGTGCATTTTCGGTTAGCATGAAAGTCATTGATGGGGCTTCAGATGTTTACACACTTCGTAGAAGGGAATTATTTTGGCAATACAAATTGGGAACTTTTGCATCCAACGGTCTCAATAAAAGAGCGGCTGATATTGAATTGGATATGTTCGCGTGTGGAACCGCTTGAATATGGTCATTGCAAGTGAATAAGTCCTCAGCTTTATCTGGGGGGGGGCATCCTTCCTTTCATACTTCGTGTTAGTGTGCACGTGGTGTCAGGGTGGAATTCCCTGCCTTGCCATCTAGGGATTTAGCAATTTAAGCAAATCCCAAGAGGGTCGTCGGGAGGCGTGCCTCTCCTTTTGCTTGGGACTGTTTATAAGAAGAGTTTCCATTCCAATGTCGAAATCTATAGGCTTAGGGAATTTACTATGAACTTTTCGTTGAATTCGAACACTTGGGCTTGCAATAGAAAATTTACAGTGGTCTGGGTGTTTTTGTTTGGTAGTATTGTAAGTGGGATCTCAAGGGGGTTTTTTATCGTGATTTTATGTAATTTCTAATCTGTAACTTTTACCCTATAAATACTTGGCTGTCCTGGAAATGTAAACACTGACGAAGATTTTATGATCGAAACGTTTGTTTTTATTCATTATTACTATTACTATTATTATTATTATCATTATTATTATTATTATTGTTATTATTATTACTATTATTATTATTATTCTTATTATTATTACTATTACTACTATTATTATTATTATTATTATTATTATTATTATTATTATTATTATTATTATTATTATTATTATTATTATTATTATTATTATTATTATTATTATTATTATTATTATTATTATTATTATTATTATTATTATTATTATTATTATTATTATGATGGGTCTATGATTGTTGCGATCAGACGTGACATGCTAGACTTACGGTTTTACTCTTAATTTACCGCTTTCAACGATCAACTTCTTGATAAACTTGTGATAGACAGATCTACAACGGAGGATGAGTCCTTTGACTATATTGAGCTTAATTTCCGTGCTCATTATTTGCAACTACTGCCATGAAGATTTCAAGGTCCTTGGACGCCATAGCTGGCGATGCAAAGCAAGGGCGCAGCCAGGAAGGGTTACAAAAGAAGTCGATCAACAACCTGCTGAAACAGTACCAGACAATGACCCTGTTGTTTCGTCAACAATAACTTGCTGTTGTGGAAAGAAATGTAAAGGACATAGGGGACTAAAGAAACACCAACGAAGCTGTAGAACGATTAATGGTCTCCAGGGCATTACCACAAATGATGTAAATCACGAGGAAACGGCGAGCAGCGGAGCTGATGGCAACGAAGTGGATATTGATTCCCTCCTGGGAGATACATCTAGCAATCCAACACTAAAGAAAGGAGTGAAGTTACCAAAAAGTGATCAACAATGGAACAACGCAAATAACTTCTCCAAATCAGTGCTTTTTATCGATGAAATAAAGGAATCAACATTAAGCCATTGTTGTCAAAAGATGGCAAAAACAATGTACGATTATTTGCTGAAAGATTTGGCTGTGTAGAAAATAATCGGACTCTGGATCTTGAATTCAAAGAGAAATACAAAGGCCTTAACAAGAATCTATTGAAAAAGGCGCTAAAGAAATTAAAAAGCAATTCATCGGCTGCAATGCATGAGAACACATTAAGAGAAATTAAATACGTTTCCAAATTGCTGCGTTGAAAGGTAGACCACGGTACTGCAAGTGATAACCCAAGAATCGATACAGTTGACCACAATTCGCTCATTAAGAAATCCTTCTGGAAATATGCCAAGGAATTCATCGAAAAACCAAGAGAAAAACTTCCCTCCTTTAACATACATAGATGCTTCTCGCATTTCTATCAAACATTCAAAGCACTATGCCCAAGTAGAGTCTTTCTAATTCCAGATTGGATACCCCGGCTTGCGACACCAGCAATTCAATTCAACATAAGTCCTCCAACATACCGTGAAATTACGAACATTATACGGAAAATGAAAATATCCGGGTCTCCATGTCCCCTCGATCAAATCTCGATTATTGCACTGAAATGTTCACCTTACCTCAGGACATACCTGACAGAGATAATATCACAGGCGTGGAAGGCGAAAACAATTCCAGACACATGGAAAAAAGCCGTCACTATCTTGATCCATAAAAAAGATACAACGGACGACCCGTCTCATTTTCGTCCAATTACGCTCCAACGTACGGCCTTGAAAGTCATGACGTCATTCATGAGAAAAAGGATCTTTGAATTCTTGTCACAAAACGGATATGCAGAAAACAACATTCAAAAAGGGTTTACCCCAAAGATAACGGGTACGATTGAACACACAGCTCACATGGCACACCTCATAAGGCATGCTAAGAAACACCAAAGTGCACTTGTAATTACTTTGATCGATCTGAAAAATGCCTTTGGAGAAGTTCATCACAACTTGTTAAATTGTATCCTTGAATACCATCACATCCCAACAGAGATGAAAAGCTTAATTTCAGACCTCTATACTGGCTTCCAAACCTCCGTGACAACATCTTCGTACTCAACGTCCTTCATTCCAATAGGTATCACACAAACGTTGTTCACTACATTTAAAAATTTCCCTTTCATTCCATATCCGATGCATCCTTTGCCTATATCCTTTTACTGGTTTATTATTTTCATCCATTGGGTTACTGAGATAATAAAACTCCATGACAGCAATATTAATCGCCTTATTCCATTTCATTCTGGCAGTCACAGGATTACGACCGGGCCCACGCTGCTCTTCCATGAGACACCTGCCGGGCGAGGAACCTTCATCATTTCTGGATCCAGTCCCATTTACGCCGTTGTTTGATAAATCTATTGTAGACATTACACTCATAATGATAATGAGGACTGTGGTGATAAGGTGCCACAACCACCAGTATTTTTATCGTGACACCATCACTAGGGGGTTGCCAACCAAGGCTGAAGGGTCCCCCCTACCCATGAGACAGACTAGCCCCCGCCGGACGCCAACCCGGTATTTCAAGGCCCCGGGGAGAGCTGACAGGTACTACACCTTGCTCAAGGGTGACCTGGAGGTAGTTGCAGCAAAGGGTAACCTCATTCGCCCACGTCGAAACTCCACAACCGGATGCAGTTTCAAGTCATACCCAGGACAAATTATTGGGTATGACTTGAAACTGCATTATTATTATTATTATTATTATTATTATTATTATTATTATTATTATTATTATTCTTATTATTATGATTATTATTATTATTATTATCATTATTATCATTATTATTATTATTATTATTATTATTATTATTATTATTATTATTATTATTATTATTATTATTATTATTATTATTATTATTATTATTATTATTATTATTATTATTATTATTATTATTATTATTATTATTATTATTATTATTATTATTATTATTATTATTATTATTATTATTATTATTATGGGATTTTAAGCATTTCTGCACTGGCTGGTCTTATTGCCGTTTTTCTTCCTGTTAGGCGAGTCACAACATATGACTAAAGGCTAACAGATGTCCTTCTTCTTTAAAGTTCTAGCACTTTTCTCAGTATTCTTGCCGTCCCCAACAATGCAGTCTTCTGCAGTACTCCAACCTCAGGCACAATGTCCATCTTTTCAATCCAACATTCAAGATCTTTTGTAACGCTTCCGAGGGCACCAATCACTACTGGAACAACTTTAGCACATCGCAGTTCCCACAACGTTCTTATTTCCCTTTTGAGATCTTGGTACTTTTCTACCTTCTCAAACTCTTTCTCTGCAATCCTCGTATCCGCAGGTAAAGCAATATCAACTATCAAAGCCTCTTTCTTTTCCTTATGAATTACTATAACATCTGGTCTCCTTGCCTGAATGACGTTATCACATTGTACATTGATATCCCACAGAATTTTCACAGCCTCGTTCTCAACAACACCTTCTGGGGTGTGTTCATACCACTGATCGGAATGCTGAAGTCCGTGTTTCCTACACAAATCCCAGTGTACTTTCTTTGCCACGTCATCGTGGCGCCTTTTGTAATCCCTCTGGGCTAATTTCTCGCACTCTGCAACAATATGTTGTATGCTTTCACCTCGTTTACCACACATTCTACACAGTGGACTGTCGCTGCTCTTATCTATATAGTGCTTCATGTAGTTGGTCCTTATTGCTTGCTCTTGTGCAGCACATAAAAGAGCTTCTGTTCCAACCTTCAAATCACTCCTTGAAAGCCATTCCCAAGTTTTAATCCTGTCTACCTTTTCTGGCATCTCTCTAACAAATTGCCCATGCATTGCCTTTCCTGTCCATGTTTGTTTCAGTTCTTCTGCCAATCTTCTTTTGAATTCTTCCTTCTCCATTGTTTCCTCTGTTTGTATTGCTACTGATGCACAGACGCCTCTTATCAGCAACTCTTCTGAGTTTGCTACGTAGAAACCTAAGCTGTTTTCTTCTCCTCTTACACAGTGCTCCACACTGATAAGGCCCGAACTCCTTCCTTCCTTTTCATATATAGTCTGTCCACATCACTCTTTGGGTGCATGGTACCATACATTGTCAGGTGTTATTATTATTATTATTATTATTATTATTATTATTATTATTATTATTATTAATTTAATTATTATTATTAATTAATTATTATTATTATTATTATTGTTGTTGTTGTTGTTGTTACTGAGCGGGTAGGACGCATTTTCGGACGCTCCGATCCTTGCAGGTTACTTCGATAGTATACCGTCGTAACTGCCGCCGATAATGCAGCTTAGTATCGTCTGGATGAACCGTACCATCAATGAGAATAATCCAGAAGCTCAAGTTTTATGTCAAGGAGGCCATTCAAGCTGGAAAAGTTGTTGTTTGTAAAAGCGACAAATCGAGAGCTGTGTTGACTGGGCCTACGCCATTCAAGGACTTTATTTCGAGGCTAGATCCTCAAGAGTGGAATCGCTTTGAAGCAGCAGAGCGGGCATTTCGCCAAACAACCAGCAGTGGGAATATTTATGAAGAAAAGTTCATATGCAAAGGGGACTTTGGAAAATGGAGGAGAATTATCAAAATTGTTTGAGGTATATTCGTAAAAGGCGGGCAATTCCAGAAAACAAAATCGAACGGACAGCCATGGGACATCAACTTCTCTAAATTTTGTCTTCGAGTTTTGAAATGCTTGACCATTGATCCATCCCTAAGGGAATTGGAGAATGACTCGACAATAATACAAGTAGAAAAACAATTTTCTTATGTCAATAATGTAGTACAGCCTTTCTTTACAATCAAAAGTTGGAAACCCACAGAAGAGCCTGTCTGGCAACAAATTCACTGAACTGTGGCTGAATAAGAGAAAGAAGGCCATTCAAATTATTAAGAATGATTGCAAATGGCTAGACAAATCGAAGGTTACAATTTGTCAAAAGAAAACAGAGGCATTTTATCGCGATGAGAAATTGTTTGTATTAGATGAGGACCATGATCCTTTTGTTGCCCCTGCTCATCGCCAAGAGGAAGATGACAACGAAACTGTTCATCTATTTTCAGACCAAGAAATTGAGGCTGTAGTTAAGTCACTGCCTAATGGAAAATCAGCAGGCCTAGATGGGATAAAATATGAAGATGTTAAACGAGAACTTGATAGAGTTAAGGGGGATCTAATAAGTATCTTTAATACAAGCCTAGTTAACAGAAGGGTACCCACTGATTGGAAGAATGACATAGTGCAGAGGATACCTAAGAAAAATTATCAGAAGGAAGACCCCACAACACTGAGGGATATATCACTTTCATCCGTGATATATAACATATTTTCGCGTTGCCTCATTCAAAGAATTCTTCCTTTCGTTGAGATCCAAATTGATTTTTGGCAACGGGCTTTCTTAAAAGGGCGCAACAGACAAGAACTCATATTCACTTTATAGACTGCTCTGGATGACTTTAGGCACGTTAGCTCAAAGCTACATATCCTATTCATAGACTTCGCCGATGCTTACGGAAGTATCAAGCATGAAAACATGTTTGCAACACTTAGAGAGGTATAACATTCCACCAGCATATTGCAAAATAATCGAGAACATCTATACAAATGCATGTTTTCAAGTGATAGCCGGAAACAGTTTAACACAGAAAATCTATATTACGAGGGGAAAAAAGACTGGGGACCCCCTAAGTGTCTTGTTATTCTTGCTAGTTGTGAATCTAGTATTGAAACCTGCGTTTGATCAAGCATTAGCAATGCTAAATATCGAAGATGAAAAAAGAATAAGACCGTTACCTATCCAAGCATACGCAGACGATATTGCGATGATTACGACGAACTACGAAACTCTTCTGGAAATGATCAGATCTTCCGAGCCATTATTTGATGGAGCTGGGCTGAAAGTTAAAAGTTCCAAATGTGCTTTATTGTACGATAGAAGATCTGGAAATAACTGGTACAAGGGGAAAAATGATCAAAGACCATCAATAAAGGTACAAGGTGAAGCGATAGAAATTTTGAAGAGGGACGAGCCTTATAAGTACCTAGGAAAAACGCTCAATATTGCCGGCGAAGATGTCAAACAGATAGAGAATTTCATAGCAGATTATAAGGAACTGGTAGGGAAGATCGAAGAATGTACACTGCCTTTGTCATTGAAGCTGAGTGCTTTAAACAATATGGCACTAGCAAAAATTTCACATCATTTCGATAACACTAGATTAAACGAAAAGCAATTAGATGAATTGGATGATAAAGTAATCTCCACGGTAAAAAGACTATTTCAGTTATATCCAAAGAGTAGCGATAAAGTATTCTTTGTTGACAGAATGAATGGGGGCCTAGGAATTAAAAGACCTTCCCATGTTTATAGAGCAGCACGCATATCTAACCTAATGAGAATGTTGAATCATGAAGAAGAAAACATTAGATTTATTGCTAGAGAATCATTAAAATTGGACATGAAGTCAAGGGGAGTCAGCGTAACAGATGCAGAGAGAAATTTCCTGGGATACTTCTTAGATCAAAACCACAGGCTAGCTAAAGCAAAACATATGGGGGTAGCTCTGACTGGCCTGACTTGTTGTTCCACGTACGCAAACTTCAAGGATCAGTAATATTTAAGAATGAAATTGCAGAAGTAATCATCAATGACAGAGAGATTCCAAAGAAAAAATTAAGACAAGAGATTGAAAACGAATTAAGAAGTCAGACATAGAGCACTGTTTGCAGCTTCAAATCCAAGGAAATTTTATAGCAATTGAGGGCATTGATGAAAAAATATCACACCAAATATATTATGGTTGGAAATTGTCAGATAGTTTGGTAAAATTTATATTAAGAGCGCGTATGAACCAGCTTCCATGCAACCAGGTTATACATATGTGCAACAAAGATCATGAAAAAGTCGTACTCTCTGCAACTTCCGTTGTGAATCAGTGGCTCATTTAATGAACTCATGTCGTAAGTTCAGTGACCTATACTCTAGAAGGCACCATCGAGTAGTAGATGCCATACTTATGAGAATAGAGAAATCAGACCCTAGTTTGAAAATCTTTACAAACAAAATGGCGGAAACAATATTTCCAGAGCTCAGAGAAGAATTACGCACAATCAGTCATAGAAAACCAGATCTGATAATGGTCAATACGGGAAAGAAAGGATGCAAGATTATTGAAGTTACAGTTTGCTTTGACATGTACATGGAACAATCATATAGGGGGAAACTAAACAAGTATCATGACCTGAAGGCAGCTTTGGTACAAGCCGGATACTCGATTGATTACTATGTGATGTGTTTTGGATCATTAGGATGTGTGCATAAAGATGTTAGAGGAATTCTGCGGAAGCTTGGACTGACTCACGAAGACACGAAAGCAACGATGAAATGGTGTGGAGTTTCGAACATGATAAATAGCAATATCATCTGGAAGAATCGCTGCAAACAAGTTCATAAACAGTGAAAACAAGGTTTCATCTGGACGGTGCTAGGCACATATTTGACGAAGAGACACTAACCTTTGTTTCGTTTTAAAGTCAAATCATACGAGAATTATTATTATTATTATTATTATTATTATTATTATTATTATTATTATTATTATTATTATTATTATTATTATTATTATTATTATTATTATTATCATTATTATTATTATTATTTCATACTTAACACACACAAATATTTGTATGGTCATATCGTTCTTGGTACTAAGTGGCAACGAGTCTCCTTAAGTTTCCAAAACCATTTGAAGAATTCGTGCAGAGTTCAGGATTATCTGTTTGAATTGTAAAATCCCATAGAAGCGTGCATTGTCCATTGTCAAGTTCACTTACAGGTTCATGATTGTACCATTTTTTCGCTTACATCGATGTTATATTTCCTGCATACTTCCCAGTGAATCCTACGACCTACCCAATCGTGCCTCTTTTTATAATCTTTTTGTGCTAACATTTTGCATTCGTTTAGTATATGGTTTATACTTTCGTCAGAATCTCTGCGCATTTCTACATTTACTTTCCTGTTGCGATTTGTCTATCTTAGCTTTTATCAGATTCGTTCTAATGGCCTGCTCTTGAGCAGCCATGATAAGACTCTCAGTTTCCCTTTTCAGGCCTGCCTTCTTTAACCAGATCCAACGGTTTTGTTCTGCTACATTTTCCGTCTGCCTCAAATATTGTCCATGTAAGGTCTTGTCTTTCCATCTTTCTCTCCTTTCATTTTGTTTGCGCTCTTTAAACTCTGTAACAGTTTCTTCTTCGTTGATCTCGTTTACTTTCCTCGCAGCAATCAGAATTTTTTCTTCACTTCCTTTAACATACTGATGTAGATCAATCACGGCCTCTGCAACTGTATCTTCAATTTCTTTCAATCCTTTGCCTCCTTTATCTCTTGGTAAATATATTCTATCTACATTGCTTCGTGGATGTATTGCATTATGCGAAGTTAACAATTTTCTTGTAGATCTGTCAAGCGTTTGCAGTTCTTCTTTATTCCAGTCTAAAAATGGGGCCGAGTAGGGAATAACTGGCACTGACCAGATGTTAATTGCATTGATCAGGCTGTTTCCATTCAGTTTTGTTTCTAATACTTCTCTGACTCTCCTTTTGTATTCCTTACCCACAATATTTTTCATTTCACTACCATTGACTTCATTTGCCTGTAATACGCCTAGGTATTTGTAACTTTCTGCATATTCAAGAGATCTTATAAAATAAAGCTGTTACCTTGTAATTGAATTCCTTCCGTTTTGACACTCTTTGCTCTCTTTAAAACGAGCAGTGAACATTTTTGAATGCTGAGCTCCACGTTTATGTCCTTACTAAAGATTCGTCAAAGATTCGTAAATAATTCTTGAAAATTTGCGAATGGCACGTAGTAGGATGCAAACAGAAGCAAGGAAATGTGCTCAGAGTTACTGGCTTAACATTTGCGATGAAATTCAAAGAGCAGCTGACATGGGAGATACTCGTAAAATATACGAAGGAATCAAACGTTGTATTGGTCCTGCAAAAAGGGCAGTTGCCCCACTGAAGGATCTTCAAGGAAATATTTTAACAGGCAAACAGCAAAAGCTTGAGCGTTGGGTTGAACATTACGGGATTCTGTATACAAGAACATCTGATATCAATATCAATGAGGCTGTATCTGCGACATTACCTCAGTTTGAAATCATGGAGGATTTAAGCACTGAACCAACACAAGAAGAACTGCAGCAAGCTATAAATTCTATCCCTGTAAATAAGACATCGGGAAATGATAGCATACCAGCTGAAATTTATGAATGCGCTAACAAAGAGTTACTTACCAAGATTCATCAAGTTTTACTTTTATGCTGGCGTGAAGATGACGTCCCACAAGATTTTAAGGATGCGCGATTCATACAACTATATAAAAACAAGGGTGACAGAAGTGAATGTGACAACCACAGAGGTATCTCTCTGCTGAACATTATTGGTAAAATATGTAGTCGAATCCTGCTTCCAAGAGTACAAATTTTAGGAGAAAACATTTACCCAGAAAGTCAATGTGGCTTTCGACAGGGGCGTTCTACCACAGATATGGTATTTTCAGTACGACAGCTTCAAGAGAAATGCAGGGAAAGCGTGTCCCTTTACATATTGCATTCATTGACCTCACAAAGGCCTTCGATTCTGTAAGTAGAGAGGGTTTATACATTGTTCTCAGGAAACTTGGCTGTCCACAAAAGCTACTAAACTTAATTCGGTCGTTACGCATGGGTATGATGGCAACCGTTGCCTACGAAAACGAAGAATCCAAAGCATTCCCAGTCAATAACGGAGTAAAGCAAGGATGCGTCCTTGCTCCTGTTCTATTCAACATATACTTTTCTTACCTGATAAGACATGCTTTCGAAGGAAACGATGAAGGCATCTATCTCAGATCCAGACATGATGGGGGACTGTTTAACATATCTAGATTCAGAGCAAAGACCAAAGTGAGAGAAATGACTGTACGTGAACTACTCTTCGCTGGCGATGCGGCACTAGTTGCTCACAGTGAAGAGTCGCTGCAAAGGCTTCTGGACAAATTTTCAGAGTCATGCAAGAGTTTTGGGCTCAGGATAAGTTTATAGAAAACTGTGATAATGCATCAGGGATCTGTTGTGGGATCCAATTCTGAAATTACCTTGGATGGAAATAGTCTTAGCAGTGTCGATAAATTCTGCTACCTTGGTTCCACAATAACGAAGAACTTGGATCTAAACGATGAAATATCAAAACGAATCAGCAAAGCAGCCATGAATTTTGGATTACTAAAGAAACGAGCATGGGAGAATAATAGACTTTCTACCAAGGTCAAGATTCGCATATATGAGACTTGCGTGCTTTCTTCGTTGCTATACTGCTCAGAGACATGGACTACTTATGCTAGGAACATTAAAAGGTTGAATAGTTTTCACATGAGGTGCTTACGAAAACTGCTAAAGATAAAATGGCAAGACAAGATACCTGATACAGAGGTACTAAAGAGATCAGGGCTAACACACTTGGGAACGATGATCATGCAGAAACGGCTGAGATGGCTGGGGCATGTCAAAAGGATGGACAATAGCCGTATTCCCAAGACCGTTCTTTTCAGTGAAGCTCGTGATGGCTCTAGGAAACAAGGACGCCCGCTGTTGAGATATCATGATAATTGCAAAATTGACAAGAAATCGTTTGATTTGAATGTAGATAATTGGGAGGTATGTGCAATGCAACGTTCATCTTGGAGAGAAAATGTGACCATGGGAGCAAGGAGATATGAACAAGCCCTTATACAAAGAAAGGAGGAGAGTAGAAAGAGAAGGAAGCAGCCGTTAACAAACTTGGATGCGAACGATCATGCATTTATTTGTAAACACTGCAACAAGCGCTGCCGTTCAAGAATTGGACTGTTTAGCCATATCCGGACTCATCAGGACTAAGACTTTATTTAATGCGTACACCATGATCTTTAAGATCGAAGGTTGCCTACTAAGGATTCGTACAATTTCAACGAGAGAGTTTAGTTCTTTCTCAGTACGACTATACAGTTTTAGATCATCCATGTAAAGTAGATGATTGATTCTTTGCCCATTAGTAGAAAATTGATATCCATGCTTCGTCTTGTTCAGGATCATAGTGAGAGGGATTAGTGATATTATGAAGAGTAAAGGTGAGAGCGAGTCTCCTTGAAAAATACCTCTTCTGATATTTACTTGGCCAAGAACATTTTCTCCACATGTCAGTTCCACGCACCATGAATTCATACTCTTTTCTAGCAAATTGCAAATTTCCTAACTTATTCCAAAACACATTAAGCATTCTAGAATCCAAGGATGTGGTATCAGATCATAAGCTTTGCGATAATCAATCCAGCACATTGCCAAACTTTTCTTTCTATTTTTCACCTCTTTCAGTATCATCTTGTCGATAAACAGTAGATCCCCCGTTCCCTTCGTTCGTTTCCTGCAACCTTTTTGCTCCTCCGGTAGCAATGACTTCGTCTCCAGATGATGATATATGTCATCAGCTGTCAGTGAAGTTAGCAGTTTCCACACAACCGGCAAACAAGTGATTGCTCTGTAGTTACTAGATACTGTTCCCTTGTCTTTATCCTTCTGAATGAGAACTGTTTTTCCCTTAGTCATCCACATAGGAATATTTTCGCCTTGCACTAATCTATGAAGATACTCCGCAAGATACTTATGCATAGAATTAAAATTCTTTAACCAGTATCCCTGCACTCAATCCGGACTTGGGGTCTTCCAGTTAGGAAAGGATTTTAACTTTTTCTGAACTTTTTCGATAGTGACTTTTGGGCGTTCTTGCTTATCACAGTTTTCTCCTTCCTTCCTAAATTCTTTCACCCAGTCTGCTTCTTTGTTATGGTTTACTTCCTGCCCCCAAATCTCCGACCAAAATGCTTTTGTCTCTTCTACGTTAGGGCGTTCGTTTGATTGCTGCATTCCCTCATTATCTAGGACCTTGAAAAACTTTCCTTGGTTAAGACGCTCTATTTTGTTGGAATTGCTTGATTCTATTATCGTATCTTTGGATTTGCCACGTTTTGCAATCATTCTTTGTCGTATTACTTCCTTTACAGTGTGTAGCCCTTTTTGCTTTAATTCATATCTCCTCTGTAATTCATCCCTATGTTTCTTTTTAATGTTCTTCTTTTCTATTATTATCATTACTGTTATTATTATCATATTATCATTATTATTATTATTATCATTATTATCATTTTTATCATTATTTCTATACTCGCGAGTACCGAATAATCGCCCCCCAGCTTATTAATTTTTGAAAAATTTTCCAACCCCCCGCTCTCATTCCAACCCCCCCTTTTATTAATTTTTGGAAAAATGAAATGATATTAGACATAATTTCTGTATAAACGCAAGAAAAAGTCTCAAGAAGTGCATTCAACTGAACCAGAGTTCAAAAGTATATGTATCAGTAACATCACTATGCACATAGATATATAACAGATACGTGTTTGCCTAAGAAAAGGGCTATTTTCTATCTCTCCAAGCACCCCCCGATTATTCCAACCCCCCTGATTACTGTTATATCGAACCATTTCCAGCCCCCCTGGATTATTCTCAGCCCCCCCCCGTTTATTCGGTACTCGAGAGTAATTCATCATCAGATACTTGAACAATACACTGCCAAATATAAGTAACATGTTTATGTGGGGTCATTCAGAGAATAAGGTATGTCAGTTGTGCCACCACAACCAAACTCTGGGTCACGTGGTGGCAGGGTGCATGAGTTCTCTTGACCAAGGGAGATACACATGGCGACATGACTCCGTCCTCAACTACATTGCGAATACATTGTCTAGATTCTGCAAGAATGTATACCCGGATATACCATCCTTTGCATCTCCTGTAATGTAACATGGCAAGCAAATGGTCAGGCTGAGAGATTCATGTTGTTATGTTTTTGTTTATGTTTGTAATGTTATTCACATTGTTATGTTTTCTAAGCTTGGCCTAACCAACGAGACAGACAACAATACGACTGTTTTTCAAAACACTCAACTCAGAAGACGACAAACAACTTCTCGTAAACAACTTTTCTACGCATCAACGAGTTCCCTCGGGACTAGTCGAACTAGTCTATTGAACTATTGAACAATAACACAATACCTCACAGGTGATCACGAAAGGCCTGACATTGTTCTTGTTCAGCAGAAAGTCGTCACCATCGTAGAACTTACCATTGGTTTTGAAACAAATATGGAGGGAAACAGCAAAAGAAAACGCGACAAATACAAAACGTTGATGTCAAACTTGCTACCGAAAAATAATGACGTTCGTTATGTTAATGTGTCCATGAGAGCTTGCGGCGTTATAGAGAAAGACGGCAGAAACTTCTTCGAAATTTTACGATACATAAGGGTACCAGAGAATGAAATTCTGTTTCTCACTAAGCGAATAACAAATATATGTATAAGATCGTCGTACTATATATTTTGTCGTAGAAATAGAGAATGGCCATCCCCCGAACTTTTAAACTTTTAATGGCAGTATATAAGGACATTATTGATCTTACTTTTGAACTGTGTGAGTATGCAACCAATGCCCAATTTTGGAGATTAGGCTGGATAGATTAGGTTTTAGCGTTTATTGTATTTTAAATTGTTTTGAATGAAAGTTTCCATTGCTGTTATTATTATTATCTATCATTATTATTATTATTTCATCTGAATACTCTTCCAATACAGCCAACTGAGTCATGGAAGGTGTTCTTCCTTGAAACAAGCACATTGCATGCCTCAGATATCAAGGGTTTTCCTCAGGATATTGGCTGTTCCTAATAAGGCAGACATTTGCAAGCTTGAATTTGTTCGAGGAAGTCCAATGTTCTTTAAATATTCTTCAAGCTTCTTTGTTGTACAACCAAGGGCTCCAAAGAAGATTGGCACTACCCAGCCCAGGCCTTAACGCTCAACGTTCTCATGATTTCCAACTTTAATTCTTGATATTTATCAATCTTTTCCTTCTCTTTCTTTGCAATGTTTTGGAATAAAGGTCCGGCAATATCAATTATTTGGCAGGTTTTGTTTACCTTGTCAATAATCACGATGTCAGGTTTCCTTGCCTCAATAACTCTGTCTGTCTGGATGGTAACATTCCAAAGAATTTTGGTTTTCTCGTTTTCTTCTATGCTCTTGGCCTTGTGTTCATACCAGTTTTAGCTGCATTTGATATCATATTTGCAACAGAGCAGCCAATGAATATGCAGACCTAATTTGTCATGCCTTTTCTTGGAATCTCTTTGTACAAGGTTTTCACATCCACTTACCAAATGCATTACGGTCTCGGAGTACAGACGATACAAAGGACTAATGTTTTCTTTGTAGATTTTTTATTTTATTGCATTAGTAGGCAAGTCCTGATCTTGTGCCCACACACCAAGCTTTCTGTTTCTCTCTTCATTCTTCCATCCTTCAGCCAATCCCAAGATTGATCACTAGGTACTTCTTGCACATTCCGAAAATATTTTCCACGAAGTGCCTTCTCTTTTCAATTCCTTTCCCTTTCATTGGTGAGTTCCATTTTTTGGGCTCACAAACTTTTGACAGTCAAGCTCCACCGCCACCACTTTTCGAAGGTCATCTTCGCTTGCCATTGCGCATTCACATAACTAGGCCTTTTCGAGCATGATGCAATATTTTACACTCATTAACCCCCTTAACTCCCTTTGCGCTTGATGTGCAGCCTTTCAACATCTTCTCTAGGATGCAAGGCACCGTACCGTGATAGCATTTGTCTTGTTTTCCGGTCCATGCCTTCCACTTCGTCTTTGTTCCAGTTGATAATTCCTGCACCATATCTCAATAACGGAACTGTCAATGTGTTGATTGCTTGAAACAGATTCCCTGAACTCAGCTTTGACTTACAGAGGATTGTCAAACGTTTTAAAATACTCTTTTCTGATTGATTCTTTCACTTGTTCGTTACATATGCCATCTTTTTCTGCAATACCCAGACACCTGTATCCATCATTACCCATCTCTCCTATGATTTCGATGTTTCCAAGATTGATTCCCTCAGTGTAGCTCATTTTTCCTCGTTTAAGAACCAGGGTGGTGCATTTCTTAATGCCAAATTTCAACCCTAGGTCTTGGGTGCATACTCTAATCATCTGCACCAAAGAGTCGATCTCATCACTTTTCGAGGTATATAACTTTACATCATCCATGAATAGTGGGTGGTTTACTTTCGATATTCTCTTTTCATGTAGTAGCCTCGATTGACCTTTCTGAGTGTCATCGTTAGTGGAATCAGTGTGATGACAAAACCGAAGGGAAAAGGAGTCCCCTTGAAAAATTACTCTTTTTATGTCCACTACTCCTAAGGTGGAATTGTTTACTTGCAGGTGCGTTTTCCAATTCTGCATACTCTTGCCAAGCATATTAATGATATTTTCGGCCACTCCGACCATCTTTAATGATTCTACCCTGGGTACCAAAGCCTAATAGAAATTTAAAAAAAAATAAAAAGAAAAAGAGAGAAGAAAAGGAGGCTATGGTTCCATCCAAACATGACCTCGTTCTGAATTTTCGATCAATCTGGCTTCCCTTTGTAATCACTAAAAATCACGCGATCATTGATATAAGTGATCGTGCTGCTTTCTCGGGATTAGCAAAACAAGATGGCCTCACGCAACATAAGGCGCAGCAAAACATGGCGTAGCGACACAAGTCATGGCATAGTTGATCCTAAATTGTAGATGACAGAAACAACCAAATCATCAATGACTGTATTGTACTGCATGTAATGTTCCAAGTCATCAGCGGTTTCAATTTTTCGTCAGCTTTGCGTGGAGTTCACTCGCAGTGGTGCTTAAAGACATTTATTTGGTAAAAGACTACTGGAGGAAATTTAAGAATTGCCAGTGACGAAGAATCCTAAGGCTGCAGGAAGGTTCATACTCTTCTTCTTCTTAACAATGTTGTGCAAGCCATTTTTTCAATCGATGCTTCTGTAAGACTTTGTCCGGGCCCTTTTCTGCAAAATACAGATGAGGCCCCCCAGGGGGGTCTATGTTCCCTTGTTCCCTAAAAAATTCCAAAAAATCTCCTTTGTTCCCAACAATGTTTTTTGAATGCTCCCTAAAAAGAAATATCGAACTGTTCCCCGGTTCCTCAAAAGGAGTCTTTTGATCCCTTGTTCCCTAAAAAATTTTGCTCAAGTTCGCTAACTGAAGTCAACGTGTTTCTTTTTGGTTTCCCCGTGAACTTGCTGCAAATCTCCACAAAATAGCCTTCTAAAACGCTTGGCCCACCACGAAATATATTCTGGATTCGATGGCTTCTCCCCGGCGAGCTCTTTTTCCTGTGGAAGACTTTTCAGTTGTTCTAGTAAAGAGCGATGTTCGAAAAGAAAACTAAGACTTGCAAGTTGCAGCAACTTAGTTTTGAAAGAAAAGTCAACTTACTAGGCTTTTACTGTCACACACACGCGAGGTGTTTCGATGGACATGCTTTCACTTTTCATCTCAATCCTTGGTTGGTATGGGCGGGGGTATGGGCCATTGCGATCAGTTCCATCCAATGCATTTGTTAATGAAGGTCCAGGGGCGGATCCAGACCGACTTACGAGACTTACAGAAGTCGGTCAGATTTTCAAGAAAAAATTGGAAAGTCATTATCTTAAAACAGAAAGAGTATGTTAAAAATGTTCCTAACTTTTGCTTGTTGTCCGTAGCGTTGTATGAACTTAATGCGCCAGCTAATTTCGCTGATTCCGGCCCTCGTCCAAGGGCCCTCTTCGAAGCTTGACGCTCCTGATGACTTTGTTGGGTTTACTGCTCAGCCATGCAGGATATGCCTCGTACTCGTTTGCACGCGAAATAGAAATTCAATTCAATCTCTGTCCTCTAGAGTGCTTTGGTGCTTATGCAATACTTCCCTACGCGATTGTTTTGTTTTGTATGTGAAACAATCAAATGGGAGAATATGATTGGTAAGGCGGTCAAAATTGCATCATGAGATGCGCGGTCATGAAAAAAGCATTGTTTTTGAGGATTTTGCCAAGATCACAGGGTGCTTGTAAGTCGGTCAAACTGCCTTGTAAGACGGTCAGGAAGTCTGTCAAAACTTACAGCGAGCTGGCCTCATATTCAAACTGACTTCTTTATAAATGGCGGGCTTTTCATATCGTTGCAAGTTGGAAGAGGAGAGAATTAATCCTGCAGGGTGAGCTAATTTTGTCTTACTTTTGGCTTCATACATTCTTTATACTTACTTGTTAATAATACGTTCAGAAGAGCCTTCAAAACACTCAGACTGAGGAAACTTCCCTGCAGTTAACCCAAACAAATAGGTAGGCCAAGCAACTCAAACTTAGCAGCAGGGTCAGGTCAGGTATAAACTTCATAGGTCAATGTATGGTCATGTAATGCAAACTTAAACCAAGTGTTGGTAGGGGCAGAATGTGTCGCTGATAATTCCATGGATTCTCTTTTGTTTTATTGTGGTTTATTGCAAGTAATTTCAACTTTGATAACAGAATCTTGTTGACAATCAGACACCAAGTTCAGACACCAAGGGCAGATGTCTGAACATGGGGACGTTACATGTGGCGTTCCACAAGGTTCATGCCTAGGGCCTCTCCTCTTTTCACTTTATATCAACGACCTACCCCTATCACTCAATTATTCTGACGTGAATATGTATGCCGATGACACCAGCATCTCTTTTTCCTCGGATTCCATACCCACCATAAACGAAAGTGTTAATTCGGACCTTGTTTATTTAAAAACCTGGTTGGAATCAAATAAGCTGTCTCTCAACGTGGCCAAGACACAAAATCTCCTCATAGGAGGTAGAAAGAAGTTGAAAGACATTGAAAATTCTGAAACGCAAAAATTACAAATAGTTATTGGTGAAGAACCAGTTTCCATAGTTAAACACATAAAATACCTAGGGATTGAAGTCGACCAATTTCTAAGTTGGGATGATCACATTTCCGCTGTGACCAAAAAGATTTCAAAAGGAATTGGTATGTTACGCTATGCGAAAAGATATCTTCCCTTAACTACGATTCAGTCAATGTACAGAAGTCTCATTGAGCCATATTTCCGTTCCTGCTGTTCCGTGTGGGGAGTCTGTAGTACCACCGCGTTAAATAGACTACAGAAACTACAAAACCGTGCCGCAAGGATTGCTACTAGCAGCCCTTACGATGCGTCTTCGCAACCACTCCTGAAGGAACTAGGATGGCCAACAGTCAAAGAACTTATTGAAACGGAAACTGCTAGGATCGTGTTTAGGTCGATAAACGAGGAAGCTCCCAATTACCTTACAGCTCTGTTCGATAGGTTGTCAGATATTAGTGTTAGAGAGCTTCGTAATACTAATACAGACCTCAAGCTACCTCGCCTTAAAACTTGCAGTGGTCAACGGTGCTTTGCTTACAGAGGGGCACAACTATGGAACAACCTTAGTGCTGAAGTCAAGAAAGCACCCACCTTGAGTCGATTCAAATCTGCTTATAAAAACAGCAAGTAATCTTCTCGTTTAACTCATTAATACATAGTTTTTTTCCTTTTCTACCTTTTTCCTGCTTGTAAAATTGTTATGTTTAGAAATATTAAGTTTACTGTATTTATTTCAACAGGGCAGTTTGGAAATCAGTTTATTGTAGCTGTAACTAAACCCTGTATAATGAAAATGAAATGAAATGAAATGAAATGAGACACATCCAATATTATTCCTTACTTGGATTAAAACTGTCAACTGGAGGCAAATTTACCTTATCGGCCCTCATTTCCAGTTGAAAAGATGTCAAGTTTCCAAACCACCTGCTTAATTGGTGCATGTCTAGAGTGCCCTGCTGAAATTGAAGGAAAGCAGATTTCTTTGCAGTGGTACTGATTTTTTATGATGGATGTCATTGACTCACCTCACCCAGTACATAATTTGAAAATGGTGTGGAATACGTGACAGGATGAAATCAAATAAAATCTAGAAAACAGATATGCCAATGGATCTGACCTAGATTTCTGATGCATTACTAATTGAAACATCAGATAATGGGAACATCTTCATAGAATCTAGGTTTACATTAAAGGAGTACTTTGGAAGTCTTCTCACTGCACCAGATTTTAAGATTGCTTTGAAAAGCAAAACCGTCATCAAACATGCTGAAAGATTTTTGTCTGATACTGACCAGAGCATGAAATGTCAGATGATAACTAAAGGATGCAAAGATAATTTTATATCTGACTGTGGTTGAAATCAACAAATCATCAGAAGTTGTGAAGGAGAAGAAAAGAAGATAAAACTTTTCATTTTCATTTCATTTCATTTCATTTCATAACATTATTTACAGTTGGTGTTTACATAGTTACTAAGAACTAATTTAAACCAACTATTTACAATACACAACATTATTTACAAATCAAACATCTACATCCTTTGCCATCCCATTCTTTGATCCCCCTTTTAAAACTTCCCAAGGTATCAGCTCTCTTTAATTCATCGTCTAGAGTGTTCCACAGGAGACTGCCTCTAAACGAAAGAGAATTTAGTCCATATCGATATGACTGTGCTGATGGAAGCCTACATAGCTCTTTTGTGCGGAGATTGTAAGGTATATCCTTCTTAACAAAGAACTCCAAAATATATGAAGGATTTAGATGGTTCATGGTATTATAAATTTCAGTCATAAGACGTTGTAGGTTCATTTGGCGGACTGTAATGCTTCCATTTCTGGCTAGAAGCTGATCAAATGATGAGTCGTAATCTCCGTACAAAACCCTCAAGGCACGTTTATCTGTCCTATTTATATCTTTGTTAGCAGTTTTGCTACAGAACAGCCATATCAGGGGGCAGTATGAAAAATTTGACATAACAACAGATGTTAGTAGCATTTTAGCTTTCTCTTCATTGAGGAATGGTCTTATTCTTGAAAATGCACATAATTTTTGGTTTACTTTTCGACATAACTCCTTGACGTGTGTGTCAAATGTTAAAGAGTTATCTATTTGTACACCGAGGAGCTTTACCTGCTCGCTCTGTCTCACTTGTTGTCCACCGATGTCGAGGATGAACGAATTGTCACTCTTGAGACCTAAAAACATCATTTGAATTTTTGCTGGATTGGCACACATTCCGTTATTTTTAAACCAATCTAGAAGCTTTTGTAAATCGTCCTTTAGTTTTATTGTGACGGCATCTATAGATGTGTCACATGCATAAATTGTTGTTTCATCAGCAAAGTTGCATATCTCAGATTCCAAATCTGTGAAGAACAGATCGTTTATAAAGATATTGAAAAGCAGAGGACCAAGTACAGACCCCTGTCGAACGCCTGTAGAAATGTTTTGGAAAGTGCTGTATGCTGAACCTACTTTGACTCTCTGTTTTCGATTAGTTAGGGGTAACTGTATACCAACTTCAACGCACAAGTGTCGAGTCCGTAAGCCTCTAACTTTGCTATGAGCAGATCATGGGGTATGCAATCATATGCTTTGGACAGATCCATCAGGATAGTACCAACAATGCCTTTGGCATCAAGGCATTTCTTCCAGGATTCGATAGCACGAAATAAGGCATGTTGAGTACTATATCCTTGTCTAAAGCCGGACAATAGGTGAGATAGTATTGTAGCAAAATGACTGTCCATTTGTACTCCAATAATTCTTTCATAAACTTTTGACAGAGCTGACAAGACACTAATTGGTCTGTAATTACCTTTCCATCTGGAATCATCCTGTTTAAAAATTGACGAGACATCAGCTTCCTTTAATTCGTCTGGGAACGAGCAGTTTTGTATAGCTGTATTTATGCAATCAGTTAGATATGGATATAAGATACCTTTGGCTACCTTGATTATCTTAGTGGGTATATTTCCACTGGTGGATTTGCTAGCATCTAGCGTCTCAATAAACTTCATAACAATCCAAGGGTAGACACGGGAAAACTGGAATTTCTGCTCATAACTGACCTTATGTTTAATGGCGATGATGCTTGGATGGTTTCTGTATTTCATTAGAGCAACCTCTACTTTCTCATCTAACTCTATATAGCTAGATTCTTGTTTAAACATAGGGTCCAGCCCTAGACAATCCGTAATATTTACAAAATGTGAGTTAAAACATTCAGCAATCACAGCATCATCTGATATAATCACTTCGTCTTCAACCAAAACGATTTTTTCTCCCATTGGATTACCATTTGAAAACATAGGTTTAACCACTTTCCAAAATTTCTTCTCATTTTCAATGGACCTAGGTTCAATCGAGCGGTAGAAGTCAAATTTTGCTTTCCTGTTCATCTTAACAACTAGATTTCGTTGTTTCTTGTATTTCTCAAAATCTTCAGTTTTGCCTGATTTGTTAGATTTCGTTTTCAGTGTCGATTTCGTCATCATTGCTTTCCTCAGATTCTTGTTACAATGTTGTTTGTTGTTTCCCCTAATTGCCCTTTGTTTAAGCGGGGCATGCTTTACAAGTACTCTGGAAAAGACTGCCTGAAATGCAGAATATTCTGTTGGAAAGGTTTGTCGTAAATTCATCTCTACATCTTTTAGAAATTCTTCTTCGCAAAATGTTTTGTACTCACGATATTTCACGATTTTGGGGGGCAACTTAACAAACGTCGATTTTAATATTGTGTAAATCAGATGATGATGATCGCTGAAGCCTGTTTCAAAAGACTGACTTCCCATGAAAGAGTATTTTCTATTGGTGAGCATGAGATCAATACACCTCCCCCTTTTTGATTTGAAACAAGTAGGTCCCTTGACAAGACTGTAAAGCTTGTACGCTTCAACCAGTGGGACAAGAGCGGTATCGTTCACCTCCATATTAAAATCACCAAGTATCAACAAATTTTCACGAGAAGCAGAATATCTATCTATAATTCTTGAAATATTATCTACAAAATACGTTTGATTTTGCGAAGGATTCCTGTATACGGGCAGCAATAACCACTTCTGTTTTCGGATATTAATTTCTACAGGAACTATTTCGATATCACTAGGTATCTCTAGATCCTTGAACTGTTTAGAAATTATCCCGTTTCTAATGTATACTAGTAAACCACCACTATTTGATGAAACATCTAGTCTGATAGGTTGCCTGAAACCGTTTATCATGAACTGGCCACTTCGAAATGACGAATCGAGTTTTGTCTCAGCAATTATAAGTATGTCTACTTTGTTACTCATAATCTCAGAAAAACCGTCAAACTTGTTTCTTATCGAAATTATATTGAGATACCCAATAATTATGCTTCTTGGATATTTCAATCTGAGTTTGTTCATCTTTTCGAAGCAGTCAGCCTCGCTTTCAGGCAGACTTTCACTAAGGGGCATGGGTTCTATGTGACCCACACTTTGAGAAGAACTAGACTCTATGTAGTCTAGAACATGTACATTGTCAGTATTAACAGTGTAATCTGACTTTACACTTACTTGCAATCATTCATTTGAACTGACAACACCCCAAAGAAATAGATTCTTCATAGCTATCCTTGCCAAAAATAACCTACAGCCCCACCACCTCAACCTCCATTTGACTGATAAATTTCAAATGAAAATTATATTTTCAGTGACAGACTCATGATATACTGTACTGTATATGTTGTTTAACACTTCTGGATGATGACAGGAAAGTACTTCACTATCCAATCATAAGGGGATATGCACCAGTAAAAGTCATCTGATACAAAATTTGAGGATTGCATTGGCTCCTGCGAAATGATTGATGAAATATCATGGTTGAAAGGCACTCTGAGAAGAAACGTTCAGTGCTGGCACTGAATTGCAATGAATGCCTCACTTATTGTTGTTACCAGATCAATCCAATAACAAAACTGGATCGAATGCAGGTTACATTTGCTGCTGGAAAAAATCAGCCCTGGTGATCAACTAAAATGTTCTTATTTGGCTGATGACTACTATGATAGAAGACAAATTATGATAGTTTTACAGTATAATCACTTCAAAATCCTGATTTTTGCAGATTGGTGAGTTTTAAAAATATTAATACAGAATGTACCATTAAAAAGTTCAGGCATTTGAAAATTCATGGTAGATTGGAATGAATCCTGTTTGATAGCCAAAAGATTGACACTTTGAAAAGATTTTTCTTTTTGTCATATATACTTCAGGAAGTACACTGAAAATGTTACTAAAATCGACTTGGAGAGTCCCATGTTTGTGACTTAACTAAAAACGACGTGAAAAACCTCATCACATCGTCAGGAAACTTCTCTACACATAACAGCATGAAAGTATATTTTTTCACAAGTATCAGACGTCTTCTCTATAACATTCCCTTCGCACTCAGGATTATTTCAGGGCGTTTTGAGAAGTTTGCAACACGTGAATTTCGAAAAGTTGCTCATAGAAATTTGAGGCAAATTACAAAAATACTTCAGTCCTATTGTCGCCAAGCAAAATTTGATTCATGATTTTTCACATGCCTGAATTTTTTGGCACATCCGACTTGTTAAAGGAGATTTCAAACGTAATGACCAGTCCGTACATCAGACGTTATCCACTGTTAGGCATCGATGACTCCAGTACGGTTTAACTCGAACTGATCGATGATTTTTATAATTGAACATTTGCCTCTCCAGCCCCTCCTTGACCTGACAGTTTAATGCGAGTTCTAGTCATCGAAGTGAAACTGTTCTTTCCAATAACTACTGAAGCTCTTGGCCGTATTGATAAAGCATTGCCTTTGGTTTGAGATAACTTGAGACTAGACACAGATCAGATAAAAAATCTGGCAGTTTATTCGTGTTTGCTATCTTTTCCCGTTTTGATCCACAATTTTGATCTCCGTTTGTCCAGTAAACTATTATGGTGACAATTATTTCGAAGTAGAGTTCTTAAGCGTCACTTCTTTCGGTGGCTATGCTCATTCAACCCCAAAAAGGTCTCATAATCTATGAGAGGGCGTGTCACGGAGACATTTAAAACAGGGCGTTTTCCGGTGATCTGAAGGGCGTGGCCCTAAAAATTTTTCCGGGGGCTCCGCCCCCGAACCCCCGGTTTCCTCGCGCTTCGCGCTAGTGGTAAGTCGGTCAACATTTTGGGCTGGATCTGCCCCTGTAAGGTCAAATTAAAAAGCTGAAAGCGTTTTGATTACAGATACATAGTCCAACTTTGCAATCTAAGAGGGGGCCCTAGATCATTCATTAAGTAAAAAAGTCAGCCACGCTCATTGATGCAAGTAACAAACCTTTATCTCTGCTAATGAGCACTCAGATAAAGAAAGCGCAAAGTAAGCGCATACAACACAAAAGTTTCCCGAGATCATATAGGACAATTTGACATCGGCGTATTTCATGTTAGACTTTGATACGTGTACGATTCTGCATAGAGGTTATCTTGGCGACTGCTTGGTCTAGATTTGGATGCCTGCGAATAGCAACACTTAAAGTGTTTGCATAAACAAACTTGCGCCATCGTAAATCTCACATGACACCTTATTTGGGACAGATGCACGGGCAGTAAAAATTGACGCCACAAATAGACGAACTAAAGCTAATGGCTTTTGATTTCTTTGTGTTTCATCCTCATTTTGCAGAAGGAGAAATGCGCATTAGGATCAAAATTGGTGTTTAGGTGATTCTTGCTCTAACAAAAGGCATTTGATTCTCAATTGAAAGCGACCTAGGCAGTAACATTCATATGCCTTGATGTGCAACTAAAACAGCATCAACGATCATTTTGTGGATTATGAACGAATTAGTATTCATAAACTCTTGCGCTTTCTTAGCCCAGGACGGACTTTGTGATCATCTGAAAGGATCCTATGTTCTCTTCACTGATCTACCTGCAGGAAACTGTTAGTCTTGCCTTTAAAAGGAGGAAAAGTTGCATTTTAGTTTAGGTAGCAACAAACTCTAATAAACTGTGCAATAAGACGCACGTTAGGTTATTCCTCGTAGCCCTATATCTATTTGGACAAGAAAATGGTTTTGTGAAATGAAAGAAATGCTGGGGAAAACATTACAACTTTTACAACAACAACAACCTTGTTCATTTGAGTCAGTGTGCGCGGTTCGTTGACTGTCGCGTCGCGATGACTTGATTGTTACGATGGGGTTCTGTATTTTTAAGTAAAGAAATACTTTCACTGGAAGTTCTAAAATGTTCCCTGCTTCCTAATACAATTTCTTATGTTCCCTTGATCCCCGTTAAAAGTTTGGGATGTTCCCTTGTTCCCATGAATAAAAATGGCCAGTTCCCTTGTTCCCCATAACCCCTGGGGGGCCTCACAGATGATGCTGTGAAGGTATACTGAGGCAGATGGCTCATTTTGAAACACACCGTGAACAAAAAAGTGAGTTCTCACCACAGTTTTGCTCATATTGCTTAGCGCCCCCCATAATGAAACTGCTCCAAGGTCTCTGCTCATTTGGTACATTCTGAAAGGTTTCAGTTCTAGTTAACATAGAAGTAGGACTGGGGGCACTGGAAGCATGTGCCCCAAAGCCTTTGCAATAAAACAAGAAGTGCCCTTATTATATTAGCAAATGCCCCTTTTTTCTAAGGGAGAAAGTACCCTTGAAGTGTTGTGCCCCCCAAGTTTGAGATGCTTCTTACGTCCCTGCTTGTTAGTCATCCATTATTGCACAAGCAGGTGCAGGAGTTATGAATATAATGACCATACTAAACATACTAACTTGGCTCTATTCAGCCTTTGATGGAAGCAAGCATGCCGATGTAGAATTTTTGATTAATTTCAGACTGGTGTAACAACAGGGAAAATGCTTGTATTTTGGCATTGCTATATTTTGATTGGCATAAAAAAGCCAGATCTAAAATTCCACATCTGAAGACAAATTTAGAAGTGGTTTCTGAATGTTTGTGAAACTGAGGTAGTATTTTTCTGAAAGGTCATACAACATCCAACTGTTTGAACAATTTCTGCATGAGTTTCACTCTTATGATAGACATCTTTTTTCATTTGCAACTGTTTATAATTCAGCTATCAAACTGCCAACAATTAAGAAATCCAGTACTGAGAAAATACAACTGTAAAAATTAAACCTACTTAGTTTGATAAAAAATTGGTAGTGTATTTTACCTTCCCCCTCTTGAATCATTCTCAGAAAGTAATCAAGGACTGAGATACAGGAGATCTAAAGGGGTAATGGCCCCCTCAAAAATTTTCAGTAGTTGCTGCAGTGGGTCATCATTCTTTTGTCATTTTAGCCACCTGGTTTGCCCATGGCCCTCTCAAGTGAAAAATTGTATCTTGGTCCTTGAAATTTATGTCTAAAAATTTGAAAAGGTTTTAGAAATCTTGTTTGGAAATGTTCAAGAGAACCTCTTTAGCAAACATGAAAATTATCTTGGAAACTAGGACCCATTTATCATGTTTCTGTGTGTTTCAGTTTAATTTCAAAAATTTTCTATTTTCAAAGCTTGTGATTTTTGTGCAACATTTGAATACTTTTTTGCAGTACGAAACAAGATGGCTGCTCAGCTATCTTGGGTTTGGTAACAAAGAAGCTTGGGAGGACGTGCAGCCTGAGTTCATTTTAGCAGTTGAGTCCAACCTCGTTCCCAGGTACGGATTACCGATTCGTGGCAATATTTGCAACCATTATGGATTTTTAATTTATGCAGTCGGCTGTGATTACCATGGAGATAAGCACTTCCCCCAACTGAAACTCGATGAAACACATCCAGCCAGACAACATGTCACGTGATTTTACCGAGGCACTTTCAGTAATGAGAGTTGCGAGAAACTCAAAGTGAATCAAAGCCCAGAGCTGCGAAGCTCCACAAAACATTTACAAATCTTGGTAAAAAGACATGGGAAATGTCGAAAAGGAGGAGGGAAATTGGCTGCAAACAAGCCATTTACAACTGCTGGACTTTCGTGCAGCTTTCTTACAAGCCAGGTAGCTACAAGATGAAATTCTGTTTTGCTTTTTAACTTGCTTTGGCCGGCTTCTTCCACAATTTTTCTGAAGGGGGCTCGAAGTTTTGACTTTGATTTGGAAGTGTCATACTGCCATAGCGAGGGTTAGCTAGTCTCGTCTTATTGTGCTTGGCCTTGGATCTATTTACTGTTCTACTGGCTTTTTGAACACTTTGGGCGCAAAGTTGCAATGTTTTCAGTCTCTCTTTTAGGTGCAGTCACACGGTTGCCTGCCGCGGCAGCACATTTCGGAGTTAGCAAATATCGATATTTTGTTATTTCTTATTTCGCTTTGTGACAACGTGGTGACAACACGGTTGCAGCCACGTTGTTGCGTATAGATTGCAGAAACATGATTTTTTTGCATGAATTGTTGCAGTACAATAGGCAGTTATAGAGTTTAATTTCTAGGAATACCTATCGTCGTTAAAGCTCTTCGTTTTACGATATTTGCGTTGTGGTCTTAAGAAGACCGGGAAAGATTTTCTCTAGCCTCCTCGCACTGGTTTCATTTTTAACGAAATGCACGATAACTTAAAGCAAATATCCTTTCAGACTACACTTATCCTTCATAACAAAATGCTTATAAGAAACTCAACTCTCAGATCGCAAAAAATTATCAAACTGAACTCCCGTACTGGGAAAACATAACTTGACAAAATGTTTATTTTTAACAAAGGAAACCCTTGGCATATTTTACTTAGTTTTCACTTGTTTCCTGTATGGTGTAACTCGGAATGTACTTGAGAAGTGCCTAAACATTAGGAAGTTGTCAATACATTGTTTTGAGAGCTCAGAAGTGAACATGAAGATTGTCGCAAAACATCAAGAAACTCGTAAGAAACTATGAGTACTCAAAATCTGATAACTTTAAACTTTCAGTACAGGTCCAAATTCTTTGTTTCTTATTGAAAAAATACGTGCAGTTTACAAACGACTCAAAGGCTACTCTAGATTGTTTGCATTTTCAAGAAACGAGAAAAAACCAAGATTCTTGTGTCAAACTTTAGCTTTGACCGCTTGCCCAACTAAAGTGCTCTAAAATATTTTATGTATTCCTCAAAATTCTACTGCACTCTGCACCACACTCAATTTCCAGCATAATTAACAGCATAACATAACACTCCTTTACTGCGAATTTCCTGCCACAATTTTACTAGAAATATTTTCGGACGTTTGTTTCAATACAGTTTCTCTCGCGGTCTCGCTGCTCCGGAATCAAAACTTAATGAAGAGGTTAATTTATGCGAATTGTGACGTAATTTTACTAATAAGCCTCGTTTTGAACAGCCAATCGCATCTCGAATTAGCCTAATCCGTACAAGGGTCAGTATCGACGCAGGAGTAATGGCCGTTGTATCAAGGTTGAGTTGAGGCTTCGAATGAAAATCATGTCAGTAAGCAGAGAGAGCGGTTCATTTAAGTGTGTAATTGCTGCTGAAGCAGCCATTTGAGATTGGAAAGTTTAGGCCCACCGACACGTGCACATGACTCTAGGCCTATCGAGTTTCAAGTTTGTCTTGCGTTCTGTTTTTACAAAAATAAGGAGATCACTTAGTTTCAGAATATGGTTCATTTGGTTTATTGTTTGCCATTCGTTGAAAGATGACTGAATTTGTTACAATTTCGACAGTGAGGGAGCTCCTAGCTGTTCAGCTGGAACCTTCCGGTCTGCTGTGCAGCTATTAACTGGACAAATTGATGAGGAAATAAAGTACATCGAAAATGAAATTGGTGACATTAAAGCAAGTCTTCAATATTCCTCAAACGACATTGAAGACATTCAAGCTAAAGTAAAGTCGGTGGAGGAAAGCACTGCAGAGGTGGTCGTCCATTTAAAACCTCAATCAACGGCCATAGACTCTTTGTACGGCCAAAGCGAGTACCTGGAAAACCAAAGCAGACGGAATAACGTCAAGCTGTTAGGAATGCCAGAAAGTGAGTCAGGTGAGACATGGGATCGGTCTGAGAAATTCTTCAAAGATCAAGTAAAGGAATCGCTTCAAATTGAGGAAGAGATAGAAGTTGAGCGTGCACACAGAGTCGGTCAAAAAAGGGAATTCTTCACACGCCCAGATGGTTCCAAGGTGAAAGCCAGGCCTAGACCAATAATTGCCAAGATTAAAAACTGTAAACAGAAAGAAAGTATCATAAAAGCTGCAAGATCAATTCGTCCAGATGGAATCAATTCTACTGAGGATTTCTGCCAGAGAACTCTTGAAAAGAGGAATGCGTTGGTGCCGAAGTTGAAGGAAGCCAGAGAAGCAGGTAAACTTGCCTTTTTGTGACAAATAGGCTGATGATTAAGGATAAGCCCCCAGATGGCAGGCCTCAAAGAAGAAGTCCCCCAAGAGAAGAATCATTTGATGATGAAATTACACTGAATATCAATATCACCTGGAGACAAGTTAATTGTTCTTGGTCTTTACAGACCACCCAAAATTACTGGAAAAGATCAATTCCTTAAAGTTTAGAAAGAGATAAATGACATTGTAGGTTGGGCAGCAATGCAAGGAAAAGAGCTGGTAGTTGTAGGGGATTTAAATCTAAACAGGCTACAGCTAGAGAGCAGAGAGGGGAAAATACTTGTTGGATTAGAAGAGGTACATGGTTTGCAATGTATGATCAAAAGACCAACCAGAGTGACTGATAGAACACAAACATTGATCAATGTAATTCTCACAAACATCCCAGATAACTTCAAGCTAAGTGGGGAATTTGATCCTGGTCTAAGTGACCATTACATGACTTTTGGTCTGATGAATACACGTATCAAACAGCATAAAAGAAGAGTAATAACATTCCGTAGTAAAAAAGAATTTCAACCATGAAGAACTCAAGAAAGATATTGAAGCGATGTCCTGGCAGGTGATGGAAACATTCGACTCCGTTGAAGATAAATGCCATTTTTGGCATAAACTAGTAGGCCCAATCATTGACAAATATCTGCCAGTCAAAAGGATGAGAGTAAGAGAGAAGGATGTACCTCATATGACTCTGGAATGGAAGAAAGCAGTCAGAAAAAAGAGAAGGTATGCAAAGCACTATGCAAGGGAAAAGAATGAAGAAAGTAAAGAACTTAGAAATAAAAGGAGGAACAGCGCAACCCGAAAAAGGCGGTTAGCTATAAAGGCATATTGGGAAAAATTATCGGAAGAGCTGAAAAGCAAACCAAGAGAATTCTTCAAAGCGTTTAGACCATTTCTAGAGACTACGACAAAGGCTTCTGGTACAGGTGCTACTAGGCTGAAAATAAACAATGACACAATAAGTGACCAGAAGGTAGTCTCCAACCACTTAGTGAATTATTTTGCAGAAATGGGTCATATAGACAAAGTACAAAGGGAAGAAATGCAGTCTCTTGGTGCTCATCCAAGTGTAATTGCAATAAAGGAAAATGTAAATGTCAGCTGTGAATTCAACTTCTCCCTCGTGTCCCAACAAAGTGTAAAAGAAGCTCTGTCATTACTAGACCCGAAGAAAGCCACCGGATGCGATGGAATAACATTTGAATTTTTGAAAATGAATGCCGAGCAACTAGCTCCATCTCTATCATCACTATATAACTCATGTATTACTCAAGGAAAATGGCCCATCGAGTGGAAAAAGGGCGAATGGGCACCAGTTCACAAGAAAGCAGACAAGGATGTCGATGAAAACTACAGGCCAATAACAGTTCTCAATGCATTTGACAAGGTATTTGAAAAAGAACTCAGCAAGCAAGTTACAGATTCATTTGAAAGCAAACTAAGCCCATGTTTAACTGCATACAAGAAAAATAACAGCAAAGAAACTACGCTGCTGAGGCTTATCAAGGATTGGAAATTAGCCTTTGACAAAGGAGAGATAACAGCAATACTCTCGACAGACATGAGCAAAGCTTTCGATTCCATGGTCCCAGTCTTCTGCTCAAAAAGTTTGAATCATATGGCCTATCCGAAGGCTCCCTGAGACTGATAACTTCGTATTTTGAAGAAAGACAGAACAGGGTAAAACTGGGGAACATAAGAAGCGAATGGAAAGAATTAATGAGGGGATGTCCATAGGGATCAGCTTTTGGTCCCATGCTGTGGAATATTTTTCAAAACAACCTTGTCTTTAACATAAAGCACTGTCAGATAAGCATGTATGCCGATGATCATCAGATATATCATTCCGGTGAGAACGGTAATGAAGTTGAGCTACACTTAAACCAAGATTAAGATGGCTTCAAAATGGTATAAAGAAAATCACCTGAAAGCGAGCAAAGACAAATACCATGCAATCGTTCTTCATAATAAGAAGAAAAACCAAGTTGGTTCGAAACGTTCGAATAACTAATAACACATGTTTACGTCTAATTAACTAATTTTCATATCTCAACTAGAAATGTCTTAACAACTGGATTTGTCAAAATAACATGGAATGTCTATTAATATGAAGTTCAAAACAATGATTGTCGTCGCTTGCCTCATCCTTCGTTAAAAAGAAAAGCAATGTAGAGATAAAAGTTATGGCTGACGAATGTAACGAAGCCGAGCCAACAAGGTGTCTCAAGCTGCTTGGAGTTGAGGTTGACGATGATCTAACATTTAGCACTCACATCGGCAATTTGTGCAAGAGAGTTAGCCAGAGAATTGGAGTAATTTCCAGATTCCGTAACATAATGCCCATCAATGCAAAACTAACAATATACAAAACAGCAGTTCTCTCTCACCTGACATATTGCAGCACAGTCTGGCATTTCTGTAAAGTAGCAGACAAAAGAAAGATAGAGACTCCAAGAAAAAGCTCTAAGAGTTGTTTATTGTGATAAATCCACACCATATGCACAACTCCTAATCAAAGCGAATCTGCCATCTCTCGAGAATAGACGATTGCAGGACATTGCCATGCTACTGTACAAAGTTAAAAACGGTTCTGCTCCGCAGCCTATGAAAGATATGTTCACAACAAAAGAAACTCATTACGAATTAAGAAACAACAATTTCATTATTCCGAGATTTTGTACAGTTGAATATGGAAAAACTCAATAAGGTACTGTGGACCATATTTGTGGAGTAGACTAGAGAAAAAATTGAAGGAGGCGCCAACAATGAACCATTTTAAATGAAATATTAGAGGATTGGACATAGAAACTCTTTTGGACCATAGACTGTAATTTAATTGTACATAAGATTTTGATGTAGATTTTCAGAAAGTTTTTTTGGTTTTTAAATGTTTTTCAGCAATTCTAATTGTACTTTAACATTATTAACTTTTCCGTTGTGTCCCCAATTAGCTTGCAAGCTAAATATTTTAGACGCATTATCAAAGCTTTTGAATGATTGATTGATTGATTGATTGATTGATTGCCACTGAATAATTTGACTCTTGCTTTTACGGACACCTTGATCATGTTGTGTTTCATTAGCATGCATGCACTTATCTATTCATCTTGTTATTGTTTGTTTTTTAAAAATATTTTTCTTTAATCAGCTTCATATTTGTATCCTTTAAACCACATGCTCATTGCAAATTTATATTTCATTTATTTTCCTTCCTTCAATTTAGTGTGCTGGATTTTGTACTTTTATCAACTCATCAAATGTAAATGACAAGTCAAAATAATTCTCCATGTGGTATTTGCCACAAAAATATTCTCAAGGGTCAAAAAGTTATTTTCTTGCAACAAATGCAGTTTGTTTGTCCACATTAAATGCAATGGCATATCTGCTAGTGAATATAGAGGACTTGAAAATGAACCAGATGTTCATTCGTTTTGCAAGTTATGTATCCAAGATATGTTTCCATTTGGCTCTTTAGAAAATGATGAACTATCGGTACTTTATGATTTTGATGTTCCATCTTTGTTGACTGTTCACCTTCATTTGAGACCACATCTAACCTTGTGAATTTGCCTAATCTTAGTGATTATGATATTGATGAACACTACCTCAGAATATTGATTCTCGCTACTTTACTCTACCCGAACTGTCTTCCTTCCAGTGATCCTTCAGTGACTTTTCTATTCTCCACATTAATATAAGAAGCTTATCTCTTCATCATGATGGACTAGTGTCTCTATCTGCTCACACTAATCTGAATTTTGATGTCATTGGCGTGTCTGAAATATGGCATTCTAATGATAATCCTATTTCAACTAATGTTGATATTCCTGGCTTTATCTTCTTTAAGACTTCATCACTTACCCAGAATGGTGGTGTTGGTTTGTATATTAGAAATACTCTTACTTGCAAGTCAAGAACAGAATTGGATTCTTGTACAACTGATTTCGAAACAGTATGGGTGGAGATTAAAAACAAAAGTGATAAATATTTCCTCATTTGTTGTGTCTACAGATACCCAAGTTCCAACGTTGATAACCTCACAGCTCATTTCCAGAATCTTTCATCTAAAATACCCTCAAACAAGCTGGTATTTATAATGGGTGATTTCAATTTTCAATCTTCTAGATTATGCTTCCCATACACCAACGACTGATTTTGTCAACAATTTTTTTTCACACAGCCTTCTTCCTTGCATTCATCATCCCACTAGAGTCTCAGAGCATAGAGCCTCTGTTATAGATAACATCTACACTAATGCTACCAATGCCAATTTAACAAGTGGCAACATTTTAATGCAAATTACTGATCATTTTCCCCAGTTTTTGATTTTGAAAAATGCTCAGGTCAATCATATTAAATCAGAGTCACTCAAAAAAGATTATTCTAAATTCAAGGAAGACGAATTCCTTGAGGACTGTAACAAGATTAACTTTACATATCTAGAAAGCAATGAGATGGATGTGAGCAAAAAATTTGACAGATTTTTGAAAGACCTTTGTACTTTGTCAAATAAGCATGCAGCAATCAAAAAGAGGAGTAGAACGGAGATGAAACTGAAAGATAAGCCATGGACAAATAGCAGAATACAAAAGATGATGAGAATTCGTGATAGAGTTTTGCAGAAACTTAAAAAACATGCAACTGATGACAACCGTAAACTGTATAAAAAAATTAGAAATCGTGTTTCCAATGAAATGAAAAGAAGTAAAGAAAATTATTTCCAAAACTTTTTTTCTGCAAACACTCAAAATATGAAAAACTTATGGTCTGGTATAAAGACAATCATCTCTCATAAATCTTCTACTTCTTCCTCAATTAACAAACTCAAAGACAAGGAAGGAAATGTAACATCTGAACCAGGCAGAGTCTCAAATATTTTTAACGACTTTTTTGTAAATGTTGCTGATGATATATCAAAGACAATCCCACTAACTCCTAAATCTCCACTTGATTATTTATCTAGCAGAACTTCTAATTAACTTTTTCTTACTCCAGTTACTTGGATAGAAGTTAATGACCTAATCAACATTTTAAATCTATCTAAATCTGTAGGTCCTAATAGTATACCTATAAAATTACTAAAAATTATTGGATCCTCAGTTTCTCCACTTCCTGCTCTCCTTGTGAATCAGTCTTTCCAGTCGGGTATTTTTCCCGATAAACTTAAGATAGCTAAAGTGATACCTCTTTTCAAAAAAGAGAATCCCGAGCTACCATCTAAGTATAGGCCAATTTCTCTCCTACCCATCTTTAGTAAGATATTTGAGAAGTTAATGTACAGACGATTGTATAGATTCCTTCAACTAAATAATATTCTTTATTCTTTACAATTTGGATTTCAAGAAAACCATTCCGTTGATCATGCCCTAGTAAGTTTGACAGAAGCTGTGAGATACACACTTGACAATAAAAGATTTGGCTGTGGTATCTTTATTGATTTGCAAAAGGCTTTTGATACTGTTAATCATAAAATTTTATTATCTAAATTGGAGCACTATGGTGTGCGTGGTTGTGCCCTTGAATGGTTTAGATCTTATTTATCTGACAGAAAGCAATATGTTTCTGTCAATGGAAGTAATTCTAACTTACTTTCAATTACTTGTGGTGTACCACAAGGTTCTGTACTGGGCCCATTACTTTTTCTTATCTACATAAATGATCTACCAAATGCTTCTAAGAAACTTAAATTCTATCTCTTTGCTGATGATACAAACATCTACTGTGAATCCAAAGATTCTTTGCTTTGTTTCTGTCCTCCTTACAATATGTTCTTATTGAGTCAAACATATACATCATACATCGAACCAATTTTTAAACTACAGAAAGATGCAGTCAGAGCTATCTCATTTCAGCCTCGCTTGTCACCCTCTCTTCCAATTTTTAAAGATCTTAAACTTCTCAAACTTTTTGAAATCTTTGAACTCAGACTTTTAATCTTTGTATTTGACTCAGTTAATAAAACTTCACCTAGTTGCTTTCATAACTTCTTCCTATTCAGCTCATCTTTTCATCAGTATTACACAAGACAGGCAAGTCAAGGTGATTTATACATATCTCGAATAAACAGTCTTCAATATGGTCTAAAGTCAATTCAATATCTTGGTGCTAAACTTTGGAATTCATTACCCGTGGAACCGCGAAATGCTCCATCAAAAATATCCTTTAAAAAGCAACTAAAAATTATCTTACTGAACAAGGTCAATCAATAATTCTGAGCCATTTTTGATACCTGCAAAATTTCCATTGTATGAAATTCAATCCATATATACAGTATATTTTGACTTGCTCCATGTCTCATTCTCTGATCCAGGGGGGAGTTGATGAGGGAAAAGGGAAGAAATTTTCTTCTTCTTTTGTTCTCTTTTGCTGTCCTTCCTTTTGCTCTCTCTGGGGTCGGGGTTTGGGACTTGTGGCAAGTTCAATTTTTCTTAAAATCATTTCATCCAATCAAAATCAATCGAATTTATTGAAGGATAGGGGGGGGACTCTCTCCTCGATTAGTTTACCTATTGAGAGAGCTCCTCCTTTAAGTAATTCGCTCCATACAATTTATCCCGTTCCTATGTATTGTATATTGTAAGGCTGGAAGAACCTATCGAAGACGGAGCTAAGAGCCAAGGCCCAAATGTATGTTGTCGAACAGACAGGAAAGAAAGAAACGATCGCCTTGCGACTTTGCAGCCTTTTTGACGTTGTAGCAACCGATAATGAATCGAATAAACCTGAAGCAGATCCCGTGGCGGGACCTTCATCATCTGGTGAACGCGAGGGTTTACAACCGAATCAGCCCCAAACTCCGAACCAAGAAAGTTCAATGGTTACATTTAGTCTCGACGATTTGAAGAAGTTGATGCAGGAGGTAGCCGAAAAAGCTAACCAGCCACGTGGAGGGAATGATCCTTACCCTGGTGTTCTCCAGCTCTCGCCGACATCCACAATCTCCCACCCACAAGGCCCAGAAACCCCCCAGGCAACCGCCCAGCCAGCCACCCAGCCAACTGCCCAGCCACGTCCTGCCCCAACAGCCGTCCTTGAGCCTCCAACGGCCACTGCCGCCACAACAGCCGCCGCAGTCCCACATAATACATTACATCAAGGTAACATTGAGTCTCTTTTTCATTCACCACTTAGCTCTCTGCCCCCACTCTCCCCAAAGTTGATAAAAGCAATGAAAGCGAAAGAGTACATTGATTTAAACACTTTACTACCTAACTCTTTATATGACACAACTGCCAACCAATCTTACAGCCTTCAAGTCCAACCAGGGGCAACTGGGGATGAAACTGTGTCATTGACGCAAACTCGCCGCACCGCCCAAAAAATCACCAACTTCATATCCTGGCTGGAAGCCTGGAATGTTTTCATAAGAGGCATGGTGCACTTTCATCCTCACCTCGCCCCCGATTTATTAGCATACCAAGAATCATTCTCCGCCCTAAGCCGCAATTACCAATTTCAATCTTGCTACAAATATGACGTAGCATTTCGAATGAACGTGGCAAGGAACCAGTATCTGCCCTGGTCGCGGCTCGACGAATATGCTTTCAACCAGGGAACGCCGAAGGCGCGGGAGGGGAAACGGCCATTAAATTGATTTCCGATGTATGATGCGGATTTGAAAACGAGGCTCTGGTTAATGGCGACTTGCGCTGCGAGAGTCCACAGAGCGTTGGTTGGGAAGAATGAGAAAAGCGCCATATTTCCTGCAGCTACTGCTTTTTTACAACGGAAAACAGCACAATCGTTTGTTGATCGAGGGTTCAAAGAATGGTAGCCTTGAATAAAGAAGTCGTTTGAGGTATTTGCAGCAAAGGAGAAGAAGAATTTGATGAAGATTCTTGTGGCATGTTTAGTTTTGTTTCTAAAAAAATGCGGGCTAGGCCTAGTTTATGACAGAATTTTTTGGGAGATACGGAGTCTTACACTAAGATGGTTTCATTGCATAGCAGTTCAAGTCGACATGAGTAATACAGCACTTTTGACGAAACGTTTTCGATGAAGCAAAGGAGAGAGCAAGCCAAACAAGCAACAACTAAAACATTAATTTATTGATTCAAAAAGTTGAAGTTGACTGGTCTCAAGCTGTCATGCCCATGCAATGATTGATTGCCCCCAAGTCCCGGCTCTTCAAAGAGGTCCTGCTTGAAAGCACTATGGTGCAGCATTGTTATCCACAACTGGCATAGCCTTCACATTAGTGCCCCGGCACCACCTTGAGCATCATGGAAAGGGTTGCAGACTTGATTAGGTCTTCTGTAACTCCAATGTCATTTTCACATTGATATGAACTGATTAAATATTATGCCTTCTTGATATCAGGAGAAACTTCCAGTTGAACAATTCTTTGTTGATGAAACATGCCGAGTGAAAGTTCTTTAGATATCACAGTCCCTCAGTCATAAAAAGACTTGGTGTTTGTTTCAATTTGTACTGAAAAACTGACACCATTTTTGTAGGCAAAAGTGGTATCCATGCTACTGTATCCGAGGGGCAAATCACTTCTCAAAAAAGTGTACATGATTTCTGTGATTTTGAAATCACATGATTTCTTCTGTGATTTTTTTGTGATTTTAGTGCTCTCTAGTGATTTTTTGATGTGATTTTTCAGTAATTTTTCAGTGATTTGTGATTTTTGGTGCTTTCTGTATGTGATTTTTTTGTGATTTTTGTATGTGATTTTCTGTGGTTTCAAGGAAGGTGTATGAAAAAAAATCAGTGATTTGCCCCTCGACTGTATCCATCTTTTTGCAAGAAATTTTGAGTAGTCCAAATTGGAGTACCAAAGCACTCCAAATTGGAAGGATAATTTCATAATTTACCACTGAAAGTTTCTGAATAAGTTTTTACTATTTGGGGCAAGAGTTTTGGCAAAGTCTCTGTGACTGCCAAAATGTGTTCCTTAACATTTGAATTTGTAAGAGCGTACAGGAAGAAAAAGTCTAGGGGGCTGCCTGACACAAAGCCAATTGTTTACCAACATTTTTCCCCTACTAAGGGCAAGCTTTTGCCTGACTTGGCTGATTTTTGAAAATTTCTCCAAGTTGGGAGGCTACTGCCCTCTGGCCCCTCATCTCATACGCTTATGGAATTTGCTCTTCTTCATTCATAAAATAGTATGTAAATTTTCATTGTTATAATCTGGTCTGTGATTGATAAAATGAAGACAGAAGAAATATGGTTTATTCATATTCTAGCTAACACTGTAAGAGTCAAATTCATTTGGCAAGTTTTTGTGAGACTACATTTCTATTCACATTTTGAATGTATGATAAAAATTTGGAAACTTTGAAAATTGACAGAGGGTTGCAAAAGGACTTTTTGAGCACACAATTTTATACATCAGAATATTGGTTCCATTGCCTTTCAGCAAGATACATTTTGCTTATTTCTATTTGTTGTCTTTCTTCTTTTTCAAAAGAAAGGACAATGTTGTTGCATTGCCAAGTACCACACCTACTCTGCTTTTCATTGTGAGTGTTAAATTGATAATAAAAATTCACACAGTTCTGTATTAAAGAACTGTGTTTTTTAAGATGAAGATTCATGAGCAGATACAGTAGAACAGATAACAAGAATCCATTCATCAAGGTCCCCACAGATGGTTGCACTAAAGATAGCATCAAGGAATTTTGAACCAAGATCCTTTGAGGTATTGAAGAAATCCGCCAATCAAATCAGTGAAAGTTCAATGGATACAAAGCATCATGGTAAAAGATTCCTGTCAGCCATTTTTAGCGTAATCATCTACTGGTGCATTGGAACTGATACACTTGAAAGATTTGATACACTACAACAATTTTTGAACTGATAGTTGTTTCATATGAAAAAAGCTTATATGAAATAAACACCAATTTGAGTAGCCTCCTCTAAAAATTAAGAAACTCTTTTGGAAGCAATTAGGGGTCAATTCAACGTTAAGAAACTCATTTTGATTTTTGGCTATGGGATGCAAAGTATTTTAAACAAACAGCACATCACTGACCAAAGTTAAAAACTAATGAGGAACAAATTTTGCTACTGAATGGTAAACAATTCACATAAAACTTCTTGGTTTAAGATTATACAATAAGTAGTCTAATGATATTGATTTGAACATGGGGTTTGATGTCTTATAGCTCACAAGTGTGTCTAGTTGCAGAAGATTAAGCAGTTTCAAAAATCTAAACTCTTTGATCTTCCATTAAATCTTCCATCTTGCATAGGGAATTATGCAATTCATGTTACATGTTCAAAGGGTGTCCATGTGGAATTTATCTGTGCTAACAGCTCTTTTAAATTGTTCACAATGAATGCGGTCTCTTGCTGTTAGGTATCTCATTAACCTACCATCTGCAAGAAATATGCAATCCTCAATTATCAAGTGAATCCTTCCCCTGAAACAAAATGAAGAGAATTATTTCAAACTGACTTTTACAACATTGATTACATGACCACAGGAAAGTGATTAATTGATCTACCTTTGGACATACTGCAACCAAGATACAAAAAGCACATTGTACTGTATATTGCAAGATATTGGAGTTCTGAGTGGGTGCAATCAGAGTCTTTTGAAATCAAAAGACCATGGTGCAATCAAGATTCAACCAAGAAAATATCAAGATTCTTTACACTTGCTATAAAGATACATGTAAAACAAGGGCTGTTAAAAAACTTGCATGCCCCCATGATGTGGTACACCCTTTAAGTTGGCAATAAAAAGGTTGAAAACATGCAATTGTAAAATTGTTATTGTTCTGTAACTCAACCTTCTCTGTCTTTATCATTGCTTCACATTGTTAAATTGGAATCAGAATGCAGAAAGTAGGAGTGATTTTTTCAAAAATTAAAGACCAACATTGCATTTCCTTTAGTGTAACAAAATAAAATAAAATTTTTAGAATCATCAGACAGATCAGGGTTTTGCTTGAGTGACAGGAAATAACAAATTCAGTGGGTAGCAGTGAAGTTTTTAGAAAACAGAAAGGCAGCTCACTGCTGTGACCTGTGGTTTTGGCCTACCATTTCAATAGCAAACCACAAGACCAAAAGTTGAACCACTCCAAACAAATCATCTTTAAACCAGAAAAAGTGACAAAATAAAATGCAAAGACCAGCTTTATTAAACAGACACAAGCTTCATTGATCAAACCAAACATTCAAAAGGTAACGGTGTATTTTGCAGAAAATGGAAGGCCACCATTGCATTTCCATTGATCAACCTAATAAGGCCAAGCCAGTGAGATCATCAACAAAGAAGACCCACAGGCAAAACTGCCCAAAGTAAATCTGCTTTAGACAGAAAACTGTAGCAAAAATAAAATGAAAATTTTGGCTTCTACAGCAGATAAGTGCTTTGCCGAATGAAATCTAGCAAGAAATTCAACGGGTAACCGGGAACCTTGCAGAATATTGAAAGCCGCCATCACATTGGCTTATCAGTGATTCGGCCTATACATTTCAATAGGAAAACGCTTAGGCCCGGCGGTGACCACTCGACATAAATCTGCTTGAAACTGAAAAGTGTAACAAAATGAGGCAAAATTTCAACTCCATCAGTTAGACTGAGATTTCACTGACTCAAATCAAAAAAGAAATTCAACGGGTAACCGGGAACCTGGCAGAAAATTGAAAGCCGCCATCACATTGGCTTATCAGAGATTTGGCCTATACATTTCAATAGGAAAACGCTTAGGCCCGACGGTGACCACTCGGCATAAATCTGCTTGAAACTGAAAAGTGTAACAAAATAAAACAAAATTTTTAACTCCATCAGTTAGACTGAGATTTCACTGAATCAAATCAAAAAGAAATTCAACGGGTAACTGGGAACCTGGCAGAAAATTGAAAGCCGCCATCACATTGGCTTATCAGCGATTTGGCCTATACATTTCAATAGGAAAACGCTTAGGCCCGACGGTGACCACTCGACATAAATCTGCTTGAAACTGAAAAGTGTAACAAAATAAAACAAAATTTTTAACTCCATCAGTTAGACTGAGATTTCACTGAATCAAATCAAAAAAGAAATTCAACGGGTAACCGGGAACCTGGCAGAAAATTGAAAGCCGCCATCACATTGGCTTATCAGAGATTTGGCCTAAACATTTCAATAGGAAAACGCTTAGGCCCGACGGTGACCACTCGACATAAATCTACTTGAAACTGAAAAGTGTAACAAAATAAAACAAAATTTTCAACTCCATCAGTTAGACTGAGATTTCACTGAATGAAATCAAGCAAAAAATTCAACGGGTAACGCTGCATGAAAGAACAAAATAAAAGCCGCCGTTGTTGGAATGGACAGAGTCCAATGTTTATCATACACACCTCCCCAGTAAGAAATACCCTCGCACCTATTACAATGGAGTGATTGCTGCAACAAAAGCTCAAAAACGAAGATAATACATCAACGAAGAAATAATTGTTGGAATTACATACCAAAGTCAGCCCAGATTGTGAAGAATGATGCTTTCTCCAAAGTTAGTCCTCCAAGCTCACATGTGCTCCATTCCTAGTTTCACCCACAAATTAGCGCGCCTCGTTTCGAATTTGCATCAAACATTGGAACAATGCGCATCACTGGCCGTTTCCCCTCCCGCGCCTTCGGCGCTCCCTGCTTTCAACCGTTTCTTGCGTTGTGCACCACCCTCCCAGCCCCTAGCATGTTTCAGATGTCACATGTCTGGCCATTTTGCTACAGATTGCCCATCCCTCAAGTCACGAGATAATGTTTCGCACCCCGGTCAAAGCATGTCCACCCAAGCCTATTCCTTCAACGGCCAGCCGCCCTTTCGTGCAAAACAGCCCTTTATCAAGCCCCTTGCCGGCATTTCAACGCCAACAATTGCCGTGACCAAAACTGCCGCTGGTCCCACATCTGCAATCGATGCCGCGGCCCTCACCCAGCAACAAATTGCCCAAGGCTTAAGCAATAACTTCAACCCATTACCCGCCTTTTCAAAGACTCCTGTTAATGCAAACCTTTTACGTAAGGAATTAACTGCTTATCCTGACCAATTCTTTGTTGACAATTTGATTATCAGTTTCGAGCACGGTTTTTCAATTGGCTATTCAGGCCCGGAATTTTGCACCTAATTTGCAGTCTGCCTCTTCAACTCCAACAGCGATCTTCAATTGCATATCTGAGGAGTTAAAGCAGAAACGGATGTCGGGCCCTTTTACTAGCCCACCATTGCCAAACTTTCGTACGTAACCCATCGGTGTGGTTCCCAAGAAAGACAGCAATAAATTTCGTATGATTACTGACCTGTCCTCGCCAAAGGGCATTTCGATCAATGACTTTATAAATGATTCCGAAGCTTCCGTAGCTTTCAACAATTTTGATTCAGCTGTTTCCATTGTGTCCAGCCTGGAAAGGGGGGCACTCATGGCCAAATTGGACATAAAGAGTGCATTTCGCATCTGTCCGGTAAGACAAGAGGACTGGCACTATTTAGGTTTCTCGTTTATGGGTCTCTATTTCGTCGACTTATGCCTCCCGTTTGGCCTTCGCTCCTCTGTGGAGCGTTTTACACAGTTATCGGACTCTCTTCTTTGGATCATGAAAAACAACCACAAAATAGTAAACTGCACTCATTATTTGGACGAATTTTTCTTGGCTGGACCCCCGTCTTCACCCCAGTGTCATGAAGGAATGCAAAAGACAATATCACTGTTTAACAACTTGGGCGTTCTCTTGGCTCCTGAAAAAATCGTAGGCCCACTAACTAAGCTCATATTTCTGGGGATAGAAATAGACTCACAAACAATGTGACTGAGGTTACCAGAAGACAAGCTATCCATCCTCGTGGCAATGCTACAGAAATGGTCGAATTTGAAAAAATGTACGAAAAGAGATCTGCTTTCATTGATTGGAAAACTTTCGTTCGCCTCTAAAGTGATCCCATCCGGTCGAATGTTTATCAGACGCCTCATAGACTTATCAACGACTGTCGAAAGATTATCCCATCGAATCTCCTTAAATTCTGAAGCAAAGAAGGACATCTCTTGGTGGGCGAAATTCCTACCCACCTGGAATGGAAAGTATAAAATTCTTGATTCATCAACCACCCCCTGCCACCAGTTACATATTTATACTGACGCTTCAGGGGAAATAGGGTTTGGGATCTATAACAATGGTCGATGGGTATCTAAAACATGACCGAATGAAAACAAACAAAAATCTATCCAATGGAAAGAGATCTTTCCCGTCTACGTTTGTTGTTACTTGTGGGGCAAAGAATTCCACGGAAAACGTTTACTTTTTCACTGTGATAACCTGGCTGTCGTGAACATTTGGTCCGCCCAGTCATGCAAATCGCCAGAAATTATGGCTGTTTTGAGAAAACTTTTCTTCATAGCAGCACAACGCGAATTCATTGTTAACATAAACACATACCAGAAGTAAACAATGTCTTAGCAGACTGCCTTTCTCGTTCCCAGATAAGAAAATCTATCACACTGGCGCCCTCGGCGAAATCCCACCCAGCAGAAGTCCCAGACGAACTCTGGAAAGTTTAGAACAAGACAGTCGCTTCCTTCAATTTATGTCTATTGCCAATTCGTCGAGAAGAGTATACGCCCAAGGTCAGTCTAGCTTCAGTTCATTCTGTTCTGGTTTGCGAATTCGACCTTATCATCTGTCACAACACAATTTGTGCCTGTTTACTACCTACCTGGCCCGGACTTTGAGTTACTCGACAATTCGGACATACGTAGCCGCTGTCCGCTTTCGAAACATAGAACTAGGTTTCTATTCAAACTTCGAACCCATGAAAAATTTGCAGATGCTACTGCGTGGGATTAAACGCGTCAAAGGCATTTCACTAAGGCCCAGCCGCCTGCCAATAACGTTAAACATCATGAAAATCTTGAAGTTGAATTTGAGAAAAACACCTCTTTGCGTGCAAGACAAACTCATGCTCTAGGCTGCGTTCACAACAGCCTTTTTTGGCCTATTGCATTCCTCTGAATTTTGTTGTGAAAGCAAATCCACTTATAACCCGAATTCAACACTACTCCTAAGGGATGTTATCCTAAGTGAAAACGTGGCAAAGATACAAATTAAGGTTTCAAAAGCCGATCCTTTCCGGAATGGTCACGAAGTTCGCCTCGCAGCATCCCAGTCATCTGTCTGTGCATTCCGAGCATTCAATAAATACATGACGTTTTGCTCTGGCCCAACTGCCCCGTTGTTTGCCTTCAGTGACTCAACGTATCTCACTCGTCAAAGAGTGACGAAGTCATTACAGAGCCTATTAGGCCCAGGTTTTCCTAATGTTGATCGATATTCGTCCCACAGCTTCAGGATTGGTGGTGCAACATCCGCAGCAGCAGCAGACTTACCAGACTGGCTGATTAAAACTCTTGGCCGTTGGTCAAGCAACTGCTACGAACGTTATATCCGTAACCCTACAAATATCATAGATAATGTTCCGTATATTCTAGCTCATCGTTAGGTTCGTAAGTCACATAGGGCCCACCCCCCTTTTAACACAGGGTCAGCCAGCTCCGGGGCGTATCTTGGCGTATCTTGGCGGTTAGGCCACCAAATCTGGTGGCGAAAGGTAGTTTAGAAATATGTAGGCCTGAGAATCTCATCACCTAATTTAGGCCAGTTTCTGTATTTTCCGTAGTTTTTCGTGGCTCTCGAGGAGTCGCCACCGTTAAAGCAGTTTTTATATAGGGCCATATCTTAGAGCCTTCAGTGCAGGACTACAGAGGACCTGAGGGCAGGCAACCCCTGTAGCTGGCCTCTCAAGTACCTGCAGAGGGAGACCAAAACTGAATTTAGCATTAAAAGTTGGGGTCATCGATATCTCGGGTACTTCATGGCAGGACAAAACGTACCTCTCATGCTGACCCAGGGGATCACAGTTACAAACGATAGCTTAGTACATTTTATGCCTGATACGACCCCAAGAGCTGCCAAAAAAGTATATCTGGTGTTTCTGAGTCTATCTGTGGTTTGGACTTTAGGGGTTTGGGGGCCGCAGGGGAGTTAATCCACGATTTACGGAGTAAATGAAAGATTAACGCCCCAGGCCCTTGTAAGTGTACCAGGCCCAGTCCCCCTCCCTTATGTCTGGATAAAGCAGCCATAAGCAGGTCCTGGGAGAATATTTCTGCAAGTTTTTAAAACGAATTAAAACGAAATATTTGAAAGATACGTTGCCAAGATGTTGAAGTTTAATGCAAAATGGATTTTAAGGCTTGCAAAGCCTTGCATTTTTTGTTTCAGCTTTGAAATTGAGAAATTGAATTTTTACAGGGAATTTTTTTGAGAAAATATATAACAGAAATAATGCTTAAAATAGGGAAAACCATTTGCTCTATCAAATCAGCAATTACATGATCTTAAAGTAGATAGAATAGGCTATCAACTGAAAAAAAAATTTTGAAAATCAGACAACGGAATGCTGCACTATGGGAGTTTGAAAATTGTTGTCGCAGTGGCAGTCTGACCGGAAGTTTCAATGTAAACAAACACCTGCTACTTTGGCTAACTTTGGAAGCATGTTTCTCTGCAGATATTAGCCCGATTTTCAAACGGATTGCTTTGTGTTAACCCTCAGTGTATCCTCTTTCAAGAAAATGACACCAGACGTTCATTTTCGAAAGTTCATTTTTTTCAATTTATTCCTTAATTTTCGAAATCTGGATCACTGTGTGGCATGCAACAAGTTTTTTTGACAGAACTGGGCATTTGAGGCAACTGAAATTTTGTGCTGATGTCCTTGATGCATCAGTTAGGGTTTCCACAAGTGCATCTTCAAAAGGCAGTTCTATTACGTTTACTTCAATCTCGCTTGGACCTGGCACTGACGGGAGAATGAATGGTTCTCCTCTGTCTTCAGGTGCTCCCTTGTCTCCTTCGGGGTCACGACTAGTATTTCGTGGCTTTTTTATGGCTGTATCATCGATTGTCTCTCGTAATTCCTAATAAAATCAACACTTATAATAAATCTCAGATAGCTGCCATAGTTATAGTAGCTGTGGACAAAAATAATGTTTAGAAGACTTGGAAATTGAAATTGGGAACCCACCCAAGTCGCCAAAGAGGAGTCGCCAAATCCTATGGCCCAAACAAATACCTTGAAAACGTATTTAACAGCATGGTTTTACCAGTTTGCGACACCAATCACCTTGAAATAAACCTTTTATTGGAAATATCCTTGATATCTTTTCGTTTTGACGTTTAGACTCGAAGCTTCAGGTTTAGCAGTGGACGGTAGAAAGTAAAGTGCTCGTGAAAAATTTAGGCCTAAATTTACACACCTTTCTCTCTTTACGTCGATCTCGCTCGGTCTTAGTTTTTCGTGGAATGGCTCCTGCTGCATCGATTGTTGGAACTGCACCAATTTCGAGACGTCTTTGGCGTGTAATATTTCCACTTGAATCCCCAAGATTGATGTCAACTCTCCGGACAAAGTCAGTTGGTTTGAAGTGGATGGAGCACAACGCGGAAGTAGCTGATGGAGTGAAGCCGGCGCGATGTCTTCGGACGAAAGAGACCCACTGCCTTCTTTGCTGCTCGTTCTTTGGGAAGAGATGCATCGATACTCCTGGCGTGTAACTGTGGTTCATACAGCTGGTATCGTTTGGTGCTCCGGCAACGCAATATCTTCCTTTCCCGCCTCTAGATTTCTTCTTCGCTGCCTCCATTTTCGCGATTCTCGGATACATTGACTGTAGGTTATTGCGTACGTGCGCTCTATGTATAAGTCACATTACGTCACACATTCCTCAAATTCCTCTTTGGCCGCGCAATATTTTTCGCACAAAGAGTCACGCAAATCGACACTTTGGAGCTTAAAATAACATTGTTATTGAAACTATATGCAGATAATGATTACATCATTCGATTCAGCAACTTCTATTTTATCTTTCACATAGAAAAAAATACATAGTCAAAATTTTCACGAAAGTAGTTCAGTGGCACTTTAAATCCAATGTACCCTTCGAATGATGGCATTGAGGATACTGAGCACTTCTTGTTGCTCTGCCCCTCGTTTGATTTGCAGCGACGAGATCTTCTCGCTGGAATTTTGGCAATATTACGACCATTCGGATATAACAACCTTTCAAATAAGGTCCTGACGCAATATTTATTATATGGCAATAAAGACCTACCCTCTGATCTTAACAGAAAGATTCTCAAGTTGACTTTAGCTTTCATCCACAACACCGGTCGGTTTGATTAAGGTCATCTTAATCTTTGTCATACGCCAAGTAACCATCAAGTTCTTTAATTTTTTCGTCTTCTGTTTCTTCTGTCATTTAGAGTAGTGACGTTGCATTATTTTAATTACTGGAAATGAACGGTTGCGGAAGAGACAGTGGTATAATCTTCCAATGAAAACCCTGGCTTTCTGCAATTAATCCATCGATCAAATTTGACATAATTCGGTGGGAAGCAGGGAAATTGTTCTGAAATTCCTTTCCCACAGTCCTTCTGCCGCAAGCATTCATTGTAATTGATTAAGGTTGTAGTTAGTGTACAGTGATTAGTTTACAAGTATTCTTCGTTTTCTTTTGTGTCGTAGCTGGGGGTAGACATGCCCTTTTGCTCCTCACGTTATTGTCCCTGTAGTGTTGTGCAGTTGTATAGTATTAATATGTAGAGTAGGTAAACATGTATTTTAAGCATTTAATATGGATAAAAAAATAGCTTTCATAATCTTCAATTGCAGTAAAGTAAGTTCGTTTGGGAAATGAGACCTCAACACTTTCTCCACAGCTCACTCCCAGATCAACCACCACAGCGTTTGCGTCTGATCTAATTGCCTGAAGTTCATATTGACTACCATTCAATCAATATTCTGGTGATCAGGTCACATGATCCAGTTTGACCAATCAGAGCACTATTCCACTTCTGGAATATGATCGAAAATTCAGAATGAGGTCATGTTTGGATGGAACCAGAGCCTCTTTTTCTTCTCTCTTTTTCTATTTTTTTCTTTTTATTTCTTTACATTTTTATTACGCTCTGGTACCCAGGGTATAATGACCCTGACTTGATATGATTTGATTTTAAATTCTTTAGGCACGGTGGCCACGTCAGTCATAGGACTGATTTACAGTGGGCCGTACAAATAGATACAAAACTAACAAATGCATACATAATTAAAAAACCCTATTTAAAACATTTTCTTATAAACAAATTAAAAATATGCTAAATATAACATGAAAGAGAGAAAGAGAGAATCAGCATTCGGTGTTGCCACTTTTGATACGTTTTTGGATGTTTCAAAAGATTTAAATGATTTGACTTCAACCGAAAGATCGTTCCATAATTTAGCCCCCTTATATGAAAAGCATCTCTGGCCGAAAGCCGATTTGCAACGAGGAACGGCCAAATCTGTTTTGGTATTGCGAAGTTATCTCCTGCATGCATCGGACAGCCTGGCAAACATTTCTGTAAGGTAAACGGGAGCTTGCTTGTTTACCGCTTTGTACACTATCTTCGAGGTTTCTGATTCGATAAGTTCATTGATGGTGGGCTAACCAAGTTTTCTGATTATGGGTAGGGCAGAAGCATCGCAAGCACTGTTTGTGACGATTCTTGCCACCCATTTTTGGAGTTTTTGCAGCCTATTGATAGCATTGATGCCAGCAACTCCCCATACCGCGCAGCTGTATCTGAAGTATGGTTCCACCAAATTTCTGTACATTTTTTGTGCAGTAACAATAGGCAGATACATTTTAGAAATACGTAACATCCTTAATCCACGTGAAAATTTTTTCGTCACTGCTGAAATTTGTTCGTCCCAGCTCAGTTGTTTATCAACAATTACCCCCAAGGTATTTTATATTACTCTATGATCCAACTATGAGGGGGGAGGTCGTAAGCATTTTTAAAGTCAATCCAAGCCATTGCTTAATTTGTCTTCGCCCCTTGCAGTTCTGTAAGATAGCTTTGTCGATGAATAGTTGGTCTTTTGTTCCCTTTGACTTTCTTTTGCCCCCTTTCTGGGATCAAGGGATCGATGGAGGAGTAGCACCTTTCCTAGATGGCCTTCTGTTGCGTCCTACACTGTTCTCCCCAGACCCAGCATCATGTGAAGCGAATATAGAGTATGGCACGCCATACCTGTCAAAACATCAGAAATCATAATCAAGAATCAGAAATCATAATCAGGAATCAGGAATTATGAAATACATGTCAGAAATTTGCCAACACATGGCTGAAGTTATTTGCTATGTATCTGGAATCAGTTATTGTGTCTCAGAAACTATTTGCTACGTATCTGAACTTATTGACACATCGGAAAATCAAACTAACAAACTAACAAATTTCTGATTACTAAAAAATTTCTGATTACTAAAAAATTTCTGATTACTAAAAAATTTCTGATTACTAAAAAATTTCGGATTACTAAAAAATTTCTGATTGCTAAAGAATTTCTGATTACTAAAAAATTCCGATTACTAAAATTTTAGATTACTCTAAATGTTGTGATGATCTAAAATTTTCTGATCATTAAACATATTCTGATTACGAAAAATTGTCTGTTTTTCGGGGGGGATTACTTCGTATTTTTGCTGATTCAGATGTGCACTTCTTCCCGTGTATCGTTTTCGCCTCTCTTTCATTGGCACAGGAGTCCAAATGAGGCTAAACCTGGTTCGATCTGCTTCAAGTGTGCGTCTTGTCATCCGTTTGTTGCCCTGCCAAAGTCTGAACATCTTTTACTCATGGATCTCGAAGAGCATGATGCAGCGGAGCTAAAGCTATTCCTGGAAACTATCCTTGACACTTTGTCGAAAACAGGAGATGCATTCATTCGTGGAGACCTAACTCAGCTAGAAATTTTGGAAAGAACACTTTCAGATCAGACTGGCGTCACTATGGCTATGGAAGCCGCCTTAGCAGAGGCTGCTGTCTTAGGTAATATAGCATCTCGTAGCGTTGAAACTATCAGGCAACTACAGACTCGGCTCATGGAGTTGTGCGAATGTTTGAACCATCAGCTTGTACTGATCAATGAAAAGAAGAGTTCTCTTGGGTCTGAGTTAACTGCATGCTTTGCTTTGCAAAGTAAGTTAACAGGTGGTCGCCCAAAATATGACATCACTGCAAGTTATTTACAAGATCTTTGGGTAAGCGGGATGAGCTGGAATGCAATAGCCAGGTGCCTAGGTGTCAGTGAAAGTACCATATATAGAAGAAGGGATGAGTTTAACATAATTGACAAATGGACAGATATAAGTGATGAAGAACTTGACAGTGTAATTCTTGACATTTTGAGCAACACACCAGGTGCAGGTGAAACCTATGTGATAGGAGGTATTCGTAGCAAAGGCATACGGGTACAACGATGGAAGGTGCGTGAGCGTCTGTGTATTTTGGATGGAATTGGCAGAGCCATTAGAAAAAGGGGCTCAATAAAGCGCAGAGTATATAATGTTGGAATGCCTAATGAGTTATGGCACATAGATTCAAACCACAAGCTCATTTCATATCGTTTTGTTGTGCATGGCTGTGTGGATGGATACAGCCGAGCAATCATGTATCTCCACTGCAAACCTGACAACAAGTCAGCTACTGTCTTGAAAATGTTTAGTGATGCTGCGCAGCTGTATGGCCTACCAATGCGTGTTAGGGGTGACAGAGGAGTGGAAAATTTGATGTAGCAAGATATATGATCTACAATAGAGGGGCAGGAATAGGGAGTTTCATCTCTGGGAGAAGTGTTCATAACCAGAGGATAGAAAGGTTATGGGCAGAAGTGAATAGAGTTGTAAACAAATACTACAGAGAACCGTCTGAGTGGATGGAACTGCAAGGTATCCTGGATCAGCTCAATGAAATCCACTTGGCTGCTTTACACTATGTCTTCTTACCAAAGATTAATAAATCACTAGCAGAATTCACAAGTCAGTGGAACTACCATGGCTTGCGAACTATGAATAACATGTCCCCTCTTGCTCTGTGGAGACAGCATGTTACAGCTGAGACACCTGCCATGGCAGATGATTATTACGGTGTTGACTATGATGTTACTGACAGCACCAGCATTGAGACTTCAAACAACATTGTTCTTCCAGAAAGTGTAGTTCAGCTAAGTCCCCAGCAATTGCAGATGCTAGCTACGCAAACTGGATTGACACCAGAAAATGTAAACTTTGGTGTGGAGAGATATCTGGTTGCTTGCACAATGATTGAGGAATTTTTCTCAGAGCATTAATTTTGAAATTCCACTTCAAAAATGAGTGATGTCATGCATTTAAAATGCTCTTTCCTAGGTGATACAAACTGGCAGAAAGCAAAGATCAATACAGGAAATGTTGCAGTTACCAATTATTTATTCTTTGATAAATATGGCTATGATAAACTGCTAAAGGCAAATAACAAAACTTTTTAAAGCTCGAAAGTTCATATTTTGATGTATAGGCCTATGCTATTCAGTGAAAAACAGGAACGTTTTTCAACAAAACCAAACTACAGTACACTTAGTACAGGCCTTGCACACATCAACATGAGAATTAAGAATTCTTCACATGCTGATGAAAATTATTTGGTAGTTTGTATAAGCCTAAAACCTTCGAATAACTCTTGCCAAGATAATTAAAATGTTATTGAGAAGTGTTGCAATGTTTTTGGGAAGAAAAGCATATGTCAATGTGTGCATGGCCTGTATAAAACAATAACTGTTCAAAGAATGAAATTTGCTACACTGTTTTGCTACACTAGTCTGCTGCATCCTCTCCAACAAATTTTACATTTGTATTCTTCAATTCATCAAGCATTGATATTTTCTTTAAAGTTTCATCCCATATGCGTCTTCGCCTGACAACTAATTCTGTGCTCTCATCTTTTGACAGCACAGATGCTGAGATGGCATGAAGCTCATCTGCAAGTGAAGCATAATTTGTTTTCTCTGCCTGTGTTACAGTATTCTCAGGTTCACTACTAATTGCAGCTTCCGTTGCTTTACCTGTGAAGTGCCTTTGATTAAATGGTGGAAAGTCGGGATCCTCATCATCTGAATTATCTATCTCGTAGATTTTACTTGCTGGCTCATCATCTAGGTCAAGCAGTGTTGCACTTGGCCTAACATACACAATTTTATTTTTGAAAATTCTGTGCAGTAGGAAGCCATTTAATGATTGTCCTGGGGCAATTCATGGCTTAACGAGCTTTGAGTTAACCGAGATGCATAGCTCAACTTCCACTGCCTCTGACAAAACTGATTGATAAGATTCCCTTATCTTTTGCATCACCTCCATGGCATTCCATTCCTTTCGAAACTGGACCCCAATTACATAATGGCCATGCTCAATTAAAAATACCTTTGGAGCTTGTCTTGGAACGATGTCATACTTTGGATCTGGCAGCAACAGCAAATCAACTGTGAACAAACCGGCTGGTTGCAGGTTTCCAGACTTCAGTTTGCGTGCAGAATTTCCTTTTGAACGAATTTCGCATTGTCCATGGTTCAAACTGCTCATAAACGGAGCTGGTGGCCTCTGCATCAATGACCCTGATCGGCATACTGGCCTACTGGAATACTGTTGCAAGCGCAATTGTCCTAAGCCTCTGTATTGTTGGTTTGGTTGACTCTGAGGTCGGAAAACTCATTGAATTTCAGAATCGCAAATTTGCCTGGTTATTGCTGCCGGCCTAACACGATTTCCCGAAGATGAAGCGGAACCGGCTTGAACTTGTGCTTGAGGTGCAGCATTCAAAACAGAAGACAAGTCCAAGACACTGTCGATAATGTTGGAAACAATTCGCGTTGGCTCCGAGCTTGACACTGGAGTTTCGGTGACTGAATTGTCGGCCATCCATGTTCGTAGCAAAGAATGCAGCATGCCCAAAGAAGCGCGCGAATAATCACAGCAACGAGGCTGTATTTCGAGATGGAGGCAAGCAGCAAAAAGTTACGAAAATACAACAACACTGTATTTGGCGATCAGAATATTTAGAGTAATCTAAAATCTTTTAGTGATCAGGAATTTTTTAGTAATCAGGAATTTTTTAGTAATCAGGAATTTTTTAGTAATCAGGAATTTTTTAGTAATCAGGAATTTTTTAGTAATCAGGAATTTTTTAGTAATCAGAAATTTGTTAGTAATCAGAATATTTATATCAATCAGAGAACTGTTAGTAAATCCTGATCTTCGGTGATTTATAATGTGCCAATGACTTTCCGATGTGTCAATAAGTTCAGATACATATCAAATAATTTCTGAGACACAATAACTGATTCCAGATACATAGCAAATAACTTCAGCCATGTGTTGGCAAATTTCTGACATGTATTTCATGATTCCTAATTCCTGATTATGACTTCTGATGTTTTGACAGGTATGGCGTGCCATAATAGAGCCTCTCCATGTTGACGACCGTCCGTGTGTGGTGAAGAGCCACAGCCTGCTAGAGGTGATCCTGTGGAAAAAAGCAAAACACGCGGCGGCTCTAAAGGAGTAAACCTTGAAAAAAAATTGCTAAAGGAATACACCTTGATTAAAAAATTCATGGAGATATGTTTTATTTGTCTACAAATCAATGTTTGCTGCCTTTGTGCAAAAGATGGAAGTAGTTGGGAAGAAATATCTTTCTGCTGAACCTGCAACATCAGGCGCGAAGGCGTTACTTGAACAAAGATTTCTCTCGATCTAAGTTGAATATCAAAATCCGAGGAGGTAGAATTTTCAGCTTGCAGTATAAAAGAAAATTTAAAACATTTAAGGTTAGTCAAAAATCCACTCGCACGCCATCAGTTTTTGCGGGATTACGTAGTGTGATTGGTCAATCTCAAAGATGTAAACAAACTCACTGAGTGGCTCAGAACGAAGTCTGACCTTGTTGAATATGATGATTTCAACATGATGACCGAATTGGTATTCGAGATCATTTGAACTTGTCGAAGATTATAGTATGATAAATATGATAAATTCAACATGATTACGGAACTTGTTTTTGCGATTAGTGTGACTTTTTGGACATTGGAAGATCATGAACATGAGGAGTTCAACATGATGACCAAATTTGTTTTTGTGATTATTTGGACTTGTCAAGTATTTGAATATGAGAAATACGTTAAATTCAACCTGATACTTCTTATCGTCGTACTTATTGCGCGACAATTTGCGGCAAGGAAAAAAGATTCTCCAAGGAAAGAGTCAACAGCAAGCAAAGGTTGCCCACTTCTGATGAATTATCGTATTAGCATATATTTCATATTGCGGGAGATCTAGGATTACCTAAAGCCCTACCAAGTCATGCCAAAATTGAAGTAACAGAATACGTGACCTGTGCAAGGTCAGTTTGTCCATTTCAAGATGTAAAAGCTCTAAAGAAGATAAATTACAGGGAATCGATTTGTCTATTCCCTTTTAAGTTATTGAGATGGATACCTTGTGAAGATAATAAGTGCTGCAGCTTGTTTGTAACATATCTCACATGCTCAATTTCTCTTTCCTCTGGTTGCCCAGACTTTGCAATAGGCCATAGCTTTTCTAGCTGATCAAATAGCGAACTGAGTCTGTTACTGAAACGAAATATAGATAAATAGTTATACATCTTTACAGATAATTTAGATAGATATATATGTAGTGTGATATGTATATATATATATATATATGTATATATATGTGTGTATATATATATATATATATATATATATATATATATATATATATATATATGTATGTAAATATAAATATACATATATATATATATATATATATATATATATATATATATATATATATATATATATATATATATATATATATATATATATATATATATATATATAATGTACATACATAATGAACGAAGAAGAAGAGGGACAACATCTCTAGAGAACAGGCATCGAATTGATCTTTAGCGCTCCTTATTTTTATTCAGTGATCTGCTTACTAGTTTCAGCCACAAGGCCATCGTCAGAGCAACTAAGATGTTGCCCCTATTCGTCTTTATGATTGTTCACTTTGTATATAACGGTCTGGACGCAGACCCCTGGAAGAGTCATCAAGAAGCAGGAAGCGCTGAGAAAGACCAAGGAAGAAACACAAATCGACGGAATAGGCTGAAGAAAACAACGCAGACATAAACCCGCAATCGTGGGCAGCAACTCAAACCAATCTGACGTGAAATCAAAGAAGGTGCGTCAAAAAAAAATTCAGCAACAACAACAACAAGAAAACAAAAGAAAACGAGGCAGTTAATTTGACGCAAAATCAAACGACCTACGTCAAACAACAACGCCAGCAACAACAACAGCATCATGAATGATTTACAGCTAGCAACGCACAAAACAACAACAATTACAGCAGAGCCTAAGAGGACACGGATCCACTGCGAAGGGGTTTTTTTTTTATATAATCCATTAAGATAAACACAAAACATTTACAGCTACTGTGCCTGTCATGGCGGGAATAGACACTAGGTCATCGGAGTTCCCACCATGACAGACACTCACAATTCAAATATTTACATTTTTCCAACAAAGAAGAAGAAAAAAACAAAACAATTTTAACGTCTGTCTCACATTTGATGTCAGGCAACGACCCCTGCAAGGCTATCAATGCGTGAAAAACGAGTGCAAGTCAATGAGCATGGGACCCCCATGTTCACTGCGAAGGGTGCAACCTGAGATGGCCAGAAAGTGAGGAGGAGGCTGTCTTCTGAGCAAAACAGATCTGACGATTTATAACAAACGGACCGAGTGAACTGAGTCCGAGAACTTGTTACATTAACCTTATATGGACATTTACTATACTTAATTAAATTTTTCTCTATAAAAGCCGTTGTATTTATAAAATTCTTCAGTTGCTCTGATGATGGCCTTGTGGCCAAAACTAGTTAGCAGATGACTGAAAAGAAAATAATAGCGCAAAAGATCAACTCGATGCCTGCTTTCTGAAGATGTTGCCCCTCTTCATCTTTATGATTGTTCACTTTGTGTGTATATATATATATATATATGTATGTATATATATATATATATATATATATATATATATAAATTGGATACTAATGGTGCGGATGAAAAACGAACGAGAAATAAACGAAAAAGAGATGTTTTTTAGCACACTAAGGCCTTTCAAGTTAATGCTATCATCAGAGTGTGACTGACAATCTGAATCGAACTTTTTATAATATATTACGGAGATTAACATGTTTACATAGTGACAGACGATAGAAGTGTTCATTGGTTGAGATGTCAATTGAGGGTTGCGTGTCCTGCTTTAAATAGTTTTTCTTCGTATGTGGTTAATAATTTCGAGGAACCTAATGACATGAATGCAAAGACTTTAAAGAACGTTCTTTTAAGACCCCGTTTACACTGTGCCGGATAAATTTTATCCGCATAAAAATTCGTTCAGATAGGTGTCACGTTTACACTAGACCTGAGCTATCCGCACGAATTTGAGAGCGGCTATCCGAACAAAATTAGTTCACCTAGGAAAGTGGATTAAATTAGTTCACATAGCTATCTGGTACAGTGTAAACGGTTTTATCAGGATAAATTTTGTCCACATTCATTATGAGGATAATTTTAATCGACAAGGAGGCTTTTTCAATAAGGAGCAAGCAAACTCATGACTCATCAAAGTAATATCAATCCGGTATAGTGGGAGTTTGCATTGTTTCACGCATGATTTTGGTCACGAGACTACAGTTATCCGGCACAGTGAAAACGGGAGGGCAAGTAGACAAAATTTGTGCGGCACAGTGTAAACGCAAATCAATCTGAACAAATTTTACGCGGATAAAATTTATCCGGCACAGTGTAAACGGGGTCTAAGTTATTATGTTTATTTCCGCACTGAAAAACATGTCTCGGGAAAGTGCACGAAGATGCTCCAGACCGCGACTCTGAAATGTGATTGTTCATGCGGAGGCGAAAGTTTGTTGTTTGACCAATGTAGGTGACTTTTCCGTGACACGAATTCAATGATAAGAAGTAGACAACGTTTTTGCTCTTGCACGAAATATTGCATTTTATTTTCCAAGTTACTTTCTTTGCTGTTTTAAACGAATCAACGGCTTGTAGATATAATTTGCAAAGTTTGCATCGATTATCCTTGCAAAGGGTAATACCAAATGAGGTTGTTGTTGATGTTGTCGCTGATATTACAGCTGATGACGAGAATCTAGCATTTGTTAATATTGATGAAATGTTTGGGGGCTGTCTAAGTGCTAAGACGGGCTGTGTGTTTTGAAACTTTTCTTTTGTTGTTGGCGATAGATTAACGAGCAACTAGTGAATTGTTTTCATCATGTGACTGAACTGAAGATCGGGATAATGTGTTGTTACCAATGGTAATTTGTGTTTATCACTTTTATCAGGTGCAGGTCCTTGAAGTTTTGCTCTGTGGAATGCTTGTTTTATGACACTTTTTGGATAGTTACAATCTATCAACCATTTTTCAAGTTCTTTCAAACGCATTTCAATTAAATAGGGATCTGATACAAATACTATTATCCTTTTTGCGAGGTTGAACGGAATCGTTTGCTTAATGTGGGAAGGGTGTGCACTATGATAATCTAGGTATCTATGTGGGTTGGTTTCCTTGTAATAGATATCCGTTGTAATGTATTTGTTTTCGTGTAAAATTATTTTGATGTCAAGAAAGTTAAGGGTTTCCAGGTTGTCATATATATATATACTCATCAGCTCAATCTCAATGTGTAATAGAAATAGATACATGAACTCAGAAAAAACACATTCTTGTAAACGTTTCGGCCGAGGCCTTTAACAGCATTTATATATATTTTCTCAAAAGCTCATCCTAAAAGATACTTTAAAATTAGCATAGATGCTCAAAGAAAAACACTTCTGGTAAACGTTTCGACTTGCGTCTTCATCAGTATTGCTTCTCAAATCCGAAAGAACGTACATATAACAAAAAATACAATAGGTGTGTTATTCAATAACTTCAAACGAAACCTACCTACTACAAGGTGTAAATGAAACATACAGCTTTTGCGGCAGAGGAAAGATAAAAGAAAGCACAGAACAAAGAACCGCTGGAGTCGGCGTCTGTGTCTGTCTCGCCGAAGCTGAAAAGATAGCATGTATAACAAAACAAACGATAGAAAGATCCGAGAGCGGACTGGCAGAAAAGAAAACCCTAAAAAAACAGCGTGTGTCCCTAACGAAAAGCTCAGTGCAAAAATCAAAACATCATAACAACCAAAATCAAAGCAAAAATGCTATCTATGTATCCACCTGCCTAGTGTTTAAACCCTTAGGGGCAAAGCAATCCAGCCGATATTTCCAGAAGCTTTCCCGCATCATATTTCCCCCCGTTAGCCTATCGATTATGTGAACACTAATATCCTTCAGAAACCCGTGGTGGCCTTCTTCAGTAAAATGCCTGAAGAATTCCACCTGGGGTACTGAGGCCCCCGAATTAAACATACGACTGCACGCCTTGTAATTATTAAACCTAAGCCTAAAAGGCGTGCAGGTGCTACCAACATATTGTACACCACAAACAGTACATTCCAACAAATACTCAACATTTGACGAGTCACAATTAAACAAATAATTTATCCTATATTCCCGGCTATCTATGTTCGAATGAAAAAGCTCACTATTACTCATGACATTACACACTTGACAACGAGATTTACTACAACGAGAAAAAACCCTTTTTATCATTCCCCCATTTACTACAACGAGAACATCCCTTTTTATCATTCCCCCCATTTCCCTCATTACTCAGCCTAGCCCTAACAAGTATATCCTTAAGGTTCTTACATCTCCTAAATGCTATTAAAGGTGGCTCAGGAAACACCTTCCTATGCTCCTCCGAATTCGTGAGCATAGGATGGAGTCTCCTGGCAACCTTCCCAAAACTATTGAGCGCTGGATGATACATCGCAACAAGTGGAACCCTTTCCCCCCTCCCTTGGTCATTGGTCCTATTTCCCGAAGAGTCTTTAGTAAATGAGCAAATAGATAGGGTACGTAGGTTAGATAGGGCAACTCTTCTTGCAAATTCGGGAAATAGGACCAATGACCAAGGGAGGGGGGAAAGGGTTCCACTTGTTGCGACGTATCATCCAGCGCTCAATGGTTTGGGGAAGGTTGCCAGGAGACTCCATCCTATGCCCACGAATTCGGAGGAGCATAGGAAGGTGTTTCCTGAGCCACCTTTAATAGCATTTAGGAGATGTAAGAACCTTAAGGATATACTTGTTAGGGCTAAGCTGAGTAATGAGGGAAATGGGGGGAATGATAAAAAGGGATGTTCTCGTTGTGGTCAATCTCGTTGTCAAGTGTGTAATGTCATGAGTAATAGTGAGCGTTTTCATTCGAACATAGATAACCGGGAATATAGGATAAATTATTCGATTAATTGTGACTCGTCAAATGTTGTGTATTTGTTGGAATGTACTGTTTGTGGTGTACAATATGTTGGTAGCACCTGCACGCCTTTTAGGCTTAGGTTTAACAATTACAAGGCGTGCAGTCGTAAGTTTAATTTGGGGGCCTCAGTACCCCAGGTGGAATTCTTCAGGCATTTTACTGAAGAAGGCCACCATGGGTTTCTGAAGGATATTAGTGTTAAGATAATCGATAGGCTAACGGGGGGAAATAGGATGCGGGAAAGCTTCTGGCAATATCGGCTGGATTACTTTGCCCCTAAGGGTTTAAACACTAGGCAGGTGGATACATAGATTTCATTTTTGTCTTAATTTTGGTTGTTATGTTGTTTTGAGTTTTGCACTGAGCTTTTCGTTAGGGACACACGCTGTTTTTTTAGGGCTTTCTGTTCTGCCAATCCGCTCTCGGATCTTTCTATCGTTTGTTTTGTTATACATGCTATCTTTTCAGCTTCGGCGAGACAGACACAGACGCCGACTCCAGCGGTTCTTTGTTCTGCGCTTTCTTTTATCTTTCCTCTGCCGCAAAAGCTACATGTTTCATTTACACCTTGTAGTAGGTAGGTTTCGTTTGAAGTTATTGAATAACACATCTATTGCATTTTTGGTTATATGTACGTTCTTTCGGATTTGAGAACCAATATTGATGAAGACGCAAGTCGAAACGTTTACCAGAAGTGTTTTTCTTTGAGCATCTATATATATATATATATATCTATATATATATAGCATGTATTCTTTATCTGGACGCATGGAGAAAAGAAGCTGAAGTCTTTCATCAATCATCTCAACAGTTGCCACGAAACCAGTATGTTTACTAGCGAACAATCACGGGATAGGATTAGCTTTTTAGATGTTCAGGTTAGCGTGGGGGAGGGGGGAGTCCTTTCGACAGACTTGTTCTGCAAGCCAACTGATACACATCAGTACTTGCACAAGAAGTCTTGTCACCCTTGGCACACAAAGAAGGTGATCCCCTATGGTCCGGCTCTTAGGTTACGTAGGATATGTTCCGAAGATCGCCAATTTCAGGAGAGGGTAGGTGAGTTAGCTGGATGGCTTAAGGACATGGGCTACGAAGAGTCTTTAGTTAATGAGCAAATAGATAGGGTACGTAGGTTGGATAGGGAAACTCTTCTAGCAAATTCGGGAAATAGGACCAATGACCAAGGGAGGGGGGAAAGGGTTCCACTTGTTGCAACATATCATCCAGCGCTCAATAGTCTGGGGAAGGTTGCCAGGAGACTCCATCCTATGCTCACGAATTCGGAGGAGCATAGGGAGGTGTTTCCTGAGCCACCGCTCATAGCATTTAGGAGATGTAAGAACCTTAAGGATATACTTGTTAGGGCTAGGCTGAGTAATGAGGGAAATGGGGGGAATGATAAAAAGGGATGTTCTCGTTGTGGTAAATCTCGTTGTCAAGTGTGTAATGTCATGAGTAATAGTGAGCGTTTTCATTCGAACATAGATAACCGGGAATATATGATAAATTATTCGATTAATTGTGACTCGTCAAATGTTGTGTATTTGTTGGAATGTACTGTTTGTGGTGTACAATATGTTGGTAGCACCTGCACGCCTTTTAGGCTTAGGTTTAATAATTACAAGGCGTGCAGTCGTAAGTTTAATTCGGGGGCCTCAGTACCCCAGGTGGAATTCTTCAGGCATTTTACTGAAGAAGGCCACCACGGGTATCTGAAGGATATTAGTGTTAAGATAATCGATAGGCTAACGGGGGGAAATAGGATGCGGGAAAGCTTCTGGCAATATCGGCTGGATTACTTTGCCCCTAAGGGTTTAAACACTAGGCAGGTGGATACATAGATTTCATTTTTGTCTTAATTTTGGTTGTTATGTTGTTTTGAGTTTTGCACTGAGCTTTTCGTTAGGGACACACGCTGTTTTTTAGGCTTTTCTGTTCTGCCAATCCACTCTCGGATCTTTCTATTGTTTGTTTTGTTGTAACATGCCATCTTTTTCAGCTTCGGCGAGACAGACACAGCCACCGACTTCAGCAGTTCTCAACTCTGCGCTTTCTTTTATCTTTCTCCCGCCACCTTTGTAATTACCGGCTGCGTTAACACTTTTTGATTATGCATTGTAATAGGTAGGACCCGCTTAGGCTATTGTTTCTATTCTTTGTAATTTTGATATCTTTATTTATGCTCCTTTTGATTGTGAACAGTGATTACTGATGAAGGCTTTGGCCGAAACGTTTAAACGAAGTTGTATTTTCTGAGTCTCTATTTATTTCTTAATACAATTTAACGAAAGAGCTTATGAGTAGATATCTATATAAATATATATGTATGAACTCAGAAAAAACACATTCTCGTAAACGTTTCGGCCGAAGCCTTCATCAGTAATAACTGTTCAAAATCAGACGGAGCATACATAAAGATATCGAAATTACAAAGAACACAAAACAATAGCCTAAGCGGGTCCTACCTATTACAAAGCGTAATTATGATGTGTTAAAGATATATATATAGACTAAGAAAATACAACTTCGTTTAAACATTTCGGCCCTGCCTTCATCAGTAATGACTGTTCACAATCAAAAGGAGCATACATAAAGATATCAAAATTACAAAGAATACAAAACAATAGCCTAAGCGGGTTCTACCTATTACAATGCGTAATCAAAAAGTGTTAACGCAGCTGGTAATTACAAAGGTGGCGGAAGGAAGATCAAAGAAAGCGCAGAGTCGCGAACTGCTGAAGTCGGTGGCTGTGTCTGTCTCGCCGAAGCTGAAAAAGATGGCATGTTACAACAAAACAAACAATAGAAAGATCCGAGAGTGGATTGGCAGAACAGAAAAGACTAAAAAACAGCGTGTGTCCCTAACGAAAAGCTCAGTGCTAAAATAAAAACAACATAACAACCAAAATTATAATACAAATGAAATCTATGCATCAACCTGCCTAGTGTTTAAACCCTTAGGGGCAAAGCAATCCAGCCGATATTGCCAGAAGCTTTCCCGCATCCTATTTCCCCCCGTTAGCCTATCGATTATCTTAACGCTAAAATCCTTCAGAAACCCCTAGTGGCCTTCTTCAGTGAAATGTCTGCAGAAACCATTAGGTTTACTAGCGAACAATCACGGGATAGGATTAGTTTTATAGATGTTCAGGTTAGCGTGGGGAGTGGGGAGTCCTTACGACAAACTTGTTCTGCAACCCAACTGATACACATCAGTACTTGAATAAGAAGTCTTGTCACCCCTGGCATACGAAGAAGGCGATCCCTATGGTCAGGCTCTTAGCTTGCGTACGATATGTTCGGAAGATCGTCAATTTCAGGAGAGGATAGGCGAGTTAGCTGGATGGCTTAAGGACAGGGGCTACGAAGAAGCTTTAGTTAACGAACAAATAGATAGGATACGTAGGTTGGATAGGACAAATCTTCTAGCAAATTCGGGAAATAGGACCAATGACCAAGGGAGGGGGAAAGGGTTCCGCTTGTTGCGACGTACCATCCAGCACTCAATAGTTTGGGGAAGGTTTCCAGGCGACTCCATCATATGCTCACGAATTCGGAGGAGCATAGGGAGGTGTTTCCTGAACAACCTTTGATAGCATTTAGGAGATGTAAGAACCTTAAGGATATACTTGTTAGGGCTAGGCTGAGTAATGAGGGAAATGGGGGGAGTAATAAGAAGGGATGTTCTCGTTGTGGTAAATCTCGTTGTCAAGTGTTTTAATGTCATGAGTAATATACGTTAGAATGAAAATGTTCACTATTACTCATAACGTTACAAACTTGACAACGAGATTTACCACAACGAGAACATCCCTTCTTATCTGTCCCCCCATTTCCCTCACTACTGAGCCTAGCCCTAACAAGTTTATCCTTAAGGCTCTTACATCTCCTAGATTCTATGAGCGGTGGCTCAGGAAACACCTCCCTATGCTCTTCGGAATTCGTGAGCATAGGATGGAGTCTCCTGGCAACCTTCCCCAAACTATTGAGCGCTGGATGATATGTCGCAACAAGTAGAACCCTTTCCCCCCTCCCTTGGTCATTGGTCCTATTTCCTGAATTAGCCAGAAGAGTTTCCCTATCCAACCTACGTACCCTATCCATTTGCTCGTTAACTAAAGACTCTTCGTAGCCCATGTCCTTAAGCCATCCAGCTAACTCACCTACTCTCTCCTGAAATTGGCAATCTTCGGAACATATCCTACGTAACCTAAGAGCCTGACCATAGGGGATCACCTTCTTTGTGTGCCAAGGGTGACAAGACTTCTTGTGCAAGTACTGATGTGTATCAATGGGCTTGGAAAACATGTCTGTCGAAAGGACTCCCCCCTCCCCCTCGCTAACCTGAACATCAAAAAAGCTAATCCTATCCCGTTAGTGCTCGCTAGTAAACCTAATGGTTTCGTGGCAACTGTTGAGATGATTCATGAAAGACTTCAACTTTTCTTCCCCGTGCATCCAGATAAAGAAAACATCATCGATGAATCTCATCCAGATGAGGGGCTTGTCAGGTGAAGCATCCAACAACCTCTCTTCCAACCGGGTCATGAAGAGATTGGCATAGGCCGGAGCGAACTTCGTGCCTATAGCCGTGGCCAATTTCTGCCTATAAAACCTATCATTAAATTCAAAATAATTATTCTCCAAGACCAAGGACGCCAACCCCACTAGGGTATCAGTAGCCACGCCCGGATTTTCCCTCCTATCCAGCGCCCCCCTGATGGCCTCTAAACCCTCCCCGTGTGGAATGCTGGGATAGAGCCCCATAACATCAACTGTACACAACAAGGCCCCCTCTGGTATCTTACCTAACTTTCTTAGCCTAGATAGAAAGTGGTTAGTTTCCTTAACATATAACCTTCTTTGGCAAACCAACGGGTTAAGGTGGTGGTCTAAATACTCTGAAATATGTTCTGTTATAGTACCACAGTTGGAAATGACTGGTCGTCCCTTAAAGGGCCCTGGTCAACATTGATGCTTTGCGCGCAAAGCTCTCCCTCGATACCCTGTGTTCTTGAATTTCTGATGTTTAGAAATTAATATGGCTGCTCGCAGCGGAAGGGAGGGTGGAAGGGCAAGGGCCACAGTGATACAGTAAGAATGTCTTAATAACAAGGAGAGTCAAACGTGCAAATTGCAACTATTTGTGAACTCTTGTAAACTGTTAAAGTATCGTGGACGTTATCATTTCTCTAATTGACCTATGCAGTTTCTTTCAAACGGTGATATCAACGCACAACGGTTTCCATTCCTCACATGATGTTAAATCTTATCATTAGATTAAATCAGCAGGGGCTTGAAGAAAATATGTTTTACGTAGTGGCACTGACCGGTATCGAACTCGGGTTGTGTGCGTGGAGGGACCATTAGCTTACTGCTATGCCAACTAGACTCTGCAGCGAAGCGGACTGCAGTGTTATGTATTGATAACAAGCGAGGGCCACAAAGCATTGATGTTGACCAGGACCCTTTAACACTACTAAAACCCTTGTGGATCTTAGGCAACAAATAAAATCTACCTAGCCTAGAATCTTTAACTTGCAAATAATCAGTCACTTCCTCTAATCCCGGGTCATCCTCCCTCAGCTCATTCAACCTAGAATTAATGGTCTTACCCAAATCTAACGTGGGGTCCACCTCTATTTCTTCATAAACCTGCCTATCGTCTAATTGTCGGTTAGCCTCACTTATGTAGTCCCCCCGATCCCACACTACAATTGCTGATCCCTTGTCCGCTTCCTTGATAACTATGTTCCTATCAGATTTAAGTTGCTTTAAAGAAAGTTGTTCTGAAGAAGAGAGATTACTAAAGTTCTTACCCTCCGGCGAGACAGACAGTACCTCCTTCTCCAGCAGCGAAAGATAGTTTTCAAGAACAGGGTCATCTTTAGGAGGCTACCAAGTAGATTTAACACGGAAATTGTTCTCATCTGTTTCACCATCCTTCTCCTCGTTCCTAAAAAACCACCTAAGTCGCATTCTTCGTTTATATGCTTCGATATCTGACTTTAACTGAGATTTATCGATGTCAGTGGGAGTGGGGGAGAACTTCAGGCCTTTCGAAAGAAGACTGATGTCTTCCTCCGAAAGTTCCCTCCGTGATAAGTTAACCACACTCCCACTGACAAATCGTCCAACCAGTCCTCCATTTTCATCTCCTTCAACAGCCTGTGCGGTGTCTCGCACTTCCTCAGTATCACTCTCCTCTTCCGCAACTTCCCGTTCTCCCTCCAGGTCTGAATGTGCGAACAATGGGTTGTCAGTATGATTCCTTGTCTCCAGTTCTTGAATCCTTTCGGTGGTAAAAGGTATAGCATTCAGCTCACAAAGTTTCTTCGCCTTTCTTATTCTCTTTTCTCCTAACAGTTATCATATACTAAGATGCGTCATAGGAATGACCCGAAACCTTTTGTCTTCCCGTTGTTTCCCCTCTCAGCACTGAAACAACATAAGTCAGAAACTGCGTTTCCCCCACAGCAAAGAACCTTCCCAGCTTTTGCTCCAAAGTCTGAAGTGGATACGAATGGTTATATTTTCTTTCTTTGCAATATGGGGGCTGGGGTACATCCATTTTTATCCAAGGTTCAACTCCCAAGGGAATGATCCTTACATATATCCTCATTGCCGGACTATCAGTTTGTTGGATCTTTATCGTACTCCCGTCCTTTATTTCACGAAAAAGCTAAAAGAGAGGCCAGACTTACTTAGATCGCTTTCTTTTTCCAGCTAAGCTCCAGAGAGGCATAAAGGAAGGTTTTATCGGGGGTCTTGAACGAGAGGGGAAGCTGATTCTGAGCGAAATGGCATTGAAAAAGTCTCACAATCCAATGCTTTCTTTCCAGTCTGGATTATACAACTCAAACTACAAAGAAGCAACCATTCCTTTGAAATGATCAAGAGCTTTGTTTGAGTTTGCAAGGAGGCCCATAGAAAATTTTTCAGCATTGAAATTTTGAAGGAAGGCTTTGAAATAAGGTGAATGCATTCCGTTCGTCTGACACAAGACCAAGGTAATGAATTCCTGGAAATGAGAAATCTCTGCGAGAATGATATGGACGTTTTCTACCACAGAGAGCTCCAAGGGGGATGCAGTGAGAGGGCAAGTTTTTCTGGAGGGCACTGGGCTAAAAAGAGACAGTAGCTCATGTCTTCTCAAACTTTTATTAGATTAGTACGGCTTCTTTCTCCACGCGTTTGGTGTTTTAAGAGGTTCACGGATTCTGTTCCATACCTAGGTGAGCTTTAAGGGGGACTAGAATTAGCGAGTTTTCTTAAGAGCATACGGGTAAATGGAGACAAAAGCCATCTTTCTTCACAGGAAATCGGTTCCAACTAAGATATCATTGGCAAGTAAAAAATGCAAGAAGGTGGCTGTGATACGAAACACTGGAAGACATCTACAAGTTACGAGCCAACCTTGGATGCACTCATCCTCCTAAATATCAGCGGAAAAACTATGTGCAAACCTGAAGTTGAGCAGACATTCTTCAATAAAAGACAGTGGCAAATGGATATTAAGTATCCAAAAAAATCTAAATGGTAGAAATATTACGATAGCTGCTTTCGAGACAATATCTATGGATCTATATGGATCGCGCGTTAATGTGTCATAATAAATAATAAATAATGTTATTATTAAATAATAAATAAATAATAATAAAATAAATAATGTGTCATCTCCAGCTGTACAAAAATTTCTTGATTCATAAGATAATTTTTCACCCATTGTCCTAAGGAACAGCTCCATGGTTAATAGCGTTAGTTGACACTATCCAGATTGGGGGCACCAGATATCATTATACCAGTTAGTCAAGAACAACAGCTCAGTTAGTCAAGAACAACAGCTCCTCAAAGGTCCTTTTTACAGGCATATAGGTCATCATAGAAGCCATTATCAATGCTGAACAGTTGTCAAGTGATTTTTATATCTAGAATGGAAGAAAGATACAGTAAAGCAATGTTTTAAAAACCACTTCTGACCAAGGTAATGTTTCCTCTTAAGCGACTTGATGGAATATCACCCTGATAGCTGTCACCCTCTCTGGCAGATACCAGTGATATCAATATCATCTCATCATTTTGGTATATGTATTACAGCTGATGTATCATTTAACCCAATCATAATCCAGTCGCAGCTTAATAAACATGAGAAACTCAACACTCAAACCACCAAAACATCGATAGATTATAGAAAAATAAAGAAACTCCAGTAATGGGAAAATGTCACCTTAGACACACTATGCAAAATCTAAGATGGGAAATCGTTTAGTAGCATGTTTTACTTATTTTGATTTGTTTTCTGTATCATGCTACTCAAAAGGTACTTGAGTAGTGTCAAAACACTGAAGAACCGCATAGAATTTCTTCTAAGCTGTTTCCATTCACAAATGATTTGCCAAAGGCACAGGTAATAAACACCATTCTCCAACCAGATATAAATTGACCACACATCAGCAGTGTGTTGCTACATGCTATTACGACATTGCCAACAAATTTCATGCAGACAAATTGTTAGCCAAAGGAACAAGATCATTTATCAGTGATTTAAATGTTAACATAGTCGAGCAAGGTACAATGCTTGTCAAAAGTCTTGGAACACCTCTGCTAACTTTGCCTTGTTTTGTGATTTCCCCCTCTCCCCCTTAGAACAATGTTGTTTTGTGGTCAAAAAATTGGGATGACAGGACGATCCGCGACTCTGCTGGAATGCTGGGACAATAACCTTCGAAATCAACATTGCTTCGGGGGAGAGGGGGTATTTGAACCTGATGGCTATGGTTAGAAATGCGGATTATGAAGAAATGGCCTAAGTGTTCCAAGGACTTTTGGCAGGCATTGTCCGAATTTTATTTTGATAACGGTGACTTAGAAAAAATAGGTACCCTATGGGGATGTGCGAGGAATTCCGGTGCATGTGAAATACTGGGGCAAGAATTAGCCTGCTAGCAACCCTCACTATGGGCGACTGGGCGAAAGATATCGGCGAGGGACTTTTTACGACGATGCACTGCGTTATTTAATAAAATTTCTGCAGAATCGTCAAAGATTCGCAATACGAACGCAATGCATCTTGGTTAAAGTGTCTCGCTGCCATCTTTGGTGCAATAGTTTTAATTGTGGAAATAATTATGTGGAAATAATTGTTTTTATTGTGGTTTCAAATGTTAATCTCCCAGTGTTAAAATAGTCCTCTGCGGAGCACCATCTACAGGGGGCAGTCAAAACAGCACACTGCAAGCAAATTTCCGCTTCTGTTTGCGCATGGTCTTTCCCACAATCTAGTCCCCCAAACTAACTTAGCCCTGCCCAGGCGAGTTGCGTGTCTTGTAAGACTTTCTTATTTATGAATCAAGTCGCCACTGCCAGATAAACGTTCGAAATTGAAGCCATTCCCATAGTAGTTCTTCTGGCTTAATTGTCCGCTCCTGGTTATGTTTGAAGAATGAAAACATTATGGAGGGGATTTTCTCCAACCGGAAGCAGATCCATATACCTACCTATATTTTAGATCTTCAGATCATAAACCTGCCTGTCAAGTTGCCAGATAAAACTTCGAAATTGCTGCCATTAAGTAATACTCCTAGCTAATTGCAATTCTAATGACAACTTCAAAGGTCAAACTATTTCAGGTATGCATAGCCTATTGTTACACTTTTGGCACGAAAAGCGTCCGTAGATAGCTACCTACCTACCTACCTACCAACCTCGTTTCCTTCCTATACAGATTTCAGCCCCATCACATAATGTGCTCATTGTTCGCACATAAAGACGATGTCGTGCATCCAAGGGTTTTTGATGGTGCTGATTTCATTGGTCATAACTGCAACTTCATATTCCACATTTTTGACGTCATAATTCACAATTTCCATATTTTCATCGATTTTAGTGTGACACCACGCCTAGAATCCGTCAAATAATCAATCTGCCCAGCTTGCTAAACTTGAATATGATATGATCGATAGATTATTAGTTTATGTATCGGTCTTCTAAAGAAATCCCGATGTTACATCTTTTCGTGGCCTAAAAAATGGGTGAATTCATTAAACATGAAAACGAGGCTGTAACTTATCTTTCTGCCCCTTTAAACTCTGTGTCACTTTTATTGACTTCTCTACTAGCGCTAGTGGTCACAGGCGTGATGAAATATTCTAGTACAGTTAAGAATTGTTACAGACATTTATTTGCAATGGAATCATTCAAAATTGATGACAGACACTCGGACAGACACAGATCATAATCATCTAAACGTGCCCCTTTTAATCATGGTGGGACGAGCCTTCAGTGTGTCCCCTCGATGTTGTCCTTGAGGGATATCAACGACTAAATCAATTGATCAAAGTTACAAGGTCATTATTCTTACGACCTTTGTTTGCAATTTCCACATACTTGTCAACAAAAAGCATTTTACATGTTCAGCTAATCATTTCTAATGCCTTTCAATTTAAGCACGTAAAACACTGCAAGTACACAATAGGAGAGATGCAACGTTACAAAGTCAAAACAATAACTATAGAATTTACGAAGCGCTCCAACTAAAAAATGTTTGAAATCGACTGGTTACAGCCACAGTAAACGATTTTGAAATCGTTCAAACACCCCGCAACGTTTGGCCAAGTGGCCCTAACTTACTTGAGAGGTGTACCATGACTGAGGTGTGCCAATTCTTGTACTTTCGAGTTGATTGAACAAAGTAATATGGAGAAAATTGAGAAAACCTACAGTTAATGATTTTTTCAAAATATGAATTTAGACCATATCCAATTTCATTCTGCATTTATCGTTAAGTGTAGACGTTGTTGACAATCCTCCCTCGATCACGAAGAAACCAGTCTCAGTTTTGATGAATTCGGAAAATATGGATGATGTACAACGACTGGGTACATGATAGTTTTTGTTACTTCCTGTATTATGGAGAAAATGGTGATTACTTTTTGTTAACTGCTGATTGTAAAGTGTGATTCCATTTGCGAGACGGGATTCATCTGTCCTCTGCGGAGCAGTCAGTACAGAAGGAGCCAGGCACCACGGCATGGCATGTGAACTTTTGTCACTAATAAAAGTGTTCATACTTTCGGAGCTTAAGGTTTCTGGAACACACAGCGTGCAATATTGTAAAAGTTGCCTGAAACACATTTATTTGCTACCTCTGCGACCAGTTTCTGCCGTTTTTCGTTGTGCCTCCTAGACTTCAAAGTCCGTTCTGCGGCACTGCTTTCAAGTCACTTAAAGTAGATTTGATTGCCAATTATGATGTCATCAGAAAAAATACGGCTTTTTCGTGGTCACAAATGAAATCAGAACCATCGAAAACCCTAGAATGCATTGAGTTTCTATTCCTGTACGACGCCGATATCAAAATAAAATTCAGACAATGCCTGCCAAAAGTCTTGGAACACCTCTGCTAATTTTGCCTTGTTTTGCGATTTCCCCCTCTCCCCCTTAGAACAATGTTGTTTGTGGTCAAAAAATTGGGATGACAGGACGATCCGCGACTCTGCTGGAATGCTGGGACAATAACCTTCGAAATCAACATTGTTTCGGGGGAGAGGGGGTAATTGAACCTGATGGCTATGGTTAGAAATGCGGATTATGAAGAAATGGCCTAAGTGTTCCAAGGACTTTTGGCAGGCATTGCAGTTCCAGTGGCTCAACTTTAGGTGGTAAGATTAACACGACTCGACTGGTACATTACTATTTTTGGCCTATGGCCTTGGCCAGAGAGTGGCCTAAGTAAAGGAAGAAGTGCAAGTGCCTACCTCTCCCAGCGTTCCATTTTAAGAAAGAAGACATGCAGCAAAGCTACTGTCATCGACAAAGCAGCCCTCATTTCTGATCTCCTTCCACGTCTCCATAATTTTTCAGATTCGTCCAGATTTTCCTGTGATTTGCCTGCTAACTTTCGTTGTCATACGTCGTTTCTTCGAAGCAACAAATGACAAGTTTCTACGCCTTCCTTTCCGAGGCGAAGGCTCTATGCTCAAAAAAATGAATGCGTTTCTTCACGAAGTTATCCTTCTTTTCCAATTTTCTCGAGGACTCTCCTTTCGTAGGACATCTCTAGCGGCGATGCAACTGGATTTTTATGCGTAACATTTTCGAGCGAATTTGTGCTGCTTAGCCCAAGCAACTCAGCAAAACTGTTGCCCTGTGTCCCGCGGGTGCGCACGTGCAACGGCCCCTTTAAGGCGGCTTTTGGAAATTTTTTGTTTCATCTCTCTGACTAGCCATTATGCAGAAGCAAAGGCTCGAAATAATGATAACTAATAACTAGCCACGTTCTATTCTACAAGTTTGTAAGGGCATCTTTTCGGGTGCTGCTCAAATTTCTAATTACAGTACTCTGGAGAAAATTGAATTTACTGAATTTCAGTCTTTAGAATTTTCGAATGGAGGAAATTTGCTCTCTTGCTCACCCGGTCCATGTCAATGGTTTAGTTGGTGTATTTAACTGCTACTGCTTATCATTATCTCCGCCCCTTCTCGATTTTCAATTTATCATAGCTAGCTGAGAAATTCTTGGTGCTTCCTTTTTGATGACGGACTGTGGTATAGAAACCTCCAGTCATATTCTGAAAAATGCTATGGTCTTACAGGAAGACTTGGGCAAGTCCAGGGTCCCTATGGCTATGAGCTACAGTTTTTGAACTCTCTCGGCCCTGCACGCGTGCCCCGGCCAGTCTTGGTTATTCAACTTCTTCCTCCCAAAGAAGCAGAACTACTAGACAAGACCACTGTACGTTAACGCAGCCGCATTGACTAGGATCGACTCCCGGACATCGTTTGTTAATTGGTCCTGCTAAAGAAACAAGATCACTATGGCTCACTTCGATACAGCACGGGATCAACAGCAGAATCGAGACCGAATGCTGCTGTAACATAAGCTTTGTGGTACAACTCTGTTCAGAACCATTTAAAAACATTAAGCAGTTCAAGTTCAGAGCCGGATCGGGACCGACTTTTACACCACAAAATAGCGACTGAGACAGGGTGATGAAATTATTGTGGGGGGGGTGATACTTCTCCCCACACCCCCTCATTTGCGCCACTGAACCCAGAAATATCAGTTGAACAATATTTGATGAAAAAAAGTATTATGAACTTTAGCATGTATCTAATGATATCCAATTTGATTTGAAATAACAAATTTCAAGGAAGTGCCTCATTTCATTGTTTTAATCGTGATAGTGGTAATGATGGAAATCATAACTTTTTCTTCTTATTGTCATAGCAACAAAAAGAATATAGCAATTTGATTTAATCGAGTGATTTTAATTGTTTGCATCAAAAGTTTAATTATCATAGCTACTATTACCAAGGCTTTACGGTTAAGGTGGCTCTGCACTTAAGGTGGCTCACTACCGAAAAAGCTCAAAATTATGAAACAGTGAAAGGTGGCTGTATACCAAGTAAAAATAAGTTCAAAACACAAAAAAAACAATAAGTTAAGGTGGCTCGCTTCTGTTATAAATTTCAAACTGCAACACACTGTGTGTCCTATCGCTCATACTTTTACAGCAAAAATAGAGGAGAGTGGAATCCGCCACCTCAGAAACTCCCAGGTGAAGTAGGGTTAAAGAGTGTGTGTACATGGGAAAGAGTAAGGATACAACTAAGGAGCAGTTAGTGGTGAAAAGAGCAGTGATGAACCTCAAGAGTGGAAATTGAAAAATTGCCTTGCATATATATGAACGCCAACTTCGTAGATCGTACCTTAACGAAACCGTTATGACAATAGTTTGCCCACATAAATTGATTAACAGCTACAAAAGCCAACACCAAACCAATGACATAGGAGAAATTGTGATCAAATTGGAAAATGACCTAGGACTACCGTTAGACTGGTTCTCAGAAAATGGAATGATAGCAAATCCTGAAAAATTCCAGATTATGTTCCTGGGCCTAAAAGATGAAAGGTGCCTGCGCCTTAACATAGAAGGAAAAAAATTACCTACTACAGACACGGTAAAACTCCTAGGCATACAGATTGATAACAAACTTAAGTTAAATAAACACATACACGGACTCTGTTCAAAGGTTCATCAGAAAGTTAGCGCCTTTGCAAGGTTAAATACATATTTATCGCCAGATCAAGCAACTAAAATCTGTAACACCATAATCCTATCGAATTTCAATTAATGCCCCCTGGTATGGCTTTTTTTGCAGTGATCCTGCAAACGATGAAATAAATAGAGCACATAAACGTTGTCTGCGGATACTCTACCAGAACTATGAATCTTCTTTCCAGCTACTATTGAGCCGAGATAACAGCCAAACTATCTATATTAAAAATCTCCAGAAATTAATGACTGAAATCTACAAGTCAACAAAAAAACTAAACCCTTCATATTTATGGGAATTTCACGAGAGGAAAGAAATAATGTATGACCTAAGAACTAAAGACCTGTGTAAACTTCCAAAGATCAAGAAACGTTATGGCGCAGAGTCACTCTCTTTCAGAGGAAGTCTCCTTTGGAACACACTTAGTGACAAAATCAAGCAAAGTCCATCCCTTGCAGCATTTAAGAATAAAATCATGGACTGGTGATAAGTGCACCTGCAGACTATGTTTATAACGTTGTTGTTTAGATATATACAGAACATTTTGTATATTATCAAATAGTTTACTTTTCAGTTGGAATGAATTAGTATTATGTACTAGGTTAAACCCAACTTTAAATAATGTTAATGATGATGATGATAAAACAGGAGCAGCAAATTCCTCCTAAGGAGATTACTGGGTACGACGGCGGGCCAGCGCGGCGCCGCAGGAGCCGCGGCAAGCCTAGTATATCTTTAACTGTTATATACTGTTATATAACTTCTTATTCTTATTCATATTCTTATTCTCTTTTCTCCTAACAGTTATATATCTATAACTGTTATAACTGTCATATAACTGTTATGTATCTATAATATCTATATATAAAGTGAACAATCATAAAGACGAAGAGGGGCAACATCTTCAGAAAGCAGGCATCGAGTTCATCTTTTGCGCTATTATTTTCTTTTCAGTCATCTGCTAACTAGTTTCGGCCACAAGGCCATCATTAGAGCAACTGAAGAATTTTATATATACAACGGCTTTTATAGAGAAAAATTTAATTAAGTATAGTAAATGTCCATATAAGGTTAATGTAACAAGTTCTCGGACTCAGTTCACTCGGTCCGTTTGTTATAAATCGTCAGATCTGTTTTGCTCAGAAGACAGCCTCCTCCTCAGTTTCTGGCCATCTCAGGTTGCTACCCTTCACAGTGGATCCGTGTCCTCTTAGGCTCTGCTGTAATTGTTGTTGTGTTGTGCGTTGCTAGCTGTAAATCATTCATGATGCTGTTGTTGTTGCTGGCGTTGTTGTTTGACGTAGGTCGTTTGATTTTGCGTCAAATTAACTGCCTCGTTTTCTTTTGTTTTCTTGTTGTTGTTGTGGCTGTTGTTGCTGAAATTGTTTTTGACGTACCTTCTTTGATTTCACGTCAGATTGAGTTGCTGCCTAATATCTATATATATATATATATATATATATATATAGTGTAAGATTAGAAGAGGGCGTAACTACTCAAAGAAACAGGCATCTGTGTGGTCTTTTGCGCTTTTTCTTTACCAGTGCTAACTAGTTTCGCCCACTAGGGCATCTTCAGAGCAACTGAATAAATTTGACAAGTCAACCTATATTTATAGTCAAAGAGTTTGATTACAAAGATTGATGTCCATATAAGGTCCTTCCGGTTCTTCGTATAACGTTTGAGCTTCATCCAACTGAGGATGAGCTTCTTGGTTGATGTTGTTGTTGGTGTTCTTGTTGTTCTTTGTTCTTTCACGTCAGATTGTTTCTTGGATTTTGCTGTGTTCCTTCTTGCTGTTGTTGTTGCTATTGTTCTTCGTTGTCTTTGTTTTGATTGATGTTGTCATTGTTGTTGGTGTTCTTGTTGTTCTTTGTTGTTTCACGTCAGATTGTTTCTTGGATTTTGTTGTGTTGTAAGTGTACGATTAGAAGAGGGCGTAACTACTCAAAGAAACAGGCATCTGTGTGGTCTTTTGCGCGTTTTCTTTACCAATGCTACCTTTTCTTTACCAGTGCTTTTTCTTTACCAAGCACTGGTAAAGAACAAGCGCAAAAGACCACACAGATGCCTGTTTCTTTGAGTAGTTACGCCCTCTTATATATATATATATATACATATATATGTATATATATATATATATATATATATATATATATATCGAAACTTAAAGAAGGCATTAGCAAAAACAACTCCCGATTCTGTGGCGACTAGTTTCCTCTGTTCATGCAGACTCTTCAGGCCAAAATGATAAATCTACGATATATTTACATATATATAAATATGTCTTATATATTTCTTATATATTATTTCTTATTATTATTAGTATGGTGCTCAACGAGATGGACGTGTCGTGAGACGCTCCTTGTTTTTGTGCTTCCTTTAATGGTAATCCGTCGTAGCTGCCGCCGAAAATGCTGCCTTGATTATCAATTATCACCAGAAGCTTAGTAATAAATACAATTGATACAAAAGCTGAAGAATTACGCGAAAGATGCCATCAAAGCCGGGAAAGTCATTCGTCGTGAGTGTTAAAACACTGCATGGATTAGGCCACTCGATGAATTCACCTCAAATCTAAATGACCAGGAGTGGATGGAATTTGAAAAACAAGAAAGGGCTTTTCGTCAGTCTCTGAGCAGCAGGGAAGCATTTTACGATAAATTTATCTGCAATTGTTGGGGATACGTGCGAGCTCAAGTTGACGAGGCAGTGGATATCACCTCGGGGACTATGAACGCATGCGTAGTGAGTAAAATTTATCGATTTGAATACGTAATGTCACTATTTTCATCAGGAATTTTTAGTCATTTGAAAGACAACCGGTAGTCAGACATTCGAAGGAAACCACGTCCGCCTCAGAACAATCAATTTTCGATGGGGGAATAATAATAACAGTTTTCGAAATCCCTCTCACGATATCGTTTCATGGAAGCTTGGCAAAGAAATGTATTTATCCGATAAGCAAAGGGTACTCACTCATAGGAGGCCTACCCACCTTTTTTTGGGTTTCAGTGTCTCATCGCATAGGTTTGTCTCAAATATGGGCTCGTCGAAATTTCGTCAATACAGCAAATGCAAGTGTGAAATCTGGGCTTTCGACACCAATGCTCAGAGGGCTGGGGTTTTCCCTAGGCCAATAGGCCTATCCACGTGAGATTAACCACCGCTCAACATTTACTTCTGTACCAAGCTTCAAGAACGATCGGTCATGAAATCTTTCTTTGCTATTTCTTGCAGGCAAATATCAAACAAAACTGCAGTCAAGAATCGATATAACATAAACAAAGTTTCCCGTAAATTGAGCTGCGAATCTTCCCTCAATACTCGGTGTCACTGCAACGATCTTGGCAACAGCTGAATGTTCAACCGATGTCTACAGCGCATGCGTTCATAGTCCCCGCGCTGATTGGCTGTCAAGTTGACCCAAAAACAAAGCGAGAAAACAATAGGGGGAGTACTATATATCCCCAACAAGCAAGGGAGATTTTAGCAAATGGAAAAGAGTCCTGAAAGTTATCACGGGAATATTCGTGAAAGGCGGAGAATTTCAACAACAAAGTTTCAATGGCAAGCCATGGAACTTGAATCTTTGCAAATATTGTTTACGCATTTTGAATTCGTTACCAAAGGAACCGTCCCTTGGTGATTACAGAGATGAGTCTTTATTGTTCCAGTTAGAAAAGCATTTGTTTTATGTGAACAAAACAATACAGCCATTCTTTTCACTAAGACAAGGCGTGTTTACGGATGATACAGTTTCCAGAAGTAAATTAACAGATCTTTGGCTGCACAAAAGAAAGATAGCAATTCAAATTATAAAGAACGATTGTAAATGGCCAAACAAAACACGAGCAGAAATTGATCAAACGGGAACAGAGGCGTTCTATCGAAATGAAAAACTGTTCCTTTTAGAAAGTGATACTGGAAGAGGGGATGAAACATTTTCCCTTGCTGATGACGATGAAAATGATATCGAAGAAGTTAGGCCATTTAATGAAGAAGAAATTGAGTATGTTGTGAAAATATTACCCAATGGGAAATCTGCAGGGCTGGATGGGGTTGTGTACGAGGATATCAAGAGAGATTTTAGTGCAATTAAAAGTGACATTGCTGGCATATTCGATACAAGCTTAAAAAATAGAAAAGTACCCTCCGAATGGAAACATGACATAGTGCAAAGAATTCCGAAAAAGAATTATAACCGTGAAGACCTAACGACACTTCGTGATATATCTTTATCGTCTGTTATATACAAATTATTTTCGCGTTGCATCATAAAGAGAATTTTGCCCTTCATCGAGCCACAAATTGAATTTTGGCAAAGGGCTTTTCTTAAGGGAAGAAACAGGCAAGATTTAATTTTTAGCCTGAAAACAGCATTGGATGACTTTTGACACATTAGCACAAAACTCCATATTCTATTTATCGACTTTGCAGATGCTTTTGGCAGTATAAGGCATAAAGAAATTGCAACCACATTGCGTGAATACAACGATCCGACTGTATACTGTAAGATTATTGAGCACATATATGACCGCCCCAGCTTTCAAGTTATTTGTGGAAACAACTTAGAAAATCTACATCACTGGGGGGGGGGGGCACAAAAACAGGTGACCCTTTAAGCGTTTTGATTTTTCTAATGATAGTGGATAAAGTACTAAAACCAGCCTTCAGTCATGCCCTTGTTAGTATGAATATAGAAAATGAAAGAAACATTAGGCCAATTCCAATTCAAGCATATGCAGACGACATTGCAATGGTAGCTTATGACTTAGAACTACTAAAAGAGATGATAATGAAATGCGAGCCACTCTTTGATCAAACTGGTTTGAAAGTAAAGACATCTAAGTGTGCGTTGTTTTATGAACGAAGGTCGGGTAACAATTGGTATAAGGGAAAAGCTGACAAAAAGCCAGCAATTAAAGTCCAAGGAGAAACAATAGCAACGTACAAGAGGTCTGAATCTTATAAGTATCTAGGTAAATCGTTTACCATAGCAGGCGAAGACGAAAAACAAGTTCAGAATTTTATCGAAGAATTCAAAGATATAATTGATAAAAGCAAGGAATGTATGCTCCCTATTCCTTTAAAACTCAGTACTATCAGTAACATGGCTTTAGCAAAGATTTCACATCACTTTGAAAATACAAATATAGAAGAAAAACAGCTTGAGGAATTGGATTCAAAGATTGCGAAAACTGTTAAAGAAATGTTTTATTTATATCCCAAGAGCAGTGACAAGACATTTTTCGTCAATAGACTACTTGGGGGACTTGGGATAAAGAGACCATCAAACGTATATAGGGCAACACGTGTATCTAATTTGATAAAAATGCTGAATCATGATGACATACAGTATCTGGCAAGGAAATCTTTGGAATTTGACATGAAATCACGTGGTGTTGGACAGGCAGATAGCGAAATCAATTTCCTAGGTTATGCATTAGATGCTAATGGAAGACTAGCAAAGACAAAAACATATGGAGGGAACTCTGATTGGCATGATCTACTTTTCCATGCTAACAAGTTTAATGGATCAATTATCTACAAAGAAGGTTTTGCTGTGGTTGTCGTTAATGGCAAGGAGCTGAATAGGAAAGATTTAAAAAGAGAAATCGAGGGAAAATTAGAGCAACAAGATATCATTAAGAGCTGTGAGCTCCGCATGCAGGGAAACTTTATAGGAATGGAGAACATAGACAGAAAGATTTCGCATCAAGTTTATTACGGATGGAAACTGTCTGATAGCTTAGTCAAGTTTATTCTACGTATTTGACGTAAAGTTTTTATTCTTATTTATTCTATATAGTTTATTCTACGTAAGTCAAGTTAATTCCTAGAGCAAAAAATCCGAAAAAAGAATTCAACATCCACGTTATTTGTCAACAAAATGGTAGAAACAGCCTTTCCACCAATCAGAAATGCATTGCAACAGCTAAACCAAAGGAAGCCTGATATATTAGAGATAAAAAAGAACAAGAGAGAATGTGAAATTGTTGAAGTCACTGTGTGCTTTGATTTGTATATGGATACATCTTACCAAGAAAAAGAAAATAAATATCAACCATTAATAAACTTACCGAATCGACATGGAATTACAACAAGTATGAGTGTTATGTGCTTTGGATCACTTGGGACCGTACATACGAATGTGAGGAGAAACTTGAAGAGGCTAGGACTATCAGGGGAAGAGGCAAAAGAAACAATGAAGTGGTGCAGTGTATCAAACATGATTTGTGGTAGCATCATATGGCAAAATAGGTGCAAAAAAGTGCATGGACAGTAGGACTGCTAATTTCTGGTGATATGCAAGGAACATATTTGGCTATAAGACATTTTTTAATACAGTTTGTTTCTTAACTTGCCAAATCATATCCGATATTATTATCATTATTATCATTATTATTATTATTATTATTATTATTATTATTATTATTATTATTATTATTATTATTATTATTATTATTATTATTATTATTATTATTATTATTATTATTATTATTATTATTATTGTTGTTATTATTATTATTATCATTATCATATTGTACATTCTCGGGTTAGATGTGTTCCGGTTTATGCTTTGAAAGCAAGTTGCAACAAGCAACTAAAGGTTTCAAAGTCAATCTCAAGCTTCTTCAGGTTTCTAACACCTTCCTCAATATTCTCGCTGTGCCTAATAATGCTGTTTTTTTGGACATGTCCAGTTCTCAAATCAATCCCAATCTTCTCTATCCATTTATCAAATTCTTTCGATACTGCTCCCAATGCGCCAATAACAACAGGAATGACAGTCACTTTCTTCATGCCCCACATAGTTGCTACTTCTCTTTTCAAGTCCCCATACTTTTCAATTTTTTCTTGCTCTTTCGTTCTTACTCGAGAATCCCACGGCACTGCTACATCAATGATCTGGCATTCCTTTGCATCTTCATTTACCACCACAATGTCCGGTCTTCTTGCTTCAATTTCGTGATCGCACTGGATGCTGAAATCCCACAATATCTTGGTATTTCCCTTTCTTGAAACACCCTCCGGCTGATGTTCGTACCACTTATTTGCCCTGTCAATGTCAAGCTCGCCACATAACTCCCAGTGTATATTCCTTGCAATGTTATCATGCCTTCTCTTGTATTCTCGCTGGGCTAGCATCTTACATTCGCTCACAATGTGGTTGATAGTCTCTCCTTTTTCACCACATAACCTGCACAGAGGTGACTCCAACGTTTTATCAATATGATGTTTCACATAGTTTGTTCTTAATGCCTGATCTTGTGCAGCAAATGTTAATGCTTCCGAACCAGCTTTCAAATCACCATTTTTGAGCCATCCCCAGGTCTTATCTTTATTAATGTTTTCATCCATGTCTCTAATGTATTGTCCGTGCATTCTTTTCTCTTTCCACGCTTGTTCACTTGCGTTGATCTGCATTCTTTTGAATTCTTCCGGTCTTACTGTCTCCTCTGTTTTGATGGTCGTTTTCATACTTGCCACTTTCAGCATTGGTTCATTACTTTGCTTCACGTACCAACCCAAGCTGTTCTCTTCACCCTTTATACACCATTCGCAACTAATTAGTCCCCTTCCTCCTTTGCGCCTTGGTACATACAACCGTGCAACGTCGCTCTTTGGGTGAAGCGTTTTATACATTGTCATCAATTTCCTAGTTTTTCTATCCATCCATTCAAGCTCTTCCCTTGTCCATTTCAGCAACCCAGCTCCATATCTTAAGAGAGAAATCGCCCACACATTGATTGCCTTTACTATATTATTTCCATTCAATTTCGACTTCACTATCAATCTCGTCCTTCTCAGATATTCATATTTAAATTTGTCTTTCATTTCTTTTTCCTTGATGTTGTCCAGTTCCAATATCCCAAGGTACTTGTAGCCATCCTTCTCTACTTCCTTAATCGTCTCACTATTTGGTAGTACTATACCATCCGTTTTGTTTAATTTTCCTCTTTTCATAATCACTACACCACACTTCTTTATCCCGAATTCCATTCCTATATCTTTACTGATCACTTGCACTGTCTTAACCAAACTGTCAATCTCCCTTTCATTTTTCCCAAAGAGTTTCAAGTCATCCATAAACAGTAGGTGGTTCACCTTCAAATTTCCCTCCTTGATAACATAACCTGCCCTTATCTTTCGCAGAACTTTAGTTAATGGTATCATGCAAATTACAAATAGCAATGTTGAAAGGCTATCACCTTGAAAGATTCCCCTTCTGATGTCAACTTTTCCCAGATTCTCCCCACATGATGTTAGCTCTGTTGCCCAATTCTTCATGGTATTTTCTATAAATTTCTTGATGTTCTCAGAAATTTGGCTCAGCTCTAAGCATTCCAAAATCCACGAGTGCGGAACTAGGTCATATGCCTTGCGATAGTCTACCCATGCCATGGCTAAATTTTTATGTCCTTTTTTGCAGTCCTGCAAGATCACTTTGTCTATGAGGAGTTGATCTTTCGTTCCTCTGCTTTTCCTTCTACATCCTTTCTGTTCTTCCGGCAGTATGTTGTTTCTTTCTAAGTACTCATACATACTCTCAGCTATTACTCCAGTCAACAGTTTCCACATCAATGGCAAACAAGATATAGGTCTGTAATTGTCAACTGAGTTACCCTTTGAATGATCTTTCTGGCACAAAACAGTTCTTCCTTGAGTCATCCAGCTTGGTACAGGTATTCTGTTCTTAATCATATCATCCATTTGACTCGCAATTCTACCATGTAATGATGTCAGTTTCTTTATCCAATAACCCTGAACGCCGTCAGGGCCTGGGGCCTTCCAGTTTGGTCTCTTTTTGCACTGTTGTCTTATCAAATTTTCTGTGATTTCTATATTTTCCTGCTGTTCACCTTGTTGTTCTACTCTCAGGTCATTTAACCATTCTGCATTTTTATTATGATGTTTTTCATTGCCCCAAATATCTTTCCAAAATGCTGTACTTTGCTGGGCATCGGGTTTCACTTCTTGTTTTCGATTCTCTCCATTAAGATCTTGGTAAACCTTTTTCTGGTCGTAGCGAAACATTCTATTTTGCTTATATTGTTCTATTCGTTGTTCATACCTCCTGATCTTAGCAGCCTTTGCACTAAGCCTTTGCTTGAGTTCCTCTATTACAGTATTTAATCCTTTTTTCTTGATGTGATATTTATGTTCCAGGTTGTTATATTTCTCCTTATTTCTTATTTCGTTTCTTTTGTATCTCTCCAAGATGTTGATATGTTTTCTTATTTCATTTATTTTCTTTCTTATTCTTCTTCTCCAGAATGGTTCCTTGTTTCTCTCTGGTCTGTTCTCTTTGACCTTAAGTCCCACTTTCTGTCCCACGTATGTAGCCACTGCAGCAATCAACTTATTTGTGTCCGAAATCGTTGAAGTTTGGATGAAGTCAATCACCTGGTTCACCTTTTTTATTTCTTGATGTAATTTACTTCTTTCGATTTTCTTAAACCCCTTAGGAGCTTCCACGTTGCTTTCTTTCATCATGTTGACGATGCTATCTACAATCTCTGTTTGTTCTTCATTCATGTCCACTTCTCCCCCTGCTATCTCAATCTCAACCTCTTCCGGTTCTACTTCCTCTACATTGTCTGCATCATTAACATTTCTCTCTTCAGTTAAATCAACCTCCTGTTCTTCCTCTTGTAGCACTCTCCTCTTAATCTCCTCAAGTTCAACCAACGCCAGCCATTCATTCTTTCTGATTGCTCTTGCCTGATCACACAAACGTTGTTTACTACATTTAAAAATTTCCCTTTCATTCCATATCCGATGCATCCTTTGCCTATATCCTTTTACTGGTTTATTATTTTCATCCATTGGTTTACTGAGATAATAACACTTCATGACAGCAATATTAATCGCCTTATTCCATTTCATTCTGGCAGTCACAGGATTACGACCGGGCCACGCTGCTCTTCCATGAGACACCTGCCGGGCGAGGAACCTTCATCATCATTATTATTATTATTATTATTATTATTATTATTATTATTATTATTATTATCATTATTATTATTATGATGGTCCTTTTATCTAAACACAGCTTCTAGCTGGATGTTATGTTGATACCAAAGTCTAGACATCAAGTAACTCCCAGTCACTTCAGGTGTCCAGTACTTTCCTGAGTATTCTTCCTGTACCGAGTAGGCTTGCTTGTTGTATTTGTCCAATATTACATTTGATATCGATACTCTTTAACCATTCTCCAAGCTTTGCATTAACAGTGCCTAGTGCCCCAATAATAACTGGTATTATCTTTACGCTTTTACAATTCCAGATCTTCTTCAGTTCCCATTTCAAAGCTTGGTATCTCTCCAATTTGACTTCTTCAACTTCATTGATGTTCATATCAAATGGGCAAGACACTTCTATTAGAAGGCACTCGTTGTTTTTCTTGTCATGTAAGGTAATATCTGGCTTATTATGTTCCAGCTTTTTATCTGTTTGTATATTGAACTCCCATTGTATCTTAACAAGATCATTTTCTGATACCTTCTCAGGAACATGATCGTAAAATTTTGTGGCTGCCTGTAGATCATATTTCGTACATAAATTCCAGTGAAGGATTTGCGCGACTTTATCGTGTCTCCACTGCTTGTAATATTTCTGCGTAAGCTTCTCGCAACTTGATACTATATGAGCAACTGTCTCGTTCTCTTTTCCACACATCCTGCATAGAGGACTGATGTTTTGACCCTGTATATTAGCTTTCATGGCATTGGTTGGAAGCGCTTGGTCTTGTGCAGCCATAATAGTGCCCTCTGTCTCTTTTTTCAACGTTCCTTGCCTCAGCCATGCCCATGTCTCCTTACTGCCTTGTTCAGCTGCTATCTTTGCAAACTGACCATGCATTGTGTGAGCGTGTGGCCGAGTGGTTAAGGCGTCTGACTCGTAAGCCAAAGGTCAGAACGGCCGTAGGTTCGAATCCCACGCTGGACAGTTTGGTCGCTGTCCGTTACACTAGCCCGGGTCGACCAGAGCCATGTGAGGGAAATCTGGTAGCTGTGGCGGGTAGCTGCGGCGGAGTGATGGTAAAACATCCGTGGCCCCTGCTGGAAATAAGTCTCTCAGACTTTCGCGGGCTAGCCACGTTAAATATAAATACCTACCTACCTACCTACCATCGGTTTCTGATGATATGATGCTTTTCTCTTTTGCTGCACATGCTTCATTGTTATTGTTTCATCCGCTCTCTTCAGTATTCCTTCGTCTATTACTGCTTTCAAAAGATCTTCTCGAGAGCTACTTGCATAAGCAAACAGACTGCCACTTTCTACCTCAACGCAATTCTGAACACTTATCAAACCTCTTCCTCCTTCTCTTCTTTTAAAATAGAGTCGATCAACGTCTGCTCGAGGGTGTAATGTCCTGTAAATCGTCAATAGCTTTCGCGTTTTGGTATCCATCGTTCTTAATTCATCTATCGTCCATTTAACTATTCCAGCTGCATACCTTATCACTGAAACGGCTCCACTGTTTATGGCTTGGATAGTGTTTCCGCCATTTAGTTTTGCTTTCAAGATGTTACGTACTCTGCGAATATATTCTTTTCTTATCCATTCCTTTATTTGGTCGTGGTTTACACCATCAGCTTCTAATACACCTAAGTATTAAGTATTTATACCCCTCTTCTTTCTCTACTGACTTTATTCTTTGTCCATCGGGGAGGCAAATTCCTTCACTACTTATAAACTTTCCTCTTTTCATTATCAGTACAGCACACTTTTCCACCCCTAATTCCATCTTGATGTCTTTGCTAAAGACTCTAACTGTGTTGACTAAGTTATTAAGTGGCTTTTCATTTTTGCCAAATAGCTTTAAGTCGTCCATGAACAATAAATGACTCACTCTGCTCTTCCCTTTGCCAAGATCATATCCCTCTTTCCCTTTTCTAAGGATTAATGTTAGAGGAATCAGTGCGATAACAAATAATAACGGAGAAAGACTGTCTCCTTGAAATATACCTCGCTGGATTCTTACATTCCCAAGCGACACCCCTCCAGCTGTTAATCGGGTGCTCCAATGCTCCATACTGTTAGAAATTAAATTCTGGATGTTTTTAGCTGCACCAAACATATCGAGACATTCAAGAATCCACGTGTGCGGAAGGAAGTCGAAAGCCTTCTTATAATCAATCCCCCGGGGGGGGGGGTAACTTAACTTGTCTATGGTACGGGGTTGTGCCATTTTTTAGGGTACCTTTTTCATGATAGTTTCCGGATTTATGGGTATGGTTTTCAACAATTTGTGGCATCTTCCGGATTTTTGGGTATACTTTTCTCTCTCAGAATTCAGTTATTGGTGAGCTTTTTTGGCATTCCCGGATTTATGGGTATGATTTTCAGAATTTCTCCGGATTTATGGGTATACTTTTGAGAAATTTCTCCAGATTTATGGGTATACTTTTGAGAAGGTTTTCCGGATTTATGGGTGGTACTTTCACGATTTGAATGGCACAACCCCGTATCTTGGAAACTCAAGTTACCCCCCCCCCCCCGGGATCAATCCAGGCCATTCTAAGTCCTGAGAGCCTTCGTTTACAATTTCGAATCACCATCCTATCTATTAGCAATTGATCTTTAGCCCCTCTGGATCTCTTCCTGCATCCTTTTTGTTCGTGGGGTAGCAGACTGCTGTCCTCAAGATAGTTGTACAAACTGTTTGCTACCATACCCGTCAGTAACTTCCACATGAGAGGCAGACAGGTGATTGGTCTAAAGTTTGATGCCACTGTTCCTTTATTCGTATCTTTCATGATCAGTGTTGTTCTGCCTGATTTCATCCATTTTGGCACTGAAGTTCTTCCTTGTACACAGTTATCTAGTTGATCCTTTATTCGGTCATGAAGGCTGTTAAAATTCTTCAACCAGTACCCTTGCACTCCATCAACACCAGGTGCCTTCCAGTTTGGGATTTTGCTCAGTTGTCTTACAAGCATTTCTATGTTAATTGTCAACTCGCTTTGCCTTTCAACTCCATTTAACTCTTTTTTCAGATCATCTAGCCATTTTACATCCCTATTGTGATCTACTTCCTTTTCCCAAATTCCTCTCCAAAACTCTCTACACTCTTCAGCTTCTGGTACACCTTCATCGCATCTTACCAGACCGTCAATTTTCTCATACAACCTCTTTTGGTTTGACTGAAATAACCTGTTTTGAACAAACTGATTATGCCTTTCGTTGTATCTTTTAATCTTTGCAGACACTGCGATAATTCGTTGTTTCAACTCCTCTGCTACAACCATAATGCCCTTTTTTGAGATGTTGTACTTCTTCTCCAGCCTTGTTGCTAGTTGTTGATTTTTCAGTTTGCCTTGCATGATCCTGTCAACTCTACTGAGGTCTTTTCTCAATGACGCTACTTGATCACATAATCTTTTCTTCCACCATAACTCTTTTTGCTTCTTTTCCTTTCGTTTAACTCCCAGTTCCTCTTGTACAACAACTGCAGCTGCTAGAATCAATCTATTTGTCTCAGTTATATCGTCTGTATGGATATATCGTAATGCGCTATTAACCTTCCTCATCTTCTCTTTTAGGGTGTTTCTGTTAACATTTCTCAAATTCATTGGCATTAATTCCTCGGTTCCTTTGTATTTGGCTTTCACATCCTGAAGTATTTTTCTTGACTCCTCGTCGATTTCCGACGATATTTCTAAGCCTCCTCTGTCATTCTGACTCTCAGATTGCACGTTGTCATTCTCTCTTGGGCTGTAGTCTCTTTCTATTTCTCTTTCTCTTTCAGACTGCATGTCATTACATCTAGATTTAATTTCTTCAAGTTCTAACTTAGATAACCATTGATTTGTCTTGATGGCCCTCGCTTGATCTGCCAGTCTTTGTTCTGTAGCTTCAAATACACCGACATTCAACCATGTTTGTAGCATTCTTTTCCTATACCCCTTTTCGTTGGATCACTTTTGTAATAACAATGCATTACAAGCCTATTTACCTCTCTATTCCATGTTTGTCTAGCAGTAGCTTGATGACGACCGGATGCTGCCTGCTGTCCCACAGCATTCCTGCCGGGCACGACCCCTTCGCCATTTCTGGCTCCAGTACCGTTTATGCCGTTATTTTCTTCTGTTTTTGAGTTCATTTTCATCAAATAATTGAGAAGTTGATTTCAAGTACAACAAACAGCAGTATTTTTTTCGTGACACCATCACTAGGGAGGTTGCCAACCAAAGCTAAAGAGTCCTCCCTACCCATGAGACAGACTTAACCCCGCCGGACGCCAACCCGGAACTTCAAAGGTCTCGGGGTAGGCTAACAAGTACTACACCTTGCCTTAGGGTGACCTGGAGGTAGTTGTGGCAAAGGGTAACCTCATTCCCCCACGTCGAAACTCCACAACAGGATGTAGTTTTACGTCATACCCAGGACATTTATTATTATCATTATCATTATTATAATAAACGGAACCACCATCAAAAATTAACAGAAAAAATTAAAAAAGAAAACACAACTGCTAAAATTCGGACGTTTCGATAAAAATCTTCTTCAGCACAAACTTTCCAAAGGACAACCGAGAATTTATAATACACGATAAACAACCTAACTTAAAAATAAAATTACAATTACATTTTGTAAAAAAGAACCCCATCCTTAGTAAACATGACTGCTATTGAAATTAAATTCAAGTGGGAGTGAAAAATCACGTTTGAGTTCAAAGTGCTTGGTCCCCCGGGTCCCCAAGGCCGCCCAGAAGGACCCAACGACAAAGGACCCAAACTCTGAGTCCTTCTCCCCTGAGTCCCCCCGAGCAACCCAACGACCCAAGAGACCCAGCGCGATCCAGGCTCCAAGCGTAAACAAGAAAATGAAATGTTTGGCTGATTAGCAATTATTTCCCCTTTGAGACCAGATAAATCACAGACCAAACCCCCGAGGAATACAGCCGGCAACCCCGCAGCCCTCCCATATGACCTTTCAATGATTCGCAAATTGCTGAATCTTGAATGGCTTGATAGGGCATTCCACCCTAACGCCACATGCAAAAAACATGAAGCCAAAAAGGAAGACGGCAGAGCACTGCCAACCGAACCCCCCAGAGACACCAGATTCAATGGCAGGAATTAGGCCATGCCACACGCAAACATATCGAGTTCCACATCTGCCGCCCGTTCATTCAAACCCTTGGGTAAAAAAGTTCCCAGCCTGTATTGCCAAAATAGTTCCTTACGTCGCAACGAAAAGACATTGTCAGCCCCATCGATCATTTTAACCCTAACCTCAAATTTCCCATTGTGATTCCCCTCAAAGAAATGACTAAAAAAGTTTGCTTGTGGGATTAATTTACCCCTGTCCAGTGATCCCTCGTTATGTTTGCGTGCGTAAGATCTAAAATAAGATTTGTACACGTTGAATCTTTGCCTAAATTTGGTTTTGGTACTACCTACATATTTTTTGTTGCAAATTTCACATTGTAGTAAATACACAACGTTTTCTGAATTGCAGTTATACCTCCCCGAAAAGTTTTTGAAAGATCTATTTTCGTCGGAATTTTCAAAACTATCCCCCTCAGTTATGACATTGCAGATCTGGCAACTCTTCCTGCCATTGCACCTGTAGGTACCCTTAGCCAACGGAGGCTCACCAACACTCGGTAATTTAGCTCTAACAAGTTCATCTTTGAGATTTTTGGCCCTCCGAAATGACAAAAAAATCTTGTTTTGGAACACTTCTTTGTGTTCATCGTCTACCAAAAGGACTTTTGAACTTTCTTTTAGAATTTCATAAACTTTGTTGAGAGCTGGATGATAGGTAAGTACCAAAGGTATTTTCTTGTCATCCTTATTTTTAGGTTGCCCATCCAAAAGACTTAAACGATCGCGATTGCGGACTTTGCTGAATTGCTCAAGAACCTCATTCTCACCATAACCCCTATTAACCAGCCACCCCTTAAGTTCCCCTACCCTCTCATTAAAAAATCGATCCTCAGAACAAATCCGCCTAATCCGCAAGGCCTGGCTGTAGGGTATACCCTTTTTAGTGTGACCAGGATGACATGAGGTACGATGAAGGAGTTGATGAGTATCCGTTGGCTTAGTAAACAAATCTGTGATTAATCGATCGCCCTCCCTTATCACCTGAACATCGAGAAAATTTATCCTCTCCCCTGACCAATCTGCAGTGAATTTTATCGAGGGGTGTGCTTGGTTAAGGAAGTCTATAAATCGATCATTATTATTATCATTATTATTATCATTATCATTATCATTATCATTATTGTTATTATTATTATTATCATTATTATTATTATTATTATTATTATTATTATTATTATCACTATCATTATTATAATTATTATTATTATTATTATTATCATTATTATTATTATTATTGAAAGATAACGCACATTGTTCTAGTCAATGGATTGTTCTTCTTGGCTTCTTGGGGTTTGATGTCAACAAGACTCATCAAACCTCAAGGACCTTTGTGAGGATCCTTGCTGTATGCAGGATAACAGTTTTCTGTAGTTCACCGATTCTGGTCTCAATGCCAATGTCTGTCATTCTTTTCTGCAGTGTCTTTAGGGTAGTTCCAAGTGCCCCCAATACGATAGGAATGACCACTACCTCCATGTCCCACAGCCTCTTCAGTTCTCGTACGAGATCTTGGTACTTCTCAATCTTCTCCATCTCTTTACTGTCCACCCTGCTGTCATATGGGATAGCAATGGGATAGGATGGGATACCTGAGCCTTGTTTGTCTCTTTATCAATGACTATCATATCTGGACGTCTTGCTTGGATGATGTGGTCTGTCTGCACTGTAAAATCCCATAAAATCTTACATTTTTTGTTCTCTATCACTGAACCTGGCTCTTGTTGATACCATTTATCCTTTACTTCGATGCCATACTTTCTACAAACATCCCAGTGCACCCTCCTACCAACCCAATCGTGTCTTCTCTTGTACTCTCTCTGTGCCATCTTACTACACTCACTTATTAAGTGGTTCACTGTCTCGTCCTTTTCTCGGCACATTCTGCACTTACTTTGTTCCTGAGTATTATCAATTTTCGCCTTGATCACATTTGTACGGACTGCTTGCTCTTGTGCAGCATCTATTTCCCTCTTCAAGTTTCCCTGCTTTAGCCATAGCCACCTGTCCTCACCAGTAATGTCATCAGTTTGCCTCAGAAATTGTCCGTGTTCCATCTCGAATTTTGTCCAGTCAAGAAATGCAGCTGAATAGCTGAGCAGCGATACTGCCCAGGTGTTGATACCTTTTATGAGATTCCCTGCATTTAGCTTAGTTTCCAGAATTTTTCGGACCCGTCTTTTGTACTCTTTCATAACTTTATCTTTCATTTCCTGGTGTTTTATCTGATCTGCTTGAAGCATTCCCAAATATTTGTAGCTTTCTCCATCCTTTACTGACTTAATCACAGACTCGTCTGGTAACTTAATCCCATTTGATGTAGCTACCTGTCCTCTTTTCAACACTAGCATGGCACACTTTTCTATTCCAAACTCCATTCAAATGTCTTTGCTGAAAATCCGAACTGTTTGAATCAAGGAGTCCAATGATTTTTCATTCTTCGAATACAACTTTAGGTCATCCATAAATAAATGATGATTAACCTTCTCTCCAGTCTTAGAAAATTCGTATCCTGCCTTTGACTTCCTCAATATGTGGGTTAAAGGAATCAGCGCAACTACAAACAGCAGAGGAGATAATGTATCTCCTTGGAAGATTCCTCTCTTGATCTTTACTTCTCCAAGCATTTGTTCTCCACATGTTAGTTCTACTCGCCAGGTTTTCATACACTCCTCAAGGAACTGCCTGAGCTGTTCATTAACCCCCAAATCCTACAGGCACTCAAGAATCCATGAATGGGGGATCATGTCATACGCTTTACGGTAGTCTATCCACCCCATTGCAAGCCCTTTCCTCCTTTGCTTAACCTCCCTTAGTACCATTCTATCTATATATAGCAAGTCATGCGTGCTTCTTGATTTTCTCCAACAACCTTTTTGCTCTTCTGGTAGCAGTGATCTTGAATCTAGATATTCGTACATTTCATTAGCAATTATTCCTGTCAACAGTTTCCATAGTAGCGGTAGGCAAGTTATAGGCCTGTAGTTACTCGCAATATTACCTTTCTCTTTGTCTTTCTGCATCAAGATCGTTCTCCCTTTGGTCATCCAGTTTGGTGTTCCATTTTCCAAACATTCTTCAAGGTGCTTTCTGAGGGCTTTATGCATACTCTTGAAGTTTTTCAGCCAGTATCCTTGTACCCCGTCAGGACCCGGTGCTTTCCAATTGGGTATCTTTCTCAGTATTTGCTGCATTTTTTCTCCTGTGATGATGAATCGTTCTCGCTCTACGTTGTTTCTCCTCATTTCATCCTTGAATTGCCCTAGCCATTCAGCTGATTCATTGTGCTCTTTCTCTACCAGCAAAGCTGGGGGCGTATGGATTTAGTATCAACAGTCTTTGCCTGATGTATGACTATCTAAATAACAGATATCAAAGGGTAAAGATTGGTTCAATCAGAAGTACTCCACGCAAAATACATGTGGGGGTTCCGCAAGGGTCAGTATTAGGACCCATGCTATTCAACATCTTTATTAATGACTTTTTTCTCATTAGCCTGGATTCTGAGATTTGCAATTTTGCAGATGATAACACTATTTTCTCCTGTGGAAATGAGTTACACGAAATAGCGACTGTTTTAGAAAATGATCTAAGCATACTGTTGGAATGGTTCACATGCAATGGCATGGTAGTAAACCCCAAGAAATTTCAGTTAATGTTTCTTGGTCTGAAAAGAAAGCGAGGACTGCGCCTAAATATTCAGGGCAGTAAAATACTAGCAAAAGAGCATGTTAAACTTCTTGGGATTGTAATTGACAACAAACTAAAGTTCGACAAGCATGTGCAAACTCTGTGCCAAAAAGTCAACAAAAAGACTAATGCTTTTTCTAGGCTAAATATGTATATTTCCAGAGAACAAGCATTATCAATTTGCAATATGGTGATTCTGTCGAATTTCAATTATTGCCCTTTGATCTGGTTATTCTGCAATAAAGGTAAAAATAAGAAAATAGATCGCGCTCATAAGCGTGCACTAAAGATCCTCCACAATGACTATGGCTCTTCATTTCAGTCGTTACTCGCTCGCAGTAACAGCTTTACCATCCACGTAAAAAATCTGCAGAAATTGATGACATATACATGTCACTGAATAATATGAATCCATCGATTGTATGGAAATTTCATGAGAAGAAATATGTGGCCTATGACCTAAGGAAAAAGAATCTTTGCAAGCTCCCAAAGGCAAAGACGACATCTTATGGAGTAGAATCTTTATCTTTCAGGGGCAGTTTCCTTTGGAATACCCTTGATGATAATGTAAAACAAGAACCGACACTCGCACGTTTTAAAAACAAGATACGAAATTGGGCCGGAGAGCATTGCACCTGCAGAATATGCCGTTAACAATACAGGACATGGTACTAGGTTTTATTTAGATTTATGGTTTTGTATTTGTGTAGGTTGGTCTAAATTAGTATTTATTAACACTATTCTCTGTAAACCAACGTTAAATAATGATTATATGATATGATGATATGATATACCCCCCAAATTCCTTCCCAAAACTCATTCGCTGCTTCTGCATCTGGAACATCATTTCTTTCTTGTTTCCCGCCACTATTTAACTGTTGATAAAATTTTCCTTGGTTGTTCTGAAATGTCCTATTCTGTTGATATTGGTTTATCCGATTGTTATATCGTTTAATTTTTCCTGTAATAGCCTTTATCCTTTGTAGTATTTCTTCCTTCACAGTGGCAAGTCCCTTCTGTGGGATTTTATATTTATTTTGTAGACAGCTTCTATGCTTATGCTTAATTTTCTTCTTTTCAATCAACATATTAACCCGAAAAGGTCTTTGTTCATCTCCTTCACTCGTCCCTCAAGTCTTCTTTTCCACCATGGTTCTCTTCTGGCATTTCGATTTGGCTTCTTTAGTCCTAGCAACTCCCTGATTAAAACAGCTCCTGCATATATGAGATTATTTGTATCCGTGATATTATTTGTTTTCATTTTCCCCAACAACAAATTAACTTTTCGGACAGCAGATTGCAGTCTTCCCTTTTCCACTCCTCTCAAAGATGGTAATCTCTCTCTTTGATTGCTAGTTAATATGTTTTTCAGTCGCTCGATTAATCCCTTCTCTTCGTCACTTAAACCACTATTTTCATTAATTTCGATTTCTTCACATGCATTATTCCTGTCTGTTGATCCCATTGCAACATCATCTACTGTATCAAATTCCACTTCTTCAAGTATCACTCCCTGTTCAACGTCCTCTACGTTTCTTCTAATCTCTTCAAGTTCGAGATCAGAGAGCCATTTTTTCTTCACAATAATATTTTTCTGGTCCATTAGCCTCTGCTCAGTTACTGGGAACATTTCCTTTTTCATCCAATATCCATGCATTCTTTTTCGATATCCATTCCGTCTTGGCTCACTCTGGTAGTAGCATTCCATCACTATTCTGTTGTCTTCTTGAGACCACTTTCTTCTTTGGATCCTAGGAGCAGTAGCTGGATGACGACCGGGCCCACGCTGCTCTTCCGTGGGGCACCTGCCGGGCGAAAAACCTTCACTTACGGATCTTGTCTCATGCACGCCGTTATTTGGTAAATTAATTGTAGATATTACACTCATAATGAGGGTAGTGGTGATAAGGTCTCACAACCACCGGTGTGTTTATCGAGAACACCATCTCTAGGGGGGTTGTCAACCAAGACTAAAGAGTCCCCCTACCCATGAGACAGACTAGCCCCCGCCGGACGCCAACCCGGTATTTCAAGGCCTCGGGGAGAGCTGACAGGTGCTACACCTTACTCAAGGGTGACCTGGAGGTAGCTGTGGCAAAGGGTAACCTCATTCTCCCACATCGAAACTCAATAACCGGATGCAGTTTCAAGTCGTACGCAGGACCAATTAAAATTGTTATTATTATTATTATTGTTATTATTATTGTCCTTTCTTCACGCCTTTTTGTTGTTTGGCGGCTTTTTCTGGGCAGCGGATTGAATCCCTCAATCTTAGGTGTCCAGAGTCCTTCTAATTATCTTCGCCGTGGCAAGTACACAAGTCTTTTGTGATAAAGATGTCATTTGTCCCATTTCAAGTTGCTCAACATATCTCTTAAAGTTTTTGCTCAGCGTACCAAGAGCTCCGATGATGATTGGTATTATCACCACTTTCCTGACATTCCATAGTTTTGCTACTTCCCTTCTAAGATCTTCATACTTTTCCCTCTTCTCCTCTTCTCATTCGATCACTCTTCCATCTCACTCTTCCATCAAACGGGCATGAAACGTCAATAATTTTGCATTCATTTTTCTCTTTATCGTGTATTACGATGTCAGGTCGGTTGTGATTCAACTGCTGATCTGTTTGAATTCTAAAATCCCATAAGATCTTTGCCTTCTCATTCTCTAAAACACCTTCTGGAATATGATCATACCATTTCTCTGTACAATCGAACCCATATTTCCTGCAAAGCTCCCAGTGAATTACTTTCCCAACTCTATCATGCCGCGAATTCTTGTACTGGTTCTGGGCCAACTTTTCACATTCAGCCACTACATGCGCAATGGATTCCTCTCGTTTTCCACACATTCTACAAACAGGTGAAACATCTTGTTTGTCTATGCGGCTCTTAATAGCATTCGCCCTCAACGCCTGATCCTGGGCTGCCATTAACATCCCCTCTGTCTCCTTCTTCAGCGTACCTTTCCTCAGCCATTCCCATGAATCAGAACTTCTTATACCTGCAGTCAACTTCTCATACTGACCATGTAAAACCTTCTCTTTATAAGATTCCATTCTTTTTACCCTGATTGCCTCCTTTGGCATCCCAGAGCCCAACAAGTTTTCTTCCTTTACTGCTTTCAAAAATGGTTCTTTGCTCCGCGCTACATAGCTATACAAACTGTTTACCTCAATCTCAACGCAATCCTCAATACTGATTAAACCCCTGCCACCGTCTGCTCTTTTGTAATAGAGTCTGTCAACATCCGCCTGTGGGTGCAATGCTCTATAGATCGTTAGCAACTTTCTGGTTTTCCTATCGACGGCTTTCAGCTCATCTACCCTCCAGTTAATTATTCCTGCACCATATCTGATGATTGATACAGCCCTGGCATTTATTGCTTGGATGATGTTTCCACCATTCAGTTTGGATTTCAGTATTGATCTAACCCGCCTGATATATTCCCTCTTCAGTTTCTCCTTCATTTCTTCGTGTTTTACGTTGTCGATCTCTAAAATTCCTAAATATTTATACCCCTCTTCTTCAAGACCTTTCATAACTTCATTACCTGGCATAACAATACGATCACATTTCACAATCTTTCCTCTCTTCATGATCAAGATCGCACATTTGCTGATTCCAAATTCCATTCTGATGTCATCGCTAAATACTCTTACTGTGCTGACAAGTGTATCTATTTGGTTTTCATTTTTGCCATATAATTTCAGGTCATCCATAAATAGTAGATGATTTATCCTCACTTTTTCTCTCAGATCATACCCTGCTTTGACCTCTCTCAGAATCAAAGTCAATGGGATTAGGGCCAATACAAAAAGGAGAGGAGACAAGCTGTCTCCCAGAAATATCCCTCTCTTTATCCTAACCTCACCAAAGACACTTTTGCCCGACGTTAAGTCTGTTTTCCAAGTATTCATACTGTTTCCAGTAAAGATATCATATTGCTTGCAACTCCAAACATATTCATGCATTTCAACAGCCATGTATGCGGTATCAAATCATACGCTTTTCTGTAGTCAATCCAAGCCATTCCTAACCCACATAAACGCCTCTTGCAACTTCTCATTACCATCTTATCGATTAGTAACTGATCTTTTGTACCTCTTGATTTCCTTCTGCAGCCTTTTTGTTCATCCACGAGCAGTCCTTTTCCGTCAAGGTGTTCATACATAGCATCTGCAAGGACTGACGTCAACAGCTTCCACATTAGAGGTAGGCATGTTATTGGTCTAAAGTTGCTTACTATAGGCCCCTTTTCCGTATCCTTCATTATTAAACTCGTTTTTCCTCTGGTCATCCACCCTCGCACATTGTACGTAACCAAACATTCTTGGAGATGTTTAGCGATCCTGTCTATACATGAAATGAAATTCTTGGGCCAGTAACCCTGCAGTCCATCAGGCCCAGATGATTTCCAATTGGGTACTTTACTGAGCTGTACCCGAACTTTTCCAGAATCTATCAATATATCATCTTGCTTCTCAACATTCTTTAGCTTTTTCTCCAGCTTTGTAAGCCATTCTGCATCGGCGTTGTGATTGGCTGGCTTACTCCATATTCCACTCCAAAACTCTAAACAATCTCCAGCGTTAGGTGCTTCTTCGTTATTCCTGTGGAGGCCGTCAATGATTTCATACAGTCTCCTTTGATTTGTTTCGAACATTCTATTCTGCTTATACTGTTCAGTTTTATCCTCGTATCTCTTTATTTTGTATTGGATGGCCTTCATTCTTTGTTTTAACTCTTCTATCACTACGTTTATCCCCTTCTTCTTAACAAGGTATTTCCTCTCTAATTCATACTTAAGGTCAACATTCGCTAATTCACCTCTCTTCCAACGCTCAACACGGCCAAGATCTTTTCTTATACCTGACATCTTAGACCGGAGCCTTCTTTCCATAATGGTTCCTTTGCCTTCCCATTTTCATTCCTTTTCATGCCTACTTTCATTTGTACCACTCTTCCAGCCGCGAGTAACAAATTGTTCATATCTGTTATATCTCTAGTTGGTATGTATTTCAATATCCCATTTACTTTTGCTGCATGTTGCTTCAATGTCTTATGATCAACATTTCTTAGACTATCGGGAGGTGCGTTTCCTTTTTCTTTCTCCTCAAGTACTAATTTCACGAGATCTATATCCTCCTCTGAAACTCCTTCCCTTCTCAACGTATTACAAAGATCTTGCACAGATAAGTCATTGTCAGCACTGTCATCAGTTTCAGCTGCTGTTTCATGCTCTTCAGCTTCGTCTGTTGTTTCAAGCTCTATTCTTTGAGCGGCATCCTCACTATCACTTGATTCTCTTACATCAGCTTCCATATGATCACTTTCCGTATTTCTCTGTATCTCTTCTAGCTCTATTTCGGATAACCATCCATTTGTTCTTATTGCTCTTTCTTGATCAGCCAGGCGCTGTTCACTTATCTCAAAAACACCGAGCTCTTTCCATATGCCAAGCATCCTTTTCCTATAGCCTCTCTTGGTTGGCTCACTCCTATAAAAACATCTCATCACAATCTCGTTAACTTCTTTTTTCCATTTCCTTCTAGCAGTCGCTTGATGACGACCGAGGTCTGGCTGCTGTCCCCCAGAACCACTGCCGAACGTGACACCTTCACCATTACTGGATCCGGTCCCGTTTACGTTGTTTTCTCTATTATTTGATTGATTCATTACACTCTTTCGAGGACAGTGAATTTAAGGTTACACTACCACAAGTGTGTTTATCGAGAACACCATCTCTAGGGGGGTTGCCGACCAAAGCTAAAGAGTCCCCCCTACCCATGAGACAGACTAGCCCCCGCCAGACGCCAACCCGGTACTTCAAGGTCTCGGGGAGAGCTGACAGGTACTACACCTTGCTCAAGGGTGACCTGGAGGTAGTTGTGGCAAAAGGTAACCTCATTATCCCACGTCGAAACTCCACAACCGGATGCAGTTTTGTGTCATACCCAGGACACAAATTATTATTATTATTACTATTATTATTATCATTATTATTATTATTATTATTATTATTATTATTATTATTATTATTATTATTATTATTATTATTATTATTATTATTATTATCATCATCATTACTATTATTCAACTCTTCTCATGGTCTCGATGATGTACCAGTATTTTGTCTATGATCAGGCCACCTCCCGTGGCTTGAGATGATAGACCTTTAAGTCTCTCTTGCTAAACCTTCTTTCATTGTCTTCTAGTGCTCTATTTCATCCTATTCGCTGTAGTCCAGAACTTTTCTAATTATTCTGGCTGTGCCCAACACACATGCTTTCTGCAGAGGATCTAGTCCTGGTTTGAAGTCATTATTATTACAATTATCATTATTACTATTATTATTAGTATTATTATCATTATTATTATTATTATTATTATTATTATTATTATTATTATTATTATTATTATTATTATTATTACTATTATTATTATTATAAGAAACAAAACCATCATCAAAAAATTAACAGGAAAAGAAAATAAAAAGAAACACAACTGTTAAAAACTACACCTTGTTTTTAACAGGTAAACGTTTTTAACAGCTGTGTTTCTTTTTATTATCATTATTATTATTATTATTATTATTATTATTATTATTATTATTATTACTATTATTATCTGTCTTTCAAATCCGGAGCACCATAATCAAGCCACTCCATAAGAAATGTCTTGATTGCGAAGAATTATAGAAAAATAACTACATTATGTAACAGCATGAGATTTTCAAGGAGTATTGAGGCATAACTAAGGTAGATCCGTGTTAAATCTGTTGGTTTCTAAAAATATTTGTTGAGTAGAAAATAGAGCTGTTATTATTATCATTATGAAAACCAAACCACCTTTCCAAAAAAAACAGAAAATGAAATATAGAAAATAAAACTGTTTTTAAAACTGACGTTTCGATTTAAAATCTTCTTCTGAGTAAAACTTTACTGGGACAGCCGAGAATTTATACAAGTTGTTTACACAAAAAAATATACATGACAAGTCTATTTACAAACCAAAATATGCCAAATTTACTTAATCGCTTTGTCCCTGATCTTATTAGTATTATTATTATCACTATTATTGTGAGTTCATTTCACACCGTTATTGGTGGATTTTTCTTGAAGGTCTAGTAGCAACAAGCCTCCTTAGAGCTCCAAGACTTTCCTTACGATCCTGGCTGTCTTCAGCAACAATGTGGTCTGCATGGTGTCAATTTTGTTCGGATTCCGATCTGGTCTAATCTATCTTTCAATGACTTTGGAACTGTCCCCAAAGCCCCTATCACTATTGGGATTACAGCTACTTTCTTATTCCATAGTACTTGTAATTCTCTTGCCAAATCTTGATATTTCTCCCTTTTTCCCCTTTCTTTTATTTCAACTCTGTGATCTCCAGGTATAGCAAAATCCACAATCTGACATGTCTTCTTTTCTTTGTCAACAATTATGAGGTCAGGCCTTCTAGCTTCTATATGATGATCCGTTTGCACTTCAAAGTCCCACAGCAATTGGCTTTTTTTCATTTTCAAGGACAGATTCTGGTTTGTGTTCATACCATTTATCAGCATGATTGAATTCCAGCTGCTTGCATAATTCCCAATGGACTGCTGTTCCTACAAGGTCGTGTCTCTTCTTGTACTCTTTTTGTGCAAGTTTTGTGCATTCACAAATGATGTGCATTACAGTTTCTTCTTTTTGTCCACACATACGACAGAGGCTATTTTCCTGCGTTTTATCTATTCTTGCCTTGATGTAATTGGTACGGATACATTGATCTTGTGCAGCAGTAATCAGTGACTCAGTTTCTCGTTTTAATGTTCCATTTCTGAGCCATGCCCATGACATATCATCTGCTATATCCATTGTTTGCCTTATGAACTGTCCATGCATTGGCTTTGCATCATCATCATTATTCTGTATCTGTATCTGTATGCTACTTAGCTAATACTCACTAATGAGCAAATATGCTAAGGGTAATTGTTGTTGATTCCTGATTTCCACTGAACGCCTCTATTCATGCGAAGCTGTCTCAGACATTATTATTATTATTATTATTATTATTATTATTATTATTATTATTATTATTATTATTATTATTATTATTATTATTATTATTATTATTATTATTATTATTATTATCATTATTATTATTATTATTATTATTATCATTATTATTATAGTTCTGTTATTTATTGTTTTCCACACTCAACAACTGATTTTCCGTTCCTCTTCCTGAGAAATAAGGTTATCATGTTTGTTTTGTGTCTTTGATCTTGACTTCCTGTGTCAATATCTTCTTTTGATCATCCTTCAAATTGTGTGAATCTTCCTACAATTCCCATTGTTCCAAGTAAAGCTGCTTTCTGCATTTCTAACTGCGAAATTTTGCAAGGTATCTTCTCCAAATCTTGTTTGAAACTCTTCGATATCACTACTGTTGCACCAATAACTATTGGTATGACCAGGACTTCGCTGACATTCCACAGACGCTTTAACTCTATAGAGAGGTCGATGTATTTGTCGATTTTCTCGATCCTTTCCTTTATAATATTTGTATCTGCTGGTATTGCAATATCTATGATGTAAAGTTTGTTGGTCTTTTTATCTTGACATATTATATCAGCTTTGCTGGCAATGATTGTACGATCAGTATTAATCTGAAAGTCCCATAGAAGTTTTGAGCTCTCATTTTCAAGAACTTTCTCAGGCGTGTAATTGTACCATTTTCATGTTTCTTTCACTTCAACCAAGTTGAATTTCTTTGCTACTTCTAAATGAATTATCGTTGCTATTGAGTTACGCCCCTTCAGGTATGACGTTGCCGCTAAGGTCGTGCAGCCCGATACAACATGCGTTATCGTTTCTGGCATTGTATTACACATTCTACAGATGTCAGTATCTGTGGTCTTATGGATGTGTTTCTTTATATATCTGGTTGTAACTGCCTGTTCTTGTATCGCTACAATCGTTGCTTCAGTTCCGCCTTTCAATCCTGTTCCTGTCATCCATTCAAAGGTTGCTTCTTTCTTATTATCATTATCATTATCATTATCATTATTATTATTATTATTATTATTATTATTATTATTATTATTATTATTATTATTATTATTATTATTATTATTATTATTATTATTATTATTATTATTATTATTATTATTATTATTATTATTATGAATGCTACGCACAAATGAATTACATTTGGAATTAACGTCCATGATATCGGGTCACATCTAGTTTCCTTAGATATCAAGAACCTGTCTGATGATTCTCGCCGTGCCAAGAAGGGTTGACTTCTGGATTAACTCGATCCTTGTTGTTACACCTATGTCCTTCAAGTACTGTTCAAGTCTGTCTGTAACCGTGCCAAGGGCACCAATCACAATTGGGATGACCTTGGTTGATACATTCCAAATCTTTCTGATTTCTCTAGCTAGATCTTGGTACTTTACGATCTTTTCCTGCTCCTTGTTTCGTATGTTCACATCAACTGGTATGCCTATGTCCAAAATGATCGTTTCATTCGAATCTTCATCCACTATCACAATGTCTGGCCTTCTCGCATGTATTTCAATATCCGTCTGTATTGTAAAATCCCATAATACTTTGAATTGTTCATTTTCAACAACGCTCTCAGGTTGATGTTGGTACCACTTATCACTAATTTTAAATCCTCGCTGACGCAAAATATCCCAGTGAAGTGCTCTGGCTACGCAGTCATGCCGGCGCTTGTATTCCTTTTGTGCACGATTGCTACATCTGCTTACAATGTGATGAATCGTTTCTTCCTTTTCATTGTACATTCTGCATTTTGCATCTTCTCTGCTTTTATCAATTCTTGCTTTTATGGCATTCGTTCTAAGGGACTGTGACTGTGCAGCCATTATCATTCCTTCGGTTTCTTTCTTCAGTTCTCCCCTTTGTAGCCACGTCCACGACTCCTTTGCTCCTACTTCTTTCGTTTGTCTAAAATGCTGTCCGTGAAGTTCCTTTTCTCAGACACTTGTTTCCCTCTCTTCCTTTCGCCTTTTCTTGTAAGCTTTTGCACTCTCTACCTCTTTCGTTACTTTTCCTCTGGCTGCTGATATAATTTTCTCTTTGCTTCTCATTACATATTCCTTGAGACTCAGTTCTGCAATATCAACACAATCTTCTATCGAAATAAGCCCTCTGCCTCCTTCCTTCCTGGGAAGATACAGCCTATCAACACTGTCTCTCGGGTGTAGAGCTCTGTACATGGTCATCATCTTTCTTGTCTGTCTGTCTATGGCTCTCAATTCTTCTCTTGTCCATTTCAAGAAAGCAGCAGATTATTATTATTATTATTATTATTATTATTATTATTATTATTATCATTATTATTATTATTATTATTAAGTTCGAATATATTATTATTATCATTATTAAGTTCGAATATATTATTATTATTATATTATTATTATTATTATTATTATTATTATTATTATTATTATTATTATTATTATTATTATTATTATTATTATTATTATTATTATTATTATTATTATTATTATTATTATTATTATTATTATTATCATTATTATTATTTGAGTTCCTAACTCAAAATGGTTATACAGAGAATAATATTCAAATGGGATTTACACCAAAAGTGGCAGGTACCCTGGAGCATACGTCTCATATGGCTTATCTGATAAACCATTCTAAAAGGAAACAGCGATCTATCGTTATCACCCTGATTGACTTGAAAAATGCATTTGGCGAAGTACACCATAATCTGATCAAATGTATTTTAGAGTACCATCACGTGCCATTTGAAATCCAGAGCTTAGTTGAAAACTCATACAAGGATTTCCAAACATCGATCTTGACAAAAAGTTATTCTAAGCCATTCATTCCAATCAGCAGGGGAGTTTTGCAAGGTGACTGTCTTAGTCCCCTACTTTTCAACATGATTTTCAATACTTTCATAACCTCAATAAGATCTCAAGAATTCGAACAGCTTGGTTACAAATACGCACAGCATTTGTCCCCACGGCATTGGTACCAATTCGCTGATGATGCTGCAATCGTTACAGGACAGCAGTATGAGAACCCGATACTACTGAATGCATTTACCAGATGGGTATCATGGGCCAATATGATAATACGCGTTGACAAGTGTAAAACCTTTGGAATACAAAAACAGGGTACGACTGCAGTCCAATTCCTTCCAAAATTGCTAACGAATAACTCTGTCATTCCACCCGTGAAGATCAATTACGTAATTTACCCGCAATTTACCCGCAATTCACCCGCAATTTACGTACCTTGGTAAAAACTTCAACTTTCAGATGGATGACGAAGAGCATAAGAGTACCCTTGTGAGAAAATGCCGCGAAATACTCACTGATATAGACAAACTACCCTTACACCCAAAGCATAAAATAGAGTTATACAGCAAATATCTACTGTCCAAAATCAGTTGGGACCTCACCGTCGCAGACTTGGGCATTACGTGGGTTAAGCAAAATCTTGATAATATCTGTTGCAGCTACCTCAGAAAATGGCTCGAAATCCCCATAAACGGAACACTCGATATAATCACCCTGTCAAAAACGAGATTCGGTTTGGACTTGATAAAGGTATCTACTAAGTTTATGCAATGCCAAAATACCCACCGAAACTGTCTAAAAAAGTCTCCAAATCATGACGTAAGATTTTTACATCAAGCAACAGCTGAAACAAATATTCAATACGACACCCATAAAAATTCAAAGGAAGTAACAAAGGCTGTTAGATCTCAGCAAATAACAAGAATTTCAGATGAACTAGAATACCAGGGATACATAGTGAAACTGATGTGGTCACATGGCTCAGAGATATTCAAAAATCTTTGGACACAGACCAGAGACACTCTACCAGCTAACATCTACAACTTCACAGTGCGGTATCTGAACAATACCCTGCCAACACTTAAAAACATGACCATGTGGGGGAAAGCATCAAGTGACACTTGCTTGGCTTGTAACAGTAATGCCCAGTCCCTAATGCATGTCGTCTCTGGCTGTATAGTACATCTCCAACAAGGGCGTTACACGTGGCGTCATAATTCCATCCTCGCTAACATCACGAAAGCACTTATAGGCTTAAAAGATGTTCAGATATATGCTGATCTTCCAGGGTATAATTGTCCAACTACAGTAACAAGATCATTAAAAAGGCCTCACCAAATACTAGTCCACCGCAAGGGAAATATCATCGTAGTTGAATTAACGTGTGGATTCATAACAAAAGTAAAGGAGAACAGTGAAAGGAAATAGACCAGCTATAATGAAACGCTTCAAGACTTGAATGCAAGATACAAAAACGCTACTTTCGTCAATCTGAGTATGAGCGCTCTGGGACTCATCGGTAAAAACGATTCTGAACAAAATCTATTCAATGCATTAACAAGTATAGGAGTTCCAAAAGAAAATGCAACAAACGTAATTAAAACAGCAATCAATATTTGTATTCGATCAACATACTACCTTTTTTGTAAGAAGGACAAAGACTGGCTAGATCCAGATCTCCTAGTATTTTAAAGGACTTGTCGATTTAAGATTACAATGATGTAAGGTTTTGGACTTTATCAGCGGTAAAATGTATTTTGTCATGCCCGTTTTGGAGAGTGACATATACAAACTTTTATCTTTACTATTTTATTTAACTAGTTACTTTTAGGGATGAAATGTTTTCATTATTATCATTATTGTTATTATTATTATTATTATCATTATTATTAGAACCTTTTACTTTTAATTCCCGTTTGGGCTTTTATTTCAATGTAAGTCAGGCTTGGAAGGGTGAGGTTTTGGGTCTCTCAGGGGTTCGGTAGGTTATTGGTTTACCCACTGCGATTATTTATTTTCTAAACTTTCATTTTAAATTCCCGTTTGGGCTTTTATTTCTATGGAAGTTGGGCGTTCTTGTCAGGCTTGGTGTAGATTTAATTGTTTGGCTCTTCTTTATTGTATCTTAATTTTGGTTGTTTATCTTAGGTTATAAATGCTCGGTTGCTTGTTTGCAAAGTTAGGCTGATGAAGATTTTTAATCGAAACGTACAATTTTAACAGTTTGTTTTTATCTTTTATTTTCTGTTAATTTGGATTGAGGTTTTAGTTTATATATTATCATTATTATTATTATCATTATTATTATATTAATCTCGATTTATTATGTCACAACTATTTCCGCAGATGGTTAAACATCCCTGCTGCCGGAACAGTTGAAATTTTACAACTCTCGAAAACAAAATTTGGGATGGAACTTCTAGATATCAGCTCTAAATTCACCCTTTGCCAGATAACAATTAGACAGGGTCTGAAAAAGTCACCGAATCCAGACATACATAATCTCTTCAAGGGTACATCAGAGAAAAATATCCAATACGATACATTTTCGACAGCTAAAGAGGCACTAAAAAGCATAAGATCTCAAAAAGAAAACACTGTAAAAAACTTTCAAGTGCAAGGCTCAGTAGTTAAAGAGCTATGGAACTGCGCATTGCCTTCTGCTCGCGAGTACTGGTTCAAGGCCCAGCATATGCTGCCACCTAACATCTACAACTACACAGTACGCTATATGGTGAAGGTGAAGGTGAAGTTGCGTTTTTCAGCGCCAAGCGCTGGGATCGCAGAAATAGAGCAGACCTAATCGAGTCCGCGACCCCTTGTCATGACGCTCAAGTGGTGGGGCTCTACCGGGACTCGAACCCACTCCGCCTGACTATTCTGGCTGCAATGTCAGAGGATTACACCACGGCGCCACAACACCTTCAATGACACACTACCCTCGCTCTCCAATTTATTCAGATGGGGTAAGAGTCTTACAGCCAGTTGCAGTCACTGTAGACACGTCCAAACAACGAAGCACATTCTCTCTGGCTGCTCATTTTGCTTAGACAGATACACACGGCGTCACAATTCAGTTCTCTTAAACCTGGCAAACGTGTTACAACCATTCGTCAAGAAGATTTTCGTTGACTTACCTGGAAGATTCTCAACTCCAGACATCATCACTGGACCTAGTCTAAGACCTGACATGATTGTAATTGATAAAAGTAATAGGATGTACATCATAGAACTAACTGTTGGTCACGAATCGAACGCTGAATCAAGCGCAAAGCGTAAAGCAGAGAAATACAGTCAATTTTTTTATCCAATATAAAAATTTACAATTACGTAATTACCTACAACAACACTTCCAAACTACTTTACTACACTACAAGAACGACGCCATGAGGAGCAGGAGACCATGACTACCCCATGACCAAACATAGAAACAGATAACTAAAGCTAAATCTAAATATACAATCAACTACTAATACAAAAGGCTACGCATAAACAATTTCTACTCATTAAATACTGCAGTTAGGTTCACATAGGATGTCGGGCAATTGCTGTTTCTGGATGAAACAGTTTAGTGTTACGTTGGATGGATGCTAAACTTTTAAATTCCAAATTAAGTGAGAATTTAACTTCCAAATTAAGTGAGAATTTAACTGTCATCTGGACCAACATAGCACTGAATTACCCAACATCCAATGTGAAACAAGCGTAAACAAGTAAAAAATGAAAAAAGAGAAAAGGACTTAGCGGCTGAGTGGAGTTAAGAAACCTTTCAGACCTATATTAATCAAACCGACCTGTTTTATGGATAAAATCTAGTGTCAGTTCGAGTATATTTTTGTTGATTTGGTTGAAAGGTCTTTGTCACCATACAATAGAATCTGAACAAGAACGTCGTTAGGGAGGCTGTTTATGTCTACAAAAGGTCGTAGTACTACCGAAATTCCAGCGAGAAGATCTCGTCGTTGAACGTCAAATGAAGGGCAAAGCAACAAAAAGTGCTCCGTGTCCTCAATCCCATCATTCGTTGGGCACATAGGGTTAACAGTGTCCCTAAAATTATGCTTGAATTTGTGAAAGTTTAGTCTGCTGAGACCGACCCTTATTTGGGAAAGGTATGAAAGGCCAAGTGGGTCATGAATACCAAAGACAGGTTTTGCAGGGGGGGGGGCGAATTATTGATAGAAGCTTTGTCTTAAAAACAGCAACTGATGGTGCTAGCCTGATTTCAGAATCAAGTTTATTCCATTCAGAGGTGCAGTTAGGATAGAAGCTGGACTGAAACTTTTCTGTTCTCGCCCTTATTCGTCCAATAGCATCCCTGTTGCGAAGAGAGTAGTTCGACTGATGAAGTGGTGGAATTGGCTCCTTTGTGTACAAGGGGGTGAGATTATTTATGATCTTATAGAACAGAGTGAGTCGTCTACTCCACCTACGGGAACTTAGTGACTCCCAACCAAGCTCTGCATACAATTTTTCGCGCGATGTTCCACTCCATGTCCCTGTCACTGCAAGGGCAGCTGAATACTGAACAGACTCTATTTTGTCCATTAGATTTGATAAAACGATGTTTGGACTGAATTCACAAACTTTAGCTGGAATATGATAGATAACATCCCCGTAGTCCAGGTGTGGCCGCACATAAAGTTTATATAATTCATTCAGAGTATGCCTAGGCAGATGCTTGGAGAGATATTTTAGCAGGCCAATGCCCCTTCTCGTTTTAGAGATAGCAGATTTAATATGAGCTGAGAAAGAAAGCTTTGAGTCCAGGATTATACCCAGATGTTTATGCTCAGTTACTTTTTCCACGGGTATGTTATTAAAGAGAATGACAGGATGATCTATTTCATGCCTTTTCTTTGAAAGAAGTAATTCGACAGCTTGTTTTTGCGGATCGGGATTAAATGACATCCTCCAATCATGGGCCCATTGGCTTATCAACCCCAGGTCGTGGTTCATGTCCTCGGCAGCTGCATTTGGTTCTTGAACGACCGTAAACAATGATGTATCATCGGCAAAAAGCTTAACGTTACATTTCAAGTCAGCGGTGAGGTCGTTGATATATATAAGAAAAAACAATGGTCCTAATATAGATCCCTGGGCCACTCCCGCCAAAATATCTCCCCAATTTGAACACTGACCGTTCAAAACAGTTCGCTGCTTTCGATCCTTAAGGAAGCTTTGGATAAGAGAAAGAAGTTGTCCTGCAACGCCACATCGTTTTAGCTTATAAATAAGGCCATCATGCCATACCCTGTCAAATGCTTTGGAAATATCAAGATACACAGAGCGAACATCAAGCGGCGGATTGCAGTCGAATGCTTTAAAGATTGTATGCGTAATGGAAATTAATTGGTTGACCGTTGAGTCACCAGGACGAAAAGCTGACTGGTTTGGGTTGAGTAAGTCACACGAAACAAGATGCGAGTATAAAGAATCATATATCAGTTTTTCAAGCACCTTCCCGAAAACCGGTAGAAGAGAAATAGGACGGTAGTTACTCTTTACATTTTTTTCATCTTCCTCGTGAACCGGGACTACGTTTGCACACTTCCATATCGCGGGAAATACACCACGTCTCAGACAGTTTGTAAATATAATTTTGAGAGGAGTAACCAGTGAAACATCACTTAGTTTTATCATTCTTATAGAAATTTCATCCCAGCCATGTGCTTTGTTAGGATTAAGCGATCTTATGATTTTCAATATCTTTTCATCAGAGATGATGAAATCGCTTATCGAGATAGGATTTCTCAGGGTTTCAAGTGGAATTTCACTTCCTGTATCTATTGTCGTACATTGGAGTATGAAGTAGTCTTTAAACAACTGAGCCTTTTCAGCGAAGTCAGTTATAAATAACCCATTTTCCAACAGGGGTGGTATTATAGGAATCTTCGCCTTGTTAAGAACGGCATTGATCAAAGACCAGTAGGTTTTGCTAGAGGTTCCAGCATTTGCTAAAGTTTGCCCAGTCTTACGGAGGTAATTTTGTTTAGCATTCTCAATCATTTTTGCACCATCCGATATCATACTTTTTATTTCCTCAAGCTTGTCATCTGGCTTCTTCACGAAGGTTTTATAAGCGTGATTCTTTTTCCTCAGAAAATCTTTGACAGCTGGTGTTATCCAAGGTGCTTGGCGAGGTTTAACCGTTTTAACTTGGTTAGGAATGAAGTTAGAATATATGTCCAAAAGGACTTCATTTAGTAGTTTCACCTGTTCATTTGGGCATGTAATTTTATCAAGATGCTCAAACCAGCTAAACATTTCAATGCTTTTCATAATGGCAACAAAATCTGCTTTATCATAGTGCCAAATCCTGCGGGTATAAGGAGGTAATGATATGTTTGAAACAGAAAGTTTCCCATAAATAATTTGATGATGACACTGCTCATGTAATGACGTATGAACACCAGACTCAATAAAAAGGTTTGGTTGATCAGTAAAAATGAGATCAATGCAAGATTTAGAATCACCCATTATGTGAGTTGGTTCAGAAATTAGCTGGTGAAGACCAATGTCAGCCGTTATTGGCTCGAATAATTTTCCTTCGTTATTTTCGATATCACTTTCCCACCACTGAGTTGATCTACAGTTTAAATCGCCTGTAATGATCACGCAAAACGGATTTTCAGCATGCATTTTGGATAGCATCAGCTCAAAATCTATTGTGAAATTATCAAATTCATACTGGTCCTGACTTGGACTTCTATAGATTACGGCGAAAAAGTACTTTTTCCTGTTTATTTGGATCTCATGCACAATGCACTCGGGGAGGGTCACTAGGTCAGAACGCCTTTTTGAGGGAAGGGAATCTTTGATGTATAACCCAACACCACCTCTTTTCACATTTTGTGGATGGTTGTCTTTGATAAACGTTTAGCCATTTAGTGCCTGTTTATTTTCGTCAATAGTGCTATCAAGGTGAGTTTCTACAATCCCAATCAAGTCATAGTTATATACCGAGTTGTACGCCTCGATAAGCGAAACTCTTAAAAAGTCATACGCAGTAAGACTATTTAAATTCCAAGTGCAAAAATTCAGTGTCTCGGGGCCGGGATTTGTCTCTACATCTCCACAGAGCAGAATTGTCCTGAAAACCAGCCATTGCATATGAAGCGTGTTGCATGTTATGCACGCAGTACAAAAATAGGTATACAGAAAAAGATAGTGCTTAACAGCCATGTGCTTATATCGAACAAGGCGTATGATACCCAGCGGTATTCGTTTGAAGAGCTCAAAAGTCGTATAAATCACTATCTTCGCAAAATGATGCACACTGGCGAACAAATGCATCAGGCAGTCAATACAGTCAACTACTTCATGATGAAGGATTATGTAGGTCGTATAGGAGCATTGATTTCATTAACCTGGTAATGACAACCGGAGGCGTCTTCTCTAAAGACACGAGATCATTTTTCACAATGCTGAGCACTCTCAAAATAGACAGTTCTTTGATCAAATACACAGCAGTTAAAGTGACATGTATCTGCATCAGAACATCGTACTACATATTCTGTATGAAAGATAAGGACTGGTCCTCACCTGAACTTATGGAATTTTGAAACAAACTTTCCTTTCTACACGCATTAACTCTACATTTCATACTGTGTATGCAATTCAGCCATGCCTAGTTATATAGAGAGTGGTTGTATTGAATAGGCATAAGTAGAGTCTTTTTACTTTTTTATAGCATTTTAGAAACATATGTACTAGGATATATATTCAATGAGAAGTTTCCATTATTATTATATGAACTAAACCATCCTCAAAATTAACAGAAAACTAAAAATAAAAACACAACTGTTAAAAACCAATTATTATTAGTATTATTATATTGTTTTTGCACAGCAAGTTGAGAATGTTTGTATTGCTGGTAGTACTTCTAGATATCAAGTCACTTCCCGTAACCTCAGGTATCTAGTGCATATCGAAGGATTCTTGCAGTTCCCAACAAACAGGCCTTTTGTATGATGTTAAAAATGTCAATCGTTCCAATAACTTCCAACCAACTTGATAAGCTCTTTGTTACAGTTCCAAGAGCTCCAATGATTACTGGAACAACTTCTACTCTGCAGCATTGCCAGATTCGTTTTATCTCATATTTCAGATCTTGGTTTTTGGCTATTTTTTCTTCTTCTTTTTCCTTCACCCTGGTATCAAAAGGACATGCAACGTCAACGAGACTGCATTCTTTTTTGGCTTTCTTGTGAATTGTTATGTCAGGTCGTGAATGTTCAAGTACTTTATCTGTTTGTATTTTGAAATCCCATAATATCTTGACATCATCGTTCTCTAGCACTTTCTCTATCTTATGATCGTACCATTTCTCCGAGTAATCAAAGCAATATAACTGACACAATTTCCAGTGGAGTATTTGAGCAATTTTGTCATGTCTCCAGTTCTTGTAGTGGTTTAGAGCAAGCATCTTACACTCAGAAACAATGTGAGATACCGTTTCGTTGCGCTCGTTGCATAACCGACATTCAGCGGAAATGTCTTCTTTATCAATCTCCTTCCTGATATATCTGGTCCTCAATGCTTGGTCTTGTGCAGCCATTATCATTCCCTCGGTTTCTTTCTTTAAATAGCCTTTCTTTAACCAATCCCAGGTCAATGGATCTCGCACTTTCTCTGTGTTCTTGTAGAACTGTCCATGCAGGACTTTCTGTTTGTAACTCTCTTTATGAATATTTTGGATCACCTTCTTTTCTTTACCTTCTCCCAATATTTCTTCTTGCTGCACAATAATCAACAGCCTCTCCTGGCTTTTCTCAACATAATTTCTCAAATTTGAAACTTCGATGCTGACACAGTCCTCAACACTGATCATTCCTCTACCCCCCTGACTTCTCTTGAAATACAATCTGTCTATGTCTCCTTGCTTGTGAAAGCATCTGTATACTGTCATGAGTTTCCTTGTTTTTCAGTCAATCTTCTGGAGTTCACTTTTAGTCCATGCTATTATTCCTGCACCATACCTGATAAGGGAGACAGCTCGTGAATTGATTGCTAATATGGTGTTACCGCTGTTCAGCTTTGATTTTAATATTCTTCTCACCCTTCTAAAATACTCTTTTTGGATCTTCTCTTTCATTTCTCTGTCTTTGATCTTGTCGGCTTCTAATACACCAAGATACTTATATCCTTGGTCTTTGTCAATCTCCTTGATCTCTTCATTATCAGGCATCTTTACTCCAGTACTCGATACATATTTTCCTTTCTTCATTAATAGTACCCCACATTTCTGTAAGCCAAACTTCATTCCTATGTCACTGCTAAATATTCTTACAGTGTTGATAAGAGTATCAAGTTGTTTCATGTTCTTTCCATATAACTTTAAGTATTATGTATTATTATTATTATTATTTATATTATTATTCCATATAACTTTAAGTAGTAAGTATTATTATTATTATCATTATTATCATCATCGTTATTATTACTAATTAAAATAAACCACCATCAAATAAACAGAAAAAGATAAATGTAAAGAAAGACTGTTTAAAATCAAACGTTTCGATATTAAATCTTCATCAGTGTTTACTATCCTCAGAACAGCCAAGTATTTATATAAAATAATGATAAAATTCCCCCGAGCCCCCTTTAAAAACATGCCAAACAAAACACCCAGACCATTAAAGTAAACACCTAGACCACTATAGTATTTCATGTAAGCGAAAGCTTTCCATTTAAAAAGAGATATTTTGTAGCCAGTCCTTTTATCTTTATGTTTGCGACATTAGAATGGAGGCTCCTTGTATGTTAGTCTCAAGCCAGGCAAGAAGCATGCCTCCTAACGATCCTCCTGGGATTTGCTTAACTTGCTAAATCCCTAGATGGCGAGACAGGGAATTCCACCCTGACACAACGTGCACCACGACACGAAATACGGAAGGAAGCATGCCCCAAGAAAAAGCCATAAACTTGTTAAAATGTAATGACCGGATTTAGGCGGTTCCACAGGCAAACATATCCAATTCAATATCAGCCGCTCTCTCATTTAGGCCATTTGGTGCAAATGTTCCCAATTTGTATTGCCAAAATAACTCCTTCCTTCGAAGTGAGTAAACATCTGAAGCCCCATCAATGATTTTTAAGCTAACCGAAAAAACACCCTGATGGCCTTCACTGAAAAAATGCCCAAAGAAACCCGCCTGTGGTACCGCTTTACCCCTGCCAAGACTGCCCTCATTGTATTTGCGTGCGTAAGTACGAAAGTATGACTTGTATACATTAAATCTTTGCCGAAATTTGGTTTTAGTGCTGCCCACATATTTTTTGTTGCAGCAATGACATTGCAACAAGTAGACTACATTCTCCGAGTTGCAGTGATAAGCACCAGAGGAGATCGTAAAAGATCGAGAGTCATTAAAATTCCGAAATGTCTCCCCTTCAACAATGAGTGCACAAATTTGACAGCTTCTCCGGCCATTACATTTAAAAGTGCCCTTTTCAGCTTGTTCATAGGTTGGTTGGTAAACTTTGGCCCGAACAAGAGTATCATTGAAACTTTTGGCCCTTCTGAACGAAACAAAAATTTTATCCTTGAAAAGGATTTAGGGATTTAGCAAGTTAAGCAAATCCCAGGAGGATCGTTAGGAGGCATGCTTCTTGCCTGGCTTGAGACTTAACATACAAGGAGCTTCCATTTTGATGTCGCAAACATAAAGATAAGAGGACTGGCTACAAAATATCTCTTTTTAAATGGAAAGCTTTCGCTTACATGAAATACTATAGTGGTCTAGGTATTTACTTTAGTGGTCTGGGTGTTTTGTTTGGCATGTTTTTAAAGGGGGCTCGGGGGAATTTTATCATTATTTTATGGAAATGTTATTTTGTAGGTTTTAGCGTATAAATATTTGGCTGTTCTGAGGATAGTAAACACTGATGAAGATTTAATATCGAAACGTTTGATTTTAAACAGTCTTTCTTTTTATTTTTTTATTATTATTACTATCATTATTATTAGTAAATACATGCTAATATATCTAGCAGAGATGTTCCGCGAGGTTTGTTGACACCAAGTCTCCTCAAACCTCAAGGAGTTTTCTTAGCATCCTTGCAGAGCAAAGGATGGCACTTTTTTGCAAGTCCACAATACGGGTCTCTATTCCGATGTATTTTAGTCTCTTCGGTAGCAGCCTTGGCGTGGTGCCAAGTGCACCAACTACAACTGGGATGATTTTCACTTGCGTGCTCCATAGTCTCTTTATCTTTCTGGCTAAATCTTGATACTTGTCGAACTTCTCAGCTTCCTCGTTGTCAACTCTATTGTCATACGGAACTGCAAGGTCAATGATCTTGCGATGTCTGTTCCGTCTATCCTCGACGATCATATCTGGTCTTCTTGCTTCGATAGCATGGTCAGTCTCTATGGAGAAATCCATAAAATTCTATAGTCATCATTCACGTTCATACCACTTATCTTTGACCTTAAATCCACAGACTTTGCTTACATCCCAATGCACTCCCTTACCCACACAGTCATGTCTGCGCTTGTACTCTCTTTGGACTAATTTACTACACTCATTAAGCACATGGTTGATACTTTCGTCCACTTTTCCACACATTCTGCATTTGCTATCGATATGGGTCTTATCGATCTTTGCTTTTATTACATTAGTTCTAATAGCTTGTTCCTGAGCAGACATTATTAACAATTCATTTTCCCTTTTCAAGTTTCCATCTTTCAACCACACCCAGCGTTCAGGGCCTGCCACCTCTTCGGTTTGTCTCAGATACTGACCATGTAATTCTTTCTCCTTCCAGCTGTTTTTTCTTTCATTTTTCTTTCTTTTCTCGAAGTCTTTCGCTGTTTCAGTAACTTCCTCGATGTTTCTCGCTGCAGATAACATTCGTTCATTGCTGTCAACAACATATTGTTCCAAACCCAAAATGGCTGTGTTTACGGTATCTTCTACATTAAATAAGCCTCTACCTCCTTCCTTTCTTGGTATGTAGATCCTCTCAACATTCCTCTTAGGGTGGTGTGCGTTATGCATTGTAAGAAGTGATCGTGGGCTGATTCCATAGTTTAGTAAAACCGGAATTATTTTATGACTAAAACTAGGTGCAGCATTCTACGGTTAAGTTTTCGATAAATTTACCATCTGATTTTAGTACCGTGGGCACTTTTGACTGGGAAGTTTTACAATAGCTAGGGTGGCAGAGATGCAGCCAAGATTAGAATCAGTGGTGGCCTGGCTTATTTCATCAGGGGGGCAGCAGCAACATGGTGCCTCTTAGGCGGGGGTCTGGGGGCAGAGCCTCCACAAAAATTATTTTTTGACCACACCCTTTAAACTCCTGGAAAACAAGGGTAATGCCGTTTGAGAGATTTTCTGGTGCACAAAGACCTTCCTTTGAATGGTGGTTATTTTATACACTGAGATTGAGATAATCATATATTACTGCAGCAGATGGACACTGTATTCTTTTGCATAAAATGGGTCTAAATCTCAGCTATGACTTGTATCTGAGTTCAAGTTTACAAGGTATGTAGGGTCATTGGCAACAGCGGGAAAAGAATAATCGCTTATGTTTGGCAAGATAGGATTAACCAGGATTTTGTAGTACAGTAATTTTTTAGGCGAGCTATGGAGCTTGGAGATGTCTGAGATATCCGAGCAAGTTTCTCAGACATTTTTCAACTCTGAATTTTTTACTTGGTTCCATATGCTCTGCTAAAGAAGTCGGAGATGTCTGTTCTGTGAAAAATTTGTAAGATTTAGCTGCTTTGTAGGCAAAAATACAGTAGCAGGCCTCACACCAAAATATGAATCAAGCTTTAAAATGACTTTGACCATAACGAACAAGTTTAAGTTCTTTGAAACGGCATCCACGTGCAACTCTCAGGTCACCCAAAATGAGGAATTTTCAGGTAATTCATGGCATATTTTTACTTTATTCTTCACATGTATCTTTTATTGCATTACCAGTTCAAAGGTATTTAATCCTTCTCGAATTTCAAAGAGGAAGCAAAAACCTGGCTTTCTATGAAGCAAAATATGAACAATGAGTAAAAAAAGCTTTTGTTAAAGAAATGGAATTGAATCAACATTTTTTGTAGAAAGACATCTCTAAAATTTAGCAAAGCACACAGGGCTAAGTAAAAATGTTGGGGTCGAGAAATGTCCGAGAAACATGCTCCGATATCTCCGAGTTTCTTACTTGACCTAAAATTCTCTTGTCAGATGAAAGCTGTGGCTAATGGAATAAGAGGCCCTTTACATGAAGACCCAACATGAAACTCATGCCGGCATGAACTTGTGCCGGCATGAAAATGTACTCTGTTTACATTAGAGCCGATATGAAACTCGTACCGGCATGAACTCATGTCACTATGTCACCCGATATGAAACTTTCCAAATACGTCCTAAAGAAAACAAAAACAGACAACAATTGACGAAGGCGATTTGGTTTTCATATCGCCCGGAAATGAGAAAATTCTGTTTTCATGAGATTTCGATCCCATTTTCATGCCGGCATGAAAAGGCGACATGAAATTTTCATGTCGCCCCGAAATGAAAGTTTCATATCGCCCCGACATCATGTAAACATAACAATAGCTCAGACCAGCACCCGATATGAAAACTGGTGCCGGCATGAAACTCATGCCGGCATGAGTTTCATGTTGGGTCTCATGTAAAGGGCCTCTAAGAGTTTGTGTCAGTTTTATGAAACTTAGCATGGGTTTGATTTGATTATTTATGACAACGACCGATGCATTTGCATCAGACGCATCTGTATGGACCACCCATAGGACCTGCCATGCAGTGCTTGAAAATACGTGATCGAGCAAACAAGCTTCATAAAGTCTTTGGCACCCTTCTTAAACTTTGCACCCCTTCAAAAAAGTCCACTGGGGGGTGATGGCCCCCCTGGCTCCCCAGCCAGGCCGCCACAGATTAGAATGATGGATCTAGCACACAAAAGCCTCCTAAAGATAAAATGACAGTAGAAACCCTTTGAAGTGTGTCTTCCGCCAAGGATTCCTTTGGAAATTTTGGAGATTTCTTACATGGTTGCATCTCAATCTAATTCAAGGCATTCATGAGTCTGGTATGACGCATCACTTACTGGGACATTGTTTTTATGTTCTGAGCTGGTGTAAAATGCAGGTCAAATTTTGGCAGGTCACCGTGGCAAGTCACCGCGAGGGCCAAGGGCTCATAGGCTGCACAAAGGAATTCTGTTGTGTACGAGATAGGAGATCCACTAGTTTGTTGACCGGTAATCTCTCAAAGTGAAGCGGCTAGATGTGCCCCAGTGGACTAAGCCAAGTCATTTACCTAATCCTTCAGATAATGCATAATTCTACAGACATGATGATTTGATAATTCGAATATAAGACAAATAATAGTTTTCTTTTGAGACAGTTTCAAAAAGGAGGAAGATAAGGTCTTCAGCACGGATGGGGGATCCTTGACCAAATTTCACATGAAGCTTGCTGCCAGCATTTTCAAAATGAAATCGTGACTGGACCAATTTTCGTGAAAATGATATCCTTGGTCAAATTTCCCATTTAAAGTGCCATGAGATGGCACTTTCTAGACAAAAATTTCCAACTTTTCGCTTTCCCTTGACCAAAATCGCCAAAGTTCTAGTTTCTAGACAAGAGTGACCAAGATTTGACTTTTCATTCAAGTTGGCACAAGGTGTACCCTTGCTCAGAGTAAAATTGCCGAAAGCATACCCTTGACCCCATTCCCTTTTGATCCTCGGTTTACAAGTGATTAAAGTTCGTTTGTTTCGGTCAAAGCCAAGATCCAGGCAAAATGTGAGGGGCATTTCACTTCGGAAATCCCATACAGATTAAGTGGAAATCCGGGAAAAAATCCAGAAATTCTTAAGAAATTCTTTGAAATCCAGAAATCCCTGGAGTTCTCTATGAAATCTCCATGCAATCCCAAGAATTCTTAGCTCTTTCTCAAATATTGCATTAGCTGCGAGTTTTCATATCTACGAAAATCAAAACTAAAGATTGTTCATAGCGGTCAAAACAAAACTCAGTAAACATAGCTGAGCCCAGGGATAGGGGGTACTAGACCAGATTTTGGACGGGGACGTGCCATTGAAGTTTCAAAAACATACCCCTTCCTTATACCAATTTTTCCAAAATGTATATATACCTAGCATGATAACCAGACCCAATTTCAAAAACCGGGTCTCGTTATCAGACTAATAGACTAATAGTTTTCTTTACGTTTTTGCGTGTGGAGTGATTAGACGTGCTTTTGCTGCAAGCGAGAATTCTACCTTATTACACTAAAAATGGATGCGAATTCTGATGTAAAGAGGATAACTAACACTCTAGATAACCTGAAACAACGACACACTGGTCAGTATCTGGAATATATTACAGAATTTTGCCAAAAAGAGTACAAATGGGATCAAACCAAAACCGAAGCAGTCCTGGAGCATGCGATTCAGGCTGGATTCGTTTACACAGCGCCAAGTAACAACAAAATTTCATACAGGATAAAAAGTCAATGAATCATCATACAAGACAATGTTAAGTCAGTGGAAACACAAACTGAACCAACAACATTCACAGATGACAGGAAATTTGTCAATCTCCAAAACGACTTGCAAGAATTTAAACGCTTCGCGCACAATGAAATCCTGTCGCTGAAGGCCCAAACATCCAACGGGAATCATACAGAAAAAATTGGAAAAATTGAAAAAGATTATACCTACCTGAAACCATTGCTTAGAAGCTTCGAACTGCGCATAACATCTTTGGAAAAGCAACTTGAGGAAAAGCAACGCATAATTGAAGTATTAATTCGTAGGCCTAGCCCATACGTAAACAAACCCGACCATAGACCTTTTAGCTATTCTAAAAAAGAATCTGGATCGAACGATATTTCATCACATTGTGGAGAATTTTCGAATGTGTACAATAGTGATAGAAGCTCTAACGCCACTCAGTCGAACCTCGTGTATCAAAATGTATAAAAATAACGCTCGATCCAGGCTCTTTTGTAGAATAGCTAAAAGGTCTATTGTAAGGAAGTTTGAGAGCAGGAACACCGCAATGCGACGAAGAACAACAGCAAATATGTGCGAAATTAAGAAATATATATTAGATACCAATATTTCGTCCTGCGATGCAGGACTTCTTCAGGGCAATTATGCAGTAGTTACATTGACGATATGAATATATACAACGATTTGAAAAGGAGAGGTTACATGTGATTGGCTAGATATGATGGCTACGCAGAGGCTATATCGGTTAACTATTCAAGAGTTACGTGATATCATGATGGTGATGATGATGGTGATGATGGTGATGATGGTGATGATGGTGATGATGGTGATGATGGTGATGATGGTGATGATGGTGATGATGGTGATTATGAGTAAGGATAGGCAGAGTAAGAGAGTGTGCTAGTAGGTACAAGTAAAGTGGCATTATGTTTGTTAGCGGTCTGTGGTTCTGTTTAGTCCGTTGGGCGCGAGAGTGTTAGCGAAGCCAATGAAGTATGTTTCTTTGGCTCGTCTCACACTCTCTCTGGTGTCATGTACTTGGAGTAGTGGCAGTAGCTGGAAGTCTTGTACGGAGTGTCCGGGTTTTCAGAAGTGCTCTGCAACCCCGGATGTGTCAGTGTGTTTATTTATAATGTCTCGTCGGTGTTCTTTGAATCTGTCTCTTATGCGTCCTCCTGTTTGTCCTATGTATTGGCAGTCAGTCTTTTCGTTGTGTACACCTTATTAACGAATTATCACTGCAAGCATCCTCGAAAGCTTGCAGAGGCTTGGTCAAAAGCTTTCAGATCCAAATGAAGGTATAAAGAGTTATTGGTCCACCTCGAATAGGCTCATCAACAAGAAAAAAGCTGTCAGTATTCCCCCATTATTGGAAAATGGACTATTCATCACAAATGTACAAGCCAAAGCTACTTTATTAAATGATTTCTTTGTGGAACAGTGCTGTGCTATACCGACAGGAAGCACTCTCCCAAATGTAGAAATTGATAGGGAAAAAGTAGTCAAACTGATACGAGCACTTGACTCGTCAAAGGCACACGGCTGTGATAACATTTCCATGGCTATGATAAAAATATGTGATATTACGATTTTTGAGCCCCTTTGCATGATTTTTGAGAAATGTCTTACAACACGTCAGTATCCTTCAATTTGGAAAAAGGCAAACATCATCCCCGTTCATAAGAAGGGTAGAAGCAACGTAAAAACAACTATCGCCCAATTTCTTTGCTTCCTGTTTTTGGAAAATTGTTTGAAAAATTATTGTTTGATTCGATATACAATCACCTTTGTGTCAATGGTCTCCTGAGTGCCCATCAGTCGGGTTTTCGTCCTGGTGACTCAACAATAAATCAGTTATTATCCATATCTCATAAAATTTACACTGGTTTTGAAGAAACTCCTAGCAGGGAAACACGTGCTGTTTTCTTAGATTTCTCTAAGGCATTTGACAAGGTATGGCACGACGGATTACTATATAAACTTGAGTGTAACGGAATTGCTGGGAATCTTCTACATCTAATTCAAAATTTTCTTTCTAATCGTAAGCAACGGGTCTTGTTGAATGGTAAAAATTCTGAATGGAAGGACATATCGGCGGGAGTTCCCCAGGGATCAGTTTTGGGACCTCTTCTTTTTCTTGTATACATTAATGACCTTGTCGGGAATGTGAGATGTGATATCAAGCTCTTTGCTGATGACACATCGCTTTTTTCAGCTGTATATGATGAGTCTAAAACTACAGAAGAACTAGATGCAGATTTAGCGAGAGTGCGACTATGGGCGTGGCAATGGAAAATGAAATTTAATACTGAGAAGACAGAAGAAGTCATTTTCTCTGCCAAGAGGGTTAAACCATTCCACCCCCTTTGTCTTTTGGCAATGATGATGTGGTAAGAAAGAGCGAGCACAAGCATCTTGGTATGATTCTTGATTCAAAGCTTGACTTTCAAAGTCACATTAAAGCGGCAATACAAAAAGCAAGGAGCGGTATTGGGGTGATAAGGTACCTTTCCAAATATGTTTCGAGAGACATTTTAGATCAAGTATATAAGCTTTATGTTAGACCGCATCTAGACTATGGAGATATTATTTATCACAAATATGATCCCGAAATGCGTCTAAACTTTACACAGCGACTAGAACAGACTCAGTATTGTGCTGCCCTTGCAGTGGCTGGTGCATGGAGAGGAACAAGCAGGGAACGTCTTGACAGGGAACTTGGCTGGGAGGACTTGTATCACAGAAGATGGTATCGACGACTGTGCCATTTCTATAGTTTGATAAAATCGCGTTCCCCTAATCATTTGTTTGCTGAAATTCCCCCAGAGCGCAACGTAAGCTACAATTTTCGAAATATGAGCAGTTATGACCAAAATTTTGGAAGAACAGCGCGATACTCGAACACCTATTTTCAAAATGCTCCTTTTGAGTGGAATTTGCTGGCTGAAGACATAAGAAACTCAACATCAATTGCTGTGTTTAAACCTAAATTACTTGCTATGATAACGCCTAATAAGAATTCAATTTACGGTATAAATGACATTGTTGGAGTTAGGTACTTGTCGAAATTACGACTTAATTTCAGTGTACTAAATGAGCACAGATTCAGGCATAACTTCGATTGCCTAGATCCTGTCTGCCTTTGTGGCAGAGCAGAAGAAGATAGTGAGCATTTCCTCCTGCACTGCCATTTTTTCGAAGAAGCACGAAGAGATCTTCTCGGCAGCTTATCAGATATTCCTGGATTAAATATAGCAGAACTGGACACACCATCTTTATGCCACTTAATTCTATTTGGAAATCCAGATCTGACCCAAATTGCAAATAGGATGATTATGGAAGCAACAATCAGTTACATTAAGGCAACGAAGAGATTCGAATGAAGCACATTCCAAAAATATCAAAGCAGCAACCCATCCCATATTTTCATTTGTAGTAGTAGCAGTAGTAGTAGTAGTAAATTCTGTCTCTCATTTGATGTTAGGTGATTAAAACTCCTAAAAATTGTACCATACAATGTGGGTGCGGGGAAATGGGTGGATGGGATTCCTGCTGTGTTTTTTTTATATCAAGATTAAAAAAACTACAATATATAATTTACATTACACTGTGCCATCCATGGTGAAAAAAGACATAAAGTCACCGGGTCTTCACTATGGATGGCACTTACAAACCAAGTTAATTTTCTATACAAAAAACAAAGAACGAGACCACAAAAACCAATACACAGTACGTAAAAAACAGACTACTAAACAACAAAGCCAAGGCAGATTACTGGTAACAGGCATTTGAGCTTTTAGACTCATAATGTAAAGCGAGAGTTAAATATTAACAGTGCATAGTCTAACCCAGTAATCCACCTCAGCAATGCGAAACTAAAAAAAAACCAACAAGAACAGAAAATAGCACAAACACGAAGATTAACAGGGAACTGCTGCTGCTAGTTTGTTATTGATGTATCAGTCGAATCGGCCAGAATGTTTGATGAATAAGATCGTCGCTTCCAGTGTTACTCTGTTTTCAATAGTGCCTAAAGATGGATCTACAAACAAGAGTCGATGACAAAGAGTATCATCATCCATATCATTGATACTGGTGACGTCTAGACCTGGAACATCAGAGAGCTGGTCACAGAGATCTCTACGAAGTACATCGTATAGGGGGCAATGCAGGAGAAAATGCTCGTTATTTTCATTGTCTTTACCACAAAAACAAACTGGGCTGAGGCAGTCAAAAGCATGTTTGAAGCGATGTTCATTTAGGGCACTGAAATGCACGCGGAGTTTTGTCAGTAGTTTGACACCCAAAATGTCACAGATATTGTATGTTGAGTTTCCTTGTGGTCTAACAATTTCAAGCAATTTATGTTTAAACTGGAACAGGGATTTAGAATTTCTTGTCTCATCATCGAGTAAGTTCCATTCGAATATCGCATTATGAAAATACGTGCTAGCGAATCGAGCTGTTCTGCTTACTGGTTGTTCGAAACTAGTGAGATTTCTCAGGTTGTATTGCATTTGTCGCGCTTGGGGTAACTCACTATACAAGTATTCAGGTGATTTGTATTTGATGAGGGAGAATAGATGACACAGTCTACGATACCAACGTCTATCATACAATGTTTCCCAACCTAGCTCATTAAAGAGTCTCTGCCTGTTTGTACCTCTCCATGTTCCAGTTACTGCTAGTGCAGCAAGATATTGCGTTTGTTCAAGCTTTTGCGTGAAGGTCAGACGCATTCCAGGGTCATATCTGTGGTAGATTATATCACCGTAGTCGAGATGTGGTCTTACATGTAACTTATATATCACATTGAGAACCTCTCTGGAAACATACCTAGAAAGATATCTTATCATGCCAATGCCTCTCCTTGCTTTAACGATAGCTTCTCTAACATGGCTTTGGAAATCTAATTTAGAATCAAGTATCCTTATCATTGATTTTTATAACTTTGTTTGGTATATGGAGCGAAAGAATTCCTAATAAATTCTCTGTAAACTTTGCAGCCATGTCTCCTGGATTCAGGCCACTTAGCAAATCTTGCCAATCAATATCATTAACACATCTCCTTATTAAAGGCACGTTAGCCTTAGAATAGTCCCATATAGTTCTTTTGTAGGGAGGAGGAGAGGGGACCGATACGTTGATCTTCCCGAAGACAATTTGATGTTCGCAGTGTGAGTCTAATGAAGGATGGACGCCATAGTCAACAAACATGTTAGGTTGATCGGTTACGATCAAGTCAATACAAGACATGCCCTGTGTTCTAACATTTGTTGGCTCGTCTATCAATTTGTATACGTCATTAGTTTGCATTAGCTCATCAAGTGCAGTACCTTGGGGGGTGTCTTCATCATCAGCCCACCACTGGGAAGACCTGCAGTTAAAGTCACCTATTAATATAATACAATGGGGATTTTCATTCCTGAGACTAGTAAAAAACAATTATAAATTGTCGATAAAAGATTCAAATTGTTCACTATCTTGGCTTGGGCTACGATAAAGAGTGGCAAGGATTATCTTTTTTCGGCTCAGTGATATCTCAGAGACTATCATTTCTTGCAATAGTTCAAGATCTGTCCTACGCCTGATTGGTAATTCGTCCCTGTAGTATAGACAAACTCCTCCAAGTTTTGTGTTGCTAGGATGATCACTTCGATAGATGTCTTTGCTAAACCCTTCAATAAAAATATCGTCATTCTTAATGGTGCTATCCAGCATTGACTCAGAGACTGCTACAATATCATATTTATGGATGGCATCATATACTTCTATCAACTGTTTTTTAACACCATCTCTTGCACATAAGCTAATGAGGTTCCAGTGAAAAAAATTCAAATCTTTTCTGATACTAGGCCCTGGATTTGTGTGAATATCCCCAGATAATATTAGTAAGAGATTGAAGGGATAATACTTCCCAAAGCTAAAGTATTCAAGGGTACTGCCAATCAAAAAGGCAAACATGACATCTTGCAATGTTTTCAAGACTTTCTTGCGACAGTGCTTGCTAGATAAAAAAGTATTCGTTCTCGCTTTTGCGAAATCAATTGATCGAAAAATCATGACGTATAGCACTTTCAAGACAAATACGTTTGCATGCGCTAGGACGAAAATGAAATCAAGGGACTCAGCATCCACAGGTGTACAGCATGACCAAAAGCATACAAAGAACGAACAGAAGGGCACTGTTATGACCGAAATCCAGATGAACAGGTACAAATAAGCGAGACATAATGAGACAAAGAGGGTCATCTCAACAATGGGAGTTTTGTAAAGGGCATTTTGTACAACGCAACTCTTGTGATTTGCTATTCCTGCACGCCATTCATTGACTCCTATGGGCATTTAAAAAAAGCGAAAGATGTCTTTGACCATTCTCTTGTGGGGTCGTGCCTGTGGGAACAGTTTCAATTTTAGCAGTAGCAAGGGAAAACATACATGATACAAGTTTAATCTAAACAAAGAAAATGAATGAATTAGAAAAAACAACCAAACACAAGTTTGGATAACAAAGAATTCAATTTTGGGGCTGTTTTGCTATGGTTGAGCAGTAGGGTCAATTACATACAACAATGCATTTTAGATTTACAAGTTCAAAAACAATAAAGCCTGGTCCACTCTGGGTCCCCCGAGCCGCCGGAGCCGCCCAGAAAGACCCAAGAGACAAAGGACTAAATCACTGAGTCTCTGTCTCTCGGGGCCCTCCGCACGACCCCGACAGCCCAAACGACCCAGCGCGAACCAAGCTTATAGAAGTGTCCTTTCGATTTCTTCTGGGAATTAATAGCCGAAATAAAACAAAAGAGAGCTGTCTTGATCTGACACTGTAACAAAAAGTCTTACGTGCAGTAGATTGAATTCTTTGTTTGTCACATTTATTATACTTGTGAACACCAACGGAGAGAAACAAATCGTGCAACAACAACAGTAAAAAAGCTTGGAGACTGTGCTGTATCTAAAAAAAAAACAAAAAAAACCATGTCGCACATATCTACGTCGCAAATAAAGGGTAGGGAATGGTTGCAATTTTACCCGGTTAATCAGGCTCAGCAAAACAGTGTATTTCAATACACATTTTCCAATAAAAACTGGCTTGTAGAGAAAATAGCACTAAGATGCTCTAAATCTTAAGAAAAACTCTAGTACTATGACTGAGAAATATTTAGAAGCAAAATTAAGGAAGGTTTGGTACTGAAAGTGAGGGCATTTTTGAATTTGGTAAATTTAGTGCTATGACCCGATCAAAATTTCTTGTAAAAAAGAACGTATAAATAGGGTGAGTTTGTTCGTACATTAATCAAATATTAGCACTCGATTTCTGCTCGAGTATTGTTGTGCGACAAGAACTTTGAGACTGAAAATGATTACCAATGGGGAAAAATGTCAAAAAAACCTTTTTATGTTTGTCCATCGTTATCCATGCTGTCCGTTAGATCTTCTAATTCCTGCTCTAAATTTCTAATCGAGTTGAAAAATACAAATTTCCCGTTCATGAGTTTCGCTACAGTGTTGCAGTTTATGTCTGCAAAAACAAAGTCGACACACTCCCAATTTTCAAGCAATTCTACCGCATCATTTAATAAACCCAATCGTTTCTTCGTTAGATCCAATCTTACTCGAACTCCTCCTCCAGCTTTCTTCCGACTCTTATAGACTGCTGTACGCTCAGAAAAAGACTTGAAACGCGCAATTACTTGTTGTGATTGCTTCCCATGCTTGTCCGTCGTGACTCTGCCAATCCGATGCGCTCTGTCTATGGCTTCTTTTCCGACTCCACAATCCATGTTTTCCAATATATCAGCAACTTTCTTAACGCAGTCTTCTTTATTTCCATCTTTCGGCAATGGAATACCATTGAAACGTAAGCAAAAGCGCCTACTGTACTGTTCGTTCTCCTCAATTCTAGCATCTAGTGCGCCAAGAACAGCAAGATTACTCTCGAGGACATTCACACGTGCTTATAAGGCATTTATTTTCCGATTTTGGTCTTCGAATCTCTCTTCCAGTTTAGTTGAAAACTTTTCGATGACAGCATCGATGTAATCTGAATTTGGGAGATTCGCAACATCTTTCTAATCGGTGCGAGAGCCTCCTCAATCAAATCTTTCAGCTGGCGCGTGCTCGTTGAAATCGTTGGGCTCTCAGGTGTTGATTTAGGCCCATCAGCATCTCCAGTGCTCGTCATAATTAATTTCGCAATTTTATGACAGAAAAACCCTCCAGTACATCTCTTTATACAATATCCTTGCAATGAACCATTAGTTACTCAGTAATTGGCCCATTCTGCTCGAATTCAAATATGAAATTCACATTTTACTCGGAGCTGTTGGAAAACGTAACCGCATCCGAGAAGGGCGTGATCACCCTTCCTGCTGTGTGGCTGGATAGCTGCTGCCCTTTGTTTTTCTCGCTTGCTATCCCCATTGGGGTGGCGCGGGTGGCAGGGGGTAGTGGCTGCTTTGTCTGCACATGGGGGTCCCATGCTCATTGACTTCCACTAGTTTTTTTTTACGCATTGATAGCCTTGCAGGGGTCGTTGCCTGACATCAAATGAGAGACAGAAGTTAATATCAATCTTTTAGAAAATTGTAAATTTTTGAATTGTGAGTGTCTGTCATGGTGGGAACTCCGATGACCTAGTGTCTATTCCCGCCATGACAGGCACAGTAGCTGTAAACATTTGTGTTTATTTTAATGGATTATATAAAAAAAGCATCCTCGGATCCGACGAGCGACATTGATATCGTATCCTTTTCTTTTTCGATTTACATTGTAAGGAAGATCTTCTTGGGGGAAAGGGGAGAATACGCTGACCAGGGCAAAGAACTGACAACAAAAGAAGCAAAGAATGTCGACAACAATGGGTTGAAAGAACCACCAAAAAATCCCGATTAAAAGCGAAACAATGGTGTGATCGAAGATCCAAATAAACAAACAAGAACACAAGAGAAAGAAGCAACGGCAGTGGCAAAAAACAACAAAGGGCAGAACGAAAAAGAGAGTAAAAAAGATGATACAAAGCCGAGTGAGCGAAAAACTGTGTAATGGCCTAAGTGAACAAGGATTGAGAAAACGACATAATGTGAGAATACGAGACCACAGTGGGGCGACAAGTTTGGATATTAAAGACCACATTCGGCCAATAATGAGAAGGAAGCCTGACTGTGTTCTGGTATACTGTTGAACCAATGATGTAACTAGTAAGGATGGTATTGACACGATCGAAACAATCAAGGAAATCATGTCTGAGGCGAAGGATGAATCTCCGCACACAACCATCGTTCTGTCGTCACTTACGATGAGAAGAGACCATGAAGGTATGAGTAACAAAGTCAATGCATTAAACAGATCTCTCAAGAAGCTAGAGAAGCGTCGATATGATCCCAAAATGCGTCTAAACTTTACACAGCGACTAGAACAGACTCAGTATTGTGCTGCCCTTGCAGGGGCTGGTGCATGGAGAGGAACAAGCAGGGAACGTCTTTACAGGGAACTTGGCTGGGAGGACTTGTATCACAGAAGATGGTATCGACGACTGTGCCATTTCTATAATTTGCTAAAAGCGCGTTCCCCTAATTATTTGTTTGTGGAAATCCCCCCTGAGCGCAACGTAAGCTACAATTTTCGAAATATGAGAACTTATGACCAAAATGTTGGAAGAACAGCGCGATACTCGAACACCTATTTTCAAAATGCTCCTTTTGAGTGGAATCTGCTGGCTGAAGACATAAGAAACTCAACATCCATTTCTGTGTTTAAACGTAAATTACTTGCTAAAATAAGACCTAATAAGAATTCAATTTACGGTATAAATGATATTGTTGGCGTTAAGTATTTGTCGAAATTACGACTTAATTTCAGTGTCCTTAATGAGCACAGATTCAGGCATAATTTCGATTGCCTAGATCCTGTCTGCCTTTGTGGCAGAGCTGAAGAAGATAGTGAGCATTTCCTCCTGCACTGCCATTTTTTCGAAGAAGCACGGAGAGATCTCCTTGGCAGCTTATCAGATAACCCTGGATTAAACATAACAGAACTGGACGCACCATCTTTATGCCATTTAATTCTTTTTGGAAATCCAGATCTGACCCAAATTGCAAATAGGATAATTATGGAAGCAACAATTAGTTACATTAAGGCAACGAAGAGATTCGAGTGAAGCACATTCCAAAAATAACAAAGCAGCACTCCCTCTCCCCATATTTTCTTTTTGTAGTATTAGCAGTAGTTGTTTCTGTCTCTCATTTGATGTTAGGTGATTAAAACTCCAAAGAATATATTTGTTTACCATTCAATGTGGGTGCGGGGTAATGGGTGGAAGGGATTCCTGCTGTGTGGCTGGATGGCTGCTGCCCTTTGTTTTTCTCGCTTGCTATCCCGATTAGGGTGGCGCGGGTGGCAGGGGGTAGTGGCTGTTTTGTCTGCACATGGGGGTCCCATGCTCATTGACTTGCACTCGTTTTTCACGCATTGATAGCCTTGCAGGGGTCGTTGCCTGACATCAAATGTGAGACAGACGTTAAAATTGTTTTTTTTTCTTCTTCTTTGTTGGAAAAATGTAAATAATTGAATTGTGAGTGTCTGTCATGGTGGGAACTCCGATGACCTAGTGTCTATTCCCGCCGTGACAGGCACAGTAGCTGTAAATGTTTTGTGTTTATTTTAATGGATTATATATAAAAAAAAGCGTCGCCCTAAATGGTCGGGTTGCGAGATAAAATTGATTTAAAAAAGAAGGAGATGCACTAGGACACAGCAAATAACGATAAAAATGTTCACATACTCTTTCTCAAAGCAGAATTTGAATGCAACGACCGAACTCTTCTTCGTCTTAGGACGTTTTCGTCTCAAATACAAATCGATCTGACCGGCCTAATCTTCGGCATGGCGTCTAATTTGAACATATCCTAAACTCATAACACCACCTTCGCAGTTACCTCGTCGAACTTGTCGCATCGCAAGGAATCCTGAGTGAGAGTCTTGATCTGTGAGTACCGGGGGAGCAATAAGAAGGTCTTAAGAGATGTTTTGAAATACTTTAAGTTGGAGAAATACTTTAATTTTCCTATGATCTAAGAAACTTGCTACCAGCCCGATACTTTAGTTTTCTCTAAAAGCTTTGCTCACAATGATTTAGGAAATTGTTTCAAAAATCCATGTATCTCACTTAAAATAGAAACAGTCACTTTGTTTGTACGCTTCTTTATTGAGTTTTGAGTTTAACCCCCTAACTCGTCAAACTGTGCTTTGACCCCGTGACTTCTGACAAGTCTGGTTGATAGTGCAGCCAATAAGAGAGTTCAGGATCCCAAGGCTGACCAATAGGGGCGAAGGTAGGCCAGTCAGACTACTACTGAAACAAAACCCCCGGCTCCTTTACCAGTTGCAAATATTTATATTTTTCTTTGAAAGTTACATTTTGATGGTTGGAGTTTCCCATAAATAAACCGTAGTTGTGCTTTACTTCAAATCCCGAAGCAACATGAAAAGAATAAATCTGGAGCTTGGAAAACAGAAAGGAAACAAAATACACTCACCTGCATTCATTTCAAGTATGTATTTTCAAAACATTCTTCGCAGCGAAGTTATGCAGTTTAAAACCAAAACAAAACAAGAGAGAATTTCTTAGATGGCGTCAGCAAATAATTCTCGCGCTCTTTCGAAAAAAAGCTAGACCCAAACTCCTTCTGACACGAAGTTTTTGCAGCGCGGTCAAAACATGGTGAAAACGTAGGGTGACCATTTAGGGCGACGCCTCTCTAGCTAAAGAACAAGGTATCCCGATAATGAAGGTGTTGTGGCGCCGTGGTGTAATCCCCTGACATTGCAGCCAGAACAGTCAGGCGGAGTGGGTTCGAATCCCGGTAGGGCCCCACCACTAGAGCGTCATGACAAGGGGTCGCGGACTCGATTAGGTCTGCTCTATTTCTGCGATCCCAGCGCTTGGCACTGAAAAACGCAACTTCGCCTTCACCTTCACCATAATCGACAATAACAATGTTGACATTTCCTGATTGAGTGCACGTAAATTGCATCTAAATAGGAAAGGTGACTCCACCCTTGCACGCAACTTTGTCAATTTTTTAGATAACATTTGAACACAGTATGCTATCCCAAATGAAGAAGTATTTCCTAATCATGTTCAAAATAGTGAACATAATTTGAATAGAGAAGATCAATCTTATCAACGTTTGGGCTATATAGAGCCTCAACCTGTAACCAGTATTGCTACAAATACTGATTGCTTTGAAGAGATGAAAACGCTAAGGCTAATAGTCGGCTACATAAATATCAACTCTATAAGGAACAAATTCGAGCATTTTTCTCAGATGATAAGAGACAAGCTTGATGTCTTAATCATTGCTGAGACAAAACTTGATTCATCTTTTCCGAGCAGTCAGTTTACAATAAGTGGTTTTAAAGCAACAATTAGATTAGACATTACTAGGAACAGTGAAGGACTTTCTGTGTACGCAAAGGAAGATATTTTGTGTAGGAAGATAGAGGGTCTTGAGATACCTGAGGATAGAAAACAGAAATGGCTGGTATCACCGATATACAGGAGCCCTACACAAGATCCACGGTATTTTGTTGATAACGTGTGTAGGATTATCGATGGATATACACTCTCACGAGAAAATGTCTTGCTTATTGGTGACTTTAATATGGAGGTAGGTGATAGGGCACTTGATCCTTTGATTAATGCCTATCACTTACCTAGCCTTTTGAAGGGACCAACATGTTTCAAGACTTCCAGAGGGCGATCCATTGATCTCATACTCACAAATGAAAAGCATTCCTTCATGAAAAGCCAGTCGTTTGAAACAGGCTTCAGTGATCATCATCATCTGATATACACAATATTAAAATCAACCTTTGTAAAACTGCCTCCAAGAAATATCAGATAACGTGAGTATAAGAATTTCTGCTCAGAAGAGTTCCAAAGAGACTTGGCGCCGTGGTGTAATCCTCTGACATTGCAGCCAGAATAGTCAGGCGGAGTGGGTTCGAGTCCCGGTAGAGCCTCACCACTTGAGCGTCATGACAAGGGGTCGCGGACTCGATTAGGTCTGCTCTATTTCTGTGATCCCAGCGCTTGGCGCTGAAAAATGCAACTTCACCTTCAGCTTCACTTGGAAATCAAACTGCGTGACACCATTCCTACTGACTATCAAGTATTACACTCTATTACCGACAGTGCATTACAGAAACATGCCCCCTTGAAACAAAGGATGGTTAGGGGGGATAATAAACCCCACGTAAAGTCTGATATGAGAAAAGCGATAATGACAAGAACAAGACTCAAAACAAGGGCAAATAAATCTGGAAATGACAAAGATCGCAAGACATATAAACAACAGAGAAATCTGATTGTGAGTATGAACAGAAAGACAAAGCGTGACTTTTACTATTCTGTAGACATTAACGCTATTGACATTGACAAAAAATTTTGGAAAGTAGTCAAACCAATGCTTTCCAGCGGAAACCCAATGGGGGAGAAAATCGTCCTTATCGAAGAAGGCGATGTTATATCAGATGATAAAGTTATTGCTGAATGCTTAAATTCACACTTTGTTAACATCACAGACACCCTAAGTCTAGATCCCTCATTTAAGGATGATGAGATTGATGTGAGTCTGGAAAGTAAGGTAGACACAGCTACAGAAAAATAAAAAAACTACCCAAGTATTGTTGCTATAAAAAGTAAAGTCCAGATTGAGAAAAAATTTGAATTTAGTAATGTAAACTTGTTAAACGTTATGATTGAAATAGAAGCCTTAGACACTAGTAAGTCAAACATTGGTAACATTCTAACAAAAATTATACAGGAGGCGAAAGAAGTGATTTGCCCATACTTAACTGATTGCATAAATGCAACTATTGATAGCTGTTGCTTTCCATGCAAACTAAAGGAAACAGACGTTTGTGCAATCCAAAGGATGATACATGCCAAAACGTCTATTAGCGTCCTATCAGCCATGTCCAAAATTTTTGAACGGATCATGAGTGAGCAAATAAATCAGTTTTTGTGGGTATATTATCTTCATTGCTTTCTGGCTTTCGACAAGGTTATAGCACACAACATGCTCCGTTTCGGGTAGTGGAGACATGGAAAAAGTATCTAGATACGTCGGGTATAGCAGGAACAATCCTAATGGATTTGTCAAAAGAATACGATTTTATACCCCCACGATCTACCGGGTGTCTCAAAAAAAAGTACCCCCTTTTGACTGGAAATAGGAACGAAGCGATAAGATACCATTACTCTCCGAGCAGTTAGCTAAATTTATCAATCTTCAACTTAGATTCACATACCTTGTATTTAAGAATCGTCCACAAAACACCAGAGATACAAGCTTGCAACGACAAAATTTACAGCGCACCCAAAACCAGAGGTTTTGTAAAAGGGCCTAGCCATGATTTGTATTATGGATCTTTTCCAAACCACCTGTAAACTTTGACTTTCAGTTTTTCGCTTTTCAAAAGAATAAGAAAGACTCTTGGAAATCATCCTGATTAAACAAATATAACAAAAATGTGGTAAGAATGATGAAGTCGTGCAACATCTCCCAAATGAGCATACGTGTGTTCCTTTTCTTCTTCTTTGACACTTGGAGTGGAATGCAATGCACGGATTGATTCCTCAAAGGAATAACTATTTGGAGAACGATTGAAGCATTTCAAGGTATAATTCTTTTCAATGGAGAAAGGTAAAGGTCAAAGTCGAAATTCCTGTGCAACATGCCTGTGATAGCAAATCATGGCTAGGCCCTTTTACAAAACCTCTGGTTTCGGGTGCACTGTAAGTTTTGACTTTGCAAGCTTGTATCTCCAGTGTTTGGTGGCCAATTTTTAAATGCAAGGTATGTGGATCTAAGTTGAAGATTGATAAATTTAGCTGTCCACTCGGGGAGTAATGATATCTTATCGTTTCGCTCCTATTTCCAGTCAAAAGGGGGTACTTTTTTTTTTAGACACCCGGTACTAATTGCAAAGTTATAGGCATATGGGTTCAAGAAAAATTCTCTCAAACTGGTTTATAGTTACCTGACAAACCGAACACAAAGGGTCAAAATAGACTCCACATATAGCTCACCACAGCATATCTCAATTGGGGTACCACAGGGGTCTGTTCTTGGCCCTTACTTTCCAACATCTTTATAAACGACCTGTTTTATATGGAACTGGAATCGGAGATATGTAACTTTGCCGACGATACGACAATTTACGCGTGCGATAAACATGTGGAGGCAGTCATGATTAGATTAGAGGGTGACCTACAGTGATTAATACAATGGTCTACTAACAATGGCATGAGTGCCAATCCTTCAAAATTCCAAATAATGTTTTTGGGGCAAAGGAAGCAAAGAAACTATGCCTTAACATGAACGGCCAACTGATTCCATCAAGCGAACATGTAAAACTTCTGGGTGTAAACATTGACAACTCACTGAAGTTTGAAATACGTGTGAAAGAGATATGTAAGAAGGTCAACCAAAAAGTGTATGCATTTGGAAGGTTAAGACCATATCTAGGAGAACAAAGGTCAAAGTTACTTTTAAACTCCGTGGTAATGTCGAATTTTTCCTATTGCCCTCTGATCTGGTTATTTTGTAGCAACGTTGCAAACAATGAGATTAATAGGACCCACAAACGTGCACTGAGAACCTTATATAGAGACTACGACTTCACGTTTTAGGAACTTTTAGATAGGTGTGATACAAAGACAACGCATAAAAAGAATCTACAATAACTCATGGTGGAAATCTACAAATCAATGAGCAATCTCAATCCTGAGAACATGTGGGATTTCTTTGTCAAGAAAGATGTTCCCTACAACCTTCGGACTAAGGAACTATGCAAGCTCCCCTCGGTGAGTTCTCAGCGCTACGGAATAAATTTCCTATCCTTTAGAGTGTGTCTATTGTGGAATGCTCTTAGTGATGACCTAAAATTAACAACTTCTCTCACGAAAGTTAAAAAAGAAATACGTTGCTGGGATGGCAACAACTGTACGTGCTACATTTGCCCTCAATTTAGGGTTTTTACATATTTTGTTATATTGGATATTATGTAGATAGTTGGTGTAAATTAGCTGTTGTTAGATACCAATAAACCAACTGTAGATAAGTTTTATGATTATGATGATTATGATGATTAATATATACCCAACTTATATACTAATCTTTTAAAAATGAATACCCGACGCTATACCAATTGCGAAAATTTCGAAAATTGATACCGTTCTTTATACTGAAATAGTGAAAATTGATACCCTTCCCGATGTTACGTCCCCGTACCTAAAGCATGTATAGTACCCCCCCCCTCCAGGGAGCTGAGCACAACCAGTTGCAATAATAATAATAATAATAATAATAATAATAATGATTTATTTGTTTAAGGTTGGCATGATAAAAATAGCTAAAAAACTAATTAATGTGAATATGACGCGAAAATTTTTATTAATGAAAAAGGTCAATTTGAGTGTGCTGATTTCGAATTTCGACATTAAACTTTCCAAAACTGAACCGTTTTTTAGTTACAGCCTTTTGAAAATCAAATTTCTTCACAAAAAAGTGTCCGGGGATCTGGGTCGAGTTTTCGGACTTGTGACGTGAAGTGTTTGGGTAAGATGACAGGAGATACTTGTATACCAAAGGATAGTACTGTAGTCACAAGGGTTATAGGGTTCCATAGTTGCCCTAATGAAAACCTCCACACACATATGATTTAAATGCCACGGAATTTATATTCTCGCACTAAATTGGCAATTAATTGATATCTTTTGAACACCTGAATTCCACAAATTGGCACTCAATTAACGCTTTCTTTGATGAAAGAAGTGGTATCATGGTGATATCATGGTATCATATTTAACCACGGGGATATTGCATTGTGACTAACAGCATGACTCAGAGAAAACAATAAAAGTACAATGGGAATGAGCTCATCCTTTCATCAAAACTGCTCGCTTGTTTTCCTCACGATTTCAAGTTTCAAAGCACTGCAAACAGAGTACAAACAGACAGCTTCGCTCGAAGAAGGACTTCAAACATTTGTTGTACAGTGTCTCAAGTGGACAGGTTGTTGGAAGAGAGGGAAAGAATTCAGGCCAACAGTAGTTTGACTCTTGTTTGGTCAACTATCACTATGCTGTGAAAGAGAGGGTGTACGGGTTTAGGCCATGTCCATTCTGTCTGGTTGGCACTCGACTGGAATACATTTATTTCGCTGTAATCGTAATTTTCAAAGTTTCATGAGGTCCAGAGATATGCTGATACTGCAGAAACTTTGCTTTGGTAAGTGCTGATTTCTTTACTTAGCGCTATCAGAGTAAATCATGAACAAGTCTCGTAGTTTGGTGTCTGATCACTTGCTCTCTTAGTAGGAGAATTGAGAACCGCGTAAAATCACGGATATCATACGTCTGGTCAAGCTTCCTTCCCCAGAGTGCAGGACTTCGTCCCGTGAAATGCCAATATTCATCCGTTTACAAGCCACAAATGTCTGAAATCTTTGCAATATAGACTATCATTTATTGTTATTCAAACCTGTGAGTTAGATATGCAAAGGTTGCTGCGAGACATGGTTTCATGACATCCAGCTTACAAATCTAGCGTTCTTTACCACATTGACGAGAGGAATAAATATTTGAAAACATTGTAAATTTAGCAGTTGAAGTATTCAAGAAACCAGGAGTGGAATTCCTAAGTTTTGATCGGGTAAAATGGTGAATAAACAATCCAAACCTGACCACTTATCAAGGTTTCGTAATGGTTTCATGTATGAAGCATTGCATGGTGCTCTCTTTCCACAAACACTTTACGTCACAGAGGCCTGGTAATCAACGGTCTGACCGCGCAGAATTGCCGCCACTTTTCGAAGCAAAGTGGGGGTTGCTCAACCCCATTTTCTGAAAAAATAAGCGTCTAAATTAAAAAATAAAGTACACCATCGTGACGAGCGATGTTTAATGCATGATATTAGACAATAAAAATTTTTGCGTCATATTCACTTTTTAACAGAAGTGAAACTGAATAATCCTATTTACATGTTTTTTATAAAAATCCTACATTATAAACATAGGTCTTGCATAATCTAAAGTTGCAATCGCTGAAATGATGTTTTTTTATTTTCCTCTTAAATTCTGTCAAGGTATGAGACTCTTTTATTTCTAGCGGCAACGATTGCCAGAGTTAGTGGCCAGTGTACCTGATTGTCTCTATACCATACGCATTTGTGCGAGGAATTGGTACTGACAGGTGGTCATTACATCTCAGGCTATATGAGATGTCCTTCTCGACAAAGATTTCACCAATGAATTTAGTATTAAGGTCATGTTTGGTCTTATAAATTTCTGTAGTTAGCAACTGTAGATTTTTTTGGTGAATTGTGACTGAGGCTGCCTTTATCAACAATTCTTCAAAATTTGAGGACGTATCCTTGAAAGCGATTCTTAAAGCTCTTTCGTGGATTTTATTTATTTTGTTGTTCACGTTTCTATAATGAATAATCCAAATTACTGGGCAATAGCTAAATTGGTACAATGTAATCCGTGAATTTTGCAACTCGTGCAAGCGCATGAAGCTTCTGGCCAGCTTTCATGCATATATTTGTTAAAGGTGCTGAAGGTGAGACCACTACACGCAGGAAGTTTTCATTGGTTACCCTGGAGCTTGGTTGATGAGCACTATCATGAGGAACGGTACTGCGTAGAATTGGCAGTTATGCTTCTGCGCAGGACATACTTAGTTCTGCGAAGGACAACTTCCTCCGCAGAACGATATAAATTTTCCTCCGCAGAAGCATACAAACTCAAAGAGAGTAAAGAGACAAGGAGCCTTTGCCATCGTTTGTTTTCGTTTTTTGTTTGTTTTTGTTTTCGAAGCTGCGCAGAGCAAGTCGCTGACTTCACGCAAAGTATGCTGGTCTTTGTACTTTTTATGCACAACTGTTCTGTCTAACATGGCTTTACGTATTTCATTTCATTTTCATTTCATTTCATAGCATTATTTACAGTTGGTTTTTACATAGTTACTAAAAACTAATTTAAACCAACTATTTACAATACACAACATTATTTACAAATCAAACATCTACATCCTTTGCCATCCCATTCTTTGATCCCCCTTTTAAAACTTGTCAAGGTATCAGCTGTCTTTAATTCATCATCTAGAGTGTTCCACAGGAGACTGCCTCTAAACGAAAGAGAATTTAGTCCATATCGATATGACTGTGCTGATGGAAGCCTACATAGCTCTTTTGTGCGGAGATTGTAAGGTATATCCTTCTTAACAAAGAACTCCCAAATATATGAAGGATTTAGATGGTTCATGGTCTTATAAATTTCAGTCATAAGACGTTGTAGGTTCATTTGGTGGACTGTAATGCTTCCATTTCTGGCTAAAAGCTGATCAAATGATGAGTCGTAATCTCCGTACAAAACCCTCAAGGCACGTTTATTTGTCCTATTTATATCTTTGTTAGCAGTTTTGCTACAGAACAGCCATATCAGGGGGCAGTATGAAAAATTTGACATAACAACAGATGTTAGTAGCATTTTAGCTTTCTCTTCATTGAGGAATGGTCTTATTCTTGAAAATGCACATAATTTTTGGTTCACTTTTCGACATAACTCCTTGACGTGTGTGTCAAATGTTAAAGAGTTATTTATTTGTACACCGAGGAGCTTTACCTGCTCGCTCTGTCTCACTTGTTGTCCACCGATGTCGAGGATGAACGAATCGTCACTCTTGAGACCTAAAAACATCATTTGAAATTTTGCTGGATTGGCACACATTCCGTTATTTTTAAACCAATCTAGAAGCTTTTGTAAATCGTCCTTTAGTTTTATTGTGACGGCATCTATGGATGTGTCACATGCATAAATTGTTGTATCATCAGCAAAGTTGCATATCTCAGACTCCAAATCTGTGAAGAACAGATCGTTTATAAAGATATTGAAAAGCAGAGGACCAAGTACAGACCCCTGTGGAACGCCTGTAGAAATGTTTTGGAAAGTGCTGTATGCTGAACCTACTTTGACTCTCTGTTTTCGATTAGTTAGGTAACTGTATACCAACTTCAACGCACAAGTGTCGAGTCCGTAAGCCTCTAACTTTGCTATGAGCAGATCATGGGGTATGCAATCATATGCTTTGGACAGATCCTTCAGGATAGTACCAACAATGCCTTTGGCATCAAGGCATTTCTTCCAGGATTCGATAGCACGAAATAAGGCATGTTGAGTACTATATCCTTGCCTAAAGCCGGACAATAGGTGAGATAGTATTTTAGCAAAATGACTGTCCATTTGTACTCCAATAATTCTTTCATAAACTTTTGACAGAGCTGACAAGACACTAATTGGTCTGTAATTACCTTTCCAGCTGGAATCATCCTGTTTAAAAATTGACGAGACATCAGCTTCCTTTAATTCGTCTGGGAACGAGCAGTTTTGTATAGCTGTATTTATGCAATCAGTTAGATATGGACATAAGATATCTTTGGCTACCTTGATTATCTTAGTGGGTATATTTCCACTGGTGGATTTGCTAGCATCTAGCGTCTCAATAAACTTCATAACAATCCAAGGGTAGACACGGGAAAACTGGAATTTCTGCTCATAACTGACCTTATGTTTAATGGCGATGATGCTTGGATGGTTTCTGTATTTCATTAGAGCAACCTCTACTTTCTCATCTAACTCTATATAGCTAGATTCTTGTTTAAACATAGGGTCCAGCCCTAGACAATCCGTAATATTTACAAAATGTGAGTTAAAACATTCAGCAATCACAGCATCATCTGATATAATCACTTCGTCTTCAACCAAAACGATTTTTTCTCCCATTGGATTACCATTTGAAAACATAGGTTTAACCACTTTCCAAAATTTCTTCTCATTTTCAATGGACCTAGGTTCAATCGAGCGGTAGAAGTCAAATTTTGCTTTCCTGTTCATCTTAACAACTAGATTTCGTTGTTTCTTGTATTTCTCAAAATCTTCAGTTTTGCCTGATTTGTTAGATTTCGTTTTCAGTGTCGATTTCGTCATCATTGCTTTCCTCAGATTCTTGTTACAATGTTGTTTGTTGTTTCCCCTAATTGCCCTTTGTTTAAGCGGGGCATGCTTTACAAGTACTCTGGAAAAGACTGCCTGAAATGCAGAATATTCTGTTGGAAAGGTTTGTCGTAAATTCATCTCTACATCTTTTAGAAATTCTTCTTCGCAAAATGTTTTTTACTCACGATATTTCACTATTTTGGGGGGCAACTTAACAAACGTCGATTTCAATATTGTGTAAATCAGATGATGATGATCGCTGAAGCCTGTTTCAGAAGACTGACTTCCCATGAAAGAGTATTTTCTATTGGTGAGCATGAGATCAACACACCTCCCCCTTTTTTATTTGAAACAAGTAGGTTCCTTGACAAGGCTGTAAAGCTTGTACGCTTCAACCAGTGGGACAAGAGCGGTATCGTTCACCTCCATATTAAAATCACCAAGTATCAACAAATTTTCACGAGAAGCAGAATATCGATCTATAATTCTTGAAATATTATCTACAAAATACGTTTGATTTTGCGAAGGATTCCTGTATACGGGCAGCAACAACCACTTCTGTTTTTGGATTTTGTTTCTACAGGAACTATTTCGATATCACTAGGTGTCTCTAGATCCTTCAACTGTTTAGAAATTATCCCGTTTCTAATGTATACTAGTAAACCACCACTATTTGATGAAACATCTAGCCTGATAGGTTGCCTGAAACCGTTCATCATGAACTGGCCACTTCGAAATGACGAATCAAGTTTTGTCTGCAATCGAGAATGACGTAAAGCATTCCGTGTCGAACCTGAAAGGTAACATCTGATAACGGCTGGGCTTTCGAAACATTTGAAATGATTTTATGGTTTTCAAGCACTTTCGAAAATCTTGAATTCATTGGAAAGTCCCTGGAAATCCGGAAATCCCTGATAAATCTGTCTGGGAATCCGGAAATACAAGTAAGAAAACTTACCGTTTTGGAAATGCCAGAGATCTCGTACGCTATGTTGGGTAGTGACATAATGCCCCTCGGCAAAATGTTCATGACAATGGCCTTTAGTTTAAGAGCCACGCATTTTTTGTAAGAAGCTAAGAATTTGGGCCAGTACTGGATGCCTCTTAAAAATGTCAGATTTCGAGTACTCCTAGCTTCTTATGACTTGGTTAAAGGTTCCATAGAAGAACGAGTTTCTTAATCGTTGAGATCGGAGAATTGGTATGCCTAAAAGCAGTTTCTTACAAAATTCGTGAACTACGCTTTTGATCTCCTTACTCAAAAGGCCTTTATCACCAGTTGATTATTGAGAATGATAGCACAAATTATTAGATCAGAATTACCTCACCAGCTGGTTAAAGCTTTAAGTCATTTGATTTCTGCGCAGAGTACCGCCATGGGGTTAGGGCGGCTTTCTTCCATGTCAAATTATTGTCACTTTGTGTAACATGGAACAAAGGGATTTGATAATCATCTCTCATGGAGTAACAAGGCATTGTGTAATGACATAAGCGAGGCTAGGATTGCGCTCACATTTTAAAACCAAAGGGAGAGGCATTATTACACAGTTTTGTGAGCTTCCAGAGAAATAAAAAACTCATTTGGTCACCCTCTCATCTTTTCTCGTACACAACAGAATTCCTTTGTGCAACCTATGAGCCCTTGGCCCTCACAGTGACCTGCCGCAGTGACCAGCAAAAATTTGACCGGCATTTTACACCAGCCGGTTCTGGGCATGTGCAGTAATGCTATGAATTTGTCATAGAAAGCATTGATCTTAAAAAAGCTTTTGACACTGTTGACCATGAGATCCTCTGCCAGAAATTGGTGCACTATGGAGTCCAACAGCGGGAACTCGCATCGTTCAGATCATACCTATGCAATCGAAAACAATTCTGTCGGGTCAACGGTGTCAGTTCAAAAATTGAGGGTATAGATGTTGGTGTTCCCCAAGGCTCGTGTCTGGGTCCCCTTCTTTTCCTTATTTATATCAATGATCTGCCGCAAGCTGTCCAAAATTCAGCTGTTTCCATGTATGCTGATGACACAAGTCTGTGCTACCAGTCTTCGGAAATAAATGTGTTGAACGAGGCCATTAATAACGACCTCAAACAACTGGACACTTGGCTTCAAGGCAACAAGCTCTCCTTAAACGTTGCAAAAACAAATTCCATGCTTGTCTCCACCAAGCAAAAGCATCATATTCTCAAAAGTCGAAATGAAGACTTGGATTTGAAAATTCGCGACAATGAGCTCGAAATAATCCAAAAAACAAAATACCTTGGTGTCCAGATCGACAACTCTCTTAACTGGAAGGAACACATCAAGACTGTCTCTACCAAAGTTTCTAAAGCTATTGGCTTTTTAAAACATGCCAAGATGTTCCTACCAAAGGAAACATTGAAGACTCTTTACACAGCTATTGTCGAACCACACCTTCGATATTGTTGCTCTGTTTGGGGTTGTGCCTGTTCGACTGAGCTAAATCAGTTGCAAAAACTTCAAGCTGCAAGAATTATAACCAACAGCAGCTTTGATACCCCAAGCAGACCACTTATCGACCAGCTGGGCTGGAAGACCATTGAACAACTCATCGCTAGTGAATCTAAAATAATGGTCTTCAAGTCCCTGGCTCCCCAATACTTGTGTGAACTTTTCACAAATGATAAATCTCCTGGTGAATTTCACCATTTGTTGAATTTCACATCTGTAAAATTATATGATTCATTTTGTCACTGGAAATTTTCTACTGAATTTCATAGTGTGCCAAAGAACTGTGCGGTCAATTTTGATATGGCAAGATTCACAGTGAATTTCATGGTGTGGCAAATTTTACTGTAGTGAAATTATATAAAGTTGATTTTTCTGGTTGATTTTATGAGGAATTTCATAGTCTAATTTCACAACTAGCCATTTTCACCCTGTTTTACCTATGACCAGGGTACAACCGATGCCCAGAGTACTCTGAGTCCTAAGCTTTCATACACCAAGTATATTCAGGGAGAGAGAAGCAGCTTAAGAATCTGAGTACTCAAAGTCTGATAATTTTAAGCAACTTTCAGTACAGCCCCAAATTCTTAGTTTGTTATAAGAGAAATAAGTGTATTATCAAAAGAAACTGCTAAAAGATGCAGAACAACTTCACATTCGCACCAAAGTGGGCAGATTTTCAAACGCTGTCACTCTAAGAACCGATTGTATTGAAGAAATGACGCCGCTATGCCAACAAAAAAGTATGCTGAAAATCGTTGGGCCTAAAAGTGCATGAAATATACCCTGGACCTGTGAAAGCCTCTGCTACCCTTAGCAAAATATTGAGTATGTTTGGAGCATGCTTCAAGCTTGGTACTAACTTGTTTTGAGTGTGATTTGGGCATATTTGAGAGCTAGATTCAAGTAAGAATTTGCACCGCTTGTGTTAGCTTGTAGCATGTATCCCTTGACTGGAAGGCAACCTTAATCAAGCTTGATTATAGTATATTTGAGAATGACTTCAGCATTAGATTATTGTCAAGCTTGATCAAGCTCTAAACATTATGTGCAAACTGGCCAAAATTATGTCAACTCATTTTAAGCTTCTTCAAGCCAAAATCATGCTGCTTTGTTGGCCAAGTTTGTTGCTGAAGTTTTTCTTACGGGTACAGGTACATGTACCCCCAAAACTAAGTTACCCCAAAAGCACAAAGTCAGTTGAAAGGCAATATTTATGGAAGAACAGCATACAACATAAAAATCTTGCTGATTAATGATGCTTCGGTAACTAGGCTACCAAAAAATATTGCTTGGTCAAGAAAAAATTGGATTCAAAAATAATTATGGGGTGTAACAGCAAATATTTGAGCCTGAAATTTTAGAGATTATTTCATTGAAAGAGTTGCAAGTTGGAAATTCTTAATTTAAGTTTGCAAACTAATGTTTTTCAGTTTCTTTTATTTGTCCTCTTATCAGAAAATCATAATGGTCACTATGTAATATGGTGAACATATAGAATGAGCATCCTGAAAAGAAGTTTTGCGCGGTTTTGGGGTACACTTCACTGATGCAAAGTGCATGTGGGGATGGTAAGGTGGTGCCATGAAAAATACCAAATGAAATAGATGTATTTTTAACTAAATTACACGTATAGTAACATATTTTGCATATAAGTCAATCAAAATAGTGAATAACTGAACTGTCCACATTTTCTACAAAATAATAAAATGATAGCAAATCCTTCAAATGTCAATGGTTCATATTTTTAACAAAATGATAATAGACATCCTCTGAAAGTCAATCAACAAAGGTATAGTTTCCAGTAAGCCATCAACCAATCATTTTATTTCATTTCTATTAATTTTAGATACCACCACTGTAAAATCATAAACAATTGATTAGTAGAATGTCTGACTTAGCACCCCTTAAGGGCATAACTTTCATTGGGTCAGATTAAAGATGCATGAATGATTACGTTAAACTGCACAAAATCTAGCATAAGCATTTTCAATCAGACTTAATATTGTAAATCAACAACCAATGTAAGGATTAAGTGAAAGAAAATGAAATACTTTTATTAGTTTTGGAGATACTGTAAATCCCAGTTTCCAAGATCAGAAAGTGTTCAAAAATGATTCCAAATGTCAGCGGTGATGGAGCCATTTGAAATTCATATCTTTGATTGCCAAGACAATACAGAACCATGTTCTTTGCACCATTTAGTGATAGGTTAAATATGGTATTTGAGAAATTAATTGTTTTCTGAGAAGCTCCATTTTGCAAAACTGGAACTTGCTGCTCACTAGGGCAAAAAGCAGAGCTACAACAACAAAGCCATGATAAAGAGATACACTCCTGACCAAAGAATGCATTTGGCACAGTAACATCATAATGACAAAAAGGAAATTAATGTAGCAGAAATTTTTTACCTGTGCCATCATAATTTTTGCCAACAATTTAATTACAACAAACATGCATCTCAATCAGAAAACATTGCTTGTTCCCAATCATTGATCATGTAAAGTATTGATTGATGGCTATCAAAATCATTTCAGTAGGTCAAGTGGTTAACACCGTTGCCTAAAATGAACATCTCAGAAAAGATTCATCTGATGCAGAGACATAACATTTGTGATGATAATGAAAAACAAATTTTTCAGGAAAAAATTCATATTTTCAAATATTTTGCTCCTTGAAAAAACATGTAACTTGTAATTGCTAATAAAATCTATTGCACAGTTCCTCTCGGTAATGTTGGATCATCAGCAGATTTCAAAATATATGTAAAATCAAGAAACTTAACACTTTTAAAGACTGACATGCAACAAAAACTTTCATAACTAAGAAACTAAAGTAGCTTTTGGGGTACATCTCATGTGGGTTTTGTAGTGCAATAGATACTTCCACCGAAAATAAGTTTGCAGCTATAGTTTCTATTGATTTCTAATTTATAATGATGATTTCTTCTCAGATATCACAATGGTAGATGCATTGGCTGTAATCTTCTGGAGGTTTTTGCTTGTGTGTTTTTTGGGGTACATATTGTGAAAAAGAAGCAACTTTGTCAGATCAGTACTCTGTCAATCATAAGTAAAAACTAATGATAAACTATGGGAAGAACTTATTTTCTGCAGCCCAGCCTTGGCACAAAACCATTTTTCAAAAGCAAAAGAAGGAAGAAAATTATAGCAACATGCCTTTTGTGGTTTTGGGGGTACATGTACCTGTAGGGTAAACCGGGGTAATTTGGGACAGGGGAAATTTGGGACACCCATGGGGTAATTTGGGACATTGCTCAAAAATTGCACAATTTTGTATTAGCTGAGAGAATTATGTTACATTTGTTTGTTACAGTCAAGGCAAGAGTAGTTTCTCAATATCAATAATTTAGTACTCAAATGTGTACAAAAAGGTGAGTTAGTCTTATTTAAATCTGCAACCAAGTAGCTATATGTCAAAAATGACAAAATTGTCCCAAATTACCCTGGTTTACCCTAGTTTAGTATGCATTAAACTCAGTAGTGATGTATTTTCCATCTAAAATCAGTACAATACTATTCAAGAACGTAGAAATTTAAGTGTGCTAAAGTGCAAATTAGCCTTTTTTGCCCAACCTTCAAACAAGAGTCCCTTTTTCGGCAGATTTTCCTTAAACACTGGTGGGTTATCCAGAAATTTGCGAAGAAAATAGCAAAAATGGTTGGTTTTCCGCCACAATTGATCATAAAAGTGGGTATAATATCACAGCAAGTTTCGGTAATTAGAAGAGGGTACTTTTTTGCAATTCATGGTCAGTCCCGCCTCCCCACCCGAGCCTATTTCACACTGAACCACTCAAGGGGTATTGAACTTGAGTGGTTCAGATCCTATCTTAATGGGAGACAGCAATGCTGTAAGGTGAATGGGCACATATCAAAAATTGAAAGTATTCGATATGGAGTTCCCAAAGGGTCTTGCTTGGGACCACTTCTCTTTTTGATGTACAGGGTGTCCCAGAAAAATTGTGCCCCGTTTGCCTGAAGATTGCGAGAAAACGGCAAAAGATTATCACTAACCCTTTCCATGACGTTGCTCTTCAGATGTTCAATTAAAGTTTGCCACTGTTCCCGTGAAAATCCGTCGAAAAATGATGGAGCTATAACTTTCAGAAGACCAAATCTGCCTGTTGACTGAAACCAGTGGTCGGCCATTTTATCTTACTATTTTGCAAAGATAAACAGTTTCATGGATGAACTGAAATAGCAGCCTTTAATGTCATAGCTCTCATCAAAGTTCCAATAATCATCAGAGAGTTAGACTATTTTTTACCCCACGATCTTTTGATAGAATGCAAAAGTGAAGATCAGAATTCCCAAAGTAATAAAAATCAAAAGCTTCGACAAAAATATATTTCACATTTAATTTGTCGCCATCCCTAGCGTATCCCTACTCAGATTTCTCCCTTCATTTGTTACAAGCAATTGTTGATTTACTACCGAAGACAATGAACTAAAAGAAACGAGAAGGGCAAAAGATTTTTGGAGCTGTATTGTCTCATTTTGAACTGATAGATAAACTAAATAATTGCTGCACTCATCACACCTGCAAAAAAAATGTGACTATATTTTTGTCATTGTCTTTCGATTGTTTTTTTATCATGGGATCCTCGTCTTCGTTTTGACATTCAATAAAGGATCGTGGGGTAAGAAATAGCTGAAGTCTCTGATGATTATTGAAACTTTCGCGAGAGCTATGAGATTGGAGGCTACTGTTTCAGCTCATCCATGAAGCTGATTATCGTTGCAAAAATAGTAATACAAAATGGCCGACCGCTGGTTTCAGTCATCAGAGAAATTTGGTCTTCTGAACGTCATAGCTCCATCATTTCTTAACAGATTTTTACGGGGATGGAAGCAAACTTTAATTTAACATCTTGCGAGCAACATCATGCCAAAATGTGGTGACGACCTTTTGCTGCTTTGTCGTGGTCTTCAGGCAAACGGGGCACAAATTTTCTGGGACACCCTGTACATTAATGACCTTCCACTTTCACTTGATAATGCCAAGGTTACTATGTATGCGGATGATACCAGCATCTCTTATTCCTCTAAATCAGTCGATGCAATCAATTCAGCAATCAATGACGATTTGTCTACTCTCAAACTATGGCTAGAAGGCAATAAGTTCTCTCTAAATGTTTCGAAAACTCAAGCCATGCTTATTGGTGGCAGGGCAAAACTCCAGAACATTTCTAATGGTGCTGACATTAGACCTAAGTTTATCATTGATGACAAAGTTGTCCCAATGATAAATGAAGCTAAGTACCTGGGAATACAAATAGACAAAACATTAAGTTGGAAGGAAGATATCAACATTATTGCCTCAAAGATTTCGCAAGGGATAGGGATGCTGAGATATGCAAAGAGGTACATCCCACTCAGCACAGTAAAAACCATGTACAGAAGTATAGTCAAGCCCTATTTACGATACTGTTGCACGGTATGGGGATGTTGCACCGAGACAGACTTAAAAAGACTGCAGATTCTCCAAAATCGTGCAGCCCGTATTGTGACAAATAGTGCTTATGATGCACACTCCTTGCCTCTGATTAAAAGGGTGGGCTGGCTAACAGTCAAAGAGCTGATCAGGTTTGAAACGGCAACTACTGTTTTCAAATATGTGAATCAACTTTGCCCAAATTATGTGGCCCAAATGTTTCAAAGACAGCGTGAACAGACAAAAAGGATGCTAAGAAACACAGAAACTGACTTGAAACTTCCTGTGTTTAGAACTAACAGTGGACAAAAGTCATTTGCATATCGAGGGGCGGCCGTTTGGAATGGGCTAGATCACCAAATCAAACTGTCTCCCTCGCTATCAAATTTCAAATTGAAACTAAAGGAAGGATTATAAAGCAAACCTTACATTCTTCCTTGCATCAAGAATAAATTCTATTGATTTTCCTTTCTGTTGCAATTTAATTTCTTTTCCTTTTCGATAGGACTATTTAACATGGGGCTTTTCAACGTATTAACTTGTATTAGGAGAATATTGATTAGATAATTTTTCTTTTTGCTTTTGTTTTCTTTTGTATTTCAACAGGGCACATTGTAAAGCAGTTGATTCTTAGCAACTGAATATTTTTACCCTGTATAAGGAAGTTAAAATGAAATGAAATGGTTGATCAATGTGAAGGATGTGAATGGTAAACAAATAGCCAAAAAACGAACCTCTTGGTGGCAGCAGCTCCACTACTGGCGGCAATTTTGTTTGTATTCATAATGGAGTGGAAGTGTTCATCTCTGGATTAACATGTTGCATGAGGTCGTTTTGATAAAAGCACATTCCGCCAATTCCTGTTTAGCTTCTAATCAATCGTTGGTGTTTGTCTTCGCTGGCTAAACCTTGCGACTACTTCATCTTATCTTTGGCTAGGCCCACAAACCGTTATTTCTTTGTTTGTTTTTGATTTACGGGATGAAAACATTACAATCACGGAGCGCGGGAGCGCAGCGTCAAGGCGCGGGAGGCGAAACGACCGATACTGATTGATGTGAAACAAAATGCTAAATGCTAATAGAGTTTTCCAAATCTGCAAATTGACGAGAATTAAAATACATTCTAAAAGCTGGTAAAACGCTGAAAATTCCCATCCTCTGATTCGAGTCTCCAGACGGCACTGAGTTTCCTGCATAAAATTTCCTGCATAAACGTTGGATTTTGTTTTTTCATACTGATGACGCCCGACAACACCAAGCCTTTAGGCGTCACTTCCGGCCTCTTTTGCAAGAAAGCTGTGGCGCGAAAGTAAAATTCTTCATCATCATTAGCTACGTCACTACAGAATTCCATGAGAAGCGGGCGCATGCGCTGCTAGTCATTCGCAGGTGCATTCGCTGGTCAATGACAGACGCAAAAACGTGTGCTCTCGCCTCAACAAGATAATCAAGTAACATCGGTAAGTTTCTCTTGACAGCTTTCATGCGATACTCAACACTCGGTTCTTAGACCTTACTTGACTCCTATTAGAACTGCTTTGGATTTGTTAAGTGCTTAACCTTATGCCTGACTTACTAACAGGCATACCCTACCTTTGTAGGTCATGTCTGAAGCTGATGAGTGTTGCGATATGGACGCACCCCCTTGTTGATACATCACGTGCTAGACGCTTTTGCTGCTAAATATATAACTTGTAGTTGTTTTCGTGTCGGTGGCATCCACAGAAAAGTACCCTTACAAACGATGCCAGAAACGTACCTTATTTGGTCGAGAGCAGACGCTCTCCGTGTTTGAACTTCGTATCATGCGAATAACATCTTATTATTCGTTCCTATTTTTACTTAATTGTATTTTTCTTTATAAGGTAAGATAGGTGTGCCTTATTGTTCATCGTCCTGCGATTTAAGTTAGGTTTTTTAGGATTTTTAGGGAGTCGAGACGAATGCTTAGTCGATGCCGAACTATTGATGCCGCGCATCAAGACGATTTATCCGAAGCAATTGAAGAGACGAATTAACGACGAACTATCTAGGTTTTGATTTGATTTAACGATAGTTTTAAGTTAGGCAGGATAAGCTTCACTTATTAGTCGCTGCTGGAAGTTATTTTGGTTGTTTTGATTAAAGAGTTTTTGCCAAAGTTCGTTATCCTGCTGCCTTTTTGCCTGCTGTATCAAGCTGTTAATGTTAAGGTCGTAAGTTTACCTTTATACTTATTTTATTCTGGGTTCCTAAACAACTCACGCACTTGTTAAGCACGTCGGTAGTTTAGCACTGGTGCCCTCGTGTGAGCAACAAGAAGAGACAGAAGAATCATTCGCAGATATTTTCATTTTCTGTCCATTGTAGTTTCGAAGATTGAACCGTTAGCATTTTGGATTTGAAAGTTTGACAAAGTGGCGTGAGACAATTGATCTGTGATATTAACTGTATTGAACTTTTGTTGACTGAAATCGAGATCAATCACATTTTTCGGAACTTTTTCATCGATTGATGCATCAAAACTGTTTTGCTGTGATGATATTTTCTTTCTGTTTGCTTGGAATTCGTGATATTTTATGAATTTGGCATTTTGCCTGGTTGCATGCAACACGAATTGCCTTTAGCATTTTAACATTGCTATATCTGATTATTCAATTGCCAAACTGCGTCACATTGACACAAAGATGAATTAACATTTGTATCGTTTCAATTGTTTAAGCGTTCTTTTACTTTGCCCGAAGAATATTATTTGTGTGCCCTTTGACTTTTGAACTTTTTCACGTGTTTATTGATTGACCATCTCTTGAGACAATGGAAGAAGCAGTCGGCGAGTTACAAACCCGATTAACTGCCGTTCAAGCAGCTCTTGAAGGCAATTTGCAGTCTGGTCTTTTCCAGCTTCGCTCATTTAACGGTTTGCCAAATGAAGACATTAATGAATGGCTCTCTCGTTTTGAAACTCTTGCCAAATTTCACACGTGGTCAAACGCTAAAAAGTTGAGTGCGTTGCCACTCTCGTTGGGGGGCCCTGCTAAAGCATGGTACGATAACCAACCAGAAGAAACAACAGGTGACTTTAAACTTTTAACAGAAGGCCTCAGAACAAGGTTTGGCTCGGAAACACTGGAGTTTCTTTTCAGACAAGAGCTTTATGCTCGTAAACAAGGTCCTACAGAGCCACTCTCGATGTACACAGAGGATATAATCAAGAAAAGTCAACGTCTTGCCCTCTCTGACAAAGATTTGATGAATGTCTTTATAAATGGTTTGTGCTTTGAAATAAAAAACCATGTCATTCTCAACCAACCAACGTCCTTTGCCGAAGCTGAAAATCTTGCCCGTTTAAGAGAAGCTGTTTCCAAAAATTCCGGAGTTTCTAACTCGCTCATTGTTGCTCAGTCTGTTCTTCAGGAACAACGAATTAAGGAGTTGGAAAGCCACGTAAATCTCCTTGTTTCCCTTGCCGTCCAGAAGAAAAGTGACATGTTTCCCCAGTCAAATTTTGGGAATCAAAACGTTAACTCTGGAATTTCATCTCGGAATCAGTCACAAGCTCTTTCTCAACAGCAGCCTGTGAATATTTCCGCTCTGGATGCCCCTGTGAATTCAGGAAACATGAAAGCCTTAAAAGATGAAATTGTAGCTGCCATAAACACTGGTTTTCAAAATAATCAACCTCGCAGAGGACGGGGTCAGTTTCGACCATCCATGGGAAATCGGGGAGGTGCTCGTGGTAGAAATTTACGCACAACCGATGGGCAGCCTATTTGTAATTTTTGTCAAAAAGGTGGGGCATGTTGCCAAATATTGTAGTGAACGCCCCCAACAACCAGGTTCTTCCGTAGCCCAGCCGCAGCAAGCCTATTATGCTGCTACCCAGCCACCGCAAGCTGTTTATACTGCTCCAAATCAACAAAAAGTTGCTTATGCTCCTGCTCAGCGACCAACCCAGGGAGGCCAAAATTTAAACGGGATGGGGCCTTCAACATGGGGGTACTGAGGGCCCAAACAGTAGTTCAAGAGTCAACACGCCCCAAGCCTGTAGATAACACTGTAAGTATAAAAGACTTTGAATTTGAACAATGGGCAAAACAGCGTACATACGATCAAGAGGGGAAACGACGACCAGATATCGACAAACAATATGACGGAATTTCCCGCTCAATTTCATCCGATGATACGAAGGAAAGTAATAATTTCGAAAACACTCCGTTTGCACTAAAGAACACAACGCAGAATGCTGTCGAACAAATTTCCCACTCGCCAGAATTTCCCAATGTTCCAAAATCTTCGGACCATGTTATTCCCTCTATCGAAACCGGCAGCAATATTTCTTCGTCCAGCCCCACCAATGTTTTGGTCTGGGGCACTGTCCTAAAACAACCAACCAAATTGCTCGTGGACACTGGAGCCGCAGTAACTGTGATTAGTGACACATATTACCATGATATTTTGCGGCCTGTATATGAACTAAAACGCAACGAACAGCTTGAGAGTGTAAAAACAGCGAATGGGAAGAGTGTTCCTGTAACTGGGTCTGTGTCGTTTCCTGTCATGATTGGTCAGCTTGTTTATACTTTTGACGCTGCAATTGTTCCAGGGTTAGCTTACGATATCGTACTTGGACGGGATTTCTTGCATAAATTTAGTGCAGTAATTGATGTACGCGGACAAACAGTGAAATTCTATGGTGACAATACAGTTTTCTTTGCGAATGGTGATGCGCCTCCGCATGCTTCAGAGGTCAGAGCAGCGCAGACTGTAGTAATTGATGCTCACAGTGAATCTGTTATACCAGTTTATCTCAGAACATCGCCACCTGAACCTGTCATAGGACTTATTGAAGCCATCCCAAAACTTTCGGATCGCTATCAGCTATTTGCTGCTTCATCAGTTTCGTGCTGTAATGAAAGTGGTAAAGTTTCTTTTCGTCCGTTGAACCCAACAGAACAGCCAGTACTTTTGCATAAAGGAACAACGATCGGTCAGTTTTTAGAGCATAATCCAGATGATATCATCTTCTCTCTGGATCCTGAACCTTCTACTTCGTCAGTCGAGCCTTCAGCTCCAATGGAAGCTAAGAAAGAGTTTCTCTCTCGCTTTGCCTCATTTCCGAGTCAAGCTCTATCTGACTCTGAGAATGAACAGTTGGCAGATCTTCTTGAGAACTATGCTGATATTTTTGCTTCATCTAGTCTAGACCTTGGCCGCACATCCATCGTGCAACATACTATTGATACAGGCGATGCTAGGCCTATTAAGCAGTCACCATACAGAGCTTCTCAAGCTCAACGAGCTGAGATCGAGACTCACATTTCAAACATGTTAGAACAGGGCATCATAAAAGTTTCTTCAAGCCCTTGGAGCTCACCTGTCGTACTTGTTAAGAAGAAGGATGGGAGTACACGATTTTGTGTAGATGATCGGAAACTCAATGCAGTTACACGTAAAGATAGCTACCCGTTACCTCGAATAGATGACGTTCTTGATTCCTTGACAGGTTCGAAGTATTTCACTACACTTGATCTTCAATCAGGGTACCATCAAGTAGCTATGAGTCCAGATTCCCAAGATAAAACGGCTTTTGTTACACATGCAGGTGTCTATTCCTATGACGTCATGAGCTTCGGGTTGTGTAATGCGCCTCCGTGCTTCCAACGTTTGATGTCACGTGTGCTCCATGGCCTCGAGTGGAGAATATGTCTTGTCTATATCGATGACGTCATTGTTTTTGCTCCGAGCCTCGATGAACATTTGTCTCGGTTGCAATTAGTATTTGATCGGTTGCGCCAAGCAAACTTGAAGCTTAAACCTTCAAAGTGTTATTTTGCAAAGGCTTCTGTAAACTTTCTTGGCTTCGTTGTGTCTGCTGCTGGAATTTCACCCGATCCAGAGAAGATCTCTGCCGTTAAGTCTTTTCCCACGCCAAAATCGGTGAAGGATATTCGTAGTTTTTTGGGACTTGCAAATTACTACCGTCGCTTTGTACATAACTTTGCTAAGATTGCTTCACCGTTGAACAGACTGACTCGCAAAGATGTACCGTTTGTTTGGACACCAGAATGTGAAGGAGCTTTTCTTGAATTGAAACGGTGTCTGTGTTCGCCGCCCATCCTTGCCTATCCTGACTTCAGTCAGCCTTTTCACCTGGACACAGACGCAAGCAACTCTGCTCTAGGCTACATTTTGGGACAGAGTATTAATGGCCAGGAATGTGTCATTGCATACGGTGGACGCGAGCTCAGTCATGCTGAAACAAATTATAGTACCACCGAACGAGAAGCTTTAGCTGTAGTTGACGGTGTCAAGCGTTATCAGTCCTACCTTTCGGGTACGAAGTTTTTCATCCATACTGATCACGGTAGCCTTTCTTGGCTCATGCGTATCAAGGACCCTACTGGTAGGCTTGCACGTTGGGCCTTGCAGTTACAACAGTATGACTTTGAAATCATTCATCGTGCTGGTACTGCAAATGGAAATGCAGATGCTCTTTCACGTCGTTCTTATGTTGCTCCTTTGTCTGTCTCTCAAGAGACACCAGTCAAGTTACCTTTAGGAGTTATTGAGCCACCATGTCCTCCTGCTGCTACTCTGTACACCTTACAGCGTCAGGACCCAGATCTTGTCCCCATTATCCAGTACTTGGAAACGGCAGAATTGCCATTGGATGACAGTGAAGCACGCTTTCTACTGTTGCAGATCGATTCATATTACTTAGACGATAATGGCATTCTTTGTCATCTTTGGACCCCTGGGAAACGTCATGTTCAGCCATTGTGTTCCCAAGTTGTGATCCCTGCTTCTTTACGCCATGAGGTATTATCTGCTTGCCATGATGCCCCTACTGCCAGTCATTTCAGCACACACAAAACGTACGAAAAGATTCGCCGTCGTTATTTTTGGCATGGTATGTTCAAAGATGTTGAACATTGGTGTAAAACGTGTGTCGATTGTGCCATGAAGAAAGTTCCGAGAGGTAAGCGTAAAGCACCCCTTTTGCCAATTCCTGTCGAAGGAGCTTTTGACCGAGTTGCTATGGATATTCTTGGTCCTCTGCCTGTGACGAATGACGGTAATAGGTACATCATTGTATTCTCAGACTATTACACCCGTTGGCCGGAAGCTTTTGCTTTACCGTCTATTGAAGCTCCTCGAATCGCTCAGCTGCTTGTAGATGAAATCGTTGCTCGCCATAGTGCACCACGCACGTTGTTGTCTGATCGAGGATCTAATTTTCTAGTCGCCATTGTAAAGGAAGTCTGTAAGATCATTAACACTCGCAGTCAACATACAACAGCGTACCATCCACAGACCGATGGCCTAGTTGAGAGATTTAATGCCACATTAACCGAAGGTCTCTCTATGTATGTCAGCTCCAACCAAAAGGATTGGGATCAACATATTCCCATGATCCTCTTTGCCTATCGAGTGTCACCGAATGCCACAACCGGAGAGTCTCCTTTTTATTTGCTGTATGGTCGGGAGCCACGTCTTCCTGTAGATGCTGCATTGTTACTGCCAACAACAAATCTTTCGCCGTCAGTTGCCCAGCACAGAGCTCGGATCGTGCAAAACCTCGAAGAAGCGCAGCAAATCATCTCCAGCAATACACAGCTTGCTCAGCAACGCATGAAACTGCAATACGACAAGAACAGCGCACCGGTCCATTACGAAATCGGTTCGAAAGTTTGGGTCTACACGCCCAAAACGAAGAAGGGACTATCGAAGAAACTTAGTCACAACTTTCACGGTCCGTACCGTATTGTCAATAAACTATCGCCGGTGCATTTCAAGTTGCGCACCCTAGACAATCGCGTGGTTTCTGTACCAGTTCACGCTAATCGTTTAAAGCCATTTTATGATCCAGCCGATCGCCCCATCGACCCGTTGCCGCCCACGGATGACTCGTCACCAGATCTCCCAGAATCGGACTTGCCACCGGATAGTTTCACCGCTGAAGAACTCGCTGCTAACATAGCTGCAGAAATCGAACCTCCTAATGAGTCGAACGCTCCAAGTACAGCGTCGCAAACTGGAGAACCTGTCATTACTCGTCCGGAAGATATTTTTACTCCGCAGACTATTACGTACGTTTAATCGCCGCGCAAGCCAGGAGGCTTGTTTTAAAAGGAGGGGGTAATGTTGCGATATGGACGCACCCCCTTGTTGATACATCACGTGCTAGACGCTTTTGCTGCTAAATATATAACTTGTAGTTGTTTTCGTGTCGGTGGCATCCACAGAAAAGTACCCTTACAAACGATGCCAGAAACGTACCTTATTTGGTCGAGCATGTTAAATGGTATAGAGGAGAGCAAATTACAAATGAAATTTGATGTGAAATTAAGAGCTTTCTCTGGAGCTAATACAGAAGACATGCATTCCTACTTAAAGCCTCTTTTGAAGAAGGAGCCCAGCACGGTCATTTTACACATTGGGACCAACGATGCTACTGAAAATGGTATAGATTCTGACAAGCTGGTCAAAAGAATTCTTGATCTTAAAGAGGAAATCGAAAAAATGGTACTTGGGTGCAAAGTCATCATATCACTACCAATCCGCAGAAATGACAATCTCAAGGCTAATAAGATATTATCCGATGTACGTGAAAAGATAATCTCACTCAAACTGGACACAATAAACAACAGTAATATCATGAATGAACAACTTGGTCGCAGAGGGCTCCACTTAAATCAGCACGGCAATGCCAGGTTTGCACAAAATCTTGTTAACAAATTACGGTACGTTTGACGGAGCATCGATTGAAAATCAAGACCAATTCTCGATTCAAACCCTTGACAGGGAGGCTGCCTGCAATACTGGTTCCTCAGCTAAAAATCTAACATCCACTAGTGATACTGGGGCATCTGGTAGGTGTCATCAGCATTTAGGATTTAAAAAGGGTATGGCAATTGCATCCCTGAATATCAACGGTCTTCGAAGTCACCTAGATGAGGTTCAGCTATTAATTAGGGACCTTGGAATTCAAATTCTTGCTTTGAATGAGACCAAGCTAGATCCAGAATCCCCAAAGGAGCTCACTAGTGTGGCTGGGTACCAACAAGAACGTTTGGATAGGACATACAATGGTGGGGGTGTTTCCATTTATATTAGGGACTCTATCAAGTACAAACGTCGTCTTGATATCCCTACTGATAACCTGGAACTCATTTGTATTGAAGTAGAACCACCAAAAAGCAAGTCATTTCTTGTTCTTGCTTGGTACCGTCCACCGAGCGACCCTGTTGGATCTTTCAGTAAGCTGGAAAAAGTTCTCTCTTTTTTGGACAAAGAGGGCAAAGAAACAATCCTCTTAGGGGACACTAATTGTGACCTCACTCCAAAACAAGTTGAGCAGCCCATAGATAACAATTCAAAGCACATGCTTGATCTCTATGAGTTATTCAGCTTCAAACAGCTTATTGAGGAGCCAACTAGGGTCACTCTAACTACCTCTTCTATAATTGACCATATTGCTACAACAAGTGCAAGAAACATTGTAAAATCCGGAGTGTATGAAGTTTCCATGAGTGATCATTATATGGTCTACTGCATTCGAAAATTTAATGGAGCAGTGGAAAAAGGCCACATAATGATCAAAACTCGAAAGATGAAAAATTTCAACGAAGAATCATTCCTGGCTGATGTTTCTGGCATTTGTTGGGAGCAAATGCTTACTGAAACGGATGACATAGATTTTCTCGTAAGCAGTTGGTCGAACCTTTTTTCCTTGATCATAGAGAAACATGCCCCAATGACTGTAATGCGTGTTTCAGAGAAGTACTGCCCCTGGATTGACAAGGACCTGAAGAGACTAATGCAGACCAGGGATAAGCTAAAAAAGGCTGCAGCTAAAAGAAAGTCCCAATTCCTTATGGACTCTTATAGACAGGTCCGTAACAAGGTCAATGTCCTAAACATCCAACTAAAGAAGCAGTACTATACTAATAAGATCTCTGCATGTCAAGGTAACATGAAAGAATCATGGAAGACAATCAATGAAATCCTCAATAAAAGATCAAAGTCTAGCAACATTGATTGTCTCAAAGAGTCTGGTTCCGAAACTGTTCATAGAAAACATATTTCTAATGCAATGAACAGTTTCTTCTGCTCAGTAGGTAAGGATCTTGCTGAAAAAATAGATCCAGCCCCTAATCCCCTTCTTGCAGGTGACTATGAAATTAACAAACATAAGGCAACATTCCATTTCAGAACTATTTCAGTGCAGGAAATCAGGGATGCATTTGCCACTGTTAAGACAGCAAAGAGCTTTGGGACTGACAACATCTCTACCTACTTTTTGAAGCTTGCGCTGCCTTTTATTGAAAACTCGCTTGCTTTCTTGTTCAATACATCCATTGAAACAAGTCGTTTTCCCGACTCATGGAAAGTTGCTAGAGTTACTCCGATCTTCAAAGATGGAGACAGGGCTGATAAGTTCAACTATCGACCAATATCAGTCTTGCCTGTCATCTCAAGGCTCTTTGAAAAATTAGTAACAAATCAGCTGTACCAGTACATGAATGATAACGGCCACTTTTCATGCGGCCAGTCCGGCTTTTTGCGTCTTCATTCAACAGTAACATGCTTGCTTAAGAATACTGACGACTGGTACAATGGAATGGATATTGGAATGCTTGTGGGTCTAGTGTTCATTGACCTAAAAAAGGCATTTGATACTGTTGATCATAACATTCTCTGCAAAAAGCTTGAGCTTTACGGTGTACATCATCGTGAACTCTCTTGGTTTAAGTCCTACCTAACGAATCGGAAACAATTTTGTAGGGTTGATGGTGTTGATTCCGAAATCGAGGACATAGAAGTTGGTGTTCCACAGGGTTCATGTCTTGGCCCTCTTCTTTTCCTTGTCTACATCAATGATCTCCCGCAAGCAGTCCTGGATTCCAACGTGTCCATGTATGCTGATGATACTAGTTTGTGCTACCAGTCTCACGATATGACTCGGCTGAATGAGGCTATTAACAGTGATCTTGCGAAACTGGACATATGGCTAAAAGGTAACAAGCTTTCCCTGAATGTAGCAAAAACTCATTCTATGCTTATTTCCTCCAAGCAGAAACACAACAGTATTCTCAAGGGTCAAAATGAAGACTTGAAATTGAAAATACGTGATAACGAGCTGGAAGTGGTCAAAAAGACTAAATACCTCGGTTTGCAAATTGACTGTTCTTTGGATTGGAAAGAACAGATCAAGGCAGTTTCTGCCAAGGTCTCCAGGGCAATAGGATTTCTAAAACATGCCAAGTCTTTTCTTCCGAAAGAAACTTTGCAAACTCTCTATACAGGTATTGTGGAGCCTCATTTTCGATACTGCTGTTCTGTCTGGGGCTGCGCTGGTTCAAGTGAAATTAATCAGCTACAAAAACTTCAAAAGCGTGCTGCTAGGATAATAACGAACAGCAGCTTCGATGCCCCAAGCAGACCTCTTATCGAAAAGCTGGGATGGAAGACCGTTGACCAACTGATTTCCAGTGAATCTAAGACAATGGTCTTCAAGTCCCTGAATGAGCTGGCTCCACAATATTTGTGTGACCTGTTCACCCGAAAATCGCTCTACTCATCATATAGTCTTCGTAATACGGGAACCGACTTGAGGTTACCGATGAAAAGGTCAACAAACGGCCAGAAATGTTTCTCTTATAGAGGTGCTAAGCTATGGAATAGCCTTTCAGCCGAGTCAAAGCAGGCAACCTCTCTGTATAGTTTCAAAAAAACTATTTAGAAACATATGCTTCCTTTCACTCTTATTGTAAATTTTGAACATTATTGTATATAAGTTTTAGATATTGTAAATAAGGTTTTATAGTTTAATTTAATTAATAGCTTTTTTCCTTTTATGTTATATATTGTAATTAATGTTTTTATCGGAGGGCCCCTTGAAAATCAACTAGTTGAAGGGCAACCCTCCTTAAAAGAATTAAATATGAAATATATAAATATAAATAAATATAAAAATACGAGAGCAGACGCTCTCCGTGTTTGAACTTCGTATCATGCGAATAACATTTTATTGTTCGTTCCTATTTTTACTTAATTGTATTTTTCTTTATAAGGTAAGATAGGTGTGCCTTATTGTTCATCGTCCTGCGATTTAAGTTAGGTTTTTTAGGATTTTTAGGGAGTCGAGACGAATGCTTAGTCGATGCCGAACTATTGATGCCGCGCATCAAGACGATTTATCCGAAGCAATTGAAGAGACGAATTAACGACGAACTATCTAGGTTTTGATTTGATTTAACGATAGTTTTAAGTTAGGCAGGATAAGCTTCACTTATTAGTCGCTGCTGGAAGTTATTTTGGTTGTTTTGATTAAAGAGTTTTTGCCAAAGTTCGTTATCCTGCTGCCTTTTTGCCTGCTGTATCAAGCTGTTAATGTTAAGGTCGTAAGTTTACCTTTATACTTATTTTATTCTGGGTTCCTAAACAACTCACGCACTTGTTAAGCACGTCGGTAGTTTAACATGAGACATCCTTGCCTCCGGCAGAAGAATCTTTCACCGAAACCAATAATAAGCCAACTCCCCCCGACACACTTCCAACGGACGTTAAGCAGGCTTTGTCTGATGTTAACACAAACTTTGCACAGTTAACTTCACTCGTGCACCGGGGGGGGGGGGTAACTTGAGTTTCAAAGATAGGGGGTTGTGCCATTCAAATCGTAAAAGTACCACCCATAAATCCGGAAAAATTTCTCAAAAGTATACCCATAAATCCGGAGAAATTTCTCAAAAGTATACCCATAAATCTAGAGAATTTCTGAAAAATCATACCCATAAATCCGGGAATGCCAAAACAGCTCACCAATAAATGAATTCTGACAGAAAACTATACCCATAAATCCAGAAGATGCAAAAAATTGTTGAAAACGATACCCATAAATCCGGAAACTCTCATGAAAAAGGTACCCTAAAAAATGGCACAACCCCGTACCATAGACAAGTTAAGTTACCCCCCCCCCCGGGCTCGTGCATCAGTTTCTTACCGCTCGACCGAGCTATGAAATGCCCGCCGGGCAATTTGAAACCCCTTCACAACAACTTCTGTCACCGGCTGTAGCACGAAAGAGACCCTCTTTACATCAAACATCTGATGCACAGCCACCGGCAAAACAACGAGCCATCTTAACCGAAGATCAACCTGATCCACAACACGACGACACAGTAAGTGTCCATGCTTTCGACACCGAATCTCTGGACGGTGACATCCAAAATGATCCTTTCGGCTCCCCTCTATTTTGGACTACTTTGAAGGCTGACTTAGAAGTGGATGACAAGTGCACTGATAATATTGACACAAATTTAGTGGAAATTCTTGATAGCCGCTGGGGAAAAGTCCTCCCCGCCGAGAAGCTAAAGGCCATTCTTGGAAAGTACCACAAGCCTGCCAGTTGCAAAACTTGTATTCACCGAAAGTTAACCCCGAAGTTTGGACCAATCTACGTTGGGACAAGAAGCAAGGGGACCTTCGTCTTTTCAATATGCAAGAAACGGTTAACAACTCCACTGATTGATGGGTTTGCCATTTCTGAGGAAAAGATACTAAATATAATCAGAGCACTTAACATTAATAAAGCACATGGCTGGGATGAAATATCTGTAAGGATGATAAAACTAAGTGATGCTGCATTGATTTTACCATTGAAAATAATCTTTACAAACTGCTTGAGGCATGGATTATTTCCTGAAATATGGAAACATGCAAATGTAGTGCCAGTTCATAAGAAAAATGAGAAAAATCTCAAAGGGAATTACCGTCCAATTTCTCTCCTTCCAATTTTTGGGAAAATACTTGAAAAACTAGTATACGATTCATTATACACTCACCTTGTTTCTTGTGAATTATTGAATCCAAATCAATCAGGTTTTCGTCCCGGTGATTCCACTATCAACCAATTAATCTCTATAACGCATACAATTTTTAAGGCCTTCGATTGTAATCCCCCCCTCGATGTTCGCTCAGTTTATCTTGATCTTTCTAAGGCATTTGACAGGGTATGGCATGATGGTCTAATTTACAAACTCAAGCGGTGTGGTGTCTCAGGGCAACTTCTCTCCCTTGTTGAAAACTTTCTGAAGAATCGAAAACAGCGAACTGTGCTGAATGGTCAGTGTTCTGGTTGGGGAGATATTTCAGCTGGAGTGCCGCAGGGTTCCATTTTAGGTCCCTTGTTCTTCCTTGTTTACATAAATGATCTAACTATGGACTTGAAGTGTAATGTTAAGCTTTTTGCTGATGACACATCGCTTTTTACGATCGTGCAAGATCCGAATACAGCTGCCAGTGATATGAATCACGACTTGGAGTTGATAAAAAGTGGGCCCATGATTGGAGGATGTCATTTAATCCTGATGCGCGAAAGCAAGCTGTCGAAGTAATATTTTCAAGGAAAAATAAGGCAGTTGATCATCCAGTAATCGTCTTTAATAACACACCTGTGAAGGTAGTAGATGAACACAAGCATCTGGGAATGTTCCTTGACTCAAAACTCTCGTTCTCCACTCATATCAAAGAAGTTATCTCTAAAACAAGGAAGGGCGTTGGCATGCTGAAGTATCTCTCCAAATATCTGCCCAGGCACACCTTAAACGAATTATACAAGCTGTATGTTCGACCACATTTAGATTATGGGGATGTCATTTACCACAGTCCTGCAAAAGTTTGCGAATTTAGCCATAGCGTCATTTTGCCGAACCAAATGGAAAAGTTAGAATCCGTTCAATATTCTGCTGCTCTAGCTGTATCCGGCGCATGGAGGGGGACATCACGAGAGAAGGTATACGCTGAGCTTGGTTGGGAATCGCTAAGTCTACGAAGGTGGAGTAGACGACTTACTCTGTTTTACAAATTCATAAATAATCTGACTCCTGGGTATACTAAGGATCCAATCCCGCCACTTCGGCAGTCGCAATATTCTCTTCGCAACCAGGATGTGGTCGGACAAATATTGGCAAGGACAGAAAAATTTCAATCTAGTTTTTATCCAAATTGCTTAACTGAATGGAACAACCTGGATCCCGAGATTAGACTTGCACCCTCAGTTGCTGCTTTTAAGAAAAAGCTACTCGCGATAATCCGCCCCCCTGCAAAATCCGTTTTTGGTATTCACGACCCAATTGGCCTATCCCATCTTACTCAACTCAGGGTTGGTCTCAGTAAACTGAACTTGCATAAATTCCAACACAATTTCAGGGATACCTTAAATCCAATGTGCCCTTCGAATGATGGCATTGAGGATACTGAACACTTCTTGTTGCTCTGCCCCTCGTTTGATTTGCAGCGACGAGATCTTCTCGCTGGAGTTTTGGCAATATTACGACCATTCGGATATAACAACCTTTCAAATATGGTCCTGACGCAATATTTATTATATGGCAATAAAGACCTACCCTCTGATCTTAACAGAATGATTCTGAAGTTGACTTTAGCTTTCATCCACAACACCGGTCGGTTTGATTAAGGTCATCTTAATCTTTGTCATACGCCAAGTAACCATCAAGTCCCTTTACTTTTTTTTTCGTCTTCTGTTTCTTCTGTCATTTAGAGTAGTTACGTTGCATTATTTTAATTACTGGAAATGAACGGTTGCGGAAAGACAGTGGTATAATTTTCAAATGAAAACCCTGGCTTTCTGCAATTAATCCATTGATCAAATTTGACATAATTCGGTGGGAAGCAGGGAAATTGTTCTGAAACTCCTTTCCCACAGTCCTTTTGCCGCAAGCGTTCATTTTAATTGATTTAGGTTGTAGTTAGCGTACAGTGATTAGTTTACAAGTATTCTTCGTTTTCTTTTGTGTATTGTCCTAGTAGTGTTATATGTAAGAACGTGGGGTAGTCATGCCATTTTGCTCCTCACGTTATTGTCCCTGTAGTGTTGTGCAGTTGTATAGTATTAATATGTAGAGTAGGTAAACATGTATTGTAAGCATTTTATATGGATAAAAAAAAAAAAAAAGAAACGGTCCAGAAGATTGCGTGTATTGTCGTAGAAATGACAAATTTCATTTTTCAACAGGCACGCACTTTAGATCAAACGTTGATCACCGAACAAGCCTCAAAATCCGTTGATGCCATCGCTCTATTGGGCCACCTTGTAAGCAATATCTCTTCCCTAAGGTAAAGTACCATAAAACCTCTTCTAAACCCAGCCTTTCAAGCTCTCTGCTCTTACTCTATAGATATCCCACACGGATTCCTTCTTTTGGGAGAAAATCTCTCGAAACAAGTAAAAAAGGCAGAAAATTCAAATAAGATACTCAGGAGTTTTCAAGGGTCCTCTCAACAGGATTCTAACAACTTTTAAGGCGTGATTTTACCTGGAGAAGTCCCGGACAGTTCTCTCCCCGGAAACAACAACCAGCAGCTCATTATCGACGCCCAATGGGCAACTTCCAACCACGGCAAGAGAAGAAGTGACCTCTACTTTCGTACTCTTCTCATTATTCTGCTATGGAGATAGATTTTTATAACAGATAGACTTTTATATAGAGACATGTTTTGGTTGAGGTCTCTTGTGGCCATCGTTTTCTGTGGCTCATTTTCGAAGTATTGCGTTAGAGCTAGTTCTTACTTCTTTGGTCTTTTCAATGATGTGTATTTTTGTCTAGTTTATGTTTTGTTATATTTATTTCCCCTTTTTCATTATGGTGGTTGCTTTGTGTCGTATTGCCCCTTAGGAACAGCGAAAGGATCTGAGCACGATGATGCCGGTTGAAATCAGTCAGTGGCGAGCAACAATTGGGTGTTTCCACGTATCCGTGCAAAAATCGTCCCCACTTATGAAAAGTGTCAAGCCTTTTTCAGTCGTTTTTCAAATCCTCAAATTATTTTGGTTTTTTTATTGTTTCATCGCAATTTCAATCCTTGCTCTGCCTGTTACACTAACAATACAGTTTCTTGCAGTACACTCTGTGACAACACAGTCGAGGTTCTTGCCTTTGTTCGCTCGTGTGCATCACTTCGCGAAGTCGGTTCTTTACACGACTATAGAACTTCTCAAGCGATTCCCTATCGGTATCATTGCTCTTGTTCGGTATAAGCATGTAGCTGTGAGGCACTTTCTCTTCCTGTATGCTTATTTTTACATTGGGTGTATAACATGCTTCACACTTCATACGCAATGGTTGGTCTTTAGGACACTTTTGCTGAGTGGTGATGTAGAAACGAACCCAGGCCCCGAAACACTTGATTTTTGTACTTGGAATCTAAATAGTATTACTGCGCATGACTTTTTACGAGTCTCTCTTTTAGAGGCTTACAATTCGGTTTATAATTATGACCTAATTGGCATTGTTGAAACCCACCTAGATAACACCGTCGATAAAGATAAACTAGACCAAATGGCTATACTTTTATCAAAGATAACCATCCTCAAAATTTGAAAAGGGGTGGTGTCGGGTTATATATCAAAGATTCCCTTCCATCATAGTAATTAGAAGGGAGGACTGGTACGGCAACACTCTTGAAAACAATGCGCAACTCATTGTGCACTGATTTAGGCTTCGCGGGGGGGGGGGGGTGCGAGAGTGCACACATCCAAGTGCACGCGAAGATCACTTGTTGTTTGGGAGAAGTTTGCGAAAGTTTATGCGAATATTATCAACATGCCAGGAGCAAATTGCTCAATTTTTGAATGTGGCACTAATCGAAGACACAAAGGATTAAGTTTGTTCAAAATTCCGCGAAAAGATGCAACCGAGCATGCAGAATGGAGGTCACAGTTGTTGGGGAAAATATTGCGTGATCGCGAAATGGACGCAGGTCTCAAGAAACAAATTGAGATGGGGTCACTACACGTTTGTGAAAAACACTTCACTGATGACTGCATTGAAACTTGTAAGTGTAAACTAAACATCTTTCAAGGATTTATAGTTTCCTATTCCTTACCAACGTACAGTACATGGCGGGCAGTGTGATGTTGTCATTTGACTTTTGCTCTTTCTTGGTAGGGAAGCTTCAAGGCCTAAATTTTTCTCGACAACAAAAAGTATTATGTTCACACAACATGTGTACATGAATGGACTTATAAACTGTAGCAAATATTTTCAGATGTCACCAATAAGCTCATTTCATAGAGCAGTAAAAATTTAAGAACCTCCAGAACTGAAAACGTAGGGAATGAAATGTTTCTTTTTTGTATGGTTATGGGTCAATTCATAGATTATTCTAACTTTATTTTTACTCAGTTTTGTACCGTATTACTCCGAAAGTACCTGTGTAACAATGATGTGACCTCAGCAGTGTCCTAACAATTGAATGGTGCCATAAGAGTTGAAATCTTTCACAAAGTTTTCAAACTGACTGCTAGGAAACTCATAAGAAACTCTCGAGTAGCAAAATGTAATAATTTTAACAATATTTCAGCACTGGCACAAAGTTTTAGCTTCTTATGAAAAAGATGTGATATCCATTCAAAACTTTTAAATAGAATAAATCAACTTTTACATATAGAATGCTTTTATGTGTGCAGTTTTGGAGTATTTCAATTTCCATTTTCAGTTCAAACAACGTCAAGGAAGAAATTGAAACCTGGCTCCATCCCAACACTAATGATGCCAATGAAGTCACATGCAACAAATGCAAAACAAAGGAGGAAAATTGAGAGAAGTGAGTATGTCCAGCCAAAGAGCAAGTCTTACATATATAGGAGTTTCAAAGACTTGTCACTTCGAGTAAAAAATCTTAAGTTGGCTGAATGGATTGTAGTCTGCAGTGAAGACAGAGTGATTCTGCAGAAGCAAGAGGCAGATTGTTTCATTCCAAGATATGAAATTTGCATTGATGACAGCCTTGGCTATTACATTCAAGTTTATGGTTGGTTATTACCAGAAGACCATCCACTTTACACTGTTCATCACAGATCAATGAGGAATATTTCAGCTTCAAATTTGGTTGCAGATTTAGAAAAATACAAAATCTGCTGTGGATCATCAGTCACACTGGCATCAATGCATACCGTGAATCACATTGTACCAAGAAAATTTGATCCATTAATTGAAGAGAGCAACATCAGACACAAAGCTACAGAGTTTTGCAGATCTGTAAATTGCATGATGATTTGCTTGACAGAAAAATGCCAGGAGTGTAATAAGGCAGAGAATTATGTCAGGAAGAAATTCAAAAACAGGCAGAGAAATTTAGCTACTGCCAGTAAGCTAAATGCACCCATTGCAACAACTCATCCTGAAAAACTCAAACTTACCATTCAAGGACAAAGGTTAAAGTGTAGTCAGCTTGAAGCAGAGCTTGATAAAATGAGAACTGAACTGCAAAAAAATACTGTGCTTGTTGATAATGAGCTTGGGAAAGATTTCTCATCCATAATCAATGAAAGCCAAGATAGTGACATGACCCCTTTTATGAAGCTTTTTTGGCAAGAGCAGAAAAAATTATTTTCTCACTCTATCAAAGGACAGAGATACCATCCAATGATCATTAGATTCTGTCTTTCACTGCAAAGCAAATCCCCAGCTGCTTACAAAGAATTTAGAGATGCTCTGGGAAGAAAAAATGGGGGAATATTAACCCTACCATGCAAAAGAACACTCAGGGACTATAAAAACTGGATCAGGCCCAAATGTGGCTTTAATGATGATGTAGTCCTGGAGCTAATTGGTATAACTGACAAGTACTTTGGTGTTCAAAGATATGTTGTTTTGCTTTTTGATGAGATGAAAATTCGAGCAGACCTTGTGTATGACAAGAATTCAAATGAACTTATTGGCTTTGTCGACCTAGGGGCTCCGGATGTCAATTTTGGTGTGCTGGAAGAGGTCACTGAATTGGCATCACATGTATTGCTGTTCATGGTCCGAGGGCTTGCAACTGATCTATGTTTCAGTCTTGCATATTTTGCAACGAAAGGGGCAGTTTCCTATGAACTGTTCACATTGTTCTGGGAAGCTATTGGTGTGCTAGAGCTGAATAATCTCTGGGTCATTGCTAGCACAAGTGATGGTGCATCTTCAAACAGGAGGTTTATTAAAATGCATGCTGATGAACAGAGTGATGAAACTGCCAGTGTTGTCTACTACACAGTGAACCATTTTTCACCAGACAGAAATATCTACTTTTTCTCAGATGCGCCACACTTAGTTAAGACTTTGCGGAACTGTCTCTACCATTCTGGATCAGGCACTTGCACAAGATACATGTGGAAAGATGGAAAGTATCTACCCTGGCAGTATATTGTCCAATTATATGATGAAGATCAAGAGAATGGATTGAAGTTGCTTCCAAAAATCACATCTGATCATATTCAACTCTCATCTTACTCTGCAATGAGAGTTAATCTTGCAGCCCAAGTTCTGAGTTCCACAGTTGCCGCAGTTTTGAAAGAATGTGGATCGCCTGATGCTTCTGAGACGTCAAATTTGTGTAAGATGATGGATGACTTCTTTGACTGCCTGAATGTGAGAAGCCTTAAGGAACACAAGTTGAAGAGAAAGCCATTCCTCGCTCCATATACCAGTGTCAGTGACCCAAGATTTGAATATCTGGAGAATGCATTTCTCAACTACTTCAAAGAGTGGCAGAAAAGCATTGCAGACTGCAGTGGCGGCTGGCAGCGGTACTAGCGGTACCAGTCTAGTACCATTTTATTTTGAAAGCTTGGAATTCTTTGTTTTAATTTCTAATATGTCAACAATGCAAAAAAAGTGAATTCACCATGAAAACAAACAGAAGGAAGAGCGGCAGAGCACACCAGAGCCAATATCTCAGCATGACCCTGCTTTTATTAATCCTTGTTGAATGAGTCGTATTGAAATAGATCCTTTATGTACTCCACGGTACTAGACCTCATTCATCTGGTACTGCAGAAAGCAGTCCCATTGTGATTGGTGACTTGTCTTGACGTAAAACTCTTTGTGTACCCATAAGCCCAACAATGGCAAGCTTCGATCGCAGTACTAGATTCCTCGTTCTGGTAACGCTTTGTGGCCGTCAAATAACACATCAATTCAAGATTACGAAATCGATCCCACAGTATTTTAAGCAGTATCAAATGGCATGTTAAACCACTGTTTTTCAACGTGTTCTATCTCTGCCGTTTAATTGAACGATATTAAGGTATTTGAAAGTACGTTACAAACTTTTTAGGTCTGTGTTTGTTTCTGGGCAGTGACTAGTTCAAATGTCAACGATTTTGCTGTAAATGAACCGAATTTCAGAGACCTGCAACCTGACCTTTCTGGAGTTCCGCATATTTTGACGCTGTCGTCAGCTCAGGGTCACTTAATCATTTTACTCACGAGCAGCAGACCTTTCCTAGAAATTAATGTTAAGATACGAGACTGTGAGAATGCATATTAGGATTTTTCATGGATGCATGGCGAATATACTTGCCTTCTTCTTTATAAACTACTACTAGGGAAGCAATCTTTGAAAGTTGTTTTCCCACTCCTATACATTCCTGGTGTAAATGGAGCCATTCAAATTGCTCTATATGTTTTCATTTGTTATATGATTGATGACAAATGCGAACTTTTGTGCATTGTACACAACAAGTGGAATGAGAAACCCACGCTACTAGAATCTCATTTCTGGTACCTCCATGAACTGCGGCTAGCCAGTGATGGGCTGGGTGCCACAAGTGATTAACTTTCCGAATGTGTTGCTCACAAGCCTCCAAAATGGCCGCAGCCAGCGATATCGACATGACTCACAACATTTCCGTGGAAAAGTTTCAGTAATGCAACCGGCGTTGTAGGAATAACTTGCAAAAACTCATTCATTAGAAAAAGGTAGCATCATTTTTCAAGAAGGAGGTATAACATTATTTCCAGATAAATTGTGCTTGCAATTTTTATCTGTAAAATGTTGTCCTTTCCGCTATGTTTAACTTTAAAATTTACCTTCCCAACTTTCTCGAAAATCTATTGGGAAAGGCATTTTGCTTGCAATTTTGAGACAATCTTTTACCCAATTTTTCTTCAAACTTCAAAGCTTCCCAGGGGCTTTGCCCCTGGACCCCAATGGGGGGCTCACAGCACCCCCATCCCCCAGCTGGTCTGAGGTAAAAATTTGTTCGATTCGCTCACAAAGTTTTGTTCCCCTAGTACCATCTCATTTCGCGTGCCAGCCACCACTGGCAGACCGCCAAGGCAATTTCACTGCCAATGCCCCTTCAAAGATGTTTATCTCAAGACAAACCTACGAAGGAATCCAAGTGACAGTTCACTCATTAATAGCAGTTTGCAAATATTTGCTTCATGATGGTATGGAATATGTGTTGAGTGAGAGATTTTGCCAAGATCCAGTCGAAGAGTATTTTGGAAGTCAAAGATCGCTAGGCAGGAGATGCGATAACCCTGATGTGTTTGCATTTGGTTACAATGATAATACAATCAGGATTCAACGTCATGTTGGAGTTGATGCTGGAAATACCCGGGGATCAAGGAAATCTGGCTGCAAGTGGTTTAAGGTTTCAGAGGAACCTCTTCGAAAACGCTAGAGAAAGAGAAAGGACAAACCACTCAATACTGCTTGACTCTGGTGTTGCATAATCAACATAATCAGTAACTTGTTTTGTGGAATGTTGTGTTGCAAAGCAACCGTTGATGCATGATTGAAAAGAAATTTATGTTTATAATACAGTAGTGTCTTACATATAAGAAGCACAAATCTAAGAAACATCAGCCCTGATCTCCAAACAATACTCCCCCTCCCCTCCTTTGATAAGAAACAGGCCCAGGACTGAAAAAGCTTGTTTCTTATTTAAAGGTCATTGACACAAGAATTGTTTATATTTTCAGCTTTCCAATCAATTGACACTGTATCCAAAATAAAAACAAGAGTTTTGCATGCAAATCAAGCAGAAGGGACCTTCCAAGATAGCCTTTCTTTGAAGTGGCATTTACAGAATATACAAATCAAAATACTGTAGGGTGTCTTGCATTACCATTAGAGCTGTTGTCTGAGTAGTTAATTGATAGCATATATATGATTTTTCTAATAAATTTAAAGTTTATATCTCATTTTATAAGAAACTCATCAGACCGTAAATTGAAAATGCTGTTTCTTATATGCAGGCCACTACTGTATTGGTCTATGTTTGCATGGGCACATAACCTTTAGTAAAAACATTAAAAAGACATGGTTACTGTAAGCATCCTCTGACTGATTAATAATCAATGACTATAACAAGGACAGATGATGTCACAATAGGTTCTGCTTATGCTTTGTTGGCACCAGACAAAGTGATTGCAGATGAAGGAAATTCTATGCCTGGTCCATCAACTTGTAAACAAAGCAAGCCAAAAAAATTGCCCTGAAACCTCGGTATCTAGCTTGCTTGCTGTGCATTCCAGAAATGATTTTAACAGTAAATGTGAGTACAAATTACATCTAAACATCTGCATTGGGCATTTTATTTATTTTACGAAGAAGCTAATAGGGAGGCGATTTGATTTTTTGGGTAATGCTTTCTGCTCACTTCAGCCACCAAACAAATAAAATGACTGAGGTAGATGATACTGTATATCCTTCCCCTTTCAGCACGTGTTCTTGATGACACTTGAAAACCACTTCTAGAGTGCACAACAAGTAAGCTATAACTACCTTGGATTCAGAGCAACTATTGTGGCTTGCCTTGCTTTTATTTATTACTTGACCATCCAGACACGGAATTCCCTTTGTCTTCAGTAACAGATTGCCTTCTATTTAGGTGTCAATGAGAAAGATCAGATCCTACTGTAACAATATCTGTCCTTGTTAGTCATTATACAGTACAGTGCTGTTACAAATGATCATCTTTGTTGACATCCCTTGATGAGCGCTCTATTGTTTTACGTAGAGCTTTTGATTTTGACACCTTCTGCTTTCTCTTATATTGTTGTACAATGTCTCTGGAATACATATAGCACCTCATTCTTACAAATAGATCAATGATTTGCTGGAGAACATCTTTACATACATCTTTGCACACTTCAATTGATGACATTTCAATAATACTTTGGTAATTGGCCATTATTTCATGATCCATGAGGCAAATTTTTGAAATTTTTGTGTGATCAATGCTTTGGACATTAGCTCCAGCCTTGAAGTGCATCTCAGCTCTGGCCAGAATGTTTTGTGCTGCGGTACAAATACTCCAAAGACCTCCTCTGTTTAAGCATGACACTAGCCTGTATGAAGAAGGAACAGATGCTTCCTTTGCAGCTTCTATTACTGACAACATTTGCTGGCCCTCTTTAGTTTTCCATGTTTGTGATTTGTGCAATCTTCTGTGCACGTTTCGAAACACGTAACCACCAAGGTATTGTAGGCCCGCCAGCTCTCTTTCTGTCAAGGGTTTAGCAGAATTGGTTATCTGACATGATTCGTTTGGCTGGAGCTTTAGGCATGCTCTAACAACTGATTGGCCAGAGTTGTTGAAAAAAGGGTGGCTGCCTTTGAAGAAAGTGTGGGGAAATATTCCTGTGCATGCTTGACAACTGAACAGTAAAATGTAGTGAAAAACTTTTCAATATTTGGACGATCCTTAGCAACAAAAACACAGGCCTGCTTGACTTTCTCCAAAAGTTTTTCTTGGGAATCAACAGGGAACTCAGCCACTAGGTTAGGGTAAAATTCCTCACTAAGTTTCTTTGGGTAACATAGATTATTTGACAGTTTGTTATTTGCATGAATCTGGAGAGTAAAAAGTATAGTTCTTGTCCATATGTCTCCGCCTGCTTCAGACTCTTCAGCTTCGAGTTCAGCAGCTTTGTGCTTTGCTGTCTGGTGCCTTCTTAAACCTCCTTTACTTTTGCAGCGCTTTCCACAAAATTCGCAATCAAAAGTACCAGGCTGAATCTGAAAAAGAAAAAGAAACTTGTAAACTTAAAACTCACTCCATCTAGAGTAGACTGGATTGTCTGTCCTTTAAATAAAAACCGCAAGAAGTTATGGACTTCAGAGTGAGACGGGCCCCGTCCCTGTGTAGGCAAATCGACGAAAAGATCGGCTCCAAACGTTTGGAATATTCAAAACAAACCTGATAAATCCAAAAATAGTAGAAATACCTCTTCTACTGCACTTTCAATAAGGTTTTGCACTTCTTCATCGTCTTCCAGTGCGTCAAAGAAAACGTCGAAGTCTTCTCCCATTAAAAACAGAACATCCTCCTTGGTCGCCATGTTGTTTGAGAATGTGTGCACTCTCGCGTCACGTGACTGTGCACTTTCGAGTTGTTCTCCAAAAACAATAGCGCGATGAATAGCGCCTTTGTGTGTTGCCGTACCAGTCCTCCCTTCTAATTACTATGCTTCCATCAAAAAATCGTCCTGACCTGGTGACTCTTCCCGAATGTATTGTGTATGAAATTCAATTAAACAGGAAAAAATACTTCTTTGCTGTAATTTACAGAAGTCCAAGTCAGGGGCCTGAGGAGTTTGATAACTTTACAATAAACTTTGAATTAATGTTATCCAAAATGCACGCCGAAAACCCATTCTGCGTTATCATTACTGGAGATTTCAACTGTAGATCAACTCAGTGGTGGGAAAATGATATCGAAAATAACGAAGGAAAACTATTTGAGCCACTTGCATCTGACAATGGTCTTCATTAGTTGATTTCAGAACCAACCCATTTGATAGGTGATTCCAAATCCTGTATTGATTTGATATTCACTGATCAACCTAATCTCATCATTGAGTCTGGTGTTCATCCGTCATTGCATGAGCAGTGCCACCATCAAATAGTTTACGGTAAACTATCTATTTCAAATATAGCACTCCCTCCATATACCCGTAAAATTTGGCACTATGACAAGGCAGACTTTATAGCCATTAGGAAAAGCATTGAAATGTTTGCTTGGCACGAACATCTTGATAACATGACTTGTCCTAATGAACAGGTAAAACTACTTAATGAAGTCCTTTTGAATATCTATTCTAACTTCATTCCAAATAAAGTAAAAACAATTAGGCCTCGTCAAGCACCCTGGATAACGCAAGCTATCAAAAATTTTCTTAGGAAAAAGAATCGTGCTTATAAAAGTTTCGTGAGGAATGGTCGGCCAGACGACAAGCTTGAAGGCATACAAAATATGATATCTGAAGGAGCAAGACTGATTGAAGAAGCCAAATGGAATTACTTCCTTAAGGCAGGCAAAACTTTAGCAAATCCTGGAACAAGTAGCAAAACTTATTGGACTTTAATTAATACTGTTCTAAACAAAGTTAAGATTCCCACGATACCACCTCTTCTAGAAAACGGGCTATTTGTAACAGATTTTGCCGAAAAGGCTCAAATCTTTAATGACTATTTTATACTTCAGTGCACAACCATTAATACAGGTAGTGAAATCCCACAAGATACTCCAATAACTACAACTCGGATAAGTGATTTTTTCATCTCTGAGGAAAAGATACTTAATATCATAAGATCGCTTAATCCTAATAAAGCACATGGCTGGGATGAAATATCCGTGAGGATGATAAAGTTAAGCGATGTTGCATTGGTTCTCCCACTTAAAACAATTTTCACAAATTGCTTGAGGCGTGGTTTATTTCCTGAAATATGGAAATACGCAAATATAGTTCCGGTCCATAAGAAAAATGAGAAAAATCTGAAGGGAAATTACCGTCCTACTTCTCTTTTACCAATTTTTGGGAAAATATTTGAAAAACTCATATACGACTCTCTATACTCGCATCTTGTATCGCATGAACTGCTTAACCCAAATCAATCAGGTTTTCGTCCAGGAGACTCAACAGTCAATCAGTTACTCTCAATAACACATAACATATTTAAAGCTTTTGACTGTAATCCTCCTCTCGATGTTCGTACTGTGTATCTAGACATATCTAAAGCATTTGATAGGGTGTGGCACGATGGTCTAATCTATAAATTAAAACGATGTGGTGTCTCGGGACAACTTCTTCTTCCAATCCAAAGTTTTCTTAAGGATCGAGAGCAGAGGACTGTCCTGAATGGTCAGAGTTCTACTTGGGGAGATATTTCAGCCGGGGTGCCTCAGGGCTCTATTCTAGGACCTCTGTTTTTCCTAGTGTACATAAATGATCTAGCCGTAGGCTTAAAATGCAATGTCAAGTTATTTGCTGATGATACATCATTGTTCACAGTGGTTGAAGATTCCAATACAGCAGCCAACGATATGAACCATGACTTGAATTCGATAAGTCAGTGGGCTCACGCTTGGAGAATGTCTTTTAAACCTGACCCACAAAAACAAGCTGTTGAATTAACATTTTCAAGGAAGAAAATTGAAATTGATCATCCAGTGATCCATTTCAACGACATACCTGTGAAGAAAGTAGATGAACATAAACATTTAGGAATTACCTTGGACTCAAAGCTATCTTTTTCAGCTCACATAAAATCAGCTATTTCAAAAACTAGAAAGGGTATCGGTTTGCTGAAATATCTCTCCAAGTATCTGCCTAGGCATACTCTAAATGAATTATATAAGCTTTATGTTCGACCCCACTTGGACTATGGTGATGTTATTTACCATATCCCTGCTAAAGTATGTGAATTCAGTCAAAAAATTATTTTACCAAATCTAATGGAAAAGCTAGAGTCTGTTCAGTATTCTGCTGCTTTGGCTGTAACAGGAACATGGAGAGGAACGTCTCGCGACAAGCTGTACACAGAGCTTGGATGGGAGTCATTAAGTTCCAGAAGATGGAGCAGGCGCCTTACCTTGTTCTACAAGTTTGTAAATAATCTTTGTCCTGAGTATACAGTAGATCCGATTCCCCCTCTTCATCAGTCGCAGTACCGTCTTCGTGATCAGGATGTCATTGGGCGATTCAGGGCAAGGACAGACAAATTCAAATCTAGCTTCTATCCAAATTGTTTGTCCGAATGGAATAAGCTTGAGCCTGAATTGAGACTTGCACCGTCTGTTGCTGTTTTTAAGAAAAAGCTCTTATCGATAATCCGCCCCCCTGCAAAATCTGTGTTTGGAATTTACGACCCAAAAGGATTATCCTATCTTACCCAACTCAGGGTTGGTCTAAGCAAACTGAAGTTCCACAAATTCAAGCATAATTTTAGGGATACAATAAACCCAATGTGCCCAACCAGTGATGGCATTGAGGAGGCGGAGCACTTTCTGTTGCTCTGCCCAACTTTTGATGCTCAACGTCGGGATCTTTTCGCTGGAATTGTTGAATTAATACGACCATTTAGGCAAATTACCGATCTTTCAAATGATTCTTTGACACAGCTTTTATTATATGGTGATCAAGACCTTTCTACTGAATTGAACAGAAATATACTTGAATTGACTTTGCGCTTCATCCACGATACTGGTCGCATTGATTAAAATCATTTGCAACGTCCGTACCAAGCAGCCACCAAGTCCTTTAAAGTAAATGTTCTTTTTCTTTGTCATTCTGTTTCACATTAGATGCCAGGCAGTCTTACCATCTTTCAACTTCACGGAACGACTTGTTCTCGTGACTACATGTTATTTATCTGAAGCCCTGACCAGACATCTAATGTCAAACAGAAACTAGCACATTATCCATTAGGTCTTAAATCGTAGTGTAGCTGTTTGTCAGTTTAATGTTGCGTGTTTTCTTATTGGTCATGGGGTAGTCATTATCTTTTCGCACCCCATGGTATCGTCCCTGTAGTGTAGTATAATAATTAGAAATTTTGTATTGTAGAAAGTAACATTGTTATTTGTAATATTTAATATCAATATAAAAAAAAAGACTTTTATAAAGTTGAACTTGCAATTTTGTTATCTTGTTATGTTGCTCTGTTAAGATGTTGTTGCTGTTGTCTTCATATGGGACTTTAATATCACTCAGTCATAACTAGCTAACCTATCATTACTGTATTATTATTATTATTATTAATTTCTTTATAGTAGGCTTTTTAAGATAGCTACATTACAGCTAATTGATGCCTACTAAACAAAAAAAAAAAACTAAGATAAAATAATTACAAAGTGCAAAGTAAAATCTAATTAATTTAACAATAAATGATATCTACATATAATACATATTTACAGGTGAGTTTTGAATGAAGATAAAACTAAATTAATGAGGACGTCAGTTAGCAAATGTATGGCTAACTACGTACTCAAGGAAACTTAAACTGCTTTGCGCAAACCCTAACATGAGCTTTATGATGTCTATATTGAACTGGGAACTTGGTATCTTGGTCTTTAATTACTCCACACTGTCGTTGATAACTGTCGATGAAGCATGTGCGGAGACATACGACGTGGTTACATTGTCATTACTACTACTATTGACTTGCTCAATGAGCCTTCTACTGTACATAGCATGCAAATAGCTCTTCCACTTTCCTGTCACATTTGCTAACTGACGTCCTCATTTATTCTTTGGGCTCGTGATCACAGAGCTTTAAAGTCTCATGGAATTCTGTAGTGACGTAGCTAATGATGATGAAGAATTTAAAAATTAAACGAGACTTACCTGTAAGTTGAAGTTTGATTGGAATTCTTCTTCATCATTAGCAGGAACGTAGGAATTACATGCCCTCCCTGGGCCCACCCGTAATTCCTGCGCTCCTTGGCAAATGTTCTGTGATCGCTTGCGTCAAAAAATGACTAGCAGCGCATGCGCCCGCTTCTCATGTAATTCCTACGTTCCTGTCAATGATGAAGAAGAATTCCAATCAAACTTCAACTTACAGGTAAGTCTCGTTTAATTTTTAAATTTTGTGATAAATTGCGTCAGCAGGCGTCGCAAGTGTCGCAAAGTGAAATTTCGAGATATAACGCAATAGCTGCTCTTTCAACTTCTTTATCCTTGCAAAGTATCCTTGCTCTTTCAACTTCTTTAAGAGTGTTGGACTCAAGGTTTCTTGGTTTTGCAAACTTTTCAAAGGCCGTGAACAACTCTGTTTACAAAAGTCGGATGCAGCACAGCAGGTGAGCAAACTTTTTCGCAAAGCTAACGTTTATTCTTAGTTCCATGGTAATTTCGTTAAAAGTTTTGGATTCCTCGATATTTTTTTACCTAAATTGCCACGCTTTACGAAATGTTGACCAAAAAAAGTTATATTTTTCTCCTCTTGACCTTGGCCTGGCTAATTCAAGAAAATCAACTTTTCTTGGCCTAAATTTACCCAAAAATTTTTCAAAGTGAAATATTTTCTAAACTAAGGCAGATATCCTCAATATGGAGATATAACGCAATAGGTGTACGCATCTAGTTTCTAAAAATGTTCACAGTTTTGCTGTAGCCTTTGCCATTTTCCCATAGTTTTCAAAGGCAATTGTTGCTCGAGAGCCATGACCGTATATTCTTTGTTAACTTTACGGGCTTCCTTTCACAAATTTGTTTGTTTTTTAGTCGGAAAACAAACGTTTACCCTTACTAAATTTACTGCATTCAAAGTTTATTTGAAGTTCATGGAAATAGAATTATTTTGGAGTACTCTGCTAGCCGTTTCGGCACAAAGGCAAGAAGAATAATAACAACATTTTGACTTCGCGTTCTGAGAACTTTCCTTTGGTTAGGCCTAAATGTAAACAATCATGAAGTTTCATCGTTGTTGAAGAACTTCGCACAAATCGAGGGGTTCTGGCTTAGAAATGGAGGTTTACATATGGAATAATGTTTATGAAGACTGTTTTGTATGAAAAACTTAATAGCTTTTATCATCTTGCCTATAAATGCGAAGCTTACTGTAACTAGACTCATGTTATTGTTCTTGATCAGTTTCTTTTATACATGAAATTCCAAATGAGACTGGATAAGATTTGTTGTGCAACACAGACATTTTTAGGACATTTCCGTCTGCTCCACTTTAGGATTCTCAAAAAGAGCAAGTGTATCTTTATCAAGCACGACCCTGATGAAGCAAACTTTGAGCTAGCATAAATGACAACGACGAAGATGGGAATGCTTGTTGTCACAACGCCTGAAGACTGATGCCGATTGAAGAAACCATTACAACGCACAAGAAGAAACTTTTACTGTGCTGTTGTAATTGATACTGATGAATTTGTTTGCGATGTGAAGATGTTAACATAACAGCAATTGAATAATCACAAAATTGAAATTTTGATTTTTCAAATTCTGAGGCAACCTGAAACTACTTATAAATTTAATCTGCAAAGTTTGGAACTTTGGAAACATCGAGGATGCATAAAAAGAACAAGAATAAGTACACGCCTAACCACCAGAAATTTTCTTTGCCCAAAGCTGCTTGATATCTCTTTCTAGTAATTTTGAAAGTTGATATCAAATGATGCCATTTCAAGTGACATCAAAGAATAAAGTCAAAGAAAACATTGCAAAGACTTCTCTTTCCACGAGCTGCATCTCATGAAGAATATGCTTAAATCAATAAAACTTTATTGTGCCTTCCAAATTAGCAGAAATGAAGATTGATAATACATCGTGTTGCACTGCAGCAGGGATAAAATGGGTAAGCAACAGTTAAATTTTGACACATGGAAGCCATTGAACTTTTTACCTGTTCAGAAAAAAGTATGCAAATCAACATTTTTGTCATCCGATTCTACCCCAACTGTGCCCATTTTACCTTGCGGACCCTATGTCTATGCTTGTTCGTGAGTTTCTGAAAATCATCAAAATAGCAGTCATTGCAGTTGTCCATCGGAATCTGATCATTTCAGTTTCAATAGACAGCATCCACCCCGCACTTGTCTGCCGTTTTGGAGCCAATATTTTCAGAACGAGAAGAAGTTTCTAGAAAAGTTTCAGAAGTTTGAAAATTCTCTTCGTTGAGTTGTTAATCCATACATCCAACAAGTGGAACTCACAGTCCAGTACAAATAAGATATTGTCTATCATGTGTTCTCTACTTGTCCATTAAAGACTTCTGCCTTCATAAACGAAATTTAGTTCTTGATCCATAAACATGCGAAATTTCTCCCTTCGAAGCTGTGCCTAAGCAAGCGGGTGTTTGCTTCTTACGGGTCCTTCTTTCTGGCCACTTTGTTGCAAAAAACATGCACGCATCTCGAACAAAAAACCCAGATATTGTCCTTCACTAGTGGTAAAATGGATCATTGGTGCTCTCTGCGTAGTGATTTATTGCTTCGTTCAAAATTAAAAGTTTCTTCGAGCAAGCAGCACCAAGACCACGCCGTTTTCAAAACAATCTCTTCTCTCTACTGTATTTTCTAAATGTCATGGTCTTGGAGGTGCTGCCTCCATCATGAAAGACAATGAGCTCGAATGATTATGCTCAAAGACAATGGAAATTCTCTCAAAATAAGACCACCACTCTTGTCCAAATTTGTGGAGCTTACCAAGGAGCTTAATTAAAAAAATTTTGTTTTAAATGTTTTTTAGATAAATAGACTATCTTTTAGAATTGAACTGACAAGGAAAAGTAGCATCTCGTTCGCGCAACAAACGCTCAAAGTCGTCACACATATTCACTTCCGGTGATTTTCCTATACATTTGTATAGGGGCATCAAAACGAGGCAAAACTCCTCGAGAAAGGTGTTGTCGGGCGTGACTGATGTCTGATGAAGATGAGGGCAATTGTATACCGCTGATCAAGTGCCTGGTGGCAAAAACCAGAAGAAATCGAAGTTTCTTTCCATGCATTCATTTTGCATTCCATGCATTCATTTTGCTATCCCCAAATACGTAGCTTCTTCAATGAAAAAGGCATTGAATTTCAGTAGAGAATTTACTTTAAATTCCGATTTTAAAACTGACTAAAATGATTTTGAATTACAGCGATGAAAGCCTTTAGATTATCGAGTTGAAATTGCAAACGCTATCCGTGTTGTGAAAAATTAGAGAAGAACAGCAATACCATGTCAGAGCATGAGATTTTCAGGGAGCTTCGAAACATAGCTGAGGTAGATGCTGGTAAAATTCGTTAGTTGCTAAAAATATTTTGTTGGGTGGGAAATTCATCTGCATTCACAGAAAACGTAATATTCCTTCCAAATCGGGAGCGCCCTAATCAAGCCACTCCATAAGAAATGTCTTGATTGCGAGAAATCATAGACAAAAATACACCATGTAACAACATGAGATTTTTAGGGAGCCTTGAGGTATAGCTAAGATAGATACTGGTTGAATTCGTTAGTTTCTAATGATATTTTGTTGAGTAGGAAATAGAGCTGTAATCACGGAACGGAATCTGTCATCCAACGGGGATCTCATAATCAAAGCCACTCCGTAAGAAATGTCTTTATTGCAAAAAATTCTAGAAAAGCAATTACACCAAATAACAGTATGAGATTTTCAGGGAGCTTCGAACCATAACTTAGGTAGATGCTGGTAAAATCTATTAGTTGCTAAAAATATTTTGCTGGGTGGAAAACTCATCTGTATTCACAAAACGTAATCTGAGGCAGTCGTAAGCCTTCGACTAACTGAGTAATTGCTAATGCAATGTTAGAATCTGGACTTTTTCCCAATAAACTGAAAAAGGCTGATGTCTCCCCTATTTTCAAAAACGCGGGAGAAGATACTGTTAAAAAAAATTTTCGACCAATAAGTGTATTGTCAGCATTGTCAAAGGTGTTTGAAAGATTAATGGCTAAGCAGATGCCGTCCTTCATCCAACCAAATCTATCCAATCTCCTATGTGGATTTAGGGAAGGTTTTAGTACTCAACATGCACTGTTTCGTGTTGTAGAGTTGTTCCGCAGGACAATCGATCAGTCGGGCATTGTAGGAGTAGTACTAATGGATCTGTGGAAGGCTTACGACTGCCTCAGTCATGATTTACTAATAGCAAAAATGGAAGCCTATGGCTTCAGTAATAAGAGTCTACAACTCTTGTATAGCTACCTTTCAAACAGAGAGCAGAGGGTCAAGATAAACAGTACTTTTAGTGACTGGAAGTGCACAGTGTATGGTGTTCCTCAAGGCTCAGTCCTTGGGCCCTTATTGTTCAATATATTCATCAACGACTTTGTGCTCGCTATACAGAGCTCCCAGGTATGCAACTTTGCTGATGATAACACGGTATTCGCATGTGGCAAAAATGTTGAGGAAGTAATCGCATGTCTGGAGTTTGATATTGAAAATGCTATCTCCTGGTTTAGGGAAAACTATATGGCAGCCAACGCGGATGAATTTCAAATAATGTTTATTGATCTCAAAGAGAGCAAAAGATACTGTCTTGACATAAATGGAAACATTATTGTCAATACAGACACGGTAAAGCTCTTCGGAGTTACGATTGATTCAAAGTTGAATTTTCGGGATCACGTAACACACATTTGTAAAAAGATGAATCAGAAAACAGGGGCTTTCTCTCTGATTGCACGATATCTCGATGTAGACAAGGCCAAATACTCTACCATGCATTTATTCTCTCAAATTTCAACTACTGCCTGCTAATTTGGATGTTCTGTGGAAAGACTGCAAACAACACAATCCACCGTCTGCATAAACGTGCACTGAGAGTTCTGTATAGGGACTATGATGCATCGTTCGAAGATCTCTTGAGACGATCTGGTGAGCTGACAATCCACTGCAAAAATTTGCAAAAACTAATGCTTGAAATATATAAAGGCATAAATGCGGCTTGCCCCTCCTTCATGTCTGAGTTCTTCATACCAAAGGACATTCACTACGAACAAATAACCTCCTGCAGCTCCCTAAAACCAATACGTTAGCGTATGGGAACTATTCTTTATCATTTAGAGGAAGCATTTTGTGGAACACGTTACCTGGCACAATAAAAGCCGCTCAAAACACAAAGCAATTCAAAAATATGATTAAGAACTGGAAAGGAGACAGTTGCAGTTGCAACATCTGCAGATGATGTGTATTTAGATTCATGTATATATTTTACGTTTACAGCTAGGTTTGAACTTTGCATTGTAAATAGTTGGTATTTATTAGTTTTTCTTTAAAACTATTGCTGCCACCAACTGTAAATAAATTCATTATGGTCCTTTATCTAAACACAGCTTCTATCTGTATGTTATGTTGATACCAAAGTCTAGACATCAAGTAACTCCCAGTCACTTCAGGTGTCCAGTACTTTCCTGAGTATTCTTCCTGTACCGAGTAGGCTTGCTTGTTGTATTTGTCCAATATTACAGTTGATATCGATACTCTTTAACCATTCTCCAAGCCTTGCATTAACAGTGCCTAGTGCCCCAATAATAATTGGTATTATCTTAACGCATGAATTTATTATTATTATTATTATTATTATCATTATCATTATTATTATTATTATTATTATTATTAATATTATCATTTTTATTATTATTATTATTATCATTATTATTATTATTGTTATTGTTATTATTATTATTATCTGCCTTTCAAATCCGGATCGCCCTAATCAAGCCACTCCATAAGAAATGTCTTGATTGCGAAGAATTATAGAAAAATGACTACATTATGTAACAGCATGAGATTTTCAGGGAGTATTGAGGCATAACTAAGGTAGATCTGTGTTAAATCTGTTGGTTTCTAAAAATATTTGTTGAGTACAAAATAGAGCTGTAATCACGGAACGCAATCTGCCATCCACTGGGGAAGTGCCACAAGCAAAGCCACTGCGTAAGAAATGTCTTGATTGCAAAAAATTCTAGAAAAATAACTACATCATGTAATAGCATGAGATTTTCAGGGAGCTTTGAGGCATGACCAAGGTAGATACATGCCATGTCTTTTAGTTTCTAAAATATTTGTTGGGTGGAAAATAGAGCTGTAATCACTAAACGCAATCTGCCATCCGCAGAGGAAGCGCCCTAATTAGAGCCACTCCGTAAGAAATGTCGTTCTCGCGAAAAATGATACAAAAATAACTACACAATGTAACAGTATGAGATTTTCAAGTGGTTTTGAAGCATAACCAGAAGCATAATAGGCAGATACTGGTCGGATCTGTTAGCTTGCGAAAATATTTTTTGGGCATAAAATAGAGCTATAGTTAATGAACGCAATCTGCCTTCCAAATCGGGAGCGCACTAATCAAGCCGCTCAATACGAAGTGCCTTGATTGCGAAAACTTTTAGAAAAATAACTACACCATGTAACAGCATGAGATTTCCAGGGGGCTTTGACGCATAATCAAGATAGATACTGGTCAATTCCGTTAGTTTCTAATAATATTTTGTTGGGTAGAAAAATGATCTGTTTTCACACCGCGCAATCTGCCATCCGAAAGGGGAGTACCCTTTCATAACAACTCCCGAACATCGTAACATATTTTCCCCAGCACAGCGCTAATTTCTTCCTCGAGTTTCATTTTGACCGAGGCCCCGTTTACACGGTGCCGCACAAGTTTTTATACGTACAAGTTTTTGTACGAATAAGTTACGTTTGCATGGCACCGGACAAATATTTGTTCGCTTTGCCTTTCCGATTACACGGTGCCTGATCTGAACGTATTTTTGTGCAATGAGACTCTTATTTCTAGCGGCAACGATTGTCAGAGTTAGTGCCCAGTGTACCTGATTGTCTCTATTCCATACGCATTTGTGCGTGGAATTGGTACTGACAGGTGGTCATTACATCTCAGGCTATATGAGATGTTCTTCTCGGCAAAGATTTCACCAATGAATTTAGTATTAAGGTCATGTTTGGTCTTATAAATTTCTGTAGTTAGCAACTGTAGATTTTTTTGGTGAATGGTGACTGAGGCTGCTTTTATTAACAATTCTTCAAGATTTGATGACGTATCCTTGAAAGCGACTCTTAAAGCTCTTTCATGGACTCTATTTATTTTGTTGTTCACGTTTCTGTCATGAAACATCCAAATTACATGACAATAGCTAAATTGGGACAATACAAAAGCATTAATCACTGTCTGCAATTTCTCCTGGTCCATGAATTTTGCAACTCGTGCAAGCGCATGAAGCTCTGGCCAGCTTTTTTGCATATATTTTCAACGTGGCACTTGAAGTCTAAGTTTTTATCAAGTGTTATACCAAGGAGCTTTTCTTTGTCAAATTGTTTTATACAGGATGTGCCTATGTTCACTGAAGTGCTGGACGACTTACTTCCGAATAACATAAAATGACACTTTGCATCATTTAGCTTCATATGGTTGTCAACAAACCACTTGGAAAGGAAGCTAGCATCCGCCTCTAACTTATATTGAGCATTATATACATCAGAATCACATGCAAAGATAGTCGTATCATCTGCATAATTGCAGATCTCAGTGTCATTCACCATGAAGAAAATATCATTAATAAATATATTGAATAAAAGGGGTCCCAAGACTGAACCTTGCGGAACACCTATCGTTGATACCTTCCATGCACTGAATGATCCATTTACCTCTGTTTTCTTTCATTGAGATAGCTGTAAGTGAGCTCAAGTGCACTTCTGGTAAAGCCATATGCATGGAGCTTAGCAATAAGTAAATCATGATCAAGGCAATCAAGTGCCTTAAAAAGATCCATAACGCTCCTGCATGACCATTTTTATCAAGAAACTCCCTGCATTTTTCAACAAGTCTCATAAGTGCATGCTGTGTGCTATATCCTTTGCGAAAACCACAAAGATATATAGACATTACTGGTTCCATAGAGGGAATTATTTGATCTTGTATAATTCTTTATACTTTGGAGACCGTAGGTAACACAGTTACAGGTCTATAGTTTTTCTTGATGAAGGAATCTTCGCTTTTGAACAAAGACAATATTTCTCCCATTTTCCACTCATCGGGGAAAACACCAGTAATCAAACTATTATTAATCAAATTTTGAAGCTGTACACCGAAAATATTTTTTTTTTTTTATATATCATCCTAAAATATTAAAAGTATACAAGACAACAACAACCGTTAAACTAGAATACACAAAGGAAATTATGTCGTTCGTAGCGAGAAAGGACACAAGGTCATCGAGTTCCCACTACGAACGACATATTACAAAAATTTAATACAACAATAAATCTAGTATAACAAAAAAAAACATACATTACAAAAATTTGGGTGTACCAGGTGCGTCAAAGATATACATCTCTGACTCACCTGGTAAGGCAGATTTCCACTCAGCCAACTCCTCCGATTGGGCATGAAATCTTTGGTTGACATGAGAAAATGGCACTCTGAAATTGAATAAGATGTTGCACGTGACACTCGAATAAGCGATTGTGTTAGGGCTGTTTTCCAGTCAGCGGGATTCTCCGAGCGGGCGGAATTTCAGTTGTTGCAAGAGAAAATGTCGCTCTGAAAATGGATAGACAGTTACGGCTGAGCAACCTTTTACTGTCTAAAAATTCCGCCCACTCGGAAAACCCAGCCGACTGGAGACTGGCCCTAAAATATGTCCGCTCAGAAAATTTTACTGAGTGGAAATCAGCCTGTGGGGTGCGCTGTGATTCGATGGTTTTATTTCTAGCCTAGTCGCTGTGTTGATTTGATAAAGGAAATGGTCGCTTCCAGAATTATTCTGTTCACAATCACATTTAAGTTTGGGCTACCGAACAGTAGTAATTCGCAAATCGTCTCACTATCCAAACTCCCAATATCAATGCCAGGAAGGTCCCCGAGCTGACCAAGGAGATCTCTACGCTGCAATTCAAAGAGAGGGCAATGCAGGAGAAAGTGCTCGTTATCTTCTTTACCTGTGCCACAAGAACAGATAGGGTCCAGACATTCAAAATTATGCCTAAACTTGTGCTCATTCAAGGCACTAAAATTCAAACGAAGCTTAGTCAGAAGTCTAATACCTGCTATATCGTGTATGTTATAAGTAGGCTTTTGAGCAGGTCTTATGATTCCCAGCAATTTATGCTTGAACTCAGCAATTGATGTAGAATTTCTTATATCAAGGGTGAGCGAGTTCCATTCAAAAAAAGTATTCTGGAAGTAGGTGTTTGAAAACCGGACAGTTCTACCTATGATTTGTTCATACAGACGCGCACTTCTGAGATTATACATGACTTGACGCTCGGGTGGAATTTCAGCATACAAATACTCAGGATGATGTGAGTTCTTTAATTTGAAAAAATGACATAAGCGTCTATACCATCTTCTCTGATAGAGACTTTCCCAACCCAGTTCCTCATACAGCCTTTGCCTATTTGTACCTCTCCAAAAAATACCGAAAATATCAAAGTGCTCCTTGAGAAGCTTCGTAGGTAGGCTGCCCACGGGCAAGACTTTTTCGGGTTAAGCTTATGCAGCTGTACCCCCACCTCGTGTAACGAAACGTGCTCGAATTGAAATCTATGTTCAACTTGCACCCTTTCCTTGATACATTTTGCAGATGGGTGAGATTTATATTTCGTCAGAGCAATATCGAGTGGATCACAGATTTCATTGGTTGACGTCAGGTTCTCACTTACTGTAGGAATATCAAGGCTATCAGTAATGCTCACAAAATAATCATTGAAGATATTTGCGACAACTCTATTGTCATTGACCAGCTCATTATTCTCATGGAGGGTAATTGCTGTAAATGTCTGGATTTTATCCGTAAACAATGGGAGTCTGTTAAATGGCAGGCCCTACGTGCCTTTGATGTTAGTGTGCCCTCGTGCCTTCCATGTTGGTGTGCCCTCGCGCCCTCGTGCCCAAATTTTGGCGTGCCCTCGTGCCATTAATGCTGGCGTGCCCTCGATGTTGGTGTGCCCTTGAGGTTGCTTATAAGAAACTCAGAGCTTCACATGTTCTCTGATTGTGTCATAGTGTTCTCTCATAGTGGGAACTCGGTAGCGTCATAGTGACTGTGTCGTGGTGTTCTCCCATAGTGAGACCATGAGTCTTTCCGGCTATGAGGGATAATTACCTATCGTGACTATAGCGCCTATTGCGACGTAGCTTTCCGAACTGACCTGATGAATCATATCCGATCCGACTCATCGGATGGTGGAGGCTATGATGCGTTTGGCGATATGGTCACAGATGTGCTACTTCAACATGCTCCTATAAAGAAAAAGTACCTTCGCGCAAATGATGGGCCTTTTATGACCAGAGAACTGCGAAAAGAAATGATGCATCGCACCAGGTTTTTGAACAAATATAACAAAGACAAAACTAATGAAAATTTTGAAGCTTACAAACGGCAAAGAAACAAGAGTGTGAAAATGCTGCGCAAAGCCAAATTTAACTATTACGAAGACCTGGACCTAAACAATCTTACGGATAACCGTAAGTTTTGGAAAACAGTTAAACCAGTTTTCACAGATAAGGTACAAGTATCTCAATCTATCACACTTATTGAAAAAGGTGAATTGGTTACTAATGATCTCAAAATTGCAGAAATTTTCAACGACTATTTTGCTAATATCACACAAGATCTAGAAATCACTGACACTGGTGCACAACTATCATCCACAACAGGTATAGAAGACCCTATAGATAAGGCTGTTGAAAAATATAAAAGCCATCCTAGCATTAAGAAAATTAAAGAGTGCTTTACATGTTCAGAATCGTTTCATTTTAGGCAAGTTACTGCTGAAGAGGTCTTTTGTCAACTTAGAAAATTAAACCCCAGGAAATCGTCTCCAGTAGGAAGTATACCTGCGAAGGTCATGAAAGAAAACTCTGATATTTTTGCACCAATCCTTCAAGGACATTTCAATGCAACTATCTCACAAAATGACTTTCCAGAAACTCTGAAAGCAGGAGATATCTCATCACTCTACAAAAAGGATGATAATTTCATCAAGAAACATTATAGACCAATAACAGTCTTGCCATCTGCATCCAAAATCTTTGAGAGATTAATGGAGTCTCAAATGAAAGCTTTTGCTCGCTGCTTTCTCAATTCATTGCTGTGCGGTTTTCGTGAGAATTATAGCACACAGCATGCTCTTCTTCGTTTCATAGAAGACTGCAGGACAGCATTGGACAGTGGTAACACTGCTGGGGCCGTGTTAATGGACCTTTCCAAGGCCTTTGACTGCTTGAATCATGATCTGCTAATTGCAAAATTAGAAGCATATGGCTTTAGCAGAGGAGCATTGCAGCTCATCCACAGCTACTTGAATAGGCGAAAGCAAAGAGTAAAAGTGAATGGGTCTTTCAGCACATGGATAGAGACTAGTGTAGGCGTACCGCAGGGATCTGTGCTGGGGCCTCTCTTGTTTAACATCTACCTGAATGACCTGTTTATGTTTGTGACAGACTGCCAAATATATCTGCGATGATAATCATGAAAACGTAATCAATAAGTTTAAAACCGAAACCCTGCTTATTTCTGAATGGTTTCGGAATAATTACATGAAGCTAAATGACGATAAGTGCCACTTGATGATATTCGGTGAAAAGAGCAATGATTTGTCGATAAAAATCGGAAGTACAACTATCACAGAAAGCAGAGAGGAAAAACTGCTGGGCGTAACTTTGGACAAGCAACTTTCTTTCAAGACACACGTTCAATCGTTATGCAAGAAAGCAAGCCAAAAGCTTCACGCTCTTTCGCGTATTTCCTACTTACTTGACACTGAAAAACTCAAGCATATCATGCGGGCTTTTATCCTATCCCAATTTAGCTACTGCCCCCTGGTTTGGATGTTCTGTGACAGATATTTTAATAACAAGATCAATCACATTCACAAAAAGGCACTGAGAATCGCATACAAAGATGATGTTTCTGACTTTGATACACTTTTGACGAGAGATAATTCTGTGTCTGTACATAAACGGAATCAGCAGTTGCTAATGACAGAGATTTACAAAACTAAATCAAATATCACCCCAAGCTTTATGACTGAAATTTTCATTGAGAAAAATCCCCCTTATCATCTAAGGAGCAGCAATATTCTACAAATGCCCAAGCCCCGGACAGTTCGGTATGGGTTAGAGAGTATTTCTTTCCTTGGATGTAAACTGTGGCATGGAATCTCCAATGACATTAAACAGTCACTTAATATTTCCATCTTTAAAAAACGTATAAAGGAATGGAAGGGTGATGACTGCAACTGCCGATTATGCAAGACTTTCATAGCACAGGTTGGGTTCTTGAATTAACCTTGTTCTTATCTCAAGCTAAAAATCGCCTGTAAATATGTAACATATGTACATATGTATATATTTAGGAAGATCGTTTTATGTTAGATTTGTAGGCTTATTTTTATTTCACTTTTTTCTTTTGTTTTAGTAGGCTTCAATTAGCTGTAATTTTGCTATTCATTTAAACGCCTACTATAAAGAAATTGATAATAATAATAATAATAATAATAATAATAATAATAATAATAATAATAATAATAATAATAATAATAATAATAATAATAATAATAATAATAATAATAATAATAATAATAATGAGGGGCACAATCAAGCGTTTCATTTCATTTGATTTAGGGAGGTTGCCATTTAACAAAGTTGTTTTTCAAGGGGCCCTCCATTAAAAACATTTACAATACAATCTAAAAAAAGAGATACATAATTCAAACCTAATTACAATAAAAAACCATAATGTTAAAACCTAGTTACAAAAATTGATAATTTACATTAAAGGAAAATATTTACAAAAACAAAAGCAAATTACAATTTTGAGGCAAGGGTGGACCAGGGAGCGCCGAAGGCGCGGGAGGGGAAACGGCTAATGTAAACTGATGATCGATGCGCAGCTTGAAAACGAGGTTGAACGCTCTCGAAGCAAAATGCAAATGCAAAGCTGTAAAGCTGTGGCCAAACATATGGAGCTAGGTAGTGGACAAATTGGGTAATGTCCATATCGTCGAGGGACTACTGATTTCATTGAGTTGAATCTTGCTTCGTGGAGGAACACCTTACTTCGTTGTGGAGGAGCTTATCCTTCGACGAGGAGCTTCACGTTTCGTGGAGGAACTGTTTGATTGACAACGGAGCATGTAGGGGAAGGGCACACTGCACGTCGTCGAGGGGGTTAGTGCTTCGATGAGGGACTAAAAATCTCTAGATAAATCGTGTGCCTGTGGAAGAACATAGGGGCCGTGTTCCCTTGCTGATTGGCAGCTACTTCCAGCCTGGATTTTCGCGAATCTGTTGGCCTGTGGGAATCTGTGGGAGTATGACTTGAGTTATGTTGTATTTAGATGTTATGGCCTTTCCTGTCTTACAGCCTGAAGAAAATCTACGGAACTTTTTCGCAACAAATTTACAACAAATACGTAAAGATTTAGAGGGTTTTCCACTGGTTGAGGCTACGAAGATCGATCCCACTGATCACAAATACCTGTACGCTTCCGACAAAATATAGTCTGGTGAGGCAACCCTGGAATGAGTTTAAGGTAGTCTGGAAGTCGCCTTTGTTGTTACCTGATGAAGCTGCAGTGAAGAGAGACACTTCTTTTAGAATTGAACTTGTTCCTGCCAGTGAAAATGGCAAATCAATCAGTACCAACCAAAATTAACTGAAACTTTGTCTTTGACAATAAGAATAAAGTATACATAAAAATTTCATAACGGGAAACTGCTCTTGGAGCTTCATAATGGGAAACTGCTCAAATTTGCAACTTGAACTTGACGCAAGGAACAATCATGTTTTTTTTAATTCTTTTTACTGCTTGAAATAAACTTTGGAAATGATATTGCTTCAGGCATCAATGTCTTTAGTTGTTGATTTATACAAGAGTTTAGTTTTTAAAGCTGTTTCCTGTAAAAAGTTTTACAATATATGACCCTATTTGTCAAACACAGATTTCAGCACATTTTTTTTACATACTCTCAAGTATAAAAAATCAGGGGGGTTTGGCAATGGTTTGATAGGGTCTACTGGGGTAGAATATGGATAAATCTGGGGTAAAACAGGTATGGTGAAAATGTAGATAAATTTTGCCAGGATCAGTGTTCACAGTTTTACTCCAGCTAGAGTAAATCTAACTACCGTCCTGAACATAGTGAATGTTGATTTATCAGTTGCAAGTCAACTGTTTTCCATTAATCAAAACTACCAATTTTACCCCTAGCCTACCCATTTTACCCCAGTAGACCCTATGATAATAATTGGGGCTGGAACAATCAGGGTGGTGATCAGAAAAATTGAATACATATATATATAGTTGTGTTCTTAGTAAAAACATATTAATCTTTTCAATATCTATGAAAACAGATTGAAAAATTATGCTCACCATCACAAATTTTCAATAACTAATTAAAGGGGGTCAGAGTAAAACTAGAGGGGTTGAAAATTGGTACTCAAGAGTTGAAACATCTCCATTTCTTGAAATTCAGTTCAAAGATTTTGCAGTTTTTTGCCATCAAACAAAAGTTTTTTCCCAAAGTTTCTTCTCTAGAAGATCAATGGTGGGCTTCAAGTTAGATGTCATGCCAAATGTCCACAACTAAAAAAGATGGAAGAGTTTTGGCTGTTTATTGTCAGAAATCTACTGTGACATCTGATCTAAGATGGACATAAAAAACAGTTTGGTTCTTAAAATTGTGGATCATTCACTTTGTGAATAGTGCAATCAATGATGCATGGCAAATACCTCAATGTTTCAGGGCAATAGTTGATAGGCTAAGCACGCAAACAGAGAAGGAAACATGCAGTGCAGTGTGCATATTTTCAAACTGATTTTGACATTGCAACACAGTACACAATAAACATAGGGAGACCCATCTGATATTTAGAATTCCTCATCTCAAGCTTAAAATACTGCCAACACAAGATCAGAAAAATGATATGAGAGCACTTCACTATATCTTCACTTGGTCTAAGAAATTCCCCTGGAGTGATGCACACATTTTTCACAAGAAACTTAGAATGGGCCTAGCACAAAACATACTTTGCATACAGCCTAAACTAAACATAACTTAAAAGATCTATTTCTAACTGACAATTCTTTAAAATTGTCAGATTTTGGGTACTCAGAGTTTCTTAAAAGGTTTGAAAGGTTCCATAACAATCTTCATGTTCTTTACCATAGTTTTCCAGTGTTAGTCCTGTTAGGCATGGCAAAGGAAACTAGATCATTGAAAGAGGAAGAGGTTCATCCTTGTCTAAGGCAAACAACCTGTAATCTTTTACTAGTAACTTAACACACATGACCTATCCGATTGAGGCACATCTGGTTCTTGGTTACTATCTGCCTTTGTTTTTAAATAATTTTTGGTTTCTTTGTGTTTTGTGACAGGCTTTGAGTCGAGAGAAGAAGTCATGTTTGGTGTATCATAATTATTCACAAAATAGCTCCAGAAACTAAGGAATCAATCTTTTTACACTTAACTACAAAACGGAAATAATCATACAAACAATAAGTGATTGACAGCTAACTACTACGCATGTGTAACGGAACGGAAATGCTAAGTCTTACATGGAAACGAGGTTTACGGATATGACATCATGAATGACAATGGTCCTGTTACAGTCCACCCCTCGTCGACAAAAAATTAGAAACTTGTTTTTAATTTTTTTTTGAGAATGCACAACTACAATCAAGTAACTACAATAATGGAATGTCCAGCAAAATTGTCCTTTTAAAATTCGACTACAATAAAGTTACGACCGACAAATTCGTGAGAACATTTCTTGATTAAGAGACAAGACATAAGTTCCTCCATGCATGCCTCCTTCTATCTGGAGGTATGGGCATGATCTCACAAGCCCTCTAAGGCGACCATGGCGTGCGAGTATATCGCGGGCGGCGGGGAAGTGCTCGTAGACGAACTTACATGCTTGTGACGACACGGCAGATTTGTTCGGTAATGTTTCTAAGTATTTTCCGAACTCGAAGGCGACGGAGACTAAATCTGGGTTTGCGCTTATTCTTGATTGCTCCACGAATGTTTCGATCTCGGGCGTATCAGCGGCATCATCTGGAACGCGTATATCTGATGCTGATACTTCAGGAACCACTACGACTTTTTCTAGGGGTTTGCGTACTAAAATACATGGAGCACCCCATGGGGAATGGCTAGGCTGAATTATTTTAAGCTTCACCATGCGCTCAAGCTCCTCCTTAATGGCTGCTAACTCCGCAGGGCTCTTACGATATGGAAGCCGATAAACGGGAGGAGAGTCACCTGTGTTTATGTCATGATGAAAGCTCTTTATCGTCGAAAGCGGTGAATTCGGTAGATGAAAAACATGCGGATATCTGCCTAAAAGCTCTTTGAATCGTTCAATTACCGTGCTTGGCACATGCGCATAAGAAGGCGTATCTAGCTCTAAAGCCTTAATGAGCTGTTCGTAAAATTCTAAAGAACTTGGCTCAACACTCACTTTCCCTATTGGCGGAAATGCATGTTCGTGCTCGACAGTGGTATTTTCGAGAAAATCAGACGATGATGAAGATTCCAACCCTGAGGCCTCTGATGCATACGTTGGCAATGATTCAAGCGGTTCTAAGTTTGGAGGTGAATCACGCACATTAGGAAATACCTGTGAATACCAAATATCAGACAGTTGCTTTGCGGTATGATTCACGGCGTCCTCATAGACAATTGTGTCGGCATCCGAAAAAGGCCGGATTGTACCCAGTGAGACATTAAAAGGCAATTTGGCAGAACCTTTGTTTGATCGAATTAATACATTGGTAACAAACACCAGTTCATGCGGTTCATGACTGTGAATAACGTCGTCGCTTTGAGGTGCCAAAACAGCCACACATGAAGTTTCGATCGGGGGCAATGGCCGACTTGGGCGACATTTTGAAAACCCGGGGTGGCTGGTAGGACGAAACTGGGGCGGTGTTTCACCAGGGTAAGGCACGCGTTTTAGCGACTGCAGATCTATGGGGCCACTAAGGGTTTGAAGCCCTGGCGAAAATTGAGTGCCCTCCAGCCATAAGGGTCCCGATAACAAGGGCGAACCTATGAGCGATGCAGCAACAAAAATGCAAACAGTGACAAAATTGAGCCCTCTGCTCAACAAAACGGGCTCGACTGGTGCGTCATGCCTGGGTATGGCGGTCAATAAACATGTAACGTTGGCAGTAGAGCTACGACAGGGCTGATGGCTTCTCAAAGCGGTAAATGCTTCGTTCGGATTTGAGTCATAACAATTTATCTCAAAATCCATGGCAGAATCTGCGAAATACACTTTCAAATCCTTGGAATAAATACGTGCATCAGTTTTACGCAAATGATTTTGACCAAAAAGAAGTGGCCAAGTCAAATTTGGAACAACGAGCATTGTGAAAATGGCGGATTTTCCTGTTTCCCAAACGATAGGCACTTGCATAACGCCAACTGCCCGGAGGGAAGAATTTGGCCCAACTTCGAATCTGACCGGGATAGGCTGCTCTAACTTAGAAAACTGAAGCGCAGGGTTGAATTTGGCTACGGTTTCCGCGTGATTTTGGCTAACGAGCGAAACCGAGCAGCAACTATCCAAGGGTAAGGGCAAAGGGACACCAGCTGAGGTGACTTTGGTCCACAAAATATGTTTTCCCGCAAGATCGAGGGCCGAAAATGTAGCATGTTTAGGCAGGGACGTAATCGCTGGCATGCCGTAAAGTGGATCTTGCGTCGTAGCCACGTTAGAAAGTGGAGCCTGGGACGGCTGGGGCAGTTGTCGTTTGACTTCATTCTCAATGCTCGCTGTTAAGTCTTTCTTTAAAGACTGAAAAGACTCACTAACAACTTCTTTAAGTGAATCAAGTGATACGGAAGGTTGATGTTCCTCAGCTTTAGAAGGTTCTACAAAATTTACTCTAATTCTATTAGGCTGAGGTGAGTTGCGAGGAGGATTCCGAAAACGTTGGGGAGCAGGCACAACATTTTTTTGAGGGACATTAATGTGACGATGTGCCTTGCAAGAAACCTTAAAACAAGTTGAACATTTATGACATAACCCCTTGAACACTGATTGTTTGGCAACTCACAGTGAGCAGTTTCAAATTTGTTATAATATCGACAAATTCGAATACCTGAAGGATTATCCTGTGCTGGTTTGGAGTTCATAACGGACGTTGTGTCACGACGTTTTGAATGGGGGTTTCGTGATGGTATTCCTCGCGGCGGCTGAGAGGCAAACAAAGCTTGGGGTTTCCATGAATCTTCTGTTTCCTTGGGTGGTGTACGTTCGACAGATTCAAACCTTTTCGCAGCTTCTATGACGGCTGTGAGACTGGAAAAAGTTGAGTCGCGGCTAACCAGTTCCTTTCCAATTGACGGTTGTAATTTTAGCATGAATGCATGGATCAACTCCACATCATCATCTGAACGGTGGATACCCGGAATCAGTTTTTCTAAGCTGTGTTGCGTTTCCAAAAAGCGATGGGAGAAGTCTGCCACTGATTCTTTGGGTTGTTGGATCATAGAATAATATGTGGCAAGCATCTGACGAATTTGCTGTTCTTTAGGCACACCTCTCTGCTTTGTAAGGTGGATGAGACAGTGCTCGTAAAATTGAATGAATTCATAATTGGACGTTTTGGCGTTGATTCTTTCAGCATTAGTTGTTTCGTAGGTGCAGATAATGTCGAAAGCTCGAGCATCTTTTCTACATTGCTCTTTGAGATACGTAAACCAGAATTTGGCAGCAACGCCAGAAGTAGAGAGGACATTTGTTAGCTGCTCAGCAAACCGGTCGAGATTTTCTTTTCCCGTAAACTCTGGTAACGTTAACTGCGGGAGGCGAAGTGGCGAGCTGGAAAGTTCTTTGACACGCACAGATTGATTTCATTCATTCATTTTATAATATTTATACAGGTTAAAGGTTCATACATATATATGTTTTTCAACCTGACCTGTTTTAAAAGATAAAAATAAGCACTAATACTAATAACAAAGGAAATTTACTAACCTAACCTAATTTACAATTTACTAACCTAACCTAATTCACAATTTACAATTTATATAACTAAGGCTAAAAAAGAGAACGTAAAGATAAAATAAGAGTTGTCCCCGACTATAGATGATCTTTGAAGATTTTCAGGGAGGGGGCCAATTTAGTAGCTCTTTCTAGACTGTTCCACAGTTTTGCACCTCGATAAGAAAAGGCCTTTTGGCCATTGATCGTTTTTAGCAGCGGTATCTTAAGATCAGTTTCTGATGAACGCAGAAACCGTTCTCTATCATCCGAACATTTTGCGAATAATTTTCTCAAGTAGTCTGGTGCAAGCGAATTTAAAGACTTGTAAGTTAGCGTGGCTGTCTCCTTTCTTACAAGATTACTGATAGTTGACCATCCAAGATTCTGAATTATCGGAGCAGCAGACGCATCGTATGGGCTGCCAGTTACAATTCTGGCAGCTCTATTTTGGATTTTTTGCAAGACGTCAAGCTTTGATTCACTACAGCAGCCCCAAACGGAACAACAGTAGCTCAAATGGGGCTCAACAATCCCTCTATACATTTTGATGAGTACGTCAGATGGAAGATATTTCTTAGAATACTTAATAAGTCCAAGGGCTCGATTAGCCTTGGTCTTGATGGTATCGATATGCTTGTCCCAGTTGAGCTTACTGTCTATCTGAACACCTAAGTATCTTGTGTTGGTAATCATTTCAATGTCCTGATCACCTATAGAAAAAGATGGTGGAGCATCAGGCTGGCTTTCGATCTTACGGATGTTTGGACCAGAGCCTATAATAAGTGATTGCGTTTATATTGAGACAGTTCATGGACGGCATGAGACAGATCTTGAATCTGTTGTTGTGTTTGCGACGAGACATCTTTAGCAGTGAGCTGTTGCTCCTTGACGACGGAAGCAAGACCACTGACAAGGCCAAGAACTTCTTCGTAAGACATGGATCGATATTTCGAGCGTTAAACGCGAACGGGTCCTACACCATTTCTGTGACAGGCTTTGAGTCGAGAGAAGAAGTCATGTTTGGTGTCTCATAATTATTCACAAAAAAGCTCCAGAAACTAAGGAATCAATCTATTTATACTTAACTACAAAACGGAAATAATCATACAAACAATAAGTGATTGACAGCTAACTACTACGCATGTGTAACGGAACGGAAATGCTAAGTCTTACATGGAAACGAGGTTTACGGATATGACATCATGAATGACAATGGTCCTGTTACAGGCGGGACAGTAAGGAGACGCACAAAAAGAGTTGAGATGAGTTTAAAGCATGATTTTTACAGTGATCATTTTCATATCTCGCCGACTGATCGGGGACACGTCGCAGATGTGTCGCAGTAGGTCGCCGACTGTTACGATCATACGGAAACCCAGCTTAAGACTCTAGAGAGGAGGATTTCTAGAACCAGATTTCCATGCTCTTCAGAGCGGAAAGCAGAGTCACCTTAAACGGTGGATGATGGGGGGTAAAGGGTCACCTTTGGAACTATTCAAAATGGTTAAACAAAATGGAAGGCTGAAAATCCAAGCAAAAAATCTGTCTCTAAATTTATCAAAGTAATTTCATCCGACGAAAGTTCCTGTCATGTGCATCAAGCAAAATCTGCAGGCCAGACATATGTCGACAAAATACTGGGATGAAGTTAATATTTCAAGTAAATGCTACAATAGGAATCGGATCACTTGAAAATCAATTGAATGTTTACTTGCTCCTTTTCTTTACTTTTGGTGCTACGAAGCTTTGTAGGAAGTTTGATAATGTCTGTGGCATGACCGATGTGTTGCTTCTCATGACGCTTTCCCTTGTGACATTAACTACTGAATCCTACAACAGAAAGACAACAACATGAATGAATAGGTAAGCATGTATGGAACACGAAAATAATCACAACTAGATAAACTGCGTTCCCCCAGATAAGCCTAGTCTTTCTCTAGAAAATGGTAATTTTTGAAAAGCCGAGTTTTTCTGGATCGATTTTCCATCGAAAAGCATATTTTGTGAAAAACCTAGTTCATCTGGGGAATACCTGGTTTATATGATGGCTCGAAAACCTACTTTTCAATTATTAACTCGGATTGTCTCGTAGAACGCCGCATGTTTCAGATAAACGAGGTTTATCTGGAAAAAACTAGTTTTATCTCTGCTTGCGGTGATTTTCACGTAAAAAACATACCACCGAAAAAGCGTACAGTAAAAACCAGCCTATAAGAACCACAGGAAGCCCATACTACAGATTATTAGAAAAATATTTTGTTCAAGAAATTATTTTCCGTTCTTTCACATATCACTGTGTTATTCTCCTTTCGTCCTTTCGTTTACATTCACATCCAAATCCGTGTTATTATCCGTGAAATAAAAACTTTTGAAAAGAGCACAAGGTAACAAGGGAGCGAAAAGTAAAGCGAAAAAGCGAGGAGAAAGAAAAATGAACAACGACTGCAGCTTTCTTAGGCCCGTAATCACAGCGACAGTTTTGTTTTCGCTCATTTCCCGATTCCTTTGTCTAAACCATTCAGAAAAGTCTCTGAAATCAAAGACCATACCATATTCAACATACCTGATAGGTTTACTTTGAAAAGGTAACCATTTTTCAGCACAAAATTGAAGCAAATTTCTCTCAATATCGACGACATGCATTTTCTCATCACTCGTGGAATTTTCATCCGGGCCAAATCAAAGGACGCCGACACTTCCAACGGTTTTCTGATTTGAACAATTACCCCCGTCTTTTGCGGTTTTTTGGTTGCGACAACATCAATATCGACGAAAATGCATGTCGTCGATATTGAGAGAAATCTGCTTCAATTTGTGCTGAAAAATGGTTACCTTTTCAAAGTAACCTATCAGGTATGTTGAATATGGTATGGTCTTTGATTTCAGAGACTTTTCTGAATGGTTTAGACAAAGGAATCGGGAAATGAGTGAAAACAAAACCGTCGCTGTGATTACGGGCCTAAGAAAGCTGCAGTCCTTGTTCATTTTTCTTTCTCCTCGCTTTTCGCTTTACTTTCCGCTCCCTTGTTACCTTGTGCTCTTTTCAAAAGTTTTTATTTCACGGATAACAACACGGATTTGGATGTGAATGTAAACGAAAGGACGAAAGGAGAACAACACAGTGATATGTGAAAGAAGGGAAAATAATTGCTTGAACAAAATATTTTGCTAGTAATCTGTAATATGGGCTTCCTGTGAACCTAGTGATTAAGAACCTACAGGCCGAAATTCTGAAATAAGACCCCCAATATATAAGAACCAATTCAGCCTGAAAATTGAAATAGGATCTTATTCGTAGAGATCACCAATTAGATACAAAAACTCAAGTTGCTTTGTCATCGAGCCTATATGAACTGATACTGTCATATGTGCAAATTGCAAAGAACTTTAAAGATGCTTTGAAAGCTTTTCATTGCATTCTGTAAAATTTCTGATTCTTCCACGGACTGCAGTTATGAATGAGGCCTCATGAAGCCAGGTACCTTTGAACCGACAGTAAATAATGGGCTTGAAGTTTCAACCTGAAGAAAAGAAATACCTGACAGCCCTGAATGAAATAAGAACCAATTTAAGAACCTGGACAGCCTACTTTCCCACTAAATACTCAATATATAAAAACCTAATCAGGCTATCAGGCTGACTTGCAAAATTGTAGGTTCTTATACGCGGGTTTTTACTGCAAGAGATTTTTGAAACGATAGAGTTTTCATGGATTCTTCTTCAAAACAAAGGACTTTTGTCTCAGTTGTATTTGTATTTGCTGTATTTTGTCTTAGAGTACCATCGCTCTGAACCGCCACCCTAGCACATTTGCTGAGTTTTAAGGCCTGTTTCTAAATGTACAGAAATAGTCAAGAATTGGACTAATAAGTGGAAATAAAGTGTGAAAATGGATTACTCACACACTATTCTTGCCCTACATTCGCATTAGTTTGTTTCTCGCAATTTCTTCTGATGCTGAGAAGAATTTTTCCGACGCACTTGAAATGTTGCGATAAGTAATCGTTCATTACTCGATATATTTATATACCATCATTTTCTTTTTCATTCAATAATATTATGAAATGTTGGCGAAGGTCACATAACTTATCTCCTGCATTTTGTTGAGCCTCTTCGAATGAAATATTTAAAAAGTCCTTCGATTTGTCGATTTCTGTTTTTGTTCTGGGGGTTTCTATTCCAAAGCGAATCAATTGGGTGAAAATCGCCCTGAACCGCCAGTGTGTGACAACAGGCTCACGCTGTGAATAGCGAGCGCTCATGTTAATGAGTACAGGTGAAGAATAACATTTCATCGTACGAAAACATTTCTGACATCGTTGTTCTTTCATGGAGCTGAGAGAGAAGTTCTTTTTTGGAACGCTATAATGCTGGTAGTAGATATGAGAGCTGAAACAGTAGTAGATATGAGGCTTTAATCTTCGATCGGATCAACATGCAATGAATGTTAATTAGATAGGGGAAGTGATAAAAATAATAATAATAAATAATTTATTTAAAGTTGGCGTACAACTCTAATAGCTATGAAAATCTAATTAATGCCAACTATCTATCATACATATAAAAAATGTTGCAATGTTCAGAAAAGATTTTAAAGAAAAGATGCTAAATAAAACCTAAACCCGAAATGAATGTCTTACAAAATTTACAGTCACACTCTTTTGCGCAGGTTCTTAATTCTTTTTTAAAAGCAGTTAGTGATTGGGACTCTCAAACATTGTGAGGTAATGTTTGCCACAGCTTTTGACCCAAATATCTCACAGTTTCTATGCCATAAGAAGTTGTCTTGGCATTAGGAATGCCAAGAGTATTCTTATTTCGCAAGTCATATTGTACATCTCTTGCCTCAAAAATCTCACTCATGAAACTAGGATTCAGGCTCTTTTTGGTTTTGTATATTTCTATCATCAAGTACTGTAGATTGCGTTGGTGAATGGATACTGCATTATCTAATTTCAGCAAAGATTCGTAATCGGCGTGACTGTTTTTATATACAATTCTGAGTGCTCTTTCTTGGATTTTATTTACTTTTGCATTGAGGCCCCTGTCATGGAACATCCAAATTAAGGGACAGTAGTTAAACTGAGATTTTATGAAACAATTCATTAGCAGACGCAATTCATCAGGATTCATGAAAGCAGATACCCTAGCAAGGGCATCCAGTTTTTGGCTGCCTTTTTTGCATAAATTTTGAGACGTGACTTTTGAAATTCAAATTTTTATCTATTGTCACCCCTAGCAACTTTTCTTCAGAGCTTTCTTTAACAATTGCCTCACCGACTGTGATCTTAATATCATCTTGGCTTGTCCCAAAAGTTAGAAGATGGCACTTCCCTTCATTCAATTTCATAAAGTTTTCAGGAAACCATTTTGATAAGACAAGGGCATCAGTTTCTAACCGTTCCAAGACTCTATCTAATTGACAGTCAGCTGCAAAGATAGTTGTATCATCAGCAAAGTCAGATAACTATAAATCATCAACAAAGAATCGTTGCAAAATCCATAAGCACTTAGTTTCGCAACTAGCAGCTCTTGGTCTATGCAATCAAATGCTTTTGAAAGATCCATTAGCAAAGCTCCAACGACTCCTTTTTTGTCTGGGGAATTCTTACAGGTATCCATTAATCTCAATAGCGCATGCTGTGTGTTGAAACCTTTCCGAAAACCACACAAGTAGGGGACCAAAATGTATCTGCATAGCCAGTCATCTGGGCATATAGAAGTCGCTCAAAGACCTTTGATAATGCGGAAAAAAGCGTGATAGGACGGTAGTTTCGCTTTTTTTGTGGTTTCATCATTTTTAAATAGCGACGTTATGTCTCCTAATTTAAGATCTTCAGGAAACGTTTTCTGGAGTAATGAACTGTTAAAAGTTTCCACTAAAAATGGTGCAAATATTTCTCGATTTTCTTTTAGTATCCGTGCAGGAATATTTTTAGCTGTGGACACCTTTTTTGGGTTCAGATTCGACAATTCATCAATGACTGCCTTCATTGTAACTGGTTGGAAGTCAAAGGATGAGTCTTGTTTAACCTTATCCTTTATCTTTTGAGCGCTGGGATGATATTTATACTTTTCAACAGCAATTTCAACAGGGTCCAGCAAATGCTCTGTCGGGACAAGCGTGCACTCACCAGGGGCAATATCCATTGTCTTCGTAATATTGGTGAAAAATTCATTAAAGATCTCAGCTATTTCACTGTCATTCGTAATTATCTTTTCATTCTCAACAAGTGTGATACCCGAAGAGGTTTGTACCTTGTCGGTAAAAAGTGGCTTCACAATTCTCCAAAACTTTTTACTGTCAGTGACAGAGTTCATATCAAGGTTTCCATAATAAGATGTTTTTGCCTGACGCAAAATTGTCACACACTTGTTTCGCTGTTTTTTAAAAACTTTCCAGTTTTCTGAGGTGTTATACCTGTTCAATCTATTACGTAACTGTGTGCGGAGCATAATTGCCTTTCTTAATGTTTTAGTCATAAAAGGTGCATCGTTTGCACGCAAATGTTTTTGTTTCAAAGGTACATGGTTATTCAGCAATTCTTCGGCTACAGCATTGAAATTTTCAAATACTGAGCATTCTCCGTTGCTCTTAGCTACGTTGCGTTTACGGTCATTACGAAACTTAATAGGATCAAACTTACTGTAGTCTCGGTATGTAACAATTCTTGGACCTTTTTTAACAAAACCACTCTTCAATACTGTTAATATCATTAAATGAAAATCCGACAGTCCCACCTCTATTGTCGTAGTATTTTGAAAACCGGAGGTTTTATTTGTTAGGAACATATCAATCGAAGAGGGACTATCAGCAGATTTATAACAAGTAGGACTTTTTATCAAGTTTCTCAACCCATAGACATCCATGAAATTGCTAATTTCACAATTTGTTTCTTCCGAATTTAAATCTCCAACAATGACAAAGTTTTTGTATCGAGGAGAAAGTTGGTCCAGCACTTTTCCCATCTCTTCAAAGAAAAGCTTCTCTCATTGAGAAGGAGGGCGATAGGCACTTATCAGTGTCCATTTTTTCTTGCCCACATTAATTTCAGTTAGTAAACATTCAATTGAATTGGTAACATTTACCTGCTTTATTTCATTTGCTGAAACTTTATCTCTGACATACACCAGGATCCCTCCACCATTTGAATTTCTATCACAACGGAAAGGTTTTTTGAAACCATCAATTAAGAACTGACTTGTGGGGAAGGATTCATCTAATTTATTTTCCGAAATTACCAAGATATCAACGTTTTTAGCAACCAGAAATTTAAGACCCTCAATTTTATTTCGGATTGAGTTTATATTCAGATGTGCCACAATCAAGCCACTTTTATTTTTATGCCTAATAGCTGATAGTTTGGTTAGGGGCATTCTTTTCTTCAGTATCGGAATTAGCAATTTCATGGGAATCTTGATTTTCTAAAATAGGAGAAATGTACTTAGCTTTATGTCTACCGCATCGAGTCCCATCATCACATCAATGTGCTTTAAGATATTTCGTAAAATTATTTGCAAGAAGTACCGTGCCCATTCTGTTTTGGTGCAACGAGCTTCCATTCAGATGTTTTGTTTCATCGTTGTTTTCGTGTTCAATGAAATCTAGGTCGTTTGTTTCGCATACGGTTCTTAATTCTTCATTCACAGCTTTAGCTTTCTCATTTAACGTTGAATTATCACCTCGAGATATGATAGCTGACACAGCAACTTCATTTTCTCCGTTTCTTAAAGTCACTGCCAAGTCACTGATTTCATTCGCAATAGCTTGAGCTGGTTTGTTGGTTCCTAGTGAGTTTGTCCCAACATGAAGGATGATAACGTCAAGGTTTCTATTCATCGGTGGTTTTGAATAATCTACCACGTCTTCTGCATTCCTGGCCCTGACAGATAACTTTTTCAACAGTATAGTACGACGTTGTTCTTTATTGCAGTTACGAATATATTTCTTTCCTTTTAACATTGAAGATTGATTTGTTTTTCAAGCGCAGGATTCAAAAGTTTTCTTTCTTGTTACAGGTACATTTTTGCTATTGCTCTTTTACAACAGTCAAAAGCTTTCTTTTTATACCGGGAGTCCCACAAAAGTATAAAGATTTGGTCAACCCTAGCGACTAGAACATAACGTGAATCAATCCAAAATGATTTTTAAAACATACCTCGATAGCTAACTTGAACATGGATACCTCGTTTGTTAATATCGTTACGTTGAGAGTGAAGATAATAGTCTTCAAAGGACAAATTTGCCTCCATCTCCAAACCAGAGCCTTGGCGTTTTGGCCTAAGCAAATTGTTGACGCACAGTGAATAAAATCAACGAAATTTGAAGACAGCACCACAGATGTGTTTTAAGAAATACAGTTTATGTGAGACTTATCGTCAAGAGGGCTCCGAAATCAGCTTCATTTATCTCTAAATATCGACTATTCGTTTTACACATACTGTTCATCGGTGAAAGTACTTCCTTGAGCATCAACACACTCTTTGAACAGTCTAATCATTCCTTGAGAAAAATTTGTTACGAGATCCCTTGGAAGTCAAGACAGGAAGGTCTGGAGATCTTTTGGGGGCCGAAAGATGTATCCTCTCTTGTTGATGACCAACCCGCCGGGACTTTGAAGATACGTCATGATCAACCTGATCTCGAGAGATCTGGCAAAAAATTCTTTTCAAGGAATTATTCGACGATGTCAAAAGTGCGTTGATCCTCAAGGGAGTACTTTCACCGATGAATAGTATGTTTAAATTAAATTGTCGATGTTGAGACTGGTTGAGATAAATAAAGCTGATTTCGGAGCTGCCTTGACGATGGGTCTCACATGTATTTTGTTAAACACATCTGTTGTGCAGTCTTCAAATTTTGTTGATTTTATTCACTGTGCGTCAAGAATTCGCTTAGGCCAATACGTCAAAGCTCTGGTTTGGAGGTGGGGGCAAATTTGTCCTTTGAAGATTAATATCTTCACTCTCACCGCACAAATATCAACAAACGAGGCATCTACGTTCAAGTTAGCTATCGATGTATCTTTTGAAAATAATTTCGGGTTGATTCGTGCTATGTTCTTATCGCTAGGGTCAACGAAATCCGTATACTTTTTTTGGGACACCCGGTAGATCACGGTGTTTCTGCTGCATCTATGGGTTTAGTACGAGTCCTTATTCAAGACTGTTTTAGACAGAGAGCGTCATCGAGGTAAGATAAGTTCCTGCACTTGGTGAACAAGATATTCTGGCCGTAAAAAAAACGAAGAGAGTCATTGAGGAAGAAAAAAATTTTCTGGACTATGACTACGGGACTTAGGTGATTAGTGTGATCTGGCTGAACGAAGCACCTCATTACAGAAAAAGACTGAGACATTCACAGGAGATTTCTCGAGTGGCGGCAGAAAGCTGGTGATTTGGGTCAACGACACGGACGAGGCTTATCAGCACTGAAAGTGAGGCACAAGATAATGGTTCGAGTCCGTTGCGAACATTTTTGCAAGGGGTGTTCTTCAAAAATCGATGGAGAGACTCTTGATCAGTCAATACTACCAGTTGCCATTATCATACTAATGTCCCGGTTGCATCAATGCGTCGAAGGAGATCCAGTTTCAGCCCTTGATGCTTCGTCGAGGTTGGCGCTATGAGCAATAATGTAATGTATGCTGTATCTGTTTTGAAAGGACAGATTTGTTTTATCGTAGGTTCTCAAACGAAACTCCTAAAATGCGTACATGTAATGACAACTTAGGCCAAGGCCTACAGGGTGTCTCAAAAGATTTTTTGACGTTTGGCCAAATGCTAAAAAAGAACGATATGCTAAATGGACATTTGGTTAAGTAACCCATCTCCTGAGATTTTGAATTAATTTTTGACAGCATAATCTTGCAACAGAGCTGCAAAAAATATTTTCCTTTCTGGGAACCTTATAAATGTGGAAAAATTTTCTGCGAAGTCAAATTATGTTGTGCAAAATACAAGACATCTCTGCTGGCCATGATGTGCTGAAAAGGTCCAAAGTACATTCCGACCAAGCTAGAGTTTTTGGATATATAAAATCATAAAGTCCACAATTGGATAAAGAATGCTATATAAGACCTGAAACTAAGAAATCTTCATGTAAATTATTTGCCATGTGGTAAAACATGTACAGTACTGTATGTTTCTTGGAAAATTTTGTTGGACAATTTTACCAAAATTGTATCCTCAGTCATGAAGCATCTTAAAAATCAAAATGCACCAAGTAAGTTATCTGTTGATCTATTCAATCTTGCCAGAGTTGACTGAAACTGCTGCTCATCTTTTTATAAAGAAACAAGTTTTGTGGCCATCCATTTTGAATTTTTTTTTTGCTGTACTTTGGAATGAAAACAAATTTGTAGCAACTCAGATTTATAGAATTATGATTTGTACAGTCCAGCCCTGTGCACATTACTTCTGTAATAACTTATAAAGAATATTTGATATTCTCCTGAGGTCTGAAGACTGTGAGCTTTTAAAACAAGAGTTCTAAATAATATGAAGCTTCTTTGGCAGAGACCATAATTTATACTGAGATCTCTGTGGAAGGGGTGTCTTAAGTAATATTATAGCAGAAGCAAAAGAATTTCCAGCAATAACATTTTCTGAATGTCAGGTTTAGAAACTAAGCCATTGCAGGGTGCACACTGTAATGTAAGGGTTCTTTAAAGTCCTTGGACAACTGTAGAAAGTACAAAATCTCTACAAATATATGAGACATCCCCTTTCATTGCTAGTTAGGTACTCATTTTGCATTGCAAATGTTCAGTTACAGTGCAGACCCTGCATGTAATGACATTGCTTTCTCCTCCAGGAATTCTTAAGTATTCTTGCAAAATCTAGAATTTCTGAAGAATTCCTGGTTGAAAATTTTGGTCCTCCAAGTACTTTTCAAGAATTCTTATCATGGATTCATCCTTGGCAGAAAATTTTTCAGGAAACGTTTGCTTACATAAGGAGAAAATGATTGTTTTCACAACATCTTAAAAAGAGAAATATTATTTGAATTTTCTATACTGTAGATCACATGCCCCAGTAAAAATTTTTCTTGTTTACAGGCCTTGCACACATCAACATGGCAAGAATTCTCAGAAGTCTTAAGAATTCTTAAGAAGAATTTTCAAGGACAATTGTATAACTCTTGAAAATCCTTAAGAATTCTTGAGACTTCTTGAGAATTCTTGCCATGCTGATGTGTACAAAGCCTGTAAATTTGTATTTGTTTACTGTAAATGTGATCTATAGTGTAGAAAAATCAAATAAGTTTTCTTTTTTAAGAAATTGTAGAAATACAATCATTTTCTCCTTATGTGAGCAAACTTTTCCTGAAAAATTTTCTGCCGAGGCTGAAAATTTTCTGGGAACCTAGTTCCCAGGTTCCGATGCTTTTTGCAGCTCTGTCTTGCAAATCCGCTACAAAGTCATGGAGGTATAAGCATTTGAAGTTCATGTGTGTGAGAAACTGAAACCATAGGCCTCCAAACGGCATTTTTGGTAAAAGTCCCATGTCCATCCCTTCCGTTGTTTCTCAATTGTTTCAGGGCAAACCAAATGGGATTTGAACAAGTTTTGCATAACCTAACGTTCAAGCGTATGACTGCTTTGAGGAAAAAAATTTAGTCCGTCGTCGATCATTTTTTAAATTACCGCTTTTTGGTACATGCAGTCTTAAGCAAATTGTGACGATGATTGCAAGGATTAGATTATTCTAGAAATATTTTCTCGGTTTGCTCTGATATCAATAAGAGGTATGACATTGGATGCAAGATTCTGGTCTCTAAAATCGTTTGAAATCTTTTTTTATACTCAATATAAGAGTTAGAATAAAAAAATTACCTACTACACTACCTACGAAACTACTATACAACACTGCAAAAAACGATGCCAGGAGGAGCAATAGATCCTGACTACCCCTGGCATTTAACGTAGACCTAAAAATTACAACTAAATATTAAATACAAAGTGCTAAATATAAAGAAAAACAAAAAACTTTTTTACGAATAAATACTTGAGTTAGTTTCACACTGGATGTCAGGCCAACATTAGTGATGATAGTACAAATTTTCAAAATTATTTGTAATCAGAATGGATAATCGTTTACACTACGTAAGCCTTACATCATATGTGAAACTGGCGCACGAAAGAAAGGAGGGGACGAGACTCTGCAACAAGAGACTTTACGAAAAAGGACTTGGTGGTCGAGTGACGATTTACTGGCTCTACAGTGATATTAATCTAATCGACCAGTTGCGTGGATGTATTTCAAAGTAAGCTCAAGTAAATTTCTGTTGAGGTCATGTGGGAGATGTTTGTCACCATGTAACAAAAGTTGCATCAAAACCTCATTTGAAAGATCGATATATCCATATGGTCGTAGCAATTCGAATACTCTAGCGAGAAGTCTTCGACGTTCAACCTCAAAGGAAGGGCAGAGCAACATAAAGTGTTCCGTGGTCTCAATACCATCATTTGAAGGGCACATTGGGTTTATGGAATCTCTAAAATTGTGCTTGAATTTATGAAAGCATAGTTTGCTAAGACCCACTCTTAGTTGAGTCAGATAAGATACTCCTATTGGGTCGTGAATCCCAAAGACAGATTTAGCAGGGGGATGGATTATGGAAATCAGCTTTTTCTTAAAGATACCAACCGACGGTGCAAGTCTTATCTCTGGATCTAGCTCATTCCATTCAGCCAGGCAATTAGGATAAAAACTAGATTTAAATTTTTCTGTTCTTGCCCTTATTCGCCCAACGACATCCAGGTTGCGAAGAGAGTAATGCGGCTGCTGAAGTTGAGGCACTGGATCCATAGTATATTCAGGCAACAGATTATTCATCATTTTATAAAACAATATAAGGCGTCTACTCCACCTTCGGGAACTCAGTGACTCCCAACCTAGCTCTGCGTACAGGTTCTCTCGCGATGTGCCCCTCCATGTTCCCGTAACGGCTAGAGCAGCAGAATATTGAACAGACTCCAATTTTTCCGTCAAACTTGGCAAAATAGTGTTTCCACTAAATTCACATACTTTGGCCGGAATATGGAAAATAACATCTCCGTATTCCAGGTGGGATCGCACATAAAGGTTGAATAGTTCGTTTAAGGAATTTCTGGGAAGGTAATTGGAGAGATATTTCAGCAAGCGGATACCTTTTCTTGCTTTAGAGACAGCTGCTTTGATTTGAGCCGAAAAAGAAAGCTTAGAGTCCAGAATGATTCCTAAGTCTTTATGTTCATCTACTTTCATCACTGGTATGATATTAAAAAGAATTTCTGGATGATTTATTTCACTTCTTTTCGTAGAAAAATCAATTCAACTGCTTGTTTTTGCGGATCAAAATTAAACGCCATTCTCCAATCATAGGCCCACTGTTTTATTAATTCAAGGTCATGGTTCATATCACTGGCTGCAGTGTTCGAGTCTTCTACTACGGTGAATAACGATGTGTCATCAGCAAAGAGCTTAACATCACACCTTACGTCAGCAGCTAGATCATTAATATATAAGAGGAAGAACAAGGGTCCTAGAATAGAGCCCTGGGGTACTCCTGCTGAAATATCTCCCCAATGAGAATTCTGTCCATTTAGAACTGTTCACTGTTTTCTTTCCTTGAGGAAACTTTGAATAAGCGAAAGAAACTCCCCAGACACGCCACAGCGTTTCAGTTTGTAAATCAGACCATCGTGCCATACTCTGTCGAACGCTTTAGAAATGTCAAGATACACACAACGAACATCAAGCGGTGGATTACAATCGAAGGCTTTAAAGATCGTATGCGTTATGGAAATCAGTTGATTAACCGTTGAGTCACCGGGACGAAAACCTGATTGATTTGGATTGAGTAATTTGCATGAAACGAGATGTGAGTATAGAGAATCATACATTAGCTTTTCAAGGATTTTCCCAAAAATTGATAGAAGAGAAATCGGTCGATAGTTCCCCTTCAAATTTTTCTCATTTTTCTTATGAACCGGCACTACATTTGCATATTTCCATACGTCGGAAAATACACCACACCTCAAGCAGTTTTCGAATATTATCTTCAGAGGGACAACAAGTGCAGCATCACTCAATTTTATCATGCTGACAGATATTCCATCCCAACCGTGTGCTTTATTAGGATTTAATGACCGAATAATGTTCAGTATCTTTTCGTCAGAAATAGGAAAATCACTTATGAGGGAAGAAGGTGCTGGCACATAAGGTGGCATTGCACTACCTGTATCGATTGTCGTACACTGGAGTAAGAAGTAATCATAAAATATATGTGCCTCTTCCGTGAAATCCGTGATAAACAGCCCATTTTCTAACAGAAGTGGTATTATTGGAATTTTGGCCTTGTTTAGGACGGTATTGATTAAAGACAAATATGTTTTACGAGATGTTCCAGGGTTGGCCAAAGTGTTACCTGCCTTAAGAAAGTAATTCCGTCTGACATCCTCAATCAGTTTAGAACCTTCTGATATCATCTTTTGTATTCCCTCTTGCTTGTCACTAGGCTGGCCGTTCCTCATGAATTTCCTGTAGGCACGATTCTTTTTCCTCAGAAAGTTTTTGACCTTTCCTGTTATCCAGGGTGCTTGATGAGGTCGTATAGTTTTAACTTTGTTTGGTATGAAGTTAGAGAAAATGTTTAGCAGAACATCATTTGGAGGGCCCCTTGTAAATCAACCAGTTGGTTGAAGGGTCTCCCTCCCTAATAAATTGAAAATGAAAAAAAATGAAAATAATTCTACTTGCTCATTAGGACATATCAGGTTATCAAGGTGCTCTTTCCAGCGAAACATTTCTATACTTTTCATGATGGCAACGAGATCTGCCTTATCATAGAACCAAATCCTGCGAAGGAGGTAGTTGAAAATCTTAGGGATAGGCCCACCTTTCCACGAGCTTGTTCATCTTATTGTTATTTCTTTGAATATTTAAACAAACGTTGAAAAATTTTAAGACACCCTGTACTTTTGCTTGAATTTACTGATCCAGCTTCAGCAACCAAAGAGATAAGAGCATATATGGCGATGGCGAATGGACTGACGAGATATTTGTTATGCTGCGATAGCTGTTTTCCACATGAAATAGTACGATCCATATTATTTCCTACGATCCATATGACATCACCAACAAACGATGCATAGCTTCGCAAAGCAAAATCAGCATCTGCAATCTTCACGAGAGCATGACCATGTAATGCCTGTCCAGTGCGACTGTTCAGGACATTTTGTCGTACTCTGTTGATAAATATCAACAGGGTGCGACAAAATATCCTGAACAGTCACACAACGAAAAAGAAATTTTACGATTCATATTGGGTGCCTGGTTTACTGTAATAACTCGGAAATGGTTACTTTGATCTACGTTATCCTGATGGAATCAATTGCTATTGGAATCCCGCAAGAGCCATTAGGATATTCGCTTTTGGATATACAAGGTGGGGTAAAAAAGCACCCGGCTTTAAATTTGAATAAATCCGAGAACTACTAAAACATTTTAAAACTGAAACATATACAGTTTGAAAGAAGGTGAATTTGAAGAAACCTGGAGATTCCTAAGTGTTGAGGCAAATCTTGAAGTGTTTTTCACTCTTCACTCGTCCATTCTCCGACGTGGTTTCAATCCCTAAAATGATTAGTCTATGTGGTCCAGACAACACTGAAATATTTCTAGAAACCTGAGAATATGATTTACGACCTTGCCAAAGCTAATTGCAAGACGTGGAAATACCCTACAAATTGGCTTTGAAGAACACAGCCTTTTAATCCATTGATTGTGAATAGGCTCACTTAGGGTGACTCTGCAACAAGCTCTGATGAACGCGGAAAGCCGTTTTTCAGGAATCTTCCTCTCTAGAAACTTGTTAATTGCTCTGCAACCAATAGGGCTATCGAAATTCTGTAAAAAGTATGAGATTGCTCATATTCTTGGGGATCGAAAGATATATTTAACGAAGTTGTTTGCTTTCGCGGCATTTGACAGAGCTCATTTCAAAATATTTTACTAGCTTCAGAAGAACTTCATTTTCCACTTCGCTAATCTAAAGATTTTGATCAAACTTTTTTACCAAACACATGATATGTTCACGGACACAAATGCCAAATTTGAATTCAAAAGCTAGGCCAGTTTTTCCGCAATAAAATTTTAAAGTTTGGTAGCCTACTCGACAACAGACGCAAGAAAAACTGGTCAGTAGATTACGATTGGCAACTGCGAAAGAATCAGTGAAGCGCTTGCAAGCACGTGAGAAAACTAGTCGACAGTAATGACTGACACTGCAAATCTTTCTTTTTTCATGCAAATCTTTTGTGCTTGCACAAGCTATGAAATATAACGTTCGAGTCCCAAAGCGAAGAACAAGAAAGATGTTTGCAAAACAGTGTGGGACAGAAAATGATAAAAAAATTCATACATTGTAAATGCAACATGATGCCGGGCATGATGCAGTCACGAATGGGGATTTCATTCCAAAGCGGCCGTTCTTTCCTTTTCTGTCACGCACTGTTTTATAAACCTCTATCATTTTCGTCGCCTAGGGACTCAAACTGGATTCGCCGTTTCCCAGTTGCCAATCGTAATTTGACTGACCAGTTTTTCTTGCGTTTGTTATCGAGTAGGCTGCCAAACTTTACAATTTTATTGCGGAAAAACTGGCCAAGCTTTGGACTTCAAACATATCGTGTGCTTGGTAAAAAAGTCTGATCAAAATATTTAGACTAGCGAGGTGGAAAATGAAGTACTTCTGAAGCTAGTAAAATATTTTGAAATGAGCCCTCTCAAAAGCCGTGAAAACAAACAGTTTTATTTGATATGTATTTTGATTGCCAAGAGTATGAGCAATCCCATACTTTTTTACAGAATTTCGATAGCCCGATTGGTTGCAGAGCAATTAACAAGTTTCAAGAAAGGAGGATTTCTGAAAACCGGCTTTCCGTGCTCATTTGAGCGTGTTGCAGAGTCACCTTAAGTTTTGCAAATTTCCCGTTTTCAGATTATATGTACATCAAAGAATTGGGCAGTTTCTCATTTAACAGTGGGAAAAATTTGTGTCCGGTATTTCAAGTAACACATTCTTAGAAAGAAAGAAACCAAGGGCGATTGAGACAGATGACGTGAAGAGTGTATCAGGAGTGCCTATGTTATGTTAGGAATTGAAATTTCTACTTTGTTCTTTTTCTGGTGTTTTATGCCATTTCCTTGAAATGTTGTTTGAGCTTTGCAAAGATGTAATCATGTGCGTTATTTTCTTAAAAGCCCTTGCAGTAATCATAAAAGTCACTTTCTAGGTGTTCTTACATACAAATCCTGTGGAAGAAAGAAACTATGCCATGGGTGCGAAGCTACGGATTGTGCCTAGAAGATTGGCTCTCAGGAGCAAAATCCCATAGTTTCATATACATGAATAATTCTTCCTTCCCAAGGATTTGTAAGTAAGATCACTTACTTTAGGATCATGACGTTTTTATGACAACTGCCAAACCTTTCAAAGTTTCAAATCTGCGAAATCACTCGAAACCGCGATGATCGCTGGAAGCTTTGCGAAGCTACGACAAAACCAAGGAAATACAATAAAGTAAAAGAAAACATAGCTAAGTAGGCAAAAGTTTCTAATTTGTATGAAACATAGGCTGAAAGATTCTTCATGTGTCACAATCGCCTATAAAATCTAGCAGTCTTCACTTCAATATAGATATCACTGTAAGCTAGCCAACCGTAGATGGTTTCAGAAAATTTGCCCAATTTGAACACCATTTGACTAAACTGAAAATTAAATGTCTTAGCTCTCACATAACACCTAAGTGCCTCATAAATATCTAACATTTCCTGATTTATTCAAATTTGAAAGCCTTGAAAGCTTTGGGACACCTGCGTATGTGAAATATTCCAAATTCAATAAAAGCAATGAAACGGAAAAATTTTCTAGTGTCGTTTTATAGATAGGTTTCATACCTGCACCATAGAGAATCCCAATGACATTGTTGAGCTGGTCTTTTTGCAGAACAACGTTCTCTTCCTCTTGTCGAGAAGGACTGTCGCATCTGTAGAATTACTGCTTCCTCTTTTCTTTGCATTCTTAGTCTTGAGTGCTCTACATGAAACGAAATGAATCAACTACAAGAACAACCAGGGAGAGTAAAATCTATCAATCGCATAAAGTCAACGACTTGGTTCGGTTGAAAGCTGCATAGGCGCAGTCTAAATACTGTGTAACAGGTTTCCAGTAGCAAGGAGATTTACTACCAAAACGGCAAGTTCCTTATGTTTCGTGAAGCTTTCGCAAACGAAGGATCCATCCAACTTAACACAAAAAGTAGCCTCAAGATAAAAATTGCTAAAATGCTTTCTGAAGGCAAGATTTTGATGACATCGATTATGCAGCTCGAAGTATGCTATGTAGAACATAAACACACCTACTTAGAATTGTGTCATTATCAGCTGCATTTGTAGAGAAACTATGTTTTGAACAAAGATGGTCGGAAAAATAATTGTAACAAACTTTTCTTCCTTTGTTTAATATAAAATTTTACAAAACAAGTTACTACTTAAGACATTACGCACGAACTACTTTACTACCTTAAAAGGGCAATACCACGGAGTGCAAGAGACCATCATTCTGTGACCATGACAAATCAACAGTCATTAATAAAGAGAACGTGCAACTAAACTAAAATCAACTATACAGCTACAAGAAAAATAAACATGAAGGATGTTTACTAGCAAATACTAAGGTTCGTTTCACGTTGTATGTCGGGCTAACTTTGAGCCATTAGGTCTTTCCACAAAATGAGTCGAACTGAGACTCAGTAGAGCTCTTAGCTATTCTACACAAGGGCTTGGTTCGAGCGTTATTCTTATACCTTTTTATAAGCAAGGTTCCATCGAGTGGCGCTAGAGCTTCTTTCACATTTGTCCCCATTCGAAAATTCCACAAAAAGTAGCAAAACATCGTTCAATTCTGATTCTTTTCAGAATAGCTAAAATAATAATAATGATAGTAAAGAATTCATTAAAGTTGGGTATAACAACATAGTTTACTCTAAGAATAGAGCAACTAATTCAAACCAACTATTTACAAAAATACAATATTTACAGTGTCAGCTAATTGCAGATATTACAATTATAATCATCTCCATTCCATGATTTGATCCTACGTTTGAACGAGGCTATAGATTGACTGGACTTTATCTCATCAGATATAGCGTTCCACAGAATACTGCCTCTGAAGACAATTGAATTCAAGCCGCTTAAAACAGTTCTGGTTGTAGGTAGCTGTAAAAGGTCTTTTACTCTGAGGTCGTAAGTCACTTCCTTTCTTATAAACAGATCCAACATGAACGCTGGATTTTGGCTACTTAAAGGCTTATAGACCTCAGTCATCAGTTTATGGAGGTTTTTTGTGTGCACTGTTGTTTCTTTGTAGAAGCTCTTCGAAGGAGGCTTCGTAATCATTAAAAAGTATGCGTAGAGCACGTTTGTGGATCCTGTTTATCTCCTTGTTTGAGGTTTGTTTTCCCACAAAAAATCCAAATTAACGGACAATAGCTTAGGCTTGACAATATAAAAGCATTGTATAGCAGCCTTGCTTTCTTAAAGTCAAGTAGTTTTGCCACCCTTGAAAATGCCGTTACTTTCCTACTTGTTTTGGCACACAAGGATTTGACATGATCTGTAAACTTTAGTTCAGAGTCGACAGTAATGTCAAGGAGTTTCACATTTTCTCTTGGGACTAAAATCAAATCATCAATTTCAATACAAATATTCGCAGTTTTTGGTAGCCCAAGGAACATCACTTGAAATTTTTCAGGATTTGCCACCATACGATTCGAGTCAAACCATTTAAGAACATTTTCAATATCAACTTCTAAACATGTGGCTACATCTCCTATGTTCTCTCCAGAGGCATACAGTGTATTGTCATCAGCAAAATTGCATATTCCTGATTTCTCAATGCATAACAGAAGATCATTTACATATATATTAAACAGTAGAGGCCAAAGAATTGAGCCCTGTGGTACACCTGATGAGATATAGTGCCAATCACTGAAGGTAGAGTCAATAGACCTTTTAGCTATTCTACAAAAGAGCCTGGATCGAGTGGCGTTAAAGCTTCTATCACCATTGTGCACATTCGAAAATTCTACGAAAGGTAGCAAAGTATCGTTCGATTAAGATTCTTTTCAGAATAGCTAAAAGGTCTATTTTGACGCGTTGTTTCCTATATGAGAGGTAACTATGTAATAAATTCAGGCTACCAGTCCCAAAGCCATAGGCCGCAAGTTTTGCTATCAAAAGGTCGTGGGGCAAGCAGTCGTAAGCTTTCGAGAGGTCCATAAGTACAATGCCCACGATTCCTTTACCATCCAGGCATTTGCGACATCCTTCAACTAACTTAATCAATGCATGCTGAGTGCTATATTTCTCCCGAAAACCGCACAATAGATCTGAAAGCTTGTCCTTCACGAATGAGAGCATTTAAGTGTACATTAGTCTCTCATATATTTTAAATGATAGCACACTCAATGGTCGAAAATTTTTCTTTGTAGTAGAATCCCCGGCTTTGAAGCAAGGTGATAAGTCAGCTAGCTTAAGATTAGCTGGAAATGTGCTATTTTTGATTCCGCTGTTAATAAGGTGAGTAATTTCTTTGTGGAAATGGTTGGGCACTTCTTCAAAAACCGCACTTCTTCAAAAAACCGCGTGATGATAGAGGCCTGGAACTAGCTAAGTCGTGAGGTGGAATGAGTAATGAGAAAATCATCACTTGAGAGGCCCAAGGCGCTGAGAGAAAGCAGTAACCACGGAGATCGCACGCGGCGTGTCAACTGGAGCCTACTCTGCAATGGAAGCACAAAACATCATTTGGAGGATTATTTGATCTGTGAATAGCCGGATGACGCCATAGTCATGATCAAACAGTTGACCATTGTGTTATTTGTAAAGACTGCTAGAAGAAAACACCTTGATGTCCCTAAGGGTTCGATCGTCATTGTCAGGATTCATTCGCCTCGTTGGGCTTACAAGCGCCTGTCGAAGGTACAGTTGCATGGCTCATTGCTTCGCGAATGATCTTTAAATACAAATTATACTGTACAAGGCAGGAAATACACTCACACCTAAGAAGTCCGCAAATAGAGTTATCGCAGAAATGGAAAATTATATTTGCAGAAAGAACGCTCTCTTACCTTTCATGAGCGTGATCACTTGGCCTAGTCATGACATAGCAATTTCCCTGCTGTCATCATCTTCGATTCTTCGGTGAGTGTATCATTCGATTTGAACAACAATTTCATTTCAGCACGCCGAAGAAGGTGCTCTGGAAGCTAGCTAATGCACTTGTAGCAGCCAATGAATGTTCAAAGTAGTTAGGATTGCAATATTTTGTGCAGGCCCCCGATGTTTTCATTTGCAATTCTTGTACATATCCTCTCTCCAAGCGAGGGTGTTAGGACACGGATGTTTTGATTGGTTATTTATTTACCTTGTTTTGATCCGTGCGACTTGTTTTGTTGTCTTGTTTTCTGTTCTGTTTCGTCTTCAACTGAGCGTTGTTAGGCCCAACCGCCCTCAAGTTGTCCGAATAGAGCTCCCTTGTATTCCTTTGTCTTAGTGCGCTTTCGCACAAGAATGATTTTTAAAACCGCAAAGCCAAAAGAAAATCTTATGGGAGGGAAATCACCGCAAAACTCTCACAAAGCCTTTTCGTCCAATGCGCAACACTTTTTGATGACGTCTGCCCGGGCAAACGTCATCAGTCATGTGACAAGTTTTAGATTTTGAATTCGGCTTTCAGGAGGTTTCAACTGGTGGCGGATTTCAGTGCGGGAAATTTTGAGTGGTATCCAATGCATGATTTGAGCTACAGGTTTCGGCTTTGATGGTCAGATAAACATGGAGAATTTGACCAAATATGAATTTACTAGCTTGCAAGCAACGAGAGCCAAATCATTCACAACCATATTCGCTACCAAATAGTTAAACTGCGACACGTTATGGCCTTGCCAGTTTGATACAAGGTTCAACTAAGCAAGAACTTTTTTGTCTTGCATCGAATTGTGTGGGACAGGCTCAGGCAGAAAACGTAAGTTACGCTTTTCTTTATCAAAGCAAGGGCCACAATATGAAGAGCAGAGTGTGAACAAATTTACATGTATTTTTCATAAGATACTGCCTATTTGACCGGTGCGGAGATGAAAGTTTCCTTCGATCCTTCGGGAATCCTTCACAAAAATTGTGAGACCCCATCCCCTTCCCCCTCAGTCAATGTTGATTGGTGTTATCTTGGTATGATTGCATGTAAATTTGCATTAAAAGCATTGTTTAGAATCACAACATTGACTGAGGGGGGAGGGGAAGTCACAGGGGCAAGAAAACAACATGTTTTCTGTAGCAAGGGCAGGGAAGTATTAAAGTTTTGGGATTTATTATGTTGGTCTCAATATATTTTGTGAAGGATTGTAGATTATCAGATTCTGACGGCTCAGTGCTCTTCAGAATGTTTCTTAATGCACATTATCAAGCAATCTATTTTATTTTTAAGGCTGATTTCCACTCAGTAGAATCTTCCGAGCGAACTGGAAATCTTTTGTTTACGCCTTTACGAGGGAAAAAGTCGCTTTGAATTTGAATAAAATGTTACGCGTGACAGACATGTTATTGTGTTTATTTCCGTCCGCCCGGAAAATTCTGCTGAGTGGAAATCAGCCCTTACAAATCTAATAAGAAACTCAAGTGTTGGTTTCTCGATACAAAATAGAAGAATCGGGAAATATTACAGTCCTTACTACAGGTGAGGGAGACTTCATTGGACGAAGTCTTATGCAAAGGTGTTACAATTTTACAACCTTTCATTTTATGACGTATGGAGTTGATGGAAAGAAGTCTGAATAATGTCTGCTTATCATCTGTTGGATAAAAAATTTTGTTGCCTGTCAAAATGAGATCAAATAAAAGTAAAACAATTGGTGTTCTCATGATCTCTGCTCCTACTCTGAAATCAGAAGCTAACATGCCTCCTTGCTGAGCAGATTTTATTGCCAAATGATAATTTAAGAAGTATGGCAAGAGACATTTTGCTGTAAAATAAACTGGAACTTCAATTTGTGATGGTTTGCGATTTTCTCCAAAATTTTTGCTGCAGTCAACTCTGTGGTAAGTCTTTCTTGGAGTGAAATTTTATCAAATTCAGAATCATATTTAGTGGTGACAGTATGAAGTGATTATTTGTAATGTCTCGGAGGGATATTTCCCATGCAAATTCCTGTCTATGAAATAATTCTGCAAGAGAAGTCTCTAGCAAACAGGATCATTGCCAAGATGATGTTCCACTACCTTCGAAAAATTGAGCAAGATCTACACAAATTTTGAAGAGAGGGATGATCAAGGTAGTTTAGAACTCTTGCTAAAAGATTAGGGTTTTCCTCAAAGAGATCCAGCCATTTAGTATTGAGCACACACTTAGTGATGGAGCTTTGTGTTGCATTCATCAAACCTAAAAATCTATTTTCTTCCTGACCTTGTTGACCCAAAGCTCCTAATGATTTTTGTAGATTGTAATCATAATAGTACCACTCTTTCCAATGCTGAGCACAAATTGAGAAATTTGAGGGCTCATCAATGTCTACTAATCTGAAGTAGGTAATCTGAAAAATGCTACTGTTTCAATCAACAGTAACAGGGGGAATTTGGTTCTGAGCCTATCAGCGACTTTGTTTATGTCGGAAACAACCAATCATATTGCTTCATTAAACAATAGGAACAATAGAAGTCTTGACGTCAAATATGACGAACACAGATGTAAACAAATCTCCTCGCAGCTTCTCGCTGCAAAACCACTGACTCTAAAATCGACACGATGCACTAAATTTTAGGGTACTACAAAGAGTATCATGACTTCTTCGAATTATTTATGAGTTGATCTAAGTTCTTACCGAGAACATTTTTGTTATCTGCCCTAAGAGCAGAGAAAGCGTCAATATTAAAATAGGCATTTTCAACTGTATTTGCTTAGCTCCATGGTCGCACCTCTGGTGGTTATGGTCATCTTGAAATGCGTTCTTCGAACATATCTGCATGAAATTTTCTGTGTTAAACACCATTCAAAGGAAAGGCATCCCCTTTGAAACAGAGCGTGGTATTGCATTCTTGAGCACCACAATTACACTTAAAAACTGCGAAATATTTGGAGGCAAGAAACCAAAAGCCTTAATGTCACAAATAGGTCGTAAATATCAGAAGGTAATCACCTGTCCTCCATTTGCGATGATTAGCCAAAACTAGAGAAGTTTACAAATCTACACAAACGAATTTAGCAAGGATGAAGTAAATTATTTCCACAAATTTACCAGTGCAGTCTTTACTGCACCATGGCGTTGATCTGAGGTTTATGCCATACAAAAGCTGAGCTACACGGCGGGAAATTGATTACGTCTACGAAAACAGTATTTGTCTGCAAAAAAATCGATTTCTGATCTTGAGATAATTCTTTTCAGTATTTTGTATTAAAAGTTGGGAAATAGACGACTAGGTAACTTCTGACAAGGGGGTCAGGTCAGATATAATCGAGGAGTCTGCAGCTGTTGACTGTTGACATGTTTTTATTGTCCCATATCCTAAACTTGTCACATCTTGTTTGCTTGATTTTTGCAAGAAATTTGGATTGGAATACTGTGTTAAGGTCTCTTAACTTTGGTTGCGCCTAATTTTTATGGTGCAAGTTTCTTGCAAAATTTCTTCATTTTCATAAACTGAATTTAAGAATTCGTCACATGCCATATTTTGAGCTGATATCAGTGAAGAAGCAAATCATAAATGGCAATTATATCGCCCTTTGGTATCATTTGCTTGACAATGCATTTATTGTTGAGAAAACTTTGCAATTAATGAGCTAAAATTGAAGCCGTTTCTTAACTTTGTTTATCAAACTCTGATAACTTTTAGGGAACGACTTTTCTAGGAGAGGCCAATTTCTTTCAGGCGGTTTCTTGTAAGGGACATCTCCCAGAGAGGGTTCAACAGGCATTTTAGCGGTACTGGGATAGTTCGGTTCAGGACTTGCCTAAGCTGTCTTGTAAAAAAAACTAGGTAGTTTATCCTATCTTTCTTGCTTACTAGACGACTTGGGCAAGTCCACGTTAGTATCGTAGAGCCTTAGAATGGTCGATTAAAGGAAGGATCCAGTCCTTCGCTCTTGAAATAGACTCTCAATTTCCAGAAAAGACAGTGCTAGTCACTGTAGACCCATTATTCAAAAAGAATGATAATTTTTTCCATTTGGATGATAATTTGTTCTCGTAGGCGACCTTTATGCAAGAAAGACTCCTGTGAAAAGTGGTATGCAATGTAAACTATTTGAGGTTCTCACATGGGTTTGGGAGCAAGGAACAGGAGTAGATTTTGTAACAATAGAATCTCAGGTTTGTTTACATATGACGTAATCTTGGTTGACCAGCCAATCAGAGAGCTCTATTTCTATGGCGTCATCTGATGATAATGGCGAAGGGAGGGGTTTGCTGTGGAGAAAACCACACCCTCGTTTTTTCCTCGCGACGAAAAAATACTTTCGCAAAAACTCATAATTTTTTGCACCTGCATACATAAACACATTTTACATGCTTGGTTGCTTGCACTAAGCTCTGCGCCTTCTGCTCTTCGCGCGATCGATGGCTGTTTGACTCCCCTTTCTGTATGTCCTCCCCGACCCGCCGACGGGTAGGCCCTAGCTGTCAAAAAATCATTGCAGAACATAAACCTTCCCTCAACTTGAAAGTATCGTTAAAAAAATCAAATGTATTCAGGAATTACAGACTTGGCGTTTAGAATTTAGCCTCGTGACTTGGTTGACCTCACCGTCCTAATCAGACTGGCCTTAGTCAGAAGAACCGAAAGCGAAGATGCGTAATTAAAAGTATTGGACTTACCCAACTTTCATTCACTGAGACCAAGCAATGCTGAATAGATGAAAGTCCACTTGTTACATCCACAACAAAACTAATTCCAAACGATAAAATGAAACTGTTCTCAAAACACAAGTTTCTCCAACAAAGCCTTGATTGCACTCTCACAATAAGTTGACGAAGGTGAAATGTACATCCATTCCAAAATCTATGATGAATGGCGCGAAAACAATCTTGCCTCAAGTCTTCCAAAATAGGAAGAGTCTCCATAACAAACTTCACTCTTGATTTTTAGGGTAATCATTTTCGAGTTTATTTTGAGGAAATTGACCAGAAAATTTATTTGACCTTCGAATCACATAAAGTGCACTCATTTTTTCTGAATAAGAAACCAGCCATAACTATAAGCTCAGTACTTCGAAAATTAAAAACTTTGTAATCTGCAGCTTGATTTTCCTGGGTCACTCAAGAGATTTTTGAAACTGCACAGCTCCAGGGACTCCAGACAGCTCCAAACTTCGCACTGTTCGAAATACTGGAAAGTAGCTACCTCGAAACCCCGGACTTGTATCTGATTAAGAATTTCACAACGAGAGACTTTTTTAAGTGAAGCTGATTTTTGAGGACTTAGTCATCCTTGAACCAATTAATTGTTTGAATCCGCCCCCTAAGAAGGATGCTCTTTGGATAATGTTTCAACGTTCAAATTTCTTAATGTTTATCTGAGAATTTGGTTTCTGATGTAGCCAGATTTTCTTACTTTCATTTAGAAAATAAGTTTAATTAATTTAACTATACTTGAAGTCTATATCCAGTTAATTTCCTCACAATAAACTGAAAATGACTGCCCCACAAAAAAGATGAAGTTTGTTATTGAATATGGAAACACTTTCTATTTTTGAAGACTGGAGGCAAGATTGTTTTCGCGCCATTCATCATAGATTTTGGAATGGATGTACATTTCACCTTCGTCAACTTATTGTGAGAGTGCATTCAAGTCTGTGTTGGAGAAACTTGCGTTTTGAGAACAGTTTCATTTTATCGTTTGGAATTAGTTTTGTTGTGGATGAAACAAGTGGACTTTCATCTATTCAGCATTGCTTGGTCTCAGTGAATGAAAGTTGGGTAAGTCCAATATTTTTAACTACGCATCTTCGCTTTCGGTTCTTCTGACTAAGGCCAGTCTGATTAGGACGATGATGTCAACCAAGTCACGAGGCTAAATTCTAAACGCCAAGTCTGTAATTCCTGAATACATTTGATTTTTTAACGATACTTTCAAGTTGAGGGAAGGTTTATGTTCTGCAATGATTTTTTGACAGCTAGGGCCTAGCCGTCGGCGGGTCGGGGAGGACATGCAGAAAGGGGAGTCAAACAGCCATCGATCGCGCGAAGAGCAGAAGGCGCAGAGCTTAGTGCAAGCAACCAAGCATGTAAAATGTGTTTATGTATGCAGGTGCAAAAAATTATGAGTTTTTGCGAAAGAATTTTTTCGTCGCGAGGAAAAAACGAGGATGTGGTTTTCTCCACAGCAAACCCCTCCCTTCGCCATTATCATCAGATGACGCCATAGAAATAGAGCTCTCTGATTGGCTAGTCAACCAAGATTACGTCATATGTAAACAAACCTGAGATTCTATTGTTACAAAATCTTCTCCTGTTGGAGCAAGGGAGAAACAGCAAACCAGAAATTATAACGGATTGAGAGAGCACATGCCCCCAGTTCTTTCCAAAATGAAGAAACATCGAAAGCCGTGCATTTGTTGGAATGCAAGCTTGAGGCGGTTGTCTGTGCTCAAGGCCCTTATCACAAAAGCAGAGTCTGAAAATTTGGCCATTCTTTTGATGGCTGCCCCCTCCCCCCACTTGAAACCTGACTTTCTGCCGCTGCTCTAAGACGTACCGAGGCTAGAAAAGATGGAGAAGCTGGCTGCTTTCAAAGAGAACCAAGTACGGAATGATCGCCCTTTTCAGCCTCATACTCTCTCCACTGTAAAAGTCCTAGATCGCAAGATACCATAACGCACCAGGAGGATAACTGTGTTGCACATTTCATCTGACCTGACCTGAACTCAATAAAAAAAATTGAAAAAGAATTCTCTCTAGATCAGAAATCGACTTGTTTTGCAAAGAAATACTATTTTCGTAGACGTAATGAAATTCTCGCCATTTCAGTTCAGACTTTGGATGGCATTAACCTTAGATCAACATGACAGTGCAGTAAAGACTGCACTGGTCAAACTTGTGGCAATAGTTTAATTCATCCGTTTGGAAATCAGAGATGCTTTTGCCTCGTCAAGAAATTCTGGTTCACTTGAGTCAGACCAGCTCTGCTTGTGCCGACCTTCGATCAAGAAATGAGAATTCTTCGAGCCGAGGAAATAATTAATGATATTGACCAGGTTTATCATTAGAATATGAAAAATTATAGAAGAGGTAAAGACTAAAGTAGTTTTTAGCTAACAGGCCTTATCGATTTTTATCTAATTTTTTCAATTTTTTTCTAAACGTCATGGGTGGAACCCCCTGCCATGGGTGGAACCCCTGGAATCACCAGAGATGCTGGTGATTATAGTGATGGTGATGTTGATAATAGTGATGATCATAGTGATGAAGTTGATTGTGATGGCAGTGATAGTAGTGGAGATAATAGCGGTGATGATAATAATAAGAAATGTGATAAAAGGAAAGACGATGACGGAGACGTAAGTGATATTGTTAATAACAGTAATAAAAAATCTGATGGTGGTTATGATCCATCCACTCCCTGCCTGAATAACTTTCATTTCAATACCCCAATTCTTGGAAAATTGATGTTGCAAAAGCTACAAATGAGAGAAATCCAGAATCTGTACTTACCATGGCAAACTCCATGGCAAAATTAGTGGACACAATCAGTGGATTACATCAAACGCTGAGCACCGAACGAGCCAAATCCGAATCTTTGATGTCGGAAAATTTATCTCTCAAATTAAGAAATCAGGAGCTGGAAACCCTGATGCAAAGCATCCTTGGATCACAAGCTAAACAAAAAAAGGTCCCACAGACGCTGACACGAAGAGCCTTAGAAATCCGTTCAAATTTAATCAGTAAAGCTGAACAAAGCAAGCCTGAAAACAACGCTCCTACGCAAGGATTATCCAACCGCAAGGAGGCATCTGCACAAGTACAGCCTACCTTTCAATCCCAGTGGGAATCGTATGTAAATGAAAAAGTAGACAATATGAAAAGTATCGCATTTCAAGGAATGTCGACGAATTGAAGACCTCTAACAATCCCAAGGGTAAGGATCAGACGATTGCAAATCGTGCTGAGACAAACAACAAAGCCAATTTTGATTCGTCTACAACGCCAAAGAAGAAAGAAAATACCCAAAGTCGGAAAACAAAAAAGTCTGTGAAGGCCCATAAGCCGAATAAAGCTAGCAACCCCGTTTCCAAGCCAAAAACCAGCCAAGCAAAAACACAACAACAGAGCAACAAATCTGATAATACGAACGAAACACAACCCTGGAGAAAAGGTACAACTCTAATTGCTGGTGACAGCATCCTTTATGGCATCGATGAAAGAAAGATATGTCAGAATGGCTCGGTAAAAGTAAGAGTATTTTCAGGCACTACGATAGAAGATTTAAGAGATTATTACATCAAACCACTATTGCGCAAAACGCCAAGCAAAGTAATTTTGCATGTGGGTACCAATAATGCTAGTTTGAAAAATGCAAATCCCGATCAAATTGTAGACACACTACTTGATTTTAAAAAGGACATAGAAGAGCAGTTACCAGGATGCGTGGTTGCGTTGTCAATGCCCACGAAAAGGTTCGACAACGAGGAATATGGAAAGATCATAGAATCCCTAAACAAAATTGATCTTGGAATCGATGCTATCAACAACAACAACAACAACATTTTCAGGGGTGACATGGAAGGAAAGGGTTACATTTAAATGCTAAAGGTACAAGCAAGCTCACGTCGAAACTAGTATCTAAATTACGTTGTCTTTAACATCTATGATACAACTGATGGACAGGCATCAAACTTAGATTCTTCATTTGATGTCTGTAGCTGGTCTACAGGGGTGGATGTAGTTGATCTACCTTCACCCCAAATCACAAACAGGGAAAATGCCTGCATTACTGGTGAGCGATCTGACTCGTGTCGTCAGCATCTTGGGTTTAAAAAAGGTATGGCAATGGCATCTCTAAATATTAATGGTCTCCGCAGTCACCTAGACGAGGTTCAATTACTTATAAGAAGTCTAGGTATTCATATTCTTGCACTTAATGAGAACAAGCTTGATCCCAATTACCCTAAAGAGTTGACCAGTCTTTCTGGCTACTAACAAGAACGCCTAGACAGGACAAGCAGAGGAGGACGTGTTTCTATTTATATCATGGACTCCATTAAATACAAGTTGCGTTCTGATGTTCCTGTTGATGATTTGGAAATCATTTTTATTGAGGTTGAACCACCAAAGAGCAAACCTTTTCTTGTTCTGGCGTGGTACAGGCCACCTAGTGACCCTGTTGCTTCTTTCGATAAGCTAGAAAAGGTCCTTTCCTATTTGGACAAGGAAGGGAAAGAAATTTTTTTTATGCAAATATAAAAAGTTTACAATGTGTACTACATCTAACTAAACGTTTCTAATTACTATACGACACTACAGGTACGATTCCATGGGGAGCGAAAGATAATGACTACCCCATGGCCAATATAAAAGGACATGCAATGTTGAACTGACTACGACTACATTACAAACGACTAAAAACTAATGGATAATGTACCAGATTCTGTTCCACATCAGATGTCAGGTCAGTGTTGAAATGACTGAAATGATGTTGCAAACATAACTCGTTCGATTTAGTGGATAAAGTGCCTGACATCTGATGTGAAAAAGAATTTACAATGAAAAAGAACGTTTACATAAAGGGACGTGGTGGTTGCATAGTACTCAGGTTGCAAAGATCTCAATCAAACCGACCAGTTTCATGGATAAAACGTAAAGTTAATTCGAGTATACTTCTATTCACGTTATTTGAAAGGTCGTTATCGCCATATAACAAAAGCTGGGTCAAAGCATCATTTGAGAGATCGGCAATTTGTACGACTGGTCGTAGTAATTCAGCAATTCCAGCGAGAAGATCTTGCCGTTGAACATCAAATGAAGGGCAGAGCAACAAAAAGTGCTCCGTATCCTCAATCCCATCGCTAGTTGGGCACATTGGGTTTTCGGTATCCCTAAAATTAAGCTTGAAGTTGTGGAAATTCAATTTGCTGAGACCAACCCTGAGTTGAGTAAGATAGGATAATCCTTCTGGATCGTGAATTCCATAAACAGATTTTGCAGGGGGGCGGATTATCGACAAGAGCTTTTTCTTGAGAACAGCAACAGAAGGTGCCTGTCTTAATTCAGGCTCAAGCTTGTTCCATTCAGATAGACAGTTGGGATAGAAGCTAGACTTGAATTTTTCTGTCCTTACCTTTACTTGCCCAATGACATCCTGGTTACGAAGACGGTACTGTGACTGGTGAAGAGGGGGAATCGGATCTACTGTATACTCAGGGCTAAGATTATTCAAAAACTTGTAGAACAAGGTGAGACGTCTACTCCATCTTCGGGAACTTAGTGACTCCAAACCAAGGTCTATGTACAGCTTCTCTCGAGATGTTCCCCTCCACGTTCCTGTTACAGCCAAAGCAGCAGAATACTGAACAGACTCTAGCTTTTCCATTAAATTTGGTAGAACGAAATTTCCACTGAATTCACATACTTTAGCAGGAATATGATAAATAACGTCACCATAGTCCAAGTGCGGTCGAACATAAAGCTTATATATTTCGTTTAGAGTATGCCTGGGCAGGTACTTGGAGAGATATTTCAGCAAGCCAATACCCTTCCTCGTTTTAGAGATAGCTGACTTGATATGAGCTGAGAAGGATAGCTTTGAGTCCAGGATAATTCCTAACTGTTTATGCTCATGTACTTTCTTCACAGGCATGTTATCAAAAAGGATCACAGGATGATCAATTTCAGATTTCTTCCTTGAAAATTTTAATTCAACGGCTTGCTTCTGCGGATCAGAATTGAAAGACATTCTCCAAGTGTAGGCCCACTGACTTATCAAGTCCAAGTCATGGCTCATATCATTGGCTGCTGTTTTGGGATCTTCTACCATTGTGAAAAATTGATGTGTCATCAGCAAATAACTTAACATTGCACTTCAGACCTACGGCTAGATAATTTATAGACACAAGGAAAAATAACGGTCCCAGAATAGAGCCCTGAGGCACCCCTGCTGAAATATCTCCCCAAGTAGAACTCTGTCCATTCAGTACGGTCCTCTGCTTTCGATCCTTAAGAAAACTTTGCACTAGAAGAAGAAGTTGTCCCGAGACACCACATCGTTTTAATTTATAGATTAGGCCATCGTGCCACACCCTATCAAATGCTTTAGAAATGTCAAGATACACAGAACGGACATAAAGGGGAGGATTACAGTCAAAGGCTTTAAATATGGTGTGTGTTATTGATAGTAACTGGTTGCCTGTCGAGTCACCGGGACGAAAACCTGATTGATTTGGGTTGAGCAAATCATGTGATTCGAGATGCGAGTATAGAGAATCGTATATTAGTTTTTCAAGTATTTTCCCAAAAATCGGTAACAGAGAAATAGGAAGGTAATTCACTTCCAGATTTTTCTCATTTTTCTTATGAACCGGCACTACATTTGCATATTTCCATATTTCGGGGAATAAGCCACGCCTCAAACAATTTGTGAAAATTATTTTAAGTGGAAGAACTAATGAGACATCGCTGAGCTTTATCATCCTCACAGATATTTCATCCCAGCCATGTGCTTTATTAGGATTAAGCGATCTTATGATGTTAAGTATCTTTTCCTCACAGATGACAAAATCACTTATCAGAGTCGTAGTTACTGGAGTATCTTGTAGAATTTCACTGCCTGTGTCGATAGTCGTGCATTGAAGTATAAAATAGTCATTGAAAATCTGTGCCTTTTCGGTCAAATCTGTCACAAACAGTCCGTTTTCTAGAAGAGGTGGGATCATTGGAATCTTAACTTTGTTTAGAACAGTGTTTATCAAAGTCCAATAGTTTTTGCTGCTGGTGCCAGGAGTGGCCAGAGTTTTCCCTGCCTTCAAAAAATAATTCCGCCTGGCTTCTTCAATCAGTCTCGCGCCTTCAGATATCATATTTTGTATACCTTCAAGCTTATCGTCTGGCCTACTATTCCTCACGAAACTATTATATGCACGATTCTTTTTCCTAAGAAAGTTTTTGATGGCTTGTGTTATCCAGGGTGCTTGGAAAGGCCTAATTGTTTTTACTTTTTTAGGAATGAAGTTAGAATATATATTCAAAAGGACTTCATTGAGTAGTTTTACCTGTTCATGAGGACAAGTGATGTTACCAAGATGTTCTTGCCAAGCAAACATTTCAATGCTTTTCCTAATGGCTATAAAGTCTGCCTTGTCATAGTACCAAATTCTACGGGTGTATGGAGGGAGTGCTATGTTTGAAACAGATAATTTCCCGTAAACTATTTGATGATGGCACTGCTCATGCAGTGACGGGTGAACACAAGACTCAATAATGAGGTTAGGTTGATCAGTAAATATCAGGGAAAGAAATAATCCTTCTTGGTGACACGAATTGTGATCTCACCACAAAACAAGCTGATCAGCGCATTGACAATGACACTAGACATGTGACTAGTCTGTATAAGCTGTTCAACTTCAATCAGCTCATCAAAGAGCCAACCAGGGTCACTTTGGACGCCTCTTACATAATCGATCATATAGCTACAGCTTGTGCCAGGAACATCGTCAAATCTGGAGTGCATGAAGTTTCTAGGAGTGATCATTATATGGTATACTGCATCCGTAAGTTCAATGGAGCAGTAGAAAAAAGCCATAATATGATCAAAACTCCTAAGATGAAAAATTTTAATGAGCAGGCATTCCTGTCTGATGTTGCTGGCATAAACTGGGAACAAATGCTTACCGAAACTGATGATATCAATGTGCTTGTCAACCATTGGACTAACATATTCTCTCTCATCATTGACAAGCATGCCCCATTATGTGAAATACGTGTCTCCGAAAAGTACTGTCCTTAGATTGATAGAGAGTTCAGGGATCTTATGCGGACAAGAGATAAACTAAAAAAATCTGCTGTCAAGAGGAAGCCTGCACTTCTGTGGGACTCACATAGGCAAGTTCGCAATAAGGTTAACTCTCTAAATACCCAGCAGAAGAAGGAGTACTACAACAATAAGATTTCTGCATGCAAAGGTAACATGAAAGAATCATGGAAAAAAATCAATGAACTTCTCAATAAGAGGTCGAAGTCAAGTAACATTGTTAGCCTTAAGGAGTCTGTTTCAGAAACTGTTCACAGGAACGGCATTCCTGATGCAATGAACAGTTACTTCTGCTCAGTAGGTAAGGATCTAGCAGATAAAATCAGTCCAGTTCCTAACCCCCTTCTATCAGGTGACTTTGAAATGAATAAAACCAAAGCAAAGTTCCACTTCAGGACTATTGACGTGCAGGAAATCAGAGATGCGTTTGCCAAGGTTAAAACAGGAAAGAGCTTTGGAACTGACGATATTTCCAGCTACTTCTTGAAGCTTGCTTTACCCTTCATTGAAAATTCCCTTGCTTTCGTGTTTAATACATCAATTGAAACAAGTATTTTTCCTGACTCATGGACATTGCTAGGATTACTCCTATTTACAAAAATGGAGATAGAGGTGAAAAGTTAAACTATCGCCCTATATCAGTCTTACCTGTCATTTCAAGGCTCTTTGAAAAACTTGTAACCAATCAGGTGTGCAAGCATTTGGAAGATAATGGTTTGTTTTCATCTGGCCAATCTGCCTACTTACGCCTCCATTCTACTGTAACTCACTTACTTAAAAATACAGATGACTGGTAAAATGGGCTGAATCTTGGCAAGCTTGTAGGCCTTGTTTTCATTGATCTTAAAAAAGCTTTTGACACTGTTGACCATGAGATCCTCTGCCAGAAATTGGTGCACTATGGAGTCCAACAGCGGGAACTCGCATGGTTCAGATCATACCTGTGCAATCGAAAACAATTCGTCAGGTCAACGGTGTCAGCTCAAAAATTGAGGGTATAGATGTTGCTGTTCCCCAAGGCTCATGTCTGGGTCCCCTTCTTTTCCTTATTTATATCAATGATCTGCCGCAAGCTGTCCAAAATTCAGCTGTTTCCATGTATGCTGATGACACAAGTCTGTGCTACCAGTCTTCGGACATTAATAACGACCTCAAACAACTGGATACTTGGCTTCAAGGCAACAAGCTCTCTTTAAACGTTGCAAAAACAAATTCCATGCTTGTCTCCACCAAGCAAAAGTATAATATCCTCAAAAGTCGAAATGAAGACTTGGATTTGAAGATTTGCGACAATGAGCTCGAAATAATCCAAAAAACAAAATACCTTGGTTGCAATTATATAATTGTTATGAATTACCCGCTACTCTGCCTTTTTCTCGTCAAGAAATTCTGGTTCACTTAAGTCAGACCAGCTCTGCTTGTGCCGACCTTCGATCGAGAAATGATAATTCTTTGAGCCGAGGAAATAATTAAAGATTTTGACGTTTGGCGTACCAAAACGATTTGTGAATTTTCCCGTAGGGCTTTGGGTTTCTCATCGACTTTGCCTCGAAACATTTCGCAGTTTTAAGTGTAATCGTAGTGCTCAAAAATGCAATACCACGCTCTGTTTCAAAGGGGATGCTTTTCCTTTTTGAATGGTGTTTAACACGGAAATTTCATGCAGATATGTTCGAGGAACGCATTTCAAAATGACCATAACCACCAGAGGTGCGACCATGGGGCTAAGCAAATACAGTTGAAAATGCCTATTTTGATATTGACGCTTTCTCTGCTCTTGGGGAAGATAACAAAATTGTTCTCGGTAAGAACTTAGATCAACTCATAAATAATGCAAAGAAGTCATGATACTCTTTGCAGTACCCTAAAATATAGTGCATCGTGTCGATTTTAGAGTCAGTGGTTTTGCAGCGAGAAGCTGCGAGGAGATTTGTTTACATCTGTGTTCGTCATATTTGACGTCAAGACCTCTATTGTTCCTATTGTCTTATGAAGCAATATGATTGGTTGTTTCCGACATAAACAAAGACGCTGATAGGCTCAGAACAAAATTCCCCCTGTTATCTGACCTTTTTTTGGAAGTAATGATTTTAGCCTTGTTGTACTTTGTCAGTGAGGAATTATGCACTCAGAGGGAGCCTTGCCTTTAACACTACTACTAGCTCTGTCAATTGATACTGTTTTATTGTGATCAGCATGGGAAGAGGTGGCAGTTTTATGATGCAAAGGTGAGATGTCTGGTGAAGAGAAGACAACATTTCGCGGCTTAGAAGACATAGGAGTTGACACCTTGCTTTTCTTTACAACAATACTTTTACTAGGGCTAAATGGGGGAGAAAAAATACATTCCGGGCAGGACCACTATCAGAATTGACTGTTGCTGATGTCTTGGATGGAATATCATCTGTTGCAATTGTTGCACCACTTGTTGATATAGATTCACAACTTTCTAGTGGTGTTATAGAGTGTGGCCAGACAGTGTGGGTATCCAGTGTTAACATATGAAGAGCTTTGAAGAGCATCAACTTTCCTTAAAGCTTCAAGCTCCTTGGTATGCTTCTTTCTTGCATGTTTCTCCATTCTGGTTGTCATCAAACCTCTCATGCTCATTGGGCGAAAGTTACAATGGTAATGGCTTTCCTCCACATGTTTGCATACTGAGTACTCAAAATGTCTTCCTTTCGTTGTGCTTTTGCTGTAGAATTTGTAGTAGTCTTGCATCCGAAACCCCGACATGATGAGTTCCCTTAGCCAAAAACCACCACAAAACCAACCTCTTACAATCCTGGTCAAAATGAGCTGGGACACAGGCAAATTTCTGTGTTTTCATGATGTTTTCTAAAATATCGACGTACAAACTTACATTCATGAACTTCTAATCCCCTTCCTCCTAATTCAATGTTGAGATGGTCGAATGGCGTTTGATTCAAGCAACATTGAAACGGGGGGAGCGGGGGGCATGTAATCAAAGACTGAAGAAGTGCAATTTTGTGACTTGTCCAAAGTATTTTGACCAAGATTGTCTGAAAAATTGCAATTATTGCTTATCATAAATGCTAAAATAAATCCAAATCTGCTTGCATCCGACAACCCCTTTTACTATGAATGGATAGCCACTTAGTGTGGGCTAAACTCCAGAGCACTTCAAAGTTTAAAGTTTTCATAGTTACTGGTTTATTCATCAGAACTATGACGTCATCAAATTATGAACGACTTTCCCATGGCATTCTGCAAAACTCCCCTTCCGTATGAAATCTGCGAGTGGTTTTCGTTTAAAAACAGCACAACTGGGACATAGGATTTGAAAACAAAGTCATTTTTCGAGAAAATGCCAATCGTGCGCCTCCACAGAGCAATTGTCTTCTTTTCAAATGTGCCCTTTCTCAAATTTCTACCGATTCATTTACTTTCAATGAAATTAACTTCACTCCAACAAACTTGCATTCACCCTTGGAGGGGAGCTAATCGTCCATTGTGCCCGAAAAATAGTAGTGCAGAAGCTTTTTGTTGAAGAAGAATGCTGAGGTCGCGTGCCGACAAGGCAGTTTTAGGCAATGGCTGGAATAATGAGGAAAGTGATAAAATCTTCAGCGCTTCTCCCTTACTTAAACATTAATAACTCTGGCTTCGCTCGCCCTATCTTGACGAATTTTGTCTCATTCTGCTGTGCAGAATAAGCTTTTTAACAGCCTTCAATCAGTCTTTGCAGTAATATTTCACGAAGTGCGATTTTTCACGATTGCCCATCAAATTTATAAACAACTTATCCGGAATTGTTTATTCTAAGGTTTTAATTTTTGGGTAACCGTGGGATTTTCCCCAGATATAGATAAGGGGTGAGTGGCCGAGTGGCTTAAGCAGTTTTCGTCAGGTAAATGAAGTTAAGCTCGGTCGAGCGAGGTCAAACTCCGGATGGGTGACATCGGAGGCCTGACCTCACAACTCACCTCGCCGCCCTTCGGAAGGGACGTTAAACTAGGGGTCCCATGCCTGGATGTAGTATGCAAAGCACAGTGGGCCAGAGGGTGGACAAAAATAAAAAAATGAAAAAAATTAAATAAAAGTTTTATCAGTGGAACTTGATATCATATGCCTCATAGAGTACAGAAATCCCATTCAACGTTATACCAAAAATTGCTTTTTATCAATTAATCAATTTCAAATCACAAGACGTTAACTGTTATTGAATGCCGCAAGCAGCTTACAGTTTTCAACTTCAATTTCACCAACTGCATTTTCAGGCACTGATTTGTCAGCAAGGGATATTTCGATAGCCTCTTCATAACGTTCACAGGCAGTGATTTACTTGTACCTGACCGCATTTCGATTGAGTACAAGCTCCTGTTCCATATTGTTCAAAGTACTTTATATTCAATTCAATTTAATAATTCAAGTTAATAATTCAATTTGACAATTCAATAATTTAATACAATTTGTACGCTGTGCTTTAAAGCTAAATTCAAAATTTCGCTTGCAAACGCCAAACATTTTCTTTGCATATTTACAAGTACAAGAGCATCCTTTAACCATTTGATTTACATTTGGCTGCCGAGAGGTGTCGTAGGAAATGCAAGACTGGTTATTGCAACGGCAAAAAACTGAGGTGTATGGGGAACAGAGCACTACTGAATAAGTTTCAGATAGATGTCAAATTCTATTAATTTTATCTGACCAGTCTGTTTCAAAGCCTGTCCTTTTTAAGAATCATTTGATTATGGATTTATAGTCATTAATTCTGCTTTCCTTATTTATATATGTGTTCTAATCACATGTTATTTGATGCATTGACTTTGCCTGTTTCAAATAAGGACTTGGGAGAATTTTCCGACACCTGTGCACACAACTAGGGAGAGAACACAAGGAAAATGAAGGATCTCCATGTGCAAAAACTAAAATTAGAACATACGAAAAAAAGTTTTTTGTACACTGGTCCAAAAGCCTGGAATAGTATCCCACAGCTCATCAGAGACACCGAATCCGTTGTTCGATTCAAAAAAGATCTGAAATCTCATCTTTTGAGCTGATATAAAATAGGTTTGCACGAATCCATGGAAGATCAGTACACGGGGGGAAGGCAAGGGTGTAACATAGCTTGAGCTTATATTGTAAACTTTTAATTGTAATTTATTCTATTTTCTTTTGGTATCGTATTCAACTGAATGGATTTTGTGCTTAAATAAGATTAAATGAAAATGAAATGAAAATGAAAATGAAAAATTTTGTCTTAAGGACGTTTTTCTTTGTCAGTTTTCAACTTTTACAGCATTCTGTACCATTTTATGCCTTGAACGATTTTTGTCCAAGAAAATCATAATCTGGCCCACTGTGCAAAGTGGGCCTAAATTAGGGCCAGGTCTATAATGCGGACCCCGCAGACTTCGCGGAACTTCAGTCAGCCTCCGTGTATGTCAGCGTTTTGTGCTCTGGCATAGGTCCCAGCACAAAACGCGGAATTCTGTGTAATTCACAAACAAATCAATGTTCAAACCTCAAATAACTTTGACACGATTGTCGTCAATGCCATCTAATTAGTGACGCCTTCTTTGTCAGCTGAAGTACATCTTCGTTATCATTCAACTAACTGACGATACGACTTTAGGCCCTATATCATTGCATGATAAACAGGGGCGGATCCAGGCTTGGAGTTTGGGGAGGGCCACTAAGAAGGAAACATGGGGGTCTGGGGGCGTGGCCCCCAGGAAAATTTTGCGGGGCCATGCCCTTCAGGCTCTCGGAAAACATGAGAAACACCCATTTTTCTTCATTTTAGATCATTAAGCTTATCAATTAATCTTCATTCCTCCTTACATACAAAGTGGAATTTTTGTGCAAAATGTAATGGGCGATCAGTTAGGAAAGTAAGAGACTATTAAAAAACTGTTCATCATTGGTTCGGGAATTTGTATCGCGGAAATAAGCTCCACCACCATGGAAATTAAAATTTTGCATAAAAAATGAAGTAGCTAGAAATCCTGAAATGCCCACTCAAAACAAATAAAAAAATGCTGCTTGACTTCCATATCAATCCCAAATCAACTTCCTGTCTCTATAATCAAAACCTACCTTGTTCAAATTGTCCATCATTTTCATTTGATCCACCCGGACAAAAGCTTTTTTCAAAACCTACAAAGCCAATGAATACACCTTTACCATTTTCATGTGACACTTTTGCAACACTTCGTAGAACCTAGGACCCCAGCAGTATCTCTAGCATTGTAACCTTTGATAAAGCCAAACTGCTCATTTTCGATATCCTACGTTTATTCCCGGTCATTCGGCTAATGTTTTCAGAGGCACTTTCGATGCACTCTGGAGCAACACTGTGAAAACTTTACACAAAGAATCTTACCTTTGCCGTGTTTCAGGACTTTTGAAGGTTGTTTCGCAACTGCCTTGAGTTATACGGTTCCCTGAATCGACAAAACAAAGAAATCATAACAGTATTGCCTCCAAAGGCGATAAAGTAAATCCCAGCATATAAGAACCTACTTTGAGACAGAGGCTGAAATAGGTTCTTATTTCAAAGGTACTGACACTAATTTCAAGGTATATAGGTTCTTATTTCCAAAGTGCCTTCTGTAGGCCTTTTAGAGCCTAACAAAAGCTGTTCAGCCACATTACTTTGGAAGGGTTTTTATGGACGTAATAACTAATTGGGGGCGAAAATCAACTGCAGAAGAACAATCAAAAATCAACTTTGCTACCCCTGCAATAAGAACAATTCATCAAACTGAAACAGGTTTTTAACTGCAAGGTGCATAATTTAGGAAAAACAGCCTCTAGGTTCTTATTTCGGTAGGTTCTTATATGCGGGGATTTACGGCTCGTGTAAAATGCAGGTCAAAAATTCGCAGGTCACTACGACAGGTCACAGCAAGGGCCAATGGCTCATTGGCTGCACAAAGAATTCTGTTGTGTACGAGATGCGAGAGACGCTAATGTGTTTTCAGTCGTTTGATTTCTGTGCAGAGAACCGTCATGGGGTTAGGGCAGCTTTCTTCCTTGTCAAGTTATTGTCACTTTGTGTAACATGAAAAACAAAGGGATTAGATAACCATCTCTCACGGTGTAACAAGGCATTGTGTACTGACAAAACGAGACTAAGATTGCATTCACATTTGAGCACCAAAGGGAGAGACATTATTACACAGTTTCGTGAGCTTTCGGAAATAAACAACTCATTTGGTCACCCTTATATCTTTTGCGAATCTGGCAATTAAGAAATACGTACAAATAAATGAATACGTCAACACACTAGCGTCTCTCGTATCTCGTACACAACAGAATACCTTTGTGCAGCCTATGAGCCATTGGCCCTTGCGGTGATCTGCTGTGGTGGCCTGCAAAAACTTGACCGGCATCATACACCAGCCGCGGGGATTTACTGTGTCCTTGAAAGCAAATAGGCCTATGCCTAGGAAATCTTTCCACACTTTCCCCTACCATAAACAATTTCTTGCAACCAAAAATAACATCAAGATTTCGTTTAGAGCTTAAATCAATTAACAGTACTTTACATTATCTTCACACCTGGTATATTACTAGGCTAGCCGCATGTCGCCTGTGGCGCCACGCTGGCCGTCGTGATTTGCTTTCACTAACACAGGAAAGAGAACCTCCATTCAATCTCTCCCTGTTACCTCCCATATAAACCCCTTCACTTCAAGCTGAAACTTTAGATGTGGCCTTTCTCTATAGACCACTTGCAGTTGTTTACAAAATGTATCGATGATGTATATCGATGATGTATCGGTCTTTAATAGTGTTATCTCATCTCTTCTGGAGGTGCATGCACCATTAAAGCGCAGAATAATAACAAGCCATCACGCTCCTTGGATTACTGTAGAAATAAAAAACCTGATGAAGGAACGTGATCTAGCAAAAAAGAGGTCCGAGGAAGATGCTCCTATTGGTCAGACTATAAGAAGTTACGGAATAAAGTCACTTCTGAACTACGTGCCAGGGTACAGGAATACTACTACAACCTTATTGATGAAACCCAAAACAATCCGAAAGCTATGTGGAAAACAATAAATAAGGTTTTACATAAGAACTCAAATCAAACTGTAACTCAAAACATCATTTTTGAAGGCACAGAACTAAAATCAGCTTCACAAATTTCAGAAGCTTTCAACAAACATTTTACGACGGTTGGACCTAAGTTAGCGGAGAAAATAGAAACTCAGCCTTCCGATGACCCTCTTAAGTACCTTGGAGATAAAACCGGAGGAACCAAATTTAAGCTACAGCCAGTAAATGTAGGGTATGTAGAACGTGCTATAAAAGCTCTGGATAACTGGAAGTCTCCAGGTGCTGACAGACTCCCTGTCAAAATACTTAAAGATGCCATAAACTTAGTTTCGAAACCACTGACACTGATATACAATGCATCTTTAGAACGGGGTATTTTCCCCCGGATCTGGAAATTAGCCAGAGTAACACCTATTCATAAGGCGGGCACGAAAACAGATGTAAACAACTACCGGCCTATTTCAGTGTTATCAGTTGTGTCAAGAATTTTAGAAAAGATTGTACACGACCAACTAATGGAGTTTCTAAAGGAACAAAAAAGGCTTTGTTTAAACCAGTTTGCGATCCAAAAACTACACAGTGCACTGACATGTCTATTGAATGTTATAGACCCGTGGTTCAAGAACTCTGATGAGGGGAAAATAAACTTGAGTATATTCCTTGATCTCAAGAAAGCATTCGATACCGTTGATCATAAAATCCTATTGTCGAAATTGCGAGAGTATGGTGCTGAAGGTGCTTCCCACAGCTGGTTCACTTCTTATCTGACCAATAGGGAGCAGTTCTGTTATTTTGACGGATCCACTTCCAGCAAAAGCAGCATTGAGTGTGGTATTCCGCAGGGCTCGTTTTTGGGACCCTTACTCTTCATACTATGCATTAATGATTTTGAGAATTGTCTAAAAAGCACGATCCCAAATATGTATGCTGATGATACATGTGTGAATATCGCATCAGAAAACCTGAATGAACTTCTAACAGATTTGAAAAACGAGCTTGAAAATGTATCGAATTGGATGAGGATTAATAAACTTAGTTTGAATGCCAGTAAAAGTGAATATATGGTTATAGGCCACAGGCGACAACTAAATAAGATAGGTAGTGATTTGCCAGATCTTGTCCTCAATAATGAAGTTATCAAAAGGGTTGACAAGACAAAATACCTAGGGATCAACATCGACGAAAGCCTTAATTGGAAAGAGCAGTACAAAGCTATCAAAAACAAGCTGAAAGGGGGCTTGAGCTCCATAAGAAAGCTGAAAAACATCCTTCCGCAAAGGAAACTTGATCAAGTTTACAAAGCTCTCTTTGAAAGCCATCTTCGCTATGGCAACATTGTTTGGAGTACTCTTTCCAACACCAAACTATCCCAATTGCAACGATTACAGACAAGGGCAAAGAAGCTAATAGCGAATGCTAAGTATAAGGACGGATGGACTTGCAAATGGCTCTCTGTAAAGTCATTGATCTCCTTTGACCAAGGAGTCATGACATATAAAATCTTGCATGACCTCTGTCCCGAAAATCTTCGCCATAAGTTCACTGAAAGATCCATGATTTCAGAGTATAGAACCAGAAACCATGGAGATCTGCAAATTCCTAAAGTTAGGTTAGAATATGCAAAGCGAAGTTTCTACTTCTCTGGTGTCAAAAACTGGAATGATATCCCTGATAACATTCGAGAAAGAGACTCAATCGCTCGTTTTAGAACAGGACTTAGAGATTATCTTTTGAACCTTTCACAGGACCCAAACACGACCCCTTGGTAGAGCAGCAATATTCCAATTTTTTCTTTTTTCTTTTCTCATATTATTTTATAGAAATATTATTAATAGGATATTAATTTGCTGAAAGGATCTCGTGTGTTTTAAACAATGATAAAATGAAAATGAAATGAAAAATGAAATATATGCGCGCGGATCATGGTGGGCAAAAAGCCATGTGTATCGAAGCGAAGCTGTGAGCGCGTGGGCCCTCTCAGTTATCTTCGATCGATTAAAAATGCCAAAAAAATTGTTGTGCAATTAATTGGTTGTACCAATCATGAAGAGAAAGAAAAGAAAGATGTGCCATTCTATAATATACCGAAGGGTAAGATACAAATCGAGAAAGGGCGACGGGATGAGTGGATACGAGCGATAAGAAGAGAAGACTGGAAGTCCTGGCCACATGAAAAGATTTCGAAAGCATGCATATGTGGGGAGCATTTCATTTCAGGTACAGACTTAGAGTTAATGTATTCTGAAGTCATTACCCGTACCAAACAACTAGTGAAATAACTGCGAAAGCTGGGATTTCCTAGGATATTCCCAGTTTCCCAGTTTTTTCCCCAGAAAGTTTCAAACGCTGGGATTTCTGTTTCCCAGAAAGCCGGGGAAACTGGAAAGGCAGCCAAATAGCAGGGTTTGAAAACTGGGAAACTGGGAAGAGATGAAATGACAGCCAAAAAGCTGGGTGTTAAAGCCGGGAAACTGGGAAAACCACTTAGAACTTCGTTTCAAAATTGAAATTCCGCCAAAAGCTGGGTGTACAAGCAAGGAAACTTGGAAAACCATAGAAACTGGAAAATTCTGCTTTAAGGCCCTTTAGCGATTTCGCCAAATACAATGCCCAGCCGCCCAGCAGAGTGTCCTTACGAAATTAAAATTCTAAGAGATAAAGTTTTATTGTTAAGATCAATTATCTTCAACAACTCCACTAATAATAGGCCAAATCAGGGACATAGGAAGCATCTCAAACTTAGGAGGCACGACATAAGGGCACTTTTTCCTTAAGAAAAAAGAAGGGGCAACGAGTTGACAAGGTTGACGTGTGGTAGGAGGCAACTTTGATTCGCATCATTTGCACAGCTCCATTTGTATATTGTCATGGGAAAGTTAATCGTAACATCAATAAATCAAATTCGTCAAAGCAAGAAGAGGCCAGACACTGAATTCATCTTAAAAAGTATGCAGAAAGAAGCAGTGAAAGTATTGACAAGCATGATCAAAAACGGCCTAATTGAAAACCGCCCCAATGATGGTGAGGAGTCTCTGTGGGTTACTGAATCAGGTGAAATTGATAGCTCTTCTTCACAGTCAAAAACAGATGAGAGCGTGCCTGGTGATCCTGGTAATCACACACAGCCAAATGATATCACTGATAATGGCGATAAAGCAAAATGGGATGATTTCGAAAGTTTTAAAAAATTTATTCATGGCGAAGTTCTTGATTTGAAAGCAAAGGTTGCCAGCCGAAACAAGCCTGAGAAAAGCAGCTCTCCCGATTACGGACGAGCGTGCCTTCATTCGAAGCCTGGAGCATCGTATTGTTTCCTTAGAGAAACAGCTTGATTCTAAGCAAAAGACAATCGATAAATTGTTGGAAGATCGCTTCGATAGAGCCATTTTTCCTGATCGGGCTATGCTTTTTCCTAACTATCATGCGGAGGAGCTGCAGGTACCTGCCACTGTTGCAGATCACAAGAGTCAACTCACGAGACAATTTTCATAAACAGCCATCACAAAACTCCATTGAATTGAACAAAAGGACACTAAATATTGAAACAATGGGCCCCAAGACAACTAAACTGGAAACAATAGCGCTTCTGTATCTTCAAGTAAACAACAAGCTCAAACAACTGAATGTGATGAAAAATCGAAAAGCAGCGGGTCCACTGAAAAAAAGCGAATTGTCATCATCGGAGATTCGATGGTTAACAATATCCAGGAGAATGGTTTAAACAAGCAGCACCACGTTCAAATCAAGCGCCACGGCGGAGCAACAACTTTGGATGTCAAAGATTTCATCAAACCCATTGTTCGAAGAAAACCAGATCTGATAATTATTCATGCTGGTACTAATGATTTAACGGATGATAATGTAAACACTGCCGAGACTCTCACAGAGATCTTTGAAGCAGCTAGTGATATGTCGCCTGAGACTGAAATCGTTATGTCCTCAGTTATCACAAGACAAGACAAGCCTGGCATGCCTAAGAAGGTCAAGAGGCTAAACAAAGTCATTGATGAGGTTTGTGAAAAATTCAATATCAAAGTGATGTCCAACTCAAACGTTGGTGGTGAATGCCTCAGTACTAAAAAACTACACCTAAATCAGAAAGGGAACTCAGTATTCGCTAGAAACTTTCTAAAATCTATTGGTAATTATTGAACTGTGGCCAAACATAATCAGCCTATTACGGCTAGCGACATCAGCATTACCCAATTGAATAGAGCAGATACATACATAGGGGTGGAGCAGGATGGATGTACCAACATTTATAGCGTCCATATTCCTCCTCCTACTCCACAAAATGTATCTCCCAAAACGCCGAGTTTTGCCAAAGGGATGGTCATTGCATCTCTCAACATTAATTCTTTACTCTTGCATAAAGACGAGGTTTCGTCATATATCAATGAAAAGGGGATTCATGTTCTTGCATTAAACGAAACGAAAGTCGAAAGAAAAATGGGGAATAATCTATTGAATATTAACGGCTATAAGATAGAAAGGGAGGATCGAAACAATAGAGGTGGCGGAGTTGCAATCTATGTAAAAAGCAGTATAAATTATGCTCAAGGAAAGACATACCCCTTGATGGTCTTGAGTTGGTTTGCATAGAAATCAAACCAGTGAATGCTTCCCCCTTTATAATCATTGCCTGGTATCGACCCCCAAGCGACCCCATCTCAACTTTCGATAAGCTTGAAAAAGTTCTTCAGTACCTTGAGAACGATAATAAGGAGATAATTCTAATAGGTGACACGAATTGTAATCTGTTGCACCAAGAAGATCTTCAGTCTTCTTATAGCGATCTTGCACCGGGTACTGCTGGTACTGCTGATGCCAACACTGGCAGTGGTATGTGTAAGCATATGATTGATTTGTATGAAGCGTATGGCCTAAAACAGCTAATTAAGGAGCCTACTAGGGAAACTCTTCGTACGTCTACCCTAATTGACCACGTGGCAGTTAGTGAGCCGAGGAATATTGTTGATTCCGGCGTTCTAAAAATTGCCATGAGTGATCACTATATGGTTTATTGTGTTCGGAAGTTTCGTGGAGCATGGAGAAAGCAACATAAGAAAATTACCACCCGTCAGATGAAAAATTTTGATGAAACTAGCTTCCTTGCTGACATCTCCTCAGTAGATTGGAATCTGATTATTCAGAGAAGTGCTGATCTTGACTCAGCTGTGGAGAATTGGACAAATATGCTCTCGCTTATAATAGAAAAGCATGCGCCTCTGCGTCAACGCAGGGTCTCTGATAGATATTGCCCATGGATTACCTCTGAGCTAAAAACCACTATGAGATCAAGAGACAAACTTAAGAAATCTGCTGTAAAACATGGGTCTGCTCTGTTAATGCAAGCATACAGACATATAAGAAACAGGGTTAATAGCTTAAATACCAAACTGAAAAAGGCCTATTTTTCACAAAAAATTGCCGATTGAAAATTGTCAGGGCAACATGAAAGAAATTTGGAACACCATTAACAAACTAATCAATAAAAGGTCCAAAACGACCAATATTTCTTCACTAATGGTGGATGAGGAATGCTTGACAAAAAGCAGTGAAATTGCAGATTCTATGAATGACTATTTTTGCAACATTGGTAGCAAACTTAGTTCGAAGATACCAAACTTAGAAAACCCACTTCTTAATGGTGATTATTCAATAAACGAGAAACATGCGCGCTTCCACTTCCAAACGATTCGCCCTGATGAACTAAGCAAAATAATGAATAAGTTTAAAACTTCTCAAAGTTCTGGCATTTACGGTATATTATGTTCTTTTCTCAAAATTGCGATGCCTGTTCTTGCACCATCATTATGTAGTATATTCAATATGTCAATTTCACGAGGTTGCTTTCCAGGAAACTGGAAGATTGCGAGGGTCTCTCCTATCTACAAAGATGGCTCCACCGAAAAAAGATCTAACTATAGACCTATTTCTGTGCTTCCTGTAGTCTCACGATTATTTGAAAAGATAGTCTTCGATCAGGTATATAATTATTTTACTGAGAATGAATTTTTCTACTCAGACCAGTCGGGTTTCAGATTATTTCACTCCGTATTGACATGCTTACTGAAGTGTACAAATGACTGGTATCTAAATTTTGACAAGGGAATCTTTTCTGGAGTCACTTTCATCGACTTAAAGAAAGCCTTTGACACAGTGGATCGCGATATTCTCATAGCTAAGCTGCGTTTCTATGGAGCTGAAGGCGTGGAGCTCGACTGGTTCAGATCATACCTAAGTAATAGGAAGCAATGCTGTAAGGTAAATGGCAAAACTTCTGAAATACAAGACATCCAGTGTGGAGTTCCTCAGGGCTCTTGCCTTGGTCCACTCTTATTTTTGATCTATATCAATGACTTGCCGTTTGCCTTACAAAGAACTAAGGTCACAATGTATGCAGATGATACAAGCATTTCCTATTCCTCGAAATCTGTCTCTGACCTGTGCAATGCCATCAACTCAGATCTTCAGAATCTTTGTTCGTGGCTTCAGGGGAATAAATTGTCTCTTAATGTGGCTAAAACTCAGAGCATGATCCTTGGTACTGTACCAAACCTCAGAAGACTAGATAGCAATGATTCAAACAGTTTTCCCCTCTTTCAAATAAATGGCGATGAGATCGAATCCACTGGAAATATAAAATATCTTGGGGTTCAAATCGATCCGTCATTAAACTGGAAAGAGCAAATCAACGTTGCTATCGGTAAGATTTCAAGAGGAATTGGAATGCTCAAGTATGCTAAGAGATATCTTTCACTGCAAACCATACAAAGGATGTACTTCAGCATAGTAGAGTCGCACTTTAGATACTGCTGCTCTGTCTGGGGTTGTGCTGGTGATACCGCTCTAAGAAAATTGCAAAAGCTACAAAATCGGGCAGCTCGTGTCGTGACAAACAGTCTCTTTGACCATGCATCGCTGCCATTAATATCAAAACTAGGATGGTTAACAGTTAACGAGATGATTGACTTCGAGACAGCCTGCATGGTATATAAAGCCTTGCATGGGCTTGCACCTCCCTATATGAAGTCGATGTTTCAAAAATTGTCCGAGTCTTGCAATCGGACTTTACGTAATACCAGCACTGACCTCAGGATTCCTTTTTGTAAAACCTCAAATGGGCAGCGAAGCTTTTCGTATCGAGGGGTTACTGTTTGGAATCAATTAAAGTGAATATGACGCGAAAATTTTTATTGTCTAATATCATGCATTAAACATCGCTCGTCACGCTGGTTTACTTTATTTTTCAATTCAGACGCTTATTTCTTCAGAAAATGGGGTTGAGCAACCCCCACTTTGCTTCGAAAAGTGGCGGCAACTCTGCGCGGTCAGACCGTTGATTACCAGGCCTCTGTGACGTAAAGTGTTTGTGGAAAGAGAACACCATGCAATGCTTCATACATGAAACCATTACGAAACCTTGATAAGTGGCCAGGTTTGGATTGTTTATTCACCATTTTAACCGATCAAAACTAAGGAATTCCACTCCTGGTTTCTTGAAAACTTCCACTGTTAAATTTACAATGTTTTCAAATATTTTTTTCTCTCGTCAATGTGGTAAAGAACGCTTTTTTGCAAGCTGGATGTCACAAAACCATGTCATCTTGCAGCAACCTTTGCATATCTAACTTACGGGTTTGAAATAACAATAAATGATAGTCTATGTTGCAAAGATTTCAGACATTTGTTTGAATAGTGGCATTTCACGGGACGAAGTGCTGCACTCTGGGGAAGGAAGCTTGACCAGACTTATGATATCTGTGATTTTACGCGGTTCTCAATTCTCCTAAGAGAGTGATCAGACACCAAACTACGAGACTTGTCCTTGATTTAGTCTGATAGCGCTAAGTAAAGAAATCAGCACTTACCAAAGCAAAGTTTCTTTAGTATCAGCATATCTCTGGACCTCATGAAAAATTACAGCGATTACAGCGAAATAAATGTATTCTAGTCGAGTGCCAACCAGACAGAATGGACATGGCCTAAACACGTAGACCCTCGCGTTCACAGCATGGCCATAGTTGACCAAACAAGAGTCAAACTACTTTTGGCCTGAATTCTTTTCCTCCCTTCCAACAACCTGTCCACTTGGGACACTGTACGACAATATTTGAAGTTTGAAGTCCTTCTTCGAGCGAAGCTGTCTGTTTGTACTCTGTTTGCAATGGTTTGAAACTTGAAATTGTGACGAAACCAAGCGAGCAGTTGTGGTGAAAGGATGAGCTCATTCCCATTGTACTTTCATTGTTTTCTCTGAGTCATCCTGTTAGTCACAATGCAATATCCCCGTGGTTAAATATGACACCACTTCTTTCGTCAAAGAAAGCGTTAATTGAGTGCCAATTCGTGGAATTCAGGTGTTCAAAAGATATCAATTAATTGCTAAAATAGTGCGAGAATATAAATTCCGTGGCATTTAAATCATGTGAGTGTGGAGGTTTTCTGTAGGGCAACTATGAAACCCTACAACCCTTGTGACTACAGTACTATCCTTTGATATGCAAGTATCTGCTGTCATCCTACCCAAATACTTTACGTCACAAGTCCAAAAACTCGACACAGATCCCCGGACACTTTTTAGTGAAGAAATTTGATTTTCAAAAGGCTGTAACTAAAAAACGGTTCAGTTTTGGAAAGTTTAATGTCGAAATTCGAAATCAGCATACTCAAATTGACGTTTTTCATCAATAAAAATTTTCGCGTCATATTCACTTTAAGCCTTGAAATAAAAACTGCTCCTTCGCTAGCTGCTTCAAGACGAAATTAAAATTTTTTTTGTAAGATCAAAGAAGTTGATGATCGAAATCAACATCAGCCACATTTTTGACTCCAGAGTCACCTTTCTTTTTATACTTTTCTTTCTTATATATTGGATTTTAATCTTAATTAATTCATGTAATTAAGTAAGTTAGGGTTTTAAAGCAGGGCACATTGTAAAACAGTAGATACCATAGTTACTGAATGTATTTACCCTGTGAAAATAAATGAAAATGAAATGAAAAAAATGGCACTTTCTAAGAATAAAAAGGACACTTCAGTGTTTATTGCAAATACTTGGGGGCTTATGCCCCCAGTGCCCCCTAATTGCCATTTATGGACCAAATGAAACAAAAACTAAAACGCCAATATTTTTCTAGCATTTGAACGTTTTTAGAAAAGTCTTCGTCTCGTACCCTAGGCGACCATGTCTAACTAACGACAATGGCCACGTGAAACCGTCTGCTAATTTTTCATTCTTTTGTGCTTCTTTTCACAATGTTTTTTTCATTCATTTTCATTTTTCATTTTCATTTTATTAAGGAGGGTAGCCCTTCAACCAGAGTTGTTTTACAAGGGGCCCTCCACTTAAAAACTTTAATATACAATTACATACTAAAAAGAATAATTACAATATAAAAACCATAATATAAAAACCTAATACAATATATACAAAATCTAACATAAAAGAAAGGGAAAAGGAAATGTTCCTAAATAGATTTTTTAAAACTATTCAGGGAAGATGCCTGTTTGGTATCGGCAGGAAGTTCATTCCACACTTTTGCTCCACGATAGGAGAAGCATTTTTGCCCATTACTTGACTTTTTCATGGGTAATCTTAAATCTGTCTCAGAATTGCGCAGGACATACGAAGAGCACTTTGAGTTTCGGGTGAAAAGGTCACACAAGTATTGGGGAGCCAGTTGATGCAGGGACTTGAAGACCATTATCTTAGATTCACTAGCGATGAGTTGTTCAATGGTCTTCCAGCCCAGCTGGTCGATAAGTGGTCTGCTTGGGGTATCAAAGCTGCTGTTGGTTATAATTCTTGCAGCTCGATTTTGAAGTTTTTGCAACTGATTAAGCTCAGTCGAACCGGCACAACCCCAAACAGAGCAACAATATCGAAGGTGTGGCTCGACAATAGCTGTGTAAAGAGTCTTCAATGTTTCCTTCGGTAGGAACGTCTTGGCATGTTTTAAAAAGCCGATAGCTCTAGAAACTTTGGTAGAGACAGTCTTGATGTGTTCCTTCCAGTTAAGAGAGTTGTCGATCTGGACACCAAGGTATTTTGTTTTATGGATTATTTCGAGCTCATTGTTGCGAATTTTCAAATCCAAGTCTTCATTTCGACTTTTGAGGATATTATGCTTTTGCTTGGTGGAGACAAGCATGGAATTTGTTTTTGCAACGTTTAAGGAGAGCTTGTTGCCTTGAAGCCAAGTATCCAGTTGTTTGAGGTCGTTATCAATGGCCTCGTTCAACACATTTATGTCCGAAGACTGGTAGCACAGACTTGTGTCATCAGCATACATGGAAACAGCTGAATTTTGGACAGCTTGCGGCAGATCATTGATATAGATAAGGAAAAGAAGGGGACCCAGACATGAGCCTTGGGGAACACCTACATCTATACTCTCAATTTTTGAGCTGACACCGTTGACCCGACAGAATTGTTTTCGATTGCACAGGTAAGATCTGAACCATGCGAGTTCCCGCTGTTGGACTCCGTAGTGCACCAATTTCTGGCAGAGAATCTCATGGTCAACAGTGTCAAAAGCTTTTTTAAGATCAATGAAAACAAGGCCTACAAGCTTACCAAGATCCAGCCCATTGTACCAGTCATCTGTATTTTTAATTAAATGAGTTACAGTAGAATGGAGGCGTAAGTAGGCAGATTGGCCAGATGAAAACAAACCATTATCTTCCATATGCTGGTACACCTGATTGGTTACAAGTTTTTCAAAGAGCCTTGAAATGACAGGTAAGACTGATATAGGGCGATAGTTTGACTTTTCGGCCCTATCTCCATTTTTGTAAATAGGAGTGACCCTAGCAACTTTCCATGAGTCAGGAAAAATACTTGTTTCAATTGATGTATTAAACACGAAAGCAAGGGAATTTTCAATGAAGGGTAAAGCAAGCTTCAAGAAGTAGCTGGAAATATCGTCAGTTCAAAAGCTCTTTCCTGTTTTAACCTTGGCAAACGCATCTCTGATTTCCTGCACGTCAATAGTCCTGAAGTGGAACTTTGCTTTGGTTTTATTCATTTCAAAGTCACCTGATAGGAGGGGGTTAGGAACTGGACTGATTTTATCTGCTAGATCCTTACCTACTGAGCAGAAGTAACTGTTCATTGCATCAGGAATGTCGTTCCTGTGAACAGTTTCTGAGCTAGACTCCTTTAGGCTAACAATGTTACTTGACTTCGACCTCTTATTGAGAAGTTCATTGATTGTTTTCCATGATTCTTTCATGTTACCCTTGCATGCAGAGATCTTGTTGTTGTAGTACTCCTTCTTCTGCTGGGTGTTTAGAGAGTTGACCTTATTGCGAACTTGCCTATATGAGTCCCACATAAGTGCAGACTTACTCTTGACAGCAGATTTTTTTAGTTTATCTCTTGTCCGCATAAGATCCCTTAACTCTCTATCAATCCAAGGACAGTACTTTTCGGAGACGCGCATTTCACATAATGGGGCATGCTTGTCAATGATGAGAGAGAATATGCTAGTCCAATGGTTGACAAGCACATTGATATCATCAGTGTCGTTAAGCATTTGTTCCCAGTTTATGCCAGCAACATCAGACAGGAATGCCTGCTCATTAAAATTTTTCATCTTACGAGTTTTGATCATTTTATGGCTTTTTTCTACTGCTCCATTAAACTTACGGATGCAGTATACCATATAATGATCACTCATGGAAACTTCATGCACTCCAGATTTGACGATGTTCCTGGCACGAGTTGTAGCTATATGATCGATTATGGAAGAGGTGTCTAAAGTGACCCTGGTTGGCTCTTTGATGAGCTGATTGAAGCTGAACAGCTCATACAGACTAGTCACATGTCTAGTGTCATTGTCAATGTGCTGATCAGCTTGTTTTGTGGTGAGATCACAATTCGTGTCACCAAGAAGGATTATTTCTTTCCCTTCCTTGTCCAAATAGGAAAGGACCTTTACTAGCTTATCGAAAGAAGCAACAGGGTCACTAGGTGGCCTGTACCACGCAAGAACAAGAAAAGGTTTCCTCTTTGGTGGTTGGACATCAATGCAAATGATTTCCAAATCATCAACAGGAACATCAGAACGCAACTTGTATTTAATGGAGTCCCTAATATAAATAGAAACACCTCCTCCGCTGCTTGTCCTGTCTAGGCGTTCTTGTTGGTAGCCAAAAAGACTGGTCAACTCTTTAGGGTAATTGGGATCAAGTTTGGTCTCATTAAGTGCAAGAATATGAATACCTAGACTTCTAATAAGTAATTGAACCTCGTCAAGGTGACTGCGGAGACCATTGATATTTAGAGATGCAATTGCCATACCTTTTTTAAACCCAAGATGCTGACGACACGAGTCAGATCGCTCACCAGTAAAACAGGCATTTTCCCTGTTTGTGATTTGGGGTGAAGATAGATCAACTACATCCACCCCTGTAGACCAGCTACTGACATCAAATGAAGAATCTAAGTTTGATGCCTGTCCATCCGTTGTATCATAAATGTTAAAGACAACGTAATTTAGATACTAGTTTCGACGTGAGCTTGCTTCTACCTTTAGCATTTAAATGTAACCCTTTCCTTCCAATGTCACCCCTGAAAATGTTGTTGTTGTTGATAGAATCGATTCCAAGATCAATAATCTTTTTGTTTAGGGATTCTATGATCTTTCCATATTCCTCGTTGTCGAACCTTTTCGTGGGCATTGACAACACAACCACGCATCCTGGTAATTGCTCTTCTATGTCCTTTTTAAAATCAAGTAGTGCATCTACAATTTGATCGGGATTTGCATTTTTCAAACTAGCATTATTGGTACGCACATGCAAAATTACTTTGCTTGGCTTTTTACGCAATAATGGTTTGATGTAATAATCTCTTAAATCTTCTATCGTAGTGCCTGAAAATACTCTTACTTTTACCGAGCCATTCTGACATATCTTTCTTTCATCGATGCCATAAAGGATGCTGTCACCAGCAATTAGAGTTGTACCTTTTCTCCAGGGTTGTGTTTCGTTCGTATTATCAGATTTGTTGCTCTGTTGTTGTTTTTGCTTGGCTGGTTTTTGGCTTGGAAACGGGGTTGCTAGCTTTATTCGGCTTATGGGCCTTCACAGACTTTTTTGTTTTCCGACTTTTGGTATTTTCTTTCTTCTTTGGCGTTGTAGACGAATCAAAATTGGCTTTGTTGTTTGTCTCAGCACGATTTGCAATCGTCTGATCCTTACCCTTGGGATTGTTAGAGGTCTTCAATTCGTCGACATTCCTTGAAATGCGATACTTTTCATATTGTCTACTTTTTTCATTTACATACGAATCCCACTGGGATTGAAAGGTAGGCTGTACAGGTGCAGATGCCTCCTTGCGGTTTGATAATCCTTGCGTAGGAGCGTTGTTTTCAGGCTTGCTTTGTTCAGCTTTACTGATTAAATTTGAACAGATTTCTAAGGCTCTTTGTGTCGGCGTCTGTGGGACCTTTTTTTGTTTAGCTTGTGATCCAAGGATGTTTTCCATCAGGGTTTCCAGCTCCTGATTTCTTAATTTGAGAGAAATTTTCCGACATCAAAGATTCAAAGATGTTTTCACGTCGAAAAGGATTTTTTAACCTTATCGTTAGAATAGAGACACTTTTTCATGTTCCGTCGAGCTGTAAAATAATAACCACGTCATCGAAAGTCTTACCGGCCAAATGGAGTTAACATCTGCTAAAATATAAAAACATCGCATTTTGTTCTTCTTCGAAAATTCCTTCGACGTCCTCCTATCTTGAAAAGTACGAAAGAACAACAAGCTTCACTCTCCCCACCTTTTACCCCAGCTTTAACCTTGCTTTTAAGCGCGCTGGTGCAGTTCATTCATGAGATATCGTGCTCTGATTGGCTGATCCACGATACCACGTTCGATTCGAACTCACATCGAATCTCGGTCGTCCTTCGATCTCCTTCTTTTTTCAAATGCTGCAAACGCGAGACTTCAAAATTTTGGAGGGAACTCTGAAACTTGAAGCAAACAAAAGACAACAAATCCATGGTAAGACTCGTTTTAAAATTAACTAACTGCAAAGACAATAGACCTTTTCAAAGAGGTCTGGGACGGCGCCCTACTTTTCTGGAAGATGGCGGATACACGGGAATCTTCTCCGCGATGCTGAACTGGAGTTGCAGTGAGAAAAGTTGTGAACGCAATATTTAACTCTAGTTATATGGTTCAAGAAATACCAGAGGGGCTTCAGCATGAAAACAAATACTTGCTTATCACATGAATGCAATGTTTAGCACATTTTACAAGGAGGCGACGTTTATACCTTCGAGTTGTTTCAGCGAAGTTTGGACTTCATGATGCCCTCAGGCTCGGTCAGATGAATTTAGATAAATTTAGAATTCTGTTTGCGAGTTGGCCTTATCCCTCGATAACTGCAGGAATACGAGCAGTCTTACGTATCGAGAAAGAAACAAACAATGATTCACATTTCTTCTTTCCAGTGCTAAAAATACCGACCAGGCCTTTCCAAATCAATTCAGCTAATGAAAGGTTTCTTCGATCTTTTAACTTCTTCACATACGCCTAACAAAGTCTGGAGTGGTTTGAAATAAAGCATTTCTGTATGCACTCGAAAAAAAGGCCACTTATCTGTTCCAGACAGCTTAACTTGCACAAGATTTTCATCTACTTATTACTTGTAAAAACTTTTGCTCCGATTGAAAAGTCAACACTACAAAGTGCACAACTGCTCACAACCAATATGTCATTAAGACTTTGCCTCCAAACAAAACACTACACTTATTACTTTCGCAAATCTTTGACTTGGAATCTCTTCCACATTGTACAATCAAGAAAAGACTACATTTTTTCTGTTTTTGTTCTGAAATCCACAAGACAAGTGCTTTTCTGCAAACCATTTCTTTTTGTTTGATCCAAAAGAAGCAGAGAACGAAATGACGAATACAAATTTGATGAGGAATGTTTTCCCGCCAAAGTCTCTTTTTTGCTACGAGGCGAAGAGGGTCTAGGAGAGGAAGTAGATGTTTGCCCCTATACGTTTGTACCAAAAGTGCCGTCGTATATCTTTAGTTAGAGAAATACATAAGCTCCGTTTATTGAAAAAAATCTAAAATTGGCAACTAATTATCATACAATCCAAATTCAACGAACTCGAAGAAATAAACTTTTCCTTGTAAAATATCACTTTAATTTGATGACTAACTGTTTGGTTCGATGTTGTAACATTTTGTGGGCATTTCTGGTCCTTTGAGTGCACATTAGCTGAACTTAATTTCGGTTTTAGTTGCATTACGCTGCCCATTGCAACAGCATTTTAGCGTTTGCAATGCGAAGGGGATTCCCCTTCGCAGCTTATCCGCCATCTTTCAGAAAAGTAGCGCGCCGTCCCAGACCTCTTTGAAAAGTTCTATTGCTGCGTAGCAATTTACAATCTACAAATTACTGTTCTTTTCAAATTTGTTTCAGCTTTCCTCGTGGAGGTTGTTGTGAAATCTTCATGCACCTACCTACAGATAGCTATCCTAGGTAGACATGTTTTTGAAAGAAGAAGAATACCGAGGAAGAAGAATATACTCGTGATAAGATATCATTCCAAATAACAGGAGTAAAAATAATAAGGGAGAAGAGAAGCGGGAACATTTGCTAATAGTCTTAACGTCATGTTTATCGTTGCTTTCCAAGTTTCTTCATTTACGAAAACGTTTGATTTGCTTGCCTTAGAGCGGCTGACGTTAGCCTTCAACGAGAAATCCCAGATGCAAGTCGATCTTTCTCATATTTACAGGTGGATTTGAGACAATGGATTATTGGTCGATGTCATTGGAAGAACAAGTCTGAACAGAAGATGGACATTGAACATTTCTTAAGGTAACTCTGCTTTCCGCTCCAGTGAGCAGCGAGTTGCCGTTTTGCAAAACCACTCTGCCCAGAAAACAGTTAATTTCTCATATACTATTCGGTCGATCGAAAATCGTTAAAAAGGACGTTGCCCTACATGGTCTTGGCAATCGAAAGATATGCAAATCGCAATGTTTCCGTTAGGGCTGGCTTTGTAACTTATTTTTCAAAACCTTTTGTTGATTTCAGAAAAGTGGATTTATCTCTAAAACTACTCCAAAATTTTTGGTTTTCTTTCGACATATCCTTAACTAGATTGTTGATCTACAACTTTGCCAAGTCTGATTGAAAAGGCTAGGCTAGATTGTCGCAATCGAATTTTATATTTCTGTTTACCTTTCGACACTGAAGGGTAAAAACCTTGGTCAACAGTTTCCATGTTACGAATCACGCTTTCAAACACTCAGCCTTTGGCTGCATTCACATTGCACAATCTTTGGTAAGCGCATAAACATTTGTGCAGAAATCCCCCTACTAATATTTTGCAAACTGAACATAGCAAGGGATTAATATGGCGGATTTCTGCACGAGCGTTTAAGCGCTTTCAAAAGATTGTGCAATGTGAATGCAGCCTTAAAATAACTCTCTGAAATGTTTCCATTGGCAAAAGAATGAACGAGATCTGTTTGGAATGCTATATTAAAGTTTCAATAGACATCATTGGAGAGCTTGTGAAAGTATCATTTCTTGAATGCTACAATTTTTTACAGCCTTCCGTTTCATGTCCTTTGAGACTTTCATGAGCATTCACAAAGAGTCAACAATGAACAGAGATCTGAAACTAAGCTTTTTACAAAAGGGTTCAACTCTTTCTCATGTCCTAATCTGTTGAAGGTAAGGCTAAAATCTTTACTGGTTCTCAGAACACGCGGAAATCATCCAACCTCACGAAAATCAGCCAATGGCATCCCCTCTTCAAACCCCCTGAGACAAAATCAGTCGTTCGTGATGAAGTTTCTAGTACCCTTACAAAAAACTGAAATGGATGCTCAAATATTGCGGTTATTTAAGATCCGTCCAGAGTTGTTTACATGTTTAGGCAAATAGCTTATTTGGAGCAGGAGCTACGAGCGTTTACCGGCCAAGAAAAAGTGACCTTTCTTCGAAAATTCAGATAAATTACTAGAAAGAAGATATATCGATGAAAAATTTCACAGATTATGTATATTAGCGTGGGCAATAACCCAGATGTATTTGTTTTCCTAAGATTTCCATATCATTTGACAAATTTCAGTGATTTCCAACAAGCAATGCAAACGGGCTTACGCTCGTCGTGGGTAGAAACCCATTCTTGGGCCTGGAATCGACCAAATATACAAGCCTGAGCAAGATAATTCACTCACCGTTGACTCCAGCACCCATTTGAGCTAACTTATCCATTAAATTTGGGTTCACTTCGACAAAAAGCGAACAGATTTGTGCAAATTTGAAGAAGCTTCCACGTTCCATGTTATGTCGACAAATGCAACAACTCTACACTGTTGACTAGCACACGAGGCAGTCTGTTATTGCGACTCAAGGGTGGTATTATGTCATTGCCCTTCTGAACATTCAAAATGTATTTGTACATTGTTTGAAGCATGAAATACCATTGTTTTTGAAGAAATGCTTTGTACTGTAAAAAGATTTTTGACATTTTCTAAAGCATTCTCAAGGGAGTCATGACAAAATACTACTCTTCAACGATGACACAAGACTGTCTCGTATGTTCGTCAACGGTGGCGAGTTGTTGCATTTGTCGACATAACACGGAACGTGGAAGCTTCTTCAAATTTGCACAAATCTGATCGCTTTTCGTCGAAGTTAACCAAATTTAATGGATAAATGAGTTCAAATGGGTGCTGGAGACAACGGTGAGTGAATTATCTTGCTCAGACTTGTATATTTGGTCGTTTCCAGGCCCTGGAATGGGTTTCTACCCACGATGAGCGAGGGCACATTTGCATCGCTTGTTGGAAATCGCTGAAATTGTCAAATATACTGAAATCTTAGGAAAACAAATACATCTGGGTTATTGCCCACGCTAATATACATAATCTGTGAAATTTTCATCGATATATCTTCTTTCTAGCAATTTATCTGAATTTTCGAAGAAAGGTCACTTTTTCTTGGCCGGTAAACGCTCGTAGCTCCGGCTCCAAATAAGATATTTGCCTAAACATGTAAACAACTCTTGGACAGCCTGCGTGCATCCCCTGCTGTTCCTTTAAAGTTGAAACTTCCCGTTGAATTGAATTCATTTTCTGACGCCAGTAGGGTCTGCGAACCAGCGAATGAAAGCCTGTTCTGAGTCACGTGCTGGTTCCGCAAAAACACGGAACTTTCTTCATTGATTAATGAACAATCCATTGTCTTGCGAAGTACTTCATGTGGTTTTTACTTCATCCTAATTGCAAAATGGCCTTATCGAAGAGCAAAATGGCCTCGCAAGACAATAGATTGTTTATTAATCAATAAAAATAGTTCCGTGTTTTTGCGGAACCTGCACGTGACTAAGAACAGGCTTTCATTCGCTGGTTCGCAGACCCTACTGGCGTCAGTAAATGAATTCAATTCAACGGGAAATTTCAACTCTGCGGAAATAGTAGGGGATGCACGCAGGCTACTCTTGGACGGATATCTCTGCAACCGATTTATCAAAAAATATCTTAAATAACTGCAATATTTGAGCATCCATTTCAGTTTTTGTGAGGGTACTAGAAACTTCATCACAAACGACTGATTTTGTCTCAGGGGCTTGAAGCGGGGATGCCATTGGCTGATTTTCGTGAGGTTGGATGATTTCTGCGTGTTCTGAGAACCAGTAAGGATTTGAGCCTTATCTTAATCAGTTGACCAAGGTTTCTACCTTTCGTAGTCGCAAAGTAAACAGAAGTATAAAATTCGATTGCAAGAAATCTGACCTAGCTTTTTCAATCAGACTTGGTACAGTTGTAGATCAACAATCTAGCTAACGATATAGCGAAAGAAAACAGACAACTTTTCGAGTAGTTTTGGAGATAAATCCAATTTTCTGAAATCAACAAAAAGTTTCGGAAAATAATTTACAAAGCCAGCCTTAACGGAACCATTGCAATTTGCATATCTTTCGATTCACGCCCGACAACCCTCCGGAGATTTTGTGACGTCACTTCCTGTCGTCCACTCGAGGTTTTTGCAAATGGCGCGATCTTTTGGTCTGGCGTCAGCAGTTCTGACGCGCACAGCCGTTGTGAAGAGTAAGATCAAAAAAAGGAGAATGTCATCGTATCCATTCAACATTGTACCACAAGACTGGAAATTTTGAAGCTCGCAGAATAAGGAACGAAGATTTGACGACAAAAGGCGAGGTGCATGGTAGGTCTACTAATTTCTAATTTGATAGAAGAAATGCTGGAGTCCTCGGTTTATTTCCTTAGTTTTTCCCAGGTACTTGTGTTGTTGACCTCTTTTCTCGAAGGCATCCAGTCAGGAAGGTGTTTTACTTTTTTAAGAAGCCAATGGCTGTTTATTTTTGGCACTTTCACTAAGTTTTTAAAGCTGTCTACTTTTTGGGCCTAAATTTATCTCTTTCTCGATTTGGTTTACGCTTGTTAGCAACATTAAAGAGAAAATAAAATACTTTAAATTTGGCGCTTTAATTCAAAATTTGGGGAATGTAGTCGTATCCATTTATTATCCCTCTACAAAACCTGCAAACATGAAGATTGTTGAACAAGGAGAGAAAATTTTATCGTAAAAGGCGAGGTGCATGGTAGGTCTACAGACTTAACATTTGACAGGATTGCATGCATGAACCCTCGGTTGATATCTTCAGTTTCTTTCTCATATTCGCGTTGTTGGCTTACTTCTCGGCAATTTCCAGTCAGAAAACTGTATTGTTGTTCAAAGGAGCTATTTTTCGTTCGTTTTCTAGGCATTTTGTCTACTTTTTAGGCACAAACGCATTTTCTCTCCTTTGTTTACAGTTGTAGCAAACATCTATGTAAACGTAATATCGTTGAGATTTGTTTACTTCTGAATTCGGGGATTGCACTTCTACCCTTTGAATTCTGATTTCTGTTATGGGGCCTTATGGGACAAACCAAGAACAAAAATATTTTCTTGCCTTTACATTCCTGTCTGAATTTCTAAAGTCTGCTGTAGTCTAGGAAGGAGCTTTCTGCACAAATAATAGCATTTTTGTCAATTCTTTCTTTGTGATTGAAGCCATCTGTCCTATCTCTTGAACCTGATTCTGATATGCTTGCAAGGGGTGGATTGGCTTCACCTTTTTATTTGGAAATATTCTTCCTATGTCTGTTTTATGAAGCCATCCATGAAATTTATGGTTTCTATGATCAGACATCCTATACTATTATTTTTCATTAAATTAATTTTAGGGTCACAAGATACGATGACAAGTTTGTTTCTGAGTTACAACAAATACCTGAAGTGTGGCCTGCCAGCCCATGAGACTAAGCACAAATCTCTTCCCCAAGGGAATCTCTACAAACATGATGCAGTATTGGCAAGGTGGCAATACAAATTGAAATATGGTGCTAAAGATACTCTTGAACTAAGACCTTAGATTTATTCTTGATTTAAAATCCATACTAGACCTAATTTTTCTCAAAGGGACACTATTGTCACAAATACATGTATATTTCTTTACATGTGAGAAACTGAGAATTTGACCTAGTGCTGAAAGCTCCTGGGAATTATCAGATTTTGAGTCCTTACAAGTTTCTTTGCAAATTTCAAATTCTGAATATTGGCATGCAGTTGGTTATTGCACACAACATGCATTATATTGATACCTCAAATTTCTTTTGAAAAAAAATTGCAATAGATGACTCTGCAGAGAGATGATGGAAAGGGATAATTTTGATCAAGATGAGTGACATTTTTGAAAAAATTCATACCTAGTTCATGTCATACCTATGATTAATCTATCAATGTTCAAGTATCAAAGCCAAGAAAAGTATTGACCCTGAGGGTCAGATGGGAATCTTCAACTCAAATATTTATAAAGGCTGCTTTCTGTGGACATTTGCAAAAAGATGTGTCAATGAAACATTGGAAAAAGTTTGGTGAGATGAGAATCACTCATGGGAAAGAGCTCTCTGAACTACCATTGTCTTCTTTTCCAAAAGTTCATTAGAAACTTTTGCCAATAATATATGTGAGAATTCTTGAACAAAGCTTTTTACAATATCTCATAAATGAGGAATTCTACTAAATTTGAAGAAATTTTGAAACTTCAAAAGACAGGTTCTTGCGTTCAAGTTCACATGATTGATGATACTGTATTAGGCTTAACGTCAGTTTAAAGTTCTGAAAAGAAGTCTCCTCTAAGAGCTATGCCTCTCCAGAGCATAAATTGCTTCCTAAGTTTCTGCATCTCTTCCAGAAAATAATTTGAGGGAAAGTTCAATATTAAATAGAGTAGGCTTGGCTATAAATAGAACACAAAATAATGAGACACAAGTGTTTCATAGGCTATCCACAATTCATGTGTACATAAAACCCCAATGAGGAAGTGATCCTATTAATTTTTCACACTTTGCAGATGCAAATGTGTGCACAACCAATCATTGAAACCTTTCAAAGACCCTTTGTCACCATAAGAAATTTGGCAAAAGTTTAAGAAACTCTGAGAAGTATTATGAAACTTTAAAAGTTGAAATTCAAGGATGTTAGGGCAAAATATGCCATTGATACTTTGGTCTTACGTAATATTAAAGACACTCTTTAATATTCTCTGCTAACCATTAGACTTTGTGCTTATTCTTTGTTATGGGCAAACAAACAACAGGAGATGGCAAATGAGAGGTATGGGGAGGTATGTCCGTTTTTTAGGCCCCTTTTGAAATTGGAGAAAGAGAAATATCAAAATTTAGACTCCACACCTTTGTTTATACTTAAGACCCCTTGCCAAACATGATCCCTTGTCCGCCAAATGAAAAGTAAGGCAAGGAGAATCTAGGCCAGAAGCAACTTTCAGATAATACAAAAGTTGAATTTGGCACCACAAAGGATCATGGTTAGCAGTGACTCTTTGACAACCTGTTATGTTTTGAACATAATAGAACACTTTGTCCTGTATGATGTAATGTCAAGAAACATTTCTGCATGAACCTTAAGTACTAAAGGTGAAACTTCCTAATGATAAATTAAGAAACTTTTTTATAAGGAAGTATGATCAGGCCATGGTACTAAAAGTTTCTTAACTTCACATGAAATTTTGTCCTTTTCAGTCTGGTTTCTTATTTTTTGAATACAGAATTATCAATGTGGTCGCAAACACTGCTGCTGCTGCATAGATATGTTTCTTGACATTTAAAACATCATATAGGAATGAATAGTGTTCTATCATGTTGAAATACAAATGGTTAGTTAAGTTCCTTATAAAAAATGATTATACTCTTTCTGATCCAAGTCTTGTTTGAAAATGTACAACAACCAAATTGAGTGATTTAAACATTATCTGGCATCTAAACAATATACCTTCATCACCATTATTGTTTGGTATTCATATCAACATCCAAAATGGGTAATGATAAAGGGAAAGTAAAATCCTGCAGATTTAAACCCCTTGACAACAGCAACTGGTCAATTTGATCAGTACAAGACAGCAAAGAAAATATGTTGCTTTGTCATGGAACATGGCAGCTCCGACTGAAATAGCAAATGAGTCCAAACAATTCCTAGTTGGGAAAAGAATACTTCTTTGTTTCTGAAGCATGAAAGGTTCTAATAACTCATTGGTTTCTTTCAAACTTCTTCTTGGGCTGCACTGTCCCAGATATGCTCATTGTCCTGTGGTTTTGAAGCTGGTTGGAGCTGATCTCCTATTTTCCAGGGTGCATTTCATGCACTTAGGCCCGAAGATCTTTGGCATAGACCTTACTTTTTTGTCAGCATAGCGGCATCATTTTTGCAGTAAAATCAGTTCTTGGCGTGACGGCATTTCAAAGTCTGCTTACCTTGACGTGAATGTCAAGTTGTCCTCGATCTTTTAGCAGTTTCTTTTGATAATACATGCATTTCTTTTATAAGAAACTAAGAATTTGGGCCAGTACGGCGTAGGTCTTACATAGAATGCACCCTGGCCTATTTTTGACAAATCTGAAGGGTTTCTGATCTGCCTGATTTGTTTATCAATAAAATTCTTAAAAAAATGATTGGAATGTACGGTGGGTTGGACATTTAGCTACCAAACAGCATAAAGTCTTCAGAGTTTCACTAAAACATGAATATTCTTTCTTGAGATGATAAGTCCTCCTGTTCTTGTAAAACCATTTTGCTGTCTTCCCTGGATTGCCAGGATAGCAACCAACTTGCTTGATAATTCAATATCTAGGAATTGCTGCAATGCGCTGTATTCATAGACACAACCAGCTCCACATTATTTGATCTAAACATATACAGAAATTCCATCGTTCAAAACACTTTAAATCCTTCACATACGTTGGTATATGTAGAAGAAGTTTATGATGCAGTCTTTTTTCTCGTAGGCCAGCCAGCCCAGCATCAGCATCAGCATCAGCAATCAGCACCTCCTAGTAAACAAAACTTTACCCTGGGCACCATCAGTCATCAAAAATGCGATTGTCTTTCTCTAATTGTTTGCATAAATGTTAATTCCTAATAGCACAGCTTTGCAAAAGTCGTCCGTCTCAGCAAGTCTCATGATTTGTGATTCTTGCATTGATTTTTAAATGTAAAAATTTAGGCCCATTCTGTCATTTGCAATTGTTGTTTGCGAAACCATATCCTCCGCAGGTCAGATCAAGCTTAATTTAGTTTTAATAATTTCTTGAATAAATAAAGCATACTTTGAAATCAAAAGGGTGGATATAGCTGGCAAGGAATTGACACTGGGAGCTTTCAAATATTGATGAAATTTTCACTTCCGGTCATTTTCCTATACATTTCTATAGGAAACCATAACGAGGCTGCAAATCCCTCGAAAGGGGTTGTCGGGTCGGGCGTGCGATTGCCAAGACTATGAAGAACGATGCCATTTTTACCGATTTTCGATCGACCGAATAGTATTGGAGAAATTAACTGTTTTCCGAGGAGAGTGGTTGTGCAAAACGGCAACTCGCTGCTCACTGGAGCGGAAAGCAGAGTTATAGTGCGAAGGATATTTGCGAGATTTGTTGATTGATATCGCTGCCATGAAATTCTGTCTTTTCAGCGAAGACCTGTTGCTCCTTCTGTCAGAGAATTCAACTGTATATGCTTCATTGGGATGAAACTCGTATGAAGAAGAATGTTCTTAATTATCTTAAATCGAGGTGAATGCTACAACTAGAGAGGCGTCGCCCTAAATGGTCACCCTACGTTTTCACCATGTCTTGACCGCGCTGCAAAAACTTCGTGTCAGAAGGATTTGGGTCTAGCTTTTTTTCGAAAGAGCGCGAAAATTATTTGCTGACGCCATCTAAGAAATTCTCTCTTGTTTTGTTTTGGTTTTAAACTGCATAACTTCGCTGCGAAGAATATTTTGAAAATAAATACTTGAAATGGATGCAGGTGAGTGTATTTTGTTTCCTTTCTGTTTTCCAAGCTCCAGATTTATTCTCTTCATGTTACTTCGGGATTTGAAGTAAAGCACAACTACGGTTTATTTATGGGAAACTCCAACCCTCAAAATGTAGCTTTCAAAGAAAATTAAAAAAATTTGCAACTGGTAAAGGAGCCGGGGGTTTTGTTTCGGTAGTAGTCTGACTGGCCTACCTTCGCCCCTATTGGTCAGCCTTGGGATCCTGAACTTTCTTATTGCTGTACTGTCAACAAGACTTGTCAGAAGTCAATGATCTTGTCGGCAATGTACTTGTCGGCAACAAGACTTGCCACGGCCCCCTGAAAAGCAGTTCTCATGGACTGACGGGGCTACCGTGCCTAAATAAATAAAAATGAAATGAAATGAAAGTCACGAGGTCAAAAGCACAGTTTGACGAGTTAGGGGGTTCAATAAAGAAGTGTACAAACAAAGTGTCTGTTTCTATTTTAAGTGAGATACATGGATACATAGACTGACGGGGCTACCGTGCCTAAATAAATAAAAATGAAATGAAATGAAAGTCACGAGGTCAAAAGCACACTTTGACGAGTTAGGGGGTTCAATAAAGAAGTGTACAAACAAAGTGTCTGTTTCTATTTTAAGTGAGATACATGGATTTTTGAAACAATTTCCTAAATGATTGTGAGCACAGCTTTTAGAGAAAACTAAAGTATCGGGCTGGTAGCAAGTTTCTTAGATCATAGGAAAATTTTGCCACCAAAAAAGTTTCTGATGAGTTTCTTAACTGGGAAATGGTAATATTGCTGTTCAGTTCAAGGGTTAATTAAGAAGGAAAGGTGAAAGACTTCGCTTTGGGTCGTCATAGGATACATACTGATTTCTGTTTGAGTTTCCAAAAGCCCCCTCGAATTCTTGCCTCCTTGTTATTCAAATCCTACAGCTCCCACACCCCCGGCAATGCGGCACTTAAGGGCATTTGGTAACGAATCAAAACTTTCAGTCACTCAAATCTTGAATTCGTTGTCAATAACTCAATAACTGCGTTGTTGATATCATTTGTGATGGTATCCTATTTCATCATTTCATATATCAATATTTATGAATATTTAACTGAAAATTGTTTTGCAATCACTGTAAAAATCCTCACCAACTTAAAGTATTTCAAAACATCTCTTAAGACCTTCTTATTGCTACCCCGGTACTCACAGATCAAAACTCTCACTCAGGATTCCTTGCGATGCGACAAGTTCGACGAGGTAACTGCGAAGGCGGTGTTATGAGTTTAGGGTACGTCCAAATTAGACGCCATGCCGAAGATTAGGCCGGTCAGACCGACTTGTGTTAGAGACGAAAATTTTCTAAGAAGAGGACGGTCGTTGCATTCAAAGTCTGCTATGAGAAAGAGTATGTGAACATTTTTATCGTTATTTGCCGTGTCCTAGTACATCTCCTTCTTTTTAAATCAATTTTATCTCGCAACCCGGCCATTTAGGGCGACGCTTCTCTTAATTCGCAAACGATTTTGAATATCGGTGCTTTTCGATTTACCGAGAGTTTCCTAAACAATTTAGGCCATATTTTAGCAAGCTCTTCATTGAAATTTTCTCCGTTTCCCAGTTTACCCAGTTTTCCTGGCTTTCCTAGGAATTTTGCTCCTTTCCCGGATTACCCAGTTTCCCAGGTTTCAAAGGAATCCCTCCAGCTATTATCGCCGAGAAATGTACCCAGCTTTCCTAGGAATTTTGCTGCGAATCCGAGCTTTTTTTGTTCCTAGGAAACCTAGGAAACTGGGGAACGATTTACCTAGAAAATTCCTAGGAATTCCTAGGAAATACCCAGTTTTTTTGGTACGGGTAAATTTTTCCTTGATATTTCATGCATCCTTTGCTTTAAGTTTAATGCGGGTTCGTACATACATACATACATACATACATACATACATACATACATACATACATACATACATACATACATACATACATACATACATACATACATACATACATACATACATACATACATACATACATACATACATACATACATACATACATACATACATACATACATCATTGTTGATGAGCAAGTAAGTTACTGGCAGCTGACAGCTGATGTGTACCTGCTATTTAATCTACTTACAATAAATAAGTAAAAACTTAAAGTCACTGGTAAACAAAATTTCTATCTTTAAAACTTAGGTGTCCTGTTCCTTTAATGAAATTAAAATTGTTAATATGAGTCCTTTGTTTCTTTAAATGTACTTTAAGATTTTCAACAGTTTTCAGTTTTAAATCTTCTGGTAAGCTATTCCAAATAATTGGTCCCCTAAAAGCTACCGTGTTTCTTCCAATATCTGTTCTAAATGAAGGGATCTTGAAGGCAGTTTTTCTTCTTAGTTCATATCTTTGTCCTTCCTTTTTGCTAAACAGCTGCCCGATTGTTGGGATTACTTTCTCAAAGTTAACTTGCTGCATTATCGTCAACAATCTCCTTTTGTAGATATATGAAAGGGGGTCCCAATTTGCTATCCGTAAGATTTCCTCATTGTTATATTTTCCTTTGATGCCATGAATAATCCTGGCAGCTCTTATGTGTGTCTTTTCTAGCTGGTTGAATAGTTGCTCTCCACATGTACCCCATATTGAAATGCAATACGTTGTTGCAGGGATAATTGTTTTGTAATATAGATCTTCCAGAATTTGTCTCTTTAAGTATCTCATACTTTTAAGCTTCTTTATCTTGGCATTGTATGATTTTGTAACCGTACTTATCTGGGGAGCCCAACATAGTTTTGGTCAAATTTTATCCCCAAGCACTCAGCTTAATCAACATATTCTATGCTATTCTGTCCAATTCCTAACTCCTTTAGTGGTCCTATAAATTTATGCCTGTTTAGTATTAGAGCTTTGGTCTTTCCAGAGTGCAGTGTAAGTTTGTGTTGTATACACCAAGTGTTGATCTCTATTAACATTTTAGACATTTTTGTAGTTACTTCCTCTATTGAATTCCCAATGCAGAAAGCAGTGGTGTCATCTGCATACATGTGATGGCTATTTGACAATCTGCATACATGTGATGGCTATCGTTTTAGCCTATTCGACAAGCTGCCAACAAGCAAACACGAACCATTGAAATTTAGGCGATGAACTGCATATGAACACTTTAATTGTTGATAAATTCTTATTTTCATTCTTGGGAAACCGTTAGTTGCTTTCATTATCATGAAGTCATTGTAGAAAGTAGGCCCAGATTGGGGTGATCATCATATCTTGTGCATAGACGTAGGATCCGGGAGTCACTGGGTGCACATGCCCCCCAAGATTTCGAGTCTTAAGGAAAAAGTGCCCTCAAATAGTTGTGCCCTCCCCAAGTTTGAGATGCTTCCTACACCCCTGTTCTTGTGAGCAGTCCTAGTCAGTCATTAGTACACTTGCAGTTTGGTTATTAATTCCATTCATTCATTTTCATTCATTTTTATTTATTTAGGCACGGTAGCCCCGTCAGTCCATGAGAACTGCTTTTCACGGGGCCGTGGCACAAATGTTACCAGTTTACGATTTGATTCTTCTTTTAAAGGTGGCAAGAGATGGTGCCTGTTTAACATCAAGTTCAAGGCTATTCCAAAGCTTAGGTCCACGAAAAGATATAGCTCTCTGCCCATTGTTAGTTTTTCGTAAAGGTATCGAAAGATCAGTTTCGGTGTTTCTGAGTTCCCTGACATTTCGAGTCGACCTTTTTTCAAACAAACTGGAAAGGTACTCCGGGACGAGACCGTTTAGCGATTTGTACACTGTAGTTGCGGTTTCGCCTCTAATGATGTCGCTTACAGTAGGCCAATTTAAACTTTGTATCAAACCTATAGAAGGAGTATCAAAATTGCTTTTCGTAACGATTCTAGCCACTCGATTTTGCAACTTTTGTAAGGTTTGCAGCTTGGTCACCCCGCAGCACCCCCATACCGAACAATAGAACCGAAAATGGGGCTCGACGATACCTGAATACATTTTACTCAATGTGTTTTGAGGTAAAAATTTCCTGGAGTATTTCAGAAACCCAATTGCACGAGAATTTTTGGTATGGACATTGCTAATGTGCTCTTCCCAATTTAAGTTCTTATCGATTATCACACCCAGGTATTTTGCTCGGTCAACATTTTCAACTTGAGAGCCACCAATGAAAAACTGTGGATGATCAACAGTACTTTTCTTAATTTTGGGCTGGGAGCCTAAAACCATAGCCTGAGTTTTTAGGACATTCAAAGAGAGTTTATTACCTTGCATCCATAGCTTCAAATCGTTCAGTTCACTAGTTAGAGTTTGTTCTATGTCTACTAAACTCGAGGAGGAATAAGAAATACTCGTATCGTCTGCGTACATCGTCACTTTGCCTTTCTTTAGGGCGAACGGAAGATCATTGATATAGATCAAAAACAAAAGAGGGCCAAGACAAGAACCCTGGGACCCACCGCAATGAATATCTTTAGTTTTGGAACATATCCCGTTAACTTTGCAAAATTGCTTTCTGTTAGTTAGATAAGACGTAAACCAAGCAAGTTCTAGATTTTCAACACCATATTTCCTCAATTTAGCAAGTAAAATGTCATGATCCACGGTATCAAATGCTTTTTTGAGATCAAAGAAGATATTTGCAGTGTGACTGCCATCGTCCATGTTCACATACCAGTCATCTGTGTTGTTAAGAAGACACGTGACAACAGAATGAAGAGCTCTGAAGCCAGATTGGCTTGAAAACAGATGTTTGTTTCTGTCCAAATAATCGTATAATTGGTTATGAATAAGTTTTTCAAAGACCCTAGCTAAAACAGGCAGAACCGATATAGGTCGGTAATTAGATCGGTCATCAGGTTGGGTGCTACTTTTAAAAATGGGTGCTACTCTGGCGATTTTCTGGCTATCTGGAAAGCAACCAGTAGCAATTGAAAGGTTGAAAATATCACAAAGGGATGCTGAAATAACCGGAAATGCAATTTTTAGAAAACAGCTAGCAGTACCATCATTCCCACATCCCTTTGATGTTTTCAATCTGCCAAAAACTTTTCCTAATTGAAAGGTGTCAATAACGTGGAAATTAAACATAGTTTTTTGTGGATTAACCTCCTAATCATTCTTAAGAAGAGGGTTTTTCGCTCTGGGAAGTTTTCCACTAAGTGTCTCTCCTATGGTACAGAAGAAATCATTCATAGATTCTGCTATGCCAGCACTGGAAGAGATGTGTTTCCCTTCGATACTTATGGACCAAAGTTCCATGTCGAAAGTTGGAGGAAAGTTCGCACTGTTATCAAAAATGACTGAAATGCAAGAAATCGTGGATACTTTCGTCAAGGGCACGGAAGAAGTTGCCCTTGAAGTACTAGGCAAGGTGAGGAAAGCAAGGGATCCATGGATTAACAATAAAATCTTAGATCTGTGTGACAAGAGAAGGTCATTGAAAAATCAAAAAGGGAAAAGTGACAAGAAGATGAGTGAGTATCGAACAGTTAATAGCAACATAAAAGCAGGTATCAAGGAAGCCAGAGAAGAATGGATAAATAAAGACTGTAAAAAAATAGAAAACAGTCTTAATAACAACAACAGTAAAAAAGCTTCTGAAATCGTCCAGAAATTAACCAAGAAATCAGAAAAAAGAATGTCTGTTATTGAGGACAAATATGGTGTATTGCTGACCAAACCTGAGGAAGTATGCAAGAGGTGGTATGAATACTGCCAAGAGCTATACAATTATGAGATCAATACTGACACTGAATATCTAAAAATGCTGAAGAAAGAAGCGGCAAGGGTTGGGGAAAGAGGAGATCTAGAAATCTTACCTAGTGAAGTTACTGAAGAAATAAATAGTCTAAAAAATGGTAAGGCAGCAGGAATCGACAACATTCCTGCGGAGCTGTTGAAGGCAGGAGGGGAAGAAATGCACAAACTAATGTTGAAGATCTGTAATGAAGCATGGAAAAAGAACAAATGGCCAGAACAGTGGACAAAATCAATACTAATCAAATTACCTAAGAAAGGAAATCTTAAGAAATGTCAGAACCACAGAACGATTAGTTTAATAAGTCATCCAAGTAAAGTGTTACTACGTATAATATTAAGTCGGTCAAAACCCCAAATCAAACAAATAATAGCTGAAGAACAAGCGGGATTTAGTAAGGGGAGAAGTACAACAGAGCAGATTACCAACTTAAGAATATTATGTGAGAAGTTCAAAGAAAAAGGCAAGACCTTATATCACAATTTCATAGATTATAGAAAGGCATTTGATCGAGTGTGGCAAGAAGCATTATGGGCCGTAATGAAAAAGCACAACATTGATCACAAGCTTGTTGATATGATTATGGCTTTATACGATGATACAAAGAGCACCGTGCAAGTTGATAACACCTTGACGGCCTGGTTTAAGTCAACAGTTGGCGTAAGACAAGGGTGTCTGCTGTCACCCTATCTATTCAACATATTTCTTGAACAAAAAATGTCAGAGGCCTTAGAAGGTTTTGAAACAGCTGTATCGATAAATGGAAAACCAATCACTAACCTGAGATTTGCTGACGATATTGCTTTGATTACCGATTCAATGGAAAAGCTATCTGAACTAACGGAGAGGTTAGATAAGGCATCAGCAAAAATGGGAATGGAGATTAATGGCGAAAAGTGTAAGATTATGCAGATTGGGAAGAAAAACAACATGCACGACGCAGACAACATTGACATCCAAGTCGGAAACCATACCATAGAGAAAGTAAATGATTTCAAATATTTAGGGGAGCTTACATATCCGATAATGCTAGATGTGAAAAAGAAATTAAGACCAGATTGGCAATGGCATTAGCATCTATGAGAAAGTATAACAAGATATGGAGAAATAAAAATATCACGGTAAACACCAAAGTGCGGCTGTTGAAAGCGGTAATAACATCAATTGCATTATATGGCTGCCAGTCCTGGACGCTGAGTAAAGAAATGGAGAAAAGGATAGAGAGTTTTGAATTCAAGTGCTACAGACACATATTACAGATTCCATATACTGCACACGTCGCAAATGAGAGTATTAAAAATCAAATAGATGCAACAACTGGTACATCAGAAAGGTTATTGGGAACTGTAAGGAAAAGGAAGCTCCAATGGTTTGGGCACCTTGTTAGGCAGGACAACAGTTTGGCCAAAATGATCATGGAAGGGATGGTAGAAGGAAAAAGAGGAAGAGGCAGACCAGAGAAACAGTGAATAGATAACATAAAAGAGTGGACAATGCTGGAGATTAGTGAAATTATGAAGAAAGCAAGAGACAGAGAACAGTGGAGGCTGATTGTTCGGAAAGCATCTATATGCCCCTACGGTCGTGAGACTATGGGTTGATGATGATGATGATGACTTATGGACGAAATGTTGGTGGTTTTGGATTTCTTGTTTAAAACGTTATTGATGGTCTTCCATGTGTTTTTGAGGTCTCCTTCGCAGGAAGCAATTTTGTGAGTGAAATACTCGCGCTTAAGCTGGTCATTTAGTTTGCTAACTTGGTTACGTACATGTTTATAGGACTTAATCAATAGTTCGGACTTCGTGCGAATGGCTCGTTTTTTAAATTATCCCTTGCCTTGCACATAAGTTTGAAGTCGTTAGTCAACCAAGGACAGAATTTGTCAGAGACACGCCTGTTACGTGTCGGGGTGTGTTTTTCAAGAATAAGTGAGAAAGTTTTTGTCCAGTTGTTAACTACAACATTTATATCGTCTGTATTCCGTACGATGCCTCTCCAGTCAACCCCTAAGAGGTCGTTTATAAACTCATTTTGATCAAAATTTTTCATTTACCTGGTAGAAATGTTCTTGTGTTGTTTTTTGCAAGAACCACGAAATTTTCTAACACAAAAGATTAAATAATGATCACTGAGGCAAGATTTATGTATCCCCGAAGATACTATATTACTTTTGTTTGTCGTAGCTATGTGATCTATAAGAGTAGTAGTGGTCAGTGTCTCACGAGTAGGGCTTTCAATTAATTGATGGAAGCCAAACAAATTATATAATTCTAGCAGACGTAGAGAATGAGCTGGCAGGTCATTTGGGTTGGTATCCCCCTCTCTGGAATATTTAGGGAGAAAATCACAGTTTGTGTCGCCTAGAAGAATAGTTTCCTTGTCTTTCCTATCAAGAAATTGTAGACATTCTTCCATATGATCAAAACCATCACTTACGTTAGGTGGCCTGTACCAAGCCATAACAAAGAAAGGAGCAGCACGAACAGGTTTAATCTCAATGTATACAAGCTCTAGATTTGACTTAGGAAGGTCTTCTCGCACAGTAAACTTGTCCAACAAAGTATCTTTTATGTAAATTGTAACACCTCCACCATGACGGTCACGATCGCATCTCTTTAATGTATACCCTTCGATGCTTACCAAACTATCATCAATACTTTTGTCAAGCTTAGTCTCATTTAAGGCCAAGATATGAATCGCTAGTTCGTTTGCAAGCATTCGTATTTCATCAATATGCACGAGCAGGCTATTTACATTTAAAGATGCGATAGCCATATCTTTCCTGTGCCCAAGTGTAGTTACCCTTTTTGTAGGTGGTCCAGTCTGCGGAGCCGTAGGGTGACCATTCTGCGGAAGGAGAGTGGCCTTAACGATCTTCCTTGTACCGTTTGTAGTTGCAGAAAAGGAAGGTTCGCATACGGGAAGCGTTTCTATTCGCGGAATACTGTCTGGGCTAGGGCTTAGAACCAAAGATGTTTTTACCAAACTCCCAAGAGACGTATCTTGAGGGTCCGATGGTTGGGGTCCCGTTGGTTGGAGTCGATGTGGAAAATGAGACAAAGTTACCAACTCAGGGTCTGCAGTTCGGAACAGTCCTGCAGTTTCGCTGAACCTATTATCCAACGATTTTGTGGTTTGTAACTTTGCATCGTTATGAAAAAGCCTGTTAATTTCTTCGTTTCTTAATCAAGCTCCGTTTCCCTGCCAATACTCCGATTTCTGCAATTCTACAACGACGATATGGCAGTGAGGGACTTCAGTCATTCCGAACATATGAAAAATTAGACAAACGACTTCGAAAGACAAAACTGGACCTGGAATTTCTACAATCATGCGACTACTTTGGTGTTGTCCCAAAATTTCTGCACTTCAAGCTGGCCAACAATCGACTGCGGTCATCTGCGATGTACAACACGTGCAGGCGAAGATTGCTGTCGACCGAACTGGCACACAAAAGAAGGCATCTGAAGAGGACCCAAGAGATGATAAAGAGATCACAAGAACATCTACGTTCCATCGTCTCATGGTTTGATTATAACCATCTCATTTCCTTCGTCACTACGTTTAATATTAAGTCTCTTAAAAGAGTTGAAATGGTGCAGAATCGTAAGCTTGAAAATTTAAAGCGCGAATACTTAGCATCTGGTATTGACCCCGACAAGGTTATATTCAATTACTCAACTTACACTCTCAACGATATAGAGAAGAAAGTGCTCTCAAGGGGTCTTAAGTTTAGCATACGTCCTGATAAACTGGACTATTGTGATTTTCTTACTCCTTTCGAAAAATTGGCGATCAGTTTGAAAAATCGCCCTATCTCAAAAGAAGGGGTCAATTTTGATTACGTTAAGACCCGACTTAAAAGCATTGCGCTGGCTGCCTATTATGGATATGACTCTGCACAGTTTCCTCTCAATATCAGCAAAGCAGAACTATCTGCTCTTAAGAAATTATCTAGAAATAAGAACCTTATTATCCTTAGACCAGACAAGGGAAATGGGGTGGTTATTCTTAACCGTGCTGATTATATTGATAAAGTTGAATCCCTCCTCTCAGATGCCTCTAAATTTAAGAAACTCGACACTGAAATCATTGATCTTTGCCTAAAACGTGAAAACAAATTAATTCGGTTTCTTAGGGACAAATTATTGAAACAGAACAATATTCCAGAAGAAATTTATAAGGAACTTTTTCCCTCTGGTAGTACCCCGGGGGTTCTCTATGGACTACCCAAAGTTCATAAGACAAATTGCCCAGCAAGGCCTATTTTGTCCGCGATAGGGACTTACAACTACAAGCTTGCAAAGTTTTTTGTTCCTATTTTACAGCCTTACACTGTAAATGAATATGTTATTAAGGATTCTTTTTCTTTCGTGTCTGAAATTACCGCATTTAGTACGGATGAGGAATTGGTTATGGCTAGTTTTGATGTCTCTAGTTTGTTTATGAACATCCCATTGGACGAAACTATAGATTTATGCACTGACTTGATATCTGATGAAAATGATAAATTACAATACAAGGATTGTTCGTTGGACCGCACTCAGTTTCGCAAGTTGTTAGGCTTTGCTGTTAAAGAAAATCATTTTGTTTTTAATGGGCAACTTTTTGATCAAATTGATGGTGTAGCAATGGGATCCCCTTTGGGACCGTCCCTTGCTAACATATTTATGAGTCACCTTGAAAAACGCTATTTAGCGAATTGCCCTTCTGAGTTTAAGCCTGTACTGTATCGTAGATAGGTAGATGATACTTATTGTTTATTTAGGGACAGGGACCATGTTGCTATGTTCTTAGAGTATATTAATTGTCAGCACCCTAACATCAATTTCACTGTTGAAATTGAGTCGGAAAACTCTTTACCTTTTTTAGATGTTCTCGTTACCCGTGAGGGGAATAATTTTATGACTAGTTTATACAGGAAAAAGACATTCACTGGCCTTTACACGGATTTTGCCAGCCTCGCTCCTGACAGATACAAAAACAACTTGATCAGTGTATTGATTTATCGTGCCTTTCATATTTGTTCATCATATAAGAACTTTCACGACGAAATTGTTCGAATAAAGGAGATCTTATCTAAAAACAGTTTTCCTAGGGCGCTGACAGATCGTATTATTAAATCCTTCCTGGATAAAAGGTTCGCACCTAGAGCCCCTGCCCCAGCAGAAGCCAAAACGGCCCTACTGTTTTGCATACTATATCTTGGCAGGTATAGTTTACAGATGAAAACCAGAATTCGTAGACTAATTAAGCAATGTTATCCGGGTATTCAGCTTCAGGTTATTTTTCGATCTTCAAAACGCATAGTCTTTTTTTCCATTCAAAGACCGCTTCCCAACTCTCATTCGCTCCTCTGTTGTTTATCAATTTAAGTGTCCTGGCTGCCATGCCTTGTACTTTGGAAAAACAACCCGTCACCTGATTACACGCTGCAGGGAGCACTTGGGAATAAATAAAGCAGGTCAGAAAATTAAAGTTAGTCCCTCAGCCATCTGGGACCATATTAACAAATCAGGTCACGCCGCGTCGGTGGAAGATTTTTCAGTTTTGGACAGAGCTAACAATGATTTTGATTTGCTCACTCATGAAAGTTTATTAATTTTGCGTGATCGCCCGTCACTTAACTCTCAGCAATCTTCTATTCCCTTAGCTCTGTTTTAGGTATTGTCCTCTGGGCGTGCCTCATTATTTATTTTTCACGTAGGATTTGTAAAAATGCATTTTTGGTAGTTTATTGTCTTTATGGATATAAATATAGCCTCGTGCTTTTGGAAACTTGGTATTCTGATGATGAAGCAAGTTTGCTTCGAAACGTCAACAACAATTATGGCCTAGTCTTTTCTAATTTTCACATGGATTTGTCTAACATGATTTGTCTAACATGGATTTGTCTAACATGGATTTGTTGAAATATATTTAATGGATTTGTCGCTTGGAATGAAATACACTAACATGATTATCGTCGCAATTCTTGCTCTTCGTTTCTTAATCAAGCTCCGTTTCCCTGCCAATACTCCGATTCCTGTTAATTTCATCATCAGTTTCACTGTCAGATATGGGTGGAGTGGAATCGTTATCACTAGGTGTGCCTGCATTGCTAGCTTGGATAGCTATTTCACCTTCAGAATGCAGAGTCGAGTTGATATGTTCTGTTAAGCTACAACTGAATCTAGCACCAGTCCCTTTATTATGAACAACACTACGGTCAGTTGAATTGGGTGTGTGTTCGGTGGTTTCAATGTTAAATCTATCCTGCCCTAAATCTATCAGTCATACACCGTTAAGAAAATTAATCAAGTTCCGGTTAAAACATTATTACCTTGGAAGTTTAGATGAAGTCCCCATTTATCTAGGTGTCTGCTTTCAATGTTATCATGCTCAATGAAACTTATATTACTTCTTGAGAGGCCCAGTTTAACTAAGTCATTTACCTTTCTTCGTTTCATCTCGAGTTCATGCGAATCTGTCCTTTTTATGATACTTGAAACAGCAATTATGTCATTTTAGAGAAATCCCATGTCCCTGCTAACACATCTATAAGCACACTTTAATGTGGAGGACTTTCATAAGGATACATTTTTCTTTGTCAGGACAAAGGTCAGATAACCCAGATGATCCCAACTGGATCCCTGCAATCTTCAGTTTCTCAACTGCCAATGAAGTAAACGCCATTGAAAGAAAATTCAGAAAAAGAATAGGTATGAAGCCCTGCAGAGCAAAAGAGACAAGTTTCTTTCTCACTGGACAGTTTGAAGTGTGGGCAAGGGCAACAATGCTTCTCATGAAGAGAATTCTAATGATACAGATGCTCTCATTGGCTCATCTGATGTTCAAGTGCAGTGGACAATGAGCTCAGGGAGCGTAACAAAGAACATTTAGTTTCAATCAAATAAGAACATCCAATGACAACATAGAATTTTTTACTGGCATCCCAGCTTTGGCCATTTTTCCTTGGATTGCATAACTCATGAAAAGCGTACAGAAAGGCTGTAGCTCATTCTCAATTAAAGACCACTTGCTCATTGTTCTCATGAAGTTAAGGTTGGATCTCATGAACCGGGACATTGCCTACAGATATGGGTTTAAACCTGCCATAACTTCAAAGGTCTACCGCCAGTGGCTTCCAGAAATTGCGTTAAGGTTACAAAACTTAATCATCTGGCCAAGCAGAGCTGAGCTGCGACCCAACCTGCCCCAATCCTTTAAACCAAAATACAGGGACTCTGCCTGCATAATTGATTGCAGTGAGATATTTATTGAAAGGCCTAGAGATTTGACTGCCAGAGCACAAACCTGGTCAAATTACAAACATAGCAATACAATAAAATATCTCATTGGAATCATTCCTGCAGGGGCAGTCATGTTTTTATCAGAGGGTTGGGGAGGAAGGGTCTCTGACAAGCAAATAAAATTAGAGTCAGTATTCCTCAATAAAATAGTTCCTGGTGATTGCATGCTAGCAGACAGAGGATTTTGATTGAAGATGATCTCAACAAAAGGGAGCATACTTAAGTATACCTAAGTTTACAAAAGGAAAGATTCAATTACCTGCAAGAGATGTGCATGGATAAAGACACATTTCCAATGTAAGAATTCATGTGGAACGTGTGATTGGTGCATTGAAAAAATTCAGGATTCTTCAAACTACGATTCCTATCACTCAAGTAGACTTGATTGATAAAGTTATGATCACTATTTGTGCTCTTGCAAATTTGAAAAAAAGTGTTGTGCCAAAATGAACATTCACAAAATGTGTGTTTTAACTGCAACTCTGTAAGAAACTTTCAGTGGAAATGGATGGATTCTGAAAATCATCAAAAGTCACGTCAAGCAGCAGCCAGACCAAACAAATGATTAAACATTATTCTTACTGCTAAGTTTGATACTTTGGGAAACAAAGTCAGCCAATATGATGTTTATACTCTGATTTCACATCAATGACCATACCCTCGGGAACTCATTCCATTATGTTGGAACCAGATACCTGCATCACATTCTCCACGTTGTGATGTTAACAACTTGCGTGAAAAGGCTCTGCAAGTGGATTTTAACAGGGTTGATTTTGGTCCATCAAGATTTAATGAAAAAGTTATGCTGAGGAATGAATGACATGAATGAAAGAAAATGAAGACGGTATCCAGATCTAAGTTGACTTTTTATCATTGAAGAGGAACTAAATTTTTTAAAAGGCTAGCTTACCCTTAGTCCTGAATTCAAGCAAAGATGGGTTCTTTTGCGAACGCATCCGGCATCCCAAATCGTTCAATATAAATCTCGAAATCAAAAACTACAGAGCAATCCAACAAAAAATACTTGAAAATTCAATTACCTTTGGATGAAGACCTTCCAGAAATCCTTGATGACTCGTTAGTCAGGGGCACAGGTTGCTCAACTTTCGTCAATAATGAAGAGCTACTCTTCTTTGAACTTGCAGAACTGACTGTTGCAGATAAATCATATGAATGTGGTTTTTGCAATGTTGTTACAGATGTGATATCATCTTTACTTCTTTTCCTTCGATTTTTGTTCTTCGCACTGAATACGTCCCCTTCTGAAACCTTTGAATTGCAAACTTTAGTCGATCCGGTATTATTCGCTGATTTGTTTTCATCTCTGGTTACATCAGAAAAGTCAGTGGCGCTATCTTTTTCACGACCCTGCAACTCAACTTCTGACTTTTCATCTTCCTTGGAGGATCTGTCAACGGTTTTAATGTGATGAATACTTCTCTGCTGAAAAACTAAAGTTTGTTCTTTGGAGCGATCAGCATCTTTGGCAGGCCCACCTCTTTTCTGGGAAACTCTTTTGGCTGCTTCTGCTGCTCGATTAGTGTTGTTCCTCCACTTTCGACCTCTTTTACCAGCAACTACTGCAACAGGATTCACCGAAATAGCTTTCGTTTCCTTTTCAGTTTTCAAACAACACCTTTTTAGAATTGCTTCGTCATTTTCTTCGATAAAGATCAGTTTTGGTGCTACTGACGCAGTTCTTCTGCGCTGACGATTGATAACACTGCGTTCTGTCTCAGGCTCGTCTTCGACGCCATGTACTGAAGAATTTACTGTCATCACTCTGTTTTCTGAACCATAACCACTTTTGTTCGAAGCTACAACAATCGGAGAAACACAACGATTGACTTCACAAACTAGATCCTTCCCCACCTTACTACTTTTATTACGGAGCATAGAATAATCTTTATTGTGCTCCCTATAATTTTTACAAGGGATTTCACCTAGCTTAGGGCTTTCGCATTTTTCAGTGATATCTTTGCTTTCAGCATTGTCTGAAAGGTGCAGAGTACAGCTGGAGTTGACAGAAATAGTAATATTTTCAGCATCAACGGCGGCGGTGTCTTCTTTCATTGCATAACATCCTGCTAAGTTTAAGCTATCGGCAGTAGCAGCTCCAACGTTGCACATATCAACATCATTATCGCTTGTGCTTACCCTCAATGTTATTTTTCTTCTTTTCTTAGTTTTGCCAGCTTCAAATTGATTACCCTTTGCACAAAATCTATTTTTACTTTTTGTTTTTTGTAATGTCATCACAGAAGAATCGCTATTATGAATGTGATCTTTGTTACGCTTCTCCCTAGTGCATCTATCTTGTTTTTTTCCAAGACCTTTACCGGATTTGCCGTTTTGATTGCCTTCGCCAAGCTTATCCTTATTTGTCGAAACTGAAGCGCTTGCTGAATTTTCGGGCTCCTTAAACTCTTTTGAATTATTTCGCTCAGAAATTCTATGGCTCCACCTTTTGGCAGCACGGCCTTCCTTTTGACCGCGTTTGGTTGACCTTATTGCATGCACTTCTAAATCCTCTCCTTTCGGCACACCTCGAGCTTTGTCTTCACGTGTTTTCACGTCAGGGCATGAATTAGCTATTGGCTGTTTTGAGTTGCAGGACTCTTCCGTCTGCACATTCTCTTTCAGCATAAGACATAGGTGATCGTTGGTATCAATCTCCATTTCAACTGCCTGTTTTAGGAGGGCATCAGGAGGCTGGATCAAGGAATACAGGTCAAGACCTTCCTTGGGAGATTCTGAGTGACTCCTGTTTGATATTTTCTGGGAGTGTTTAATGGCTGCGGAATTTGAAGACATATTTCCACGCTTTTTCTTCATATTTCTTCTACTTATCAGCTTGCGCTTAGCAGAACTACCTCCTTCTCCCTTGAATATCCCTGTAGCTGCATGCAGAGCACTGTTTCCTTTTTTGTCCTTCCTGTGGAGAATTGGCACCAACTGCCTGGCCCTCAACCGTCCCTTAACTGATAATAGATCTCCAAATACAGTGTTCCCTTGGTGGTCAATGACTCTACAAGAATGTTCTATTGCTTTCTTTCGTAGATTAGCCGTTTTTTCTAATGACTGCGATGCCTCATCGGCATTAGACTTGGACACATCACTTTTGTTATTTGTAGAAGCGTTGGTAATTACGACACCATCCACGGATCTACCATTCTCTAAAACATCATCAAGAGATGTAATAGTGTCTTTTTTACCAGTCTGGGGTACGACAGACGGCGCTGACGGATGAGAAGCATTGTCAAAGACAAGGAAACCATTTGGTATATCATCATGAGTTCCCTCGTTCATTTTAATCACTTTGTCTCCAGTAACCATCCCTTCTCTTGAAGAAAACAATGGTGATCTTGCTTTTGCACTCATCTCGTTCCTAATTACGAATTCTTTTTGACTGCAACTACTCAAAGCATCAATTTTATCTCGTACACGTTTTATATTAGCGGACATCGGTTCTTGCCTCGTATAGCTAGCATCCAGATAACTCTGCACGTTAGGCCTGTTGACATACACTTTCATAAAATCATTTCCTCTTCTTGTCTTTTTGTTCCTTGGCATATTTAGAGGGGGCTTCCCTCTCCGCCTTTTCCTTTTCACTACGTGTTCACATGATTTATCTTGGAATAATCCGTCTGTAGCATTCTTGCATACTTCAGCAGGTCCGCCTCGCAGTGATGAATCAGGCTTGGAAGAGACAGGTCTCGCTGCTGCTGGTCTGTACGGAGTTCTGAAGACAACTTTCTGAGCTTTTGTATTCTTCAGTGTTTCATTTCGGCGTTGATTTATGCTAAAAATTGAATCTTCATGACTATCAGTGCACTTTGCAACTATAAGTTCATCAGCAATTTTTGCAACTGGCATATCTGAATTGGCATATGCCAGTTTTTCTACATTCTCAAGGGCACCGTTCATCAAGGACATACTGTTGATTGAAACACTCTCCAACCATGGGCTCTCACCATTGATTTTTCCCAAAGCAGTTAATTGCATTGAGTTGCTGCGTACAATACTATCCATGCTCATTTGAGGTGAATCTGGTTCTTTATCCCCGCTTCTTGATGGATAAATATTTCGAACGACATTCTTCGATTCTATGTGGTCCAATTCAACTGATTTGGCCGTCTCATAACAAGAAAGCAAGTCATCAACCTGAGCAAGGATGCTTACTGACGGAAACGATGCCTTTTCATAACTCATTCCTTGTATTGGTAGTTCCGCAATCATTTCAGAGTCACTTAAACAGCATTCTGATGCAGGTTCCTGGTATCTAGACCCTCCGTGCAGCTGTCGTGACAGACTGTGAATGACATAGCTTGACGAGTCACAGTAAGTAGTTTGAAAAGTAGATTGCACATTGACGGTGGTGTCGGATTCAGCTACATAAAATGCAGAAAATCCGCTTTGGTTCCCACTGACACAAGAGACATCTGCGTCATAGTCAGTTCCATTGTTATCTGTCGAAATTAGGGAGTTGCTCCTAGCATCAGATTCTTCCTGTTGGCGAAAAAGAGAGAGAAAGTTATGTCTGTGAAATTACTTTTGCTTCTGCCCAGAGATAGGAACGATAGGAACGTAAGGAACGATATCTCCTCAGAAAGAAAACTGATTTTGAGAAGAACTACCGGGTGAGTCAATAAAAACGCCCGGCGTTTGAAAAAATCCTGCTCCCTGAATATCAAACAATGATGTTGAAAACAGCCTTGTTTTATCCCCGATATGTCAAATTCGGTTCAGTAATTTACCTGGCTTTAATCGGTCATTCCTTCCCGTCGAAATGGGACATTTTCTGCAGAAAGCCCCTTTCGAAAACCTGCAAAAACAAGCGAAAACAGCAAGCAAAATTTCCCTTTGTTCTCCTTCCCAGCAAAAATGACTCTTGGATGTGCTCGTGTATTTTGTCCTCATGGGAGAATGGAATCCCCCTGAACAAGTTATTCACACTAGGGGGAAGACTTTTCAACCGGCCAAAACGAAAGCACGTGCTAAAGCGTGCTGAAAGTCATCGCTGTGAGGTAAACACATTTGGGATATTTGCTTGTAATTTTGCACGTTTTTTAAGGTTTCTCGAAGGGATTCATTTTAGAAAATCGCTTACAGAATCTGAACGGAGTGACCGATGTTGGCCAGGAAAATTTCTAAAAATAATTGAACATGTTAGCAATTCAATCAGATATTGCAGAATATCATTGCATATATATTCGGGGAGCAGTAGACTATCAAACACCGGGCGTTTTTTATGACTCACCCGGTAGAATAATTCAAGGTAGAAACCTTGATTTGATTTTATGTTCTTTACCCATAGTAGCCCCTCAATATGAATAATTGATTTACATGGGGCCATCCTAAAAACTTACAATAACTAAAAATTTACAATAAATACAAATTTTGCTATGAAACCTGAACTAATTACAATTTGTCACAATGAAACAAAAGGGAAATGAAAAAGAAATCGTCAATTTTCATTTTTGCACCTTCTTTTTGAAAGATCTCAGGGTTGAAGAACTCCTGACTTCAGCATCAAGACTGTTCCAAAGTTTGGCGCCTCTGTACGCGAAGCATTTCTGCCCCATGCCGATTTTAATGACAACCTGAGACTGACTTTAAAAGTTTCTAAAAGAACAACCTCCAGTGAAAATAAACTCATAACAACGGGGAACAGACCGTATATTAGCTATGACTGTGCACTTAGGGATTTTTTTGGATCCTGCGAGGCAAAAAATAAGATTGAGTCCTTTGCAGCAAGCAGCCAAATGAGAGCAACCGAGAAGAATTTCACTCATTCGAGAAAGCTTATAAGATTTTTTTCAGAATCAAAAGTATCTTATGGATTCAAGGTGGACTTTTGCTTAAAACACAGGGCCTGTTGCTAAAAGTGCACGAGATCTCTTGGAGTGAAATTCCCCTTGACAAATAGCCTGTTTCGTAAAATAAGATGGTCTGTAACTATCAGTTGCCTTCCCTTAGAGGCACACTTCCTCGCATAGATGCTCCTTACCGTCAAAATCACAAATTATTAGGAATTATTCGGTTTCGTAATGTTTGAAATAACACAGACTCTTTTCTTTAATCAGAATAATGTTGTACACTTATTTCTTATAAGAAACCGTTTACAAGAAACTCAGCTCCCAGGTCACCAAAAGTTTAAGAAACTCCAGTGCTGGGGAAACGTAATTTAAGAAACTATTTACTTTGGCACAGGAAGTTCTTCGCGTGTCATTTACATTACTTCACTTTTATCCTGAACCATATTGCTCGGAAGGAACTTGAATGATGTCTTGGCAAGGGTTCAAAAACAGTGTTTTTGACATTTTCACGAGGGCACAAGTAGCGAATATGAACATTGTCATGAAACTTTTAAGAAACTCGTGAGAAACCCTGAGTACCCCAAAATCTGATAATTTCAGAAACTTTCAGTAGTGGACCAAATTCTTAGTTTCTTATGAAAATAATAATTGTTTAGTGAGGAATGTAAACCAAATCATATGCAGTTATTTTAGATCAATATATGCAGCACTAAACGCTTTTTTTATTTTGTGATATGTTGAAGAAACGCTGATATTATTTTAACACAAAATGAGAATTGCTATTCCATCATTCCATTGCTCAATCACTCCATCACTGCATCATTCCATCGTTCCATTATTCTATCACTCTATCATTCCATCATTCCGTTCCGCCTTTTAAAGATAGCCGAGCTGATCGCAACGAAGTGGACATTGATTCCCTCCTGGCCGACACTTCTAACAATCCAAGAAAGGGGTGAAGTTACCAAAAAGTGATCAACAATGGAACAACGCAAATAAATTCTTCAAATCAGTGCTTTTTATCGATGAAATGAAGGTATCAATATTCAGCCATTGTTGTCAAAAGATGTCGAACACTGCGATCCACTAGGCCAAAAAATAAAGTTCCTGATCCTAATAAAATTTTAGACTTGTGACATGAACCATAACCTACGGGTTCATGCGCTACAAAAATTTTCGAGATCAATCAACCGAAGGCGAACATGTTGATTTTTGAAGTTGGGCCTAAATCAGATCTTTGTTTACATGACCGGAAGAGGAATAGCACTGTTTTGACAGCAAATTACAATTCCTTGCATCTAGGCTCTCAAACTTCACTGATCTCTTTCATTTTAGTCTCATTCTGATCCTCTAAATGTGTGCTTTGAGGCAATGTAAAGCATGCTAGCATATTTTGCCTTTTAGTGACTATTTTTAGACCATTCCACACTTTTTGCTATTTTTTCTCTTCTGTGGCGAGATCTCTAAAGGTGAAAACTTTTCCTCTTCGCGAGTTTGTATCGAAACCAACAGAGACTATAAATATGAAAACTAACACCACCTTTCAGTTTGGGGCTGTCTCCAAAGCATTCGTTGAACGCGAGTTAAAGAAACTGAAACGGAACAAGTCGACCGGCATCGATGACCTCCCACCGGGAATACTTAAAGACGTTGCATCGGAAATTGCCAAACCAATCTCATTCATTATCAACTTATCTCTCAGGACTGGGCAAGTACCAACTGACTGGAAAATTTCACGAGTCGTACCAGTTCACAAAAGTGGTTTACTGCAGATGTCAACAACTACAGACCAATATCTATTTTACCAGTAATCTCCAAAATTCTGGAAACAGCCCTACATCATCAGTTAATGGATTATCTGGAACGAAACAATCTGCTATTTGATAAGCAATTTGGTTACCGAAGCAAGCGTTCCACCGAACTTGCAACAGCTCTTTTTAATGATTCTATCAGAAGATCAGGTGATAAAGGACTGCTTTCCGGAGCTGTCTACCTGGACTTGTCTAAAGCATTTGACACGCTCGACCATGGAAGGCTTCTTGAAAAATGAAGTCATATAGAGCAAAGGATTAGCCCTCACTTGGTTTACGGATTATCTATTTCAAAGATCGCAAGTTGTCAAGCTAGGTCAAGAGCTTTCAGATCCATGTCCTCTAACTTGTGGAGTTCCTCAGGGCTCAATCTTAGGCCTCATCGTGTTCTTGCTGCTTTTCAATGACTTCGAAGACTGCCTCCGTCATAGTAACGTCGTACAGTTTGCAGATGACACAGTGATATACCTGTCATCAAAATCCAAGGATGAAATAGAAGTTAACTTAAATGAAATAGAAGCATTTCGAGGTGCAAAATTCATTTTCGAAATCTGTTTTGCAAAATTCGCAACAGTTTTCTTGTAATTGGCCCGCAAACACCATCCCGAATCAATTTCAGAGAAAGGGCGGGTTTGATTGCGCTCTGTCCCGCGGGTCAATTTTGACGTCATATGAGATCAGTGGTTTTGAGAAATTAGGCCCACTTTGCTGCGTTCGCAGTGTGGCTGCAGAAGTTCCTCGCAATTTCCTTTCACAGGAGGTCTCATAGATTTGAGCAGAAACATTTTTGATGATGAAATAATCAACGATGATTTGATCCAGTTGATCTACGTTGCTTATATTGGAAATGGACGAATGCGATGACCACCAGCTGACCATGATGATGGTTGAGTTGAAAGATTAGCATTCAATTTGATGTAAGAATCGATATCAATCCAGCAGAAGAAATGGTTTGAAACAAACCTAGTATGGTAAGCAAAGTGTAATGCCTGGGCATTATCTTTCAACATAAAATGTATTGTTACTAGGCTTTTACTTGACATCAAGTCATGTGGCTGCACAATAATCTTAACATTGACGTCAATGGTATGAATCATAATCATGTGCTTTAGGAATTTTGATTCAGTCTTGAAGTTTAGAACACGAAGAGAACACGTTGTATCTTTTCCAAGTCTCTCTCTGAAGAACCCGCGACATTGGTGACAGAGGACAGAGCTGAGCACTGGATATTTGTTGGACACAATGACCTCTTCTATCGTACCAGAGAAGTTTGACTCCGGCGACATCGTGTCATGGCTTCGTCAGTTCGAGGTTTGTGCCACTGCCAATTCCTGGGATGCAGACAAAAAGTTGAAGGTCATGCCTGCCTTCCTTCGTGGACCTGCCGCCACATACTTTCACGCCTTGGATGACAACCAAAAGGATACGTATGAGAAACTTACGAAGAATCTGACCCAAGTTTTGTGCCCCGCAGTCGATCGTGAGAAATTCTTCACAGACTTTGAACAGAGAATATTACGCCCCAATGAAGATCCCTCTTTATTCCTTTGGGAGCTAAAGAACATTTTAGCCAAGGCCGATCCTACCATGAAAGCTGACGCAAGTACTGCCCTATTGTCCCGCCAATTCATGAAGGGTTTGCCTCCATCTTTACGTCTGAAGTTATTGGAAAGCAATCCAACACCAACTTTGAAGGAGATGACTGATTTTGTCACAAGATTTCGTGCCGTTCATCGCAGCGATGACTCAGTGCCATGCTTCACAACACAGGCCACGCCTGACAATGCTCACGTGACAAGTGACGACGGTTTACACGCCTCCATCAACAAACTCACCGCCGCCGTAACCGCTCTCGCAATGGATCAGAAAGATCTGCGTGCTTCCCTTGGCCCTGCAACACCCCAACGAAGCCCAAGGGGGCGAGGTGCCTCTTCTCCGTCGACTTCATCTGATAGATGGCAAAATGTTCGCCAGAAATACGAGAATAACGGAAGACGTTGCTTCAACTGTAACCAAATGGGACACTTTGCCCGATCTTGCCCATTCGACCCCCACTGCCAGCTATGCCGTGGTTGGGGTCACACCCAAGAACAGTGTGCGAATAATTACGTAAGAGATCGTCCTGCCCAGGCCCAGGTGAGTGCAAATTCTTTAAACTTCAAAGGGGTGCCTCAATAGAGGGCTGGGTTGAAGGTCACCCCCGTATTTTCTCTGTTGGTTTTAAGCAAGCCTCATTCCCAGCCAGCCAGCCTCTCATTTCATGTTCCCTGGGTGGGGTCAAAGTCCAAGCTTTAGTAGACACAGGTTCTATGAAATCTTTTATTTCCCGCGAAGTTTTTGATGGCATGCGGCCTAAACAAGAGTTGGAGGCAACTCATCAGAGATGTTTTGGCATCACTGGCGAGCAACTTCAAGTGGAGGGAACAGTGCAAGCCACCCTTTCTTTCCCCAGCAGTGGCTCATTTTTATATGCAGGTAAATTTTTTATTTCTGGTCAGTTATTTCAGCCATTGCAGTGTGTATTGGGATGGGATTTCCTGACCTCTAATGCGTTAAATTTGTTGTACAAAGGTCAAGGGGCCTACGTTCTTGCAGGAAGGCACGGAGAAACCCCACTCACCCCTAAAACTCAGGATGTTTCGCCCCTTCCCAGTGCCGACAAGTCTTTGGGTTGTGAAGTCAGGGCGACTGACACAGCCTCTTGTTTACTGGCCCAATCATCCTCAAGGGGGCCGGTCAATGTTACGCTGAGTACAAGCCTATGCATTCCAAGCAGAACTGAAGTTTTAGTGAATTGCCAGCTCCCTAAGAGTTATAAAGACCAGTTAGGTATGGTAACACCTATCCAGGATGATTCACCATTGTCAGCTAGTATTTTTCCAGCATATTCAGTTAGTCAAGCAGAAGGCAGACATATTCCTGTAAGATTAATGAATTGTTCTAATATCGACATTGAATTGCAGGCTGGTCAAAAGGTAAGTGAATTTTGCCCACTTGTTGAATCCCCTGTCGCTGATGATACACCTGAATGTTTTTCTCCTACCAGTATGAACATGGCATGTACCACCTCTGTAAGTGATATCCAAGGTGACCTTGAGAATGCACTCAGCCCATCATTGAGCCCACCTGAACGCTGTACTCTCTTGGAGACTTTGATGCAATATTCTGATGTCTTTGATCCCAGCTTAGGCCACACCACTGTTATTACTCATAAGATAGATACTGGTGATGCAGCACCTATCCGACAGTACCCTAGGCGTTTGCCATATGCTTACAGAGAAGAAACAGACAAACAGGTCTCCGAGATGCTCCAACAAGGGGTAATAAAACCTAGTAATTCCCCATGGGCATCCCCTGTAGTGTTAGTGAAGAAAAAGGATGGTACTTTTCGATTTTGCATTGACTACAGAAAGCTCAATGCCATCACAAAAAAAGATGCCCATCCTTTACCCCGGGTTGATGATCTTTTAGATGCACTTCAGGGCTCTTGTATGTTTAGCACATTGGATCTTCGATCTGGATATTGGCAGGTAAGTATGGACCCACAAGACCAGCATAAAACAGCTTTTGTGACACCATCAGGCCTCTGGGAATTTCAGCGTATGCCGTTTGGCGTCTCCAACGGATGTGCCACTTTTCAACGAGCCATTGAGATCGTTTTGTCGGGTCTTACATATGAGACGTGTCTTTGCTATTTTGATGACGTTATTGTTCCATCCTCAAACTTACAGCAGCAATGTGAACGTTTAGCACTGGTATTAGAACGTTTTCGTAAACACAATCTGCGCGTCAAAGCAACCAAGTGTACCTTTGGTGCAAACAAGGTTAACTATTTGGGTCATGTGGTTTCAGCTAAAGGTGTTCATACTGATCCGGACAAAATAAAAGCTGTTTCCTTGCTTGCAGAGCCTCAAAATGTTGAACAAGTAAGATCATTCCTTGGCCTAGCTGGGTATTACAGAAAGTTTATTCCCAAATTTGCCATGCTAGCTGCTCCGCTTGTTTCACTTACCAAAAAGGGCACCAAATTTCATTGGTCTAAAGAACATTCTGAGTCATTTCTTGTGCTGAAAGACCTACTGTGCCAGGCACCTGTACTTGCATATCCTAGGTTTGATCACCCATTTGTCCTCCAAACTGATGCATCCGATTTAGGCTTAGGGGCTGTCTTGACCCAAATTGATGCTGATGGCAATGAGCGTGTCATCTCTTATGCTAGCAGGCCTTTGACGGATCGTGAAAAAGGGTACTCTGCAACTGAAAAGGAAGCCCTAGCGGTTGTGTTTGCTACCGATTACTACAGAGTCTACTTGCTAGGTAAGCACTTTACCTTGATTACAGACCATAGTGCTTTGCGCTGGCTTCATTCAGTTGAGCCGAAGGGCAGGATAGCTCGTTGGGTCATGGATCTGCAGGAATATACATTTGATGTCAGGCATCGACCTGGCACAGCTAACCAAAATGCAGATGCCTTGTCTCGCCTCCCTCAGGATGTTCCGTCGTATAATTGTGCAACAACCATGACACCGGGCTATAACCTGCAACAGGCCCAACTTGATGACCCAACGGTAAGTAAAATTATTGAGATGAAATTATCAGGCCAACCAAAACCACCTTATTTTGTCTGGTCAAAAGATCCTGCTCTGCGAGTTTACTGGCATTGCTGGGATGACTTATTTATCACCAATGGGTTGCTGGTAAAAGATCTGACTGTTGATAAATCTTGCCCAAATTATGCATTTGTTATTCCCACCAACATGATTGAATCAGTATTGACAGGTATCCACAGCAGCCCCTTCTCAGGACATTTAGGGGTCAAGAGAACAGTATTAAGGGCACGCAGTAGGTTCTATTGGCCCCGTATGGTCACAAAGATCAGTGATTTTGTCAGAAATTGTCCCCTTTGTGCCCAAAGCAAACTTGATCCCAATCATAAAAGGGCACCATTGCAGTCTATTGAGGTAAATGAACCATTTGTTTTCTGGGCAATGGACTACATGGGACCATTACCTGAGACTTCCCGTGGCAATAAACACCTCCTTGTTGTCATGGATCATTTTACCAAGTGGTGTGAAGTGTTTGCCACAACCGACCAAAAAGCGCAAACTGTTGCTGAAATTCTAGTCTCGCGTGTTTTTAGTAGGTTTGGGCCACCCACTGTACTCCATTCTGATCAGGGTCGCAACTTTGAAAGCAACTTAATGAAAGAAGTTTGTAACCTTATGGGCATCCACAAATCTCGGACCACAGCTTACCATCCCCAATGTGATGGCCAGGTAGAGAGGCAAAATCGCACTCTGCAAGATATGTTATCAGCTTTTGTCTCTCAAAACCGGGACGACTGGGACTTGTGGGTGGATCTGGCTGTTTACGCTTACAATACAAGCACCCATGAATCAACAGGCTATAGTCCTTATGAGTTAGTTTTTGGTAGAGTAGCTAGGACACCAGTAGAGGTAGATTTAGGCATACCCCTTAAACATCCTGCTAGCCAGACAGAATACTCAGAATCAGTTAGACAACACCTTCATAGTGTGCAAAAAGTAGCTCAGGAACATCTAGAACAGAGCAGGCTTAATCAGAAGGCAACTGGCCTGTCTTCAGCTAAATGGCGACCCCTTGCAGTGGGTCAGTCGGTCTGGCTGCGCCGCCCCAAGACTTGGAAGTTTGGAAAGAGGTGGGTAGGCCCCTACAAAATTCAGGCTAACACTGGGGTCAATTACACTATCAGGTCTAAAGAAGGGAAAGATATGGTTGTTCATCACAACAATGTCAAGGCTTGCTCTGTTCCTTTTGACAAGGGGGAAACCTTTTGCCCTGTTAAGGAATCTGGGGAAGTAGAGTTCTTACCTGGGGGGATTGGGTCAGACAGAGAGAATGTGGGGGTCCAGATGGAAAATGAAGACCTTCAACCTTTTCAACGTCCAGCTCGTTTGAGGCAAGTTGTCAGACCCCCTTTGCGGTTTGGGGACTTTGTTACTCATTAACACACTTTGGGGGTAAAATTAGGGAGGGGGTGGTGTAATGCCTGGGCATTATCTTTCAACATAAAATGTATTGTTACTAGGCTTTTACTTGACATCAAGTCATGTGGTTGCACAATAATCTTAACATTGACGTCAATGGTATGAATCATAATCATGTGCTTTAGGAATTTTGATTCAGTCTTGAAGTTTAGAACACGAAGAGAACACGTTGTATCTTTTCCAAGTCTCTCTCTGAAGAACCCGCGACAAAAGTTTAAAACTTTCTAATCAACAAACTCGGTCCAGGACCTGCTTTAGATAACGGCCACTCGCAAGATTACAAAATGTTAACAGAACAGCCCTCTGTCCACCATTACTTATTATGCACAATACGGATATCTTTCATGCGAAACTTAGGGCTGGAAACTTCTTGAAATTATCAGATTTTGAAAATTCAAAGTTTCTTAGGAGTTTTTCAACGATTCCATAGCAGCCTTATCTTCATGGTCACTACCTCTGCCCTTATGAACATTTGAAAAACAAAAAGTTCTTAAGGGTTTCCAATATTTTGACATTGCTCAAGTGCCCTCTGCCTGATATGATAGGGGAAACAAAGAGAAATTACATGCTAAGGGGCTCAATTAAGTTCTTGAATTATAGTTTCCATGAAAGGGTGGAAAGGGTTTCTTAATTTTGGACAGTCTGAAAGTTAAGTTTCTTATATTAATCAATCTCTACATAGAAAAGACACATGTTAGCCCCTGTTCATCAGTTGGAAATATTCATTTTAATTTGCCATTCTTATTTCAGGAATGAAGGCTGAAATTCTTCGAAATTACTCAGCATTCACAAAAGTGTATAGTGTCATGAGGTACAGAAAGTCAGAAAATAGAGGTGCATGGCAAGGATCTGTGTTCAAGGTTTTTCTAGTTGTAGACATTCCTGGAGAGGATACCAACTTTTGATTACTATTGGATATTACAACTTGCAGCCAAATAGTTAAATTTTATTTCAAATTTTAATCACTGCTGGGTATACAGTTACAGTAAATGCAGGCAATTATGGAGTCATGGTTTTGGCTGCTACTGTATATGTTATAGAGCCTGAGAAACTATCAAAAGTATCAGCATCATTGATTTAAATGTTTTGCAAAATGAGCTTTTGACCCAGCACTCTTTTGATTCTGGACTCTTTGCCATGCTGCTGGAAGTTGAAAAGGACAAAGACCATGGGCAAGTTACTATTTATACAATAGATAGGGTATCTCTCTTTCAAAAGGAGGAGTGAATTTCAACCTTCACCCCGGCCACCCCTGAATGTTAACCCAGTGCCAAATGTCTTGAAAACCAGAATATTGTGACATTGATTTCTATCGAACCATCACAGAATGTTATGTTGTGTTTTCTGCTTCATTTCCCAGTTACACTCACTTGAAATACTGAATTCTTGTTCATTGTCTGTTCAAGAACCCTAGATATTGACAAAATTTGAACAATTTCAGACCCCAAATATTGACGCCACCACATATTTTTTACTCTATGAAGAAACTGGTTTATGAGAAACAAGTAATAGGATGGCAAAAAATTTAAGAAACCCTTTCAGTGCTATGTTCGAGATGTGCTAGGAAAGTGTTTTAAAAGCTAGATCAGATATAATTGTGAGAAAATTTCTATTGATTCTTTGGTTTTGGGTATATTATATCAAAATAATTCTAATAATTCTATGCTTTGAGCCCAGAGAATTTGTATTCTTGATTAAAATTGTGCTTTATGTTGAGAAACAAATACTTGACAGTGGTAGAAACTACCTCCATCCATGAAATAAGAAGCTAATTAAGAAACTTTTTGTAGTAAAAAGCAGAAAGTTTCATGTGAAATTTAGAAACCTCTAGTACTAAAGGCTAATCCAAGTTTCTTATAAAAGAAAAAACGTGTATCTAAACTGAGAAAACAAAGGTAGCCCCTTGGGCATGGGTACCCAGCAGAATGAGTTAGGGCCTTGGGAAAGAGGCAAGGAAAAGAGAGGGGGTAGTACAAGCCTGGTGGTTCAGCATTTGATTTATCTAACAATTTAATCTACTAGACTTTTGATATTCCCTTGATAAAACTTTCTTTTGTCACATCTACCACATTAGTGTTTCTTTTAATGACACCTGCAAGTTTTGGAGTTTATGAGGCAAAATGAGATGATATTTTGGTTTGAATATAACCATTTTACCCACCTCTGAAGCCTGAGGACTTGAGTCTTTGATTCTTTTGCTCTGTACGTCCTCTCGCCCGTTCGACATGAATTCTTTGAGTCAGAGAAATCAAGTCGAATTTCAAAAAAATCTTTCAAGCTGTTCTTGCAGGGTTTTCCTCGGAAATTCTTTCCCGATATTTCGCTACCAATGCTAATCTTCCCCATCAAAGTTCTCCCAAACGCCTGGTTGGTGTTCTTATCTATTTGCAAGGCCCAAATGACTTCTTGCATCCTGCAACAACATCGGTATTTACGAGCACAGGCAGTTTTCTTTGCTCAGTACTTCTCTGACTGCCCTCTCCAAAGCAATTGTTAGGGCTGCAATGAAACAATTTTGACGTGCAAGCCGTAGAAAAGCGAAATCCAAACAGTAAATGAAACGGGAACAACACTCAAAGCACACAAATAGGCCTATTCATGATCGCGTGCACGAAAGCCAGTGATCACATTTGACGTCACAATAGGCAGATTAATTCTCGGAAACGACAACATTCCGAGCATTGTCCCGCAGAAAACGACAATTTGAATGCGTAATAACTCTAAAACCGTCCGTTATTCATCAAAAATTTTTTTTACGATCGTTTTTGTCAGCTTCAGTTAGCCCAAGTCAGCTTAAGTCAAAATTATCCCGGAATTCTCATTTTTTAAGGCCGCAAATACCGTCTACACGAACGCCATCATTCCAGCCCTAATATACAACTGCATCGTTCAGTTGAATCTCACACGAACCCAGCTTAAGAAACTGAAATCGATAGAGGCACGAGCCTCCTATATATTGAAATTAAAGACATGCGACTTAAAACACGAAATCGATAAGCATGCTACGTTACTAATAGTGAGAAATTGTCTAAATGGAAATGTGTGCAAACTTTCCAGACTATTTTATGATCAACGAACACAATATGAGGACAAGGAATAGAAACATTCTTTTACAAATTCACAAAGTTAAACTAGAGTTTGCTAGGAATGGATTTTTCTTTATGGGTGCTAGGTTATACAACTTGCTTCCTAAGGATATCAGAGAAAGTGCAGATGATTTTGAGAACAAAGTGAATTCATTTTTTAAGTAAATTTTTGATTGCAAGACATTCATAGGCTTTGACTGAATTGTAAGTATATCTTAATTTATTCTACTTATTCATTTATTCATGTATTTAGTTTTCTCTTTATCAGGTCTAAAAGGACACATGTTGATAGCAGTTTTATATTAAACTGAAATGTACATATCCTTTTAAAATATTCATAATACATACATACATACACACATACACACACACACATACATACATAGGTTATATTTATTGGACTAGTTTAGCATAAATCGTAACTAATCGTTCAATGTGTCCAATAAACACCAGACATAAGGATTACCTTCTACCTAAGACAACCTAATCTTTACTACTTTTCTGCTCGTTTCATTTCATATTCTGTTCGGTATCTCCTCAGCTACACTTCCTTATCAAGTTTACATCTTAAATTCCAAAGGTTCTTTGCACAAATTATGTTTCCAGTAGAACACCATTTTAAGAGTCCCTTGGCCATTTCTTTCTTCATTTGATGTTTTAACAGGAGCTTCAAAGCTTGATTATGTACTGTTCCTAGAGATCCAATGATAACTGCATTGATACTACATTCAATTTCTTTGTTTGATAAAAATTCTTTTATGCATCTGTATTTCTCCAGTTTAGCTTGGTAGGTGGATTCAATATAGGGGCATGTAAAATCTATGATGCTCACATCTGTGCCCACTTTCATGACGATATCCGGTTTGAGATCTAATATCGTTGATTCTTCTAAGAATTCAGGAAATTCCGTCTTGATGGTTTTGTTAACATAAATCTTCTCACAATGATGTTTCAGTTCTGAACTTATCTTTTCCAGGATGTGATCATGTCTTTTTGTATAATTGTTTTTCATTTTCTTACAACCATTTAGGATATGTGACATACTGTCCAAGTGATACCCATCTAATCGACATTCTGGTGGATGTTCCGGGTACCATAGTGACAATGTGTAATGGCATGGTAGGACATTATGCCTTGCTTTGTACCAGAAAATTAGCAAATTATCACTGATTTTAAAATTTCTATAGATGTTCTGTGATAGAAGGTAGTCAGCATTGTTGATATCGATGTCAGGGAATACCCGCATGGCATCACCATACCATCTTACAGTAGATATAACCTTTGAACTGTTGTATTGTTCTGTTTACGCAATGAACTGACTAATGCTTGAAAAATTGCAGACTCATTAGAATCCATCGAACATTCTAGAAAGTTGCATCATACCATGTTAGCAAAAGTATGTTAAGTTGTAAGAATGCGATTGGTTGACTTATGTCATATGACTCCGATATCATACCACACGTGTAACTGTAGAATATCATACGGTTGTGAGTATTGAGTATTGAGTAAACTGAAGCGGAGTAAATGAAAATGGATTCAAGGATCTGTGTTGTATTTATTGTAGAAAAACCTGAAAATTAAATCATAAAAGAATCAGCAGAGTGACGGCAGAATATTCCTCACACACTTGGTCCACCGAGCCGGATGGTTGATTTTCAGGTAAGCAGAACACAGAAATGGATAAACTCAAGAAGAAACGCGGTATTCATAGACGGAACGCCACTGTGCTTATCAAGAAAGTGGAAGAATATGCAGAAACAAGCACCGATGAGTCGAAGAAAGGACAGTTAGAGGCCTACAAAACGGAGTTAATTGAAATGAGGGAGTCCTTGAAAAAGATGGATGAAGAGGTGCTAGAAGTTATGTATGAAAAGGAACAAGACGCCACAATCGATAAAGAAATGGAGGAGGCAAGTGTCTACAAACAAAAAATTTTGATTACTGTGTCAAATATTGAGGATCAATTGGCCAAAATGACGCTAAAGACTTCGTCGAGTTCGTCATTGATGAGGAGTGATTCTCATGAGAGTAATTTATCAGCCATGAGTAACAGTTCTGGTACTCGAGTCAAAGTGAAGTTGCCAAAACTTGAAATCAGAAAATTTTCTGGACACATCTATGAATGGCAAGAATTCTGGGACGCATTCAGTAGTGCTGTTCACCACAATGAAGATTTAGCAGACGTCGACAAGTTGAAATATCTTCGTGGATATCTCGAAGGTTCTGCCAGATCGGTGATAGCAGGAGTCCCCACTACAGAATCGTCATACGCCACCGCAGTGGAATTGCTCAAGAAAAGATTTGCCAACCCGAATGTCATTGAAAGATCTCATACAAACCAGTTGATCAACTTGCCCCCAGTATTTGGAGAAAGAAATGTCAGCAGATTACGTCAGTTGCTCGACCAAATTGAAATTCATCATCGTGGTTTGCAGACACTGGGTGTTGATCCGGCAACATATTCACATTTTGTTGTGCCATTTTTGATAGACAAAATTCCTGAGCCTATCCGACTGAGTATGATAAGATTTAACCCAAAAGATCAGTTAGAGTGGACAATTGAGGATTTTGTTGAGGCACTGGAAAGGAAATAAAAGTGCGAGAGAATCACAATCTATTTCGTCATCAAACAGCCCCTCCTGTGAGAAGACAACAACAACCGCAGCAGCAGCAACAACATAATCAAATGGGAACAGCAAGCGCCATGTTGAATGTCAACAAAAAGAGGAAATGTGCCTTTTGCCTTGACGAAGCACACCAAGCAGAGGATTGCAAGAAAGTGGAAGGAGTTAAAGAAAGAAGAGACATTGCGAAGAGGTTTGCGAAATGCTTTATTTGTCTAAATTCAGGACACAAAGCTATGAACTGTAGATCAAGAATAAACTGCAGGATTTGCAATGGTAAGCACCATGTCTCTATATGTAACAGTAGTAGTAATTCTGGTCCAAGTAGTTCAGCCTCTGATTTGCCAGAAACCCCTAGTCCAGCTCCCAGCGCGCCTTTAGATCCCACTGCAAAATCCTGGGTAGGCAATGTGACCTCAGGGAGTAATGTAGCTTTGCAGACAGCTTTGGCTGTTATTGACAACAAAAAAGAGGGGAAGGTAAGAGTGCTGTTTGACTCAGGGAGTCAGAAGTCCTTCGTCACAGCCAAAACTGTCAGCAAATTGGGCCTAAATTATGTGAGGAAAGAGAACTTGGGAATAAGAGTATTCGGGAGCAATGAGACTGATTATGCTCTGAGAGAGATTGTCAATTTTACTATTTCACCAGTGAGTGAAGGAGAAAGTGTCAATGTTGAATGCTTTGTTGTGCCGGAAATTGCAAATATTGTCAATGAACATGTTGAATTTGCTAAACATGATTATCTTCATCTAAAAAAGCTTTATTTTTCAGATGTTGCCAAGAACAAGGAAGAACTGGAAGTTGACATTCTGGTGGGAGCTAATTTTATTTGGCAGTTTCAGAAGGGGGAAACAATCAGAGGGGGGCCAAGTGACCCTGTAGCCATACACACAACCCTGGGTTGGGTTTTATCTGGACCTTTGAAGGGTAAAAGCATTCTTTCAGATGAGCCCTCTGTATCTAATGCTAACCTTGTTTCAGCTTCAACAAAACAGGAGAAGCAACTTTCGGAAGAGAAGGTAAGTAGACTTTTTAGACACTTTGGGTATTCGCCCAGAGAATGAAGTACATGAGAAACTAATTGATGAGATTTCCTTTTCAGGAGAAAGGTACACAGTTGGTCTTCCTTGGAAAGTGGGTCATGATGATTTGCCATCAAATTACGATGTTTGTTTTCATAGATTGCAAAGTTTACTTAGGAAATTAAGGAAAGAACCAGAGATCTTGGCAAAGTATGATGAGATCATTAAGGAACAAGAACAGGCTGGTATCATTCAGAAAGCAGCAAACTTGGAACCAGAACCCTCAGGCAAAGTACACTATCTTGCGCATCGAGCTGTTATTCGGGAGCATGCTGAAACAACGAAGGTGAGGATTGTATTTGATGCTTCTTGTAAGGAAACAAGGAATGGAACCTCCCTTAATGATTGTCTGCATGTAGGGCCCCCATTGACACCTTTACTGTTTAACATTTTATTGAGGTTCAGACATAACAAAGTTTGCTTGATAGGTGATATTGAGAAAGCCTTCCTGAACATTGGTATCAATGAAGCTGATCGTGATTGTCTTCGCTTTCTCTGGGTAAGTGATAAGAAGGTGGACAAGCCAGACGTGCAGGTTTATCGCTATAATACTGCTGTATTTGGCGTTTCTTCATCCCCGTTTTTATTAAATGCAGTCTTGAGACACCACATTGAATCATTCAAAAATGTTGATCCTGAATTTGTGTCAAAGCTAACTGAAAGTTTTTACGTAGATGATCTAGTTACAGGTTGCGAAACTACAGAAGAAGCATTTTGCCTTTATGAGAAAGCAAGAGATCGGCTTAAACTGGCTGCCTTTTCACTACGGAAATGGAAATCAAACGATCCAGAACTGATGGCCAGAATTAATGAAGAAGAAAGGCAAATCCAAACCGAGAATGGGAAAAAACAAGACACATCACAAGAACAGACTTTTGCAAAGGAGACTTTGGGCACAGAGGGAGACACAGGTAACAAAACCAAAGTTTTAGGCCTGGCTTGGGATATGGGCAAGGATACCCTGGATATTCAGTTGGGAAAGGTAAGTGCAAATGATTTTGATTCACCTACGAAAAGGAAAGTATTGAGTACTCTTGCTGGAATCTTTGATCCACTAGGTATTACTAGCCCAATTTCAGTCACAGGTAAGGTGTTATTTCAAGAGATCTGTGTCAGCAAATTGGGATGGGATGAACCTCTCCCACAGGAAATGGCACTGAAATGGCAAACCTGGTTGAAAGATTTGCAACAGACAGGTAAGATAGAAATCCCCAGGTGTTACTCAGAAGGGGTAGAAGGTGAAGTTTTGAGTTATTCACTTCATGGATTTGGCGATGCTTCAAAGAAGGCATATTCTGCTGTTGTTTATCTTGTTTGCCAAACCACCAAAGGTGTATACACAAGGTTATTGACTTCAAAGACAAGAGTAGCCCCTTTGAAATCTCTGAGTATTAACAGGTTAGAACTTATGTCAGCAAAGATACTCGCTACTCTAATGAGCGCAGTCAAATCAGCTCTAAGTTCACAGATCAAAATTGACAGTGTAAGGTACTGGTTGGATAGTAAAACTTCACTGTATTGGATCCTCAATAGAGGAGAATGGAAACAATTTGTTCAGCATAGAGTGAACGAGATTTTGCTTGCAACAAACAAAGGTGAGTGGGGCCATGTGAGTGGAGTAGAAAACCCAGCAGATCTTGGGTCACGTGGCATGAAAGCCAGTCAAATTCAAGACAACAAACTCTGGTGGGAAGGTCCTACCTGGTTAAAGAAAGGTGAGTCAGAATGGCCTAAATCTACCATTATAGAAGGCTCTGACAGTGTAAATGAGGAGAAGAAAAAGGTTACAGCCCTGAGTACACGGTGTGAGCCTGTGCACAAAATCTCATCTGTCATTGAAATCGGTAGGTATTGTTCCTTGTTGAAATTATTAAGAGTTACAGCTCTGGTGTTGAGGTTCATAAATAACATCAAAGCAAAAAGGGCAGGTAAGAATCTTTGCACAGGTAAGTTGGATGCTAAGGAAATCAATGAAGCTGAAAAGTTATGGTTGATTGATGCTCAGCTTTCTCTTCAAGGGCAACCAGACTTTCCAAAGACAAGGGAAAATTTGGGAATTGTTTTGCAGGATCAAATTCTTGTGTGTAAAGGAAGGCTAGAGAATTCAGACCTTTCTACTGAGGCAAAATATCCTATAATTTTGCCAAAGAGTCACGAATTGACAGAACTTCTTGTTTTTGAGTGTCACAAGAATGTGAAGCATTTGAAGACTGCAGCCACCCTTACAGAATTTAGAAGTAGATTTTGGGTGACTAAGGGTAGGCAATTTGTGAAGAAGCTTCTAAAACAATGCTTTCTTTGTAGGAAACATGATGGAAAACCATACCATGAACCACCATCTGCACCACTGCCAAAATTCAGAGTATCAGAAGCTCCACCCTTTACTCATGTGGGTGTTGATTTTGCTGGACCCTTGTACACAAAAGGAGATCAAGGTATGATGAACAAATGTTACATTGTTCTATTTTCATGTTGTGTTACAAGAGCTTTACATCTTGAACTGATTCATGACCTTACAGCGCTTAATTTCATTCATGTTTTGAGAAAATTCTGTGCCAGAAGAGGAACACCAAGCTTGATTGTCTCTGATAATGCAAAGACATTTAAGTCAACTGTGAAGGTTTTGAAGAAAATACATGACAATCAGCAAGTTCAGGACTTCCTGGTCAACAAGCGCATTCGTTGGTTGTTCAATTTGGAGCGCGCTTCGTGGTGGGGTGGCCATTTTGAAAGGATGGTGGGCAGCGTTAAGCGTTGTTTGAAGAAGGTCTTAGGGAGTGCCAAATTATCTTTCATTGAATTGGAAGTCGTTTTGTTTGAAATTGAAAACACTTTGAATTCTCGCCCATTGACATACAATCATGAAGAGTTAGGAGAAGAACCTCTTACTCCATCCCACTTGTTACATGGTAGAAGACTTTCCCATTTATCATTAGGTGTCTCTTTTGAATCTGATTTCGAGAATCATGACAAGCTCTCCAAAAGATTTTCCTATTTGACTTTGAAATTAAGTCACTTTTGGAAAAGATGGAGAGGTGAATATCTTTCAGGTTTAAGAGAAACACACAGACTGCAGGACAGCAAACCAGTGGAAATTAAGCCAGGTGACATTGTGTCTGTTGGAGATGAAAACAAGAAACGTGGATTCTGGAAAATGGGCATTGTAGAAGAAATAATAGTTGGCAAAGATGGACATACACGTGGTGCAAAGGTTCGAATGCAAGGAGGTGGTAAGCCAGATTTTTTGAACAGACCTTTACAGAAATTATATCCTTTAGAACTTTCTGTTAGGAATGTGAATGAGAAAAAAGAGAGAATCATGGAGTCTGAGAATCTTAAGGTAGAGAATGGTGAGAAAGGCCTAGAAAACAGCGTGGAGACTAAGCACCCCGGGAGGAAGGCACCGCACAGAGCCGCAGCACAGGATGCACGCTTGCGTACCCAGTTGATGCTTGACTATGTCTAGTCAAGGAGGCATCACTGTGTCAGGGAATACCCGCATGGCATCACCATACCATCTTACAGTAGATATAACCTTTGAACTGTTGTATTGTTCTGTTTACGCAATGAACTGACTAATGCTTGAAAAATTGCAGACTAATTAGAATCCATCGAACATTCTAGAAAGTTGCATCATACCATGTTAGCAAAAGTATGTTAAGTTGTAAGAATGCGATTGGTTGACTTATGTCATATGACTCCGATATCATACCACACGTGTAACTGTAGAATATCATACGGTTGTGAGTATTGAGTATTGAGTAAACTGAAGCGGAGTAAATGAAAATGGATTCAAGGATCTGTGTTGTATTTATGGTGGAAAAACCTGAAAATTAAATCATAAAAGAATCAGCAGAGTGAAGGCAGAATATTCCTCACAATCGATAAGGGTTCCTTGCATTGGTAGCTTTTTCAAATCTTGTAATTCTTCAGATAGTTGTTTTTCTAAAATCTCTTTTCGAATTACTTTTCCAGTGGTGAATATATTTTGACTTAACTTTCCGATAATAATCTTTGCTTTTCCAGCTTGATGTATGTCAGTTTCTTCGATTTTTTCCCAGTGCAGTCTCACGCCTACTTTGCTAACTAGGTGACACAGCTGGGGCCAGTCAGACTGAACCCTAAAACCACCTTTAACGTGTGTTTCTAGATTGCCACTTGCTGTTGTATTGAAACCTAGAAAGTTATTATCTTGAATTGATCTTTTAGCACCACGTTTGTTGAAATCGAGGCTGAGTGAATTTCTGGCAACATATCGTATGTTGTCATCTTCATGGTTTAGCATATTAACAAGAAAAGTAATCCTTGTTGCTCTATAGACTGTTGACGGTTTTCGTATGCCAATGCCACCATACTGTTTTTTCTTAAACATTGTTCGAACTGTCGTATTTGTATAAATATTGAAAATCTTTCTCAGACATGCCGTTACTACTTTATCAAGTTCTGCTAAATTTTCTTCTGCAAAATTGACGTTAGGAAAATAATGTTCTATTTTTGACAAGGCTATTATACCCAACGCTTCGATTTCTAACGCTAGAGGTAATACGCTTGCCGCAATTTTGTCCAGAATTTCAGAATACTCATCAATTATATTTCTAATAAGATCTTTGGGTTCACCTGCAACAGGCACTGGCTTCCCCAAGTAGGTGAAAGGTTAGTACCGTGCATGGACGGTAATTTGTTGCCCTCCTATTTCTATACACGGTGGCTTATCACTTTTGCTTTTATACCATCGGTTGGCTGATCTTCTTTCATAAAATATCGCATATCTATCTGGTCTTATACGTAAACCTGTGTCTTGTGTCTTTTCGACAAGGTGTTCCAACATTAATTTGATCACATTTTCAGAATGGTTTACAAACGCAATATCGTCGGCATAACCTAAAACTGGTAATGGTGAAATTCTCTTTTCATCTTGGATGTTTTGATGAATAATTGCGAGCTAACGTACTTCTTTTAGGGATTTGTCCAGGACTATTATGAATAACACTGCACTTAATGGGTCCCCCGTTTTCGTTCCAACTGGTAGTGGGAATTCTTTTGATAGGTGTTGTCCACAAATTACTTCGAAATGCGAATCTTCGTAGATATCTGCTATGAGTTCACAACATAGTTTGGGGACCCCGCTTTCCAGTAGTGCACGAATCAAATATCCTTGATCTAAACTTCCGTTTTCGTTCCAACTGGTAGTGGGAATTCTTTTGATAGGTGTTGTCCACAAATTACTTCGAAATGCGAATCTTCGTAGATATCTGCTATGAGTTCACAATATAGTTTGTGGACCCCGCTTTCCAGTAGTGCACGAATCAAATATCCTTGATCTAAGCTTCCAAACGCGTCCCTAAAATCCACAAAAATCGCATAAAATCGTGAACTTATGTGTTTGAAATCATCTATTGCCGTTTGCATCAAGAATATTAATTCTTGTCTATCTCTCTTCTTTATGTATGCTCTTTGCCAAAAATTACTCGCCGATCCGACAACGTTTGGTAAGATCCGATTGCATAAACATTTTGCAAAAATTTTATAGATGGTTGGTAGTAATGAAATATCGCGAAGCGTGGTCAAATCCTCTGGTTTATAGTTCTTCTTTGGGTTTCTCCGAATCAATGCATGTTTCCACCCCCGTGGTGCTTTTTTAAACTTTTTGACTACGTTTACGTTTAATGGATTTTTCTTTATGGGTGCTAGATTATACAACTTACTTCCTAAAGATATCAGAGAAAGTGCAGATGATTTTGAGAACAAAGTGAATTCATTTTTTAAGTAAATTTTTGATTGCAAGACATTCATAGGCTTTGACTGAATTGTAAGTATATCTTAATTTATTCTACTTATTCATTTATTTATGTATTTAGTTTTCTCTTTATCAGGTCTAAAAGGACACATGTTGATAGCAGTTTTATATTAAACTGAAATGTACATATCCTTTTAAAATATTAATAATACATAGTGTTATACTTATTAAACTTTGAAAGCTCTAGAATATGCTGTTCGTTTAATGTGTCCAAATAGAACACGGCCTTTCAAGTAAAACTAGCACGTCTTTTCTGTTCTGCTCTACTGAATTCAGGATTATCTGTTCTACTGTTCAGTTTCATTTTCAATTTTCCTTAACCAGCTTGCATCTGATGTTCCAAATTTGCCGTGATCCGATAATACATGATGTGGAGCTCCACTTCAGTAGTCCTTTCGCTTTTGTTTTAGACATTCCAGTGTCCATTAGAACTTTCAGTGCGTTTGTGTGCACTGTGCCGAGAGATCCAATAATTACTGCATCAACCTTGCATGATATAAATTTTTCTGTGATGTATCTTTGTAAATCTCGGTATTTGTTCAATTTCATTTCATAAAGTTCTGCCAGATAGAGATCATATGGACAAGCTATATCCAGAATGATCATCCTATTTTCTTCTTTTATCATAATATCTGGCTTCAGGTTCAGAAGTTCTTCGTCGTTATCTTCAAATTCCATTCCTAATTCTTGCAGCGCTGTTCTAACTGTTTTTTAATGATGACTGTGTTCTCATTCGATTTGATATCATTCCCTAGTTTTTCTACAATGCGGTCATGTCTCTTTGAATAATTGTTCTTTAATTTCTGGCACCCATTTAAAACGTGTGCAGTGCTTTCGATATGATATCCATCGAAGACGCAAGTAGTTGGCTGATTTGGATACCATAAGGATAATGTGTAGTAACATGGAAGAACATTATGTCTTGCCTTGTACCAAAAATAAATCAATTCATCCGTGAGCTTGCAATTTCGAAAAATATTCTGTGACATCAAATAATCTGCACTTTTGTTATCTACTAGTCGACCTTGCATCGGGAGTTCCTTTAGATTTTCTAAATCCTTACTAAGTTGGTCTTCGATTATTTCTTTCCGTATTCTGTCATTCTGTACAACTCTGGTTCCATTATGTTCTAATTTAATTATCAACTGAGCATTTCCTGCACAGTATAAGTCCTCAGTATTCTTCTCCCATTTCAGATTAGCATTTATTTTTTGAACCAGATGGAAAAGCTGTGGCCAGTCTGACTGCACACCAAAACCTCCCTTTATGTGTGTTTCTAACATCTCATTTTCTTTTACTGAATAACCAAGAAAGTTATTATCCGCTTGTGATCGAGGAATCCCCCTCTTCATGAAGTCAAGGGCAAGTGAATGACGTGCAATGAATTTAAAATCATTATCCGGGTGGTTAAGCATTTTGATCAGAAGATTTATCCTTGTTGCTTTGTAGATAATGGAAGGTTTCCTAATACCCAGTCCTTCATGCTGTTTCTTTATAAACATTGTTCTGGTAGTAGTGTTGTTATTCAGATTGAACATCTTTCTCAGGCATGAAATCAGAACTTTATTAAAATCTTGAAGCTGTTCCTCTGTAATATATGTATTACTGAAATGATGTTCTATCTTTGCTAGACCCATTGTCCCTAGTGCTTCAATCTTTAAGGCAAGTGGTAGTGAACATGCAGTGATATTTTCAAGGATTTCTGAGTAGTCTCTCAACATATTTGGGACCTGATCTTCATCCTCTCCAGCTACTGTTAGTGGCTTCCCAAGATATGTAAATGGCTCGTATCTGCCATTAACCTTTATTGCTTCTCCGTTAATTTTGATATCTGGTGGTTTATCTCCCTTCGCTTTATACCACCTGTTTCCAGACCGGCGTTCATAGAGAATGGTAAATTTATCTCAGGGGCGGATCCAGACCGTCTTACGGTACTTACGGAAGACGGTCAAATTCCCAAACCCGACTTTTCATAGAAATTATAGTGATGGATATTGCTGAGTGATTCATATTATTTTTTATACGTAGGAGCATATTAAACCGAATTAGATAAATAGATTAACCCCCTCCCCCTAACTGGCATCCTCGATGCCAGTAACGGAGACGGGAAGCGAGCAAGTCGTTGAATTTTTGTCAACGCATTCTCCATTTTGCAACAGCCTCACTTTGCTTCTAGCGTTGCTATGCCAATGTGCTATGCAGATACGTCATGCCATACCAACAGCAGCCTATTCTTCTGCAAGCTCATTGCATAAATTAGTGAACAAAACTGTAAGACCGAAAGGCCAAAGATGATTGGTAAGACGGTAGAAATAAATTAAAACATGCGCGGACACTCTGAAACAATCAAAATTGAAACTGTCACGTGATGGCATTGTTCCCGTAAGACGGTAGATAAGATGTATGTTAGATACCTGGCAAAAATTACACTAGAAACGTGTGGGAAAATTTTCGGACGATGGTCGAGGCGATGGTAGGCTTTTTAACACCGTCTTACGGGCGCTTGGTTGCACCTTCATATGCTTCCTTGTTGTGCCCCTGCGAGTCCCTTTCAAGCTTGACCTTGACCTTACCGACTTCTTGAAACATTTTCGAGCCAAGATGGAAAACAACTTATTTGATGATTTAGAGGTGGATTTGCTTGGAAAGAATGAAGATCTTATCTTATCTGGTGATGATCTTGGCATTGAAAGCTTTGCAACTGCGAAGCTTATCAGATTATGGAGAAACGCTCCTATCAGCCTTGCTGTGGTCGAGGGCCTAGCCAGATGAAGCTGTTACTCTTTCCTCATATTCAACATTCAACATGATCGATTCAGCCTTCAACCAGGCACAAGCATTTTCCCAGCGAGGTAATTCTTTATTTTAATACTCTTAATGATTTTGAATAACCTTATCGAATGGGGTTGGGAGGGGGGTGGGTTTGGGGTTCCAAAGCAGAACCGGATCATTCCTAATCAGTCAGTTCTGTGGTTTTATTTGCAACCTGAGAGATATGACAATTATGCAAGGGGTCTGCGCTCTGTGTGAAGGTTAATTTCGGAATAATTGGTTTGAGGGTTAGCATCGGCGTTCATTTACGGTTAAGGTTCATTTGAAGTGTTCGCATTGGGGCTTTTGAAGGGTTAGAAGTCAGGGTTTACAACATTCCTGGCAGGAATGTTGTAAACCCTGATTCCTGGGAGGATGGTTTAGGTGTCATATGTCTCAGGCTGGATTTTTAAATCCTTTGAACAGATAAACACATTTTTATAAGAAACTAAGAATTTGGACCAGTACTAAAAGTTTCTTAAAATTATCAGATTTTCAGTACACATATTTTCTCTAAGAGGTTCTTAAAGATTAATAGCAACCTTCATGTCAACTGTCTGAGCCCTATGGTGAACATGTTTGATGAAGCCTTTTCGATGTTTAATCATTATTCATGTACCTTCTCAGTAATATCATACAGGAAGCAAGTGTAAATGTAGAAAAAATATGTTAACAATTTGGTTTTATCAAAATGAATAGTTTCGTCAGTTATAGTTTCCCAGTGCTATAGTATCTTAGTGAGTGTTGAGTTTCTTATAAGCAGTTTCTCATAAAAAATACATGTATGGTTGCAATGTGCATGAATGGACTCCAAGGGGAGGGTACATCAATAGATCATGCATTGGTGTTTGCTAGAAGGATTTCTATTGTAGTCAAATCCCAGCATTTGGGTGAGATTTTGATATCCAATCCCAGAAAACAAGTCAACTGTTGGTACCGTTGTTCAATGCAAGAAAAGTGAACAGCTATTGTTGATCCTATTAACAAAACATTGCCAAGATATTTTTTCTACCTGGCATTGAATAAAAACATAACATTGCTAGCTAGCAGTTCTTGTTAGAATTAGACCTCAACCCACAAAAATTTCTAGTAAAAGTATCCCCATGACTTTTCCTCTCTTTTTTTAGTTCTACAAATTTTAGTTCTCTTATTCAAAACTTTTCATCAACTTAGTGTCATTATTTTGATAAATTTCCTAAATTCAAATCAATATTGGATGATAAGTATTTCTACATTTAGAGTTCCATAGAATATCTACATTATTTGCAACATATTTTCATTTCACATCAATACAGGGTTGCATGCAATGGAAACAGCTTATGCAATGCATGTTCCTTGGCAATTACTGGTGAAGAAAAATTATGCCATCTGTTGAGAGCACTCACATCAGCTGAGCTATATCTTCATTCTAATTTTTATGCATCTCATTCCCACTTTCTTAATCTTTTGGCAAATGAGGAAACATCTTACATCCTTAAGTCCATGTTCAGTTGTTCTGTCTCTCATGATGTGGATAAATTGTCCAACATGAGTGAAAATTATTCAGATAGCATTAAGATTGAAGCCCTGAAAAAATGTCAAGACAGGAGGTAGAGCCCATTTATATGTGTAATGGCACTCTCAAGTGTATTAGGCCTGCAGGTTAACTCTTTTTCCCAGAGTTTGGCAGAAAAAGGCTTGCAGGCCATTCTTCAAACCTCAAAAATGCTGTGCTTCAACCAAGGGAAGTGCCTGGAAGCTTGAATGCTCCAATCAATTTGATGTATTCACGTGAGGGCTGTTTAAGTACTGAACTTAATTCTTCTTACAAATCCAACCACTTCGTTCCACTGTTTGTTATGCCAGGTCAGGGTAGTCCTGTTAATGCTCCAAAGCCAACACAGAAAAGCATTTTGTCCTTCCTAAGAAAGCTGGCAACAGATCATCAACTTGCAAGGAAAGAATCTGAGCCACCTACCAAATGCAAGGAAACTTCATCATCAACCCTGATCCCTGATGACAGCTCTGCTTCAGATCTTTTAAGATTACTGCTAACGCCAATGAAAGTATATATGATTTAGATATTAAGTATTAAAACAGGGCGTTTTCCGAGGATCTGAAAGGCGGGGCCTAAAAAATTTTTCCGGGGGCTTCGTCCCCGGACCCCCGAGCTCCTCGCGCTCGGGACCTCACTAAATCAGCTTGCGCTTCGCGCTCGCCCGTAAGACGGTCAAAACTTTTGCTGGATCCGCCCCTGTATCTGGCCTAATGCAAAGTTTACTGTCCCGTGTTTTCTCAATTAATACATCTAGCATCTCTTTTAATGCGAACTCAGAATGGCTAACAAATGCTATGTCATCAGCATATCCTGCGAATGGTAATGGTGAGATACGTTGCTCATCCTGAATGTTTAAACAGATTATCGCCCTGTTATGTACTTCTTTTAGTGACCTATCAAGGGTGATGATGAACAAAATTGCACTTGAAGGATCTCCAGTTTTCGTTCCAATGGTAAGTGAGAATTCTTTTGATAGTTCTTTCCCACATATAACTTCAAAATATGAATCTTGGTATATATCCGCAATCAATAAGCAATATGTTTTCTCTATTCCACAGTCTAACAAGCTTCGAATTAAGTATTCCTGATCAATGCTACCAAATGCATCTCTGAAGTCAACAAAGATGGTGTAGAAACGCGAACTTGTATGTTTAAAGTCATCAATGGCTGTTTTCATCAAAAATATTTGCTCTTGTCGATCAAGATTCTTTATGTAGGCTCTCTGCCAAAACTGAACTGCTGTTCCAATGACTTTGGGCAAAATACGATTGACCAGACATTTTGCAAAAATCTTGTATATTGTAGGTAGAAGTGAAATATCTCTAAGTGTTGTTAAATCTTCAGGATCATAATTTTTCTTTGGATTTCTCCTTATTAGGGCTCCTTTCCATGTGTAAACTGTGAATCTTTCCAGAAGCAATATAAACCAGAAGCAGCTCCAGATTGTCTTCAGAAAATACACATATGAATTTGGCACTGTACATCGAACTTAAGACAAACTCTCATATGACACTAAATCCCAAAACTAACGTGATTCTATGGGCTTCTCCAAAGCCTTAGCATGCCAACCTCAGTGACACCTAAAATGTGGGCAACAAGAGCTTTCGCAAGCCTCTTGCGCCCATAACCAATTCGTCCGACGTTAGCCTTTCTAATCCATTGCTGTTCTCTGAATCTAATGACACAGGCACTATTTATACAAAAAGAGTTTTCTAAAATATTTCAACGCAGACTGTAATGTTACATGGGAGAGACCAGATATTTCCAAATATGGTTTCCATAACGCGAGAAGGTTCCATGTTTCCAAATTGGGTAACAGGGTAATCATGACCTTGCAATAAAACAGCTTAGGTAGGGCAAATCTCTAATCCTCGTAAACAAAAGAAACAAAGGTCGGGGGAATGCACGCGGTAATTCTAATGCCTTTCTGACGCAACAGGGGATTCCTTTTGGTACAAATAGGCATACGTAATAGACGACTTTCAGCAGATTACGAAAAGTGACGCAAACGGGCCTAAGCAAATTCTTCAAACAAGGGCCTAAATCTAAACCTAAAGTTTCTTATAAGGGAAATCCTTGTGTCCAAAATTAGCCGTATTACATACCTCCCCATCGAGGAAAAGGAATCGTCCTCGATTCTACATGGACTATTAAACAAAGAAAGCCTAAAACAAATCTGCTAACTACATATCTACAAAATAAAATTAACGAATGTTCAGTCTCTCACATTGATTGTCCGTGGTCTTCTTCACAAACGATGCAACAAATGAATTTCCGTTGAGTGTTCAGGGTGTTCGAGCTCTTTAATCTTACAGACAAGTGTTCGTCGCCTTCCTCGTTCGAAATTCATGCTCTCTAGCAAGTTCCAATAAAACATAATGCGAGTTAAGGGTGTTCGTTTCTCTTCAGGTTACACCAGAGCATACGTCGCGTTTAGTAATATGTTTCTTGGACGTCAATGTCCGAGCTTAAAAAATGTCGACTTTTCCGTGTCAAAAATAAACCATGTTACCTAATTACGTTCTTTCGTTGTTCTAGCCAAATTCGCAGCTTTCTTTGATCTTATACGTTGGGTTCGGGGTCTGTTTCCAGCACCTTCTTTAATCCCGCTAATCCTGTCACCAAATGTAAACTGTGAATCTTTCCAGAAGCAATATAAACCAGAAGCAGCTCCAGATTGTCTTCAGAAAATACACATATGAATTTGGCACTGTACATCGAACTTAAGACAAACTCTCATATGACACTAAATCCCAAAACTAACGTGATTCTATGGGCTTCTCCAAAGCCTTAGCATGCCAACCTCAGTGACACCTAAAATGTGGGCAACAAGAGCTTTCGCAAGCCTCTTGCGCCCATAACCAATTCGTCCGACGTTAGCCTTTCTAATCCATTGCTGTTCTCTGAATCTAATGACACAGGCACTATTTATACAAAAAGAGTTTTCTAAAATATTTCAACGCAGACTGTAATGTTACATGGGAGAGACCAGATATTTCCAAATATGGTTTCCATAACGCGAGAAGGTTCCATGTTTCCAAATTGGGTAACAGGGTAATCATGACCTTGCAATAAAACAGCTTAGGTAGGGCAAATCTCTAATCCTCGTAAACAAAAGAAACAAAGGTCGGGGGAATGCACGCGGTAATTCTAATGCCTTTCTGACGCAACAGGGGATTCCTTTTGGTACAAATAGGCATACGTAATAGACGACTTTCAGCAGATTACGAAAAGTGACGCAAACGGGCCTAAGCAAATTCTTCAAACAAGGGCCTAAATCTAAACCTAAAGTTTCTTATAAGGGAAATCCTTGTGTCCAAAATTAGCCGTATTACACATGTACGTGGGGATTTCTTGTAGTACTTAAAGGGCAAGTGACAAAAAATCTTTGCACCCGATTTTTATGGTTATTTTTAGAGACTGAGTTAAAATAAATATGCAGGCACCATTTTGCTTATTTGTGAACAAGTCTTGCGGCTTAAAAAATGAGCTGAAGATTGCTAATGTGGCGAAGCGAAAGGCAGAAATTTTTGAATTCACGCGCGACACTAAATCGAGGCTGTGACGTCAAAGTGAGAACCGCGAGGTCAGACCCGCACCGCATCGCATTCAGTGAAAGACAGTGTACTTCGCCTTCTGATGTACTTGGTACTTCTAGCTTTCATTTGGAATTGAAAGCGTCCACTTATCGTTTAGCGATGCCAAGAAGATGTGTTGCAGCGGACTGTAATCACCAGGACAGTCAACTTTTCAACTGGCCAGAACAAGCTTCTTTGGTGAAACAGTGGAATTCTTTTGTGAAGACCAAGAGGGACAAATGGAAGCAAACAAAAAATTCAGTTCTGTGTAGGAAGCATTTTAAAGATGAATGTTTCAGTAACCTTTCGCAGTTCAACTCCGGATTTGCTAAAAGGTAAGCCAGAATTTACGATTGCAATACTTCAGATGATGATGCACAAAGCTGTCAAAAGCATCATTGACAATATTATGCCTTTTAGGGGCAGTTGTTGACAAGGCACAATTTCCATTTCTCTATCAATTTCAACAGGAATGTTTTTACCTACGGCTTTTCCAGTGACGTTCTCAACCTGTTTTGCTTGACATCTTTGACAGTGATAGTGGCCTGTGGCTAATGTCTATCAAAAGTATTTCATTGCTCACAGAAAATGTACTTGTTGCCTAAACTACTCAAGTAAGCTGAAGTAAACTTTTGTTATGTAGCACTTCTCTTGAAGAAATCATATAATAGGGGTTGGAAGCAAGTAAATCCTTGCCATAGGCCTAACCTCACAAATCACCTTCTGAAGGGACATTTAACCATAAGGGGTGCCATGCCTGGATGCGGTACGCACAGTGGGCCTAAATTAGCTTTAAGTGACTTGAAGTCCTAACAAAGCCCACGCAAAACAAATTGAAAACAAAATTCTTGGTTTCTGTACGTGTAGTTATGAGATTTTCAATTTCTTTTCAGACTTCTACTGAACAGAAAAACTGCTGTGCCAACTATCCATTCTCAGAACGCATTAACACATGAGACATCAAGGTTAGCATTCAGTAAAAGAGAACGGGCACGTATACTGGAAGAAATATTAAAAGAAAAGTGTGAAGATAATATTCAAGATGCTGAACAAGATAATACTGAGAAAGACTTGGCAGTGGATACTGCCCATAGCAATAACATGATTTCAAGAGCTACACAGACTGACCAATTACAACTTCAAAAATCATTAAGTAAATTCACTCAGACAAAGAAATTTAAGCAAGATGCCTCCAAGAAAGACCAAAAGACAATTGGCTTACAAGCATCATTGGACTTCGTTCCTCCACCATCTTCTTTGCAAAACAAAAAAAGAAAATATGAATATTTAGAAAATCCAACACAGAACATGCAAGACATTGATGATGCCATGAGTGATGGTGATAGTGACAATGATGAATTTAGTGCCAATGAGGATTCAGACAGTGATTATGACCCAAATGATGATCTTGATTATTACTCAAGTGATGAAGATACACTGCCACAGTCTAGGAAAATGGAGCCCTTCCAAGACAGTTCAGATCCTCATAAAGAGCCTAAATACATTGTGTTTCACAACCAGCTGCTATTGTTGTTGTCAATATGCCATTTTTGTTTATCCACTGCTGTCACTGTCAGCTCTGTTTTGAAAGGTAGCATGTTAGTTGCTGTAATTAAGTGTTCACAGTGCAAATCTTTGTGGGAATGGTGCAGTCAACCAAAGATTAGGGGCTATGCTGCTGGTGATATATTACTGAGTGGAGCCATACTTTTCTCTGGTAATCTACCAAAGAAATCATTGAGGTTGTTCAAAAGTATAAGCATTGCTTGTCTTTCCAGAAGATCATTTTTTCGACACCAGGATAACCACATTCACCATGTTGTGACAAAACTCTGGAATGAACAGCAGCATGAGTTATTGCAAAATGTACAAGAAGATGGTTTATTAATTGGAGGGGATGGAAGATGTGATAGCATGGGACATTCTGCTAAGTATGGATCCTATGCAGCTGTTGACCTAGAGCGAAATAAGATTTTGCATGTAGAGCTTGTTCAAAGCAATGAAGTCAAATCTTCATATCATATGGAGCTGGAGGGTATACAACGAATAATCCAATTATTTGATAGATTTCAAGTGAAGGTTAGAGCACTTGTCACAGATCGTCACAGGCAGATTGCAGCATGGTTGAAGAAGAATTGGCAGGGAGTTAAACACTATTTTGATTGTTGGCATATTGCTAAATCCATTAAGAAGAAACTTAACTCATTGTCTAAAAGGAAAGGATTTGAACTTGTAGGTGATTGGACTAAGTCTCTTGTCAACCATTATTACTGGTCAGTTATGTCTACAGAGATAGATGACAAGGACCTAATTGAAGCAAAATGGAAATCTTTAATCAGGCATGTTCAGAACAAGCATGAAGGTCATGGACAGCCATATGCAAGGTGTTCACACCAGATATTATCACCAGAAACTATACGTGAAACAGTATGGTTTACTCCTGACTCTGAGCCCTGTGATGCATTGGAAAAGATTGTTTTGGATAAGACACTAATAAAGGATATTGCAAATAGCTCAGCATTCGGTCAGACATCCCAAGTTGAGGGATATCACAGTCTGGTAAATCAATTTGCCCCCAAAATGTACCATTTTTCATTTCTTGGCATGAAAAGCAGATTGCTTTTGGCTGCCATGCATTACAATGAAAATGCAGGAAGACACCAATGCCAAAATAAAAAAGGAAAGCCAGAGTTTACCATTGCATTTCCTAAGTACAAAAAAGGTGGTTACATTGTTAGAAAGATTCTAACTGAGTGCACTTACAACTATGTTGACAGACTATTCACTGCTTTGATATCCAGATTGATTTCACAGGAAGATGTTCCTGAGCAACAAGCCATAATTTCACCTCCCCCACTGTGCATCAACTTTGAGAAGCCAAACAAGAAGATTGCAATAGAGGAACACACAAGTAGATTTAACTGAGTTTCTGTACTGTTGAATTCTGAATTAGGCAGCTTTTCTCTGGCCACACAACAGTCTTAGATCTACTGACAACTAGTATCAGCCAAACATGAACAACCATTGGATGTCACTTTGAGGGGGTAATCTATTGCATATAACATTTACATCTGTTTGCAGTAAATACTGCCATCTAAATTTATGTGCATCAAAATCCTATTGCATTTCTTAAAAGAAATCAAATGTTTCCTATTTTATGGTATCTTGAAAATTTTCTCTCTTGAAATATATAAGCACTGACTTACCAATTTTTCAAAAGATGGGCACACAGTATTCCAAATTTAACTACCAACAGTAAAGAATTCATATCTAGAATTTATATCACAGGGAAAAGAATTGAAAATTGATTTGAAGGAAAGTTTGATGCTCAAAAACTTTTGTTGGCTGTCAGACATGAAACGTACTAAGATATTTACAGTACATCCAGACTTCTTTCTAGCCTCCAAGAAGTCATACAGTTAGTTAAGAAAACCAGATTTTTTGACCGTCTCAAGAACCAAGCCCATCATATTGATCCACTAAGCATTTTTTGCTTTAAGAAACATTGTTTGAAGAGAAACTTTGTACCCAGATGCCTGAGTTTTAAGAACCTTTAAGAAACCTTTTGCAGGCTGAATTTTGCTAAAGAATAGTATAACTTTGTTGAAGGTACTGTAATGATGCTTCATATTAGCATGATATACTAATGCAACCTAAAAAATACATCAACCATCATTAGAATGTCTTCAAAATACACAAGAATGCCAAATGATAAATATAGTATCTGTCAAAAATTTGAATTTAGTTATTCTTAAGAAACATTTAAGAAAGATTGCAGGCTTGAAATATGAAAATATTAAGAAACAGTCAGGCTAAACTCAAAACTTTCATGTTTCTTGTAGAGAAATGAGTACTGTTAATGTAGTTCTATAGCAAAACTCATCTTTAGGAGAGACAAGCAGTTTTTACTAATTGTGTGTAAACATTTTTAAGATATGAATTTAGAACTAAATGCAAATGCATGCTTCAATTTATGGCAACCCAGTTGTAATCAATTGACCAGATCTGGAATTGATGGTAAATGGTAACTAGCTTCAAATTGATGAAGGAACATGACTACAAACAAAACAAAATTTTTTGACATTTTTGATTTTGACACTGCATCCACTTTTGGCATTGTGCTCTGTGTGTAACAAAAAGTATACTCATGGTCTAAAGGTCAGGATATAAGAAACCAACAAATTCAAAATTTTCTTCATCTCCAGGTGGAGGGAAATGTGCTCTGATACAGCTGACCGCACAGGAGGGTATCACAACTCTAATTTCCTTTCCAACATATCCGTGAGTCCATCTTACATATTGTCTATATGCAATATGTCGATATTTTTTGTGGGTTGGTCCTTCATAAGCATTGTTATAATGTTGTTTGTAACCAAGCCAAGCAACTTGCAAAACAAATGGGTCAAGGCAGACACTTTGAAATCCTTTGTGATCTGTGATGCAATTAAAACAGTTCTCTCTCCTGAATAAATTTATGTTATCCGCAAGCTTTGCAGAAGTTTTTTCACATTCCTTGCAACACAAACACTCCACTGCTCTGTCCATCATTTGGCAATGCTCACAACTGCACCTATGGCAAAATATCAAATTTAAAGTTTGCCTGGTCTGTTTTGTTGTGGTCTTGGGGGAGGAAGTTTTGCAAAGCAAAACATTTTAGCAGTTCCCAGAATCTCTCTGACATGTGCATTTCAACCATTTAGTGGTGGATGATAGGCGTGAAAATCTATTAACATTACTGCTTTTGGTGGAAAATTTATAATCACAAAATGGTGAAATCAACATGATGAGCCAGCATTTCATCTGTTGCATGCATATTTACATCATTTTGCTTGAGTTGAGATCATTCAATACAGACAATTAAGATTCTGCAGCTACTGTACATTCAAATTGGGTGCCCCCCAGGTTGATTAGTAATTCTGGTACATTTAGTTCAAGGGGACGTCCCATTTTTCAGGTTATCATTTCACCGATTTTTTTGGAGTTGGTTATCAAAAGGTTGGCAGTTTTCTGGAACCAGTTGCCAAGAGCACATCTTACTGGTGCAGGTTGACAATTATGGAGCTGGTTATCTTTGTCTTCTTAGCGGCCGCATCCCCAAAAAGGAAAATGAAGTGCCCTTCCCCCCGGAATTAACCTGGAAATTCTAACTGGCTACTTGCTATACGTACCAATCTAAATTTCCCAAGCGGTCATCACCATCTTCACCATCGGCGTCATCAGCCATCTCTCTTTCAACAACTGCTCGCCTTGGCTCAAACATGTATGGCCGTATCTGAGGGCCATTTCCGTCATTAGACGTTGAATCCGAATCATATTCCGATTCTGAGTAGCTAGTGGAGGCAGTGTGAAACGAATCTTCGCTATCTGACGTTGCCATACCGAAAGAGTTCACAGCTTCACCCCCACTTCGCTTCCATCTGACACACGTTCTTCATACCTTCTCGGTGTGACGTCACCATAATCTGCGGGCGCACATGATTGAAAACGAGGATGCCTTAACCGCCGACTTTTAAATCGACCAAATAGTCATTAAAAATGCTTTTTCTGAGAATTTTTTTTTCAGCTCTGTCATTGGTGGTCAAAAGTAGTTAGTTATGAAGTTAACAGAAAATTTCAAAAATTTATGTCACTTGCACTTTAATGACATTTAAGATGTCTGAAACTTCCACTGAGGTGTTACATATATCATTCTTAAAATCTTCAAAACAAACCCCATCATTACCCCACTTTTTTCCAGATGGCAAACCTCTAATGATATTTCCTGTTTCCTCTGGCGTAAAATCTGGAATATTATCATCTCCTCCTTGAAAGTCTTCTACGATTTGTTTCAAGTTTTATATTAAACTAAAATGTACATATCCTCTTAAAATTTTCATAATACATACATACATACATACATACATACATACATACATACATACACACATACACACACACACACATACATACATACATACATACATACATACATACATACATACATACATACATACATACATACATACATACATACATACATACATACATACATACATACATACATACATACATACATACATACATACATACATACATACATACATACATACATACATACATACATACATACATACATACATACATACATACATACATACATACATACATACATACATAGTACTTTTCAATAAAATTTTTGTCTTCAAAAATCAATTGTAAAATTAAAAGCTGAAGACATAAGAAGTATGTTTCTCTATGCTCTTCAAAAAAATTTCGACAATTAGAAACACCTTTCTAAGGAGTTTCTACGAAAGAGTTGGTGCCAATTCGCCTCCAAAAGTTTGAACGACAATCTTAAGTTTACAAGGTTTGAACATAATTTCAACATTTTCGCACATTTCGTGATGAAAAATTAGATAATGTCAAACGGAAAGCTTTCCGATTGTTTGAAACCGATGCAGAGTCAAAGGTATGCCATTTATTCGTCCTTTAAGCCTGCTAAACCCTCGAGTCAAACGTTTTAAAGGCCAATATGGTATTTTGCAGCCATTTGTCCCTAAAAGAATTCACAATTTTTAAATCTTACAAGAATTTTAATAAATAAAGCCTTGCAAAGTGTGTCAAATGTTAGTCATTATATTGCTTTAACATGTAGGTAAGGCCTTGTCACCTTTAGTCCTTTCACTGGATGTCTGTTAAAATTTAGTGATTATCATTATATGCAAAAATCTTAGAAATCAAATTAAAGACTTGTAAAATGAAAATAGTCATAAGAAATTTTTTGGTTCGAATTGGCACCAGCCCTTTGATAGAAACTTGTTAGGAAGGTGTTTCTAATAGTTGAAATTATTTTGAAGAGAATAGCGAAACATGCTTTTTTATCTTAGCATTTAATTTTACAATGGATTTTTGAAGACAAAAAGTTTATAGAAAAATACCGTTGTGAAATGGTTTAAAAATGGTCCTAAAAAGGATAAATAATTTAGCATGCTTTACATTACCTCAAACAGAGGATCAGAATGAGACTAAAATGAAAAAGATCCGTGAAGTCTGAGCCTAGATACAAGGAATTGTAATTTGTTGTCAAAACAGTGCCATGCCTCTGCCAGTCACGTAAACAGAGATCTGATTTAGGCCCAACTTCAAAAATTAATATCTTCGCTTTCGGTTGACTGATCTCGAAAACTTTTGCAGCACATGAACCACTAGGTTACAGTGCATGTCTCAAGCGCAAAATCAAGCAGGAATCGAAAAGCTTAAATTTTTGTAACATTCAATGCTCTGGATCAAAGTGCAATGTACGATTATTTTGCTGAAAGATTTGGCTGTGTAGAAAATAATCGCACTCTGGATCTTGAATTGAAAGAGAAATAAAAAGGCCTCAATAAGAATCTGTTGAAAAAGGCACTAAAGAAATTGAAAAGCGATTAATAGCAAGAGAAATTAAATGCGTTTCCAAATTACTGCGCTCCAAGGTTGACCACGGTATAGCGTGGTGAAAATTCATCTCAGAAACCGCTGACCGCTCAAATTCATCAGCCTCACAGCTTGGTTTCGAATTTCGCGAGGAAGCGGGCCTAAATGGATTGGACAGCGGCTTTTGCATTCCAGCGTGAGGACGTGCGCACGCACATAAATCTACTAAAATCGTGCGCACGCACATAAATCTTATCAACTTGTCACTGCAACAAGGAGTTTTTGCAAAAGAATGGAAAATATCAATTGTCAGACCAACATTGAAGAAAATATGATTAGAACTTTTATTGAATAATTATAGGCCAGTAAGCAACTTGAGTTTCTTGTCAAAATTACTTGAAAAAGCTGCTCTGGTACAGTTGATGGAACACTGCTGCAGCAATGACTTACTTCCAGACTATCAGTCAGCCGACAGAGAGGGCTATAGTTGTGAAACAGCACTAGTTAAAATATTTAATGATATCTTATGGAAGATGGAAAAGCAAGAAGTGACAGCATTAGTGGCAATTGATCTTAGTGCAGCATTTGATACAGTGGACCATGATATCTTGTTAGATGTACTATCCATGCACTTTGGTATTGAAGATGTAGCTCTTAGCTGGCTTGAATCTTATCTTCGATGTCGCAAGTTCAAGGTCAATATAGGATCAGAATATTCTCCACTAAAGGATGTGATGTGCTCTGTCCCCCAAGGGTCATGTTTGGGGCCAGTTCTCTACCTAATCTAAGCCAGTACGATAGCAAATATTATCCCTGAAAACCTGCATATCTATGGTTATGCTGATGATCATGCTTTAAGTATTTCTTTCAAACCAAGTCACCACTAAGATGAATGTGAAGGCAACCAGAAACTACAGGGAATTTGTCTTGCTGTGAAAGACTGGATGGATAGCAATAGACTGAAAATGAATGCCTCAAAATCGGAGTACATATACTTTGGTTCTTCTCATCAACTTACAAAATGTGACAATAAGAGCCTTGATGTTAATGGAGAGCTAGTTGAGAGGACTGAAGTAATAAAATACCTTGGAGCCTATATGGATGAACAACTCAATATGCAAAAACATATAACGGAGATGTGTCGAAAAGCAATGTATGGACTGTACAGATTGAAACAAGTGAGGAAAGTTTTAACAAATGAAGCTGCAGAAACAATAGCTGTGGGTATAGTGATGTCCCACCTAGACTATTCGAATGCAATCTTGATTGGCCTACCAAAACATGAAATTAGTAGGCTGCAAAGAGTACAGGTGTTAGCTACCAGAGCTGTACTAGGAAGGAAAGCTCATGAAAGTAGCAGAAGATGTCTTAAACAACTTCATTGGTTACCTATGCATCTCAGAATTGAACACAACGTTCTAACTCTAGTTTTTAAGGCACTGAAAGGCACAGCTCCTCAATATCTGAAAGATATGCTGAGGCTAAGTGAAAGTGTGAGACTATTAAGATCAAACAATATGTACATGAAACTAGATATTCCCAGAGTAAAGAGAGAATCATTTGCAAACAGATCATTCAGTGTAATGGGACCACGATTGTGGAATGACATTCCTAATGATGTAAAACAATGCGTTAATGTTGAAACATTTAAGAAAAAGTTAAAGACCTTTCTTTTTGATAAGTTTTAAATAGACATTTTAAGCTTTTAGGGACTTTTTAGGAACTGTGAAGCGCACTTGAAGATGTTATATCAAAAATGCGCTATATTAAGTGATTTATTTGTATTTGTATTTGTACTAATGAATGCAGATATTGGAAAGGTTGGACAAGATAGAGAAATGGCTATTGACCAAATTTTTTCATTGAAAATCATTGTTTAAAGACTTCTTGTGGTCATGGAGAAAGGCCTACTTAGCATGCAACTTCAGATTGACAAAAGAGTATGTTTCTCAAAAACTACAGTGAGCCACATAAAGATCTTTTCAGGAGTTCTTCCCAAGAATGCCAGAAACATCGCCTATCAGATGGGTTTTTCATTGTTTCTTGCGTTGGAAAATTGTTTCAGGTTTTCTGGACACTACTCTAGGATCATGTTAGCAAATTAGCAAAGAGAGCCATTCTTGCTATATCGTTTTTCCATCAAAATACTCCAGCTGGAAGTCTGGCATTTGTTTGTATTGATAGAACTGCTTCTTGACATGGAATAATATCCAAAAGCCTACATTCGTAAGTGTTTGACAAGGCAGGCAAATCGTTATTTATCGAAGTGCAGTCTAAAATGGCTCAACACTCGTCAGCTGAAATCGCCCATTTGCAAGTGATTATTTCTCCAAATCGGAACCGTACCACATCACCAAACTTTGCTAATGCAATTACAAGAGCTTCAACAACAGTGTGGCAGTGTCGGTACGTCCACTGTTTTTTTTGCGTTCAACGTCAATATTCGCCTGTTCGAGGGAAGGTTTCGTTTACATTGACAACGATTTGGGGAAGGAAAAGCTTTGTCTTTGAACAATCGGCTTATTATATTCAACGAAACGAAACGAAACTAAACCGAACGAAACCGCACCAAACCAAAACAATTTTACAATTAAATCTTGAAATAGCAAATCGGTTGAAATGGCAAATTCGATCGGTTGAAATAGCAAATTCATTATTTCTTATCGTCCGGATGGATGTAAACAATCAATAATAATTACTTCAGCAGTAAAAAAGCCAGCGATTTGGCTACGATGCATTCCCTTAGGAACGAAACACGGCCGTTTCGTTCTCCAAGGAACGAAACCAATTGTTTTCAAATAAAAGAACAAAAGATTACAGAGCGTCAATCCTTTGTACTAAAAAATAAGGCCACCAGCTATTCAGCACACGCAAGCTGTGAAACAACTTTTGTGTCATTGGTTGATAAATTGTGGTTGAATGGGGTAGGTGATCTCGAATCTCGAAAGGGACATTGATTCTTCTTTAATCCTTTATGCCCTCACCAATTTCAATTCAAATCCCCCCTGAAGGGCCCTAAAGTTGATCCTTGGTGTTGGTTAAATTCCATATGAGGTTTAGACCATCTTTAAACTGAGTTGATCTAACCAAGGGAAATGGTGTTTTGGGTCATCATCCCACTCCTCCGAAGTCCATTCCTTCCGGGTAGATCGTCCCAACCGCAAACTTCGTTATGGTAGGGCTAAGTTAGAATACCAAGGGTTTATCATCACTCGTTTTTAATTTCCTTCAAACTCATTCGATATATTTGCTGGCGTAATTTTGTGAAAGTTTTTTATCGAAGATGTATTGGTTTATTCATGGTTGGCTTAGCTGACTTCACGGCGTTGTTTACAGTGATTTTTGGACATTTTCTTAGAGTTTTTGCCATCACAACAACTTGAACCAGGAAGTTCTGCCTGTGCGGATCACATACGTAAGATCTTACCAGTTATTTCCTATTTGGTGTTATTGCAGCCAGAGATTTGTGTTCAGTCTATTGGATAGCTGTTTCTCCTACAGTGCTCTGGAATAGATGGAATGCTTTCAGTCAGCTAGCTACTTGTTTGTGCAAGGTACGCATATTTTGGTGACTTAGGCCAAGCAACGAAGCGAATACCAATAACATTGTCATTTTGGTAGAAATATTATTCAAAATGGATCCGCCAAAATCTTCTGGAGCACCAGTTTCTAATCCAGGAACAGTACTTGATCCAAAGGAAAACGTTCTTTCAAGTGATGCCATAAGCAGGCAAGAGGCGATGGTGCGTTTTGCAAACATAGACTCCTCGTGGAAAAAATTTTTGGCTTGTTGTCTGGTTTTACTCAGGAAAAGCAACAACAAGCAGCATCTCAGTCATCTGCTGCCACTCCCCCAGGGGCTGCAGTAACTACAGCAGGTGGCGAAACCCCTAGCAGCAATGATTCAGGTATGCTCCACAGTCCACACCGCTTCATCTGTGGGTCAAGCTGGCCATAGCTATTCTATTAACCATGAGCTGGCCAAGTTCACCCTGCAACTGCCCCATCTTTTGTCAAATTGGCTTCTCAGTCCCTCGCAGTCACCTTGCCGAGAAGATCACGTCTTTCTTCGTCATAAGCATGGCAGAGCAGCAAAAAGTGTTTCGTGTCCTCAACACCATCGTTTATTTCGGACACAAAGGATTTAAAGTATTGCTGAAGTTATGTTAGAATTTGTGAAAATTCAGCTTGCTGAGTCCAACGCGTAGTTGTGTTAAAACTGATAAACCTTTTGGGTCGTGAACGTTGTAGACCTGTTTTGAAGGTAGACGGATGATTGCTAATAGTCGTTTCTTGAAAACATTCACTGAGCAGGATTGTTTAATCTCAGGGTCAAGTTTTCCCATTCCGACAAACAGTTAGGATAGAAACTTGATTTAAATCTCTCCGTTCTCGCACGTATTTGCCCAACTGCAGCTGTTCTGCGAAGACTGTAGTCAGATTCCTGAAGCTGAGGTACAGGACTCCTTGTGTAATCCGGAGTCAAATTATTTATGACTAGGCTTGCCGCGCTGGCCCGCCGTCGTACCGAGTGATTTCTTAAGGAGGAATTTGCTGCGCGTGTTGACATTTGTAACTGTTAACCACTTTATGTGGGCAAACTATTGTCATAACGGTTTCGTTAAGGTTCGATCTACGATGTGGCCGTTCATATATATGCTCGACAGTTGTTCAATTTCCACTCTTGATGTTCATCACTGCTCTTTTCACCACTCCCTCCCATTTAGTTGTATCCTTACTATTTCTCATGTACGCCCACTCTTTAACTCTACCTCATCTGGGAGTTCCTGAGGGGACGGATTCCACTCTCCTCTATTTTTCCGCTGTAAAAGCATGAGCGATAGGACACTCAATGTGTTGCAGTTTGAAATCTATCACGGAAGTGAGCCACCTTAACTTATTGTTTTTTTTTGTGTTTTGAACTTATTTTTACTTGGTATACAGCCACCTTTCACTGTTTCATAATTTTGAAATTTTTCGGTAGTGAGCCACCTTAAGTGCAGAGCCAGGTTAACCGTAAAGCTTCTAAGTGAGTGAAAAGTGGCTGTATACCAAGTAAAAATAAGTTCAAAACACAAAAAAGACAATAAGTTAAGGCGGCTTCTGTTATGAATTCTGTTATAAATTAAAAACTGCTACACACTGGGTGTCCTATCGCTCATGGTAAAGGTGCTATGATCATTAAACTTTCGATACAAACGATCACAATCACTCGATCAAATCAAATTGCTCTTTTGTTTCTGTTGCAACGACAATAAGAAGTAAGTTATGATTGCCACGTACCAGTATCATGATTAAAAAAATAAAGTGAGGCACTTCCTTGAAATCTTTTGCTTCTAATCGAATTGGATATCATTAGATATATGCTTATGTTCATAATATTTTTTTGCATCAAATATTATGGAGTGTCGTTTGCGTCTAAATGCTAATGGTTAATTTTTTCATGGTATTTGTCAGCTGTAGGCGCTGTTTTCTCTTTCCTTTCTGTTTTTTGTCATTCCCTTTCTGTTTATTCCATTCCCTTTGTCTAATTAACAACATTTTCCTCTTCCCTTTGCCAAATTCTCATTCCCTTTATATTTGTTTATCATTTACTTTATATTTGTTTATCATTCCCTTTATCCTTATTATCATTCTCTTTGTCTAATTACAGCATTTCTAATTCCCTTTGTCAATTCTCTTTCCCCTTGCCAAATTATAATGGTCTTTCTTATGTGCATTTCTTATTCTATTTGGCCATTACCTTTCTGTTTAGCATTCCCTTTCTGTTTGTGTTTATCAAGTTTCAGTTGATGACATCATTTTGTGTGCAAATTGCTAGGATGATGCACTGGAATATAGCTGTATCTAAGTTTTGAAAGGTTACAGTTGTCGGAGACATTTAAGTTGAGCTGAATAAATGTAATAAAAATTGTTTCATGGACTGATATGATGTTTAAAAAGGTATGCCAATTTAAGAAATGTTCTTGGAGTCAATTTCCTTTAGGAAACATAGCCAGCCTCGTATATTTTCATTACTTTTTGCAAACAAAATGACGTCATCAGCCAATCATACAAAATAGTGTATAATTCGAAAATGAAACATGGTATCACAAAATGGTAAAAGACATTCTTTATCATTCAAACGTGCTATCCATTTGCAAAAACAAAAATTTTCGCTTTGAACGGTTGTCCGGCATGTCTTCGACAAATGAGTCAGTAAGAGAAGCGATAACACGAATAACTCAATTGGCAACTGAAGGTGAGAGACTGCTAATCAGGAAAGCGAGAGGGAGATTGTACATCCTCAAGGCAAAGTGAAGAGTTTTCCAAAAAGTCTGGGTCAACAGTCTCAGCATCAGTGTTTGAAAGCTCCCTGAAACATCCTGAGCAGTATCGATAAACCCCACAAAAGCTTCACCAGAATCAATCATGGCCCTTGCAAGCCTGTCACGAATCTACTGGCAGTGATTTGTCACAGGGGCGGATCCAGACCGAAGCTGAAGGGGGTGCAACTTGGAGAGGGTGTGCCAAAAACATGATGGAAAGAGAGCACGCCGAAGGCGCGCAAAAATGTTTGGGTCGTTTTTCGAGAAAATTCTCTGGTTTTTCTACTGAAGAACGCCTTAGTTTATATGTTTCCTGCATTCAGAAGGAAACTCTACAAAAAGAGTGCATTTGGGTCAGGATTAGGGCACTGTTCTTGTCAAAAAGAGGGGGCGCCAAAGCTGAGTTTTCATCGTGAAGGGGGGGCAGTTGCCCCCATCTGCCCTCCTAAATCCGCCACTGATTTGCCATAGAATTCCTGCACTAAACCAGATTGAACTGAGAATCGACGTACACATGTTGAGCATCGAAACTGAGGCCATGCCTTCCATGTTTGTTGATTCGGCTAAAATTTCGCACTAAAAAGTGCATCATACCCATTGATCATACCATGCCGTAATGCATCATACCATGCTGCAATGCATCATGTAATGATAAAAGAGAACAAGAATAAGAAATGCACATAAGAAAGACCATTAGAATTTGGCAAAAGGAAAGTGAATTGACAAGGGAATTAGAAATGCTGTAATTAGACAAAGAGAATGATGATAAGGATAAAGGGAAAGATAAACAAATATAAAGGAATTTGGCAAAGGGAATAGGAAAGTGTTGTTAATCAGACAGAGGGAACGGAATAACCAGAAAGGGAATAACAAAAAAAAGAAACGGAAAGTGAAAACAGCGCATAAAGCTGACAAAGACCATGAAAATTAACCATTAGCATTTAGACGCAAACGGCACTCTATAAAATATTGTTCAACTGATATTTCTGGGTTTCTTAAAAGGCAATTCTAACCTTAGGCCCCGTCCACACGTATACGTTTACGTCTGTAAAAAAAACACATACATTCTTATACGTTTACACCTTCCGTCCACACGTAAACGGCGTTTCAAGTTATCCTAAACGCATACATTCGAAAACGCTTTCCAAAGTGAATACTTTTGAAAATGCTGTTTTCACGTCTCCGCGTGTCGTAAATGCATACTTTCGTAAACGGTGACGTCACAGACTTCATATTCACTAACCATTTGCAGTTTTTTTAAACACTGTTTTTGCGTTTTCATGTGGACGGTCGTAAACGCATACTTTTGTAAACGATGACGTCATAGATTTCATGCTCATCATTCATTCCCCATTGTTTTGGCGTTTACGTGTGGACAGGCTAAAACGCTCAGTGGATCAGTGTGGACGGAAAACATTCTATGCATTTACGAAACGTAAACGTATACGTGTGGACGGGGCCTTAATCAGCATTGTTTCATGATCTATCATGTTCATGGACAGGTTTCTTAGTATACAATAACATAAAAAGAGATCTCAAGGAATCACGTAATGTCTCAAGGAAGCTTGCGACCAAATAAGTGAATTTGCAGATTAACCTGTTTGGTTCTCAACCTATAAATCTACCCATGCAAGTACTTTATTTGGTTGCAGGCTACCTTTGCTTGTATCCGTGTTTTCAGTTTGTATTTTACAATTCCTTTTCTGTAATAGTTATATGTTGTTTTATGTATTTCTTAATTACTTTTAGAACGGCCGCAGGGTAGACATAGTATTCGCTCCCTGTGGCATCGTCTTTGTAGTATTGTAACGTAGTTGGTAGTTATTGTAATTAGTAATATGTTCGTAGAATGTTTTAATTGAATATAGAAAAAAAGAGATGATATTTTTGGGTTTCAATTAAGCTGAATTAATATTTTAGGGTTGCTTTAAAATCTCTTCGACTGACCGCCCCCGTATGCTTGTGTGTCGAGTGCCCCCTGGGTATTTGACTGACTTTCTTTGTTCAACCTTTTAAATTCTTGTCACACTCAGGGCTTAGATCCATAGATATTGCCTCGAAAGCAATTATCCTAATATATGTGCCGTTTTAAGCATATTGAGCAGCATCAAGTAACAGAAAAGAATAGCATTGGTAATATTTTTGGTTGCTGCTAAACATACCCCCTCCCTCGAATGAGCGCCCAGAATATGTCCCATCCAAAAATAGTTTTGCGAAAACATTTTCTGGGGGCTTTTTGAAGGACTTACGGTAAACATGCTGGCTGCGATAGGGGCTATGACTCTGTAAAGATCTTGTATGCCTTTCGGAAAACCATGTATTTCCATGAAAATGTTAAACTTGCAGATTAGTCCCAATCGTTGTTCTTCAAAGCATATGTCATAATGAGGCTCTTAAAGGGGGATGGTTGCTTCATTGCTCCCCTCTTAAAAAAGAGGCATGTTCCTTTGCTCCCATCAAAATTAGCCTTGTGCTCCCAATAATTCTTTGATGCTCCCATATTTAAAGACAAGTCATTGATTGGTATCTAAGATGGTTGCTAATCTTTGCTTCAGATTTCTCATGATCTATCAGGTCTGCCAAATCTGTCACTGGACTGTCTTCCCTAAATACCTTGGGTAATACATTGATTTGATGACTTCTTGCACATTTTTGCACCAGCCTTGGAGTGTATTCTGCGATGTTGAACAGACCCGTAAGAGCATTTTAGTGAAAGAGGGAATTGATTTGTGTCATTGGTGCAGGAAAGATTAGGGTCTGGAGAGATGAACTCAGAAATTCTTTACCTAGAACGCTCTTTACTTTGGCGAGGAAAGGTACTTTTGTCGTAAGATCCCCATTTTTGTGGGCACTTAAAAAAGTTTCCAAAACATTGCCGTTTTCTCATTACGGCTCAAATTCCCCCTCCCCTTAAAAAAAACTCATTAATTGCATTTTGTTACCTTAGTATTTCAAAATAGACAACCTGTACAGTAATTGGAGGGTGCATGGGACTTTAATGAAAAGTATAAAACTTTTGAAGTAAGTTCTCGAAAACGTATGTGCTCTCAAGGTCCCGCATTTTCTAGTCATGCTCGCTGGCTCCGGCCTTTCTTAGGCCATGCTCCCTTACTCCCAAAACCCTGCCAGAGCCTGCACAATGAACGGTAATAAGATCGGCTACAAAGAGCAAAATTACCAAGACTCAAAAGGACTGGCAGGAAATCACAACTGGAGTGAACAGGAGCCTGAAAAAATCCCTAAACACCTTGGCTATTTTGGATACTTAATATCCGTTTGCCACTGTCGTCTTTGAAGAATTTCTGCTCAACCTCAGGTTTGCACATAATTTTTCCGCTGATATTTAGGAGGATGAGTGCATCCAAGGTTGGCTCGTAACTTGTAGATGTCTTCCTGTGTTTCGTATCACAGCCACTTTCTTGTATTTTTTTACTTGGCAATGATATCTTAGCTGGAACCGATTTCCTGTGAAGAGAGGTGGCTTTTGTCTCCATTTACCCTTAAAGAAAACTCGCTAATTCTACTCCCCCTTAAAGCTCACCTCGGTATGGAGCAGAATCTGTGAACCTTTTAAAATGCCAAACGCGTGGAAAAAGAAGCCGTACTAATCTAATAAAAGTTTCAGAAGACATGAGCTATTGTCTCTTTTTAGCCCCCAGAGAAACTTGCCCTCTCACTGCATCCCCCTTGGAGGTCTCTGCGGTAGAACACGTCCATATCATTCTCGCTGAGATTTCTCATTTCCAGGAATTCATTACCTTGGTCTTGCGTCAGACGAACGGAATGCATTCACCATATTTCAAAGAATCCTTTCAAAATTTCAATGCTGAAAAGTTTTCTATAGGTCTCCTTGCAAACTCAAACAAATTGATCATTTCAGAGGAATGGTGGCTTCTTTGTAGTTTGAGGTATATAATCCAGAGCGGTAGAGGAAAGAAAGCCTTGGATTTTGAGACTTTTTCAGTGCCATTTCGCTCAGAATCAGCTTCCCCTATCGTTCAAGACCACTGATAAAACCTTCCTTTATGCCTCTCTGGAGCTTAGCTGGAAAAAGAAAGCGATCTAAGTAAGTCTGGCCTCTCTTTTAGCTTTTTCGTGAAATAAAGGACGGGAGTACGATAAAGATCCAACAAACTGATAGTCTGGCAATGAGAATATGTGCAAGGATCATTCCCTTGGGAGTTGAACCTGGGATAAAAATGGATGTACCCCAGCCCCCATATTGCAAAGAAAGAAACTAAAACCATTCATATCCACTTCAGACTTCGGAGCAAAAGCTGGGAAGGTTGTTTTCCGTGGGAGAGACGCAGTTTCTGACTTATGCTGTTTACAGTGCTGAGAGGGGAAACAACGGGAAGACAAAAGGTTTCGGGTCATTCCTATGACGCATCTTAGTATATAGATCTCATAAAAAAGTACAAGGCGTCTACTCATTCTTCGGAGGTTGAGCGATTCCCAACCAAGTTCATCATAGATTTTCTGACGAGATGTGCCCTTCCAAGCGCCAGTTACTGCTAATGCAGCGGAGTAGTGAACTGATTCGAGTTTTTCCATTAAATTATTCAAGGTGACAGTTTGACTAAGTTCACATATATTTTGTGGAATGTGATATATTATGTCACCATAATCCAGGTGCGGTCGAACATAGAGCTTAAACATTTCATTAAGCGTATTTCGTGGCAAATATTTCGAGAGGAATCTCAACATCCCTATTCCTTGTCTGCATTTGGAAATGACTGACTGGATATGGCTAGCGAAGGAAAGCTTAGAATCTAGTATATGACACAAAGGTGTTTTTGCTCTTGGACCCTCATTACTGGAGCACCATTAAAGAAGATGGGAGGGTGATTTGTTTGAATTCTCTTTTTAGAAAAGGTCACCTCAACTGCTTGTTTAGTTGGGTCAGGATTAAAGGACATTCGCCAATTGTGTGCCCACAGTTTGATGAGATTCAGATCATGGTTCATATCAAGACAAGCCGTATGTGGATCATGAACGACTGTGAAAATTGATGTGTCATCGGCAAATAGTTTCACATTGCACTTTAGACCATCAGTCAAGTCATTGATGTAGATAAGAAAAGAGGACCGAGGATAGAACCCTGCGGAACACCGGCTGAAATGGTACCCCATGTTGACGTTTTACGATTCAAGACAGTACGCTGTTTTCTGTCTTCAAGAAAGCTTTGCATTAGTGTTAGTAGTTAAACCAGAAACTCCACAACGGCGCAATTTGTATATGAGACCGTGATGCCAGGCCCTGTCAAAGGCCTTCTAGTGGACATCTATTGTGGGATTGCAGTCAAATGCTGAAAATATGGAATGGACGATTGACACCAACTGGTTAACAGTTGAATCTCCTGGGCGAAATCCTGACTGATTTGGGTTTAATAAACTGTTCGTGCTTAGATGCTGATAAAGGGAGTCGAAGATCAGCTTCTCTAGAATTTTGCCAAAGATCGGAAGAAGGGAAATAGGACGATAGTTTTGTTTTAAGTTCTTGCTGTTCTTCTTATGGATGGGAACTACGTTAGCTTGTTTCCAGACTTAAGGAAAAACACCTTGGCTCATACACGACTCAAATATTATCTTAAGGGGTAGAAGGAGTGCATCATCACCCATATATGGACCCTGTCAAATTAAAATTGCTGATGGATGCATTCATCAAATCGCAGTTCAATTACTGTCCACTAGTATGGATGTTCCATGACAGGACAATCAATTCTAAGGTGAACAAAATTCGTGTGAAAGAGTATTGCGAATTGTATGCAAAGATAGTGGGAATGATTTTTTAAATACTGATTATAATTCTGTGACCACACACCAACGCAATCTGCAATTGCTTATGATAGAGATTTTCAAAACAAAGAAGGATCTTAACCCAACTTTTATGAAAGACATTTTTGCAGAAAGAGACAACTATTATAGCCTGCGGAATACAAATCATTTGCAAGGACGAAAGTAAGGACGACAATATATGGTACAGAGAATATTCAATATACAGGGTGTCCCAGAAAAATTGTGCCCCGTTTGCCTGAAGATTGCGAGAAAACAGCAAAAGATTATCACTAACCTTTTCCATGACGTTGCTCTTCAGATGTTCAATTAAACTTTGCCACCGTTCCCGTGAAAATCCGTCGAAAAATTATGCAGCTATGACTTTCAGAAGACCAAATCTGCCTGTTGACTGAAACCAGTGGTCGGCCATTTTATCTTACTATTTTGCAAAGATAAACAGCTTCATGGATGAACTGAAATAGCAGCCTTTAATGTCATAGCTCTCATCAAAGTTCCAATAATCATCAGAGAGTTAGACTATTTTTTACCCCACGATCTTTGATAGAATGCAAAAGTGAAGATCAGAATTCCCCAAGTAATAAAAATCAAAAGCTTCGACAAAAATATATTTCACATTTAATTTGTCGCCATCCCTAGCGTATCCCTACTCAGATTTCTCCCTTCATTTGTTACAAGCAATTGTTGATTTACTACCGAAGACAATGAACTAAAAGAACCGAGAAAGGCAAAAGATTTTTGGAGCTGTATTGTCTCATTTTGAACTGATAGATAAACTAAATAATTGCTGCAATCATCACACCTGCAAAAAAATAATGTGACTATATTTTTGTCATTGCCTTTCGATTGTTTATTTTATCATGGGATCCTCGTCTTCGTTTTGACATTCAATAAAGGATCGTGGGGTAAGAAATAGCTGAAGTCTCTGATGATTATTGAAACTTTCGCGAGAGCTATGAGATTGGAGGCTACTGTTTCAGCTCATCCATGAAGCTGATTATCGTTGCAAAAATAGCAATACAAAATGGCCGACCGCTGGTTTCAGTCATCAGAGAAATTTGGTCTTCTGAACGTCATAGCTCCATCATTTCTTAACGGATTTTTACGGGGATGGAAGCAAACTTTAATTTAACATCTTGCGAGCAACATCATGCCAAAATATGGTGACGACCTTTTGCTGCTTTGTCGTGGTCTTCAGGCAAACGGGGCACAAATTTTCTGGGACACCCTGTAGAGGTTGCCTTTTATGGTCCTCACTTCCAAGTTTTTTGAAAGACAGTAGCACAATTCAAGAATTCAAAAGACAAATAAAACAGTGGAATGGCGATTCATGCATCTGCAGATTGTGTAGAGTGTTTATAAAAGATTTGGGGTTTTTAGATTAATTAATTTTGTCTTCTTTTAGTGTCCTTTTTCATTGTAAATTATAATTTATTTTCTTTTAGTTATAGTTGGCCTTAATTAGCTGCTATTTGAGCTATTTTATATAGAAAGCCAACTTTAAATAAATCGATAATAATAATAATAATAATAATAATAATAATAATAATAATAATAATAATAATAACAACAATAATAATAATAATAATAATAATAAAAATAATAATAATAATAATCACATATCTTTATCATACGCACTGAGATATCGTCCCAGCCATGAGCTTTATTTGGATTTAATGATCGAATAATATTCAAGATCTTCTCATCAGAAATGGAAAAGCCAGTGAGCAGTGGAGCATTGGGCACTAATATCAGAGGAAGTTCACTACCAGTATCGATTGTGGTGCACTGTTGTAGAAAGTAATCATTAAAAATTTCTGCCTTTGCAGTGAAATCCATGACAAATATATCGTTTTCCAAAAGAGGAGGGATTATGGGTATCTTAGCTTTGTTCAAGATTTTATTTATCAAGGACCAATACAGTTTCTTTCCAGTGTCAGGGTTAGATAGGGCTGTACCTATTTTCATTAAGTACTTGTCCTTAGCGTTCTCAATTAATTTGGATCCTTGGGATATCATGTTAGTGATTGCCTCCAGCCTGTCCTCCGGCTGTCCATTCCTGATGAAGGTAATATAAGCTCTATTCTTTTTCTGGATGAAGTTTTTGATTGACTGCGTCATCCAAGGTGCCTGGCGAGACCTGACTGTGATTATTTTGTTTGGTGTAAAGTTTGAAAAAATATTCAATAAAATTTCATTCAAAGTTTTAACTTGAAGATCAGGGCATATTATTTCTGATAAGGTATCACTCCAAGGAAACATCTCAATACTTTTTTTGATTGCAGTGACATTTGCTCTATCATAATACCAAATTCTGCGTTTATACGGAGGTGGAGACAGATTTTTTGCACTCAATTTGCCAAAGACAATCTGGTGATGACAGTTCTCGTGTAAAGAGGGGTGGACACCAGATTCAAGGAATGGATTTGGCTGATCAGTGAGAATAATATCGATGCAAGATCTAGAATTTCCAATTAAGTGCGTTGGCTCATTAATTAATTGATGAAGTCCAAGGTCCGCTGTAAGTGGTTCGAAGAGTTTTCCCTCATCATTTTCAATATCATTTTCCCACCAGTTTGTAGAACGGCAGTTAAAATCACCAGTTATAATAACACAGTAAGGATTTTCACCAGACACCTTGGACAACATGAGTTCAAAATTATTCATGAAGTCCTGGAATTCGGCTTGGCTCTGACTGGGACTACGGTAAAGGATTGCAAAGAAATATTTCTTTTTATCAAACTGAACTTCACACACAATGCATTCAGGTAAGATCGCGAGGTCTTGCATACTTTTTGCTGGAAACGAATCTTTGACATAAAGCCCTACACCTCCTCGCTTTACATTATGTGGGTGGTTGCTTTTCATGAAGGTGTAACCAGTGAGATCTAAATTTCTAAATTCTACAGTGTCGTCGAGGTGGGTCTCAACAATACCAATCAAATCGTAATTATAAACCGAGTTATATGCTTCAATTAGAGAAACACGTGCAAAGTCGTGTGCACAAATGCTATTTAAATTCCAGGAGCAAAAGCTGAAGGTATTATGGTCTGGACCAGGGTTGATCTCAACGTCCCCACTCATCATGATTGCCTTGTGTGTTGTCCACTGTAAGTGAAGCGTATAACAAGCTAAACATATTGCATAAAAGTAAGCGTATCGAAGAAGTAGAAATTTCAAGGTCGTGTGTTTGTGAGGATGAAGAAACAAAAATGGGAAGCGCTTGATTAGCTCCAATAATACGTAGACTATTGCCTTGACAGACGAGTACAACCAGGCAAACACGTGCATGAAACGAGTGTTTGGATAGAACGAAAACTTGGCTGCGACTTGCACAACTATCGTGAGTGGCAAGACAGGAATCGAAATCAAAACCAGAATACAGCAAAATATGTATAATTTGGAGATTGAAAGAAACATTGATAAAGGTTTCACTTGCAGATGCACGTTAGCCCTTGTGTTGAGGGATAAACGGAACGATGCTATTGCAGCTCGCCAATGATTTGTATCAACCGGCATCACGAAACATTAATCTTCTCAACAAGCGAAAAGCGATTTCGCAAGTCCAAGATTTTTTATGGCCATTGGGTTTGTTTGGTTTTCCTCTCGCAGACAAACAAAGGGTAAACATACTTTCACAAACGTAGCTCACAATTAAAAACAAAGTAACAATCACAAAAAGAAAGACATCATTCGTCATATTTGTCAACAAGCCGCTTGGGGGTTATTAAGCAAAACGATGCGGAGAGATTTGTTCATTTTGAATCACGGAACATGAGACGACGGAATGACGGAATGACGGAATGACGGAACGGAACACCACAAACCCATCATAACAATGCGAATTCTACTATTCCATCACCCCCACTCCACCACCGCACACCCCGAGATTCACGATAGGCAAAAAGATTTGATCATGATATCAAGTAATGTCATGGAATCTTTGGGTTTGTCGAGGACTCTGATTTCTATTTCTATTCAGAATTTTTCATTACCATGTCAGGATTTTGACGAGCATTTGCACAAAATTGGAATCTTCAATTTGCAAATGAATTTTTCTCCTGATTATATGCTGCATTTACAATGCTTTTTACTGATCAGACTTTGTTGCAGAGCGTTGCCGTTGAAATTAGAAATTGTTGAAAGTGCCACTTCATCTTTGATTGAGCTGACCTCAAAAACTTCAACTTGGCATAAAAATTAGCCGTTTAAGATATGGAGCTGAAATTTGAAATTTGACCTTTCCACTAGGTAACAATTGCATGAAAAAAATTTTAAGACGTTCTCAAACATGACTTGACATGCATTTGTTCACATTATGTGGAATGACCCTGGTCTGATTTAAATACGGATTTTTGTTCTGCATCGTTCAGAGTGTCCTCTTTATGATGAACCTAACGGTTTTTGCATTTGACAGGTTTTATGTTTTGACATTTTTCCATGATTTCTCAAGAGCTGGAGCACAGTGCTTATTTGCAGGTAGGTCAACTTCAAATCTTTATTGCAAGTCTTCTGAGCAAAACAAAACAGCAAAAGTGAAGAAATATCAAAGAGATGACATAAGCAAACAACTTTCGCGCGCTTTTTGGAAAAGCTAGGCCCAAACTCTCTTTCATTTCAACATTTTATTCAAGGCCGTTGCTTAATATGGAATCGATGGTGGTCTGATCGGGGAGATATTATTCTAGCTAGAGAGAAAATTTGGGAAGATTTTGCAAACATGACTCCACATCCATCTGTTGAGGTTATTTTGAATTACCTAAGTGTCCATTGTTTCTACAATTGTCCATTGTTTGACCTAATAGAGCAATAGATGGTACAACAAACAATAGGTTATTGTTTTGAAATGTTTGTCTTTTCTAGTTTTTTAACCTCGGTTTGGCTTTGGTATGAAGCATAAATAAGAAAGATAGTATTGCAGCCTGGATATTCATATAAATCAGACCACCAAACTTACTATAATATACATATGAATATTCGAAGTCATTCTCTTCATCATGATGAGCTTATTTCAACTCTTGCAAGTCTGAGAATTAACTTTGATGTTATTGGTGTGTCTGAAACTTGGAATTCTTTTGAAAACCCTTTAAAAGCAAATGTTGATATTCCTGGTTATAGCTATGTTCCTCAACAGTCCCATTTAAATAATTGAATTTGCAGATTATCCTGTTTGGTTCTCAACCTACAAATCTACCCATGCAATTACTTTATTTGGTTGCAGGCTACCTTTGCTTGTATCCGTTTCTTCAGTTTGTATCTTATAATTCCTTTTTCTGTAATGGTTATATGTAGTTTTATGTATTTTTTAATTACTTTTAGAACGGCCGCAGGGTAGACATAGTATTTCACTCCCTGTGGCATCGTCCTTGTAGTATTGTAACGTAGCTTGTAGTTATTGTAATTAGTAATATGTTTGTAGAATTTTTAATTGAATATAACTGGTGAGTCAATAAAAACGCCCGGCGTTTTAAAAAATCCTGCTCCCTGAATATCAAAGCAATGATTTTGAAAACAGCCTTGTTTTATCCCCGATATGTCAAATTAGGTTCAGTAATTTACCTGGCTTTAATCGGTCATTCCTTTCCGTCGAAATGGGAGATTTCCTGCAGAAAGCCCCCTTCGAAAACCTGCAAAAACGAGCAAAAACAGTAAGCAAAATTTCCCTTTGTTCTCCTTCCTAGCAATAATGACTCTTGGATGTGCTCGTGTATTTTGTCCTCATGGGAGAATGGAATCCCCCTGAATAAGTTATTCACACTAGGGGGATGACTTTTCAACCAGCAAAACGAAAGCACATGCCAAAGCGTCCTGAAAGTCATCGCTGTGAGGTAAACACATTAAGGACTTTTGCTTGTAATTTTGGCAAGTTTTTTTAAGGCTTCTCAAAGGGATTCATTTTAGAAAATAGCTTACAGAATCTCAACGGAGTGACCGACTTTAGCCAGAAAAGGTTCTAAAAATGATTTAACGTGTTAGCTATTTAATCAGATATTACAGAATATCATTGCCTATATATTCAGGGAGCAGTAGCCTATCAAACGTTGGGCGTTTTCATGACACACCCGGTAGAAAAAAAAACATTCCCATAGTCAAAATGGCGGTGCTGCACTTTATGTGAAGTCAGGACTTACTCCAATTCCTAGACCAGATCTAGAAAGGGATAGCACTGATTTTGAGTCAGTTTGGGTTGAAGTTGAGGATAAGAATGGAAAAAATTACTCATTCTGTTGTGCCTACCGGCATCCAAGCTCAGTTATTGACACTTTTAATGAGTATCTACAGGCGATATTGTCCAATCCAGCTGTGCGTAACAAACAAGTTTTTATCCTTGGAGACTTCAACGTTAACCTACTTAATTATAACTCTGACACTCCTACTACAAATCATGTCAATTTTCTCTTCTCGAAACAATTTCTTCCTTATATCATTCATCCCTCCAGGACATCTGGGAATTCTTCTACCCATATATTTGAAGTGTCATCAAGGCCAAAACTCAATTTCGATAGGAGAGAAGTGATGTTGACAAATTGAAACCCTAAAAGAAACATCGAAGTGAAACCCGTGAAGACAAAGCGAAACTCCAAAGTGAAACCCCAAAGTGAAACCCTATAGTGAAACCCCAGAGTGAAACCCCAGAGTGAAACTCCAAAGTGAAACCCCAGAGTGAAACCCCAAATGAAACTCCAAAGCGAAACTCCAAAGTGAAACCCCAGAGTGAAACCCCAAAATGAAACTCCAAAGCGAAACTCCAAAGTGAAACTCTAGCATCTTAAAGTAGGGCCTCCCCAGTCAATTAACTGCTAAGCGATAGGACTTCCCATTCATTCATGGAATCCTCTCGCCTTGTTCTGACTCCATGTTTCCGTGAGCCATGACAATTTTGTACTGGATGTATTTTTGAAAGAACGAATTGCAGCTATGGAACAAATATAGTGAGGTGATACCAGATGGTGGAAACAATTAGTAGAAAAATGGACGAACCTCCTATCGACCTGGTAAGTTCAGGTAAAACTTCTCCATTTGATTCTAAAATTTTCCATTCTGGTCTTCATCCTCGTAGGATTTATCGTAAAGGATTTTATTCCTATGGGGTCAAGTAGGGGCACGTATGAGGTTGCTTTCAATTTACAAACTTGGTGGGCCCACTGATCATTGTGCGAACAATTTATTGAACGGTCATCGATCAAAATGGTTGGAAAAGCGTTGCTATAACTTTTGAGATTCTGTTTGATCTCCCTTTCAGCGTGAAGGGCTGTTCATTTGTCATTCTAGACGAGTCTGAATGATTTGACTTAACCATACAAAGTTGTGGTAATCCCCCGGGGGTGCACTGGACCTGGACCAGATTCTGGTTGGGGCGTGCGATTTTCCCAAAAACATATTCCCTGCTTTATACCAACTTTTCCAAAACAGTATGTCCATCCTTATCATTTGTACCTAAATCTGGGAAATTTTAGTGAAGGGAATCCTTGGCAAATGTTTACTTTCTTCTCCCTTGTTTTGTTTTCTAGATCATATCATTTTGAAGGTACTTGACAACTTCTAAAAATTGGGAAAGGCTTCATAAACTTTGTTGTAAAATGTTCAGGAGCGCAAAATTAGTAAAAAAATTCTGTGAAACCTGCTCTGTAAAAAACTCTAGTGGCGGTGTCGGCCAAAGAACAGAGAGGGGAAATGAAAATGGGGGTCAAAGGGCAAAGCTTCCAGGAATATTTTCAGGGTTGCACCACTTTCCCGTTGGGAACCAATCTATTTGCTGATAACCGCCTGTAATTGTCCTTGATCTTCAAGATCTAACTTCCTTTGGACTTGCCCAAATCGTCTTACACGATGACTTGGGCCTTGGGCAAGTCCAAATTACCTTTGGAAAACTGACCTTAAAGAGATGCTCCCAGCCTCTCATATTGCCACCAGTGGGAATGTACATTATCTTGAGTATCTAAAAGTTGATAATTTTAGGAAATGTTCATTGTTACATCAAACTTATAGTTCCAAACAAATACATGTACAGTAATCTATATCAATATATTCACTCATTTTATTGATAGACACAGTAGGTTATTAGTTACCCTGGGTACCAGACAGTCTGGTACCCAGGGTAGTTTTGTTAGTAGGCCCTAGGGGTCCACTAAATATGTTTTGGGTACAGGGACATGCCATCGGGAAGGGTATCAATTTTACAGATATTGGTATCAAGAGCGGTAATGATTTTTACACTTTTGGTATAACAATTCATAGAGAAGCAATTAAAAGACAGTGCCGATTTCCCAAATTTAGGTATAAAAAATAAGGTTGGACATACTGTTTTGGAAAAGTTGGTATAAAGCAGGGAATATATTTTTGGGTAAATGGTAAAAGGTTCGGTACACTTTTTGGAAAAAATACTATAAGGAATGGCTATGTTTTTGAAGCCTTGACGGCACGCCCCCAACCAGAATCTGATCCCGTGCACCCCGGGGAATTACAACCACTTTGTATAGTTAAGTTAAATCATTCAAACTCGTCTAGAATGACAAGTGAACAGCCCTTCACACTGAAAGGGAGATCAAGCAGAATCTCAAAAGTTATAGCAACGCTTTTCCAACCATTTTGATCGATGACCGTTCAACAAATTGTTCTCACAATGATCAGTGGGCCTACCAAGTTTGTAAATTGAAAGCAACCTCACACGTGCCCCTATTTGACCCCATAGGAATAAAATCCTTTACGATTTTAGAATCAAATGGAGAAGTTTACCTGAACTTACCAGGTCGATAGGAGGTTCGTCCATTCTTCTACTAATTGTTTCCACCATCTGGTATCACATCACTGTATTTGTTACATAGCTGCGATTCGTTCCTTCAAAAATACATCCAGTACAAAATTGTCATGGCTCACAAAAACATGGAGTCAGACCGAGGCAGGAGGATTCCATGAATGAAGGGGAAGTCCTATCGCTTAGTGGTTGATTGACTGAGGAAGTCCTACTTTAAGATTCTAAAGTTTCACTTTGGGTTGTCGCTTTTCGCTTTGGAGTTTCATTTTGGGGTTTCACTTTGAAGTTTCTGTTTGGGGTTTCACTTTAAGGATTCAATTTAGGGTTTCACTTTGGGGTTTCACTTTGGAGTTACGCTTTGTCTTCTGGGGTTTTCACTTCAGGGTTTCAATTAGTCAAAGTTAGTTTAAGGTTGTCATTTTGATGTTTCTTGTAGGGTTTCAATTTGTCAAAATCACTTCTTTCCTATCAAAATCGAGTTTTGGCCTTGATGACACTTCATACTTATTGATAATATCTTTTCAAACATCACAGACAACGAAACCGTAAGTGGTAACATTATGACCCAAATAACAGATCATTTCCCACAATTTCTGATTATAAAGCAAGCAGGTTTGTCCTATAAGAATTGTACACATTTTAATCATAATTTCTCCAAACTCAATGAAGAAAATCTTCTAAATGACTTTGCAAGTCTTGACCAAAGCTACAAGAATGACAGTAATTCAGATGTAAATACTAAACTCGATAGATTTTTATCCAGTCTTGATGAATTAGTTAAAAATCATGCTCCACTAAAGAAACGTCTCAGAGAAAGATGTTAAATTTAGGAATAAACCATGGATTAATGGCAGAATACAAAAAATGATGCATATAAGAGATAAGATACTGATAAAGCTAAAAAGGAATAATGACCAGTCTGTTTTAGATCTTTATAAAAAGTTTAGAAATCGGGTTACAGAATCCGAGAGAAAGTAAAGCTAGCTATTTCTACAATTCCTTTAAAAAAACAGTAACAACATGAAACAATTGTGGTCAGGGATTAAATCAATTATAAGCATTAGAAAGTCAAGCAATATTAATGTGATAAATAAACTTAAAGATTCAAATGGTGTCATTAAATCAGATCCTGCTGTTTTTGCTAACATCTTTAATAAGTACTTTGTCACAGTTTCTTGTGATATCACTAAAAATATCCCAAGATCTAACAAGTCCCCCATTAATTTCATGGGTGATAGAGTTCAAAACTCTTTCTTCGCTACACCTTCTTTCCCAGTTGAAATATCTGACGTAATTTCGCTCCTAAAGTCTGGAAAGTCATTGGGCTCTAACAGTACTCCTACTAAAATATTGAAGCTTCTTTCTCCTTTAATATCTTCTCCATTACTATACCACAAATTATAAATGAATCATTCCAATCTGGGATATTTCCAGAAAAGATGAAGCTTACCAAAGTAATCCCACTCTTCAAAAAAGGTTGTCCCCTTACAGCATCAAACTACCGACCAATTTCACTTCTCTCAGTCTAAGTGAAATTATAGAACAGGTGATGTATGAGCATCTCTACAATTTCCTTGTCAAATAGGAGATTCTATATTCATTGCAATTTGGATTTCGTGCCCATCACTCTATTAATCATGCCCTGGTTAGTCTAACAGAAGCCATCAAGAACTCATTAGACAATAGGAAATTTGGTTGTGGAATTTTCCTTGATTTGCAAAAGGCATTTGACACAGTTAATCATGGCACTCTTTTAATGAAACTTGAACATTATGGAATCAGAGGAATTAGTTTGAATTAGTTTAAGTTTAGTTCATTATTAGTTTATTAGTTTATTATTAGTTATTAGTTTAAGAGGAATTGGTTTATATAAATCATATCTGTCAGATAGAAAGCAGTATGTCTCTGTGAATGGATCTAACTCAAGTTTCTGTATGTTACCTGCGGAGTACCATAGGGCTCTGTCCATGATTTACCACATGCAAGTTCAAAATTAGCCTTTTACTTATTTGCAGATGATACCAACATCTACTATGAATCTGTAAATCTTGACCTGCTTCAAAAGTGGTAGACAAAGAATTGAAAAAAGTGAAAATGTGGCTTGATATAAATCAACTTGCTCTGAATATAGATAAACTAATTTTATCATTTTATCATTGTATCACGCTGCATTAAAAAAGCTTAAAGCAAAACCTAAAGCCATCAGTTGGGGTATTAAAGACATAAACGGAGCCGTTCTAACCAACAAAGATAAGATTCTTGAACGCTGGGCAAAGTTTTATGAAGAACTTTATTTCGACCACCAAAACCAAATCGCTATTGATGATTCCACTTCTGATGAAATTCAGCCGATCTTAAAAGATGAGATATCCTCTGCCATCAACAACCTGAAAAATGAGAAAAGCCCAGGCCTAGATAATATCTACTCTGAGTATATCAAATCTGGCGGCGAACACCTCATCAATGCACTGCACCATCTTTTCAATTGCATCTTAACAACAGGAAAAATACCACAACTTTTCAAAGAAGCTCTCATTGTTGTGATCTACAAGAAAGGTAGTCGACTTGATTGTGGCAATTATCGCCCGATAAGCCTACTAAGCCATGTTTACAAGCTCTTCGTTAATATAATTGCAACCCGAACCAAAGCAGACCTGTATGCGTCTTTTCCTGAGACACAAGCTGCATACCAACCTGGCAGAGGAACTATCGAGCAAATATTAGCCCTAGAACAAATCATCATCGAAAATTCCATAGAATTTAACAATCCTGTCCATAATACGTTCATTGATTTTACGAAAGCCTTTGACAGTGTCAAACTTTCCAGCTTATGGATGCTACTAGATAAAACATCAATCAACAAAAAATACATCAACCTTCTGAAACAATCTTATGAGAACTCAAAGGCATATATCAAAACAGATATCGGAACGTCACGTTGCGTTGACATTCTGAAAGGAGTTAAACAAGGTGATGTGCTTTCTGCTATTCTATTCTGCATCGTCATCGCAGCACTCGTGCTTCAAGTTGAAAATGAATGTACATCTGGCTTCTCGATTGGTGGTCACACTCTTTCCAATCTGAGTTATGCAGATGACATCGCCGTTATAAGTAACTCGCGTTGCGAACTACAAATTTACCTCCATCTCCTAGCTAAATATGCAGCCGAAGTCGGCTTGAAAATTAATGTTTCCAAAACCAAGTGCATGACAACCGATAAGATCAACACAAACCTCCATCTTACCATTGATAACAATGAAATCTCTCAAGTAACTGAATTTATCTACCTGGGACATAACCTCTCCTCGAAAAATGACGGACTTGTCGCCGTCCAACATCGCATTGGCCTAGGATGGGCCGCCTTTAACAAGAATAAAGCAGTGCTAACATCGAAAAGAGTATCATATCATCTAAAATCGAAGATCTTCAACACCTACGTGATACCGGTTGTACTCTATGGATTAGAGTGTGTTAACTGGACCTCGAAATCCTTACAAAAACTTGTCGTTTTCCAAAATCATATGATGAGATTCATGACAAACAAAAGACTGTCTGATCATATGCGAATCGAAGACCTTCTGCGCACAACAAAGCTCACTCCCATCACATCCACGATTAAATCTAAGGTCTTGAAGCTCTACGGTCACACCAAACGCTCTACGCAAGGCGTAAGCAGAATCTGCCTAGAAGGAATGATAGAAGGAAGCAGAAGCAGAGGAAGGCAACCAAAACGTTGGCGTGACAACATTAGCCTTTGGACAGGACGAAACCTGATGTCGCTGAACACTGCTGTCAAAGACCGAAATCTATGGAGACAGTTAGCACATGTTGATGCGCAATCTGCCGAAGGCGGAGAAGGCGAATTATGATGAATTTTATCATTTTTAAGTCACCTCAGCATTCTTGCCCTGTATTAGTTAGTATTAAAATTGGTAACCTTCCAATCAGAAAGACCTGTTATATCAAATTTCTTGGCCAAGAAATTTGACATAACAGGTCTTTCACTGTTCTTTTGGATGAAAATCTGTCATGGAAATATCACCTGACAGAACTTTCCAAAAAAATTGGCTAGAACTTGTGGCATCTTCTTCAAAGATAGACACTTTTTACCCATTAACATTTTGATTTGTCTTTATAATTCTCTATTTTCACCCTTCCTGCAGTATGGTATATTAGTTTGGGGTCTTACTTAGCATAGGTTCCAAATCTTTAAATCTACGAAAAAAGGCGGGTGTAAAATTCAGTAACCTATTTCTTTGATCTGAATGACTTGAAGGAAACTTTAGCCATTTTCCTAAGATTCTACCGTTGGACTTTTCAGAAATCTTCATTATTTGTTGAAATTACAGCTTATTTTATATTTCAGCTCATTTTTATGATGTGACATCATCAAATTTCCAAATCATAAACCAGAAGAGTGAGAGAGTTTTGCTTGATACCATATCGTAGGCATCCTAAAACAATGGTTTTCTCTAAAATCATTTGATTTTTCGTTAAGGGGTTTAGAAATTACAGTACGATAGTTTAAAGTTTTTTTCGAAAATTTTCTTGAATTCTTAACAAAGAAGAAAAACACTGTAATTCTGAAAATATTGAAGATTTCAGAAAAGTCCGACGGCAGATTTACTGTGAAATAGTTCAGTTTCTTCGAAGTCATTCAGTTCAAAGAAATAGATCATTGAATTTTACACCAAGCTTTTTAAAGATTTGAAACCTATGCTGTCTTACTTACGAGAATTATCTCAATCCTGTGTTTTTGTTACAGAAGAGGGTTATAAAGGCAATTTCATTTCAAAACTTTACTTCCCCTTCCTCTCCAATCCTTTCTGGCTTGAAGATTTTAAAGCTGCATGACCTTCTTCAGCTGAAATTGTTATGTTTTGTTTATGATTGTCAATAAATTTCTCCCTCCTGTTTTCATTCTTTCTTTGAATTAGTTGAATCTGTTCATCCACATCATACACGGCAAGCGACTAATAATGATAATTTTCTAAATCAGCAAAGACCGTTCAATATGGTCTTAGGTCAGTTTGTTACTTTGGAGCAAAATGCTGGAATAACATTCCCTCAGAGCTAAAAAGTTCACCTTCTGCTTATATTTTTCGTCATAAGCTTAAAACTTTTTCTTTGAAAACAATTACAGATCATAAAAGGTCCCCATTCAACCTCCGTCAAAATTCGGTCTAGGTAAATTTTTCAGAGAATTTTTGAGATTTTTAAAAGACTTATCTGATCAGTCATAAATAGTGAGTGCTCAGGAGGATGCTCACTGGAATATGACCATTTGTCCAGATAATCAATAGTCTTTTGAACAACATCCTGGTTGAAATATTATTGACATGGTGATAAAGACTTCTCTGATGACATCAACAAAACTATTCTTGAGCTTACTATCAAATTTATCAACGAAACCGGTCAGTTTGATTAGGCTATGTACAAAGCAACCACCAAGTTCCTTTGCGTAAATGTTATTTCTTTTTCCTTTGTAAATTCTATTTCATATTGGATGTCAGACTTTATCCAACTTGATCCCTTAACCAGTCTGCACTCGTGACTCTTTAAATTTCTTTCCAACCCTGATCTGACATCCAATGTGAAACAGAAGCAAGGACAGTATTCTTTGGCCTTTAATTGTGTGTGGAGTACAGTTAGTTGTATGTAAGGTATAGTTGCGTGTCTTTATGTTCAGGCTCTGGGTAGTCGTGTCCTTCGCTCCCCTTTGCATCATTCCTGTAGTATTGTATAGTAGCTAGATAGGTATAGTAGAATGTAAAATTTGTTGTAAATTTCTTATATGAATAGAAAAAAAGCCACTGGCCGGGGCTGACCGGGACTGTCAAAATAAATGAAAAAGTTCTGATGGCCAAGGCCCATTTGTAGATGGCCAGGGCTGGCAAAATAAGTGCAAAAGTTCTGTAAATGCCCTGGCCAGTACCCCCAGCCTGCCCTGGCCACTGGCCGGGGCGCGGGCACCCTCCTCTTTCTTGTTTGGTAAATTTTCCAACTTTGATCACATTGGGAAGGGGCAGTTGATCCAAATCCCTTATTCTTTCTGCCTTAAAGAACATGTAAGCTCTTTACCTCTCAGAGGTATGCTAAATTAAGCAGCCCTGGCAAATCAGATCACAAATACACTTGTAGATGGCTGGGGCTGGCAAAATAAATGGAAAAGTTCTGGAAATGCCCCGGCCAGTAGCCTCGGCCTGCCCCGGCCACTGGCCAGGGCGCGGGCACCCTCCTGAGTGCTCTCTCCTCGATCAGCCTAGCTACTGAGCGAGCTCCTCCTAAAGAAATTCCCACATGCCATTCCCTTGTCTTCATGATATGATCACATTTTCTTTTAGATTTCTACTGTATTATCTGTCTTGTATTACTTATTTTTTTATGTTGTATTTAATTGTATTTAACTTTGTCATTTGGGATTGTATGTAGAGGAATGTTAAAATTATATGAAACTGAACTGAACTGAACTGAACTGAGCCCCTTTCTGAACCATGTGCCGGTAAAAAGCACTATAATGTCCACAGAACAACATTCAGATTCAGCTCCAGAACAACATTCAGATTCAGAACAAGATTCGCAATTTTCCAATTTATCATCTAATACCAACGTAACAAAGATACTTATTGGAGAAATAAACAAATTTACAATAGACTTGACTATGCTCTATTTTATGGTGAATTTTGCAAATTTACATGAAGTAGTGTGCACATGCATTGAAGGCAGTTGTTGGTTGTTGGAGCAAGGATGCAGTGGCCTTATCTTCTGCCCCATCTTGTCTTTGATAATATTACAATACTTATTGGAAAAATAAACAAATTTGACCATAGATTTGACTTTACTCTATTTTATGGTGATTTTTGTAAATTTTTGTCATGCGTGGGTTTGACTGGAAAACGAGGAATAGGTTAAGCTGTGGAAAACGTCTAATAGGTTAGGTCCCCTTCACCCTGACCAAAGTTGAAATTCAAACACAATCCAAGGGAAAATTCATTCTCCATTTTTCTTTATGTAATACTATTTAGCCCTTCAGTAGATTAAAATATAGAAAGATACACTTGCCGAAATTCGTCAGCTACCGATACTAGATCGTTTCAAAAGAAAGTTGAAACACATCTGAACAGCTATGCTTGACTCCCTGGAAGAGCAGCAATGACTTGAAGGCTTTTATTCTTAAGTTTTGTGTCAATATAAATAGAACCCAGATATTTTAATTTACTGAAGGAATAATTTGTCTATAAATAGTATTACATAAAAGTAAAATGGAGAATGAAGTTTGCCTTTTATTGCAATGTAAACTTGGAACCAGCTGTAAATTTGAATAATTTTCCAATCAAATTGTAGCCTTATCATATATCATCCATACCATAAATGACTCCCTCCCCCCTCCTCCTTGGGAGGAAGGCAGCAATAAGTGTTCCCTAGCTTTTTAGTATTGTCTAGGCAAGGAATAGAATATTTTGTAGTCTTGCAAATCTCTTTGCCCAGGGCACAGACATAGGAACAGAGGGCCACTGGGGGACATGCCCCCAAGATTTGGCAATAAACAAAGACATGCCCTTTTCTTTTTAGAAAATGCCCTTTTTTCTATAGGAAAAAGTGCCCTTGAAGCATCCTGCCCCTAAGTTTGAGATGCTCCCTACGTCCTTGGCCCAGGGGGCTTTATAGCATTTTAAAGGATAATTTGCCATGGCTAGGGTACTCTGCATCAACTCAATTTGATTTCAAGTGTAAAACTGGACCCACAAATACCCTGGATGCTACATACTATATCCAACAATAAATCCAGACTATTAGGAACCAAAACACTGTAAAGTGAATGATCCAAAAATATGACTCTTGCACAAACCTTACAACCAAGAAAGTAACCTGGGTACCCTATCCTAGACATATGGGAGTACATTATTCCCCTGGACCCTTAGCCAAATTCACAAAATATGTAGATTTGCTGTAATATGAGGTCCTTGTGTAGATGAAACTTGATCTAATTTTTAAAGATGTTTATGAAATATGGTGTCCAATCTGAACTTGTGAGTTTATGACAAAACTTAATACTTTCTCCTATCATTCCTTGTAGCAAGACGCTGCCTCTCATTCACTTGGCTGCAGAAGCTGTAAACAGTTTTAATGAAGAAAACAGGAATTCACAAGACATCAAAAAATTTCTGAATCATTCTTCAGACTTCTTGAGCAAGAAACAATACAAATATGAGCAAGGCCTCTACAGGAGGATGTCACAATAGAGCATCTTGAAATATTTACCATCAATATGATATGTGTGCAAATAAAAATATATGAATATAGAAGCTGAATTTGTATGAAATTCTTGATGTGAAATACAATGTAATAAGATATATAACATTAGAAAGTAGTATATACATCATTTAATACATATCGAAACAAGCAAACTTCTAAAGTCTGCTCTAGGAAAGGAAGCCTGATTGTTGTTTTTTCATTTGAATCTTGTAGTATTTAGATCGACAGCAAATACTTAATAAGTCATCACAAGTTCAGTCATCAAGAGAATCGTCAAAAGTTCTTCTTGTTGTATGTAGTGCATACAACGATAAACAACCAATTTTAGTAAAATATAATTACTCTGATATTAAATGAATCCAGTGTTCATCGCATAGTTTGATGGAGGGCTCTGTTTGAAACATTGTGTGTTATTCGATTCATATCAAAGTGCTTGTATTTTCCTTCATTTAATTGTTTATACCTGTATTACCAATCAACCATCATCTTCCAACCCTTCAGCTCTGTGCCTGGAGATCCGTTCCTGTTGTATGAACCTACTGGCAATGAGATAGATTTGTTGTTGCTAAGCCATCTATGGCCAAGCAACTCCCTTCAAGAACCTGCAAAAATGATGTAACAAGTTAAGACCCACAGGATGCCTGTACAGTGTAGTAGGATAATAAAATTTTTTCGCCATCTATTTTAACAGAAAAGATGACTTGGTATGAAATAGGATCTTAAATAATTGTGATACTATAATATGAGAGTGGCAAACAAGTAATAAGAGACAGGAAATGAGTGAAAAGGGAGTAAAAGACCTCAAGAATTCCCCTTGTCAAAATAAATAGTCTAAGTCTTGATTTCCCAGTATACACCACTTTAATTAAGCAGCCTCGTTTTGGAAATTTGTCAAAATCTCTCCCGATTGTTCATATGAAAATTTTGAGCGCAGATTCGGATTTAGCACCCAAACTTTAGTCCTGTTACATGTTTTTAAACTGCTAGCAATTGTGATGTTGATTTTATAACAATGTAAAGTTCAACGATTTATAAGGGATTTGACCGTGAACAGTCGCTCGGGGTGAAACTTTACACCCGAGTCATTTTTCACGGTCAAATCCCTTACAGATTTTCAAACTTTAAATTGTCATAAAATTAACACGACGACCATTAGCAAGGTGAAAACTGGTGGTCAGACTAAAGTTTTAGTGCTAAACCTTAATTTGGCCTCTAAAATTTCATGTGACAGAATCTTGAAAAATTGCCAAAATGGGGCTGTTAATTAAAGTGGTGTATTGGTCTTTCCTAATTTTTTAGCAATCTGGGGTTGAGTTTCTTATTAGCAGTTTCTTACAAAAAAGATACTCACTGAGGTGAAATGTGGCTGAATTTTCCTTTAATAAGTAAAAGACGAAAGTTGAAAATACAAATGTTGCAAGTAGTAATGAAATGTCCATGTTTACATAATCCATAGAAGATTTTTCGAAACATGCATCCGATACAGAAAACGTTTCAGCCCTATCAAAATTTGCCAGAACGAATTTGTGCTGAAAGATACTTTTGTTTTGGTCGGAAGTAGGAAGGCCTTTCACAATTGCACAGAAAGCGTGTCAAGCTACTGAACTTCTGAGCTGAGCAGCTCAGAATCAATTTAATTCAAAAGTTACTCACCAAGATCCAACTGAGAATGTACCATTGAGTCGCCTCACTAGAATTTCATTTCCTTGTCTTTCCTCGCCCATCCTGTAATAGTTTCTCAACCAATTCTTATCGGGACGGGTTTCCCCATGTACGGCCTATTGATCTCAGCATCGTCACTATGACTGCTGTAGAAACTGCACCTACAAGCCCTTCGATTCCTTCCTCAAAGCTCACCAGACTTTCGTTTCCAGCATCCTTTTGCTGTGCTCCTGAGTCTGATCTCAATTAGATGAAGTCAATTGCATTTTATATAGGTTCACTTGCTTGCACACTGCCTATCGACTTGCATTTTGTATTTGCTGGAGAGTGTGACTGTAAGGCTTTTGTGTATGAAAGCAAGAATCCTTCCGGAGTCTACGTCACACATTGGTTCGACCCAGACTCCCATGTTGCGCAACGTCTAGCAGAGTGGAGCATCTTTGGACCCTTCTTTCAAGGGTATATCATAGTTTTAAGTTTGCAAGAGTATTGAAAGTTCGTCATACACATCCTTAGCTTCAATTTGATTCGATTTGTAGAAAAAATTTTTTTCGACCTGATAGGCACTTTAAAGGAATGTAGGTAAACTATACATCATCCGATGCACAATTTGGGGATTCTAACCATATCAAAACTATTGGCAAATATTGTAAAATGATATTTTCTAGGCAAATTTATTGCTTAAAAGAGTGCACCACCTTCAAAAGCTATTTTGTACCCTTGCGTTTGAGGTAACAGAATCTGACTTACATCGGCAGGAAGTGCAAATCCAAAGCTTTAAAACTGTGTCTGGAATTTTTCAAATTCCTTCTCACTTTGAAACTATATATATGCTGTCAAAAATTAGCAATTGATTTTTCTGCCCTCCCACAGTTGTATTTGGCTATAAAAGACGGACCAGGACACATACAAAGAATTTGGGACACACTTTCCAAGCTCCAAGTCTGTCGTAGCCATGTTCAAATTTTCTGGCGATTCGATTGGCTAAAAGGGTACAAAATAGCTTTTTTGTACCTGTACCTCGTGGATTTGCAAGTCCTGAGAAAAATGGAGTTTACTGATCTGCAGTAGTAAAGTATACATCAGGACCACATAAACCACACTAATTCGGATCAAGCCATGTAGGCTTAAAAATCAATTGGAGTCTTCAAATAATTACCCTATAAACTCAAAGATACAAGAACACCCAGTGCTATTGCACACAGACCACAAGGACTTTGGGATTATCGGCTTAACAGGTCAAGGGATTAGGTACCAATTATGAAGACCATAAAGGAAAACATTGATTGAAAAATTATGGAAACCTTCGTTTACATGAAATTTCTTCCATTTTTAAAACTTTTGTTAGCTTCAACAGCTAACAGAACATGAAGACATCGAAAAAAAGGATGTTTTCACCCAAAAAACTTTTACCGTAACCTTAACCTATTCCTCGTTTTCCAGTCAAACCCATGCACGACAAAAACTTACAAAAATCACTATAAAATAGAGAGAAGTTGAATCTATGGTCAAATTTGTTCATTTTTCCAATAAGTATCTTTGTTACGTCAGTATAAGATGATTTGTGTAGAGAAGGTTGTCGTGGATTTTGGAAAAATATCGACTTTGATCAGGCCCGCCCGGCCTATTCCTCGTTTTCCAGCCAAACCCGCGCAAGATAGAAATTTGGAAAAATCACCATAAAATAGAGCTTAGTCAAATCTGTGATCAAATTTGTTTATTTTTCCAATAAGTATCTCTGTTACGTCGGTAGTATTAGATATAAATTGGAAAATTGCGAATCTTGTTCTGAATCTGAATGTTGTTCTGGAGCTGAATCTGAATGTTGTTCTGTGGACATTATAGATAGTGTTACACTGTAAAAAGCCTGTCCACCACTGTAAAAATGGTACATACCAAGTAAAGAGTGCTGTCGTTTTGGAATGATAAGTGTGGGAAGTCTTTCACGACTACGTCTCCCGCTGCTTCTCGCTTCTGGTCCTTGCCTTTGCCATCTTCCTCTGTATTTGTAAGTTCGCTACTGCACAATCTTCCCGCATTCTGCTCCAAAGCAGGCTGTTTAGAGGCAATATTATTCTGAAAGCCATAACTAAACCAGAGGATATTTGGTTGTGGCAGCTTCCCTCCCTTGATTTCCATCTCGAAAGTCAAACATGCATCCTGAAGTTGCTTTGAAAACTGTGCAAACAAATCTCTACATTCCAATACATCACGCTGGAAGTCCAACTTCTTCATCGCGTACGAATTTTGCAGCACCTCTTCTACCTCCTCCATCATAAACATCAATGTGAAGCAGCGATTTCATAGAGTAAAAATGTGCAGCAAACAGTAGTGAGCTCAGCTTGTCGCGCCGTTTATAACCAATACTAACTGTCTTTTCCGTTAAGTTTGAATTTGAATGGCTATGTGGCATGGGCGCCAAAACAGCTAGCCTCACTATAGACTGATGATATGGCCGTAGTTATCGCTATTGAAAGACTGCCGGACCTTCTAACTACGACTCATAATCAAGCGTCATTATATTGAAAATGCTATTCTTGCCTCGTTTTCGATTAGGAAGCCAATGCGGAGGAGGCTTCGTCATCAATCAATCGAAATTCGAACAAGAAAAGCATACAACAAAAGCTTATATTTGGAATAGCAGCCTTCGCCACAACAAAGCAAGAAGATGAAAGATTTGAGAAGATAGTTAGAAAAATTATCAGAAATTTCGCGAATCTTCCTAATAGCACTCCGAAAGTTGTACTGTATAATGAATTTGGAATACTACCAGCAGTTGAGCAAATAAATAAAAGGAAATCAATGATGTGGCATAAAATGAACGAAGAAAAATCGAATCAAACGATAAAAGCTGCAGTAAAAGAGCAGGTAGAATAGTAGTAGGCCAGCCAGATACATGAGACTTGAGAGAAAAGCAGCATCAGCAATCAGCAATAATGAGAGCCAGATCAGGCCAACTAGATCCAATGCCTCGTAAACCATATTGGAAAACGAAATGGAGATGTGCATTTTGTCTAGAAAAAGAACAATCCAAGAGACATTATGTGCTTTCTTGTAAAGGTACACAAAGATTTTTTGCAGATAAAGATGACAGAAAAAAGACGTCAGACGTCGCAGAGATTGATAGAGCTAAAAGGAACAGAAGAAGAGATTATAACACTAGGGGGAAAGATGAAGAAAATTTATAAACACATCTGTGAGCAAGCAGACTGAAGAAGAAAAAAAAACATCCAGCACATCAGAAACGATAGTGCCCTCGTGTGACGTCCGAGGACTTGGAACTCAATAATAATAATAACAATAATGGCGATGGTGGAGTTGGGATGAGATGGATTATGCAGTTGTATTTCTTCTGTGGGAAAAAGGGGCAAAAATAGTTGCCGTAGATGCCCTCGAAAAGTTGCAAACGGTAAGTTAATTTCTGTATTCATTTAATCTTGCTTTTTTGAGTGTGCTTTGATATGCGGTCGTCGTTCGAGTTGTGACTTTAATTTCCCCAGAACAAGATTCACATTCAGATTCAGAACAAGATTCAGATTCGCAAAAATCTCATAATGTATCAACAATAATGTAAAAAGTTAGCATCTTACACAAAGCAAAACCAATTTACTGATTAGAACACTCCATTAGCTTTATTTTAAGGGGTCATTCAATTTCAAATATCAGGGGGGCTTTCCAGGAAAACAGGGAACATGTACCAATGTCCCCAAAATCTAACTACGTCCTGGCAAAATGACCCTCAGCTGCCATAAAAAAAACTGTTAAATTTCTTGATCAAAACCAATTTACTAATTATAGCTGTCCATTAGCTTCATTTTAAGGGGTCATAAAATTTCATACCTTTAGGGGGCTTTCCAGGAAAATGGGGAATATGTCCAAAAGTGTCCAAACATCAAGCACATTCATGTAAGTCTACCCCCGCCTGTCACCTCCAAAACAGTAAAATGATTCCATTAAAACCAATTTACTGATTAGAGCTGTCCATTAGCTTCATTTTAAGGGGTCATACAATTTCATACCTCTAGGGGGCTTTCCAGGAAAACGGGGAATATGTCCCACAGTGTCCAAACATCAAGCACATTCATGTAAGTCTACCCCCGCCTGTCACCTCCAGAACAGTAAAATGTTTCAATCAAAACCAATTTACTGATTAGAGATGACAATTAGCTTCATTTTAAGGGGTCATGCAATTTCATACCTCTAGGGGGCTTTCCAGGAAAACGGGGAATATGTCCCAAAGTGTCCAAACATCAAGCACATTCATGTAAGTCTACCCCCGCCTGTCATCTCAGAACAGTAAGATGATTCCATTAAAACCAATTTACTGATTAGAGCTGTCCATTAGCTTCATTTTAAGGGGTCATACAATTTCATACCTCTAGGGGGCTTTACAGGAAAACAGGGAATATGTCCCAAATTGTCCAAACATCAAGCACATTCATGTAAGTCTACCCCTGCCTGTCACCTCCTGAACAGTAAAATGTTTCAATCAAAACAAATTTACTGATTAGAGCTGACAATTAGCTTCATTTTAAGGGGTCATACAATTTCATACCTCTAGGGGGCTTTACAGGAAAACAGGGAATATGTCCCAAAGTGTCCAAACATCAAGCACATTCATGTAAGTCTACCCCCGCCTGTCACCTCCTGAACAGTAAAATGTTTCAATCAAAACAAATTTACTGATTAGAGCTGACAATTAGCTTCTTTTTAAGGGGTCATACAATTTCATACCTCTGGGGGGCTTTCCAGGAAAACGGGGAATATGTCCCAAAGTGTCCAAACATCAAGCACATTCATGTAAGTCTACCCCCGCCTGTCATCTCAGAACAGTAAAATGATTCCATTAAAACCCATTTACTGATTAGAGCTGTCCATTAGCTTCATTTTAAGGGGTCATACAATTTCATACCTCTTGGGGGGGTTTTCCAGGAAAACGGGGAATATGTCTCAAAGTGTCCAAATATCGAGCACATTCATTTAACTCTAGCCCAGTCTGTCATCTCAGAACGGTAAAATATTTCAATCAAAACCAATTTACCGATTGGAGCTGTCCATTAGCTTTATTCTAAGGGGTCATTCAATTTCATACCTCTGGGGGGCTTTACAGGAAAACGGGAAATATGTACCAAAGAGTTCAAACATCAAGCACATTTATTTAACTTTACTCCCGTTTGTCATCTGAGAATAGTAAAATTTTTCAATCAAAACCAATTTACTGATTAGAGTTGTTCATTAGCTTTATTATAAGGGTTTATATAATTTCATACCTTTAGGGGGCTTGCCTGGAAAACAGGGAATTTGTCCTTAAATGTACAAAATGTAACTGCATCCTAGAAGAACTACTCCCATCTGCCGTCCAAAAACTGTAAAATTTCTTTATCGAAACTAATTTACTGATGAAAGCAATCTGTTGCCTTCCCCTTTAGGGGTCATAGAATTATATATGTCTGGTGGGCACTTTCCACGAAAAAAAGGGAATATATATGTCCTTAATAGATGATTCCGCAAAAGATGGCGAACCTCATTTCACGCAATGCATGATAGGAATATGCCCCCTAGTAACGCATAGCTACCAAAACTTACAACTGCAGCATAAAATCTTGACCGCAGCTAAGATAGATTTAGGCCGTCGCGACTTCATCGTGAAATCTATACTCTCATAAGCCTTCGCTAGCAATAATTTACAGTTTGTCTTCCAACAATATCAAGATGTAGATGGCCAGCTATTTTCGTTGTTTCGTTAAGATTTCAAGAAGATTTTGACCTTGTTTATATAACTGATTGAAGTGGAGAATTGTTGAAGAGACCCTGGATAAGAAAGTTCTAACAAGATTCGAAAAAAGAATGAAATAATGTAAATTCTTTTCTCTTGAGATTTGCACAACATAAGTATTGCACTGGCTTCAGTTCACTCGACCAAACACAACGTTCAAACTCTTTAACTTTCTTTCAGAGTTCTCATTCTTTTGAGATTTTTCTCCGCCAAGTCTGCCTACTGTTAACTCTACTGTTTTCAGAATTTGCATCCTTTGGTAGGAGAGGTATTTATCTGGGAAGTCTACCGTTTTCAGAAGACTTCGCAGACTTCAGGTGTCCAAAAGAATATGCGTGGATTTTACGATAAAGTTGAGATGCGGCGGCCTAAGTTTATCGTAGCTGTGGTAAAGATTTTATGCAGCAGTCGTAAATTTTGGTAGCTATGCGTTGCTAGGGGGCATATTCCTATCATGCATTGCGTGAAATGAGGTCCGCCATCTTTTCCGGAATCGTCTATTGTACAAAATGTAACTACATCCTATCAAAATTACTCCCATCTGCTATCCGAAATTGTAAAATTTCTTTATCTAAACCAATTTACTGATTACAGTAGATCAGTCTATTACCGTACCTTCCCAATTAAGGGTCATAGAATTTAATACCTCTAGGGGCTTCCCAGGAAAACAGGAAATATGTCTTAAAGTATGCAAACTGTAGCTTCCTCATAGTAAAATTACCCGCATCTGACATCAGAAAACGGCATAGCCTTCTTTTGAGGGAGCATATAATTTTATACTGTGGGAGTCTTGGCAGGGAAAGGGAGAATATTTTCTAAAGTATACAAACTGAAAAGTGCTTCTTTGTCTATTTACCCTTTCTATTGCCTCAAACAGTAAAATTTTCCAATCAAAACTAATTACATGGTATGTAAGAAGGATGGTCAGTGATGATTCAATCTAAGTTCAGCTCAGTCTGGATTTCTATCAACAATGGAAAGGAATCTTGCACTTCCTCTTTTGCATATGTTGCCAGCAATGTTGCCACCATTTTCTGTGGGCTTATGTCCCTGCTTAACTGGCACGGTTTCTTTCACACTCCGTGCATTAGCACATATTCCCCTCTTTTCCTGGAAAGCCCTCTGGAGGTATGAAATTGTATAACCCCTAAAAGGGGAGGCTAATAGACTGTTCTAAGCAGTAAATTCGTTTTGATAAAGAAGCCTATAGTCAGTCTTTGGATAGCAGATCGGGGTAACTTACTTGGTTGCGGTTAGATTTTGTACACTTTCTACACAAGGACATATTCCCTGTTTGATTGGAAAACCCCCCAGAGGTATAAAATTGTATAACTCCTCAAAGGGAAGCTAATAAACTGCTGTAATCAGTAAATTTGCTTTGATGGAAGACTGGGTAATTTTACCAGGACGAAGAAACAGTTTGTACACTTTTGGACATATTCCCCGTTTTCTTGGAGAGCCCCCAGGGGGTATGAAATTGTATGACCCCTTAAAATGAAGCTAATGGACAGCTCTAATCAGTAAATTGGTTTTAATGGAATCATTTTACTGTTCTGAGATGACAGGCGGGGGTAGACTTACATGAATGTGCTTGATGTTTGGACACTTTGGGACATATTCCCCGTTTTCCTGGAAAGCCTCCTAGAGGTATGAAATTGTATGACCCCTTAAAATGAAGCTAATGGACAGCTCTAATCAGTAAATTGGTTTTAATGGAATCATTTTACTGTTCTGAGATGACAGGCGGGGCTAGACTTACATGAATGTGCTTGATGTTTGGGCACTTTAGGACATATTCCCCGTTTTCCTGGAAAGCCCCCTAGAGGTATGAAATTGTATGACCCCTTAAAATTAAGCTAATTGTCATCTCTAATCAGTAAATTGGTTTTGATTGAAACATTTTACTGTTCTGGAGGTGACAGGCGGGGGTAGACTTACATGAATGTGCTTGATGTTTGGACACTGTGGGACATATTCCCCGTTTTCCTGGAAAGCCCCCTAGAGGTATGAAATCGTATGACCCCTTAAAATGAAGCTAATGGACAGCTCTAATCAGTAAATTGGTTTTAATGGAATCATTTTACTGTTCTGGAGGTGACAGGCGGGGGTAGACTTACATGAATGTGCTTGATGTTTGGACACTTTGGGACATATTCCCCATTTTCCTGGAAAGCCCCCTAAAGGTATGAAATTGTATGACCCCTTAAAATGAAGCTAATGGACAGCTATAATTAGTAAATTGGTTTTGATCAAGAAATTTAACAGTTTTTTTATGGCAACTGAGGGTCATTTTGCCAGGACGTAGTTAGATTTTGGGGACATTGGTACATGTTCCCCGTTTTCCTGGAAAGCCCCCCTGATATTTGAAATTGAATGAACCCTTGAAATAAAGCTAATGGAGTGTTCTAATCAGTAAATTGGTTTTGCTTTGTGTAAGATGCTAACTTTTTACGTTATTGTTGATACATTATGAGATTTTTGCGAATCTGAATCTTGTTCTGAATCTGAATGTGAATCTTGTTCCGGGGAAATTGAAGTCGAGTTGTGTCAGTCCTACCTATTATTAGCTTTTCACAGGTAACACAGAATAGAAATTGGTCAGCTAATTGCTGCACTAGTGAAATTGGCCAATTCATCTTGAAATTCATCTTGGGTGACAATTGGTCACCTAAGTTCACATGCAAGGAATTGTACAGCAATAAAGTGAAATTGGTTGTGAAATTGGCTGTGAGATTACCTCTACTGAATGAGTGAAATTGGTCAAACAATTTCACTAGGATGAAAGTGTCTATAAAATAGGCCATTCCTGTCAATACCCTGGTAAAAATTTCTTTGGGATCCTATAAAATCCTGATAGAATCTTGCTTCAAGATCCTAAGTGATATTCGGTGCAATGAGTGATATTTGGCGCAATAAGTGACATTCAGCGCAATAACTTGTATTTGACGCAATGAGTGATAATTTATATGTTTATACAGTAAGAAACAAATGGCTTGATCTAGCACTAAAAAGTAAAGTTATATGATTTTGCGATCTAAGAGTTTCTAAGGAGTTTTGGGCAAGTTTCTTAGGGTCCTATAATGGGCTTCATTTTACTACCTGTGCCCCTGTGAATGTTTCAAAACAAAGTTCTTTGAGCCCTTTCCAATGCATATGTATTACTCATGAGTAATTTCAGAGTAGCATGTTACCGGAAATACTGTAAGAATTTGCTGTAGTTGGCCTTCCTTGTACCATGCTTGAACTGGAGTCCGAGAATTGCGAGAGTTTTGCTTTGGGGATTACCTTGCTGGAGGGGCGGAAGTAGAGCAACTGAACATTGAGACGAATCTGAGTGAATAAATTTCATTCTACATTATTGCATCTATCAAAATCAGATGAGTTGAATACAAATATTTATGATTGTTTGGGGGCAATATTCGTTTTGATTGTTTACTTATTGATAGCTTTTAAAAGGCTCCACTTTTTCAGAAAAATCAACAGTTAGCATCCCAAGGCGTTTCAGATTTCAAGGCACCCAAATAATCATGAACAGCCTTTTTGCCAAATATCACTTATTGCGCCAAATATCACTCATTGCGCCGAATATCACTCATTGCGCCGAATATCACTGATTGTGCTCGTTGCGCCAATTGCGCGCATTGCGCCGAATATAATTAGCCTAATGATCCTGTCAAGATCCTAATGATCCTTTCAAAATCCTGTAGGATACTAGCATATCTTGTATGATCACAAGATCTAAACAGGATCCTTCTAGATCCTGCACCAGATCTTCCAATTCTTTTCAGCATCTTATCAAACACTGATGAATCTTCAACAGACTGAAGCAGTCTGACACAGTCACAGATGTTGCTGCCAAGACAACAATATTCGCAAAACATTTTTTCATTTAGAGATCCATATTAAGATAGAAGTGGGTAACCTTCAAGGGATAAATTTCTATCTTGCCAAACAACGTGACAAAATTGACAACAACATAGAGATATTTTTGCAAACCCTATCCCATGACATGCACTGTAACTATAAAATGATTTTAAACAAAAACGTTAGTTTAGTTTAAAAGAAGTTACCTGTCGCTGGTGAGGGAGCTTGGGTTAGGTCTCATCCAGGATGGCACAAATGGCACTTTTCAATGAGATCTTGGGTGTGCACAAAAACTTCAAAGTGTGCAGTGAACAACGGTTAGCAAATGGCACTTCAAGCGATGTGGACATCCTGAAACTTTTCAAATGGAAGGTTCTTTCAAGCGATTGCCAAATTTCTTGAGTATTTTTCATTCCATATCAGTATTCATAAATCGTACTATTGTTAATCTCTTTTTTGCTCAAATCTTTGATCAAATTATGCATCAATGTTGTTCTTGTGTATCCTGTGATCATGATCAGTGGGTCAGGTTTGTGAATTTTCACAGTTGCGCACACAGATCTTGCTCTGTCGTTTTTGTCATAAAACACTCAGGTGTGCAACTATAGCAACTCATGCAACAATATTGGGTGTGCATCTGCCATACTTTCCGTACTGTAAATTCTCCTTCCTCTATTGTAAATGCTGGTTAGGGTTTTACTGCAACATATTCACCAAGAACAATGCATCTTTTCCACTTGGCTTTTTGCTTTAGGCCTATCCATCAACCTTCCTCCATTTCCCATCATAACATGTCTCTTCCTCTCTGAGTCCAACAATTCACTTAATTCTTGTAACCTCAACAGCTTATATAACGATATATGCCTTGTCACCCCATGTCCATGCCAAATTTCATGGTTTCTTCCTTTTTGAAACTGCCTTCAGAACTTCTTCATTTCTCATTTCTTCTTGGACTCTGATAATTTAGGCCACCCTCATGAAAAATTTGAAAATTTCAAATTGATCAACTGTCATCCATTCAAGTACTTCTTCCTGGCAATCATCCAATCAGAATGCAATATTTGATTCTCTATTGTATAGGCTACAATACACTATTGTTAAAGTAATTGTGTGCACACTTTACTTACTATGTGAAATTGCTCTGTGTAGTTTCAAGCAGTGTGAAATAATTGGCTAATTGCACGCATGAGATGGTACAACCAATTTCAAATAGAACAATTTGGTCAATCTGAGTGACCAATTTCTCTTAAAGTAAAGAGGCAAACAATTTGTGGCATGAGGAATATGCCAAAGCCAATTTCTATTGCTGTGTAAGCAGGCACTACTTTCCTATTTCACAGCCTATTTCACATTAATGGCTAATTTCACACATGGCCAATTTCACTTCTGTTTTACGTGTGTTTGGTGAAGAGTGCGTTATTTGCTGTGCGACCATAGAGATTCACAAGAAAAGGAAGTTTCTCTGGGATGTTGCAATGTAATGTGTAAAAGTTTGTCTGAAGGCAATACAAAGTATGCTTTTTGCAAGAAGCTCTGTACCTATGTTTTGCTAAAAACAACAAACAAAGTGAAGGAAATTGAGTCTGAAATCACACACAGTTTTGGAGAAGGCAAGACTAACTGTACTTGCACCACAGAGAAACTTGTACTTGCCTAAGGTCCTAAGGGTGGTTCCTTCCTATTGATATTTGTACTCCCCTGCGAAAGACATTGGACACTCTTGTACTTTTAGAGACGAAATCTGAATCTTTCAAATACATTTTATCCTGAAAAATCCATGGCCTCCAATTTGGTGAGCTGCTCTTCCATAGAGAAGGGGTACATATATTTCTTCAAGTACCACACTAAAGATTTTCATGCAAAAGAATTTTAAAACAAAATGAGCACAGGTTGCATTTCAATTAGTACTTCCACCCTAGAAACATTAAGATCTTGTTGAAAGCAGATCAGAGTGCAACTCTTCAGTTACTCAGAGATACCTAACAGTGAAATCTTAGATCAGGGAAAAGTCACTTCTGATGTATCAAAGATATATGAGATACATCAAAACCAGCTATTAAGGTACATATTGTAGCAACTATAATTTTTCAAACATAATATCTTTTGATGTACTTCTTTCTTGCAGGACTGAAGATACAGTACCCATGATATGGACACCAGAATGCTGTTTTAAAAGGAAAATTTTGGAGAGCTTAGACTTGGACCAGCCTATAACATCGTTGTGCTTTAAGTGATTTATTTCTATCATGTACCAGCAGATATGAAGTAGCTGATTAACTGCTTTAAAGTAGACTTACTTTTCTGAAAGCCTCAAGTTTGTTTGGCCATGAGGTAACCAAAGAATTATATATAACAAATTCAGGTTGACCCAGATTTGGTTTATAGCGCTAGCTTGGAAAAAATAATTGGTTCTCAAAACTTGAGAACTGAGCCAGTTTATCTCATAGACTCCCGTGGTAGGTGTGAGTCAATGTGCTTTGTATCCCCAGACCAAGAATGAGCTGTTCAGCTCTGTATCCCCACAGGGTGTCAGAAAAATTGAAAAAATTTGACTTCTGCTCTTAATTATAATATTTTAAGTATTTTAGTCATTGGTATAAAAAATAAAGTATTATGAAATTGTTCAGAAAAGGTTGAATATTTTCTCTATGGAAACAATTTATTTATATCAAACCTTATTACAAGAGGGAAATGTGTTTGAATTAGTGTGATGAAGTTTAGGCCGTTTATTTACAAATGCAAACTTTCGTTTAGTCACTGGCTTAGTGCTTGTTATCCTCCGTATTTAATAAAGTGCTTGAAAGTTGTCCAAAAATTGTTGGTTCAATGTTCTCAATAAACAGTTCAGTTGAAGAGTCTTTGCTTTCATGGAACTGCTGCTGACAACAGCCCTTACTTGGGATGCAAAGAACAACGATCGACTTGCCAGCCAGCGGCCTAATCGCAAGACCTTGTCGAGTTTCGACAGCATCTGCGTGTTTTGTCTTCTGTCCCTCATCACCATTCCAACATCTTTTTGAAGGCAAACTTCTTGTTGACCTTCTAATAAATAATGGATTAAAATTCCAGTTCTTTCCTGTTGCTCAAGCACATCAATAAACCTTGTTTCTTTGGCGCATCGAGGAATGAAAACAGTCCAACAAGTCCCATCCCCTCGCGACCTTCGATTCTTCCTCTGTGAAATTCTCTTGCTGCTTTTTGGCTTCAGCAAGAGATATATCGCTTTCACTGTCCTCCATTTATATCACAGTTTTATACAGCAGTCTTGTTGTAATGAAATGGAAAGTTTCGCGATCACTACAAGACGTTCTTTTCAAAGTAACATTGAAATTTTTCGATCATGTAAAATCCATCACAATATTTAGAGCCGTATCGTTTCAAATGATAATAACTCAAAAATTGTCATTGGCAACCCCCCAAACAAAAGATATCATTGTAAAGCCAAGACAATAGGCTACAAAATCCATTGTAAATTAAACCAATCAGATCTACGAACTTAGAGCAACTGGCCAATCAGGAGTGATGTGCCACTTGGATACAGTGGGGATGCAGGAGGGTGAAAGATCGTGCGCCAGATGGAATCAATGAGGATACAGCACCTATGGAGTCAGATGCTGGAAAAATTCGATGAACTCACTTCGTGGAGCCGAAATGCACATCGGGGAGGCAGGATTCATAGATCGTTGCGGCATTTCCCTCTTCGTCGAGTGGCATTAGACTTTGTCGAGGGTACGGAGCACGCCTTTTCGTTGCGGCACGGTGTTGGCATGACTCTTCGTAGTGGCATTTTGAATGATATGACTGTTCGTCGTGGTGCTTTACTCTTCGTCGAGGCATTTTACTCTTCGTCGCGGTGCTTTACTCTTCGTCGAGGCATTTTACTCTTCGTCGCGGCGGTGTGATTGACAGGACTTTTTGTAGTGACGCTCTTTCATTGACAGATAATAAATATTACTGCTATTATTTCGCTTCACTTTCATCGGACGTATGAGTGGCTGATGCAATGCGGGAGTCCAAAGTACGACCAAAAACTATGTAGAGTTAAAACGTTTTTAGATGCCATTTCGGATCTATTTGCTTAATAGTAAAAGTTAAGGTCTCTTTCGAAAGAGGAAGAGAAGCGTAATATCCGTAAGCAGCAATTTCGAAGTTTAAGCTTACAGAAGGGGGTTGAAATCAAGCCTCAAAAAAGGCAACTCTTATCCCACGCAGCCGTCGAGGTTGAAAAATATATGGCTGAGAAGCTCTTCTTTAGCTGTATCCAAATCTGTGCTCTGTTTATCTGTCGACCCAATAGGTTTTTGTCTACAAACGAAGAAATGGCCCAGAGTTAGCAGATTTTGGAAAATCTGGTTTTCTCAATAAGATGGGGAGCACAAAGTCGCTACAAGAACAAATAACAGGGACTTAATCACAAAAGACTGTATCGAGCATGAAAGATTGTCTCAAGAGAGTTTAGTCGAAATTCACTTTTTCTTCCTAAATATTGTTCATTTCTTTCAAAGAATATTTTGTTTAGATTCTAAACAATTACATTTGGAACGCTTACAGTTTTTGAAAGAACCTTTGCAGTAGTGCAGTGTTTCTCGTTTGCGAATCTGGCCGCTTGAGAGATGACAATCGATACATTTCATGTGCTTTTTCAAGAAATGATTGTTGTCTAAGGCCTCGTCCACACGTATCCGGATATTTTTGAAAACGCATCTTTTTTCATCCGTATAAATAAATATCCGCGTCCGCACGAGGAGCGTTGTCGAACATATCCCCGTCCACACGAAGACGCTGCTGCATTCAAACTCCGCTGTTCGAACTTTGACAAAAGAAAACAAACAATCAAAATGTCCTTGTGTGATCCCCAAAGATCCATGCGCATGCTCTGATACGTCGTAAATCGATGCTGTGATGTCAGCGTTTTCGAAAAGCTCTGTTATCACACGTCCACACGACAACATGAAAACGGCGTTTTCAAAAAGATCCACTCTGGAGAGCGTTTTCGAAAAGGTTCGTTTTGGTGACCGAAAACACCGTCTCCGTGTGAACGCAAACCCAAAAAGGATAAAAAAAGAGGCGTTTTCAAAAATATCCGGATACGTGTGGACGGGGCCTAAGATGCTTGACCGAATAAATCAAAGTTCAAATAGAATAGTTTTTCAAGGAAAGCATCAATTACCACGACAACCTTCCATGCTGGATACAGTTTTTTTGTGATAAAGTCTGTCTTATTCGTTCCAGTAGCGACTTGTTGCTTCCCCCGATTTTATGGAAACCAGCTTTTCCCAAAATCTGCTAACCCTTGGCCATTTCTTCGCATTTGGACAAAAGTCTACTTAGTTAACAAATAAACGGAGCACAGATTTGGATACAGCTAAGATAGAGCTTTTCAGTCATATATCTTTCAACCTCGACGGCTGCGTGGGATAAGAGTTGCCTTTTTTGAGGCTTGATTTCAACCCCCTTCTGTAAGCTTAAACTTCGAAATTGCTGCTTACGGATATTACGCTTCTCTTCCTCTTTCGAAAGAGACCTTAACTTTTACTATTAAGCAAATAGATCCGAAATGGCATCGAAAAACGTTTTAACTCTACATAGTTTTTGGTCGTACTTTAGACTCCCGCATTGCATCAGCAACTCATATGTCCGATGAAAGTGAAATGAAATAATAGCAGCAATATTTATTATCTGTCAATGAAAGAGCGTCACTACAAAAAGTCCTGTCAATCACACCGCCGCGACGAAGAGTAAAATGCCTCGACGAAGAGTAAAGCACCGCGACGAAGAGTAAAATGCCTCGACGAAGAGTAAAGCACCGCGACGGACAGTCATATCATTCAAAATGCCACTACGAAGAGTCATGCCAACACCGTGCCGCAGCGAAAAGGCGTGCTCCGTCCCCTCGAAAATGTCTAATGCCACTCGACGAAGAGGGAAATGCCGCAACGATCTATGAATCCTGCCTCCCCGATGTGCATTTCGGCTCCACGAAGTGAGTTCATCGAATTTGTCCAGCATCTGACTCCATAAGCACCTCACAACGAAGCGCGCCGGATGGCATCAATGGGAGTCTTTGAGTTATTCAGTTTTTATAGATTTTTTGCCTTTGATGTTTGTTTAAAAATGAGAGAAAGAACACAAACACACAACACAGTGTTTGGTAAAAGTTCAACAATTTCAAGGCAGTTAGTAATGCTTTGGATGGAAGGACGTATCACCCTGGAAGAATAAAATACACCCTTAGCAAAAATCCTTTTGTTCTCAAGAAAATTCCCCCAAATCCTATTGTTTTATAATCCCATATGCCTTTTTTGCACGTGATACACCTCTCAATCTTAACATCAATATGGCTACATCTAAAGCCATACAAATTGTGAAGCTGAGGGTGGCAGCAGATGGCTGAATTTATCTGAACTATATGTAATAGATAGAGGCATTTTGCATTTACAATAGACATTTTATGCACTTTCTTTAAGATTTTGAAGATCGTGTTTCTTGTTTTGTTGATATTTTCAATGTAACATAATACCAAACTTGACCATATTTGAGAGAATGTATTTAACCCCTTGTGAAACTGGCTCCTACGGGAGATGCAATGAGTCTCTGGAGTTTTCTCATATACCCCACTGTACTGAGTGAATATTCTGCATCTTGCTTGGGGCATGCCATCAGGAAGGATGTCAATGGCTGATTATGTCACATGTAGTGCATGTAACCATAAAATCAAATATTACATGTTTTTGATAAGGTCTAAGATGAAAAAAATCTTATGAAACTCTGGCACCACATCCAAGAATTGGTGAGAAACTTTTAACTTGCATTCAAATATATTGTTGCAGATGTATTGTGAAACTCTTTTTTTTTACTTGCCCAGCCAGCTACCAACCCTTAGCAGAACATATATTTAGTATGTTTGGAGCATGCTTGGTACTACTGTAACTTGTTTTGAGTATGATTTGGCTGTGTTTGAGAGCTTGCTTTGAGTAAGAATTTTGCACCACTTGCACCAGCTTGCAGCATGCATCTGTTGATTTGGAGGGCAAACTTAATTAAGCTTTATTGTAGCATGTTTGATAATGACCTTGGCATGTGACTATTGCCAAGCTTGATCAAGCTTTAATCATACATGCAACCAGACCAAAACTGTGTCAGCATTCTCATTTAAAGCCCCTTAAAGCCAAAATGATGCTCCTTTCAAATTTGCGCAAGTTTGTTGCAAGCTGAACTTTTTCTTATTGGAAATTCCAACTACCTTGGTATGCTTTGAACTTCTAAAATATTCCCATAAGATATTTGAAATGTAAAAAAACCATTTCTCCACAATTATTAGAAGCTATATAATATGATTCATTTATCTAAAAATAAGAAACAAATCAAGAAACTTTGAGTACTGAGGTTTTCAACTACTACTTGGAAGCTGGCCTGTCTATGGGTAGTGCAATTGAGCAATGAGCATATGCTTTGACATGATTTTAGTGTAAATCACTATGTTTTCTTCATATAAGAAAGTAACAATTTGGGCCAGTAATCAGAGCTTTGTCAGGTTTCTTAAAGGTTCCAGTGCAATGCTCAACTTCACTAAATACATTCCCTTTTGAACAATTCAAAACAAGGTGTTTTCAAGCCTCTCCTTCTTCCGAAACCGTCACTGCTCTATCAAAACATCGTTGTTGGCCTAATCCAGACAAATTTTCGCTGACCTTCGGCAGGCTCCTCAGTGAGAGTTACCAGTCCTATCCTTCGTTGCAAATCAAATAAGCCCGCTCTTCGCCAGACTGTTTACAAATGCGCTGCGAATAGCCTCGTTCCAAAGGGCGCATAAAAGTACGGTGGCCCACAAGTGTCAAGGCAAAACTCTTTTCCTCAAGGCAAAACTTTCTCTTTCAAGGCAAAACTTTCTTTTAAGACAAAACTTTCGTTCCCAAGGCAAAACTTTCTTTCCCGAGGCAAAACTTTCTCAAGGCAAAACTTTCTTTCTCAGGACAAACTTTCTTTCTCAAGGCAAAACTTTCTTTCGCAAGGCAAAACTTTCTTTCTCAAGGCAAAAGTTTCTCTCTTAAGGCAAAACTCTCTTTCTCAAGGCAAAAGTTTCTCTCTTAAGGCAAAACTCTTTCAGGAGGGAACCAACTAGGAACCAATTGAATGTTGAGTAAGAGCTGCCATCATGGCTGTTGTTAAAGCGCCTAATTATTATTATTATTGAAAATCTATTTAAAGTAGGCTAAAAACGAGAGAATAGCTAAATTAAAGCTAATTAAGGCCTACAATTTACAATATATATTACTTACAACCATCAATAAACATTACAGGACAAATCAGAGTTAAAAAGAAAATCTATCCTGTTAGAAACCCAACTTTCGGGATATATACTTTGCAGAGCCTACAGTTGGGTTTTCCACCATTCCAACATCTAATTTGTTTTTGAAGATGGTAAGGCTGTTTGATTGTTTTATTTCTTGTGGTGAATTCTGCCACAGTTTATTTCCAAGGTAGGCAATAGATTCAACTCCAAAGGACGTTGTTCGTACTTTTGGCAGTAGTGCGTCATCGCCATGCCTTAGACTATAGCTAATATTTCGTTGTATGAAAATCTCGTTCATTAATGGTGGATTCAGACCGCATTTTGTTTTATAAATTTCGGTCATGAGCAACTGCAGATTTCTTACATGGATTGGCACCGATTTAGATTGTTCCAAGAGGAAACCAAAATCGTTCTCGTAATCTTTATATGCAATGCGTACTGCCCTTTCATGAATATGATTTATTCTGTGATTCAAGGCTCTTTCACAGAACATCCAAACAAGCGGACAGTAGCTGAAATGACATAAAACGAACGCCCTCATTAAACGCTGTAGTTTTTCTGTATCCATGTATCGTGATATTCGAGCAAGAGCATGGAGTTTTTGGCTAGCCTTTTTACACAGTGCCTTTACATGTTGCTTGAAAGAAAGTGATTGATCAAACGTTATACCTGAGGTACCCAAAGTTAGCATTATTCTATCTGGCACACGCTAAGGATGGATGGCATGAGTCCCACAAAAGACCGTAGCAGACGTCCTCGGGTGTTCTGGTAATCTTATGACTTGAGGCCAGAACAGTCAGGCGGACAGGGTTCCATTCAAGATAGTCTTGTCCCTTGAGCGTCATGATGGATTGGTCACAGACTTGGTTAAATCTTTCTGCTTCACTTTTTGATGTGTCTGTAGACTGAGCAGCCGAACCTTTCAAGCTTGTAACGCCCATCAGCGCCAAGTTCTGTTTGGCTCGCAATCCTGATATGACCTCCAAGGGCGATGTGCTTCTTCGTGGCGTGAATCAAAGAAGAGCTGCTCTTCTTTAACGCTATATACCCTGAAGGTGAAGCTACGTTTCTTTTCTTAGCGCCAAGCATAAGGATCTTAAAGGTGCAGATGATCTAGTTAAGCTCGCAACCCATCCATCTCGTGGCACTCAAGTGACAGGGCTTCCTTGGATCGAGCCCTGTCCGCCTGACCGTTCTAGCATCACGTGACAAGATTAACCGAATACCAGAGGATGTCTGCTACGATCTTCTGTGGGACTCATGCCATGTATCTATAGTGTTTGCCAGATAAACTAATGATAACTTTTGGTATCTTGGGTCCTTTTAACAACAGCCATGAAAGCAAATCTTACTTAAAATTGAATTGGTTTCCTTTTGGTTCCCTCCTGAAAGAGTTTTGTCTTGGGGAAAAAGCTTTGCCTCGAGAAGAAAGTTTTGCCTTGAGAAAGAAAGTTTTGCCTTGAGAAAGAAAGTTTTGCCTCAGGAAAGAAATTTTGGTCTGGAGAAAGAAAGTTTTGCCTTGAGGAAAAGAATTTTGCCTTGACACTTGTGGGCCACCGTATAAAAGTGCAACAAAGTCAGTTCAAAAAAATTTCCGTAATTCTTGCCGTAATATCATGAGTCCCAAGATGAGCGGTCTCGGTTTGGTGTAGTAGTCTCGTTTTGGATAGCGATTCTTGGGACTCATCGTAATCAGTCTAGCCCATTGGTCTAGCCTAGCCCCACTACAATAAGGACCCTCAAGTTACGCTCTTCTCATTGAGTTGAATTGTTGTTGTTGTTATCGCTCCACTGAGGGCCTCATGGACATAGAGCTGTAAAAACGGCAAAAAATTTCAATCGGCGACAGGATTCTGTCGCCCGGCCGTCTACCGATCAGCATATGGCTTAGAGCAAGGTGGTTTTTGCTTTTGTGGCAAGAATGATCCTTTACCGAAGTACTGATACCTAATTTGATGGTACAGCAGTTCTAGAAAACTGATTTTTAAGGCATTTTAGACCAAGTGGTTGTGAGGAAAAAGTAGCAGATGATGTAGGCCCACAGCTACATTCTAAAAAAGAATGCGAATCGAACGACAGATTGATACATTTTGTAGAATGTTCGAATGTACGCAATGGTGATAGAAGCTCCAACACTGCTCAATCGAACTTTTTTGTGAAGCAGCGGAAAGGTTTCAAATAGAATCAGTACGGAACTTTACCGTTTCCGCAAACGTTTGGGAATAAGTCGTAGTTGTAGCGATATCAGTTCAGGCAAAAAGCGAAACTACGACATGTAATCGAGTCTAAGTCTAGCCTCACTACTATAAGAACCCTCAAGTTACGCTCATCTCATTGAGTTGAATTGTTGTTGTTGTTATCGCTTCAATGAGGGCCTTATGGACATAGAGCTGTAAAAACGGCAAAAAATTTCAATCGACAACAGGATTCTGTCGCCCCGTCGTCTACCGATCAGCATGTGCCTTAGAGCAAGGCGGTTTTTGCTTTCGTGGCAAGAATGATCCTCTACCGAAGTACTGATACCTAATTTGATGGTACTGCATGCAGTTCTAGAAAACTGATTTTTAAGGCATTTTAGACCAAGTGGTTGTGAGGAAAAAGTAGCAGGCCCACAGCTACATTTTAAAAAGAATGCGAATCGAACGACAGATTGATACATTTTGTAGAATGTTCGAACGTATACAATAGTGATAGAAACTCCAACACTGCTTAATCGAACTTTTTTGTGGAGCAGCGGACAGGTTTCAAATAGAATAAGTACGGAGCTTTATAGCTGTAAGTTGTAGCGATATCAGTTCAGGCAAACAGCGAAACTACGACATGTAATCGAGTCTATAAAACAGCATAGCTCCAATGATAGCTCTCATTCAAAGAGCGCCGAATTCGCATGAGCATGCGCAAAGATCATACGGAATGTCGGTGGGCATTGGCGTAAGGTTGCCTAATGGTAATGTGTCCATGTAAGTACAGCTTTGTTGGGGATACATGGTACTCCCCCTATTGTTTTCTCGCTTTGTTCTTTGGTCAACTAGAGAGCCAATCAGCGTGGGGACTATGAACGCATGCGCTGTAGACAAATGTTGATGATTCAAATATCTGCAGCCGTTGCGAAGAAAGTTGCAGTGACACCGAGCAGCAAGGGAAGATTCGCAGCTCGATTTACGGGAAACTTTGCTCAAGTTTTATCAATCCTTGACTGCATTTGTGTTTGATATGTGCCTGAAGAAACAGCAGAGAAATATTTCATCACCGATCGTTCTGGAAGCTTGGTGCAGAAGTAGTTGTTTAGCGGTGGTCCATCGCACATGGATTAATTGGCCTAAGCAAAACACCAACGCTTTGAGCATTGCTGTCTAAGGCCCAGATTTGATACCTGTGTTTGCTGTATTGACAACATTTCAACGAAACAAACCGATACCATTAGACGTTAAAAACCAAACAAAGCTGCGTAGGCCAATAAGTACCCTCAACTTATCGGATAAATACATTTTTTGCCAAGCTTCCATGAAACGATATCGTGTGAGAGGGATTTTGAAAACTGTTCAATTGCTCCTCCATCGAAAATTGATTGTTCTGTAGCGGATGTGGTTTCCTTCGAATGTCGAACAACCGGTTGCCTTTCAAATGACTGAAGATGCTAGCCTGCGTGCAAACTTTACTTAGTAGAGCCAGGGCGGAAGTGGCTCTCATTGACAGTGGCAAGTAAAGTCTGCACGCAGGCTATAAAAATTCATGATGAAAATAGTAGCAAAGACCTGATTCGTTTCGACCGCTGTGCAAAGTGCTTTTTGCGCCTGCTCAAGCTGCCAAAAACAGAAAGGTGGGAGGGGGTGAACTTTTAGGGGACTGCACGCAGTTTTGGCGGAATCTATTGTGATCCAGGCCTCTTGAGACGCGGTTTGGGATCAGGCGCATGCGGAAAGTGTTCAGAAGGTAAACAAGCATGGCTGGAAAATTCACCGACCTTGGAAAGCTTCGATAAAGATTGATTTTAACTTTATTTTCCTTGGGATGGAGGTGATATTTATCAAGAAAAATTCGAAATGAAGAAAGGATTTTTTTGGAAAAACGGCTTGCTGCCGCAAGCTGAGCGTTGGTAGATATAATCTGCAGAATATGAGCATCATTTTGAGACAGGTCAGTATTCCTGAAAAATTGACCTTGTGTTACTTTTTTTTGCCATACAGTTGGGTCAGTTTTGAAGGGCAAATAAATCACTTGTTTGTTTAATAGGCAATAATGGTTTAGTATAACTATGTTGTATTAACTTCACTCGTTGAATTCAGCATGTTTATACCCATAAGAGCACTTGCTTGCAAAGAAATTAGAATCTTTAACAGTATACTTTGCTTGTTATGAAAGTTAAACTTAAATTTGTTGTATAAACTTCATTAGTTGAACTAAACTATTTTTAAAGCCCTAATGGGACTTGTTTACAATGGAATTTACATCTCCAGGAACAAACATTGGTTCCTATAATGGTTTAAAGTAACTACGTTGTGATAACTTTACATATTGAATAAAGAACATTTTTACCCATAAGGGCAATTTCTTGCAAAGAAGTTAGTATCTTTAACACTAAACTTTGCTTTTTATGAAGTTTTGTTTTAACTTTGTTGTATCAACTTAACTAGTTGGACTAAACAGCTTTAAAGCCTTAATGGCACTCGTTTACGAGAGAATTGACATCTGTAACAACAAAAATTGGTTCCTATAATGGTTTAGTGTAACTACGTCGTGATGACTTTACTCGTTGAATTAAGCATGTTTATACCCATAAGAGCTTTTGCTCGCAAAGAAATTAGTATCTTTAACAGCATAATTTGTTTGTTATAAAGTTTCATTTTAAGTTTGTTGTATCAACTTAACTAGTTGAACTAAACATCTTCAAAGCCGTAATGGCGCTTGTTTACGAGGGAATTGACACCTCTAACAAGAAATGTTGGTTCCTAAAATTGTTTAATGTAACTACGTTGTGATAACTTTGCTCGTTGAATTAAGCATGTTTATGCCCATAAGAGCACTTGCTTGCAAAGAAATTAGTATCTTTAACAGTATACTTTACTTGTTGTAAAAGGTTGTTCTAACTTTGTTGTATCAATTTAACTAGTTGAACTTAACTAGCTTTAAGGCCGTTATGAAACTTGTTCACGAGGGAGTTGACATCTCCAACAACAAACATTGGCAACTATAATGGTTTAATGCAGCTACCTTGTGATAACTTTACATGTTGAATTAAGCATGCTTATACCCTTGAGGGCTTTTGCTCGCAAAGAAATTAGTATCTTTAACAGCAAACTTTGCTTTTTTATAAAGTTTTATCTTAACTTTGTTGCATCAACTTAACTAGTTGAACTAAACAGCTTTAAAGCCGTAATGGCGCTTGTTTACGATAGACTTGACATCTGTAACACCAAACATTGGTTCCTATAATGGTTTAGTGTATCTACGTCGTGATGACTTTACTCGTTGAATTAAGCATGTTTATACCCTTGAGAGCTTTTGCTCGCAAAGAAATTAGTATCTTTAACAGCAAACTTTGCTTTTTTATAAAGTTTTATTTTAACTTTGTTGTATCAACTTAACTAGTTGAACTAAACAGCTTTAAAGCCGTAATGGCACTTGTTTACAAGGGAATTGACATCTCTAACAATAAACATTGGTTCCTATAATAGTTTATTGTAACTACGTAGTGATAGCTTTGCTCGTTGAATTAAGCGTGTTTATACCCGTAAGAGCACTTGCTTGCAAAGAAATTAGTATCTTTAACAGTATACTTTACTTGTTGTAAAAGCTTATTCTAACTTTGTTGTATCAATTTAACTAGTTGAACTTAACTAGCTTTAAAGCCGTTATGAAACTTGTTCACGAGGGAATTGACATCTCCAACAACAAACATTGGTAACTATAATGGCTTAATGCAACTACGTTGTGATAACTTTACATGTTGAATTAAGCATGTTTCTACCCATAAGAGCACTTTTTTGCAAAGAAATTAGTATGTTTAACAGTATACTTTGCTTGCGGTGAAAGTTTATTTTAACTTTGTTGTATCAACTTAACTAGTGGAACTAAACAGCTTTAAAGCTGTAATTACACTTGTTTACAACAGAATTGTCATCTCTAACAAGAAACATTGGTGCCAATAACGGTTTAGTATAACTATTTTGTCTGAACTTTACTTGTTTATTGAAGCATGTTAATGACCATAACAGCACTTGCTTGCAAAGAAATTCGTAACTTTAACAGTATACTTTGCATGTTATAAAGGTTTATTTTAACCTTGTTGTATCAACTTAACTAGTTCAACCAAACAGCTTTAAAACTCTCTGCTATCCCATTTCCAATTTGGGTTCAGGCCTAAGCTATCCACAGAACTTGCAGCAACTCACTTGCTGGATAAAATTCGCAAAAGTTTCGATGATGGGAAATTAGTAGACGCCGTCTTTATTGATCTAAGCAAAGCGTTTGACACAATAAGTCATTCGAAGCTGCTTGAGAAGCTACCCAAATAGTAAATTGACGGAAAAGAATATGCTTGGTTCAAAGACTATCTGTTTGCTCGAAAAGCTGTCGTAAGCTACAACAGTTGTGTCTCGGATGAGCAAGAACTGTTCTCTGAAGTGCCACAAGGGTCAATACTGGGCCCATTATTGTTCATAATGTTGTTTATTGACATTACCGATGCGATACAGCACTCTCGGATTGTAAAATATGCAGATGATACAGTCATATACTTTGCTGACAAGGACTCGAAAAGTATCCAGTCACATCTCACCGAGGATATGGATCTGATCTCAAACTGGCTAAAGGAAAACGAACTTATCATCAACGTGAAGGAGGGTAAAACTGAAGCATTATTGTTTGGAACTGCTAAACGGTTAAGCATGCAGACAGAATCTTTTAAAGTGTGCCAAACGCAAATGCAATAAGAAACACCGATAAGTACAAATACCTGGGCATTTAAGTGAACAGTTCACTTGATTTGAACTCGCACTTTGAAAAATCGTACAAGAAAGCAGCTGGACGACTTAGGCTTCTGGCAAGGTTAAGAAAATATCTTGACTTGCAGTCAGCCAGAGATGTATACTGCTCTATGATCATGCCCGTGTTTACCTACTGCGATGTTCTGCAAATAAAACTATCAGAAACCAAGATGAATCAGCTGAAAGCGTTCCATGATCGATGCCTCATGATCGTTTATGACGGAGAAAAATTCAACGATGGACTCCCGTCAGTAATGAATGCAAACAAGATTCGTGCCTGCAAACTCGTTCGGAAATGCATTGATGAAGACATTTGTGACATATTCAAATATCATTTCACAATACAAAATCATGGAAAGGGGACAAGAAATGCCGAAAGTAGCTTAAAGATGCTAAAAATCAGGACTGAATATGCACGCAAATCGTTTTATTACACAGGAGCAAAGACCTACAATGAACTGCTTCTAAAAATCAGAAAGATTACAAATGCTACTGAATATGAAAAAAGCCTAAAAGACTAATTTAGTTAAACTGAACACTTTACAGAGCTTAACAAACCATTGTAAATTTTTTTTAACCTTTCATTTCTTTGAATAATTGTAAATAGGAAATTCAGTTTCAGTTTCAGTTTCATTTGATTTAAATTCCACTACATACAATTTATAGTCCTAAATATACAAACGAATAACTAACAACAAAGATAATATTACAGAAAATTAATACAATAATACAGAAAATTGATACAATGATACAGAAAATTAATACAATATACAAATACAAAGAGGAGCTAAATAAATTGCATGCAGGGAATTATTTAAAAGAGGAGCTCTCTCAATAGGTAAACTAATCGAGGAGAGAGCCCCCCCCCCTATCCTAAGATGTTAACATGTGATTTTGGATGAGTATATATAATTTTGGACTTTCTTTTCATATAGATTAATAGAAATATAGCCAGTATTAAGGTAGCCTTGATTCATCGGTTTACACTGTTCAATAAGTAAACTTTCAGTTTTGCTTTGAACGATATTTTTGATGGAGCATTTCGGAGTTCCACTGGTAACATATTCCAAAGTTTAGCACCAAGATATCGAATTGACTTTAGACCATATTGAAGACTGTTTTTTCGAAACATATATAAATCACCTTGACTGGCCTGTCTTGTGGAATACTGATGAACAGATGAACTGAATAGGAAAAAGTCATGAAAGCAACTAGGTGAAGTTTTATTAACAGAATCAAAAACAAAAACTAAGAGTCGAAGTTCAAAAAGTTCAGAAAGTTTCAGAAGTTTAAGATCACTGAAGATTGGAAGAGAAGGAGACATGCGAGGCTGAAATGAGAGTGCTCTGACAGCTTTTTTCTGCAATTTAAAAATTGGATCAATGTATGATGCATATTTTTGACCCCAAACAATTAGACCATACTGTAAGAAGGACAGAAACAAAGCATTGTACAAGCAAATTAAAACACCTAACGGAAGTAAGTTCCTAATTTTGAAAAACATTCCACAATTCCTAGCTAATTTTTTAGAAAGTTCATTAAGATGGTATTTCCAGTGTAGATGCTCATCCAGGAGAAGACCTAAGAACTTAACAAACTTAACTCTTTTAATATATTTCTTCCCTATTTTGATATTAGAATCAGAAGGAACATTGACAGATGAAGAATGAAAGATGATATAGTTTGTCTTATCAATATTTAAAGATAATTTATTAGCATCAAGCCATTTCTTAACTAATCTTAACTCTTTGTTGACAATTTTAGTCAAATTAGATAAATCGTTTAATTCATAGTAGATGTTTGTATCATCAGCAAAGAGATAAAAGGTAAGTTTCTTAGAGGCATTTGGTAAATCATTGATGTAGATTAGGAAAAGTAATGGACCCAGTACAGAACCTTGTGGTACAAATTTGTCAGTTTCAGTTTATTTATCATTTTTAACAGGACGCACGTTGATAACAGCGATGATTCGCTGAAGTGTTTTTATCCTGTATAAATATTCGTATATTATTATTATTGTTATTATTATTATTATTATTATTATTATTATCATTATTATTATTATTATTATTATTATTATTATTATTATTATTATTATTATTATTATTATTATTATTATTATTATTATTATTATTATTATTATTATTATTATTATTATTATTATTATTATTATTATTATTATTATTATTATTATTATTATTATTATTATTATTATTATTATTATTATTATTATTATTATTATTATTGAATTATCGCACACTGATAAAAATGTCATTTCATTCAGCGGTAATGTCTTCTTGATATTGGCGACAGCAAGTCTCCTCAATTTTCAAGGACTTTCCTCAGGATCCGTGCAGATTGCAGGATTACAGTCTTCTGCATTTCTTCAATTCTGGTCTCAATTTCCAGTTCTTCTACTCTCCTCTTGATGTCTTTTGGTGGTGTTCCTAATGCCCCAATGACTATGGGTACTACTTTTACTTTCATATTCCATAATTTCTGGAGTTCTCTCTTTAAGTCCTGGTATTTCTCTACTTTCTCTTTCTCCTTCTGCTCTATCCGGGTATCATATGGGATGGCAAAATCAACGATAGTGCAGTTGTTTTCTTCCTTCTTGATCAAAATTAAGTCTGGCCTTCTAGCTTCAATTACATGATCGGTCTGAATGGTAAAGTCCCACAGTACCTTGCAAGTATCATTTTCAACCACACTTTCTGGCTCATGGTTGTACCATTTCTCGCTTACATGTACCCCAAACTTCCTGCATATGTCCCAGTGGATTCTCCTCCCGACCCAATCATGTCTATTCTTGTATTCTTTCTGCGCCATTTTGCTGCATTCGCTGATGAGATGATTAATAGTTTCATCAACCTTATCGCACATTCTACATCTACTGTCCTCCTGTGTTTTGTCGATTTTGGCTTTGATGAGGTTCGTCCTAATGGCTTGCTCTTGAGCTGCTAGGATGAGAGTCTCGGTCTCCCTCTTGATGCCACTATTTTTCAACCATTTCCACCTTTCCTCTCCAGCAATCTCCTCAGTTTGTCTAATAAATTGGCCATGCAGGACTTTCTCCTTCCAGTTTTCCTTGCGCTCTTTTGCTCTTCGATCTTTATATTGTTTCACTGTTTCCTTCACTTCCATGTCCGATCTTTTAGCTGCGCTCAACAGCCGTTCCTTGCTCTCTTGTACGTGTCTCTCTAGTCCAATTTTTGATGTTTCTATCGTATCTTCGACGCTGATGAGTCCTCTACCACCTTCATTTCGCGAAATATACAGCCGGTCCACATTGCTTTTTGGATGGAGTGCTTTGTGCATCGTCATTAGTTTCCTAGTACGTCTATCTAATTCTTGAATCTCTTCTTTCCTCCAGTCTAGAAAGGGAGCAGAGTACCTTACCACCGAAACAGCCCATGTATTAATTGCTTTAATGATGTTATTTCCATTTAACTTTGTCTCTAAGACTTTTCTCACTCTTCGCTTATACTCTTTACTGACTCTTTCTTTCATCTCAGACGTCTTTATATCATCTAACTCTTGAACACCTAGCTACTTGTAGCTTTCGTCTTCTTTTAGATTCCTGATCACTTTGTCGTCTGGCAAAGTAATGCCATCTGACTCGACAATTTTTCCTCTTTTCATAACAAGTGATGCACACTTTTCGAGACCAAACTCCATTCCTATGTCTGAGCTGTAAATTCTGACTGTCTGTATCAATGATTCTGGGTCTTTTTGGGTCTTTCCGTACAACTTGAGATCGTCCATATACAGTAAATGATTGATCTTAACCTTATTTGATGAAAACTCATACCCAGGTGCTGCTTTTCTTAAGATGCTTGTAAGTGGGATCATTGATATGACAAACAACAAAGGTGATAAGGTATCCCCTTGAAAGATCCCTCTCTTTATTCTTACTTCTCCTAATATTTCATCTTTGCACATGATTTCCACTCTCCATGATTTCATTGTCTCGCTTAGCAGATTTCGAACATTTTGGTTTACTTTTAAGGCTGCTAGACATTCCATTAACCAAGAGTGTGGGATCATGTCATACGCCTTCCGATAATCCACCCAAGCCATTGACAAATTTTTTCTTCGCCGTTTTACTTCTTTCAGAATCATTTTATCTATATATAGTAGATCTCCTGTTCCTTTTGACTTTCTCCTGCATCCTTTCTGCTCTTCAGGTAATAGTTCTTGTCCCTCTAGATATCTGTATATTTCGTCAGAGAATATGCCTGTAAGTAATTTCCACGCAAGAGGTAGACATGTTATGGGACGGTAATTACCTTTGGATTTATCTTTTTGAATTAACACTGTCCTTCCCTTTGTCATCCACAATGGTGTTTTACCTTCCTCTAAGCATTTTGTTAGACTTGATGCAAGCTGCGTGTGCATGCTTTTGAATTTCTTTAGCCAGAAGCCTTGGACACCATCTGGTCCTGGTGCCTTCCAATTGGGAAATTTTCTCAGGATTTTCTTAACCGTGTTTTCAGTGATGTGAATCTACTCTTGACCACCAACTTCTTTAACTTCTTCATAAAATCCCTTGAGCCATTCTGCATCTTTCTTGTGCTTTCCCTCTTTGCTCCAGATATCAGACCAGAATGTTTTTGCTTCTTCTGGATCTGGTGCTTCACTTTCCTCCCAGCCTTGGTCGTTGTTTAGCTGCTGGTAGAATCTTCCTTCATTGTTATTGAATAATCTGTTCTGCTGAAATTGAGACATCCGCTGGTTGTATCTCTTTATTTTGGCTGCTTTAGCTTTAATTCTCTGGCAAATTATCTCTTTGGTTGTCTGTAACCCTCTTTGTTTGATATTATATCTTTTCTGTAGTAGATCTTCGTGCTTTTTCTTCACTTTCCTTCTCTCTATAAGCATGTTAACTCTTGATAGATCCTTGTTTAGCACTTTTAGTTGGTTTTCCAGCCTTCTTTTCCAAAAAGGTTCCTTCTTATCATTTCTGCAAGATTTTATACCCAACATTTCCGTTACTAGTGCGGCTCCACGGTATATTAGGTCATTCACTTCAGTAATATCAGTTACCTTCACTTTACGGAGTACTTCATCTACTGTATTCACTGCATCTGACAATCTCTTTCTTTCTACTCCCCTTAATGCTGGCAGTCTCTTGCGTTCTTTCCCTTGAATTTCATTCAGCTGTTGCAGTATCCCTTTTTGCGTTTCATCTAATTCATTTTGATCTCTGTCTACAACAAAATCTCTCGTTCTCATTGTTTCACTTCATTTTGATCTTCTTCATCAATATTGATTTCCGCCTCTCGTTCAGCATCTTCATCTCTCTCTTCATTGATCACAGTTCCTGGAATTCCACATTCTGCATCCTCTATCAACCTTTTAATTTCCTCCAGTTTAAGATCTGTCAACCATTTCTTTTTCATTATCTGGGCCTTCTGATCTACAATGCCTGCCAAAAGTCTTGGAACACCTCTGCTAATTTTGCTTTGTTTTGCGATTTCCCCCTCTCCCCCTTAGAACAATGTTGTTTGTGGTCAAAAATTGGGATGACAGGACGATCCGCGACTATGCTGGAATGCTGGGACAATAACCTTCGAAATCAACATTGTTTCGGGGGAGAGGGGGTATTTGAACCTGATGGCTATGGTTAGAAATACGGATTGTGAAGGAGTGGCCAAAGTGTTCCAAGGACTTTTGGCAGGCATTGTCCGAATTTTATTTTGATAACGGTGACTTAGAAAAAAACGATGTCGTGCATCCAAGGGTTTTTGATGGTGCTGATTTCATTGGTCATAGCTAAAACTTCATATTCCACATTTGTGACGTCATAATTGACAATTTTCCATATTTTCATCGATTTTAGTGTGACACCACGCTTAGAATCCGTCAAATAATCAATCTGTCCAGCTTGCTACACTTGAATAGGATATGATTGATAGATTATTAGTTTATGTATCGGTCTTCTAAAGAAAACCCGATGTTACATCTTTTCGTGGCCTGAAAAATGGGTGAATTTATCAAACATGAAAACGAGGCTGTAACTTATCTTTCTGCCCCTTTAAACTCTGTGTCACTTTTATTGACTTCTCTACCAGCGCTAGTGGCCACAGGCGTGATGAAATATTCTAGTACAGTTAAGAATTTTTACAGACATTTTTTTGCAATGGAATCATTCAAAACTGATGACAGACACTCGGACAGACACAGATCATAATCATCTAAACGTGCCCCTTTTAATCATGGTGGGACGAGCCTTCAGTGTGTCCCCTCGATGTTGTCCTTGAGGGATATCAACGACTAAATCAATTGATCAAAGTTACAAGGTCATTATTCTTACGACCTTTGTTTGCAATTTCCACATACTTGTCAACAAAAAGCATTTTACATGTTCAGCTAATCATTTCTAATGCCTTTCAATTTAAGCACGTAAAACACTGCAAGTACACAATAGGAGAGATGCAACGTTACAAAGTCAAAACAATAACTATAGAATTTACGAAGCGCTCCGACTAAAAAATGTTTGAAATCGACTGGTTACAGCCACAGTAAACGATTTTGAAATCGTTCAAACATCCCACAACGTTTGGCCAAGTGGCCCTAACTTACTTGAGAGGTGTACCATGACTGAGGTGTGCCAATTCTTGTACTTTCGAGTTGATTGGACAAAGTAATATGGGGAAAATTGAGAAAGCCTACAGTTAACGATTTTTTCAAAATATGAATTTAGACCATATCCAATTTCATTCTGCATTTATCGTTAAGTGTAGACGTTGTTGACAATCCTCCCTCGATCACGAAGAAACCAGTCTCAGTTTTGATGAATTCGGAAAATATGGATGATGTACAACGACTGGGTACATGATATTTTTTGTTACTTCCTGTATTATGGAGAAAATGGTGATTACTTTTTGTTAACTGTTGATTGTAAAGTGTGATTCCATTTGCGAGACGGGAGCCCTCTGTCCTCTGCGGAGCAGTCAGTACAGAAGGAGCCAGGCACCACGGCATGGCATGCGAACTTTTGTCACTAATAAAAGTGTTCATACTTTCGGAGCTTAAGGTTTCTGGAACACACAACGTGCAATATTGTAAAAGTTGCCTGAAACACATTTATTTGCTACCTCTGCGACGAGTTTCTGCCGTTTTTCGTTGTGCCTCCTAGACTTCAAAGTCCGTTCTGCGGCACTGCTTTCAAGTCACTTAAAGTAGACTTGATTGCCAATTATGACGTCATCAGAAAAAAATGCGGCTTTTTTGTGGTCACAAATGAAATCAGAACCATCGAAAACCATAGAATGCATTGAGTTTCTATTCCTGTACGACGCCGTTATCAAAATAAAATTCAGACAATGCCTGCCAAAAGTCTTGGAACACCTCTGCTAATTTTGCCTTCTTTTGCGATTTCCCCCTCTCCCTCTTAGAACAATGTTGTTTGTGGTCAAAAAATTGGGATGAAAGGACGATCCGCGAGTCTGCTGGAATGCTGGGACAATAACCTTCGAAATCAACATTGTTTCGGGGGAGAGGGGGTATTTGAACCTGATGGCTATGGTTAGAAATGCGGATTATGAAGAAATGGCCTAAGTGTTACGATATGGGGGCCTTTGGCCCATGCTGAGTGTCAAAAGTGAAGAGAGCACGAACATTTCACGTGTGCACATGATACCAAAGTACTTTCGTGCAGTATTTTAACGTTACCCTATTGGCTCGGCCTAATGCCAAAACTCGATACTGTTTAGATATAATGTGATTGGTTCTTATCTATTATTGTTCGTATACTCAAGTTTTTATTGGTTATTTTCAACATTATTAGACCATAATAGGAACTTTAGGTGTGCCTTGAGTTTGGCTATAAGGGAGCGTCCAGTGACTTTTTGCTCAGACGACCAGACATAGACGCAAGACGCAAGAACTGTCGCAGACCTCAAGCCGCCGAATTTGTCGAAGAACACAAGTTGTCGTAGTTGCCGTTAGTTAAGTTAGGTAGCCTTGCCGTTTGTTGATCATAAAGTCGAGTAAAGATTCGAGTCGTTCCTGTTGCCGCCCTAAAGTCATTGCCGAATATTTGAGGTCGTAAGTTTGAAGTTTTCTATATTTTTCTGTTGAGACTGATTGTTGTAAAAGAACTCACACTCTTGTTAGACCTTTTCGAGCCGCGGTCTAACACTGGTGCCCCGCGTGAGGAGCACATTACGTATTTTGAAGGAAGAGATTCCAGAAGATAAGTTTCTTTGCAATTTTCAGAAGATTTTAGAGAAACACGCTATCTATAACTTTACAGTCTTTCGTTTGCTTTGAAAATTGTTTCCATTGGAGACTTGGAACGATTACAAGTTTCAGAAGAACTTTGATATTTGCTTGCTACCTTACCGCTGGTCGGTATTTGGTGAATTTTTACATTTTATTGGCTTTATTACATTGCATGACTTATTCGCGTGCCTTGAAAACTGATCGGCACTTGCTTGCAATATTGATACTTTGTTTCCAGTAACACGAACCATTTCTGTGACACGAACAGTTGCAGTTCGGATATTTGATATTGCATTGCAGTAACTTTACATTTGACTGTTTATCCTCCGGCATTTTGTTGTTTTCTCTTTACTCTTGTCGTTTGAACTATTTTCGATATGGCTGAGGAAGAAGTTGTAGTTGATCAGGATATGAACGCGACGGTGAACGAGTTGCAAACACAAATGACAGCAGTTCAAGCAGCCCTTGAGGGTACCGGACAGGCCAGTCTTTTTAAACCTCGCCCATTTAGCGGTCTCCCTAGCGAAGACATCAATGAATGGCTCATGAAATTTGAACGATTCGTTAAGTTTTATAACTGGTCAAATGCGAAAAAACTTGGAGCAATGACTTTACTTTTGGATGGTCCCGCTCTTGCTTGGTTCCACACACAGACTGCAGAAACAGTCGCCAGTTTTCAGTCTCTCGCAGATGCTCTAAAAGCCCGTTTCGAAGCACAAAACCTAGAGTTTATATTTCGTCAAGAGTTATATTCACGAAAGCAAGGTCGAAACGAGCCACTCTCTGTTTATACCGCCGATGTTATCAAAATGTGCCAACGCCTTGGTATCGGAGACAAGGACATGATGAATATTTTCATCAATGGGCTGACAGACGAAATAAAACATCACGTAATTCTTAACCAGCCTGATACATTTGCCAAAGCAGAAAATCTTGCCCGATTGCGTGATGCTGTCACGAGAAATTCAAGTGTTCGCGATTCGCTGACCGTCGCTCGCAATATTTCACAGGAAAATCGAATCAAGGAGTTAGAGGGGCAAGTCAATTTATTGGTTTCGATGGCATCCCAATCAAAAAGTCAAAAGATTTCTGTTCAACCAATTCAAGCAACTGCATCTGGCATTTCTGCTGATTTTTCGTTCAACCCAAACACATTTGAGCATGAAAGTTTGTCGCCCCATGCCTCTGCAATTCAGAAAGAACTCTCTGGGTTCAAAAAAGAAATGCTTGCTGCTATTGATGCTAAGTTTGCCAGGGAGGGACAGAAACCTGAAAAGGAGAAATTCTCGCAGCAGCAAAGGAAGGGCTACGCGGGTGCCCGTGGGCGTAATTTGCGTACTACAAATGGGCAACCCGTTTGTAATAACTGCCAGAGAGTTGGTCACGTGGCTCGTTATTGTCGCTCACAGGTGCCACAACAGCAGCAACAACAACCAGCCGCATTTTTCCCGCTGCAGCAACAACAACCACAGCAGCCACTGTCATTTCCTCATAACCAGGGAGCCTACAACCAGGGAAATTATAGTCAGGGAGGTTACCCCCAACAAAATTTAAACGGGGCAGGGCCTTCCCAGTGGGGTCAGTGAAGGTCCAGGAGACAATAAGTAACGCGGGACACCCCAATTTTTGCAGATTTGATAACGACATTGAACTTAATCACTGGGCTGAGAGACGTAAACTTTCGAAACCGATTTCTACAGACACCAAGACTGTCAAATCGCATGATGATACCCAGTGTGTAAATAATGTGAATAATTCGAAGTCAACTGTTTCGGTGAAATCAACGCAGACTTCTAGAGAAACTGACCAAAGTTCTCAAAATAAACAATCGAATGTATCTGCCAAGTTACCTTGCACTCCCAACCAGGAGATTCCATCGATTTCGTCAAACCTTGCTGATTCTCCTTCGACTACAGCAAACGTATTAGTCTGGGGAACTGTCGAAAAACAGCCCTTTAAACTTTTAGTTGACACCGGAGCAGCTGTGACTGTTGTTAGCGATCGTTTTTATAATGACATTTTACGCGCCACGCATGGCCTGCTGAAACAAGAAGAACTCGATAGTGTCAGAACCGCCGACGGAAGTAGTGTTCCTGTGACTGGTGCTGTTTCTTTTTCAGTATCTATTGGAAACTGTGTATATTTGTGTAACGCTTCAGTTGTAGTTGGACTTGCTTATAACGTTGTTCTTGGACGAGATTTCCTCCATGAAAATCATGCTGTAATCGATGTACGTGAAGAATTTGTGACATTTTCCGGAGACAATAAAGTTCCTTTTGCTGTAGGAAAGTCCTTTCCTCTCGTTTCTGAAGTTAGAGTTGCAAAAACGCTCGTTATTGACGCTCAGAGTGAAGTTATCATTCCAGCCCGCCTTGAGACCTCTCCATTTTCGCCTGTAGTAGGCCTAATAGAAGCAGTGCCAAAACTTTCTGATCGCTATCATTTAATTGGTGCATCTACATTGTCTTGTCCTAATAAGGATGGTGAAGTATCTTTCAGACTTTTGAACCCCTCGGACACGCCTATAATTTTGTATAAGGGTTCCACTATTGGGAAATTTGAAGAAATTTGTTCAGATGATGAAATCGTATCGTTAGAACCTGGATCTGAACCTGACGTTTCTCCTATAGATGCGCCCTCGCAGGGACAGTCAGAAATTCCAAAAGCAAACTTTCTTTCTGGTTTTAAATCATTGCCTAGTCCAGCACTTTCGTCTGCTGAAAACACTAGACTAAGCCATCTTTTAGAAAGTTATTCTGACATCTTTGCTTCGTCAAGTCTTGACCTAGGCCATACGACTTTGATTCAACATCAAATTGACACTGGTGATGCACAACCAATTAAGCAAGCCCCGTACAGAGTTTCTCAGGCGCAACGAGCTGAAATTGATAAGCACATTTCGAACATGCTTGACCAAAATATCATCAGTGTTTCTACGAGCCCTTGGAGCTCTCCCGTTGTACTTGTGAAGAAGAAAGACGGTACAACCAGGTTTTGTATTGACTATCGTAAGCTCAACGCTGTCACTCGCAAAGATAGTTATCCTTTGCCACGCATAGATGATGCTCTTGATGCACTTTCAGGCTCTAAATATTTTTCGACGCTGGATTTACAGTCTGGTTATCATCAAGTAGCCATGCATCCAGACTCTAAAGACAAAACTGCGTTCATTTCGCATGCTGGATTGTATAACTTTAATGTCCTAAGTTTCGGGCTCACCAATGCGCCTCCGAATTTTCAGCGTCTAATGACAAGAGTTTTGCATGGTCTTGACTGGAAGATCTGTTTGATTTATATCGATGACATTATCATATTTTCATCCAACTTTGAAGACCAATTGAATCGTTTAGGCCAAGTTTTTGATCGACTTCGAGAAGCAAACTTAAAGCTCAAACCTTCAAAATGCTACTTTGCAAACTCCTCGGTCAATTTCCTTGTATTTGTTGTATCATCTGAAGGAATTTTGCCAGATCCTAACAAGCTTGAAGCAGTGAAATCTTTTCCAGTTCCTAAATCAGTTAAGGAAGTTCGTAGTTTCTTGGGACTTTGCAATTATTATCGCAGATTTGTTGAAGGTTTCTCGAAAATTGCTTCACCGTTGAATCGCTTAACACGAAAAGATGTGTCGTTTGTTTGGAGCCCTGAATGTCAAGTAGCTTTTCAAACATTGAAAGATCGTTTGTGTTCGCCACCCATTTTGGCATACCCTGACTTTAGTCAGCCTTTTCACTTATTTACAGACGCTAGCCAATCAGCTATAGGCTACGTTTTGGGACTGGTTGTTGATGGTAAAGAATGTGTGATTGCATATGGAGGTCGAGAACTAAGCTCAGCTGAAACTCGTTACAGTACGACTGAGCGTGAAGCTTTAGCAGTTGTTGATGGAATAAAACGTTATGAGCCATATTTGTCGGGAAAGAAATTCTATGCTCATACTGATCACGGTAGCCTTACTTGGTTAATGCGTGTTAAAGACCCTACCGGTCGCCTTGCTCGTTGGGCACTTCGTTTACAGCAGTATGATTTTGAGATAATTCACCGTCCAGGCACAGCTAATGGAAATGCTGATGCACTTTCTCGTCGTAGCTATTCTGAGTCTAAATCTGATTCGGGTGAAAGTCAGTCTGAAATCTCTCTGCCTGTAGCCTGTATCGATCATCCTTGCCCCCCAGCACAGACACTGTATGATCTACAACGTAAGGACAGTGATCTCCACGACATTATCGAATATTTAGAAACTTCTCAGTTGCCAGAAAATGATCCAAAAGCCCGTGCTTTATTGCTTTCTATCGACTCATTCTATTTGGATGGAAATGGAATCCTTTGTCATCTCTGGACTCCAGGTAAGCGTCGAGCTAAGTCTCTGTGTAGTCAAGTTGTTATTCCCACTTCACTTCGCCACGAAATTCTTGTTGCTTGTCACGATGATCCCACCGCTGGTCATCTCGGCGCAGATAAGACTTACGAGAAGATTCGCGCCAGATATTATTGGTCTGGTATGTATAAAGATGTAGAACATTGGTGTCGCTCGTGTGTTGATTGTGCAATGAAAAAGCACCTAGGGGTAAACGCAAGGCCCCACTTTTGCCTATTCCAGTGGAAGGTGCATTTGATCGTGTTGCCATGGATATTCTTGGACCGTTTCCTGTTACCGATGACGGAAACAGATACATTATTGTTTTCTCGGATTATTACACTCGCTGGCCTGAGGCATTTGCTTTGCCATCTACAGAAGCCCCGCGTGTCGCTCAGTTGTTAATTGATGAGATCCTTGCTAGGCACAGTGCCCCGCGTACGTTTCTGTCAGATAGAGGTCCAAATTTTTTGGCGTCGATAGTGAGAGAAGTGTGCAAACTCATGAACACGCGCAAATCTAATACCACGGCGTACCATCCCCAAACAGATGGTCTGGTTGAAAGGTTTAACGGAACACTTGCAGAGGGTTTATCGATGTATGTGGGCAGTCATCAAAAAGACTGGGACCATCACATTCCCATGATATTGTTTGCGTATCGTGTGTCGCCTCATGCTTCCACCGGTGAATCGCCGTTTTTCCTGTTATATGGGCGCGAGCCTCGATTGCCACTAGATGCTGCTTTGCTGATGCCAGATTCGCAGTTGTCGCCTTCCGTTGCAGAGCATCGTGCACGAATAATTGAAAACCTCGAAAATGCGCAAAGGATCGTTTCTTCTAGCACGCAACTCGCGCAACTAAAGATGAAGGAGCATTACGATAAAACCAATAGTCCTGTACAGTATGAGATTGGGAGTAAAGTTTGGGTCTACACACCAAAAACTAAGAAAGGTCTTTCAAAGAAGCTTCTGCACAACTTCCATGGTCCTCACCGCATTGTTGCCAAATTATCGCCTGTACATTTCCGACTGCGCACGCTTGACAATCGTCCAGTGTCAGTGCCCGTTCATGCCAATCGCATGAAACCATATTTCGATCCGAACGATCGCCCGATACAACCACCACCAGCGCCAGAGGCCGATGCGTCCCTTGATTTAGCGGACCGTGACTTGCCAGACACTAGTTTCGAGGTCGACGGACATGGACAAGAAAAAGTTGCGATTTCTGACGATAACACGCACAATGTTTTGCTACCGGATGAACCACAAATAACTAGACCAGAAGATGAACATGAACCTTTACTAATCACTAATCACACCGTTACATCAAACCAGGGGGTTTGATTCTAAGGGGGGAGAAATGTTACGATATGGGGGCCTTTGGCCCATGCTGAGTGTCAAAAGTGAAGAGAGCACGAACATTTCACGTGTGCACATGATACCAAAGTACTTTCGTGCAGTATTTTAACGTTACCCTATTGGCTCGGCCTAATGCCAAAACTCGATACTGTTTAGATATAATGTGATTGGTTCTTATCTATTATTGCTCGTATACTCAAGTTTTTATTGGTTATTTTCAACATTATTAGACCATAATAGGAACTTTAGGTGTGCCTTGAGTTTGGCTATAAGGGAGCGTCCAGTGACTTTTTGCTCAGACGACCAGACATAGACGCAAGACGCAAGAACTGTCGCAGACCTCAAGCCGCCGAATTTGTCGAAGAACACAAGTTGTCGTAGTTGCCGTTAGTTAAGTTAGGTAGCCTTGCCGTTTGTTGATCATAAAGTCGAGTAAAGATTCGAGTCGTTCCTGTTGCCGCCCTAAAGTCATTGCCGAATATTTGAGGTCGTAAGTTTGAAGTTTTCTATATTTTTCTGTTGAGACTGATTGTTGTAAAAGAACTCACACTCTTGTTAGACCTTTTCGAGCCGCGGTCTAACATAAGTGTTCCAAGGACTTTTGGCAGGCATCGTAGTAAGCGTTGTTCAGTTATTTGGAACATTCCCATGTCTTTCCATAGATTATGCATTCTTTTCCTATACCCAATTACTTTGGGATTACTTCTAAAGAAACACTCCATGACAATTCTGTTTTCTTGATACGACCATTTCTTTCTGATCCTTCTAGCAGTAGCTGGTTGACGACCGGGCCCACGCTGCTGAGCCGTGGGACACCTGCTGGGCGAGAGACCTTCACATGTAGCTCCAACCTCATTAACGCCGTTGTTGGATAATCCGTTATTTGACATTACACTCATGATGATGTTAAACAGGCACCATCTCTTGCCACCTTTAAGAGAAGAATCAAATCGTAAAGTGGTAACGTTTGTGCCACGGCCCCCTGAAAAGCAGTTCTCATGGACTGACGGGGCTACCGTGCCTAAATAAATAAAAATGAAAATGAAATGAAATGAAATGATGAGGTTAGTGGTGATAAGGTGACACAACCACCGGTGTGTTTATCGAGGACACCATCTCTAGGGGGGTTGCCAACCAAAGCTAAAGAGTCCCCCCTACCCATGAGGCAGGCTAGCCCCCGCCGGACGCCAACCCGGAATTTCGAGGCCTCGGGGAGAGCTGACAGGTACTACACCTTGCTCAAGGGTGACCTGGAGGTAGTTGTGGCAAAGGGTAACCTCATTATCCCACGTCGAAACTCCACAACCGGATGCAGTTTAATGTCATGACCAGGACGAATTATCATTATTATTATTATTATTATTATCATTATTATTATTATTATTATTATTATTATTATTATTATTATTATTATTATTATTATTATTATTATTATTATTCAATATTATTACATTCATCCCATGAGTGAAGACGTAGATTTTCATGCTGGGAGAGTTTTATCAGCTGTTTATCGGTGCACAGTATTTTTCTTCATCAAGTTTAAGGATTAGTTCTATAAAGCATTCACGATGGAAAAAATGAGTGTTTTGATGCTACTTATCACGCTTACGGTTTGCTGGTTTTGCGGAAAGGATTTTCAGTCGCTTGGTCGCCATTCCTGGCGTTGCAAGAGCAAGATCGAAGGAAGCAATGATGCAAATCCAATAAACAATGGATTCAATAACATCAAGCATTATCAATTGAAATACGTCAAGCCAGAAAACAATGCTGCCATTGTGTGTTGCTGTGGGAGACAATGTAAAGGAAAAAGGGGTTTACGAATTCATCAGCGAACGTGTAAGACAATTGAGGGCCTTGCGAAAACAGTAAACAAGGAAATTTTGAACGAACTTTCCAGCGAAGGAAACTTGGAAGACCATGAAGTGGATGTCATCTAAACCGATAGCCCGTTCCTAAAGCCTGGAGTCAAATTACCAAACACAACAACTGAATGTTCAACTGCCAACGCATACTTCCAAACGCGTTTTTCAGCTAATAACCCTGACGACGGAAATCTCGATGATCGTGTGACTGTAATGAACGAGGTTATTTACAACTATTTCAAGGATAATTACGGCCTAGCCAAGGGACTCGACGATCACATGAAATATCTCGAAAATAAGTACTCTGGACTTACCAAAAACCAGCTAAAAAAGCATTTAAGATATCTAAAAGGGTTAAACAGCGAGGATCATGACATTTCGAGTGAGATAAAGTTTCTGTGGCGCTTAATTCGGTCACATCTTACAAAAAATAGGAGTGAACCGTCATCGTTTGAAAAATTTGACCATGATCATGAAATACAACGAGGATTTTGGTCATACGTGAAAAGAGTAATTGATGTTAAGGACGTTATCTTGCCAATCTTTAACAAAGATACATGTTCTCGTTATTTCCGAAAAATTTTCAAGATAACTGTCAATCATGAGTTCACTCTTCCTTCCTGGATACCAGAGTTCCCTGAGCCAACAAGGTGTGTTTTTAACTCTAGTTTGCCGACATATCAAGAAATAACCAGAACTGTTCGACGTATGAAAGCGGGTAAATCATCGTGCCCCCTGGACCAGATATCAGTTATTGTTCTAAAAAGATGTCCTTATCTGAGAACCTACTTAACTGCTATCTTTCAGAAAGTCTGGCTAACGAAGCAGATTCCTTGTGCTTGGAAAATAGCTACAACAACTTTAATTCATAAAAAAGGCCTGGCTAGTGATCCAGGTAATTTTAGGCCAATCCAGCCAGCCAATCTCCACACTCCAGCCAATCTGTTTAAAAGTGTTCACTTCAATACTTCGAAATCGTTTATTTGAATCTGTAAAGAACAATAACTACATCGAATGCTGGCTGCATACAAAAGGGCTTTGTTCCAAAAATGTCTGGGACTTTTGAGCATACAGCTTTACTTGCACATTTGATCCGCGATGCAAAACTAAAACAGAAGTCCATTGTCATCACTCTCTTGGACCTTAAAAATGCGCTTGGAGAGGTACAACATAATCTGATTCATACCATCTTGAAATATTATCACGTACCAGACTCCTTTACTTCAATCGTCAAGAATTTATATGACGGTTTTCACACCAGTATTACAACAAAAGATTACGCAACCCCCTTCCTACGAATTGAGAAAGAAGTCTTACAAGGTGACTGCTTGAGTCCCTTATTGTTCAACTTATGCATGAATTCCTTTATCCAGTCCATCAAAACGAGGGAGTTCGAACAGTTAAGCTACAGATCAAGCAAACTTCTAATAATGCCAAGGCATTGGCTACAGTTTGCAGACGATGCAGTTGCAGTCTCTGCCACAGAATTTGAAAACCAGACTCTAGTGAATGCGTTCTGCAGATGGTGTAATTGGGCTAAAATGACAATACGACCAGACAAGTGTCATTCTTTTGCCATGAAAAAGTTCAAAACTCTAATGAAGCAATATAAACCTAAGATATGTGTGAATAATAAACCTATCAGCGGAATAGAAGAAAACGAGAGCTTTAAGTATCTAGGTCGATGGTTTAGCTTTTTCATGGATAACAGTGAGCACAAGGAGGAACTCCGTGAGACACTTGAAAATAAGTTGGAAATAATCCACAGACTACCCTTGCACCCCAAGAATAAGCTCTGGCTGTATAGTAACTATCTGATTCCAAAGTTATGCTGGAACCTAACGATTGCTGATATAGATATTACTTGGATCAAACATAACCTCGATTTATTGTATCACAACTATTTCTGCAGATGGCTAAACATCCCTGCTGCCGGAACAGTTGAAATTTTACAACTCTCGAAAACAAAATTTGGGATGGAACTTCTAGATATCAGCTCTAAATTCACCCTTTGCCAAATAACAATTAGACAGTGTCTGAAAAAGTCACCGAATCCAGACATACATAATCTCTTCAAGGGTACATCAGAGAAAAATATCCAATACGATACATTTTCGACAGCTAAAGAGGCACTAAAAAGCATAAGATCTCAAAAAGAAAACACTGTAAAAAACTTTCAAGTGCAAGGCTCAGTAGTTAAAGAGCTATGGAACTGCGCATTGCCTTCTGCTCGCGAGTACTGGTTCAAGGCCCAGCATATGCTGCCACCTAACATCTACAACTACACAGTACGCTATATGAATGACACACTACCCTCGCTCTCCAATTTATTCAGATGGGGTAAGAGTCTTACAGCCAGTTGCAGTCACTGTAGGCACGTCCAAACAACGAAGCACATTCTCTCTGGCTGCTCATTTTGCTTAGACAGATACACATGGCGTCACAATTCAGTTCTCTTAAACCTGGCAAACGTGTTACAACCATTCGTCAAGAAGATTTTCGTTGATTACCTGGAAGATTCTCAACTCCAGACATCATCACTGGACCTAGTCTAAGACCTGACATGATTGTAATTGATAAAAGTAATAGGATGTACATCATAGAACTAACTGTTGGTCACGAATCGAACGCTGAATCAAACGCAAAGCGTAAAGCAGAGAAATGCAGTCAATTACGTCATGATGAAGCATTATGTAGGTCGTATAGGAGCATTGATTTCATTAACCTGGTAATGACAACCGGAGGCGTCTTCTCTAAAGACACGAGATCATTTTTCACAATGCTGAGCACTCTCAAAATAGACAGTCCTTTGATCAAATACACAGCAGTTAAAGTGACATGTATCTGCATCAGAACATCGTACTACATATTCTGTATGAGAGATAAGGACTGGTCCTCACCTGAACTTATGGAATTTTGAAACAAACTTTCCTTTCTACACGCATTAACTCTAGATTTCATACTGTGTATGCAATTCAGCCATGCCTAGTTATATAGAGAGTGGTTGTATTGAATAGGCATAAGTAGAGTCTTTTTACTTTTTTTTATAGCATTTTAGAAACATATGTACTAGGATATATATTCAATGAGAAGTTTCCATTATTATTATTATTCTTATTATTATTAATATTATTGTTTTTTTCCACACCATGCATCTTTTTTACGTCATTGGTGGTTTGTTGTTCAGCTAGATATCAAGTCAATACCCTTGACCTTAGATATCTAGAACGTTCTTGATGATCTTTGCCGTTCCTAACATACAAACTTTCTGCATCATGTCAATCTTCTCTTCTACTTCTATCTTTGCTGCCCATGAGCTAAAGTTCTTGCTCAATGTACCCAATGCCCCTATAACGATTGGAACAACGCATACATTTCTGCATTCCCAGATCCTACTAATTTCTCTTTTTAAGTCCTGATAACGTTCAACCTTCTCAAGCTCTTTCGTCTTTACCCTTGTATCAAATGGGCATGCGACATCTATTATATAGCATCCCCTGCTTGTTTTCTCGTGTATCAATATATCAGGTTTATTGTGTTCAAGGTGGTGATCCGTCTGAATAGAAAAGTCCCACAGTAGCTTTACATTTTCATTTTCTAATACTCTTTCTGGTACATGTTCATACCACTGATCGCTGTGGGGGAATCCAAATCTTTTGCATAATGTCCAGTGTATAACCAATGCGACCCTGTCATGGCGCCAGTGGCGATATTGCTTCTGTGCGAGTTTTGTGCACTCTGCAACAATATGGCTGATGGTCTCTTCTCTTTCTCCACAAAGCCTGCTCATGGGTGATATATGATATATCTTGTTTGTCAATTCTACTCTTTATTGCATTTGTCCTCAAGGCTTGGTCTTGAGCTGCCATCAGTGTTCCTTCGGTCTCTTTCTTTAATGTTCCTCTTTTCAACCAATTCCAGCTCTTGTCATCTCGTATCTCTTCTGTACTTCTCACATATTGCCCATGCAGTGGCTTTTCTTTATATTGATTTTTTCGTTTCTCTGCAATATCCTCCTTAGACATGCCTTCACCAAGGATCTCTTCGTCTTTCACACCCTTGAGCAACTTCTCTTTACTTTCGATTATGTATTGGTGCAAACTATTTGTTTCGATTTCAACACAGTCTTCAACACTTATCATTAATATTATTATTATTATTATTATTATTATTATTATTATTATTATTATTATTATTATTATTATTATTGTTATTATCATTATTATGGGATTTTAAGCATTTCTGCACTGGCTGGTCTTATTGCCGTTTTTCTTCCTGTTAGGCGAGGCACAACATATGACTAAAGGCTAACAGATGTCCTTCTTCTTTAAAGTTCTAGCACTTTTCTCAGTATTCTTGCCGTCCCCAACAAAGCAGTCTTCTGCAGTACTCCAACCTCAGGCACAATGTCCATCTTTTCAATCCAACATTCAAGATCTTTTGTAACGCTTCCGAGGGCACCAATCACTACCGGAACAACTTTAGCACATTGCAGTTCCCACAACCTTTTTAATTCCCTTTTCAGATCTTGGTACTTTTCTACCTTCTCTAACTCTTTCTCTGCAATCCTCGTATCTACAGGTACAGCAATATCAACTATCAGAGCCTCTTTCTTTTCCTTATGAATTACTATAACATCTGGTCTCCTTGCCTGAATGACGTTATCACATTGTACATTGATATCCCACAGAATTTTCACAGCCTCGTTCTCAACAACGCCTTCTGGGGTGTGTTCATACCACTTATCGGAATGCTGAAGTCCGTGTTTCCTACACAAATCCCAGTGTACTTTCTTTGCCACGTTATCGTGGCGCCTTTTGCAATCCCTCTGGGCTAATTTCTCGCACTCTGCAACAATATGTTGTATGCTTTCACTTCGTTTACCACACATTCTACACAGCGGACTGTCGCTGCTCTTATCTATATAGTGCTTCACGTAGTTGGACCTTATTGCTTGCTCTTGTGCAGCACATAAGAGAGCTTCCGTTCCAACCTTCAAATCACTCCTTGAAAGCCATTCCCAAGTTTTAATCCTGTCTACCTTTTCTGGCATCTCTCTAACAAATTGCCCATGCATTGCCTTTCCTGTCCATGTTTGTTTCAGTTCTTCTGCCAATCTTCTTTTGAATTCTTCCTTCTCCATTGTTTCCTCTGTTTGTATTGTTTCTGATGCACAGACGCCTCTTATCAGCAACTCTTCTGAGTTTGCTACGTAGAAACCTAAGCTATTTTCTTCTCCTTTTACACAGTGCTCCACACTGATAAGGCCCCGACCTCCTTCCTTCCTTTTCATATATAGTCTGTCCACATCACTCTTTGGGTGCATGGCACCATACATTGTCAGGTATTTTCTTGTCTTTCTATCGATGCTTTTCAGTTCACTCTCTCTCCAGCTTATTACTCCTGCTCCATATCTGAATATTGCAACTGCCCAGGTATTAATTGCAGTTATCTTGTTTCTCCCATTCAACTTGGATTTTAGAATTAACCGCAGCCGTCGCTTATACTCCTTCATTGTTTTCTCTTTCATTTCATTCTCCTTCACCTTATCTAATTCCACAATACCCAGATAAGTATATCCTTCTTGTCCCACTTCTTTTATCATCTCATCATTCGGTAATTCTATGCCCTCACATCTTACAATCTTCCCTCTTTTTAGGACTAGAACCCCACATTTCCTGATTCCAAATTCCATTCCTATATCAGTACTAAAAATGTGAGTAGTTTGTATTAGGGAGTCTATCTGTTCCTCACTCTTGGAATATAGTTTCAAATCATCCATAAAGAGTAGGTGATTCAGTTTATACTCCTTTTTTCCCCACTCATAGAATACATTTACCTTTCTGAGTAATGGCGACAATGTTATCATGCTCAAGACAAACAACAATGGTGACAAACTATCCCCCTGGAATATCCCTCTTTTAACATCCACATCACCAAGTTCCTCTCCGTTGGAAGTTAAGGACAACATCCACTGCACCATGCTTCTTTGTAAAAACTCTCTCACGTTACCAGCTATTCCAAACATTTCCATGCACTCACTTATCCAACTATGGGGAACGAAGTCATAAGCTTTCTTATAGTCTATCCACGCCATAGCCAGATTAGTGTGCCTTTTCCTGCAATCCTTCAGGATTGTTTTGTCAATCAATAACTGGTCTTTTGTGCCCCGGCTCTTTCGCCTGCAACCTTTGTGTTCATCGGGTAGTAGATGTTCTCTTTCTACGTAATCGTACATTTGATCAGCTATGATTCCTGTCATCAATTTCCACATCAGTGGAAGGCAAGTTATCGGCCTATAATTCTCGACCACATTCCCTTTCCTTGGATCCTTCTGGCACAACACTGTCCGTCCATGCGTTAACCATGTGGGAAGGGTATCCGTTCCCATCAAAATCTTATTCAATTGATCAGCAATTCTGTCGTGCATGCTGGTCAGATTTTTGATCCAATAACCCTGGACACCATCTTTGCCTGGAGACTTCCAGTTTGGTATTTTCTTAGCTTGTTTTCTGACATTTTCAATACTTATAGTGACCCCTTCCTGTGAATGTCTCCCTTTAATTTCATCCTTTAACTCAGACAGCCACTCCGCACGAGTGTTATGTTCCTTCTCCACTGTCCAAATATCACCCCAAAACCTTCTACTCTCCTCAGCATCTGGTACCTCGTTTGTTCTAGCTTCACTTCCATTCAATTCCTTGTAAATTTTTTTCTGGTCAACACTAAATATTCGATTTTGTCTGAACTGGTTAATCCTTTGATCGTATCTTTTAATCTTCGCACTTTTGGCAATCATTCTTTGTTTCAATTCTTCAACCACAGTTTTAATACCTTTCTTATTCACCCGATATTTCTCTTTCAGTCTCTGCAATTTTTCACTTTTCTTGTGGCTGAGTTCACCTCTTACGTCTCTCTGTAGTATGTTTACATCATTCCTTATTCTTTTGATATCATCTTCAATGCGGCGTTTCCACCAGGGATCTTTCTTAGCTCTAAATTCCGTCTTCTTTAACCCTAGCTGTTCTGCAACCCATACGGTTGCTGCCTTTATCAATTCATTAGTTTCTGTGATGTCTTTGGTTTCAATGTGGCGAATCACTTGATTTACTCTGTTCATTTCTTTCTTCAGTTTGTTCTTATCAACCTTTTTAAAAGATATTCCTTCTGCTGTTTTCTTTTCAACATAAATTTTTCTCAGGTTCTCAACAATTTCTCTTTGACTTAATGATTAATGATTAATTAATCATTAATGATCATTATTATTATTAATGATTAATGATTAATGGTTATTAGTAATAATCATTATCATCATCATTATCATCATCATTATTATTATTATTATTATCATTATTATTATTATTATTATTATTATTATTATTATTATTATTATTATTATTATTATTATTATATAAAAACTAAACCCTCATTTGTCATTATGTGCTCATGAGTGGGTTGTTACGGACGTCTCGTGCTGAGCTCTGAGATTTACTGTCAGCATCTTTCACACAGGCCAGCTAGGTCTTGTTTAATTACACTCTTGCGTTCTGGAAGCGAATATCATTAATATGGATCATTATCTGTGTCGTATGCCAGTTTTGTCAAAAGGATTTCGAAGTGTTAGGAAGACATGCTTGAAGATGCAAGGAACGCAACCAACGTGACGAAGTCGTTTCCAATGACAAAATTTCAAATCCATCTTTAGAACAAGCGGATCTCAAGAATTGTTCACCAACAAATAGTAAGACGATAAGATGTGTTTGTGGAAAAGTTGTTAAAACATATGGTGGTCTCAAGAGGCACCAAAGATCATGTCGCGCAATTACTGGTTTAAATATAAATGTTCTGATGGACATTGCCCAAGAGATCGAAGAATCCATGTCTCCAAATGACAATTCCACTGAATTCGTGGAATCAAACAATCTTGGGGATACAATAGTTAGAACTGGAATTCATTTGCCAAAGTCCGAGACACAATGGAAAATTGCAAGCCTATTCTTTCAAGTAAGCCTACCGTTACACGAAGTCTCCAACGGCCTCAATGCAGCATGCGAAAAACTCTCCATAACTATCTACGAATATTTTCAAAGGGAATGTGGAATTGTAAACAAGACACAGTACACAGATGAATGGAATGCTAAATATTGCAACCTTAGTAAGAACCAGTTAAAAACTGCCCTAAGGAATCTAAAAAAGACAAATGAGGGCGACAGATCCAACGAAATTCGATTCGTAAGTAAATTACTAAGGAATAAAATCTCTGGTTCTATGAATAATCATCTCCCAATAGACCACGACAACGAAATTGAAGGAAACTTTTGGAAATACCCAAAAGCGAAAATGGAGAAGGCTTCTGGGATTTTACCATCTTTTTCAAAAGGCACCTGTGTTGAATACTTTCAAAGCATCTTCAGCAAATCAAGATCGCAATTAACTTTCAGGAAAGCAAACTGGATGCCAGCCTATGAAGAACCAAAAAAACCGTTCAATCTTCAAGCCCCATCCTATGAAGAGTTAAATAAAATCATTTATAGAATGAAAACGTCAGGAGCCCCTTGCCCTCTCGACCAGATCTCAATCATCACGCTTAAGCGATGCCCATATTTGCGGACCTATCTATTAGAGGTCATTAAAGCCGCCTGGTCTGCAAAAACGACCCCAGATGAATGGAAGAGTGCCATTACAATTCTAAAGCACAAGAAGGGGCTGTGAATGATCCTCAGAATTTCAGATCCATAACACTCCAATGCGTTTTCTTAAAATTTTACACCTCTTTGATAAGAAACAGAACATTCCAATTCCTCAAGGACAATGGTTTCATTGAGTTCACCCCAAGTATCCAAAAGGGGTTCATCCCAAAAGTATCGGGAACACTTGAGCATACATCTCAACTCGCCTACCTACTACGGCATGCTAAAAAGAACCAAAAGTCAATCGTTATCACATTACTGGACTTGAAAAATGCATTTGGAGAGGTCGATCATCGCCTTATTTCCAGAACATTAGAATACCATCACAGCCCAAAGAAATAATGGAAATCATCGAAGGCATCTATGGTGGTTTCACAACGTCTATCGCGACAAAGGATTTCATTACTCCGGCTATTAAATTTGAAAAGGGTGTCCTTCAAGGAGATTGCTTAAGCCCCCTCCTCTTTAATATGGTCTTCAACACCTTTATCCAGACCTTGGTAAAAAGCGATGAAATAAGGCAAATGAATTACGTGTACCATAAGATCTTAAAGCCTAAAAACTGGTTCCAATTTGCTGATGACGCAGTAGCCATAACATCAAGCGAATATGAAAACCAAATCCTGTTAAACATTTTTACAAGGTGGTGTACTTGGGCGAACATGATCATAAGGACAGATAAATGTATGTCATTTGGAATATGCAAGAAAGCAACTAAGTCGGTTCAATTTAAACCGAAGCTCTTTATAAATGGAGAGGCCATCAAACCCATGGAATTAGGAGAATGCTTTCAATATCTTGGTCGTTGGTTCAATTTCGAAATGGACAATAAGAAACACAAAGAAGAGCTAACAGAGATTGTCACTCACATTATGAACAAAGTTGACGGCTTACCATTGCATCCAAAGGATAAAATCATGCTCTACTCTCGCTGCCTGATGAGTAACCTATCTTGACACCTGACAATCGCGGACATTGAGCAAACCTGGGTGATAAATCAATTAGACTCCCTTGCTCATAGTTATCTACAAAGATGGCTTGAAATTCCAGCAAATGGATCACTGTCGATCATCATGCTTTCTAAAAGCCAATTTGGTCTCGACATCCAAGATATAAGTACAAAATTCAAGCAATGCCAGGTTGTTATGAGGCAATGTTTAAAGAAATCTGTCAACAAAGACATTAATGAGTTAGCCCAGCTTTCCAATGACAAAAGTCGCCAATACGATTCTTTCAACAGTACGAAGAACGTCCTTAAATCTGTCAGGCTAAATCTTACAAATAAAGTGAAAGAAAATCTTACGACACAAGGCCTTGTCATGCGTCATGTATGGGACTGTGTTCTTTCAAACACTAAAACAGTGTGGTCGTCTGTACAGAAGGCTATGCCAAGGAACATCTTCAACTACACAATAAGATACCTGAATAATACTCTTCCTAACATGAGTAATATGCAGATTTGGGGTTATGCAGAAAATAAGATGTGCCCACTGTGTCACGATCCCCAAACACTGGGCCACGTTGTCGCAGGCTGTAACATCGCTCTTACTCAAGGACGCTATACATGGAGACATAACTCCGTTCTGAAGATCATTGCAAATACGTTGTCAAGATCATGTAAGAGCTTATATGTTGATCTGCCCTCCTTTGCATCTCTCTGCATAGTAACAGGGGATCAGGAAAGACCTGATATTGTTATTGTTCAACCCAAGACCGTCACACTTGTGGAGCTTACGGTTGGTTTCGAGACGAACATGGCGGGTAACAGCACAAGAAAGAGAGAAAAATACAAGCCACTTATGAACAGACTGAAATCATCATATAATAAGGTTGTGTACTGTAATGTCTCAATGGGGGCATGTGGCTTCATCGAAAAGGATAGTAAAAGATTCTTCGAACTGCTATCTAACCTAAATGTCTCAGACACAGAGATAAAATATGTAACCAAAAGGATGATAAACATTTGTATTCGCGCATCCTACTAGATTTTTGCTGTAGAAACAAGGAATGGACAAATCCAGAACTCTTAGATTTTTAGGTCCCTGATTTCTAACTTTTACATCACCTGTGTGAGTATGTCAGTAATGCCCCTTGTTGGCGAGTTGATGCCATAAATTTTGGTTTTAGTTTTGTATTGTATGTATTAGGATATATTGAATGAAAGTTTCCATTATTATTATTATTATTATTATCATTATTATTATTATTATTATTATTATTATTATTATTATTATTATTATTATTATTATTATTATTATTATTATTATTATTATTATTATTATTATTATTATTATTATTATTATTATTATTATTATTATTATTATTATTGAAAGATAACGCACATTGTTCTAGTCAATGGATTGTTATTCTTGGGGTTTGATGTCAACAAGACTCATCAAACCTCAAGGACCTTTCTAAGGATCCTTGCTGTATGCAGGATAACAATTTTCTGCAATTCACCGGTTCTGGTCTCAATGCCAATGTCCTTCATTCTTTTCTGCAATGTCTTTGGGGTAGTTCCAAGTGCCCCCAATACTATAGGAATGACCACCACCTTCATGTCCCACAGCCTCTTTAGTTCTCGTACGAGATCTTGGTACTTCTCAATTTTCTCCATCTCTTTACTGTCCACCCTGCTGTCATATGGGATAGCAAAGTCTATTACCTGCGCCTTGTTTGTCTCTTTATCAATGACTATCATATCTGGACGCCTTGCTTGGATGATATGGTCTGTCTGCACTGTAAAATCCCATAAAATCTTACATTTGTCGTTCTCTATCACTGAAACTGGCTCGTGTTGATACCATTTATCATTTACTTCGATGCCATACTTTTTACAAACATCCCAGTGCACCCTCCTACCAACCCAATCGTGTCTTCTCTTGTACTCTCTCTGTGCCATCTTACTACACTCACTTATCAAGTGGTTCACCGTCTCGTCCTTTTCTCCGCACATTCTGCACTTACTTTGTTCCTGAGTATTATCAATTTTGGCCTTGATCACATTTGTACGGACTGCTTGCTCTTGTGCAGCAAGTATTAGAGATTCTGTTTCCCTCTTCAAGTTTCCCTGCTTTAGCCATAGCCACCTGTCCTCACCAGCGATGTCATCAGTTTGCCTCAGAAATTGTCCATGCAGTGTCTTTTCTTTCCAGTTTTCTTTCCTTTCCATTCTCTTTCTTTTCTTTACATCAGCTTCCGACTCAATAACTTCACCCTCTTCTGTGATTCTCAATGAACTTAGTAACCTTTCTGTACAATTGTTGACATACCTTTTCAATGAAACTTTTGCTATATTGACTGTATCCTCTACTCCTAAAAGTCCTCTTCCCCCATCCTTCCGTGGTAAATATAACCTATCAACGTTGCTCTTCGGATGTAAGGCATTGTGCATTGTCATCAGTTTCCTTGTTTGTCTATCTAGCTGTTCCATCTCAAATTTTGTCCTGTCTAGAAATGCAGCTGAATATCTGAGCAGCGATACTGCCCAGGTGTTGATACCTTTTATGAGATTCCCTGCATTTAGCTTTGTTTCCAGAATTTTTCGCACCCGTCTTTTGTACTCGTACCTTCGTCTTTTGTACTGGTACTTTGTACTCGTAGAATTTTTCGTACCCGTTTCGTAATTGTTATTATTATTATTATTATTATTATTATTATTATTATTATTATTATTATTATTATTATTATTATTATTATTATTATTATTATTATTATTATCATTATTATTATTATTATTATTATTATTATTATTATTATTATTATTATTATTATTATTATTATTATTATTATTATTATTATTATTATTATTATTATTATTATTATTATTATTATTATTATTATTATTATTGTTATCATTATCATTATTAAAAAAGTTTTAAAAAGCTGGAAAAAAGTTTGAATTTAAAGCGCAATTTTAATTCCCACTGGATCTTGATTTCGGGGTCAGTCATGTTTACTAAGAATAGGATACTTTGTAATGAAATGTAATTTTAGTTTATTTTTAACTGAATTGAAGTTGTTTACCATGGAGTTTAAATCCTCGGTTGTCCAATTAGAAAAGTATTGCTGACGAAGATTTTTAATCGAAACGTACAGAGTTTTTAACAGTTGTGTTTCTTTTTATTTTCTTTTTCTGTTAATTTTTGATGATGGTTTTGTTTCTTATATTATCATTATTATTATTATTATTATCATTATTATTATTATTGTTCATTGTTCACTCGGCGGTGATGTTGACTGCCGGTTGACTTCTGGATAGCAGGCCAAATCCCTTGGCTTTAGGTATCCAGTACTTTTCTTACTATCTTTGCAGTTCCTAACAGGCAAGCTTTCTGTAAAAGTTCTGTGCTGCATTCTATTTCAATCTTCTTCAACCAGTTTTCAAAGTTCTTTCCAATCGTACCCAGAGCTCCAATGATTATTGGTACAATCTTAACTTCTCTTACATTCCAGAGCCTCTTAATCTCTCTCTTCAAGTCTTGATAGACCTCAATTTTTTCCTTTTCTTTTCTTTCGATCCTGGTATCGAAGGGACAGGATATGTCAATCAGCAAACACGATCGATCCTTTTTATTTTCAAAAACAATGTCTGGTCGGTTATGCTCCAGTCGATGATCTGTCTGTATGGGAAAATCCCACAATAACCTAATGTCTTCTGTCACAATAACATTCTCTACTTTATGGTTGTACCATCTATCTCCATAATCTAAACCTAGTTTTTGACATAACTTCCAGTGGACAATTTGAGCTACTTTGTCATGTCTCCAGCCTTTATATTGTACTTGCGCTAGCTGTTGACATTCAGATACTATGTGCGCTATCGTTTCATCTGCTTTTCCACATAGTCTACATTCTTTTGATACATTTTCTTTGTAAATGATGTTCTTTACAGAATTCGTTCCCACTGCTTGCTCTTGCGCTGCAAATATAGTGCTCTCTGTTTCTTTCTTTAATCCTGCATGTTTCAACCAATTCCAGTTCTTATCCTTATCCATTAAATCTTTTGTAGCAGCAGCTGTTTGCCCATGCAGCGGTTTATCCATCCACCCGTTCTTATGCTGTTCTTTATTCTGCCGTTTCCATACTTTGGGATCTTTGATTTCATTTGATCTCAGTATTCCTTCCTTTTCAATTGATCTCATTATTTCGTGGGCGTTGTTCATCACATACCATCCAAGACTGTTCTCCTCACTTCGTACAGTCTCTTCAGCTCCAATCAAGCCCCTCCCTCCTTCCTGCCTTGTTAAATACAGTCTGTTCACATTGCTTTTAGGGTGGAACGCTCCATACATGGTCAGTTTCTTTCTTGTTTTTCTATCAAGTTCTTGCAGTTCGTTCTTGGTCCAATTTATCAACCCTGCACCGTACCTCAGCAATGACACAGCCCACGTATTTATTGCAATGATTATATTCTTTCCATTCAGTCTTGATTTAAGAATCTTTTTCAACCTTCGTAGGTATTCTTTTTGTACAAGCTCTTTCATAGTTTGATTCATAATCTCATCTATCTCTAGTATGCCAAGATACTTATATCCTTCTTCGTCGACACTTTTAATTGATTCACCGTTTGGTAGCTGTATACCATCGCTGTTGACAACTTTTCCTCTTTTCATTACGACCACTCCGCACTTCTGGACTCCAAACATCATACCTATGTCCTCACTAAAAACATTCACCGTTCTTACCAGTGAATCGATCTCATTTTCATCCTTTGCAAACAACTTCAAATCGTCCATGAAAAGGAGGTGATTAATTTTCGTTTTTCCCCTTTCAAGTTGATATCCAGCCTTACACTTTCTGAGTATCATCGACATTGGCAAAAGACAAATCACAAAGAGTAGCGGGGAAAGGCAGTCACCCTGGAAGATTCCTCTCTGAATGCTTACTTCACCTAATTCTTGTTTCCCTGCTGTTAATATCGTTTTCCACCTAGGCATGCTTCTTCTAATTAGCTCCTTGAGGTTGTCTGCAACTCCAATCATGTTAAGACATTCTATTATCCACGAATGTGGCACCATATCGTAAGCTTTACGATAGTCAATCCAAGCAATGGAGAGATTCGTATGTCTTCTTTTACAACTCTTTATAATGGTCTTATCGATAAGTAGCTGATCTTTTGTGCCCCTTGCCTTCTTCTTACACCCCTTTTGCTCATCTGGGAATAACTCTCTCTCTTCCATGTATGTGTAAATCTGATCTGCAACAATTCCCGTCAAAACTTTCCACATAAGTGGTAAACATGATATCGGTCTATAATTGTCTGCAGCATTACCTTTGCTAGTGTCTTTCACACACAAAAGTGTCTTACCTGTTGTCATCCATGTCGGTACAACACCAGTTCTCATTATTTCATTGAGTTGCTCTGCGATTCGGTTGTGGAGTCCATTCAAGTTCTTGATCCAGAAGCCCTGCACTCCATCAGGCCCTGGGGCCTTCCAGTTTGGAATTTTCTTTAGCTGTTCCTTCACCTTTCCTTCTTCAATTTCTATGTCTTCTTGTTGATGGTTTAATCCTGTCATCTCCTCTTTGATGTCCTTTAGCCACTCAGCCTGGGTGTTGTGCTCAACTGGATTTTCCCATATTGAACCCCAGAATCTTCTTGCTTCATCTGCATCTGGGATCAGACTTTCATTTCTAACTTTTCTATCTAATTCCTGATATAACCGCCCTTGATCTACTTCAAATAATCTGTTTTGACGCTGTTGGGGACTTTCGGCTCCAAACGCGCGTAAGAACCAAACAAAGCAATAAACACGGGTTCTCCAATATCGAACGTGACTGGCAATCGACCACTGTGCGGGAGCGTGACTGGCAACCGACAACTGTGCGGGAGCGTGACTGGCAACCGACAACTGTGCAGGAGCGTGACTGGCAACCGTTAACTGTGGGGGTGCAAGACTGGCAATCGATAACTGAGCGGGAGCGTGACTGACATGCGGCAACTGTGCAGGAGCGTGACTGGCAACCGGCAACTGTGCAGGAGCATGACTGGCAATCGACAACTGTGCGGGAGCGTAACTGACATCCAGCAACTGTGCAGGAGTGTGACTGGCAACCGGTAACTGTGGGGGTGCATGACTGGCAACCGACAACTGTGCAGGAGCGTGACTGGCAACCGGCAACTGTGGGGGTGCATGACTGGCAACCAGCAACTGTGCAGGAGCGTGGCTGGCAACCGGCAACTGTGCGGGAGCATGACTGGCAATCGACAACTGTGCGGGAGCATGACTGACATCCGGCAACTGTGCAGGAGCATGACTGGCAACTGACAACTGTGCGGCAGCGTGACTGGCAATCGACAACTGTGCAGGTTCGTAAGTGGTCATCGGCAGCTGTGGGGGTGCATGACTGGCAACCGGCGACTGTGGGGGTGCATGACTGGCAACCGGGAACTGTGCAGGAGCATGACTGGCAAATGGCAACTGTGCGGGAGCGTGACTGACATCCGGCAACTGTGCAGGAGCGTGACTGGCAACCGGCAACTGTGTAGGAGCATGACTGGCAATTGACAACTGTGCGGGAGCGTGACTGACATCCGGCAACTGTGCAGGAGCGTGACTGACATCTGGCAACTGTGCAGGAGCATGACTGGCAATCGACAACTGTGCGGGAGCGTGACTGACATCCGGCAACTGTGCAGGAGCGTGACTGGCAACCGGCAGCTGTGGGGGTGCGTGACTGGCAACCGGCAACTGTGCAGGAGCATGACTGGCAATCGACAACTGTGCGGGAGCGTGACTGACATCCGGCAACTGTGCAGGAGCATGACTGGCAATCGACGACTGTGCGGGAGCATGACTGACATCCGGCAACTGTGCAGGAGTGTGACTGGCAACCGGCAACTGTGCAGGAGCGTGACTGGCAACTGACAACTGTGCGGCAGCGTGACTGGCAATCGACAACTGTGCAGGTTCGTAAGTGGTCATCGGCAGCTGTGGGGGTGCATGACTGGCAACCGGCGACTGTGGGGGTGCATGACTGGCAACCGGGAACTGTGCAGGAGCATGACTGGCAAATGGCAATTATTATTATTATCATTATTATTATTATTATTATCATTATTATTATTATTATTATTATCATTATTATTATTATTATCTGCGAGTTCACTCCTAAAGTTCATAGTCTGGAGGAATGGTTCATCAAATGTCAAGCTGCAACAAGCAGCCTCAGACACTCAATACTTTTCTTAGTATCCAAGCTGTTCCAAGGAGGGCTGACTTCTGTATGCAGTGAATATCACCTGGTAATCCTAAACTCTTCAAATGTTCTTTTAGCTTTTTGGGAATGGAGCCAAGGGCCCCAACCACTATTGGAATCACTTTTGCTTTAACATTCCATAATCTCATTATTTCCAGCTTTAGTTCATTGTATTTGCTGATCTTCTCCCATTCTTTGTCTGCAATATTTTGGTCAGCAGGAATGGCTACATCAATGGCAATGCATTCTTTTTCTTCCCAATCGACGATGACAATGTCCGGTCTTCTGTGCTCTATGACTCGATAAGTTTGGATGGAGACATCCCACAAGAGTTTGTATCTCTTGCTTTCTACAACAGGACTTGGCTGATGTTGATACCATTTGTCTGTATGCTCCAGGTTATATTTCTTGCATAAGAGCCAATTGATGAAGCACGCAACTTTGTCATGTCTACGCTTATACTCCTTTTGGGCAAGTTTTTTGCAGCCACTAACAATGTGCGTGACATTCTCGGCCGCACCGCAATACAATCTACATGTATCATTTTCCTGTAAGTGGTAAATTCTTGCCTTTACAGAGTTTGTATTCAGCGCTTGTTCCTGAGCTGCCAGTATTAGAGATTCTGTTTCACGTTTTAATTCCCATTGGCACAGCAGAATGACTCATTTGTTTTGATATCATCAGTATCTTTTGCAAACTGCCCGTGCAGTTTCTTTTCTTTCCAAGATAAAAGCTTTTCCGTCTCCTTTCTCTTCTTAAATTCTAATTTTGATTCGTTCTCCGTTGGCAGCTTCAGCTCTTTCCTTGCAAACTTCAACAATTCTTCCTGGTTCTGCGACAAATACATGGCAATGCTTCGCCTTTCTTCTTCAACACAGTCTTCTATCGAACATATTCCTCAACCTCCTAGCTTCCTTGGCAGATAAAGTCTATCGACATCGCTCTTCGGGTGAAATCCACCTTGCATGGTTAGTAATTTTCTTGTTTTACGATCAAACTATCGCAGCCCCTCCTTTGTCCAGTCAACAATTGCAGCACTGTAACGTACAGATGCTACTGCCCAACAGTTAATTGCCTTGACCAAATTTCCTGCATTCAACTTGGATTTCAGCAACTTCTTCAATCTATCATAATATGAAGTATGTATTCTCTCTTTCATTTCTCCATGCAACACTTGATCTACCGGGTGTCTCAAAAAAAGTACACCCTTTTGACTGGCAATAGGAACGAAGCAATAAGATATCATTACTCTCCGAGTAGTTAGCTAAATTTATCAATCTTCAACTTAGATTCACATACCTTGCATTTAAGAATCGTCTACCAAACACCAGAGATACTAGCTTGCAAAGACAAAATTTACAGTGCACCCAAAACCAGAGGTTTTGTAAAAGGGCCTAGCCATGATTTGTATTATGGATCTTTTCCAAAGCACCTGTAAACTTTAGCTTTCAGTTTTTGCTTTCGAAAAGAATAAAAAATACTCGTGGAAATCGCCCTGATGAAACAGATATAACAAAAATGTGTTAAGAATGATGAAGTCGTGCAACGTCTCCCAAATGAGCATGCATGTGTTCCTTTTCTTCTTCTTTGACACTTGGAGTAGACTGGAATGCACGGATTGATTCCTCAAAGGAATAACTATTTGTAGTTCAATTGAAGCATTTCAAGGTATAATTCTTTTCAATGGAAAAAGCCAAAGGTCAAAGTCGAAATTCCTGTGCAACATGCCTGTGATAGCAAATTATGGCTAGGCCCTTTTACAAAACCTCTGGTTTCGGGTGCACTGTAAATTTTGACTTTGCAAGCTTGTATCTCCAGTGTGTGGTGGCCAATTTTTAAATGCAATGTATGTGGATCTAAGTTGAAAATTGATAAATTTAGCTGTCTACTCGGAGAGTAATGATATCTTATCGCTTCGTTCCTATTTCCAGTCAAAAGGGGGTACTTTTTTTGAGACACCCGGTATTTTTAGTACACCTAGGTACTTATATCCAACTTCATCAACACACTCAATTTTATCACCAGACTGAAGCTCTATTCCATCACATGTTACCAATTTACCTCGCTTTAAATTCAAAACTGCACACTTAGCAATGCCAAACTCCATCCCAATATCAGAGCAACACGTCTCAACTGTCTTAACTAATGAATCAATTTCATTCATTGATTTCCCAAACAATTTAAGGTCATCCATAAAGAGCATGTGGTTAATAGTTAAGCTCTGCTTATCAACTTTATAGCCCATCTTGACATTCTTTAATACACGTGAAATTGGTATCAGTGCTATTACAAACAGAAGTGGTGAGAATGAATCGCCTTGAAATATTCCTCTTTTGATGTTGACAGTTCCAAGATTTTCTTGGTCATGGTAGAGTTGTGTCTTCCACAAAGGCATACTATTTTGGATCAGTTGTTTGATGTTATCAGCTATGCCAAACATTGATAAAGTCTCCAGTATCCACGAATGCGGAACCATGTCATATGCTTTCTTGAAATCAACCCATGCCATGGCAAGATTGGTTTTCCTTCTTTTGCAGTTTTTTGAGTATAGCTTTATCTAGCATTAGATGGTCTTTTGTGCCTCTGGTTTCCTTTTCACATCCTCTTTGTTCTATCGGGAGGAGGTCATTATCTTCCAGGTGTTTGTACACTTTTTCTGCAAATATCCCTGATTGCATTTTTCATAGCAGATTTAGACAAGCAATAGGTCTATAATTTGAGGCTTCTGCTCCCTTACATGGATCTTTTAATAGTAAGGTCGTACGTCCTGCTACTAGCCAACTTGGAACATTTCCTGTCAGAACGCAATCGTTGAGATTGGATACTAGCCTTTCATGGAGAGTTGTAAGTCTTTTTAGCCAAAAACCTTGTATGCCGTCAGGCCCTAGTGATTTCCAGTTGGAACGGATGATATTATTTGCTGCACGTCGTTCATCGTGAAACTAATTTGTTCTTGTTGCTGTGTTCCTTTCAACTCGTCCTTCACTTTCCTGATCCAATCTGCTTTTATCATTATGTTGAGCTCGTTCTCCCCAAATTTTTGACCAAAAATTTGTCACTGCAGTTGGATTTGGTTGATCGTTTGTGACTTCTTTCCCGCTCATTTCTCTGTAGAATTGCTTCTGGTTATTTTGAAACAGCTTATGATGTTGAAATTGTTTAATGCGATTTGTATATCGCTTGATTTTGTAGGCTTTTGCACTTATTCTTTGTTTTATCTCTTCCATGACTGCATGGATTCCTTTCTTCTTGATCTGATACCTGTTCTCAAGATCTTTCTTCCTTCCCTCATCTTTCCTTTCCAGTTTCCATTACTCCAAGCCTTTAATCTCCCAAGGTCACTTCTTAACCGAGCAATATCTCCCTCAATCCTTTTCTTCCACCACGGTTCTTTTCCATTATTCCTCTTTGTCGGCTTCACTCCCACTAGTTCTCCCACCAGTACACTAGTAGCTGTAATAAGATTTCTTGTCTCTGTGATGTTACTAGTTGGACAATACTTCAATATTTTGTTCACTTTTTCAGTTTCTTTCCTAACTTTCCAGAATTCAATCGAGCGAAGGTTACCACATGGTATTATCTCTTCCTTGTCAAGAATCTGTTTCAGCCTGCATACTAGAGCAGCATCTTCCTCATCCATGTTTCCAACATCATTTCTAGCATTCAATAACGTGCTATTCTCTGTATCTTCTATCTCACTACTAGGTTGTGAATTGGTATTTTCAAAGATATTTATCTCTTCTTCAGCTGTACTTACATCATTATCATTATTCCGACTTTCTTCATTCTCTACACCATCATCGATCCTCAGCTTCCGCTGGATCGCTTTCCATTCAACATCTGTTATCCACTTATTCCGCTTTATTTGTCTTAATTCCCCTGTCAGGTACTTCTCTGTTGTCGAAAACATTCCCTTATCAGTCCAGATTTTTAACATTCGTGCACCATATCCCCTTATGTCTGGGTTACTCTTCAAATAACATTCAACTGCAATTTCGTTATCAGCTTTACTCCACTTTCTTCTTCTTCTCGTTGTTGCAGTTGCTGAATGACGATCTGGTTGTGCCTGCTCCGTCACACAATCCATACCGGACGTGACAGCTTCACCATTGGTGGATCCATTCTCATTTACGTCGTTAATTTGGTTATTCTTATTTGACATCACGAAATCATGAGATTGTCCAGTTTGGGTGATTTGGTAACACGGTATTTTTTTATAGTGACACCATCACTAAGGGGTTGCCAACCAAGGCTGAAGAGTCCCCCGTACCCATGAGACAGACTAGCCCCCGCCGGACGCCAACCCGGTACTTCATGGTCTCGAGGAGAGCTAACAGGTACTACAACTTGTTCAAGGGTGACCTGGAGGTAGTTGTGGCAAAGGGTAACCTCATTCTCCCACGTCGAAACTCAACAACCGGGTGCAGTTTAAAGTCATACCCAGGACAGGTTATTATCATTATCATTATTATTATTATTATTATTATTATTATTATTATTATTATTATTATTATTATTATTATTATTATTATTATTATTATTATTATTATTATTATTATTATTATTATTATTCCATGGCATTATTATTAATATTAAATGGCATTATTATTATTATTATTATTATTATTATTATTATTATTATTATTATTATTATTATTATTATTATTATTATTATTATTATTATTATTATTATTATTAATATTATTATTATTATTATTATTATTATTATACAAATACTTAACCGTCATTCGAAATTAACAGGAAACTAAAAAATCAAACCACACTGTTAGAATTGTCGTACGTTTCGATTAAAAATCTTCATCAGCCTAACTTTGCAAATAAGCAACCGAGCATTTATAACCTAAGATAAACAACCTAAATTAAGATACAATAAAGAAGAGCCAAACAATTAAATCTATACCAAGCCTGACAAGAATGCCCAATTTCCATAGAAATAAAAGCCCAAACGGGAGTTTTAAAGTAAAAGTTTTGAAAGTAAAATAATCCCAATGGGTAAACCCATAACCCACCGAACCCCTGAGAGACCCAAAAACCCAACCTTCCAAGCCGGGCTTAAATAGAAATGAAAGCCCAAACTGACTTACATTGAAATGAAAGCCCAAACGGGAAATCAAGATAAAAATTCTGAGAGTGAATAACCTCAATGGGTAAACCAAAAACCGACCGAACCCCTGAGAGACCCAAAAACCCACCCTTCGAAAATACCTTCATTAAAATCCCCTTGGAGAAGTCTGGACACACCGAGGAGGCAAACAACAAGAATGAGTGGGAAAAGCCCCGCGGTCCTCCCAACAGCCCTTCCATAACTCGCTATTTGCTGAGTAAAGAATGGCCTGATAGGGGATTCCACCCTACCACCACGTGTATCCGCACATGAAGCCATAGAAGATAACCGCAAAGCCACGCCCACTACACCTAACGGATACAAATGCAACTGCAGGAATTAGGCCATCCCGCACGCAAACATGTCCAACTCCACATCTGCAGCCCGTTCATTAAGTCCCCTTGGCAAAAATTTTCCCAACCTATATTGCCAAAACAATTCCTTTCGGCGCGGTGAAAATACATTTTCTGCCCCATCGATGATTTCTATACTAACATCAAATTTCCCGTTGTGGCCCGCTTCGAACAAATGGCTAAAAAAGTTCGCCTGCGGAATTATTTTGCCCCTGTCAAGTGTACCCTGGTCACGTTTGCGTGCGTATGACCTAAAATACGATTTGTAAACATTAAATCTCTGCCGAAACTTGGTTTTAGTGCTACCCACATACTTTTTGCGGCAGCATTCACACTGCAACAAGTAAACAACATTTTCTGAATTGCAGTTTCAGTTCAGTTTCAGTTTCATATTATTTAAATTCTCTACATACAATTTATAGTTCTAACAATACAAACAAATAACTAAACTACAAAGATAATGGTAATACTAAAAATTAATACAATTGATACAGAAAAATTAATACAATATACACATACAAATAAAAGAGTAACTAAATAAATTGTATGCAGGGAATTACTTAAAGGAGGAGCTCTCTCAATAGGTAAACTAATCGAGGAGAGAGCCCCCCCTACCTATCCTAAAAAATTATTAGGTAAATTAACTTGAATTTAAATAATTGTGCATTTTCAGTATCAAAACTGTTAGATTCATCGGTCGACATTGTTCAACAAGTAAATTTTCAGTTTTGCTTTGAACGATGCTTTTGATGGAGCATTTCGGAGCTCAATGGGCAATGTATTCCACAATTTAGCACCAAGATATCGAATCGACTTTAGTCCATATTGAAGACTGTTTCTTCGAAACATATATAAATCACCTTGACTAGCCTGTCTAGTGGAATACTGATGAACAGATGAATTGAATAAGAAAAAATCATGAAAGCAACTAGGTGAAGTCTTTTTAACAGAATCAAAAACGAAAGTTAAGAGTCGGAGTTCAAAAATTTCAGAAAGTTTCAGAAGCTTAAGATCATTAAAGATTGGAAGAGAGGGAGACATGTGGGGCTGAAAGGAGATGGCTCTGACTGCTTTTTTCTGTAATTTGAAAATTGGATCAATGTATGATGCATATGTTTGACCCCAAACAATTAGACCATACTGTAAGAAGGACAGAAACAAAGCATTGTACAAGCAAATTAAAACATCTAACGGAAGTAAGTTCCTAATTTTGAAAAACATTCCACATGTTCTAGCTAATTTTTTAGAGAGTTCACTGAGATGGTATTTCCAGCATAGATGCTCATCTAAAAGGAGACCTAAAAACTTAACAAACTTAACTCTTTTAACATGTTTCTTCCCTATTTTGATATCAGATCCAGAAGGAAATTTGACAGAGGAAGAATGAAAGATGATATAATTTGTCTTATCAATATTTAATGATAGCTTATTAGCATCAAGCCATTTCTTTACTAATCTGAGCTCTTTGTTAACAACTTTAGTCAAATTAGACAAATCTTTAGATTCATAGTAGATGTTTGTATCATCAGCAAAGAGATAAAAGGTAAGTTTCTTAGAAGCATTAGGTAGATCGTTGATATAAATAAGGAAAAGTAATGGGCCCAGTACAGAACCTTGTGGTACACCACAAGTAATTGAAAGTAAGTTAGAGTTACTTCCATTGACAGAAACATACTGCTTTCTATCTGTTAAGTATGATCTAAACCACTCAAGGGCACATCCACGAATGCCATAATGTTCCAATTTGGATAGCAAAATTCTATGATTAACTGTATCAAAAGCCTTTTGTAAATCAATGAAAATGCCACAACCAAGTCTTTTATTATCAAGTGTATTTCTTATCGCTTCTGTCAAACTTACAAGAGCATGATCAATTGAGTGATTTTCTTGAAATCCAAATTGTAAAGAATAAAGAATATTATGTATTTCAAGGAATTTATAAAGTCGTTTGTACATAAGCTTCTCAAATATTTTACTGAAAATGGATAAAAGAGAAATTGGCCGATAGTTTGATGGAAGCTCTGGATTTCCTTTTTTAAAGAGAGAAATTACCTTGGCAATTTTAAGTTTATCAGGGAATATACCAGACTGAAAAGACTGATTCACAAGAAGAGCAAGAAGTGGTGAAACCCAGTCTCCAATAATTTTAACTAATTTTATTGGGATACTATTAGGACCTACAGATTTGGAAGGATTTAAAATATTGATTAGATCATTAACTTCTATAGAAGTAACTGGAGTAAGGAAAAGTGAGTTACTAGTTCTGTTAGATAAATAGTCAATAGGAGATTTTGGAGTTAATGGAATTGTCTTTGTTATGCCATTAGCAACATTTACATAAAAATCATTGAAAATGTTTGACATTTTAGAGGGATCTGATGTTATACTTCCATCTTTGCCTTTGATTTTGTTGATTGAAGAAGAAGTGGAGGACTTATGAGAAATAATTGTCTTGATACCTGACCACAACTTTTTCATGTTTTGACTATTTGTAGAAAAATAATTATGAAAATAGCATGCTTTACTTTCTTTTAATTCATTGGATACACGGTTTCTAAACTTCTTATACAACTTGAGGTTATCAGGAGTCTGTTGTTTCTTTAGTTTCTGCAAAATTCTGTCTCGAATTCTCATCATCTTCAATATTCTATTATTTATCCATGGTTTATCTTTAAGCTTCATTTCTTTTCTACTCCGCCTTTTAATTGGAGCATGCTTATTTGTCAGAGTATTAAGATCTTTCAAAAATCTGTCAAATTTATTGTTCACATTCAAGTCACTGTTTTCTAAATAAGAAAAGTCAATCTGATTAAAGTCCTCAACAAAACTGTCTTCTTTAAATCTGGAATAGTCATATTTGAATGATTCAGACTTACTGTGACTAACATGGGTATTTTTCAAGATCATGAACTGGGGAAAATGGTCAGTAATTTGCATTAAAATGTTTCCACTTGTAATATTAGCATTGGTAGCATTGGTATATATGTTATCAATGATTGATGCTCTTTGTTCAGAAACTCTAGTTGGATGATGAATGCAAGGAAGAAGGCTTTGTGAAAACAAGTTGTTGACAAAGTCACCTGTTGGTATATGGGAAGCATAATCTAGAAGATTAACATTGAAATCACCCATAACAAATAATAGCTTATTTGATGGTAATTTAGAAAGGAGATTCTGGAAGTGAGATGTAAGGTTATCAATATTTGAACTAGGATGTCTGTAAACACAGCAAATAAGGAAATTTTTGTCATTTTTGTTATCAATTTCAACCCATACAGTTTCAAAATCATCTGTGCAAGAATCCAAGTCATTTCTTGGATTGGAAGTAAGAGAATCTCTGATGTACAAGCCAACACCACCATTCTGAGTGACTGACTTAGTGCTTAAGAATGTATATCCTGGAATGTTAACATTTGATGATATGGGATTGTCATTGGAATGCCATATTTCAGACACTCCGATCACATCAATATTCAAATTTGTGTGAGCAGATAAAGAAACCAATTCATCATGATGAAGGGATAGGCTTCTAATATTAGTGTGAAGAATAGAAAAATCAGTAGAGGATAAATGTAAGGAAGAAAGTTCTGGTAGAGTAAAGTAGCGAGAATCAATGTTCTGAGGCAAATGTTCATCAATATCATAATCACTAAGATTAGGCAAGTCCACAAGGTTAGAAGTAATTTCAAAAGAGGGCACAGAGTTGATGAATGAGGGTAGGTCAAATTCATACAAGTTTGAAAGTCCTTCATTTTCCAGTTGACCAAAAGGAAACATAACCTCTGTACATTTGAGGCAAAACCATGGAATATCATCAGCTTCTTTTTGGAGGTCTCTATATTCAGTATTAGAAATATTATTGCATTTGATGTGGATCCAAAAATTGCAGTGATTACAGAAAACTGATTTATGATGATCAGAAATAGCTTTGTGGCAAATGCCACAAGGATGTTCATGAGTTTCTACCATAATGAATCAATTAATGTGGAACTGAACTGAAAAAAAAAAGAAAAATGCAGTTAAGTGCATTGAACTAAAACTCAACAAAGTCAGTACCTTGATATTAATAGTAAGTTTAATTTGCAACGGTGAAACTAATTTCACTGTCATCCCTTTGAGATTCCATTGGCACTGAATTTGAAGATCCTTCTTGTCGCTTCTCTTTGATAATCAAACGATCACGTACAAAATAGGCAATCTTTCCCTTTGATCTTGCATCTAACATCTTTGGTATCTGGTCCTGTCTTCTGTCCATGACCATTTGGCTAAAGTCCTGCACGAACTTGATTCCTTGAGGCCGAATTTTCCTTGCAGAGGCAAGCACTTTCTCCTTATCTTTCCAATTTAGAAACTTGGCAACGATAGGCCTTGGGTCGTTGTTCCCAAAGGTTGAGCCACGCCTAACATGTCGTGAACTATTACTTCGATTCACCCGATGAGCTCTTTCAATGGTCAGCTCTTCATCAATATGCAGAAGATCTTTGATCTTGGCTTTCACAATTGACTCTGTTTCTTCCCATGACTCCTTGCCTTCTTCTTTGATGCCTGTAATCCTTAAATTATTTCGACGACTCTGATTTTCAAGGTAGTCTTGTTTGTTTACGACATGGCCTAAATCAGAGTCATGGCTGTCAATCCGATTTTGAATCTCCAGCAACTGGATATCCAGGGATTTAATTCTCTTTTGTAGATCATCAATATCTTTGCCAGAGTACTGCAAACTGTTTTTGATGTCAATGACGTCGCTTTGCAGCTGCTTAATCTCCGTTTTCATGTCGTTGGAAAGCATTGTGACGAGTGACCTGAACGATTTATCTTGCATGTCCAAAAGCTCTTTGCACACAGCGAGTGAAATATATTCAGTCATATTGATTTGGTAACAAGTTCATATCTTCATTAAAGTATATCATTAACTGACTGAACTTACATTTTAATAAAAGCACTAACAACTTGACAAAAAACACCTTTAAATAGCCAAAGTAAAGGCCAAAACTGCGGAGCTCAGAATAACGTGACTGCACTCCGCCATCTTGCGCTGTTCGATGAAACACCTTGTACCTTCCCGAAAAAATAGTAAAAGATCTGTTTTCATCAGAATTTTCAAAACTGTCCCCCTCTTTGATCAAACCACAAATCTGACAACTTTTCCTGCCATTGCATTTGTAACAGCCCTTAACCGACAAACCTCCATCATCCTAATTAGGTAATTTCGCCCTCACCAGTTTGTCTTTAAGGTTCTTCGCTCTACGAAGTGACAAAAATATTTTGTTTTGGAACAACTTCTTATGTTCCGGACCCACCAAAAGAATGTTCGAGATATCCCTCATAATATCATAAACCCTATCAAGAGCTGGATGGTACGTAAGTACTAACGGTATCCTACCGTCACTCTGGTCTTTAATTTGTCTATCAAGAAGCTCCAAACGATCCAAAGAACGAACTTTATCAATTTGCTGATCAACCTCTCCTTCCTTATATCCCCTATTAAATAGCCACCCCCTAAGTTCTCCCACCCGCTTATCAAAAAATTGATCTTCCGAACAGTTTCTCCTAATTCTTAAAACCTGGCTATAAGGAATACCCCTTTTTGTATGACCAGGGTGACAGGAGGAGTGGTGTAACAGTTGATGGGTGTCTGTCGGCTTTGTAAACAAATCTGTAATGACTTTCTTGCCCTCTTTGACCACCCGAACATCGAGAAAGCTCACCGTCTTCCCAGACCATTCTGCTGTGAATTTAATCGAATGGTGAGCTTGATTTAAAACATCAATAAACTCCCTAAGCCTATCTTCGCCGTGCCGCCAAATTGAAAATATCTCGTCGATGTACCGCCACCATTTCCAAGGTTTGTATTGCGCATCAGATAATAACTTTTGTTCAAGCGCTGCCATAAAAAGAATCGCATACGAAGGAGCAAATTTCGTGCCTATAGCTGTACCTTGTCGCTGTTGGTAAAATTCACCATTAAACTCGAAACAGTTGTTTTTGAGAACAATGCGCGCCAACTCAGTCAACGACTCCGTGGAGACTGTTTTGTCTTCTCGATGTTCGAGTGCCCCCCTCAGTGCTTCCAACCCCTCTCCGTGCGGAATGTTTGGGTACAACCCAACTACATCAACCGTACATAAAATGAAGTCCTCGGGAATTTCACGTAGTTCAGAAAGTTTCTTAAGAAAATGGTTCGTATCCTTTATGTACGATGTTGCTGTTTTAGCCAGGGGTTGTAAATGGTAATCCAAAAGTTCAGGAATTAGGCCATCCCGCAATCCTAAATCCTAAATCGGTAATCCTAAATAAGGCACTCAAACGTGACCAGGGAACACTTGACAGGGGCAAAATAATTCCGCAGGCGAACTTTTTTTGCCATTTTTTCGAAGCGGGCCACAACAGGAAAATTGATGTTAGTATAAAAATCATCGATGGGGCGGGAAACGTGTTTTCACTGCGCCGAAAGGAATTGTTTTGGCAATATAGGTTGGGAAAATTTTTGCCAAGGGGACTTAATGAACGGGCTGCGGATGTGGAGTTGAACATGTTTGCGTGCGGGATGGCCTAATTCCTGCAGTTGCATTTGTATTCGTTAGGTGTAGTGTGCGTGGCTTTGCGGTTTTCTTCTATGGCTTCGTGTGCGGATACACGTGGTGGTAGGGTGGAATCCCCTATCAGGCCATTCTTTACTCAGCAAATAGAACAAGGGCAGATTTTGAAATACAATAGCATCAGTCGCTTTTGTTCACACCTCAAGTCAAAGCGATTAGTGAATGCAGACAAAAAAAATTCTCTCAAGCAGAAATTCAAAACAAACGAAGCCGCAAATTTGCCCTGAAACCAGTACGACGAGCTCTCGTTTGGTGCGGGCGAAGGGACGTTTTTAAGAGACGTTATGTGCTTGCAAGGAAAGAAGGTGAGTAAATCTAACGTTCTGTCTCGCGGATTTCGCTAATTTGATTCAGGAGCTGAGGAGTGACTGTGTACATCTGAGCATAAGCATGAACGAATTGTAATGCCCTCTGCTTGGTTTCTGAATCAAACAAACAAAATCCGCGAGACAGAACTTTAGATTTACCCTTCTTCTTTCGTTATAAGCAGCTACCTTCTCTTAAGAACTTTCCTTCCCCCACACCAAACAAGAGTTTGCAGTACTGGTTTCAGGGCAACTTTGCGGCTTCGTTTGTTTTGAATTTCTGCTTGAGAGAAATTCTTTTGTCTGCATTCGCTAATCGCTTTGAACTGAGGTGTGAACGAAAGCGACTAATGCTATTGTATTACAAAATCTGCCCTTTTGTTAGCAAATAATACATAATACATAATTGATTTTATAATGCGCCCCTATATTATACAATACTCTGCGGCGCATACAATTTATAGATAAAAGTAATAAAAGTAAAGAATTGCATAAAATCAAAATAACTTAGAATTACAAAAGTTTCTAAAAATTACAGTATTTACAATGGAAAAAGATACTTAGAACTGAAATGCTTGTTCGAAAAAATGAGTTTTTAATGCCTTCTTAAAAATAGTTATGTCCTTAGATTGTCTAATATGGAGAGGCAAAGCGTTCCATGTGCGAGGTGCAGCATATTCAAATGCTCTCTTCCCGAAGGTCTCAGTTCTAACTCTTGGAATTGCAAGAAGGGAGAGCTCAGCTGAAGCTCTCCACACCGGTTGGGCTTTTATTTCAGTGTAAATCAGTTTGGGCTTTCATTTCTATTTAAGCTTTCTAAGCGTTCTGGGAGCTTTCTTACTGATCAATAATTCCTTTAGATAAGCTGGTCCAATGTTGTTCATGCACTTGAACACTAGCAATGAAAGTTTGTACAAGATCCTATACATGATAGGTAACCAGTGTAATTCTTTCAACATTTCTGTGGCACTATCTCTCCAACTCCTGTTTAAAATCAACCTAGCTGCTGCGTGTTGGAGTCGCTCTAGTTTTTTAATTGCGACATCCGGCAGTCCAAATAACATGACGTTCCATAGTCAATATGTGATGTCACAAAGGCATGAACTAAACCTTCAAAGGTGTTACGGTTGAAGTATTTCCTGACTTGCCTTAGTCTATACAGTTGGTAGAATCCTTTTTTACAGACATTGCTGATATGATCTTTCATTGATAAATTTTCATCAAAGATGACGCCAAGGTTTCTTACTTTCTGTACTGGAGAAACAGTACATTCACCTACTTGTATGCTGTCTAATGAAACTTTTGGCAACTGTTTACTGCCACCAATAATGATGAGCTCAGTTTTGTCATCATTGATTTTTAGTTTATGTTGTAGCATCCATTTTCTTACAGCAGCAATACAATTAGTGATTTCATTTAATGCCTCAGCTTCACTTTCACTGTTGGGCTTGAAAGATATATAGAGTTGAACAAATAGCGAGTTATGGAAGGGCTGTGGGGAGGACCACGGGGCTTTTCCCACTCATTCTTGTTGTTTGCCTCCTCGGTGTGTCCAGACTTCTCCCAGGGGATTTTAATGAAGGTATTTTCGAAGGGTGGGTTTTTGGGTCTCGCAGGGGTTCGGTCAGTTATTAGTTTACCAACTGGGGTTATTTACATTTTAATTAAAAAAACTTTATACTTTAAATTCCTGTTTGGGCTTTTATTTTTATGTAAGTCAGGGTGTTTTTTGGGTCTCTCAGGGGTTCGGTCGGTTTTTGGTTTACCCATTGAGGCTATTCACTCTCAGAATTTTTTATTTTGAATTCCCGGTTGGGCTTTTATTTCAGTGTAAGTCAGTTTGGGCTTTCATTTCTATTTAAGCCAGGCTTGGAAGGGTGGGTTTTTGGGTCTCTCAGGGGTTCGGTGGGTTATTGGTTTACCCTTTGGAATTATTTTACTTTCAAAGCTTTTACTTTAAAACTCCCGTTTGGGCTTTTATTTCTATGAAAATTGGGCATTCTTGTCAGGCTTGGTATAGATTTAATTGTTTGGCTCTTCTTTATTGTATCTTAATTTAGGTTGTTTATCTTAGGATATGTTGTATGTATAGGTTTTAATTGCTCGGTTGCTTATTTGCAAAGTTAGGCTGATGAAGACTTTTAATCAAAACTTACGACAATTTAACAGTGTGGTTTTATTATTGTTATTGTTATTATTATTATCATTATTATTATTATTATTGTTATTATTATTATTGTCATTATTATCATTATCATCATTATTATTATTATTTATTATTATTATTATTATCATTAATATTATTGTCAAAATTGTTTTTGTTGCTTTTTCTTGAGTCCTCTATACTGCTGGCTAATGCCTAGGCAGACTATTTTTGTTGTTATTGTTTCTTTTACAAATTTTTTTTCTTTTCTAAGATGACATTTCATTTTTTCATAGCTCTGTTTTCTTTCGTAAAAAGTTTTAACAACCTCGCAATTTTGGCTGAGCACCCATTTTTGACATTGTTCAATTAATGGCCTACTTGGAGCATCAAAGCTGCTGTTCGTTGCAATTCTGACGGCTCTGTTTTGAAGCTTTTGGAGCTGATCAATATCAGTTGTGCCACAACAACCCCATAGAGAGCAGCAGTATCGAAAATGGGCTCCACAATACTCGAGTACAATGTTTTCAAAGAAGCAATTGGGAGAATATTCTTTGCATGTTTTAAAAATCCGATGGCTCGTGATACTTTGGTAGATACCGTTTTAATATGTTCTTTATAAATCTAGACTATTGTCAACGTGAACACGAAGGTATTTGGTCTTATTGACAACGTCAAGTTCACTACCAAGAATTTTAAGATGCAATTTTTCTGCAGCATTGTTTAGAGTTCGATGCTTTGGTTTGGTTGCGATTAACATAGATTGTGTTTTAGCAACGTTTAGTGAAAGCTTATTGCCTTTCAACCATGAGTCTAAGTGCGCAAGATCGTCATTAATAGCTTCATTCAGCTGAGAAATATCTCTTGATTTTAAGCAAAGGCTAGTATCATCAACATACATGGATACAGTTGAACCCTGGACAGCAGTAGGGAGATCATTGATGTATATAAAAAAAAGAGTCTTGGTTGGAAAACTGTTCGCGACCTTGTTGACCAGGATTCTAGACTGATGGTCTATAAATCTATCAATGGGCTTGCTCCGCAGTACATGAGCAATCTTTGCACAAGAAACTCCGCCTGCAGCTCTCGCAACCTTCGAAATACGAAAACAGACTTGAGACTGCCAAAGAAAACATCCGCAAATTGGCAGCAATGTTTTTCTCATCGAGGTGCAAAACTATGGAACAGCCTCTCAGCTGTGATCAAACAGGCACCCTCCTTTGCCGTCTTCAAACAGAACATTCAGTAGACTGGGGGACTTTTATTGCGGTTGGGTGGCTGGCCGCGGCCTGCGGTCTCTGTGCTTGATTCACGGCTTGATTCACTGCATCCTAATACGGGGTGTACATATTAGGATTATTTTATATTTTTTTGGTTTTGAATTTGGAAAAAGAGGTGGGTGGGCTAGGTTATTTTGAAGGGGAACAGAAATCATGGGGTGGGATAGAAGTTATGGGAAAGATATTAACTAGACTTAATTCTTGCAAAATGACAGGGATAGCAAACAACTCTGGCCAACTGGTAAGACAAGTTTCCATTAATACTAGCTCTATTGCTGTTTTTGAAAACAAAATATCCCCCCAAAATAATGTGCCAAGTTTAAGAAAGATTTGTCAATTGGCACTGCCTATTCTTGGGCTTGTGATTCTGATTTGTAGGCACTGGTTCTGCAGGCACTCCTTAAATGGATACAGTCTGGGCAGAAATATTAATCACCTCTTTAGAAGAAAAAGACTAACAGGTTTGTTTCCTAAGCAGAATCAGATTTATTGGTCTGGTCTGCTGCTTACCTTTCTAATAGCTTTCACATACGAAAAGGATGATAAGAAAAATCCCTACCATTTCATGAAAAATCAACAAAAGTGTGATCTATTTACAACTGAGAGCTTATCTCTCATTGACAATATTGGGTCCGATTGCATGCAGGAACAGTTATCTGCTTGGGCACTTTCTGATCTAAAACACAGAAATAACAAATCCTTCATTGGCCTCCTTATGCTGCTGTCAGGTGATATTCATCTCCACCCAGGACCTTCTAAAACCTGCCAAACCTGCAACAAATCGGTAAGAAAAGGTCTCCCTTGCATGCAGTATGGTTTCTGGGTTCACAAAAGGTGTGATAGAATACCCGATGCAGAGTTTGTAACTCTTTCCAGGTTTTCAGAAAATGAATCTAGGTACACTTGTTTGTCCTGTAAGAACAACATAAGGACAAACCTTTGGCAAGAGTTGCCATTTGCTGATGACCCCTTGCCCAAGCACATTGAGGAACAACCAACTAACACTGAAGTTCACAATGAAGCCACCCAAGATCCATCAAGAGAGTGTATGTGGAATCCATTCAAAAAAAGAGGCTTACACTTTCTTCACCTCAATGTTAATAGTTTATTGCCTAAAATTGATGAATTGCGCCTCATTGCTAAGAACTCAAATGCTGCAATCATTGGAATTACAGAATCAAAACTTGACAAAACAGTATTGGACAATGAGGTTAAGATTGATGGCTATGAATTAAAAAGATCGGACAGAAATCGACAAGGTGGAGATGTTGCTTGTTACATCAGAAAGGATTTACCTTTCAACTCAAGAGAAGATTTTGCACCAGACCTAGAAAATATATTTTTTGATCTACTATTACCTAAATCTAAACCAATCCTAGTTGGCATCCTTTACAGACCACCCGACTCAAGTGGTTTCCTCAAGAAACTTAATGCTGCTATCTCAAAAACAAAAAATTTTGACAATCAAGAAGTTTTTATCCTGGGGGACTTGAATATCGACCTGACGGGCAGTAGAGTGAAAAACTCTAATGGGATCAAGCGCTACAAAGAATTCTGCTCCCTCCATGGACTTGAACAACTAATCCAAGAACCAACACGCATAACTGAGAAATCTGAAACCCTATTAGATCACATAATTTCTAATTCGGCTCAAAAAGTCTCCCAACATGGTGTCCTCAACTTGGGTTTATCTGACCACCATATGATCTACTGTACAAGGAAAAGTACTAAAGCGATGAGTTTTGATCATAAACACATCAAAATCCGCTCAATGAAGAATTACAATAAAGACCTTTTCCTGAAAAAACTCAAATTGATTAAATTCCCAAAATATTTTGACTTTATTGATATCAATGCTGCTTACTCTCATTTCATACAATTGATTGTTTCGGTTATTGATGAGATTGCTCCACTGAAGGAGATTCGCGTGAGGAACAACACTCAGGAGTGGATGGATGAAGAAGTCCTTGAAGGGATCAGGATTCGAGACAAGCTGCTTTCCAAATTTAAAAGGACTAAAAGCCACACTGACCATGTTAATTTCAAAAAAGCCCGAAATAATATTTTGTCTCTGATAAAAAAGAAAAAGAAAAGTTGTGTTATTGGCAAACTAAATGAAAACATTAACAAGCCAAAAGAATTATGTAAGAGCCTAAAGTCACTTGGACTTCCATCCAAGCAAGATAAAGCTTCAAAGATCTGCCTGAAAAATGATGGACAGCACTGTTTCGACGATAAAATTAATTCCAACATTTTCAAGAACTTCTTTTCAAATCTGGCTACAGAGCTTGTGAAGAAGCTACCTGATCCGCCCTGTAAATTTGGCATTGATAGCGTAAAAAAATATTACAAGAACCTTAATCTCAAAAAAGAAAAATTCACCCCTCACCATGTAAACCGTGATGACGTCCTCAAGCTTTTAGAAGGAATCAATCCTTCAAAAGCAGCAGGACCTGATAATCTAGGAGGAAAGTTCCTTAAAGATGGTGCATCAATTTTAGCCACGCCAGTGACGGAGCTAAGCAATCTTTCAATTTCCTTGGCAACCTTTCCAGATGATTGTGAACAAGCCAAAATGAAGCCTCTTTTTAAAAAGGGAAGCAAGGACGATCCAAAAAATTATCGTCCTATCTCACTCTTGCCGCAGATCTCTAAAGTTATTGAGAAACTTGTCCATGAACAGGTGCAAGAGTACCTAGATAAAGACAAAATTCTTTACCGGTACCAGTCTGGGTTTCGTCCTTTCCACTCAACAGGCACGTGTCTATCATATCTTAGTGATAAAATCATACAGGGGCTGGAAAACAGGATGTCTACGGGCATGATATAGATCGATCTTCAAAAGGCGTTTGACACAATTGACAATGAAATTTTCCTTGAAAAAATTAAATATCTTGGCTTTGCTGACTCGGTCATATTCTGGTTCTGATCATACCTAACCAAACGAACTTTTTACGTAAACATAGTCAAAGATTGCTCATCGCCCGGAGCATTATCGTGTGGTGTTCCACAAGGCTCTATTCTAGGCCCACTCATCTTTCTCTTATATGTTAATGACATGCCTCAGTCAGTGGATTGTGACTTACTCTTGTATGTAGACGACTCCTGTCTTGTATTCGGAGACAATGATGTCAATGAAATAGAAAAACAGCTGAACAGAAACTTTAATTCTCTTTGTGATTGGTTCGTTGATAACAAATTAAGCATTATTTTGGTGAGGATAAAACAAAATCGATACTTTTTGGTAGAAAAAATAAACGAACCGGCAGTAAAAATCTAGACATCAGAAGAGGTGACGTTAAGATCAAACAACATACGTCAGTCACATACTTGGGCTGTGTCCTGGACGGGGGCTTGTCTGGTGAGTCAATGGCTACCCGGACCCTTGGTAAAATCAATGGCAGGCTCAAATTCCTTTACAGAAAGCAAACTTTCCTTGATTCTTCCCTTCGGAGATTGCTGGCCAATGCACTAATTCAACCCCACTTTGACTTTGCATGCAGTGCTTGGCTTCCAATAAACGATTCACCAAAAAAATTCAGACTGCTCAAAATAAATGTATCAGATTCTGCTTGAACCTTAGTAACAGAGCGCATATAGGAATAAACGAATTTAAAACTGTTAACTGGCTCCCCACTAAAGAAACGTTTGAGCAATGCACTGCTGCAAAGGTTTTCAACTTTTTTGATAATGCAGCCCCATCATATATGTCAGAAATGTTCTTACCAGTTTGCCAGAGCCGAGTAACTCGAAGATCTAAAAACAAACTAATTCAACCTTTCCAAAAAAGCAACACAGGACAAAATGGTCTCTCATATTTAGGACCTAAAATATGGAACAGCCTATCCTCAGAACTGAAATCTGCAACAAACATCAACAGTTTCAAACACAAGATCAAAGACCAATTCTTTAAAAATCTCCAGAGTGTTAATGATAGCCCCTATATATATTATTAGAAATCCAAAAACAACCAATAACAATACTTATTCGTCATTGAAATCATCGATTCTACTTCCGGTCTCGTAAAAACTTTACTTGCTATGAAAACTTTTTATTTTCTTTTCTCGAAAACGTTTTTCTTTCATTTTCCTTTTAAATAGCACTCCTGGAGGGACCATTATGGAAACAAGGTTGCATTGACCTTTTAATGCTATCCCTGCCATCGTTTACCATGGGGTGTTTTTAAATTAGATTCTTAATAAGATATGTAATTTTTGCCTGTAATTATTTTGAATTGTAGATATTGTAATTAGATTTCTTTTCTCTTTAAATAGTTGTATTTTACTTTGATGGCAAAATCATACATACATCCATACATACATGCTGGATCGGCGATGGAGATCTATCTTGGGGTCTCCGTTGTCGGTTTGGCGGGGGTCGGGCGCGGGGACGGGGGGTGCCCTGGCTGCTTGATCGTTGGAGAGGTTTTCCCAGTCTACTGGTTTTTATGTACATTTCTTTTAATTTAGTAAATTAGGGTTTACTTTTTAGTTTTGTATATATGTTGTAAGTAGTTTTAAATGTTTTTAACCGATTATTTATTGTATTGTAAGTTTTTATGTGGAGGGCCCCTTGAAAACCACCCAATTGGGTGAAGGGCAACCCTCCTTAATATATTGAAATGAAATGAAATGAAATAATTTGGCTCCTTCTCTCCTTCACATAGTCTCTTGATTTGACACTCCAATTGCTTGCTGTAACAGCCTAGAAAGTCAGATACAACATTGATTTGATCTATTTCGTATCCACGATTTAACCGTTCCAGTGACTTTCTCATTTCAGAAAACTTGTCCTGTTTTTCTTTCTCTCTCTTGGCAATACATCCGGGTGCTCATATTGTCCCCTCTATCAAATCTGATCTTTGTCAATTATCAGCATATCGGGCTTAATGGCCAGTGGCGGACTGGCAACCATTCTACCCACCGGGAAAAGCAACCAAAAGGGTGCCAGTAGGTGATCAAGCTGCTTAACTTTGGCGTAAGTGACACGGTCTCTAAACTATGTATGGCGGAGAATCAGTTTTTTTTACAATCTCATAATGTCTTTTCGAAACCCTCACCATGGACTGCGGAATGGTGTAAAATTGGGGGCAGGTTTCGAGAAAAGTGAGCAAACTGAGGGTCCGGGGGCTTGCCCCCGGAAATTTTTAGAAATACACCTTATGGAATGTCGGAAAATGCCCCATTTTGAAGACCTCTTTATTCACGATTTGCTTTAGAAAAGAAGTTGATTCTCATCAAAACTGACTGCATTTGAAACATAGACGCGGTTGGTAAAATTTATAGGTGTTATGATGTATTGCTGTCTAGTGATATAATAATTTTTGAAGTTAGACCAACGCTCAAAACCTACTTTTCAGTTTCTGAGACACTTTATTCCAAGATTTTACAAAAAAAGCAACTTCTGCAGTCTAGGGTGCAAGATTCTTTTTGCTTAAAACTCGTAGGCTTCAGAATGCAAAAAATATATGACCACAATCTGACCCAACAGCGATTTCTAAATTTTTGAAAGTTTGTGTATTTCTGAAAAATGTAGGGAGTGGGGCCTCATTAATGATGATGAACCCATTAACATGAATGCCTCGAGTTTCTCCGTCAGCGTGTTTTTACTTTCTTTAGCTTACTGAAAGCTCTCTCGCAGCTGACTAGGGTGAATAAAAGTATGAGAAAGTATTCATGGGCTAAGAAAAGGTTGGAGAATGCTGCTCCATTTAACGGATATCTAGCATTCTGTAACACCAAACCAAGCACTGCTTACAGGTTCTTTTGCAGGCAACTCGATTTTCAAGGATACCAATCACTTCGTCTGCTTTCGGATCAATGTCGCAAATTCTCTCTTCGTTAGGTTCTTCCAAGATACTTTTCACAGCCTGAATATCATCAAAATCATCTTGGAGCGTTTTACTTAGATGTTTGAATAATGAGATGAATGAAGCAAGCTCAGCCTTCATAGAAATGGCAGATACACCGACAAGTGATGCAACCTTTTCCAGGCCCCCAACTGATATGTCGGTTTTGGAGAGCTCTTCAAATCGATTAGGGTCAAAACCCCGGGGGAGGTACTTAACTATAAATTTCATACAGGGGTGTGCGCCGCAAGGATTTCTGCTACGACCCAATCCCAGAAATTTATTCCGATATTGATACCCAATCCCAGAATTTTTGTCAGATATTGATATCCAATCCCAGAATTTTGAAGAAGTAACAAACACAATTCGACGTCAAAGGGATAAGGGATCGAGGGCTGGGAACGAAAATTTTTGTCCCAACTGGCCATTGGAACGAGGTTCTGATCTGAGCACGTTTTTAAACACAAAAAATACTTGAAATCTGTTCACCTGAAACTGACCACGTGTTTCTCGAAGAATTATCCAGTTGAACTTTCATTCAGCACCCATAACCAGAATTTTGAGTATAACAGTAAACCCCAACCCCAGAAAATTCCAAGTGAAAGTATACCCCAATCACAGAAATTTCCCAGTAAGAGTATATCCCAATCCCAGAATTTTCAGGCCAAAAACTACCCAAAACTGGCGCACATCCCCGTCTTACCCCATAGTGAAGTACCCCCCCCCAGGTTCAAAACAAGATGTGCCCCTGATCAACTCTGAATTTGCAGAAAGTGCTCCGTGATACTTGTTACTATCTGGTCTATAACACGTCTGAAAACAACTACAAGAAAACTCTGAACGACATCATCTGGGTTCTCACCCTGATCAACGTCCCATGGACCTTTGAAAAGGGAATATTTTGAAATACCGCAAAAAGTATGCAGTACTTTCTGATAGGTACCCGCTTGGTCCATTGATGGCTGTTATCGTTTTTGGTTCAATTCAATAATTTTTTACAATTTAGAATTACAAGTTTTTTGGAAAGCAAACTTGGGGCAAAGGGCGCACCGGGAAATTTCCCGGTGTCCCGGTGGGCCAGTCCGCTTCTGAACGTTGTTGTTAGGGAATTTTAATTGCGATTATACCAAAGCAAATAAAAATCAACCACTGAAATCCACAATTGCAAGTTTTGGTCTGCATCAACAAATTACTACCCCCACGAGAATCGACGAAACTTTACAGTCCCTGATTGATTTAATGCTAACAAGCATGCCTTACAATATTTGCAAGACTGTTGTTTTGGAATCTTGCCTGAGTGACCACCATTTGATAGGAGCAGCGAGAAAGCTCAATAGCCTTAGATTTAGCCCTCGCTTAATAACATGCAGGAATTGCAAAAACTATGAAGTAGAGAGTCTAAATGAAGACCTCAGGGAAGCCCCTTGGGATCAAGTTCTTAAGTCCCAAGATGCAGAAATTGCATATAATGGCTTTGAAAGTATCTTGACTAAGGTCTTTGATAAACATGCTCCAGTAACACAGAAAAAAGTTCGTGGCTTGCATTGTCCCTGGAGATCCCCAGAAATCTTAAAATTGATAAATTCGAGAGATTACCATCTAACAAAAGCTAAAAAGAGTGGAAATGATAATGACTGGAAACTGTATAGGGAATATCGAAACAAAGTAAACTCATGTATTAGGAAGAGTAAGGCTGCTTATAACAAAAGTCTGATTGAGGAAAATACAAAGAATCCTAAACAATTTAGGAACTTGGTTAAAAAACTATACCCGTCTAAGGACAACGCTTCCGTAGGTGTATCTGCACTCGAAGTAAACGGGAAACTGGAAACTACCAAACAAGGCATAGCATCTTTATTTTGCGACTATTTTACAACTTGCGCCGAAAAGCTGTGCAGTAATCTACCATCAAATTCTACTTGGCGAAATGACGATGTGTTAAGCCAGGAAACGCCAACTTTTAAGTTTCAATCGGTTTCAAAGATAAGAGTTGGAAGGCACCTTGCTAAGCTAAAATCGACAAAATCCCCCGGTCATGATAACCTTCCACCAAGGCTGTTAAAAGATTGTGCAGATGTCATTGCAAAGCCTTTGGCACACATCATAAATTTGTCACTTAAGACTTCTTTAGTTCCAAATAAACTGAAGATCGCAAAAGTTATTCCACTTCATAAGTCTGGAAATAAAGCATTGCCTGACAATTATCGTCCAATATCAGTGTTACCTGTTTTATCCAAAATATTAGAAAGAGTTGTCTACGAACAAATAGCTGACTATCTAGAAAATAATAAAATGTTAAAATCATGTCAGTTTGGCTTCAGGAAGAGATATCATACGGAACTTGCCGTCACACTGTTCACAGACAATATCTGACGAGCAATTGATCATGGGAAATTAACAGGTGCTATGTTCGTTGATTTGCAAAAAGCTTTCGACACTGTTAAACATTCGGTAGTACTGAAAAAACTTCCCTATTATGGTATCAGTGGTGCAGAACTTTCCTGGGTTAAAAGCTATCTGAAGGATCGATACCAGTTTGTTCAATGTGGAAATTCGAAATATTCATGCCAGTTAGTCAAATATGGAGTTCCTCAGGGCTCAATTCTGGGACCTCTATTGTTCCTTATACAAATTAATGATCTAACAAAAGTTGTCAAAGAATGTAACATCAAAATGTATGCTGATGACACTGTCATATACGTGTCTCATAGAAGTATTAGTGAGGTGGAGAAAGCTTTGACAAGTGATATGGCAAACATTGCGAAATGGTCAGAGAACAACAGGCTTATCATAAATTTGAAAAAAGGAAAAACGAAAACGATGCTTTTCGGTACTGCTAAAAGACTGCACTCTAAAAATGATTTAAAGATCTGGATGAAAATGCATTTGATACACTTTGTGAATAGTTACAAGTATCTCGGAGTGCTTTTGGACCCTAGCATAAATATGAAAGAGCATTTACAAAAGACTTTAAAAAGTGCAGCAGCACGAATCAAGCTTTTGAAAAGAATGAGACAATCACTGACGAGTCATGCAGCAAAATCGATATACAAAGCAATTGTATTGCCCAAAATGCTGTATTGTTCTACACCGACCCTAAAGATCTCAGACACAATGGGCAAGAAATTTGAAAACCTTCAAGCTAGAGCCATTAAAATCATTCATCATTATCCAGAGTTTGATCAAGAACATGGGTATATGACGATATAAAACCAGAAAAAGTTTAAAGCTGATCTTTTAATCTTTAAGTGTTTGCAAGGAACTACCATTCCAAATTTTGAGTCCTATGGTGAAAGAGTTTGCCACAATTATGGTACAAGAAGCAATAAAGCTACATTACGCCCTCCAAGGGTCTGAACAGAAGCAGCAAAAAAGTCCTTCTGGTTCCAAGGCCCATCTTGCTTTAACGAACTACCCATTGACATTCGAAGCTTAGATTCTATTGTTGTTTTCAAGCATCGACTAAAAGAACATCTACAAGGATTATAGTCATTTACTTAAGGACAGGACATTTTAAAAATAGATACTGAAGGACATTTTAGGTTTTTACATTGTAAATAGATAGATTACTTTTCTTTATTGTTCAGACAGGGCCCTTATTGATAACAATACTTATAGTGTTGCAAGGTTACCCTGTATAGATATTGCTCTTATCATTATTATTATTATTACTATTATCATTATTATTATTATTATTATTATTATTATTATTATTATTATTATTATTATTATTATTATTATTATTATTATTATTATTATTATGCTGCCACGTATGATAATTTCCATGTTAAAAAGTGCAGTTATGGGTATGAAACTCTTCAATACCACGAATTAAGTTAATACAACAAAGGGAAAGAAAAACATTACATCTAGCAAAGTGTTTAGTTAAGGATGTTAATTTCTTTGTAAACAAGTGCAGTTATCGGTATAAAACTCTTCAATTCCAGGAATTAAGTTAATCTAACAAAGGTAAAGTATGTAATTGAGGATGCTAATTTCCAAGTAAACAAGTGCAGATATGGGCATGAAATTCTTCAATTCAACAAATTAAGTTAATGCAACAAAGGTAAAATCAAAGATTACAACCAGCTAAGTGTGTAGTTAAGGATGTTGATTTCCCTGTAAACGAGTGCAGTTATGGGCATAAAACTCTTCAATACAACAAATTAAGTTAACACAACAAAGGGAAAGTAAAACATTACAACTAGCAAAGTGTGTAGTTAAGGATCTTAATTTCCAAGTAAACAATTACCGTTTTGGGAATAAAACTCTTCATTTCAACGAATTAAGTTAATGCAACAAAGGTAAAGTGAAACATTACAACAATCAATGTTTGTTGCTACGTATGATAATTTCCATGTCTACAAGTGCAGTTATGGGAATAAAACTCTTCAATACCACGAATAAAGTTAATACAACAGATGGAAAGTAAAACATTACAACTAGCAAAGTGTTTAGTTGAGGATGTTAATTTCCTTGTAAACAAGTGCAGTTATGGTAATAATACTCTTCAATTTCACGAATTGAGTTAATATAACAAAGGCAAAGTAAAATATTACAAGTAGTTAAGTGTGTTAATTTCCATGTAAACAACTGCAGTGGGTATAAAACTCTTCAATTCTGCGAAATGAATTAATACAACAAAGACAAAGTAGAACATTACAACTAGCAAAGTGTATAGTTAAAGATGTTAATTTCCAAGTAAACAAGTGCAGATATGGGTACAAAACTCTTCAATTCCAGGAATTAATATAATACAGTAAAGGCAATGTAAAACATCACAACTAGTGCAAATATGGGTAAAATACTCTTCAATTCCACGAATTAGGTTAATGCAACGAAGATAAACTGAAACATTACAACCAGAATAGTGTGTAGTTAAGGATGTTAATTTTCATATAAAAAATTACTATTTTTGGCATAAAACACTTGAATTCATCGAATTAGGTTAATACAACAAAGACAAAGTAGAACATTACAACTAGCAAAGTGTATAGTTAAAGATGTTAATTTCCAAGTAAACAAGTGCAGATATGGGTACAAAACTCTTCAATTCCAGGAATTAATATAATACAGTAAAGGCAATGTAAAACATTACAACTAGCAATTTGTGTAGTTCTGAATGTTAATTTCCGTGTAAATAAGTGCACTTTTGAGAATAAAACTCTTCAATTAAACGAATTAAGTTAATGCAACAAAGGTAAAGTTCCACATTACAACAATCAAAGTGTGTTGCTACGTATGATAATTTCCATGTTAACAAGTGCAGATATGGGTACAAAACTCTTCAATTCCAGGAATTCATATAATACAACGAAGGAAAAGTAAAACATTACAAGAAGCATAGTGTGTAGTTAAGGATGTTAATTTCCTTGTAAACAAGTGCAGATATGGTTATAAAACTCTTCCATTCTACGAATTACATTAATACAACAAAGGCAAAGTAAAACATTACAACTAGCAAACTGTGAAGTTAAGGATGTTAATTTCCAAGTAAACTACTGCGGTTAAGGGCATAAAATTCTACCATTCAACGAATAAAGTTACTGCAACAAAGGTGAAGTGAAACACTACAACAATCAAAATATGCTGCTACGTATGATAAATTCAATGTTAACAAGTACAGTTATGGGTATGAATTTCTTCAATGCCATGAATTAAGTCAATACAAAAAAAGGAAACTAAAACATCACAACTAGCAAAGTGTTTAGTTAAGGATGTTAATCTACTTGTAAGCAAGTGCAGTTATGGGTATAAAACTCTTCAAATCTACGAAATATATTAATACATTAAAGGCTAAGTAAAACATTACAACTAGCAAAATGTGTAATTGAGGATGTTAATTTCCAAGTAAACAATTACTGTTTTGGGAATAAAACTCTTCTTTTCAACGAATTAAGTTAATGCAGCAAAGGTAAAGTGAAACATTACAACAATCAAAGTTTGTTGCTACGTATGATAATTTCCATGTTGATAAGTGCAGTTATGGGTATAAAACTCTTCAATACCACGAATTAAGTTAATGCAACAAAGGTAAAGTGAAACATTACAACAAGCAAAGTGTGTAGTTGAGGATGTACTTGCAAATTAACATCCTTAGCTATACACTTTGATACTTGTAATGTTCTACTTTGTCTTTGTTGTATTAATTCATTTCGCAGAATTGCAGAGTTTTATACCCATAACTGCAGTTGTTTACAAGGAATATAACACACTTAACTACTTGTAATATTTCACTTTGCTTTGTTATATTAAATTAATTCGTGAAATTGAAGAGTATTATAACCATAACTGCACTTGTTTACAAGGAAATTATCATACGTAGCAACAAACTTCGATTGTTATAATGTTTCACTTTATCTTTGTTGCATTAACTTAATTCGTTGAATTGAAGAGTTTTATTCCCAGAACAGTAATTGTTTACTTGGAGATTAACATCCTTAACTAAACACTTTGCTAGTTGTAATGTTTTATTTTGCCTTTGTTGTATCAAATCAATTCGCGGAATTGAATAATTTCATACCCATAACTGCACTTTTTAACATGGAAATTATCATACGTAGCAACACACTTTGATTGTTGTAATGTCTCACTTTACCTTTGTTGCATTTACTTGATTCGTTGAATTGAAGAGTTTTATTCCTAAAACAATAATTGTTTACCTTGAAATTAACATCCTTGTCAATACACTTTGCATGTTCTAATGTTTTTCTTTGCTTTCGTGTTATTAACTTAATTCGTTGAATTCAAGAGTTTTATAATAAAGCAGTAATGGGTATAAAACTCTTCAATTCCACGAATTAAGTTGATACAACAAAAGCGCAAAGTAAAACATTACAACTAGCAAAGTGCGTAGTTACGGATGTTAACTTCCATGTAAACAACTGCAGTTATTGGAATAAAATTCTTTATTTTAACGAATTAAGTTAATACAACAAAGGCAAAGTAAGACATTACAACTAGCAATTTATGTAGTTGCGGATGTTTATTTCTATGTAATAAAGTGTAGTTATGGGTATAAAACTCTTCGATTCTACGAATTAAATTAATACAACAAAGGTGAAGTGAAACATTAAAACAAGCAAAGCGTGTAGCTAAGGATGTTAATTTTCCTGTAAACAGAGGGCAGTTATTTGTATAAAACACTACAATTGTACGATTTAGATTAATACAACAAAGGCAAAGTAAAACATTACAACTAGCAATATGTATAATTAAAGATATTAGTTTCCAAGTAAACAAGTACAGATATGGGCATAAAATTCTTCAATTCCACGAATTAAGTTAATGCAACAAACAGTGTTGCATTTACTTGATTCGTTGAATTGAAGAGTTTTATTCCTAAAACAATAATTGTTTACCTTGAAATTAACATCCTTGTCAATACACTTTGCATGTTCTAATGTTTTTCTTTGCTTTCGTGTTATTAACTTAATTCGTTGAATTCAAGAGTTTTATAATAAAGCAGTAATGGGTATAAAACTCTTCAGTTCCACGAATTATGTTAATACAACAAAGGCAAAGTAAAATATTACAACTAGCAAAGTGTGTAGTTACGGATGTTAATATCAATGTAAACAAGTGCAGTAATGGGTATAAAACTCTTCAATTCCACGAATTAAGTTGATACAACAAAAGCGCAAAGTAAAACATTACAACTAGCAAAGTGCGTAGTTACGGATGTTAACTTCCATGTAAACAACTGCAGTTATTGGAATAAAATTATTTATTTTAACGAATTAAGTTAATACAACAAAGGCAAAGTAAGACATTACAACTAGCAATTTGTGTAGTTGCGGATGTTTATTTCTATGTAAAAAAGTGTAGTTATGGGTATAAAACTCTTCGATTCTACGAATTAAATTAATACAACAAAGGTGAAGTGAAACATTACAACTAGCAATATGTATAATTAAAGATGTTAGTTTTCAAGTAAACAAGTACAGATATGGGCATAAAATTCTTCAATTCCACGAATTAAGTTAATGCAACAAAGGTAAAATGAAAGATTATAACAAGCATACATAGTGTGTAGTTAAGGATTTTGATTTCCTTGTAAACGAGTGCAGTTATGGGCATAAAATTCTGCCATTCAACGAATAAAGTTAATGCAACAAAGGTAAAATGAAACATTACAACAAGCATACTGTGTAGTTAAGTATGTTAATTTCCTTGTAAACAAGTGCAGTTATGGGTATAAAACTCTTCAATTCTACGAATTAAATTAATACAACAAAGGTAAAGTGAAACATTAAAACAAGCAAAGTGTCTAGTTAAGGATGTTAATTTTCCTGTAAACAGAGGGCAGTTATTTGTATAAAACACTACAATTGTACGATTTAAATTAATACAACAAAGGCAGAGTAAAACATTACAACTAGCAATATGTATAATTAAAGATGTTATTTTCCAAGTAAACAAGTACAGATATGGGCATAAAATTCTTCAATTCCACGAATTATGTTAATGCAACAAAGATAAAATGAAAGATTACAACAAGCATAGTGTGTAGTTAAGGATTTTTATTTCCTAGTAAACGAGTGCAGTTATGGGCATAAAACTCTGCCATTCAACGAATAAAGTTAATGCAACAAAGGTAAAATGAAACATTACAACAAGCATTGTGTGTATTTAAAGGTCAGATAAAGGCAAAAGACATTTTTATTAATTTCGATCATTTATGGCCTGGAGATTTCAAAATTTTAAACGAAATTTCGATATGAGTTCTGGAACCTATCGAAATCGCCTGTCGAATTCCGTTTTTCAGTCAAATTTTCCAAAACAACCGAGCGAGCAAAAGAGCCTGGATCTAGCAGAGGCGTGACGTGGAATGAGTCGATCGAGTCATTGCAAAGCTGTGAGGGAATGGAGGAGTCTGTTTGCACTCACCGATTGTCAAGTCACGAAAGTTAGAAATGACTACTTATCTTAACTATCTCAAACAAAGAACGCCGAGAAAGTAGGTAGTTTATCGTCGTAGCACGTCAGCTTGTGCAGAGCAGAATATATATTCCGAACTTTGGCGCGGACAGACTTGTCGCAGCAGTGAGCTGTGGATTGACTTGGAGAGGGAACCCGTACGACTTGCAACAACGAAAACATTGGGGGTCTGCACAAGATATTTCAATCCTAACGACTTTAAACATTCATTGGCTGCTACAAGTGCATTAGCTGGCTTCCAGAGCACCTTTCTGAGAACTCTTCGACGTGCAAAACATGAAATTATAGTTGAAATCGAATGATGCACTCACCCACTCTTCGAACATGATGACATCAGATTTTTCCATATCAGGACTAGGCCATGTTATCACATTCATGGATAAGGTAAGGGCAAGTTCTTTCTCTACATTTATGTTTCCTTTTCTTCGATAGCTCTTTGGTTCTTTGCAAACTTTTTAGGTGGCCAGTGGTGCCTCTTACAATATATTTTGTATTTACAGACTATTCGTGAAGCCACGCAAATGTGCCTTCGATAGGCTCTTGTCGGTCTAATGAGGAGGAAGAATCCCAACACTGGGGAGATCAAGGCTTGTTTTTCCGTAGTCTTTTGAAACAACACAATAGTTAAATTTTTGATCAATACCATGGTTTGACCCAGCCATTCACAGCTAAAGACAATCAATATTCAATTGCTAATTTGCATTAAAATAATTCAAATGATGTTTTGATTTCAGAGTCGGTCCCACTTGAGGAGAGCAGAACACAGGAAGCTTGGTCTGACTGTGTTCAATTCATTCTTCTGCATCGAGGGAAAACTATGAGGGTGTGGAGCTCAATACTCGATCTTTGGAAATATCAGAGAAGCTATTGGCCGCCATCTAAAATTTATTTTGTTTACTGTTCGATGTGTATCTGCCACGCGGCGTGTGTTCTTCACGGTTACTTCTTCAAGTGCCTTGGGCCTCTCAAGTGATGGATTTCTTATGACTAATTCTACGTCATGATTTAGCTAGTTCCAGGCCTCTATCATCACGCGGTTTTTTGAAGGAGTGCCCTTTTTCAAAACCCCCAAACTTATCCTTTTGCATCGCAAAGCTAAAAGAATTTATTGCCATCGGATTCCCCATAGTTTGAAATTATGAATATAAAAAAATCGCATTTGCCTTTATCTGACCTTTAAGGATGTTAATTTCCTCGTAAATAAGTGCAGTTAGGAGTATAAAACTCTTTGATTCTACGATTTACATTAATACAACAAAGGCAAAGTAAAACATTACAACTAGCAAAGTGTGTAGTTACAAATGTTAATTTCCATGTAAACAAGTTTCAGTTATGGGCATAAAATTCTTCAATTCAATGAATTAAGTTAATACAACAAAGGTAAAATGAAAATTTCAACAAGCATAGTGTTTAGTTAAGGATCTTAATTTCCTTGTAAACGATTGCAGTTATGGGCATAAAACTCTGCAATTCAACGAATTAAGTTAATACAACAAAGTTAAAGTAAAACATTACAACACGCAAAGTGTGTAGTTAAGAATGTTAATTTCCCAGTAAACAATGGGCAGTTATGGGTATAAAACACTTCAGTTATACGATATAAATTAATACAACAAAGGAAAAGTAAAGCATTATAACTAGCAATATGTACAATTAAGGATGTTAATTTCCAAGTAAGAAAGTGCAGATATGGGCATAAAATTCTTCAATTAAACGAATTAACTTAAGGCAACAAAGGTAAAATGAAACATTACAACAAGCATAGTGTGTAGTTAAGTATGTATATTTCCTTGTAAATAAGTGCAGCTTTGGGTATAAAACTCTTCAATTCAACGAATTAAGATAACGCAACAAATTTAAATTGAAACATTACAACAAGCAAAGTGTGTAGTTAAGGATGTTAATTTCCCTGTAAACAAAGGGCAGTTATTTGTATAAAACACTACGATTGTACGATTTAAATTAATACAACAAAGACAAAGTAAAACATTACTACTAGCAATATGTATAATTAAAGATTTTAATTTCCAAGTAAACAAGTACAGATATGGGCATAAGATTCTTCAATTCCACGAATTATGTTAATGCAACAAAGGTAAAATGAAAGATTACAACAAGCAAAGTGTGTAGTTAAGGATTTTTATTTCCTTGTAAACGAGTGCAGTTATGGGCATAAAACTCTGCCATTCAACGAATAAAGTTAATGCAACAAAGGTTAAGTGAAACATTACAACAAGCATAGTGTGTAGTTAAGGATGTTAATTTCCTTGTAAACAAGTGCAGTTATGAGTATAAAACTCTTTGATTCTACGAATTACATTAATACAACAAAGGTAAAGTAAAACATTACAACTAGCAAAGTGTTTAGTTACGAATGTTAATTTCCATGGAAACAAGTGCAGTTATGGAGATAAAACTCTTCAATTCAACGAATTAAGTTAATGCAACAAAGGCAAAGTAAAAGATGACAATTAGCAAAGTGTGTAGTTAAGTATGATAATTTCCATGTAAACAAATTCAGTTATCGGAAAAAAACCCTTTATTTCAACGAACCAAGTCGATAGAACCAGGTCTAAGTAAACAATTAAATTAAGAAAAGTGCTAGTTAAGGATGTTAACTTCCATATAAAAAAGTGTAGTTATAGATAAAAAACTCTTTAATTTTTCGAATTAAGTTAATAGAACAAAGGCAAAGCAAAACTTTACAACTAGCAAAGTTTGCAGTTAAGGATGTTAATTTCCATGTAAACAATTACTGTTTTGGGCATAAAACTCTTCAATTCAACGAATTAAGTTAATGCAACAAATTTAAAGTGAAACATTACAACAAGCAAAGTGTGTAGTTAAGGTTGTTAATTTCCTTGCAGACAAAGTGCAGTTATTGGTATAAAACACTTCGATTCAACCATTTCAATTAATACAACGAAGGCAAAGTAAAACATTACAACTACCAATATGTACAGTTAAGGATGTTAATTTCCAAGTAAACAAGTGCAGATATGGGCATAGAATTCTTCAATTCCAGGAATTAAGTTAATGCAACAAAAACAAAGTGAATCATTACAACAAGAAAAGCTTGTTGCTACGTATGATAACTTCCATGTAAACAAGTGCAGTTATCGGTATACAACCCTTTATTTCGACGAACTAAGTCGATACAACCAAGTCTAAGTAAAAAATTAAATTAAGAAAGTGCTAGTTAAGGATGTTCATTTCCTTGTAAATAAAGGGCAATTATTGGTATAAAACACTTCAATTCTACGATTCAAGTTAATACATCAAAGGCAAAGTAAAACATTACAACTAGTTAAGGATGTTAATTTCCAAGTAAACAAGTGCAGATATGGGCATAAAATTATTCAATTCAACGAATTAAGTTAATGCAACAAAGGTAAAAGGAAACATTAGATCAAGAATAGTGTGTAGTTAAGGATGTTAATTTCCTTGTAAGCAAATCCAGTTACGGATATAAAACTCTTCAAATCGACAACTTAATTTAATACAACAAAGGCAATGTAAAACGTTACAACTAGCAAAGTGTGTAGTTAAGGAGGTTAATTTCCACGTAAACAACGGCAGCTATGGGTATAAAACTCTGTATTTCAACGAATTACGTTAATAAAACAAAGGCAATGCAAAACATAACAACTAGCAATTTGTGTAGTTTCGGATGTTAATTTCTATGTAAACAAGTGCAGTTATGGGTATAAAACTCTTCGATTCTACGAATTAAATTAATACAACAAAGGCAAAGTAAAACATTACAACTAGCGAAGTGTGTAGTTAAGGATGTTAATTTCCATGTAAAAAATTACTGTTTCGGGCATAAAACTCTTCAATTCAACGAATTAAGTTAATTCAACAAAGGTGAATTATTACATTACATTACATTGAAGAGTGAAACATTACAACAAGCAAAGTGTGTAGTTAAGGATGTTAATTTCATTGTAAACAAAGTGCAGTTATGGGTATAAAACACTTCAAATCTACGATTTGAATTAATTCAGCAAGGGCAAAGTAAAACATTACAACTAGTAATATGTATAGTTAAGGATGTTAATTTGCAAATAAACAAGTGCAGATATGGGCATAAAATTCTTGAATTCAACGAATTAAGTAAATGCAACAAAGGTAAAATGAAACATTACCACAAGCATAATGTGTAATTAAGGATGTCGATTTCCATGTAAACGAGTCCAGTTATTAGCCTGCATCGCAGACGAAAACTCCAAAGGAAAAGGAATAGGGTCTGCGCACAATGGAGCGATCCCGTGGTCTTTGCATTAATTATATTCAAGGATCCTCGAATGTAACTTATGAGGACTACTATGATTATGCAGAAGCGCAAAAAAGAGGGCCTAACTTAAACCCACTCGTTCAACAACTCAATGCGGATGAAAATGTATGACTTCACAGAACCGAAGTTTCAAGAGGCTTTGCAGTTGGCTTGCAGTTTTTTTCCAATCGATAATCTGCGTCAGAAGCTACACGATGATCAAGAGCAAGTTTTAAGGAAGTTTTTCTTTGGTTACGATATATTTTTAAGTGCACACACTGGATTTGGAAAGTCACTTATTTTCCAGATGAGTCCAATAATTGCCGACTTTTTCTTGGATCGTTTGCCTGGCATGAGCACAGTGGTCGTTGTCTCGCCACTAAAAGCACTGATGAAGGATCAAGCAAAGTATTTGAACGATAAGACGGGAATCCCTGCTATTGCACTGATTGACATGGCAGACCAACAACAAGACGAAGCTGTAACAGAAATCGAGGATGGAGTTTATGGCATAGTGTATAGCTCTCCCGAAACTTTCCTCTCCATGAAGCGATGGAGAAAACTGGCAAGTTCATCTTCCTTCAGAAATAACTGCGTAGCATTGGTTGTTGATGAAGCTCATTGCCTCGTTCAATGGTGAGACATCATATTTATAATATTCGTTCGTTTTCTTTTTTAGAAACTAAGTTTGGCTCAAAAGCTTTCTGGGTAGTTCTGGAATCTAAGGAAACTTGCTATCAAAGTTTTTAAATGATTTTCTTACATTTTTAAAGTAAAAAATCAACAGAGATCAAAGTAACTTGGCTTGGCCCAAGCCAAGTTACTTTGACCTCTGTTGTTTGGGTCCATCTGAAAATAACCTATTGTGTTTGAGTGTTTGATGCTTTGGATTGATGAAAGTGCAAGGCTGGAATAGAAGGAGGTTAAATTTTTGAGCGCCGGACAGTGCACCGATAAAACAATTCCGGCTAAGAGTATTGTCTTGAATCTTGCAGAAATTGAGCCCCCCCCCCCACCCCTCCAATCAACTCTTAGTTGTTTTTGAAAAGCTTCCTACTGACAAACCTTTTTTGAAAACACTAAGTATAAAGAAGTTGAGATGGAGGCACACAGGGAAGACTTGCAAAGCAACTTGATAACAAACCTATGTGGAACCTTTTTCTGAGCCCCCGTCTCCTATATCTTGTACTTTTCTTTACAATAGTGTTAAGATCTCAAAGTATACATCAAAAATACTCTTTGTCGTGAGTTACAGTGTAACCATTTGGAAATCAGGTACTAGATTTTGTACATTTTACTTCAGGGGAACATCAGAATCAAGTGCTTTGCCATTTCGCCATTGGTATGGGAATATTATTGAACTGAAATCAATCCTAGCATCCACAACGCAGTTGGCAGTATTTACAGCCATAGCAACAGAGAGCACAAAATTGAAGATTTTTGAAATGCTCCAACTGAGGCAATCACAAACTTTTTGTTTGGAAAAGGATCCAGTAAGGAGTAACATTATTTTTGTGGTTCAGCATATTGAGAAAGACAAGGCAGTGAGGGATATTTTTAGTCCAATTATTGAAGAGCTGCGACAGGAAAAGGGTAAAACAGAAAGAACAGTATTGTTTGCCAAACAAGGAAGCAATGCGCTCTTATATACAGAGTATTCTCTATTGAGCTTGGCAATGCGATCTATGCAAGTGAAGATTTGTCCCCAAAGAGCAGATATGTTGATATGTTTCATGCTGGTACACCAGATTCAGTGAAATCTCACATCATCCAAGAAATGGGCAATGCAGAGTCTCATTTGAGGATCTTGATTTGTACAATTGCATTTGGCATGGGAGTTGATAGCAAGGGGTTGCACAGAAGCATCCATTTTGGCCCATCAAAGTCAGTGGAAGCTCTCTTGCAAGAAACAGGTCGTCTTGGCAGAGATGGCAAAGTGTCACTTGCATACATCCTCTATAATGGTATGCTTTGCGTTAATTGTGATCAACAAGTTAAACAGCTTGCCTTAACTGAAAGGTGCCGTAGCAGAGAAATCGGAAAGCACTTTGCATCTTTTCTACCATCAAATGTGCCACAAGGTTGTGAGTGTTGTGACAACTGTTCACAAAATTGCAACTGTGATACTAAATGTAACAAAGGTGATCACAAGTTCTCCTTATTATCAAGAGCACCAGAAGTACAAGACCATCCAATTTCTTTTATGCGATCAGTTTTCAAAGATCAACGAGCAGTTCTACAAAGCAAGTAAAAGACACTTAAAGACAGCATCGCAGAATCCTTGTCGCAAATAAAGCCAGTTGGTATAATTTCGGTCAGATGTGAATTTGACCAGTTTCAAGTTCAGCAGATTTTAGCAGCTTCAAACAAGATAGCTTCATTGGATGATGTCATGAGTTCAGTTGAAATCTGGCGCAAAAGCCATGCAATTGCAATATTGAAAATATTTCAAGAAACATTTGGGGACTTTTATGTTGAGGACGATATTTTGGACTGTGCCGAAGATGATTTTGAAGATATGGAGGAATTGCATGAGGATTGGGATGAATTGCAAGACAGCTGTTTCTTTAATTCAACAACCTCAAGCATGCTACTTGATGGAGACAGTGAATGTGTCAGTGGAATTTCTAGAATTCATAATGCAAGTGAGTTGTTAGCACCAATTACAGAAAACATAAACTTTGAAAACATTTTTGGTTCAGATATTGATATGGAAGATGAAAACATTTGACATAGCAGTGAAATTCTTAGCATTTGACACAATCATTTCTTACCATGGGTACCAGAGCCCACAATAAAATTGTTTTCAGTGTTTCGTTTCTTGCAGATGTGGTAATGGTATTGTATACTGGGTGTCCCAAAAAAAGTTTGAATGTTTGATTGAACACAGAAAACAAACTTTTTAATCTGGTGATTTCTATTCATTCTAGTAACATGCTAGCCGTTTCAACTTGCAGATTGGCATATTGTGGGAAGAAATTGGTAGTTTGAAAATGCAGATACTGTATGAGCTCCAACATTCAGTTTTCATGTTCAACGCAAACCAGGGAGCTTTGTTGGCCTTCCTGGTTTGTAGTGGTGAAAGGGGATTCCCGCAATGAGCAACACACAAACTGGGTGACAACAGAGTTCATTAACTTGATATTCCAAGGGACCAGAAATTCATTCACAAGGGGAGCTGTACAGTAGAATTTATGTTTGAATGGTTTTCAGTTGAGTAAATTAGCCTGAGGTGTAAAGTATCAAAAATGGTTTGCTGGTGTTGTTGCCGCCCTGTAACAAAGGGGAATTTCAAATGCAAATTATACTGTTTCATGAATTCAAAGCGTAGAACAGACTGTTTTTTTGCTTAACACAAACACGTAGTTTTCAACTCATATTCCCATGTTTTGCAGCTCAAACTGAATGCCAAAAAGAAAGGTGAGCATTTCCCTTGATACCTATGCTCAATGAGCAGATCCCTTTCTTTTTGATGTAATGAATGAACATGTGAACCCAGCCAAACTTACTGTAGCTTTGTGTTGTTCATCTGGAATCCCCCTTCACCGCGATGATGCTGGAAGGCCTTCAAATCTCTCTGGTTTTGCCTTGAACATGAATATGGAATCTTAGAGCTCTGAACTTCATTTTCAGATTACCAATTTCTTCTTATAGTATGCCAAACTACAAGTTAGAGTCTCTATCATGTAACTAGAGTATAACTAGAATTGCCAGACTACAAACCTTTTTTCTCAGCGTTTAATCAAACAAGTGAACTCTTTCCGGGACTCCCAGTAAATACATACCTTAGAAACTGGAAACAGCAAAGATGAGGGACGCACTGTAAGCTCAAAGAAATTTTTTCATCATTTGATACCCAGTACTTTGAATGGTGGGGGACTCTTTGTTTATGCCATGCCATGATCTCCTGACATTCTGACCAACAATGGGATCACATTCATTTTAGCAGGGCACAATTTTAGACCCTGATTTTGGATCCTAACTGCAATACAACACTTCCTTTAGTTTACTTGCAAGATGAGGCTTTCTTGTATTGTTGGGCAGCACCTCATTTTCCCTGTTTTCTTTATTCTATCATTTCTCTTTTGAGGCTCTGCTACCCAGGGTACATAATTTTGGGTACTTTCGTAATTAATACGAGCAAGGCTACTGTACGTGTGACATTTTGTATGCCTGGGCAACTGTTAGCAATGTTAGTACCAAAAAATCCAACATGAAATATGTCCTCTAATTCAATACTTAGTGTGTTCATCTGGCACATTTATTCAATTTGACCTTCTTTTTGTGTTCTTCTATCCATTTGAGCATTACATGCATGTCAAATTTTGCCAGCAGACTGTCTTTGATGCCAGAAAAATGTTGATATTTCCTTCCTTCAGTGTAACAAAATGCTTTGTTTTTTACCAGTTCTGATACTTTTATTGCAAGTGTCACGACGAACAGTTTCATGGTTTCATTTAATTAATTCTCAGGATACTCAGGATGACATGACGGAAAAGACGACAAATCCAGTAGAAAACAAAATCGACAATCCAGTAATTATGACATATCCAGTAGACAATCCAGTAGTTAAGAAATATTAAATAAATTAAATTAAGACATGATCAAGTTAGTACGTTTCGGCACTCAAACTCGTGCCATCCTCAGCTAATAAATCGAAATACACGTGCTGTTTATATAGCACTGATTATAAAACCGGCTTAACTGGTCAGTCCAGACAACTTGGAAAAAACAACTAAGTAGTAAAAAAGCCAAATACCCCAGGGATCAGAACAGAACGAGGGGTATTGATGAGTTTTGAGCGTTAAGGGACGGTCTATCATGCAAAATTAATAAACTCTCAAAAATCAGAAGATCATATTAATTATTGGTCTTCTCCAGAAAAGCAAAATTTTCTAAATTCGCACAATGGCCTGTTTGTTTAATGTGTTCACTAATGGCCGAAGGTGATGTCTTGATAGGCTGACCTTTTTTACCTATTCCCAAATGTTCCCTACTTCTAATCAACAAGTGGCGAGATGTTTTACCTATGTAGCAGGCCTGGCAGCCCGAGCACGAATACTTATAAACCACATGGGAGCAAACATTCTTAGGAATACGATCCTTAAATGGGAAAAAGTGTTCAATACGTCTTCCTGATCGAAAAACAACAGTATCCTATTTCCACTGGGTAAGCCACTCCTCCTTCCAGCTGGAAAAGATATGGGGTGCGAAGAAGATTTCGCTTTTGGAAGGAGAGTGACCTTTAGCGGGGCTGATCACTCGTCTCTGTCGTAACACTGACAATGTGAGTAAGTAAACGGGCCGGAACGAATGGCTGCAGAGATGGATTGCAAGCGTAAGGACGGTGGTAGCTGCAATGAAAGAATGCCAACAGTTGCCAAAAGCAATTCATGAAAAGAAAAGGAGACGAGTGATCTGACCCGCGTTTGCGAGCCGAAACTGGGGAGGAGGGAGGGATTGATTCATGTCTACCAGCTCGTTGCTTAGAAGGTCGAAAACTGGGCGTGCTCTAATTTATATACCCTGTCTCATGGGAATAAAAACTGCTGAGAATTCCCAACGGGGTTGCGGAATCCTCCTGTTCTTGGAAATCCGGTGTTGTCTCCCCAGTGAGAATGGTATCCTATTTTCACTGGGTAAGCCACTCCTCCTTCCAGCCGGAAAAGATATGGGGTGCTCCGAAGATTTTCACCAAATTTTCATGCGAAGAAGGCTAAAGACAAAGAGAAGGCAAGCAGGAAACAAAATACTGAATTCTGACTATGACATCTCCCCATTACTCGAAAAAAAAGAAAACGGGAAAAAATGAAGAGTTTTGTAAAACAGTCACAAAAATATTAAGGTTTTTCAAAAAGAGGTCTTGCGAGATTAGTAGAATTCAACTCTCGGAATTTTTTCCCGGCCGACTGGGCTTCCGAAGTCTTCTCATTTGAAGATGGAGTAGAACCTTTTGCGAGTATTGCGCTTGGACTGCTTGTATTGAGGACCTCGTCGAGTTGACAATAGTGCTTCACCATTTGCAAGCTCTTCCAACCCACATGCATGGCTATCTCCTCGTAAGAAACGCCCAACATAGTAAGAGTTATAGAGCAACCACTTCTAAAACTGTGCATAGTTTCCCCTTCCGAGATGGAAAAGGCTTCCAATTGTGTCTTCAATCTATTTTCCACCGCAGACCCGGAAAACGGGGCATCTGAGACAAATCCTTGGCTATTCAACGTGCGAAATAGGAAACCTGACTTTAAGTTGATTGACATGCTCTTTGAAAGGGAGAGGTAGCACTTTAAATTTGTTACTGGGCAGTAGCTGCAATGCTGCAAAGGCGGGATTGCGAAAACGTTTGATCCATTGCCCCTTAACGTCTTGCCAAAAACTTGGTTGAAAATGAAACCCTTATTCTCTGGGAGGCATGAAACATCTGAAGATTTGATTCTACCCAGATCAGAGCCTCGGTCTCCAGAAAAGAAGTCCACGGAGAAGAAAGCCAGGTCTCTTGCTAAGACATAAACCTTTGAAGGCTTCAGGTTGGGCTGCTTGAGTTGACTTCTAATACCATTGCAGAGCACCTCTAGCTTGTCAAGGAAGAATGGTACAGCCTGAGAGGGGAATGATCTGGCTAAAGTTTGCTCCTCTAACACCATCGAATAATATTCTTGGGCGGATGGATGACAGGCTGGGTTGCCCAAGTTGAGATCACTGTTCCAGGCTGACCCTCTGCAACAGTCTTGGAAGATTGTCTTCAGCTTGCCGATATTATTGTCTATCGTGCCGGCCGCCAGGCCTCTCCTGGCAACGACCAAAGGAATGACTCCAGCCACTTCTGGAGACTAGATTTTTGTCGTTGATATGGCTTGGAGGTTTTAAGGCTTTTTAACGACGAAATGCGAAGATTGATGCAATCAAGATCAATGGAGACTTGCTGAGGGGGACTCTGTAAAGAATCTGTTGATTTCGGAAGGCCAGAACGCTGGCAAAAATGGTAGTCAAAGTCATTTGGGTAGAAGCATTGAGGACAACTAACTGCAGGTTTCCAAATTCGGGCAATTTCTGGAACGATCTAAAAAGAAATAAGTCAAAAACTGAGTTTGAAAGCATGTAGATCCCAAGGAAGGCCTTTCGAATGCCAGCCCTGCTTTGCTGTAGGTGGGAATAAAACAATGTTCTGCTGACCTTATTTTCCAATGAGTAGACTGCCGACCGCAAGAGCATTTAATAAGGGCCACCAAAATTGACGAGGAGAGATATCATAGGCTAAGAATGTGATTCGCAAGCCAAATCTTCGCAGGAATTTAAGCAATGGGCCAATGAGAATGAAAGGCGATAAGACGTAGAAAGTTTCATTTAACGGCAAAGATTGGGCAAATACATTAACTCCAGATGAGGCAATACACTGGTGCGGAGAGAAGAACTTTAGGTTGCAACCGTAGATATCTTTCTGAACATTTGATGGGATCGCCATGAGGTCAAAGGTATGAGGGCCAAAAGCTTTATCAACGATCCGCCAAGGGCCCTCCGACAATTTGCAGTCCACATTCGACCAAAATCTAGACGGGGCGTCGGCAGGCATGTTCTTTGAAGGGATGAAAGACAGTTTGAGGGTGATGTTCAGCTTCAAACAAAGGAAGAAAATACTCTTGATCTCTTCTGTCAGATCCTTGTTCCTACCACCTTCGTTGTTCCAGAAATGCAAAAGGTTGGTATTATCGACACGGGCGTCAACTCTGGAGTTGATAATTTGACCGGAGAACAACAAAAGGGTTCTTTTCAGAGCTCTTGCCTCTTTTATAGCTATAGGAGCGGATAATTCCTCGGTGCTCCAGTAATCACGAACTTCTTTGGTGCCGTTGTCCGTATGCAAAACACCTCCCCAGCCGGAGTTCGAAGCATCGGAAGAAATATTGACAATAAAATGTTTTTCATCTTTCCATGGTAGACAGCCGTCCCAGCTCTCAAGAAATCTCCAATGTTCAAGCTCTGCCCTAAGGCCTTCGGAAATCTTTATAGGTCTGGTAGACTTCATACTCTTGCTTATACTAAGGTAAATTTATCGAGAAAAGAGAATTGCTGCTGGAACTGCCAATGAGAAGGAGGCGATTTTCCCCGCCAACCTTTGCAGGGTCTTAGTAGAGGTGGTAGGAGACTTCAGAATAGACTCTCTCAAAATTGCAATTTCTCTTTCTTGTTAGCTGGAAGAAAAAGGCCTGGCGTTTTGAGTCTGAAATGAGGCCAAGAAATTGTAGCTCTTGCGAAAGCTGTAAGACGGACTTGCTGAGATTGATGAAATAACCGCATTGAACCAAAACTAGAGCAGCAATGAAAATACCAGACTTAGCTAAGTCTTGGTCCGACCAGAGGTCATTCTTGCAGGTCTTGAAAGTTAACTGTCCCACGTGACGGTCGTCAATGTATTGAGAAATGGGTACACCCTTAGAGCGGATAAAACAGGAAGCCCCAAGGCAGGGCCGTCGAGAGCCAGCTCGGGCCCTGGAGTAATGTATGAGGATAGGCCCTATGGGGGGCTTAGGGGCGTAGCCCCCAAGAAAATTTTCAGTGACCACGCCCTTTAGACACTCGGAAAATGAGGGAAACGCCCTTTTTACGATTAGTTTCCTCAAAAATTGCGTAAATATTCCCTGTAAAGTTATACAAAGATTGCTTTATGAATCAAGCGGACATTGTTTTACGTTAGTAAAGCCAAGTTCACACCAGGTTTTTGCACTCACTAGAGGTGCTAGAGGGAACAAACGACTTACTTTAGAGACCAAAAAGATTAAATTTGAACGGTAACCAGGCTGCTTTTCGTAAACTGTATTCCACAATAACATCCTTGATAAACAGCACTGACTCCTGGTACTCCACCATGGACAGAAAAGAAGTGAACCTTGCTATCTTTCTCGACCTGAAAAAAAGCATTTGATACGGTCGACCACACCATCTTGTTAGCAAAACTAGAGAAATACGGCATAAGAGGGATAACAGGCGACTGGTTTACTTCATACCTGCGAAATAGGAAACAGTTTTGCACAGTAGACGGGCACAAGTCATCGGCTAAAATGGTAACTTGTGGAATACCCCAGGGCTCTTGCCTTGGTCCACTCCTATTCATAATCTATCTGAATGATTTTGAAACATGCTTAGAATTATCGAAAGCCATCATGTATGCAGATGACACACATGTTACAATAACATCCAACAACCTTGAAAATCTACTTGAGAATGCTCAAAGGGAGCTTCTCAACATTTCGGAGTGGATGAGAATTAATAAGCTGACTGCCAATCCTAAGAAAACTGAATACATGTTGATTGGCCACCCCCGTAAAGTTAACAAATTGGATGTCTCCGAACCGCTAATACTAAACAACTCAGAAATAAAACGCGCAAAGAAGACAAAATCACTTGGGGTCATCGTAGATGAAGGGTTGAACTGGGAACAACATTTCAAAGTTGTTAAAGGGAAAGTTCGTGGAGGTCTCTCATCTCTTAAAAACTGAAAAACCTTGTGCCACAAAAACAACTAGACAATGTATATCGAGCCCTTATAGAAAGTCATTTGAGGTATGCAAATGTTATTTGGGGCAGTATTCCTAGTTCCAAAATAAAGATCTTACAAAATTTACAGGATCGAGCCCGAACCATAATTGAGAGGGCTAGAATCAAAGACGATTGGTCATATAACTGGCTCAATGTTGAGCAATTAATCAAATTCGATCGATCAACCATGACCTACAAGATTATGAACAGGATGTGCCCAGAGAGCCTTTGGGATAAATTCCCCCAGATATCCTTGCATTCAAACTACAATACCAGAAACTGCAAGGACATCCAAATTCCAAGATATAACCTTGAATATGTGAAAAAAGGCTTTCATTATTCAGCTCTTACTGCATGGAACAGCATCCCCATCAGTATCAGAGAACTGCCAACCTTCCCGCAGTTCAAAAGAAATTTAAAAACTCATCTAAAGAGCTGAAACATGAAACACGACTCCCTGGAAGAGCAGCAAATAGGCCCCAACAGTTAGACTGTAATTTTGATTTTTATGACTTTTTTTTTTCTTTTATGCTGAAGGGATTTTGTGTAAAAATAAGTTAATATTATATTAATTAATTAATTATTAACTCAACGATCCTACGACATCAACGACTGATTCTCTGGGAAACAACCAGTTTCTATGATATTGAAATATCAATACGACGGTTTGGTTTGGTTTGTATCATGTATACTATCATAAAACTGCATTGAATATATATAGCAATATTAACTTTCATGACACAAAATATTTACGGGCCCCTTCGAGGCCCGGGCCCTAGACCTTTTACCCCCTCTACCCCCCCTTCTCGACGGTCCTGCCCCAAGGCCTGTCATGTGGTAGATATAAGCGCTTGGACTCCAACCAAAAGGAAGAGTTTTGAAGACGAAGTACCACCCCAGCCATTGGAGACCAAAGAACTTCTGATTTTCATCTGTGAGCTTAATATGATCATATCCAGACTTATCATCGAGTTTAGTCTGGAAATAATCTTTGCCAAAGTAACGAGGAAGATCGGTGACAGGGTCCAGGTGGAGGGTTGGATGTTGGAGGGTTCATCCACAAATCAAGGTACCGCTCATCGTGACACATCCTGGGCTTCGAAGGCTCTATAGTGATGGGCATAACCAGATAAGGTGGGGCACAAGTACCAACTTTACCCCAAATTGCAAGTGACCCATTTGCGATTCTGTCTAAGATACAATTAGAGATGAAATCTTCGAAGCCTTTACACGAAGCACTATTGCTAAGGTGGATTTGAGGAGGCATATCCGAGCTATATGACTGCCCTTTAAACTTCCCTTTGAACGGTTGGAAAAAATCAAAAACTGAGACGCCAGAAAAGATGTACCCAAGAAGTTCTTGTTTCTTATAGAAACCCTCTAGGACTGTTTCCCAGGCATCGACGTGATGATGTAACTCTCCCGCCATAAAGGAGTCTGGGTCTCGAAAAACGAGGTCATCTGCCGAGGCTTTTACTTTCCCACTCAGAATCATGCCTATAAATGTAAGGGGTTGCAGGGCAGATGGGTAGGAGGGATCCCCACTGGAGTTACACCATGTTATGTTCTCTCTAGATCTCATTCCTTCACCATTTGTAAGGAGCTGAAGCTTTGAGTTGAAGTCGGTATCATACAGCTAGAAAAGAAAATAAAGGTAAAGAAGCAAAAGTAAATAACGAAAAGGGGAACCCATCCTACCCAGTCACCCAGTACCCAGTCCCACGGACCGGATAAAGGTTATAAGTTGAACCCCCAAGTGACTGGATTTGGAAAAGAGGACGAAAGAAGAAAAGACGAGTGGAAAATAAAAAACCTAAAATAGAGAGGCATGTAGCTTTACCTTGCACCGCAGTTGGGCCCACGTGCATGGACAATAAAAGAGACCAAACTGTGGGCTTAACTTGTATATGCTAGCAAAAACTATAAACTTTGGTGGGGAGATGGAAATAAGAATATATTGAAAGAATCTGGGAGCGACCTGGTAAATGAAAAGGGAGACATAATCATAATCATAATCATAATCATAATAATCATAATCATAAACTTATTTATAGTTGGTTTGTTAGTAGCTAACAATAGCTAATTTATACCAACTATCTACAAAATATACAGTATAACAGACTATATAAAACCTTAAATTAAGTGCAAATGTAGCACGTGCAGATGTTGCCATCCCAGCAACGTATTTCTCGTTTGAATTTTACGAGAGAGGTTGTCAATTTTAGGTCATCATTAAGAGCATTCCATAACAGACTCCCTCTAAAGGACAGGGAATTTATTCCGTAGCGTTGAGAACTCACCGAGGGGAGCTTGCATAGTTCCTTAGTCCGAAGGTTGTAGGGTACATCTTTCTTGACAAAAAAATCCCACATGTACTCAGGATTGAGATGGTTCATTGATTTGTAGATCACCACCATGAGGTTTTGTAGATTCTTTTTATGTGTTGTCTTTGTATCACCCCTATCTACAAGTTCCTCAAACGTGGCTTCATAGTCTCTATATAAAGTTCTCAGTGCGCGTTTGTGGGTCCTATTGATTTCATTGTTTGCAACTTTGCTACAAAATAACCAGATCAGAGGGCAATAGGAAAAATTCGACATTACCACGGAGTTTAAAAGTAACTTTGACTTTTGTTCTCCTAAATATGGTCTTAACCTTCCAAATGCATACAATTTTTGGTTGACCTTCTTACATATCTCTTTCACATGCGTTTCAAGCTTCAGTGAGTTGTCAATGTTTACACCCAGAAGTTTTACATGTTCGCTTGATGGAATCAGTTGGCCGTTCATGTTAAGGCATAGTTTCTTTGCTCCCTTTAGCCCCAAAAACATTATTTGGAATTTTGAAGGATTAGCACTCATGCCGTTGTTATTAAACCATTGCATTAATCCCTGTAGGTCATTCTCTAATCTAATTATGACTGCCTCCACATCTGTATCGCACGCGTAAATTGTCGTATCGTCAGCAAAGTTACATATCTCCGATTCCAGTTCCATATAAAACAGGTCGTTTATAAAGATGTTGGAAAGTAAGGGCCCAAGAACAGACCCCTGTGGTACCCCAATTGAGATATGCTGTGGTGAGCTATATGTGGAGCCTATTTTGACCCTTTGTGCTCGGTTTGTCAGGTAACTATAAACAAGTTTGAGAGCATTTTTCTTGAACCCATATGCCTCTAATTTTGCAATTAGTAGATCGTGGGGTATACAATCGTATGCTTTTGACAAGTCCATTAGGATTGTTCCTGCTATACCCGACGTATCTAAACACTTTTTCCAAGTCTCCACTACTCGAAACAGAGCATGTTGTGTGCTATAACCTTGTCGAAAGCCAGAAAGCAATGAAGATAATATACCCAAAAAAAACTGATTTATTTGCTCACTCATGATCCGTTCAAAAATTTTGGACATGGCTGATAGGACGCTAATAGGTCTGTAATTGACTTTTTGGCATGTATCATCCTTTTTATGGATTGCACAAACGTCTGCTTCCTTCAGTTTGTCTGGAAAGCAACAGTTGTCCATAGTTGCATTTATGCAATCAGTCAAGTATGGGCAAATCACCTCCTTCGCCTCCTGTATAATTTTTGTTGGAATGTTACCACTGTCTGACTTACTATTGTCTAAGGCTTCTATTTTAATCATAACGTTTAACAAGTTAACATTACTAAATTCAAATTTTTTCTCAATCTGGACTTTACTTTTTATAGCAACAATACTTGGGTGGTTTTTGTATTTTTCTGTAGCTATGTCTACCTTATTTTACTTTATTTTATTTTATTTATTTTATTTTATTTATTTTATTTTATTTCATTTATTTTATTTTATTTTATTTTTATTTTATTTTATTTTATTTTCTTTTTCTATTTTATTTTTTTATATTTTATATAGACACAAACCCCTATGTACCCTGCGCCGAAATAAAATCCGCTATTACGAAGCTTTAGCCTACTCCCAATAGCCCTCAACTTAACTTACGCTCATTCAGGGGCGGATCTAGGGTACATCCATTGGATCCTTGGATCTACTCAAAAATTTTTGGCAACCTGTCGTTTGATTCCATTTCCTATTCTCCTATTTGGTACCTTGACGGTCCGTGCTTTACACCATACCATTAGAATAGGCCGGTCTTGCTGTGTCTGTCGTGTGACTAATGTTGTCGTGTCTGGATGTAGCCACTATCGTCGCTGTGCCATTGTAAGTTAATCTGAAAGCCCCATATGTGTCATGTATGGATGGAGGATGGATTGAGAAGTTCTTTTGTTCTCTTGGTCTGATCAGTGTCTGGATCGATGCTGCAATGGAGATGTAAGAATGTCGGCTGGCCCAGTGCTGAAGCGAGGTGAACTTTTGCTTCGCAGGGGCGGATCCAGGTGTAAATCTGACGGGTGCCAAAGGCATGCTGGCGGCAAAGCCACCAGCGGCGAAGCCCCCGAAGAGCACGGGGGTCCGGGGGCTCCGCCCCCGGAAAATTTTTTGGGGTCCACGCCCTTTAAATTTGCTGAACACATGATGACGCCCTTTATTTTTCCTCAAATTTCTAATTTCAGTTAGACAATTAATAGCAATTCCTCTCAGACTTTTCAGAATTTGGACAGCACAGGAATGGGAGGACAGTGTAAACTATCTATTTGACTGAAACGGCAAATAAACACCAAACTCAAAACATTTCCTATTTGAAGAAAGGTGGTGTGGGATTTCTTTTTGATTGGTATGGTAATTGTGCACCTTTACAGTACAAGGAAGGCTAAGAAATTCATTCAAACCAAATACGTTTGAGAATAGTGATTCGAGCCATAATATTTTGTAAGACAATCAACAGCTACAAAGCCCTTTTTGTCCTACTTGATATTCTATACAATAGTGATCAACCACCCTGCCAAACGCCCAACCAACTCGCAGCAACTGCCAAATTGCAAACAACTAAACTTCTAACGTTTCCAATACAAAAGTTAAATAAAACATCTTGTCCCAGTCACATGCTCGTTAAATTAAATGATTTAGATTTAATTCATGGTAATTTAGCTTCGCCAAGGAGCGCTACATAAAATATATAGGGCCTACCACAGATGTTGCCTCACAGTCCCTGACTGAGCCTTTGCTTGATAACTTCTGGTGTCTGATGAAGGTTCAAAAGTGGTTCGAATCCTCGGATTCGTTGGTATATCTTGATACTTCCAACTCGAAACTTCCTTTCCTCGTAAAAAGGATAATCTCATATCTTGCGTCGAAGTTTGACAGGCTGAGCATGATTGGTCGCTATGTTTTTCCGCGGTTCTCTGGTTTGAAAGAAGTTTCTTCCTCATCTGGTGATTTGCTAATGGTCTTGTCATTTCTATCAAACGTTCTCCTATTGGCTTGCACCCCTCAAGGTTCTTTCCTATTGGTTTGCACTCCTCAGTTTCAAACTACGGGTGCTCCCGCCATTTTCCAGCACCCTCCAAGCACCTCTCTGATTGGTTTGCGCCTTTATTGCGTGACTTGCTCTGTGCTTGCCTCCGCATAAGGATTTCGGAAAGTAAATGAGGAGATTCCCCTCCTGAATAAAGACTGTTTGTTTGTGTTGGTAAAGCTGCGGGAGGATGCCCAGGGTCTAGTAAAGTTTACCGTCGACGGAAGGTGGGGCTGAAGGAGGGGGCACTGGGGCAGTTAAAATATGGCGGTTTCATGAAATTTGTCATTCATTTATTTGAACAAATGAGATCAAATTAAAATATTTTACAATAGAAGATTATAGGAAGCTTGCCTTCAGTGATTTCCTTGCAACTTTGGCGGGTGCTTGCGCACCCGTTGCACCCCCCTGGATCCGCCCCTGCTTCGCAAACATGTGGGAACAAACATGGAGAATGGAGTTGCGAATTGCTGTTTACGGGAAGCTTTTGAGTCGGTTTGTGATGAACAAGTGTTGAATGTAATGACCGCGTGAACTTTTTCGAAACTAAGAGCCACTGTTACTGCTGCGTCTAAGGCATGGTCAAAAGGTCCTGCATTGTCAGTTAGGCCTACCACCTAAAGAGGGCTAGCCTATAGGCCAGATCAGCAAGAGATCAATGGCACAAAACATTTGCTTAACAAGTTAAAGGACGATGGTTGGATCCCCTGAGGTATGCTTAAATTTTTAGGATTTGGGCTGAAGGTACTTGCCAACAAGGATATTTTTGGAGAGAGTTTTAGGCCTAGGCCTAAAATTCGTGTGCAGTTTATCTTCACTTCAAAGCCATCATTGATTGATTGATGACTTTGATTGAATCAAAGTCTTCATGGATTGGTGGTGACTGATGAATTTTAGGAATGATTTTTCAACTGTGTATTACATTAATTACTTGTTTTGATTGGAACTGGATAGTGATATGAACTGGACTGAGAGGCACAGTAGGTTTTTTTTATATTTTCCAGGGTAATTTGGCATGACTTTTATCTCAAATTATTAAGCCAAAAGCTAAAGATGTGTTCTTTCAGATAGATTCATGTTCTTCTATCGGATTCACCTACAACGTGATTGTAAGTCTCATAATTGTACATCAATGAATGCTCTCTGCAATCAACATAAACCAAGGATTGCACCATTGCAGAGCTATAAGGGAGTAGGGGGAGCCCCTCCATCAGAAGCATGTAACCTCCCTGTCAGAAGAAAAATGTACTTCTAAAAATGTAATAGACAAATGTAAAAATGTAGCCTGATGCACTTTAGGAGTAAACTTGGGACAGTGAGGTAAAAAGGTGCACCTTTTTCATAAAGTAGGGCCCTTCTGCTGGAGGCTCTCTCCTCCCTGTTGGATAATGCCTGGTGCCACCCCTGACTTGAAGATTTGACCTGAAAATTTAAGAAACCCCAAAGCTGGGGCAAAATTGTTTTTCAAATAATATTATTCTAAAAGCATGGCAGGAAATAGTACAAATGACTTTGGAGATTCAGAATACCCATACTTATCACTAAGGAATATGATATATCCTCAGTTTATTTTTGCAATATTGCAGTCACAACATTGCAGCATTTAGTGCAATAACCTTGAAGGTGTGGTCAAAGAACATTTTCCTGAAATAGTGTTTTAAGCCAATCTAGGGGGCGTGGTTTCAAAAATTTTTCCGGGGGAGTACCCCCGGACCCCCCAATATTTCTCGCGTTCGTTCCCTCGCCATGAAAGTGGATCTGGTCAAGATTTCCTCTGGATCCGCCCCTGGGCTCATTTATAAAATGTTGTTGTTGACTTCAGTGATGGCCTTATTTCCCAACAGTTCTAAACCGAACAAAAAATCCCTCTCGGGGCACAGATCTGTTCCTGAACCAATGGAATATTTCGTGCTTGGAATTAAATTTAAAACTTCCCACCAAAGGTAAAACCACGACGCGTTCGACTGAACGGCCGCAATGATAAAAAGTATAAAGTGCCGAAAGAATTAGGAGATCTTTTGCGTTCGACAGAAGGAAAATATCCATTGCAGCAACATATCCCAATAACCCTAGAGACCATCTAAATACTAGATTGAAGGGGTTGGCACTAGATCATGGTGGAGATAAGTACATGACGTAATGACAAATGTTGCAGAACGAGGTAACACCCACCAGACTGAGGTTGTTTCTTTGGTAAATTGCAGCGAATGTGTTTCAAGGCAGAATTATGTTACCTACGTGTTTTGAGACCATACTAAGTAATTTGGGAGCCCTTTTAGCAAAACTAAATGAGCCGAACCAAATTAAGAAATTTACAGTAACAATTATCTGATCCAAATGTCTTATAAAAAAGTGTAACTTTACAACAAAACATCAGACCATGCAGGGGCGGATTCAGCATTTGTTTCTTAGTTTCCGTGAACCGGTACGCAATGTTTAAAGTCAGTGAACCTGTATCGATTAGGAAATAAACCGTTTCTGAAGGAAGTGAACCATGCCTGTAGAGGAAGCGAGGAAGTTGACAGCAATGATCCAGAGGAGAAAGATCTCTGCTGCCTTCACACGCTGCAGCCATTGAAGAGAAGGTTGATGGAGAGGCAAAGGAGATGAAAGAGAAGTACGAGTGTATTTGAAATACAATACGATAAAGGGGGAGAAAATTTTTAGGGAGCCCTGAAGGGAGAGTTCTGTGGATTTCAAACGCCTTAGAGTGGACTTGCAAAAGTATCTAATGAATTTTGCAATTTTGGTATTTTGCAAGCAACTTTTGTTGATTTCACCTTGAAAAAGTTGTTGTGTGTGAATACGCAACTGGAACAAACTTCATTTATTGAAAAGGGCGTTGCCCGTGTTTTCCGAGAGTCTGAAGGGTGTGGTCGCAGAAAATTTTTTCTGGAGGCTTCGCCCCTAAGACCCCCTTATTTTCCGTAAACTGGTCAAAAAACCCGGCTGGATCCGCCCCCGCCATGGAGAAATAGATATACTACCGCAAAAAGTTGAGCGAACAGGCGACATTTACCTTTCTTTTAAAAATTGATTAACTGCAAAGAATGAGATTTGTGACTGTCGGGCAATAGTAACTCCAATCAGCTCTTTGTTATTCATGTCTTTGAGATGTAAAATTGGAAGTAAAAATGGTACGGAAATTGTTGGTAAAAATGCATTGTCTGATATTTATGGGTCCTATCTCCCTTGTCTGGATAGCATTTAGGTTTATGTCTGGTCATCAAAATACTTGAGCTCCAAACTTGAAATGTCAGCCAATGACGACCCACAGTGTTCATTCTGAGAGGTGATTGAATAGGGAAATTGAAGCCTCGTTTATGTTCATTACGTCATGTCCTTATCTCCACCATGATCTAGTGCCAACCGATTGAAGGTGAATTCGGCCATGACCGTTTCTGGAAGCCAGTAGACAAACGTTGTTTATCATTCTCTTGGGCCATGACAATTTGTTGAAACGGCAACGTCACAGGCTGGCGTGCGGACGTGTTTCTGAGAGCTCCGTACGATGTAACTGCCTTAACTCATCAAACGCAAATTTATCATCTTTAATTCATTTAATTACTAACACGTTCAACAGTTTAAAGCATGATAAAGTCTTATTGATATTCTATTCGACTCTTTCTGGAAATCTTACAACATTGAAGTATGACTAGCAAAGAAACGGAGAACATTGACGTTATTGCAACTATACAGGAAACTGGAAAATCGACCGATGACAGACTTGATCTGGTTATCAAACTTATAACCGAAATCAAGATTGAGCATAAAGAAGTCTACCAGCAATTAGAAAAGCGGCTGGACAAATTTGAACAGTCCATGCATTTCATTAATACCCAATTTGAAGACCATAAAGCCATAACAGAGTCCCTCATCAAGCGGAATACGGCACTAGAAGACAAAAACACAAACCTCACAAAGTTAGATTTAACGAGCCGCCGTTGGATTTTGTCAAAAAGCTATCATTCAAAACCACATGCTCCGTGTGTAACAGGAGAGTAATTAATCCGTCTAAAGGCCTTCCGTGCCACCATTGTCAAAGCTTTATTCACAAGAAGTGTTGCCGCCTCCCAAACTGGCAATCTCACGACATGCGCGCGATATTAAAGAATTGGTACTGTTCATCTTGCTGTGAAAACCTTTTCCCATTTAACTCTTTAAATAATTTTGAATTAATTGCTGAGGGATTTAATTCTAATGAAACGTGTCCATGTACTACTCTCACACATGAGCTAAATGAATTAGAACTCACACAAACAATTTCAGAGCTTGATTTTATTAGACTTGAACTAAATGACGCTCATCCTAATTCAAATAATGACATCGATGAAAATGTGAATCTCAAGTGCAACTTTAAATACTACTCGACGCATGAATTTCATAAATTGCAAAATAAATTAGAAGCATTTAAACACATGCCTTTTAGTCTGATACACACAAACATTTGCTCAGTAAATAAAAACTTAAATAACTTAGAAATCCTTCAAACAACACTCGGACATAACTTCGACGTTATAGCTCTTTCAGAAACTTGGATCACAAAAGAAAATGAAGCTACAACTAAAAACCTGCATTTAACTGGCTATCAGAAATATCATGGTACTACTGGTAATAGTCTAAAAGGTGGTTGTGGTTTCCTTGTCTCCGAAGGCATTACCTTCATACCTAGAGAAGACCTAGACTACTCCTTTGTAGGGAAGGATTGTGAATTTGAAGCAAACTGGATTGAAATTACGACTTCGTCAAAATCAAGTTACGTGATAGGCGTAATATATCGTCATCCAAGAAAAAAACAAGAGGATAAATTTATTGACTACCTAACCAACACGGTCCTACGAAAGATCAGAAAAGAAAATAAAACCGTATTTATTACTGGTGACTTTAACATTAATCTGCTTCAGTATGACACAGACACATATACAGACAACTTCTTAAATCTGTTACTTTCAAATTTTTTCCAACCTCACATAATTCAGCCTTCTAAAATTGTCAGTAACCATAAACCTACATTAATTGTTTATATTTTTCATAATTCAATAGAATTTAATACTTTTAGCGGAAATCTGACCTCCACAATTACAGATCACATGCCTAACTTCATTTTCTGTCAAAACTTAAATGTCAGATCATCCAAGGGTACGAAAAGCTTCTATCGTGACTACAGTAACTTCAATGCTTACTCATACATCTGCGATTTAAGAAAAGTAGACCTCACTAATATGATAAATGCTGAAAATGATCCAGATGAAAAGTTCAATATTTTTCAAGACTCACTATTAAATATAATTAATAAACATGTCCCATTAAAAAAAATCTCTAGGAAGATGCATAAAACAAAAAATAAACCCTGGATCAAGTTTCGGTAGCAAACTTAAGAAAGGATATCTGCTCGATTATGAGAGACCACCAGAATCCTACAACAAGAGGAAACCATTAGAATCAATTCTCTAACAGAAAATCTACAACAATTATATGAACCGGAGATAGTTCGGATTATCACAGACAATGCGAAAAGAACGGCACACAACAAAAACAATAACAGAAGAACTAACAGAGAATGAACATTGTTGAACTTTTTGCACTTATTTATTGTAATTGTTAGCACCTCTTATATTGTTTTAATCTCTTGTTATGTCTGGGCCTAAATGCAAGTCTCTTCTCTTTCTTTTATCCTCTACCACGGATATAGGTACAAAGGACGGTTCGGATAATATTAAAGTCGGAAATCGGAAAAGAAACAAGCTACGGAAAATTTTGGGCAAAAATCGTAAAAAAGAACATGGCACTATTGGCAAAAATGCGACTAGAAAGAAACTGCGCAAGGCGATTTTACGATACAAACCAATCAATAATATAGTCAACTTGGGCACAACTATACTAACCGAAGGAGAAACGAAACTCCTCCAAAAGGCCTATCTTTTATACCTACCCCTTCAAAGGTACCACGGCAAAATATTGCCAAGGGGTTAAACGAATTTGTACGTAAAATGAAACTACAGTATCATTTCTTTCACCACCCAACACAAAAAAACAAAGAGCCATTTTACGTAGAATCATCCTGGGTCCCACCAGGAGATACTCCTCCACAGTTACAAGAATACTTTGATGCGATAACAGAAGACATTTATTCTCTTATAAACCACGAGAGAGAGGCCGTAACTCCTAACCTCTCTCCCATGGAGATAAAGGCCATTGATACACTAGCTCAACAAAAAAATATCATCATCCAAAGAGCTGACAAAAGGGGTGCTATTGTCATCTGGCCTAAGGAGTCCTACCTTACTGAAGCCTTCAGACAACTCGACAATGCACTCCATTACACTACGTCTACAAGAAAAGATATCCCGGAACTAACAGCGCAGATCATCTCGTTCCTAACAAACCTCCTGACAAAACAAAAAATCACTATTAAGATTTATGAATTCCTAGAACCTAAAAGTTTGCCACGTACTCCAAAATTCTACCTGCTACCTAAAATACACAAACCAAAAATAGACGATATAACACCAGGAAGGCCAATTGTCTCAGGATGTGGCTCTCCCACCGAGAAACTCTCCCAATACCTAGACTATTACTTGAAACCAATAGTTCAAACAATTCCCTCGTATATTAAAGATAGCAAACACTTCCTGCAAATAATCATGAACAACAGATCTATCATCCCAAAAGACTCCTTGCTAGCCACACTGGATGTTAAATCTCTCTACACCAACATCCCTCAAACTGAGGGCATACAATACTGTCTGGAAGCTTTGACACAATTTTACGGTCAAAGTCTTCCCCTACCAATCAATGAATTGAAACAAATGTTTGAATTTATTCTGAAAGGAAATTATTTTGAATTTAAAGATCAAATATACCTGCAAATACATGGTACCTCCATGGGCACGCCTATGGCACCCAATTTCGCAAACATATTCATGTCTCAGCTAGAAAATAGAATAATCACACATGCACCAGATAAACTTCGGCCTTTCCTCTGGAAAAGATACATTGATGACATTATAATTATCTGGCAACATGGCGAACAAACTCTTAAAAAATTCATTGAACATGCTAACTCTATTCATGATACTATCAAATTTGAAGGTGACTACTCCAAAGATAGGATCAACTTTCTCGACACAACCATATACTTTAATGGCAACAGGATACTAGAAAGTACCTTGTTTATTAAACCCACTGATATATGCACTTTACTACAAGCATAGTCTACAAGCGGCATCCTTCCACCCCCCTCACTGTAAAAAGGGAATCATCTATAGCCAAGCACTCCGATATAGAAGACTTATCACTAATGATAAAGAGCTTGAAAAACACCTCAATATCTTGAAAGAAAATCTTGTAAGGAGAGGTTATGACCTAACATTTATTTAGAAAACATTTGCAAGAATTTCGAATATAAATCAGAATGATTTGCTATTTCCAGATCACACAAATGAACATGGGCCTAACCCTAACACTGACAATATAACGAATAATCTAAACAAGGTTATTCCATTCATAGTCCCTTATAACCCTGAAATAACAGAAATCGGATCTATTCTCAGGAGCCACTGGCACCTCATAAGAAATAACCCAGCCCTTCAGCAGGTTTGGAATAACAGTACACCGATTTTGTCGCTGCAAAGAAGGCCTAACCTGAAAGATAAATTGGTCAGGACAAGATTATCACCGCCATAGAAATTGCAACAACAACCACTGCAATCAAACAAACAACTTCCAAGAACTAGAGGACAACAACCACAACAGCAACAACATACACAAACGCGAGCATTGGCAACATAAGAAACTAGGCCAACAAGAAACCCAACTATGTAAAAGAACTCGTATACAGAACTATTATCGCTTTTATCATGGAGAACAAACAACTTGCCATACTGGATTGCAACTTATTTCATTGATGAACATTGAAGAAATGGAATACTCGTGGTTACATAGAACTGAACTTAGCAACTGTGGTCCTGGACGCAGGACTGCATGGGCCGCCCACAAACCATAATGGATATACTATGATTAAAGGCTCGAAATATCCTTGTGGGTTTATAGCTGAAGAGTTGCGTATAGTCAGTCTTTAACCATAGAGACATTTATAAATTACCTTATCGGACCGAGTCCTACCGCGAACTATACATAAGAACCGATAATTCCTGATGCAACATGCCGTTCGGAAGCCACCTCCATGCCAACAGTTCCCTATCCATTTGTGCCTGCATGATGCACACACAGAGACCGATCGATTTTACAACCTTTCCTAGCATACCCTGCAGAACCACAGTCGGCACAGCTTATAAGTGGTAGGTATTACTCCCTCTTTATTTAGTTACCTTAGCTTATAATTCCCTTGATATAGTATTTGAGTTTCATCTTAACATTTGCTTTCATTCTACGCTATCAAAAAATATTATTCGAAATTTCTGAAGACCAAAGACCCTACATGGTACAAAAAATATAAAGGATACAGAGACCTGCTAAATCATCTGATAAGAAAAAGCAAAAAGATGTACTACACATCCTACTTCGACAAATTCAAAAACAATTCGAAAAAAGTTTGGTCTGGTATCAATGATATTATTCAAAAACAAAAAAGTGTTCACAGGACTTTTGTCTTCTAATTAATGGTAAATTGACTACTGATAAAAAAATCATAGCAAACTGTTTCAACGAATATTTCACAACAGTAGCGCAAAAGCTAGTTGACAAAATGAAACCTGCTACGAAGCACTTCAAAGATTATCTTGAAACACCAAACACAAAAAGCTTTTTTACTCAACCAATTACACCGCAAGAAATCAATGACTTAATTGCCAATCTTGATGAAACTAAAGCCAATGATTCGTACGATATACCAGTAAAACTCATAAAACTGGCAAGGCACACAATTTCATTGCCTGTTTCTTTAATAGCTAACTCTTCATTTGAAAATGGAATTTTCCCTCAGAAACTGAAATTTGCAAAGATAACTCCAATACACAAGGGCAAATCAAAACTCGAGTTTACTAACTATCGGCCCATTTCAATATTACCGTTATTTAGCAAGCTCCTAGAAAAGGCCATGCATTCGCGTCTGATAAAATTTCTTGACAAACACAAAATACTTTTCAAACATCAGTTTGGATTCCAAAAAAACAAATCAACAGCACTGGCGATTCTAGATCTTCACACAAAGTTAGTTGAAAATATTGAAGGAAAACGTTTTTCATGTTGTATTTTCCTAGACTTCTCTAAAGCCTTTGATACAGTTAATCATAAAATTCTATTAGATAAGCTGGAACATTACGGAATAAGAGGTATCGCTCATTCTTGGTTCAAATCTTACCTCTTACCTTACAGATAGAAAGCAAACTGTTTCAGTAAATGGTGAAACGGCAAAAGATCTTTCTATTAACTGTGGAGTCCCACAGTAAGCGTCTTAGGCCCACTACTCTTCTTGCTATATATCAATGATATCTACGTTTCCTCACAAAAACTGGATTTTCACCTCTTTGCTGATGACACTAGTCTTCTGTTTTCAAGCAAAAATTTACAAACCTTGGAGCAAACAGTAAACTCAGAATTGAAAAATATTTCTGATTGGCTATTGGCCAACAAACTTTCCTTAAATGTATCAAAATCTAATTTTCTGATTATAAATCCACATCAAAAAAAGATTGATAAACCAATTGTTCTTAAGATTGATAATGAAAAACTTGAACAAAAAGATTACACTAAATACCTTGGCGTAATCATAGATGAAAAACTAAATTGGAAACAGCATATCAAGCAACTAAACATAAAGATCTCAAAAAGCATTGGCTTACTTTACAAGGTAAGACACTTAGTACCCCAAAACACCCTATGCACGCTCTATAATTCATTTATTCAGTCCCACGTACTTTATCGCATACTAAACTGGGGTAGTGCTTATAAAACTAATCTGGAACCATTGAAATGTAGTCTTCGCAAAGCAGTTAGGGTAATTGATTTTGCTAAATACCAAGCTCATAGTGAACCACTGTTCAAAAAATATAGTCTGCTTAATTTTGACAACATGTATAAACTTGAAGTGGCTAAATTCATGTTTGATATTTATCATGAAAACAGTAGTGATATTTTCAATGACTTGTTTATCAAAACAAATTTACGTCATCATCACATGACAAGGCAATCTTCAAATGACAACTTCTCTCTCCCCCTGGTATCCACAAATCACAAACAACGGTCAATTATTTATGAAGGAGTCAAAATTTGGAATTCTCTGCCATTGCGCATAAAAAAGCTACAAAATAAACCATCCTTCACAAAAAAGCCGAAAAACTACTTTTTAGAGTCGAATTGACTGATTTATTTTTCGAACTTTATTATGAATTTATATCATCATCATGCACCGCAATACCGTATTTTTCATGTAGAACACTACTAACAATACTAATCTACTAATATTTTCCTATTCTTATCCTTATTCGCATTGTTACAGTTTCTAAACCTTCTTTTCGTTTGAAAAAGAAACAAATGTACGCTCTCTACACGCCAAATCGGGCACATGGCCTAGATAGCTCCTAGTGAGTTCTTTCCATATGTCCGGCAGCAAATTTTATTGAACTGTATATCCATTGTATGTAAATCTTTTTATATGTAGCTTAATTCGCGGTTCTTTTATCGAACACAATGTACTAAGTTTATTGCTGTGAATGAAATGTTTGAGTTTGAGTTTGAGTTTGAGTTTGTTCACGACAATAATTCTTGGAAAAAAAAAATTCAATTCAATGAGAAAAACAATGAATTTTGGTGAAAGCTCAACCGCTGGGGCGCCTGAAAACGAAAGACAGAAGTGACGGTAGCCCCTCTATCAAATAAAATCGGTCAAATGACGAAAATCGTAAAGGCAGATGCAAGATGGTGTACAGTGAAATCTGACAAAAAGTGGCGTTTGGAGAGCGGGCTAATAAGAAGGCTAAAACCGAACACACAAATTTTGGAGAACCATACATAATATCACTTAGGCCCACCCCAAGGTGTAGTAAACAAGCCGCAATCTTGAAGAGAGAAGACAAATAGATGACAACGCGAGAATAAGAGACAAAGAAATAAATTAGCCTTCTACAGAATTGCTGCAAAAATATTAACTCAACTTAGAAAATTGCGAATTACGAAATTTAAACAAATTACAGAATGTCAAGTGCTTTACACTACAGTTGCACTACTACAGTTCATCTGCTCATATTCGGGTGGTTCATCCTCTGGAATGGGTATGGATTGAAACGTCTTCTTCTGAAACAGTTGTTGATATTATGGTTATTCATTTTGCAGTAAGAGCAGAACAACCCCATGGGCCGTCTAGGGTTAGGAAATAAGGGTCTCTGCATCGAAGGGATAGGGGCAGGAGGGTTCTGATTATAAATGGGGAAAACAGGGGGCCCTGCAAGGGAATGCGGTGGAGGCAAGTAAGCTACATTGTTATATCTGAGAGGAGGCAAAGGATGTTGAGAAACCTGAGAACCCCAAGCAGGTTTCTTATCTTCAAAATTTTTGTCAATCTTTGTTACCGCCTCCATAATTTTCTCATAGTCTCTATCACCCAGGAGTGACAAAACATAGTCCTTGAAATGGCTGTTTGGGCGGTTAACTCTTTCTAACAAGGTAGCATATACACTAGCGAAAAAATCAGCTTTCTTGTCTTTGAGTTCTCGACTAATGACTTTTAATTGTTCTATCTTCTGTAGAGCCTCGTATTTATCAAAATCTGTGGCTTGCCTCAGTGCATATTGAATGATGGACTTCTTTAAATGGTCAACTGTGGGTTTCTGACTCTTCTCAAGTTTTGCCAAACGCTCCATTAACTTAGCATAATCTGGAGCCACCTTAAAAGGAGATGATGGAGTTACTAACACAAGAAAATCATGCTTCCAAACAACAGTGCAAAACAGGTAAAAATTCTGTTGCCTGATACAACAATAAACATTGACAATCTTTATTTATTAACCATGAATAAGACTGGCATCGCACATGAAAAGATTAATAACTAAAACCCAAACATCTACTGTTAGATTCTACCAAAAATGAGAAAACTGAATACAAAATACAGTATACCGTTACCGTAACTGAGGCAGGGACTACCGAGGAGGCTGATAATTTACAAAAAATACTACACCAATGCCATTTAACCTAACAAGTCACAAAATATTCCAAATTGTCATAACTAGTGAAGGTACAAAACTAATACTGACAATAGTGTATACAGTACTAAAACTAGCCAGAACTGGTGCCCCCTTCTGCCTAAATGAATCTGGGAACTACAACTACACACTGTTATTAAATAAGGCTGCTACTAGATTACTAAATGTGCTACTAGCTTTTAAGAAAATTTAAAGTACAGGAACCAATAAGTGGGTACAGGTATTTAGCTGATGCTGATATACTGGTATGAATGCTAATAAAAGCTACTTTTACCTAAGGGTTATTAAGAAACTGTACTAAACCTTTAGAAGGCTAGTCTTAAATAACACACACACACTAAGACAATACTGTTAAAAAGTTTCATTACATGCTAGATAAAAATATACCTACTGAAATTCTGCTTGCATAAATAGGACACAAATATTTTACCAGCTAGTGCTACAGGTATAATTTAAACACAAAGGAAAAAGGCCACTACTATTATGATTAAGAAACTTTTACTGAACTTTTCTAAAATGCTAGTCTCTACTAAACAAACTAAATGAAGAACCCAAAATAAAATCCAGCCACTAAGAGTACAACTGACAAACACACAACTACCAAAAAAGATTGCTATACTAGAGAGGGAACTGGTGCTGACAACTATAAATGATATTAAATACACAACATACACACTTAACTGGTCTAAAAAAAAGAAAACTTGTTAACAAGTAGAAGACTTGCAACAAACTGTGAAAATATAATACTTCTGCTGATATTGGACCTAGGTAATGTAGTTTCCATAAACTGCCAGGTTGCAATGCTTAGAGGGTGAAATGAAATACATACTGGGTGATTATGCTTGCTCTACTGGGGCTAAACTCTCAAGTAGAAATAAATGCTACAGAACGCAGAAATAGTGCAGCAAATATACTAAAAACTTAATTGTATAACTCCTACGTAGCAGCTTGAAAATTAAGAGATTGACCCTGATAAAAACAAATGTATTCCTGTATGACCTGAAAATTTCAAAAGGGGGATTCTCCCAACTGTTTGATACTGACAACAACCCTGGATACTAAAATATTTGGACAATATATTTTTCATATCTTTAGGCTGAAAAAATAACTCTTACTACAACTGGCAAAAACACTGAATTGAATTTCTCAGATATTGAACATGAATGCTTTCTACCAAATACTATGATGTACAGTATAACTTCATAAAACTTTCAAACCAGAATGATTGTTATGCATGTACTGTTAACGATGCCACTTGCAAATTACAGAAAACTTAGAAGCACTCTTTGTGAATAAAAACAATGAAATTCTGTGCAATTAACCATGGTTCTCAATACTAATTACCAAAAGACTATTTAACAAGAAGCATACTTAATTTATCTCTGGTGAATCTTTTCACTATCAACCCTGGATAATACTACAAAAGATGTCTTTCAAAATATTTCAAAATAGAAAATTTGCTCTGCAGTACTGTTACTGGATGCCTCTTGCAAATTAACTTAGAGCTGTCTATATGCAAAATCATTAAAAATCCAGACAACTAACTATGGAGCTTGAGGCATATAATTAATTAGAGTATCTCTAGTGTATCTTGTGAAGATATTCGCGCTGAACATCTTACAACTGATACAGATACTATTACTTAATGAGTTACTGTTACCAGAGCATAATTAATATACAATAGAATTGATTCTCACATTGAAGAGTTTCTCTACTAATTCTGATTAATACTTGAATGGATATCTTTGATAATATTTTTCAAGATGAAATATTTGCTCTGTTGATACTGTTACTGATGCCTCTTGTAAAACTAAAGCAACCTAAGAGCACTCTGTGTACCAAAACATTAAAAATCTTATCAACCAACTAATAGTGCTTGAGGCATGATAATTAGTTAAAGTATCTCTAGTGTATCTCGTGTAAATATTCGCATTGAATATCTTACAACTGATACAGATACTATTACATAAGAGTTACTATTACCAGAGCATAATGAATACAGATTTCTCTTAAAAAAGACGCCTAAAATGAATAATTTCTACTATCTCTAAAAGATACTTCAGTGTATAGCTTCAAAACATTTAGAACTGAAAAAATTGAACTGAAAGTACTGTTACTGAAGCCTCTTGAATATTAAGAAATCTTAGAGCACTCCAGGGCAACTGAAATTCTAGTGTAACAAAACTACAGTGCTCAAAATTGTCACTAACACTATTTAGCAAGAGGCATACAAATTACTTAGAGTGTCTCTAATGTATCTCGTGTAAATATTCGCAATGAATATCTTACAACTGATACAGATACTATTACTTAGAAGTTACTGTTACCAGAGCCTAAACATATAGAATGGAGATTATAAAAACTAGTGAATTGGATAAACACTGAGAATGACGCTACTTGTGCTATTATACTGCAGACTTTTAAAGGATATAAAATCTAAAATATTCCAGACCACAGAAATTGCGAAAAGAGAAAATGTACCCTTGAACTGAAACCTCAGTTACCCTACGCGACCAAAAAGAACCCCCTTGTAACGACAAAATTTTGAATGGAGGTTCTACACGTGCAGCCAAAATGCACGGCCTGAGACCCAAAGTTGGGTGAAGGAACGACACGTGTAAACCCTGTCGCAGGCAAGCAGTAATGAGGTGTCAATAAAAAAATTAGAAACTACGCGAGGAAAAAGGATAAAACGAAGCTTAGGAAAAAACGGATACAAAATCGAAGAGGGGTACTTTGGGGGGCTCCCAATACCGCAATACCGCTCGAAAAAGTTGCCAAATACCGCAATACCGCATCGAAAAATAGCAAAATACCGCAATGAAAAACCATCCTCACTACTGCTATGTTGCGAGATGGACGCTAGAGGCCAGACAACATATAAACGCCCTGTGCTTGTGCTTGGATCGCTGTTGCCAGCTTTCAAACGAATTTCTGTGAGAATTCTGCTTTCTCGAATAAATTCTAACGCAGGATACAACATGTACCAGTTATGGCTACCATAAACGTTTGTAACACGAAATTTCGTTTTCTCTCCCTTATGCCGAACCATTAACGGAATCTAGTTAAACCATAAATCATTCGAAGCACAAGAATGTGGGAACTTTAACCATATATACATGATTGGCAAATATTGTACTATGATATATTCCATACAAATTTATTACTTAGAAAAGTGCACCACCTTCAAAAGCTATCTTGTACCCTTGCGTTTAAGGTAACAAAATCTGACTTACATCAGCTGGCAGTGCAGATCCTAAGCCTTTATGTATGGGATTTTTCTAATTCCTTCTCCCTTTGAAACCACATGCTGTCAAAAATTGGCAAATGATTTGGCTGCCCTCCGACTGTTATATATTTTGATATAAAATACGAACCAGAGTACATACAAAGAACTTGGGATACACTTTCCAAGCTCCAAGTTTGCCTAGGCCGAGTTCAAATTTTCGAGCCATTCGATTGATTCAACGGGTACAAAATAGCTCTTTCGTACCTGTACCTCGTGGATTTGTGAATCCTGGGAAAAAGGGATTTTACTCATCGAACTGTCAGTGTACACATAGGGGCCATATGAGCCACTTGTAATCCAGGTCAAGTCAAGCCATTTACACTTTAAACATCAATTAGAGTCTTTGAATGAACACCCAATGAATACGACGATACTTGAACGCGTGATGCCATCTCAGAAGGTAAAACGATTAGGATTGGATTTTGAAGACCTCAAATAAAAAATTTGATTAAAAAAGTCATGAAAACCTTAGTTTGGAAACCTGAGATTTCTTCCATTCTCAATCCAACAAGGTATCATTGTGTGCCTTGAAAGTTCGGTTACCAAATATGAAGAAATCGGAAGAAAAAATCCAGGGGGGTCTGAATGACACAATTGTTTGCTAACATTTTTGCCCGACTAAGGGGAAATTTTGCCCGAGTTGGGCTCATTTTCGATAATTTTTCGAAAATTGCTGGCCCCCAACTGATACTGGTGAGGATGAGCACTTTCACCATGTATCATCAATTATGCTAAAATTACAATTTGATCTGGCAATTGTCAGAAGAGCGTTAAACAAGATAACGAAGCATCCTAAATCACGTGACTAAGCTAACATTAGTTCTAAAGAATCAATTTGGCTAAAGACTCCATAGCTGTAGGATTATCGTTGGTCATATGGACAGAGATTTACAATGTTCAACATCTTCTAGTCAATAGAAGAAGCAGTACCAAAGAGAGAAGGCAGTTCCGAAAGGGGAAATCATACCCCTCTGTCACTATTAAGTATTCCCAGCAAAGTATGTGACGGGATCAAGGGCGAGGGTATAGACAAGCTGTCATTGATAGAGATCTGGCAAGCACAATAGCAATGGGGTTTTGTAAAAGGAGGATCAACTGAATTATTGATGTTACATCTGACTGAAGTCGAGAGACAGGCATCGGGTGAAAGATAGTTATCAACATGATACTCGTTCCAAATAGCCATTCATTTGATCTACCACAAGGCAATAATGGCCCTGAAATACCAGGCTTGTGGAATATCAGAAAATTTACATTACTTGATAATGCTTTGATTACCGAACTGAAAACGGCAAGTTGAAATTGAGGGTCAGAGATTCCATTAAGACGAAGGTGACTACACAGTGAAGTCTTGGTTTTTATCGACAAGTGTTGGGACCGCAGGAGTAGAGAAGGCGTAATCGAGTCCACGACCCCCTATCATGAAGCTCACGTAGTGGCGCTCTACCTGAGATAGAGCACTGTCTGCTTGACTGTTCCGGCTACGAAGTCAGAGGATTGTACCACTGCGACACGACACCTTCAAAAGATACATGCAGAGTGCCACAAGGATCAATGCTTGACCCAAAGCTCTTCACCATTAATGTAAAGATCTAAACAAATGATTTGCTGTACAAAGTTAACTCATTGTGCTAAACCAATAAATATAGCAAAGTTAACAGTAGCATAGTTGTTGATAGATCTGTGGTGCAAATGAATTCAAATGTAACATGAATTGACAAGAAAACTTTCAAAAGCAAAAATAAGGTTTTGATTCAAATGGCAAATATTTCGTCTTTGATAAATTTTTGTCGCCTAAGTTTTCAAATGAAAAATAAATTTCTCTCCTCCGCATGTTGTCTATTCCTTTGAACAGGTGGAGAAAGACAAAGGGAATGCCCATTCTCCTTTGATTTTGTTTCCTCCATGAATTCGTCTCGAAGATGCTGGGCTCCTTGTCAGGAAAATGGTATTTCATAAACTTTGGATGCTAATATATAACGATACCGCATACCGCGCTGTAAAAACTCAATACCGCAATACCGCCAATTTTTTTCCTTAATACCGCAATACCGCGCAGATTTGACACCCAATACCGCAATACCGCAAACCCCGAAGTACCCCTCATCGAAGGATAGGACGCGCTTTGCATACAAAAAACGAGGTAAACGAAACAGAGAACGAAAAAGACACTTACAGCGTTAGCCACGTTTGCAACAGGTGGCTGGGCAGCTGGTTGGGCATTTTCATTAGCTGCTGGCTGGGCAATTCCATTCGCCGCTGGTGGGGCATTTGGAGCAGCAAAGGCTTGCTCAATGACATCCTGAGGCACAGGTTCGGGTGCCTGAGCCATAGCCAGAACAGAAGCCAAGCAGAAGGCAGCTGAGGCGAGCCAAAATACAAGAAGAAGAATCGATTAAACGGCGACCAGCTCGTTGCTTAGAAGGTCGAAAACTGGGCGTGCTCTAATTTATATACCCTGTCTCATGGGAATAAAAACTGCTGAGAATTCCCAACGGGGTTGCGGAATCCTCTTTTCCTTGGAAATCCGGTGTTGTCTCCCCAGTGAGAATACTAAAGTCTACGCAGGGGTAAGCTTTGCGTAATAATCTGGAGATCTTGCGCCTAAGTTGAAGGCTGATTTGACCTAGATAGGGCATATAAAAGCACAAGGGCATTTTCTGGACCGTAGTAGGCTTAGGCCTAGGGTCAAAATGTTTATTCAAAAACCTCTTAATAAAACGGTCAATTAAATATTTAGGGTAACAATTATCGTGCAATACTTCTTTAATAAACAATAATTGCTTATGAAAGCTTATGTAAGTAGAGCATATATGAAAAGCACGATACACCAAGACCGTAATAAGATTAGTTTTGTAATTGCTTGGTGTCAAACTGCCAAAGTCCGTATAGAGCCCAGTTCTGATAGAATCTTCCTCAAGTCAGTTTTTTCTACTCTTCGTCGGTGTTCTCCAGAACGTGTCTTGAAGTTCACCATGTGGTCAAAATTCTCTAGAGCATTTTTATTTACTTCAAGTGCCTTGCAGTAGCGATCAAGGGCTTTTGAGCTAGAAGCATTTGGTCCCAGATTTCGCATTACTGTTTTGATAAGACTGTTGTGATGCTCTAGCGCCAGATCCAATGGAATATTACCACCAGGTCCATTCTTGGTTTTGTTGAAACAATTCCAGGTGAGCTGGTGAGCTGCTTTGGGAGAAAGGAGTGCATTCGCCTGACAAATTACAAAGAGGGCTTCAAGGGCATACTTAGTGCTGCCACTCCCATCATTGCGTAAATATGGCAAGAAAAACTTCCAACATCGTAAAACTCTGGGACCATCACCTTCTGATACACTGTCATAAAAATTTTGAATCAAAAGTCCAATTTCTAGTAAAGAATGCTGATAATTCAGCATGTCATCATTGGTCATGTTAGCTTGCTCTGTGGTGTTTATCAAGGAATTACAAAGACCATGGGTTGCTTCATGGTCCCTTCGTGCTTTACCATCGTGCTTGTACGTTTTTTTGCAGCCAGGAAAACGACATTGATATCTATCATTTGCACACTAAGAAATTTCCCTCTGATTCTCTTCTTCTCTTTCCTTCTTCTTAAGCAAATCTTCCACTTTGGATGATCTTAGGATGAATTCATCCACGACTCTAGCAGCAAGGAACTGAATTCTCTCCTTTATCACTAGTAACATTCACTGAAAGCACATCCTTTTCAGGCATTCCATCTACTGTCTCCATCCCTAGGATTTTCATAGTTGCAGCAACAACACGTGCTCGAATCGTCAGTGCAAGAAATCTTTTGCTGGGGTTTACACGGTGACTTACATCAGATGAAACATTTCTTCTATCAATCAAGTTGCGATCACTGTACAAAGTGTATTTGTCTCTTGCTGACGTAGAATGATAGAAGGCTTCAAATGCCAACTGAAAGGAAATGATTTCTTACTAAATATACAAACAGTATATATAAGTATATTTCTTGCCCATACATACAGTAGAAGCCTTGTGGACATTAACATGCGACATTAATTCTCTAGAATTCTTTGAGCTTTCATAAATTCTTACACATGTCACAAGAATCCTCAAGCAATATGGAAGACTGTAAATTTTCACAAACAAGAACTCTCGGGCAACAATAAACTTTTTTGATGATTCTATTCCTGAAACTTCGAATGCAAGAAACCATTTTAGTTTGCACAACTGTAGAACTGTGAACAGTGTACAATTTCTGTGGTAAAAATCTTTGGCAAAAAATGCTTTATAACATTATCTGGCATAAAGTGTTTTTCCTCCAAGATAGATTTACATCTACTTGGGGACTGACAAATTTAGGATTGTTTCAATGAATTAGATCAAAATCATATTATTTATGGTGAGCCTTTGCACATATTCTATTTTTCAGAAAATCATTGAATGAAAATAGGATTCAGAAATTAAACAGCACGTTTGCTTATACTGTGCCAAAGTAATGGCTGAATTGCATTGTCATCCTTGCATTTTAAACAACATTTTGACTTTTAGATTGTTATTGCAGTGTATAACCTTAGATTTATTTTTTCTTCAATTTTTATGATCCTTTTATTGTAAATTCTTATTTGCTCGTAAACTCAAAAGTGTTTACAGTATGTACTGGAATTATTTGATTCCCTCTCTTCGTTCTTCGGCTGTAAAGGCATTAGAAATGTCATGCAGACTATTTATGCCTCTTTCTACAGTCAGCTGATCTCCAACTATGGCTTGCTCTGAGAATTTTTTCTCACCACTAGCAGCAACGTAGTAAGGGACGTACTGGTGAATAGTTTCAACAACTTTCTTCATACCATTTGCTTTGTTTTCATTTTCATAATTGATTCCAAGGAACGTCTAGGAAATCAAAATACATAATTGTAATTTGTCATCAACTGTAGTATAGTACAGTGCCTTGACAAAATACAATATGATACAAGATATACTTTGTCCCTCAATCATTCCCTTCCGTTTCTTTGAATTAAGAGGCATCGGTCATCCACATGATTGTACAGCCATTATGAAATGAGGTGATGGGGAAAACCCATAAGCATTTGGGTCAATCAAACAACCCATTTACCTGCAAACTTAGGTTCTGATGTATTATCAAGAATGCAGTACATTGCTGGTAACAAAAATATATAGTATGTATAGCCTCAAAGAAAATTTGAGCAATGTGATACTGCGGGAGCACCTCTTAATTTAAAAACTACTATATATAAGGTGACTCTCTCCAAATTGGAACCCTCTATTTGTCAATTTGGGGAAAATGGTAAAATTCTTCTCAGATGAGGTCTGCCAACACATTGCACGGATAAGATTTCTGCTGAGTTCTTTGGAAACAATGAGATAATTATTGACAACCTCAGAGTACTGATGCTTTATGTGCCAGGAGACTGAAGTTTTCAAGAATTCAAGGCATGGAATTTCCTCAGTTATGTACCTAGATACAAGCTCAATGTAGTTGCTTCGCTGCTTTTGGTGTTCTATTTTGTTTGGACAGAACACTCCATTCTCTAAACCCATCAAATCATTACAAACATTACAACTAGGAAAGTGTGTTGCAAAGGATGGTAATTTCAATCAAAAAGTGTAGTTATTTGTATAAAACTCTTCAATTCAATGAATTATGTTAATGCAACAAAGGTAAAGTGAAGCATTACAACAACCAATGTGTGTAGTTAATGATGTTAATTTCCATGTAAACAACTGCAATTATGGGTAGAATAATCTTCAATTCCCTGAAATAAGTTAATGCACAAAAGGCAAAGTATACATTACAACTAGGAAAGTGTGTAGTTAAGGATGTGAATTTGCATGTAAACAACTGCAGTTATGGGTATAAAACTCTATATCAGCGAATTAAGTTAATACAGCAAAGGCAAAGTAAAACATTACAACTAGCAATTTGCTTAGTTACGGATGCTAATTTCTAGGTAAACAAGTGCAGTTAAAGCTATTCAATTCTACGAATAAGCCATGGAGCAAAACAATCTAGAAAAAGCGAATGAAATGGTTTGGTCACCTTGATGAGGTTAGACGAGAACACGCCCACACAAAAAGCGTTAAGAGTAGCATTGATGGAGTCCAAAAGACCGCAAGGGAGGCCCAAGCTTACATGGATTAAAATGATGAGGAAGCAACTACAAGCAATAAATTTGACATGGGAAAAAGCAAGTCACGTGGGAAAGGATCGAGGAAAATGGAGGGATATTTTGAAACGATAGTGGCAGGGGTGATGGCATTGTGGGGTCTGCTGCAGGGTTTTTTTTTGGTTTTTAGCGTTGTTGTCCAAAAGAGTTTTTCTCACTATTTTTGCCTTTTTTTACACTTTTTTTTTCTTTTTTTGCTCAGTCTAACTTGACTTTTCAAGTTTTCTTTTAAAATGCATGGTTTGAGCTCCTGGGAACTCTGGTGGTGAATTCTCATTGTTGCATCACCCTTGCTACCCTATGAGATGTAAATCTGTAAAAACGTTGTGTTGCGTTCCCACGTTATATCGTTTATGTATAATTCTAGGAATTAATATGATACAACAAAGGCAGAGTAAAACATTACAACTAGCAATTTGTTTAGTTACGGATGTTAATTTCCAAGTAAACAAGTGCAGTTATGGGTATCAAACTCTTTATTCCAACGAATTAAGTTAATGCAACAAAGGTAAAGCGAAACATTACAACAAGCAAAGTGTGTACTTAAGGATGTTAATTTCCATGTAAACAACTGCAATTACGGGTATAACAATCTTCAATTCCATGTATTAAGTTAATCAACAAAAGGCAAAGTATGCATTGCAACTAGAAAAGTTTGCTGTTAAGTATGGTGATTTTTATGTAACCAACTACAGTTATTGGTATAAAGCTATTCAATTCAACAAATTAAATTAATACAAAAAAGGCAAAGTAAAACATTACAGCTAGGAAAGTGTCTTGTGAAGGTTGTTGATTTTCATGACAACAAACAACTGCAGTTATGGGTATAATACTCTTCAATTCTACGAATTAAGTTAATACAACAAAAGAAAAGTAAAACATTTCAACAAGCAAAGTGTGTACTTACGGATGTTAATTTCAATGGAAACAAGTACAGTCATAAGTACAGTGATTTTAATTTTAATGCAAGAAAGTACCGTTATGGGTATAAACTATTTAATTCAACAAATTAAATTAATACAAGAAAAACAAAGTAAAGCATTTCAACAAGCAAATTGTGTAGTTAAAGATGTTAATTTCCATCTAAACAATAACTTTTTTGGGTATAAAACACTTAACTTCAAAGAATTAAATTAATGCAACAAAAGTAAAGTGAAACATAACAACAAGCAAAGCGTATTGACAAAGATGTTAATTTTCATGTAACTACCTACAGTTATTGGTATGGAACTCTTTATTTCAACGAATTAAACTAATACAGCAAAGGCACAGTAAAACATTAAAACCAGCAATTTGTTTAGTTACGGATATTAATTGTCCTGTAAACAAATGCAGTTATGGGTATAAAACTCTACCACTCCACGAATTAATATAATAGAACCAAGGCAAGGTAAAACATTAGAACATGCAAAGTGTATTGACAACTATGTTCATTTTTACGTTAACAACTGCAGTTATGGGTATAATACTCTTCAATTCTACGAATTAAGTTAATACAACAAAAGAAAAGTAAAACATTTCAACAAGCAAAGTGTGTAGTTACGGATGTTAATTTCCATGGAAACAAGTGTAGTTGTGGGTATAAAACTCTTCAATTCCACGAAATAAGTTAATGAACCAAAGGCAAAGTATACATTACAACTAGTAAAGTGTCTTTTTAAGGATGTTAACTTGCATGTAACTAACTGCAGTTATAAGTGTGAATCTCTTGAACGACTTAAGGTAATACAGCAAAGGCACAATAAGACATTACAACCAGCAATTTGTCTAGTTACGGATGTTAAATTCTATGTAAATAAATGCACTTATTGGTATAAAACCCTTCAATTCCACGAATTAATATAATAAAACCAAGGTAAGGTAGAATATTAGAACATCCAAAGTGTATTGACAACTATGTTAATTTTCACGTAAAAAACAGCAGTTATGGGTATAATATCTTTCAATTCCACGAATGACGGTTTGGCAGTTTTGGGTATAATACTCTTCAATTCCACGAATGACGTTAATCCAACAAAGGTAAAGTGAAACATTGCAACAAGCAATATGTGTAGATAAGGATGTTAACTTTCATGTAAACAATTACTATTTTTGGCAAAAAACACATATTTTAAACGAATTAAGTTTATGCAACGAATGCAAAGTAAAACATTGCAACTAGGAAAGTGTGCAGTTAAGGATGCTAATTTCCATGGAAACAATTGAAGTTATGGGTAAAAAGCTCTTCAATTCCACGACTTAAGTTAATGCATGAAAGGTAAAGTGAAACATAACAACAAGCAATGTGTGTAGTTAAGGATGTTAATTTCCATGCAAGGAAGAGCAATTATGGGTATAATACTCTTTAATTCTACGAATTAAGTTAATACAACAAAAGAAAAGTAAAACATTTCAAGAAGCAAAGTGTGTAGTTAAGGATTTAAATTTCAATCGAAACAAGTACAGTAATGGCTACAAACTATTTAATTCAGCAAATTAAATTAATAAAACAAAAACAAAGTAAAACATTACAACTAGGAAATTGTATAGTTCAGAATGTTAAGATCCATGGAAACAAGGGCAGTTATGGGTATGAAACTCTTTATTTCAACGAATTAAGCTAATACAGCAAAGGCACAGTAAAACATTACAACTAGCAATTTGATTAGTTACGGACGTTAGTTTCCATGTAATCAACTGCAATTATTCTTATAATACTCTTCAATTCCACGAATTAGGTTAACAACACAAAAAATGCAAAACATTACAACTAGGAAAGTGTGTAGTTAAGGATGTTAAATTCCATGGAAACAATTGTAGTTATGGGTATAAAACTTCAATTGTTCGAAATAAGTAAATGCACGAAAGGCAATGTATCTTTTACAACTGGTAAAGAGTCTTGTTAAGGGTGTTAATTTCCATGTAACCAACTGCAGTTATAGGTATGAAACTCTTTTATTCAAGGAATTAAGCTAATACAGCAAAGGCACATTAAAACATTGCAAGTTGCAATTTGTTTAGTAACGGATGTTAGTTACCATGTGAACAAAGGAAGTTATGGGTATAAAACATTTCAATTCCAAAAATTAAGATAATACAACCAAGGTAAGGTAAAACAATAGAACATGCAAAGTGTATTGACAAGGATGTTAATCTTTACGTAAAAAAATGCAATTATCTGTAGCAAACCCTTTATTCCAACGAATTAAGTTAATGCAACAAAGGTAAAGTGAAATATGACAACAACCAAAGTGTGTAGTTAAGGATGTTAATTTCTATGTAAACAACTGTAATTATGGGTATAATAATCTTCAATTCCCTGAAATAAGCTAATGCACAAAAGGCAAAGTATACATTACAACTAGCAAAGTGTGCATGTTAAATTCCATGTAACCAACTCCTTTATTGGTATAAAGCTATTCAATTCAACAAATTAAATTAATACAACAAAGACAAAGTAAAACATTACAACTAGGAAAGCGCGTAGTTAATGATGTTAATTTCCATGCAATCAAGTGTAGTTATGGGCATAAAACTCTCCAATTCCACAAATTAGGTTAATGCAACAAAGGCAAAGTAAAACATTACGGCTAGCAATTTGTTTAGTTACGGATGTTAATTTCCATAGAAAGAAGTGCAGCGATGGGTGAAAAACTCTTGAATTCCACGAACAAAGTTAATGCACAAAAGGCAAAGTATGCATTACAACAAGCAAAGTGTGTAGTTAAGGATGTTAATTTCCATGTAAACAATTACTGTTTTAGGCATAAAACACTTAAATTCAACGAATTAAGTTAATGCAAAAAATCAAAGTAAAATATAACAAATAGGAAATTGTTTAGTTAAAGATGTTAATTTCAATGGAAACAAGTACATATATCGGTATAAAGCAATTCAATTCAACAAATTAAATCAATGCAACAAAGGCAAAGTAAAACATTACAACTAGCAAAGTGTGTAGTTAAGGATGTTAATTTCCAAATAGACAAGTGCCATAATGGGTATAAGGCTATTCAACTCTAAAAATTAGTTTAATACAACAAAGGTAAAGTAAAACATTGGAACATGTAAAGTGTATTGACAAGGTTGTTAATGTTCATTTAAAAAAGTGCAATTATCTGTATGAAACACTTTATTCCAATGAAATGAATCAATGCAATAACGGAAAAGAAAACATTTCAACAAGCAAAGTGTGTAGTTAAGGATGTTAATGTCCATGTAAAGAACTGCAGTTATGGTTATAATACTATTCAATTCCACGAATTAAGTTAATACAATAAAAGCAAAGTAAAACATTACAACTAGGAAAATGTGTAGTTGAGGATGTTGATTTCAACGGAAACATGTACAGTTATGGGTATAAAACTCTTCAATTGTACGAGCTAAATTAATGTACTAAGGGCAAAGTATACATTACAACTAGTAAAGTGTCTTGTTGAGGATGTTAACTTCCATTTAACTAACTGCAGTTATAGCTGTGAAACTCTTTACTTCAACGAATTAAGCTAATACAGCAAAGGCACAATAAAACATTACAACCAGCAATTTGTTTAGTTACGGATGTTATTTTCTATGTAAACAAATGCAGTTATGGGTATAAAACTGTTCAATTCCACCAACTGAGTTAATAAAACAAAAACAAAGTAAAACATAACAACTAGGAAAGTGAGTAGTTAAGGACGTTAAGTTTCATGTAAACAAGTGTAGTTATGGGTATAAAACACTTAATTTAAAGGAATTAAGTTAATGCAACAAATGCAAAGTAAAACATTGCAACTAGGAAAGTGTCTAGTTAAGGATGCTAATTTCCATGCAAAGAAGTGCAGTTATGGGTATAATACTCTTTAATTCTACGAATTAAGTAAATACAACAAAAGGAAAGTAAAACATTTCAACAAGCAAAGTGTGTAGTTAAGGATTTTAATTTCAGTGGAAACAATTACAGTAATGGGTACAAACTATTTAATTCAACAAATTAAATTAATAAAACAAAAACAAGTAAAACATTACAACTAGGAAAGTGTGTAGTTAAGGATTTAAAATATCAATGAAAACAAGTAAAGTTATGGGTATAACTTTTTTAAATCAACAAATTAAATTAATAAAACAAAAGCAAAGTACATTACAATTACAACTAGGAGAGTGTGTAGTTCAGAATGGTAAGATCCATGGAAACAAGGGCAGTTATGGGTATGAAAGTCTTTAGTTCCACGAACTAAGTTAATGCACGAAAGGCAGAGTATATATTACAACTAGCAAAGTGTGTTGTTAAGGATGTTAATTTCTATGTAACCAACTGCAGTTATAGGTATAAAACTCTTTCTTTTCAACGAATTATGTTTATACAGCAAAGGCAAAGTAAAACATTACAACTAGGAAAGTGTCTAGTAAAGGATGTTAATTTCCATGGAAACAAGTGTAGTTATGGGTATAAAGCTATGCAATTTTACGAATTAAGATATTACAACAAAGGTAAAGTAAAACATTTGTACATGCAACACAAAAATGTATTGACAAGCATGTTAATTTTTATTTAAACAATTACTGTTTTGGGCATAAAACACTTAATTTCAACGAATTAGGTTAGTGCAAGAAGGGTAAAGTAAAACATTACAACTAGGAACGTGCGTAGTTAGGGATGTTAACTTTGATGGAAGCAAATGTGTATAAAATACTTTGATTCAACGAATTAATATAATACAACGAAGGTAAGGTAAAACATTAGAACCTGCAAAGTTTATTGACAAGGACGTTAATTTTTATGTAAACAAGTGCAATTATCTGTATCAAACCGTTCATTCCAACGAATTTAGTTAATGGAACAAAGGTAAAGTGAAACATTACAACAAGCAAATTATGTAGTTAAGGATGTTAATTTCCATAGAGTCAACTGCAGTTATGGGTATAAAACTATTCAATTCAACCAACGAATATAATATTACAAAGGTAAAGTAAAACATTGGAACATGCAAAGTGTATTGACAAGGATGTTAATTTCCATGTAAACAATTACTGTTTTTGGCATAAAACAATTAATTTAAACGACTTAAGTTCATGCAACAAAGGTAAAGTAAAGCATTACAACTAGCAATTTGTTTAGTTACGGATGTTAATTCCATGTAAGCAAATGCAATTATGGGTATAAAACTCTTAAGTTCCACGAACTAAGTTAATGCACAAAAGGCAAAGTATGCATTATAAGTAGCAAAATGTGTTTTTAAGGATGTTAATTTCAATGTCACCAACTGCAGTTATGGGTATAATACTCCTCAATTCCACGAATTAGGTTAATGAAACAACAGCAATGTAAAACTTTACAACTACAAACGTGTTTAGTTAAAGATATTAATTTCAAAAAAACAAGTACGGTTATGGGTATAAAGCTATTCAATTCCACAAATTGAATTAATACAACAAAGACAAGGGAAAACATTACACATAGGAAAGTGTGTAGTTAAGGATGTTGATCTTCTTGGAAACAAGTGCTGTTAAGGGTATAAAACACATCAATTCAACTAAAAAAGTTAATTTACAACTAGCAAAGTGTGTTGTTAAGGATAATATTCTCCATGTAACCAACTGCAGTTATAGGTATAAACTGTTTATTTCAAAGAATTAAGCTAATACAGCAAAGGCACAGTAAAACATTACAACTATCACTTTTTTTATTTACGGATGTAAATTTCCATGTAAATAAATGCAGTTATGGGTATAAAACTCTTCAATTCCACGAATTAATAAAATACAACCAAGGTAAGATAAAACATTAGAACACGCAAAGTGTGTTGATAAGGATGTTAATTTTTACGTAACAAGAGAAATTATCTGTATCAAACAGTTTATTCCAACGAATTAAGTTAATGCAACAAAGGTAATGTGAAACATTAAAACAAGCAAAGTGTGTAGTTAAGGATGTTAATTGTCATGTAAACAACTGCAGTTATGGGTATAATACTCTTCAATTCCATGAATTAAGTTAATACAACCAAAGGAGAGTAAAGCATTACAACTAGAAAAGTTTGTAGTTAAGGATGTTCATTTTCATGGAAACAAGTGTAGTTATGGGTGTAAAACTCTTCAATTCCACGAATTAAATAAATATAACAAAGACAAAGTGAAAAATTAAAACAAGCAAAGTGGGTAATTAAGGATTTTAATTTTAGTAGAAACAAATTCAGTAAAGGGTACAAGTTCATTTTTAAAATTCACAAGATCATCTTTCATACAAGTCCACCTTCAAAATCCAAGAAGTCAAAATCCAAATCCATTAAATTGTCTGCGTTCTATTAATTTTTTTCGTTAAATTGAAGAGTTTTGTACTTATAACTGCACTTGTTTCCAATGAAATTAATATCCGTAACTACTGTAGGTAGTTACATGAAAATTAACATCTTTGTCAATACGCTTTGCTTGTTGTAATGTTTCACTTTAGTTTTGTTGCATTAACCTAATTTGTGGAATTGCAGAGTTTTATACCCATAACTACACTTGTTTCCATTGATATTAACATCTTTAACTAAACACTTTCCTAGTTGTATTGTTTTACTTTGCTTTTCCTGCATTAATTTAATTCGTTGAAGTTAAGTGTTTTATACCAAAAAAGTTATTGTTTAGATGGAAATTAACATCTTTAACTACACAATTTGCTTGTTGAAATTTTTTACTTTGCTTTTCATTTATCAAAGTAATTCCTAGAATTGAAGAGTATTATACCCATAACTGCAGTTTTTTGTTGTCATGAAAATTAAAATCCTTTACAAGAAACTTTACTAGTTGTAATGTTCTACTTTGCCTTTGTTGTATCAACCTAATTCGTTGAATTTATGTGTTTTGTGCCAAAAATAATAATGTTTTACATGGAAATCAACATCCTTAACTACACACTATGCTTGTTGTAATGTTTCACTTTACTTACCTTTGTTGCATTAACCTAATTCGTGGAATTGGAGAGTTTTATACCCATAACTACACTTTTTTCCATAGAAATTAACATCCTTAACTACCCACTTTCCTAGCTGTAATGTTTTACTTTGCCTTCATTGTATTAATTTAATTTGTTGAATTGAATAGCTTTATACCCATAACTGTAGTTGGTTACATGAAAATTAACATCCTTAACAGCACACTTTGCTAGTTGTAATGTATACTTTGTCTTTTGTGCATTAACTTATTTCAGGGAATTGAAGATTATTATACCCATAATTGCAGTTGTTTACATGGAAATTAACATCATTAACTACACACATTGGTTGTTTTAATGCTTAACTTTACCTTTGTTGCATTAACATAATTCATTGAATTGAAGAGTTTTATACAAATAACTACACTTTTTTGATGGAGATTAACATTCTTAGCAACGCACTTTCCTAGTTGTAATGTTTTGCATTGCCATTGTTGTATTAATTTAATTTGTTGAATTGAATAGCTTTATACCAGTAACTGTACTTGTTTGCATTGAAATTAACATCTTTAACTAAATAATTTCCTACTTGTAATGTGTCACTTTACCTTTCTTGCATTAACTTAATTCGTTGAAATTAAGTGTTTTATGCCCAAACTAGTAATTGTTTCCATAGAAATTAACATTCTTAACTACACACTTTCCTAGTATGTAATGATTTACTTTGCCTTTGGTGAATTAATTTAATTTGTTGAATTGAATAGCTTTATACCCATAACTATAAATGGTTACAAGGAAATAAACATACTTAACAGCCCACTTTGCTAGTTGTTATGTATACTTTGCCCTTTGTGCATTAACTTAATTCATGGATTTGAAGATTATTATACCAATAATTGCAGTTACTTACATGTAAATTAGCATCCTTAACTACACACTTTGCTAGTTGTAATGGTTCACTTTGTCTTTGTTGCATTAACTTTTGATTCGTTGGAATAAATGGTTTGATACAGATAATTGCACTGATTTAAGTAAAAATTAACATCCTTGTCAATACACTTTGCATGTTTTAATATTTTAACTTACCTTGGTTTGTATTATATCAATTCTTGGAATTAAAGAGTTTTATACCCATAACTGCCTTTGTTTACATGGAAATTAACATCCGTAACTAAACAAATTGCTAGTTGCAATGTTTTACTGTGCCTTTGCTGTATTAACTTAATTCGCTGAAATAAAGAGTTTTATACATATAACTACATTTGTTTCCATGGAAATTAACATCCTTAACTACAAACTTTCCTAGTTTTAATGTTTCACTTTATCTTTGTTGCATTAACTTAATTCGTTGAAATTAAGTGTTTTTTGCCCAAAGTAATAATTGTTTACATGGAAATTAATATTCTTGTCCATACACTTTGCATGGAAATTACACCCTTAACTGCACGCTTTCCAAGTTGTAATGTTTCACTTTACTTTTGTTGCATTAACAGCAACTTAATTCATTGAAATTAGGTGCCTTATGTCCAAAACAGTAATTGTTTACATGGCAATTAACATCCTTAACTACACACTTTCCTAGTTGTAATGTTTTACTTTGCCTATTTTGTATTAACTTAATTCGTGGAATTGAAGAGTCTTATGCCATTAACTAAACTTGTTTCTATTAAAATCAACATCCTTAACTACACACTTTCCTAGTTGCAATGTTTTACTTTGCCTTTGCTGTATTAACATAATTCATTGAAATAAAGAGTTTTATATCTATAACTGCAGTTGGTTACATGGAAATTAACATCCTTCACATCACACTTTATTAGTTATACTTATAACTGCAGTTGGTTACACAGAAATTAACATCCTTAACTACACACTATGCTTGTTGAAGTGTTTACTGTGCCTTTTCTGTATTAACTAATTCGTTGAAATAAAGAGTTTTCTACCTATAACTGCAGTTGGTTACATGGAAATTAACATCCTTCACAACACACTTTACTACTTATAATTTATACTTTTCCTTTGGTTGATTAACTGTTTTCGTGGAATTGGAGAGTTTTATACCTATAACTACACTTTTTTCGATTGAAATTAGCATCCTCAAACACACATTTTGCTTGTTGAAATTTTTTACTTCGTTTTTGTTGTATTAACTTAATTCGTAGAATTAAAGAGTGTTATACCCATAACTGCACTTTTTTCCATGGAAAATAACATCCTTAACTAAACACTTTGCTTGTTGTAAAGTTTCACTTTACCTTTTTGCATTACCTTAATTCGTGGAGTTGAAGATTTTTTTCCCAAAACTACGCATGTTTCCATGGAAGTTAGCATTCTTAACTACACACTTCCCTAGTTGTAATGTTTTACTTTGCTTTTGCTGTATTAACTTAATTCGCAGAATTGAAGAGTATTATAACCAAAACTGCAGTTGTTTACATGGAAATTAACATTATTAACTACACACTTTGCTTGTTGAAATGTTTTAATCATTATTTGTCATGTTAACCAAATTAGTAGAATTGAAGAGTATTATAAGGATAATTGCAGTTGTTTACATCGAAATTAACATTCGTAACTAAAAAATTCCTAGTTGCAATGTTCTACGGTGCCTTTTCTGTATTAGCTTAATTTTTTGAAATAAAGAGTTTTATACCAATAACTGCTCTTGTTTCCATCGAAATTAACATCCTTAATTACACACTTTGCTTGTTGTAATGTTTCACTTTACCTTTGTTGCATTAACATAATTCGAGGAATTGGAGAGTATTGCACCCATAACTGCACTTCTTTCCATAGAAATTAACATCCTTAACTACACACTTTGCTTGTTGCAATGTTTCACTTTACTTTTGTTGCATTAACTGAATTCATAAAAATTAAGTGTTTTTTGCAAAGAATAGTATTTGTTTACATGGAAATTAACATCATTAACTACACACTATGCTTGTTGTAACGTATCAATTTACTTTTTTTGCAGTAACCTAATTCGTTGAATTTAAGAGTTTTATGCAAAAATCGTAATTTTTTACTTACCTTTACATCCTTAACTACACACTATGCTTATTGTAATCTTTTACTTTATCTTTGTTGCATTAACATAATTTGTGGAATTCGACAGTTTTATACCCATAACTACACTTGATTCGATAGAAATTAACATTTCTAACTACACACTTTCCTAGTTGTAATGCCTTACTTTACCTTTGTTGCATTAACTTAGTTCGTTTAAATAAAGTGTTTTATGTCAAAAAAAGTAAATGTTTGCATGGAAATTAACATCCTTAACTACACAGTTTCCTAGTTGTAATGTTTTACTTTGCCTTTTTTGTATTAATTTAATTTGTCGAATTGGATAGCATTATACTCATAACATGGAAATTAAAATCCTTCACAACACACTTTACTAGCTGTAATGTATACTTTTCCTTTGGTGCATTAAATTATTTCGTTGAATTGAAAAGTTTTATACCCATAACTACACTTGTTTCTATGGAAATCAATATCCTTATCTACACACTTTCGTAGTTGTAATGTTTAACTTTGCCTTTGCTGTGTTAACTTATTTCGCCAAAATAAAGAGTTTTATACCTATAACTACAGTTGTTTACATGGAAATTAACATCCTTAACAAAACAGTTTGCTTGTTGTAATGTTTCACTTTACCTTTGTTGCATTAACTTAATTCGTCTAAATTAAGTGTTTTATGCAAAATATAGTAATTGTTTACATGGAAATTAACATCATTAACTACACACTATAGTGGTTGTAATGTTTTACTTTAACTATGTAGCAGTAACATAATTTGTGGAATTCGAGAGTTTTATACACATAACTACACTTGCTTCCATAGAAATTAACATCTTTAACTACACACTTTCCTAGTTGTAATGTTTTACTTTGCCTTTGTTGTATTAATTTAGTTTGTCGAATTAGATAGCATTATACCAATAACATTAGTGGTTTCCATTGAAATTAACAGCTTAACCTAAACACTTTCCTAGTTGTATTGCTTTACTTTGCTTTTCTTGCATTAACCTAATTCGTTAAAATTAAGTGTTTTATGCCCAAAATAGTTATTGTTTACTTGAAAATTAACATCCTTAACAACACAGTTTGCTTGTTGAAATGTTTTTCTTTGCTTTGTTGTATTAACTTAATTCGTAGAATTGAATAGTGTTATACCCATAACTACACATGTTTCCATCGAAATTAACATCCTTAATTACACACTTTGCTTGTTGTAATGTTTCACTTTACCTTTGTTGCATTAACATAACTCGAGGAATTGGAGAGTATTGCACCCATAACTGCACTTCTTTCCATAGAAATTAACATCCTTAACTACATACTTATCTTGTTGCAATGTTTCACTTTACCTTTGTTGCATTAACTTAATTCATAAAAATTAAGTGTTTTTTGCAAAGAATAGTATTTGTTTACATGGAAATTAACATCATTAACTACACACTATGCTTGTTGTAACGTATCAATTTACTTTTTTTGCAGTAACCTAATTCGTTGAATTTAAGTGTTTTATGCAAAAATGGTAATTTTTTACTTGCCTTTACATCCTTAACTACACACTTTGCTTGTTGTAATCTTTTACTTTATCTTTGTTGCATTAACATAATTTGTGGAATTCGAGAGTTTTATACCCATAACTACACTTGATTCCATAGAAATTAACATTCCTAACTACACACTTTCTTAGTTGTAATGCCTTACTTTGCCTTTGTTGCATTAACTTTATTCGTTTAAATAAAGTGTTTTATATCAAAAAAAGTAATTGTTTGCATGGAAATTAACATTCTTAACTACACACTTTCCTAGTTGTAATGTTTTACTTTGCCTTTTTTGTATTAATTTAATTTGTCGAATTGGATAGCATTATACTCATAACATGGAAATTAAAATCCTTCACAACACACTTTACTAGCTGTAATGTATACTTTTCCTTTGGTGCATTAAATTATTTCGTTGAATTGAAAAGTTTTATACCCATAACTACACTTGTTTCTATGGAAATCAATATCCTTAACTACACACTTTCGTAGTTGTAATGTTTAACTTTGCCTTTGCTGTGTTAACTTATTTCGCCAAAATAAAGAGTTTTATACCTATAACTACAGTTGTTTACATGGAAATTAACATCCTTAACTAAACAGTTTGCTTGTTGTAATGTTTTACTTTAACTATGTAGCAGTAACATAATTTGTGGAATTCGAGAGTTTTATACACATAACTACACTTGCTTCCATAGAAATTAACATCCTTAACTACACACTTTCCTAGTTGTAATGTTTTACTTTGCCTTTGTTGTATTAATTTAGTTTGTCGAATTAGATAGCATTATACCAATAACTGTAGTGGTTTCCATTGAAATTAACAGCTTAACCTAAACACTTTCCTAGTTGTATTGCTTTACTTTGCTTTTCTTGCATTAACTTAATTCGTTAAAATTAAGTGTTTTATGCCCAAAATAGTTATTGTTTACTTGAAAATTAACATCCTTAACAACACAGTTTGCTTGTTGAAATGTTTTTCTTTGCTTTGTTGTATTAACTTAATTCGTAGAATTGAATAGTGTTATACCCATAACTACACATGTTTCCATCGAAATTAACATCCTTAATTACACACTATGCTTGTTGTAACGTATCAATTTACTTTTTTTGCAGTAACCTAATTCGTTTAAATAAAGTGTTTTATGTCAAAAAAAGTAATTGTTTGCATGGAAATTAACATCCTTAACTACACAGTTTCCTAATTGTAATGTTTTACTTTGCCTTTTTTGGATTAATTTAATTTGTCGAATTGGATAGCATTATACTCATAACTGCAGTTGTTTATAGCATTATACCAATAACTGTAGTGGTTTCCATTGAAATTAACAGCTTAACCTAAACACTTTCCTAGTTGTATTGCTTTACTTTGCTTTTCTTGCATTAACTTAATTCGTTAAAATTAAGTGTTTTATGCCCAAAATAGTTATTGTTTACTTGAAAATTAACATCCTTAACTACACACTATCCTTGTTATAATCTTTTACTTTATCTTTGTTGCATTAACATAATTTAAGGAATTCGAGGGTTTTATACCCATAACTACACTTGATTCCATAGAAATTAACATTCCTAACTACACACTTTCCTAGTTGTAATGCCTTACTTTACCTTTGTTGCATTAACTTAATTCGTTTAAATAAAGTGTTTTATGTCAAAAAAAGTAATTGTTTGCATGGAAATTAACATCCTTAACTACACAGTTTCCTAGTTGTAATGTTTTACTTTGCCTTTTTTGGATTAATTTAATTTGTCGAATTGGATAGCATTATACTCATAACTGCAGTTGTTTACATGGAAATTAACATCCTTCACAACACACTTTACTAGCTGTAATGTATACTTTTCCTTTGGTGCATTAACTTATTTCGTGGAATTGAAAAGTTTTATACCCATAACTACACTTGCTTCTATGGAAATCAACATCCTTAAATACACACTTTCGTAGTTGTAATGTTTTACAGTTTCTTAGCTCTATTAGCTTAAGTCGTTGAAACAAAGAGTTTTATACCCATAACTGCAGGTAGATACATGGAAATAACATAGTTGTCGATACACTCTGCATGTGCTAATGTTTTGCCTCTTCTTGGTTGTAGAATATCAATTCCTGGAATTTGAGAGTATTATACCCATAACTGCACTTGTTTTTATGGAAATGAACATACTTAACTACGCACTTTCCTAGTTGCAATTTTTACTTTGCTTTTTTTGTATTAACATTATTTGTTGAAAGGAATAGTTTAATACCCACAACTTTACCTGTTTTCATTGAAATTAAAATCCTTAACTACACACTTTGCTAGTTGAAATGTTTTACTTTGCCTTTATTGCAGTAACTTATATCGTGGAATTGAAGAGTTTTATACCCATAACTACACTTGTTTCCATGGAAATTAACAACCTTAACTACACATTTTCCTAGTTGTAATGTTTTACTTTGCCTTTGTTGCAGTAACTTAATTCGTGGAATTGGAGAGTATTGCATCCATAACTGCCCTTCTTTTCAAAGAAATAAACATCTTTAACTACACACCTTGCTTGTTGTAATGTTTCACGTTACCTTTGTTGCATTACGCTAATTCAAGGAATTGGAGAATTTTATACCCATAACTTCGCTTGTTTCCATGAAAATTATCATCCTTAGCTACACATTTTCCTAGTTGTAATGTTTTACTTTGTTTTTATTCTATTGACTTAATTTGTTGAATTAAATAGTTAATACCAATAACTGCACCTATTGCCATAGAAATTAACATCCTTAACTACACACTTTCCTTGTTGTTATGTTTCACTTTACCTTTGTTGCAGTAATTTCGTAGAATTGAAGAGTTTTTTGCCCATAACTATACTTGTTCCCATGGAAATTAGCATTCCTAACTACACACTTTCATAGTTGTAATGTTTTACTTTGCCTTTGTTGCAGTAACTTAATTCGTTGAAATTACATGTTTTTTAATTACTAAAATTTTAATTGTTTACATTAAATTTAACATCATTAACTGCAAACTTTGCTTGTCTTTATGTTTCACTTAACTTTGTTGCATTAACCTAATTCGTGGAATTGAAGAGTTTTATACCCATAACTACATTTGTTTCCATGGAAATTAACATCCTTAACTACATACTTTCCTAGTTGTAATGTTTTACACTGCTTTTCTTTCATTAACTTAATTCGTAGAATTGAAGAGTATGATACCCATAACTGCACTTCTTTTCGTGGAAATTAACATCCTTAACTAAACACTTTCCTACTTGTAATGCTTTACATTGCCTTTGTTGTATTAATTTTATTTGTTGAATTGGATAGCATTATTCAAATAACCGTAGTGGTTTCCATTGAAATTAACATCTTTAACTAAACACTTACCTAGTTGTATTGTTTTTCTTTGATTTTCCTGATTAACTTAATTCGTTGAAATTAAGTGTTTTATGCCTAAAATAGTTATTGTTTACATGGAAATTAACATCCTTAACTACACATTTTCCTAGGTGTACTGTTTTACTTTGCTTTTGTTGTATTAATTAATTTGTTGATTTGAATAGCTTTATACCCATAACTATACTTGTTTTCATTGAAATTAAAATCCTTAACTACACACTGCTTGTTAAAATGTTTTACTTTGCTTTTGTTGTATTAACTTAAATCGCAGAATTGAAGAGTATTATACCCATAACTGCACTTCTTTTCATGGAAACTAACATCATTAACTACACACTTTGCTTGTTGTAATATTTTACTTTGCATTTATTGCATTAACGTAATTTGTTGAGTTTAAGTGTTTTATGCCAAAAATAGTAATTGTTTACATGGAAATTAACATCCTTGTCAATACACTTTGCTTGTTGTATTGTTTCACTTTACCTTTGTTGCATTAACATAATTCGTGGAATTGGAGAGTATTCCACCCATAACTGCACTTCTTTCCATAGAAATTAACATCTTTAACTACACACTTCGCTTGTTCTAATGTTTCACTATACCTTTGTTGCATTAACTTAATTCGTGAAAATAAAGTGCTTTATGCAAAAAATGGTAATTGTTTACATAAAAATTAAAATCCTTAACTACACATTTTCTTAGTTGCAATGTTTTGCTTTGCTTTTGCTTTATTAACTTAATTCGTAGAATTGAAGAGTATGATACCCATAACTGCACTTCTTTTTATGGAAATTAACATCCTTACCTAAACACTTTGCTTGTTGTAATGTTTCACTTTACCTTTGTTGCATTAACTTAAGTCGTGGAATTGAAGATTTTTATACCTATAACTACATTTGTTTCCATGGAAATTAACATCCTTAACTACACACTTTCCTAGTTGTAATGTTTTACTTTGTTTTTGTTGCAGTAACTTAAATCGTTGAAATTAATTTTTTTATGGTAAAAATAGTAATTTTTTACATTGAAATTAACATCATTAATTGCACAATTTGCTTGTTGAAGTGTTTTACTTTGCTTTTGTTGTATTAACTTAATTCGTGGAATTGAAGAGTTTTATACCTATAACTACACTTGTTTGCATGGAAATTAATATCCTTAACTACACACTTTGCTAGTTGTAATGTTCTGCTTTGTTTTTGTTGTAATAACGTAATTCGTGAAAATTAAGCTTTTTATCCCAAAAATAGTAATTGTTTACATGGAAATTAACATCCTTAACTGCACCCTGTTTTTGTTGTAATGCTTCACTTTACCTTTGTTGCATTAACCTAACTCAAGGAATTTGAGAGTTTTATACCCATAACTATCCATGCTTCCATGAAAATTATCATCCTTAGCTACACACTTTCCTAGTTGTAATGTTTTATTTTCTTTTTATTGTATTAATTTAATTTGATGAATTAAATAGTTTATACCCATAGCTGCACTTCTTGCGATAGAAATTAACATCGTTAACTACACACTTTTTGATTGTTGTAATGTTTAACTTTACTTTTGTTGCATTAATTTAATTCGTAGAATTGAAGAGTTTTTTACCCATAACTAAACTTGTTTCAATGAAAATTAGGATTCTTAACTACACACGTTCCTAGTTTTAATGTTTTACTTTGCCTTTGTTGCAGTAACTTAAATCGTTGAAATTAAGTTTTTTATGGTAAAAATAGTAATTTTTTACATTGAAATTAACATCATTAATTGCACAATTTCCTTGTTGAAATGTTTTACTTTGGTTTTGTTGTATTAACTTAATTCGTGGAATCGAAGAGTTTTGTACCTATAACTACACTTAATTGCATGGAAAATAATATCCTTAACTACACAGTTTGCTAGTTGTAATGTTTTACTTTGTTTTTGTTGTATTAACGTAATTCGTGTAAATTAAGTTTTTATCCCAAAAATAGTAATTGTTTATATGAAAATTAACATCCTTATCTGCACCCTTTTTTTGTTGTAATGTTTCACTTTACCTTTGTTGCATTAACCTAACTCAAGGAATTGGAGAGTTTTATACCCATAACTACACATGCTTTCATGAAAATTATTATCCTTAGCTACACACTTTCCTAGTTGTAATGTTTTATTTTGTTTTTATTGTATTAATTTAATTTGATGAATTAAATAGTTAATACCCATAGCTGCACTTTTTGCGATAGAAATTAACATCGTTAAATACACACTTTTTGCTTGTTGTAATGTTTCACTTTACCTTTGTTGCAGTAACTTAATTCGTAGAATTGAAGAGCTTTTTACCCATATCTACGCTTGTTTCCATGGAAATTAGCATCCTTAACTACACACTTTTCTAGTTGTAATGTTTTACTTTGCCTTTGTTGTATTATTTAATTTGTTGAATTGGATAGCATTATACAAAAAATTGTACTTGTTTCCATAGAAAGTAACATTTTTAACTACACACTTTGCTTGTTGTAATGTTTCACTTTACCTTTCGCGAATTAACGTATTTCGTGGAATTGAAGAGTTTTATACCAATAAGTACACTTGTTTCCATGGAAATTAACATCCTTAACTACAAACTTTCCTAGTTGTAATGTTTTACTTTGCCTTTCTTGTATTAATTTAATTAGTTTAATTGGATAGCATTATACCAATAACTGTACTTGTTTTCATTGAAAATAACATCTTCAACTAAATACTTTCCTAGTTGTATTGTTTTACTTTGCTTTTCTTGCATTAATTTAATGCATGGAAATTAAGTGTTTTATACCCAAAATAGTTATTGTTTACATGGAAATTAAGATCCTTAACTACACAATTTGCTTGTTGAAATGTTTTTCTTTGCTTTTCATGTATTAAAGAAATTCGTAGAATTGAACAATATTATACCCATAACTGCAGTTGTTTGCTCTCATGGAAATTAACATCCTTCAGAAGACACTTTACTAGTTGTGATGGTTTACTTTTCCTTTGTTGTATCAACCTAATTCGTTGAATTCAAGTGTTTTATGCCAAAAATAGTATTTTTTTACATGGAAATTAACATCCTTAACTACACACTATGGTTGTTGTAATGTTTCACTTTACCTTTGTTGCATTACCTCAATTTGATGCATTTAAGTGTTTTATGCCAAAAATAGTAATGTTTTCCATGGAAATAACATCCTTAACTACACAATATGCTTGTTGTAATGTTTCAAATTACCTTCGTTGTATTAACCTAATTCGTGGAATTGGAGAGTTTTATACCCAAAACTACACTTCTTTCCATAGAAAGTAACATTTTTAACTACACACTTTGCTTGTTGTAATGTTTCACTTTATCTTTGTTGCATTAACCTAATTCAAGGAATTGGAGAGTTTTATACCCATAATTACACTTGTTTCCATGAAAATTATCATCCTTAGCTACACACTTTCCTAGTTGTAATGTTTTACTTTGCCTTTCTTGTATTAATTTAATTCGTTGAATTGGATAGAATGATTTCAATAACTGTACTTGTTTCTTTTGAAATTAACATCTTTAACTAAACACTTTCCTAGTTGTATTGTTTTACTTTGCTTTTCTTGCATTAATTTAATGCGTTGAAATTAAGTGCTTGATACTCAAAATAGTTATTGTTTACATGAATATAAACATTCTTAACTACACACTTTGCTTGTTGAAATATTTTACTTTACTTTTCATGTATTAAAGTAATTCGTAGAATTGAAGAGTATTTTACCCATAACTGCAGTTGTATGTTTTCATGAAAATAAACATCCTTCAGAAGACACTTTACTAGTTGTAATGTTTAACTTTGCCTTTGTTGTATTAGCTTAATTCATTGAAATAAAGAGTTTCATACCTATAACTGCAGGTAGTTAGATGGAAATTAACATCCTTGTCAATACGCATTGCTTGTTGTAATGTTTCACTTTACCTTTCGCGAATTAACGTATTTCGTGGAATTGAAGAGTTTTATACCAATAAGTACACTTGTTTCCATGGAAATTAACATCCTTAACTACAAACTTTCCTAGTTGTAATGTTTTACTTTGCCTTTCTTGTATTAATTTAATTAGTTTAATTGGATAGCATTATACCAATAACTGTACTTGTTTTCATTGAAAATAACATCTTCAACTAAATACTTTCCTAGTTGTATTGTTTTACTTTGCTTTTCTTGCATTAATTTAATGCATGGAAATTAAGTGTTTTATACCCAAAATAGTTATTGTTTACATGGAAATTAAGATCCTTAACTACACAATTTGCTTGTTGAAATGTTTTTCTTTGCTTTTCATGTATTAAAGAAATTCGTAGAATTGAACAATATTATACCCATAACTGCAGTTGTTTGCTCTCATGAAAATTAACATCCTTCAGAAGACACTTTACTAGTTGTGATGGTTTACTTTTCCTTTGTTTTATCAACCTAATTCGTTGAATTCAAGTGTTTTACGCCAAAAATAGTAATTTTTTACATGGAAATTAACATCCTTAACTACACACTATGGTTGTTGTAATGTTTCACTTTACCTTTGTTGCATTACCTCAATTTGATGCACTTAAGTGTTTTATGCCAAAAATAGTAATGTTTTCCATGGAAATAACATCCTTAACTACACAATATGCTTGTTGTAATGTTTCAAATTACCTTCGTTGTATTAACCTAATTCGTGGAATTGGAGAGTTTTATACCCAAAACTACACTTGTTTCCATAGAAAGTAACATTTTTAACTACACACTTTGCTTGTTGTAATGTTTCACTTTATCTTTGTTGCATTAACCTAATTCAAGGAATTGGAGAGTTTTATACCCATAATTACACTTGTTTCCATGAAAATTATCATCCTTAGCTACACACTTTCCTAGTTGTAATGTTTTACTTTGCCTTTCTTGTATTAATTTAATTCGTTGAATTGGATAGAATGATTTCAATAACTGTACTTGTTTCTTTTGAAATTAACATCTTTAACTAAACACTTTCCTAGTTGTATTGTTTTACTTTGCTTTTCTTGCATTAATTTAATGCGTTGAAATTAAGTGCTTGATACTCAAAATAGTTATTATTTACATGAATATAAACATTCTTAACTACACACTTTGCTTGTTGAAATATTTTACTTTACTTTTCATGTATTAAAGTAATTCGTAGAATTGAAGAGTATTTTACCCATAACTGCAGTTGTATGTTTTCATGAAAATAAACATCCTTCAGAAGACACTTTACTAGTTGTAATGTTTAACTTTGCCTTTGTTGTATTAGCTTAATTCATTGAAATAAAGAGTTTCATACCTATAACTGCAGGTAGTTAGATAGAAATTAACATCCTTGTCAATACGCATTGCTTGTTGTAATGTTTCACTTTACCTTTCGCGAATTAACGTATTTCGTGGAATTGAAGAGTTTTATACCAATAAGTACACTTGTTTCCATGGAAATTAACATCCTTAACTACAAACTTTCCTAGTTGTAATGTTTTACTTTGCCTTTCTTGTATTAATTTAATTAGTTTAATTGGATAGCATTATACCAATAACTGTACTTGTTTTCATTGAAAATAACATCTTCAACTAAATACTTTCCTAGTTGTATTGTTTTACTTTGCTTTTCTTGCATTAATTTAATGCATGGAAATTAAGTGTTTTATACCCAAAATAGTTATTGTTTACATGGAAATTAAGATCCTTAACTACACAATTTGCTTGTTGAAATGTTTTTCTTTGCTTTTCATGTATTAAAGAAATTCGTAGAATTGAACAATATTATACCCATAACTGCAGTTGTTTGCTCTCATGGAAATTAACATCCTTCAGAAGACACTTTACTAGTTGTGATGGTTTACTTTTCCTTTGTTGTATCAGCCTAATTCGTTAAATTCAAGTGTTTTATGCCAAAAATAGTAATTTTTTACATGGAAATTAACATCCTTAACTACACACTATGGTTGTTGTAATGTTTCACTTTACCTTTGTTGCATTACCTCAATTTGATGCATTTAAGTGTTTTATGCCAAAAATAGTAACGTTTTCCATGGAAATAACATCCTTAACTACACAATATGCTTGTTGTAATGTTTCAAATTACCTTCGTGGTATTAACCTAATTCGTGGAATTGGAGAGTTTTATACCCAAAACTACACTTGTTTCCATAGAAAGTAACATTTTTAACTACAAACTTTGCTTGTTGTAATGTTTCACTTTATCTTTGTTGCATTAACCTAATTCAAGGAATTGGAGAGTTTTATACCCATAATTACACTTGTTTCCATGAAAATTATCATCCTTAGCTACACACTTTCCTAGTTGTATTGTTTTACTTTGCTTTTCTTGCATTAATTTAATGCGTTGAAATTAAGTGCTTGATACTCAAAATAGTTATTGTTTACATGAATATAAACATTCTTATCTACACACTTTGCTTGTTGAAATATTTTACTTTACTTTTAATGTATTTAAGTAATTCGTAGAATTGAAGAGTATTTTACCCATAACTGCAGTTGTATGTTTTCATGAAAATAAACATCCTTCAGAAGACACTTTACTAGTTGTAATGTTTTACTTTGCCTTTGTTGTATTAACCTAGTTCGTTGAATTCAAGTGTTTTATGTCAAAAATAGTAATTTTTTACATGGAAATTAACATCGTTAACTACATACTATGCTCGTTGTAATGTTTCACTTTGTTTTTGTTGCATTAATTTAATTTGTTGAAATAAATAGTTTATACCCATAACAGTTCTTCATTCCATTGAAATTAAAATCCTTAACTACACAATTTGCTTGTTGAAATGTTTTACTTTGCTTTTGTTGTATTAACTTAATTCGTAGAATTGAAGAGTATGATACCCATGACTGCACTTCTTTTCATGGAAATTAACATCATTTACTACACACTTTGCTTGATGTAATGTTTCAATTTACCTTTGCTGCATTAACTTAATTCGTAGAATTGAAGAGTTTTTTATCCATAACTACACTTGTTTTCATAGAAATTAGCATCTTTAACTACACACTTTCCTAGTTGTAATGTTTTACTTTGCCTTTAGTGCAGTAACTTAATTCGCTGAAATTAAGTGTTTGATGGTGAAAATAGTAATTGATTACATTGAAATTAACACCATTAACTACACACTTTGCTTGTTGTAATGTTTCACTTTATCTTTGTTGCATTAACCTAATTCAAGGAATTGGAGTTAAAAAAGAGTTATTAATTCATCAAATTAAGTTAATACAATAAAAACAAAATAAAACATTACAACTAAGAAAGTGTGTAGCTAAGGATAATAATTTTCATGGAAGCATGTGTAGTTATGGGTATAAAACTCTCCAATTCCTTGAGTTAGAGTAATGCAACAAAGGTAAAGTGAAACATTACAACAAAAAAAGGGTGCAGTTAAGGATGTTAATTTCCATGTAAACAATTACTATTTTTGGGATAAAAAACTTAATTTTCACGAATTACGTTAATACAACAAAACCAAAGTAAAACATTACAACTAGCAAAGTGTGTAGTTAAGGATATTAATTTCCATGCAAACAAGTGTAGTTATAGGTATAAAACTCTTCAATTCCACGAATTAAGTTACTACAACAAAAGCAAAGTAAAACATTTCAACAAGCAAATTGTGCAATTAATGATTTTAACTTCAATGTAAAAAATTACTATTTTTACAATAAAAAACTTAATTTCAACGATTTAAGTTACTGCAACAAAGGCAAAGTAAAACATTACAACTAGGAACGTGTGTAGTTAAGGATGCTAATTTCCATGAAAAGAAGTGCAGTTATGGGTATCATACTCTTCAATTCTACGATATAAGTTAATACAACAAAACCAAAGTAAAACATTTCAACAAGCAAAATCTGTAGTTAAGGATTTTATTTTCAATGAAAACAAGTATAGTTATGGGTATAAAGGTATTCAATTCAACAAATTAAATTAATACAACAAAAACAAAGTAAAACATTACAAGTAGGAAAGTGTGTAGTTAAGGATGTTAATTTCCATGGAAACAAATGTAGTTATAGGTATAAAAATCTTCAATTCCACGACTTAAGTTAATGCAACAAAGGTAAAGTGAAACATTACAACAAGCAAAGTGTTTAGGTAAGGATGTTAATTTCCATAAAAAGAAGTGCAGTTATTGGTATCATACTCTTCAATTCTACGAATTAAGTTAATAAAGCAAAGGCAAAGCAAAACATTGCAACTAAGAAAATGTGTAGTTAAGGATTTTAATTTCCATGGAAACAAGTGTAGTTATGGGTATAAAACTTTTCAATTCCACGAATTAGGTTAATGCAACAAAGGTAAAGTGAAACATAAGAACAAGCAATGGGTATTGACAAGGATGTTAATTTCTATAGAAACAAGTGTAGTTATGGTTATAAAACTCTTCAATTCGACGAATTTATGCAACAAATGCAAAGTAAAATATTACAACAAGCCAAGTGTGTGGTTATTGATTTTAATTTTTATGTAAACAATTATCTTTTTTTGCATAAAGCACTTTATTTTCACGAATTAAGTTAATGCAACAAAGGTATAGTGAAACATTAGAACAAGCGAAGTCTGTAGTTAAAGATGTTAATTTCTATGGAAAGAAGTGCAGTTATGGGTGCAATACTCTCCAATTCCACGAATTATGTTAATGCAACAAAGGTAAAGTGAAACAATACAGCAAGCAAAGTGTATTGACAAGGATGTTAATTTCCATGTAAACAATTACTATTTTAGGCATAAAACACTTAAACTCAACAAATTACGTTAATGCAATAAATGCAAAGTAAATATTACAACAAGCAAAGTGCGTAGTTAATGATGTTAATTTCCATGAAAAGAAGTGCAGTTATGGGTATAATACTCTTCAATTCTGCAATTTAAGTTAATACAACAAAAGCAAAGTAAAACATTTTAACAAGCAGTGTGTAGTTAAGGATTTTAATTTCAATGAAAACAAGTATAGTTATTGGTATAAAGCTATTCAAATCAATAAATTAATTAATACAACAAAAGCAAAGTAAAACAGTACAACTAGGAAAATGTGTAGTTAAGGATGTTAATTTCCATGTAAACAATAACTATTTTAGGCATAAAACACTTAATTTCAACGAATTGAGTTAATCGAAAAAATCAAAGAAAAACAATACAACTAGGTAAGTGTTTAGTTAAAGATGTTAATTTCAATGGAAACCACTACAGTTATTTGAATAATGCTATCCAATTCAACAAATAAAATTAATACAACAAAGGCAATGTAAAGCATTACAAGTAGGAAAGTGTTTAGTTAAGGATGTTATTTCCACGAAAAGAAGTGCAGTTATGGGTATCATACTCTTCAATTCTACGAATTAAGTTAATGAAAGAAAAGCAGTGTAAAAAATTACAACTAGGAAAGTATGTAGTTAAGGATGTTAATTTCCTTGGAAACAAATGTAGTTATGGGTATAAAACTCTTCAATTCCACGAATTAGGTTAATGCAACAAAGTTAAGTGAAACATAAAGACAAGCAAAGTTTGCAGTTAATGATGTTAAATTTAATGTAAACAATTAAAATTTTAGTAATTAAAAAACATGTAATTTCAACGAATTAAGTTAGTGCAACAAAGGCAAAGTAAAACATTACAACTATGAAAGTGTGTAGTTAGGAATGCTAATTTCCATGGGAACAAGTGTAGTTATGGGTAAAAAACTCTTCAATTCTACGAAATTACTGCAACAAAGGTAAAATAAAACATAACAACAAGGAAAATGTGTAGCTAAAGATGATAATTTTCATGGAAACAAGCGTAGTTATGGGTATAAAATTCTCCAGTTCCTTGAATGAGGGTAATGCAACAAAGGTAACGTGAAACATTACAACAAGCAAGGTGTGTAGTTAAAGATGTTTATTTTATTTGAAAAGAAGGGCAGTTATGGATGCAATACTCTCCAATTCCACGAATTAAGTTACTGCAACAAAGGCAAAGTAAAACATTACAACTAGGAAAATGTGTAGTTAAGGTTGTTAATTTCCATGGAAACAAGTGTAGTTATGGGTATAAAACTCTTCAATTCCACGATATAAGTTACTGCAATAAAGGCAAAGTAAAACATTTCAACTAGCAAAGTGTGTAGTTAAGGATTTTAATTTCAATGAAAACAGGTAAAGTTATGGGTATCAAACTATTCCTTTCAACAAATAATGTTAATACAAAAAAAGCAAAGTAAAAATTGCAACTAGGAAAGTGTGTAGTTAAGTATGTTCATTTCCATAAAAACAAGTGCAGTTATGGGTATAATACTCTCCAATTCCACGAATTGATATAATACAACCAAGAAAAGGCAAAACATTAGAACATGCAGAGTGTATCGACAACTATGTTATTTCCATGTATCTACCTGCAGTTATGGGTATAAAACTATTTGTTTCAACGACTTAAGCTAATAGAGCTAAGAAACTGTAAAACATTACAACTATGACAGTGTGTAGTTAAGTATGTTGATTTCAATGGAAACAAGTGTAGTTATGGGTATAATACTATTCAATTCTACGAATTAAGTTAATACAACTAAAGCAAAGAAAAACATTTCAACAAGCAAACTGTGTTGCTAAGGATGTTAATTTCCAAGTAAACAATAACTATTTTAGGCATCAAACACTTAATTTTAACGAATTAAGTTAATGCAAGAAAAGCAAAGTAAAGCAATACAACTAGGAAAGTGTTTAGGTTAAGCTGTTAATTTCAATGGAAACCACTACAGTTATTGGTATAATGCTATCCAATTCGACAATCTAAATTAATACAACAAAGGCAAAAAAAACATTACAACTAGGAAAGTGTGTAGTTAAAGATGTTAATTTCTATGGAAGCAAGTGTAGTTATGTGTATAAAACTCTCGAATTCCACAAATTATGTTAATCCAACATAGTTAAAGTAAAACATTACAACCAGCATAGTGTGTAGTTAATGATGTTAATTTCCATGTAAACAATTACTATTTTTTGCATAAAACACTTAATTTAAACGAATTAAGTTAATGCAACAAAGGTAAAGTGAAACATTACAACAAGCAAACTGTTTAGTTAAGGATGTTAATTTCCATGTAAACAACTGTAGTTATAGGTATAAAACTCTTTATATTGGCGTAATAAGTTAATACAGCAAAGGCAAAGTTAAACATAACAACTACGAAAGTTAAGGATGTTGATTTCCATAGAAACAAGTGTAGTTATGGGTATAAAACTTTTCAATTCCACGAAATAAGTTAATGCACCAAAGGAAAAGTATACATTACAGCTAGTAAAGTGTGTTGTGACGGATGTTAATTTCCATGTAAACAACTGCAGTTATGAGTATAATGCTATCCAATTCGACAAATTAAATTAATACAAAAAAGGCAAAGTAAAACATTACAACTAGGAAAGTGTGTAGTTAAGGAAGTTAATATCCATGCAAACAATTACTTTTTTTAACATAAAACACTTTATTTAAACGAACTAAGTTAATGCAACAAAGGTAAACTAAGGCATTACAACTAGGAAAGTGTGTAGTTAGGAATGTTAATTTCTATGGAATCAAGTGTAGTTATGGGTATAAAACTCTCGAATTCCACAAATTATGTTAATGCAACAAAGATAAAGTAAAAGATTACAACAAGCATAGTGTGTAGTTAAGGATGTAAAGGCAAGTAATAAATTACCATTTTTGCATAAAACACTTAAATTCAACGAATTAGGTTACTGCAAAAAAAGTAAATTGATACGTTACAACAAGCATAGTGTGTAGTTAATGATGTTAATTTCCATGTAAACAAATACTATTCTTTGCAAAAAACACTTAATTTTTATGAATTAAGTTAATGCAACAAAGGTAAAGTGAAACATTGCAACAAGCAAAGTGTGTAGTTAAGGATGTTAATTTCTATGGAAAGAAGTGCAGTTATGGGTGCAATACTCTCCAATTCCTCGAATTATGTTAATGCAACAAAGGTAAAGTGAAACATTACAACAAGCAAAGTGTGTAATTAAGGATGTTAATTTCGATAGAAACAAGAGCAGTTATTGGTAAAAAACTCTTTATTTCAACAAATTAAGCTAATACAGAAAAGGCACCGTAGAACATTGCAACTAGGAATTTTTTAGTTACGGATGTTAATTTCGATGTAAACAACTGCAATTATCCTTATAATACTCTTCAATTCTACTAATTAGGTTAACATGACAAAAAATGATTAAAGCATTTCAACAAGCAAAGTGTGTAGATAAGAATGTTAATTTCCATGTAAACAACTGCAGTTTTGGTTATAATACTCTTCAATTCTGCGAATTAAGTTAATACAGCAAAAGCAAAGTAAAACATTACAACTAGGGAAGTGTGTAGTTAAGAATGCTAACTTCCATGGAAACATGCGTAGTTTTGGGAAAAAAATCTTCAACTCCACGAATTAAGGTAATGCAACAAAGGGAAAGTGAAACTTTACAACAAGCAAAGTGTGTACTTAAGGATGTTAATTTCCATGTAAACAACAGCAATTACGGGTATAACAATCTTAAATTCCATGTATTAAGTTAATCAACAAAAGGCAAAGTATGCATTGCAACTAGAAAAGTTTGCTGTTAAGTATGTTGATTTTTATGTAACCAACTACAGTTATGGGTATAAAGCTATTCAATTCAACAAATCAAATTAATACAAAAAAGGCAAAGTAAAACATTACAGCTAGGAAAGTGGGTAGTTAAGGATGTTAATTTCTGGGAAGTGGGTAGTTAAGCATTACAGCTAGGAAAGTGGGTAGTTAAGGATGTTAAGTATGCATTGCAACTAGAAAAGTTTGCTGTTAAGTATGTTGATTTTTATGTAACTAACTACAGTTATGGGTATAAAGCTATTCAATTCAACAAATTAAATTAATACAAAAAAGGCAAAGTAAAACATTACAGCTAGGAAAGTGGGTAGTTAAGGATGTTAATTTCTATGGAAAAAAGTGTAGTTATGGGTATAAAACTCTCCAATTCCATGAATTAGGTTAATGCAACAAAAGTAAGTAAAGTGAAACATTACAACAAGCATAGTGTGTAGTTAAGGATGTTGATTTCCATGTGAAAAATTACTATTTTTGGCACAAAACACATAAATTCAACGACTTAGGTTAATACAACAAAGGCAAAGTAGAACATTACAACTAGTAAAGTGTCTTGTGAAGGATGTTAATTTTCATGACAACAAACAACTGCAGTTATGGGTATAATACTCTTCAATTCTATGAATTACTTTGATAAATGAAAAGCAAAGTAAAAAATTTCAATGAGCAAATTGTGTAGTTAAAGATGTTAATTTCCATCTAAACAATAACTTTTTTTGGTATAACACTTAACTTCAACGAATTAAATTAATGCAAGAAAAGCAAAGTAAAACAATACAACTAGGAAAGTGTTTAGTTAAATATGTTAATATCAATGGAAACAAGTGTAGTTATTGGTATAAAACTCTGCAATTCCACAAATTAGGTTAATGCAACAAAACTAAAGTGAAACATTACAACAAGCAAAGCGTATTGACAAAGATGTTAATTTTCATGTAACTACCTACAGTTATTGGTATGGAACTCTTCATTTCAACGAATTAAACTAATAAAGCAAAGGCAGAGTAAAACATTACAACCAGCAATTTGTTTAGTTACGGATGTTAATTGCCCTGTAAACAAATGCAGTTATGGTTATATAACTCTGCAACTCCACGAATTATTATAATAGAACCAAGGCAATTTAAAACATTAGAACATGCAAAGTGTATTGACAACTATGTTCATTTTCACGTAAAAAACTGCAGTTATGGATATAATACTCTTCAATTCTACGAATTAAGTTAATACAAAAGAAAAGTGAAACATTTCAACAAGCAAATTGTGTAGTTACGGATGTTAATTTCCATAGAAACAAGTGTAATTATAGGCCTAAAACTCTTCAATTCCACGAAATAAGCATCAAAGGCAAAGTATACATTACAACTAGTAAAGTGTCTTTTTAAGGATGTTAACTTGCATGTAACTAACTGCAGTTATAGGTGTGAAACTGTTGAACGAATTAAGGTAATACAGCAAAGGCACAATAAAACATTACAACCAGTAATTTGTCTAGTTACAGATGTTATTTTCTATGTAAATAAATGCACTTATTGGTATAAAACCCTTCAATTCCACGAATTAATATAATAGAACCAAGGTAAGGTAAAATATTAGAACATCCGAAGTGTATTGAGAACTATGTTAATTTTCACGTAAACAACAGCAGTTATGGGTATAATACTCTTCAATTCCACGAATGACGTTAATCCAACAAAGGTAAAGTGAAACATTGCAACAAGCAAAGTGTGTAGTTAAAGATGTTAATTTCCATGTAAACAATTACTCTTTTTGGCAAAAAACACTTAATTTAAACGAATTAAGTTTATGCAACGAATGCAAAGTAAATCATTGCAACTAGGAAAGTGTGTAGTTAAGGATGCTAATTTCCATGGAAACAAGTGAAGTTATAGGTAAAAAGCTCTTCAATTTCAAGACTTAAGTTAATGCATGTAAGGTAAAGTGAAACATTAAAAAAAGCAAAGTGTGTAGTTAAGGATGTTAATTTCCATGCAAGGAAGTGCAATTATGGGTATAATACTCTTTAATTCTACGAATTAAGTTAATACAACAAAAGAAAAGTAAAACATTTTAAGAAGCAAAGTGTGTAGTTAAGGATTTAAATTTCAATGGAAGCAAGTACAGTAATGGCTACAAACTATTTTATTCAACAAATTAAATTAATAAAACAAAAACAAAGTAAAACATTACAACTAGGAAATTGTGTAGTTCAGAATGTTAAGATCCATGTAAACAAAAGGAGTTATGGTTATAAAACATTTCAATTCCAAGAATTAAGATAATCAACCAAGGTAAGGTAAAACAATAGAACATGCAAAGTGTATTGACAAGGATGTTAATCTTTACGTAAAAAAGTGCAATTATCTGTAGCAAACCTTTTATTCCAACGAATTAAGTTAATGCAACAAAGGTAAAGTGAAACATGACAACAACCAAAGTGTGTAGGATGTTAATTTCTATGTAAACAACTGTGATTATGGATATAATAATTTTCAATTCCCGGAAATAAGCTAATGCACAAAAGGCAGAGTATACATTACAACTATTAAAGTGTGCTGTTAAGGATGTTAATTTTCATGTAACCAACTACAGTTATGGGTATAAAGCTATTATATTCAACAAATTGACATAATACAATGAAGGCAAAGTAAAACATTACAACAAGGAAAGTGTGTAGTTAAGGATGTGAATTTGCATGTAAACAACTGCAGTTATGGGTATAAAACTCTTCAAATCCATAAATTAATATTAATATAATACAACAAAGGTAAAGAAAAATATTACAACTAGCAAAGATTGTTGTTAGGGATGTTACTTTCCATGTAAACAAATGCAGTTAAGGGTATAATACTCTTCAATTTGAGGAATTAAGTTAATACAACAAAGGCAAAGTAAAACATTACAACTAGGAAAGTGTGTAGTTAAGTATGTTCATTTCCATAAAAACAAGTGCAGTTATGGGTATAATACTCTCAAATTCCACGAATTGATATAATACAACCAAGAAAAGGCAAAACATTAGAACATGCAGAGTGTATCGACAACTATGTTATTTCCATGTATCTACCTGCAGTTATGGGTATAAAACTCTTTGTTTCAACGACTTAAGCTAATAGAGCTAAGGCACAGTAAAACATTACAACTATGAAAGTGTGTAGTTAAGGATGTTGATTAGCAATGGAAACAAGTGCAGCTATGGGTATGAAACTTTTGAAATCCACGAATTAATATAATACAACAAAGGTAAAGTGAAACATTACAACAAGCAAAGTCTGTATTTAAGGATGTTAATTTCCATGTAAAAAATTACTATTTTTGGCATAAAATACTTTAGTTCAACGAAATAGTTTAATGCAACAAAGGCAAGTAAAACATTACAACTAGGAAAGCGTTTAGTTAAAGATAGTAATTTCCATGGAAACAAGTGTAGTTATGGGTATGAAGCTATTCAATCCAAAAAATTAGATTAATACAACAAAGGCAAAGTAAAACATTACAGCTAGCAATTTGTTTAGTTACGGATGTAAATTTCCATGGAAAGGAGTGCAGCTATGGGTATAAAACTCTTGAATTCCACGAACTAAGTTAATGCACAAAAGGTAAAGTATACATTACAACAAGCAAAGTGTGTAGTTAAGGATGTTAATTTCCATGTAAACAATTACTGTTTTGGGCATGAAACACTTAATTACAACGAATTAAGTTAATGCAAAAATCAAAGTAAAATATTACAACTAGGAAATTGTTTAGTTAAAGATGTTAAATTCAATGAAAACAAGTACCTCTATGGGTATAAAGCAATTTAATTCAACAAATTAAATCAATGCAACAAAGGCAAAGTAAAACATTACAACTAGCAAAGTGTGTAGTTAAGGATGTTAATTTCCAAGTAGACAAGAGCAGTAATGGGTATAAAACTCTTCAATTGTACGAGCTAAGTTAATGCACCAAGGGCAAAGTATACATTACAACTAGTAAAGTGTCTTGCTAAGGATGTTAACTTTCATTTAACTAACTGCAGTTATAGGTATGAAACTCTTTATTTCAAAGAATTAAGCTAATACAGCAAAGGTACAATAAAACATTAAAACCAGCAATTTGTTCAGTTACGGATGTTATTTTCTATGTAAACAAATGCAGTTATGGGTATAAAACTGTTCAATTCCACCAACTGAGTTAATAAAACAAAAACAAAGTAAAACATAACAACTAGGAAAATGAGTAGTTAAGGACGTTAAATTTCATGTAAACAAGTGTAGTTATGGGTAGAAAACACTTAATTTAAAGAAATTAAGTTAATGCAACAAAGCCAAAGTAAAACATTGCAACTAGGAAAGTGTCTAGTTAAGGATGCTAATTTCCATGCAAAGAAGTGCAGTTATGGGTATAATACTCTTTCATTCTACGAATTAAGTTAATACAACAAAAGAAAAGTTAAACATTTCAACAAGCAAAGTGTCTAGTTAAGGATTTTAATTTCAGTGGAAACAAGTGCAGTAATGGGTAGAAACTATTTAATTCAACAAATTAAATTAATAAAACAAAAACAAGTAAAACATTACAACTAGGAAAATGTGTAGTTAAGGATTTAAAATATCAATGGAAAAAGGAAAATAATGGGTATAACTTTTTTAAATCAGCAAATTGAATTAATAAAACAAAAGCAAAGTAAAACATTACAACTAGGAGAGTGTGTAGTTCAGAATGGTAAGATCCATGGAAACAAGGGCAGTTATGGGTATGAAACTCTTCAGTTCCACGAACTAAGTTAATGCACAAAAGGCAGAGTATATATTACAACTAGGAGAGTGTGTAGTTCAGAATGGTAAGATCCATGGAAACAAGGGCAGTTATGGGTATGAAACTCTTCAGTTCCACGAACTAAGTTAATGCACAAAAGGCAGAGTATATATTACAACTAGCAAAGTGTGTTGTTAAGGATGTTAATTTCTATGTAACCAGCTGCAGTTTTAGGTATAAAAGTCTTTCTTTTCAACGAATTATGTTAATACAGCAAAGGCAAAGTAAAACATTACAACTAGGAAAGTGTGTAATAAAGGATGTTAATTTGAATGGAAATAAGTGTAGTTATGGGTATACAACTCGTCAATGCCACGAATTAATGTAATACAGCCACGGTAAGGTAAAACATTAGAAGATGCAAAGTGTATTGACAAGGATGTTAATTTGCAGGTAAACAAGCGCAGTTATGGGTATAAAGCTATTCAGTTCTACGAATTAATATAATTGAAAAACGGTAAAGTAAAACATTGGAACATGCAAAGTTTATTGACAAGGATGTTAATTTCCATGTAATCAATTACTGTTTTTGGCATCAAACAATTAATTTCAACGATTTGTTGCAAGTTCATGCAACAAAGGTAAAGTAAAACATTACAACTAGCAATCTGTTTAGTTACGGATGTTAATTCCATGTAAACAAATGCAATTATGGGTATAAAACTCTTCAATTCCACGATTTAAGTTAATGCACAAAAGGCAAAGTATGCATTACAAGTAGCAAAATGTGTTGTTAAAGATGTTAATTTCCATGTCACAAACTGCTGTTATAGGAATGAAACTCTACATTTCAACGAATTAAGTTAATACAGCAAAGACAAAGTAAAGCATCACAACTAGGAAATTGTGTAGTTAAGGATGTTAATTTCCATCTAAACAACTGCAGTTATGGGTAAAATACTCTTCAATTCCACGAATTAGGTTAATAAAACAACAGCAATGTAAAACTTTACAACTACGAACGTGTTTAGTTAAAGATATTAATTTCAAATTAACAAGTACAGTTATGGGTATAAAGCTATTCAATTCCACAAATTGAATTAATACAACAAAGGCAAGGGAAAACATTACACATAGGAAAGTGTGTAGTCAAGGATGTTGATTTTCTTGGAAGCAAGTGCTGTTAAGGATATAAAACACTTCAATTCAACTAAAAACGTTAATTCACAAATGGCAAAGTATATATTACAACTAGTAAAGTGTGTTGTTAAGGATATTAATCTCCATGTAACCAACTGCAGTTATATGTAAAAAACTGTTTATTTCAACGAATTAAGCTAATACAGCAAAGGCACAGTAAAACATTACAACTATCACTTTGTTTATTTACGGATGTAAATTTCCATGTAAACAAATGCAGTTATGGGTATAAAACTTTTTAATTCCACGAATTAATAAAATACAACCAAGGTAAGATAAAACATTAGAACATGCAAAGTGTGTTGATAAGGATGTTAATTTTCACGTAAACAAGAGCAATTATCTGTATCAAACAGTTTATTCCAACGAATTAAGTTAATGCAACAAAGCTAATGTGAAACATTAAAACAAGCAAAGTGTGTAGTTAAGGATGTTAATTTCCATGTAAACAACTGCAGTTATGGGTATGATACTCTTCAATTCCATGAATTGAGTTAATACAACCAAAGGAGAGTAAAGCATTACAACTAGAAAAGTTTCTAGTTAAGGATGTTCATTTCCATGGAAACAAGTGTAGTTATGGGTGTAAAACTCTTCAATTCCACGAATTAAGTTAATGCACAAAAGGCAAATTATACATCTTTATTTCAATGTATTACGTTAATACAGCACAGGCAAAGTAAAACATTACAACTAGCAATTTGTTAAGTTACGGATGATAATTTGCATGAAAACAAATGCAGTTATGGGCAGTTATGGGTATAAAACTCTCCAATTCTTGGAAGTAAGTTAATGCACCAATGTTATAGAGAAAAATTACAACTAGCAAAGTCTGTAGTTAAGGATGTTAATTTCCGTGTAAACAATTACTGTTATGGGTATAAAACTCTTCAATTCCACGAATTAAATAAATATTAAAAAACCAAAGTGAAAAATTAAAACAAGCAAAGTGGGTAATTAAGGATTTTAATTTCAGTAGAAACAAGTTCAGTAAAGGGTACAAGTTCATTTTTAAAATTCACAAGATCATCTTTCATACAAGTTCACCTTCCAAATCCATGAATTCAAAATCAAAATCCATTGAATTTTCTGTGTTCTATTAATTTATTTCGTTAAATTGAAAAGTTTTGTACCCATAACTGCACTTGTTTCCAATGAAAGTAATATCCTTAACTACAAACTTTCCTAGTTGTAATGTTTTACTTTGCCTTTATTGCATTAATTTAATTCGCTGACTTGAAGTGTTTTATGCCCAAGACAATAATAGTTTATATAGAAATAAACATCCTTGTCTATATACTTTGCATGCTCTAATTTTTTAAATTAAATTTGTTGTCTTATATTATTTAGTGCAATTGAAGTGTTTAAAACCCATAACTGCATTTGTGTACTTGCAAATTAACATCCTTAGCTACACACTTTGCTTGTTGTAATGTTTCACTTTACCTTTGTTGCATTAACTTAATTCGTGGAATTGAAGACTTTTATACCCATAACTACACTTGTTTCCATGGAAATTAATATCCTTAACTACACACATCCCTAGTTGTAATGTTTTGCTTTGCCTTTAATGTATTATTTCAATTTGTAGAATTAAATTGCTTTATACCCATAACTGTACTTGTTTTTATTGAAATTAACATCTTTAAGAAACACTTTCCTAGTTGTAATGTTTTAATTTGCTTTTGTTGCATCAACTTTATTCGTTGAAATTAAGTGTTATATATCTATAACTGCAGTTGGTTATATGGAAATTGGCATCCTTAGCAACGCACTGTGCTAGTTGTAATGTTCTACTTTGCCTTTGGTGCATTAACTTAATTCGTTGAAATAAAGAGTTTTATACCTATAACTACAGTTGGTTACATGGAAATTAACATCCTAAACAACACACTTTGCTAGTTATAATGTATACTTTGCTTTTGGTGCATTAACTTAGTTCATGGAATTGTGGAGTTTTATACCAATACTGCACTTGTTTCCATCGAAATTAACATCCTTAAATAGGAACTTTCCAAGTTGTAATGTTTTACTTTGCCTTTTTTGTATTAATTTAATTTGTTGAATTGAATAGCTTTATACCCATAACTGTAGTTGGTTACATAAAAATCAACATACTTAACAGCAAACTTTTCTAGTTGCAATGCATACTTTGCCTTTTGTTGATTAACTTAATACATGGAATTTAAGATTGTTATTCCCGTAATTGCAGTTGTTTACATGGAAATTAACATCCTTAAGTACACACTTTGCTTGTTGTAATGTTTCACTTTACCTTTGTTGCATTAACTTAATTCGTTTTTAATAAACAGTTTGATACCCATAACTGCACTTGTTTACTTGGAAATTAACATCCGTAACTAAACAAATTGCTAGTTGTAATGTTTTACTTTGCCTTTGTTGTATTATATTAATTCGTAGAATTATACATAAACGATATAACGTGGGAACGCAACACAACGTTTTTACAGATTTACATCTCGTAGGGTAGCAAGGGTGATGCAACAATGAGAATCCACCACCAGAGTTCCCAGGAGCTCAAACCATGCATTTGAAAAGAACACTTGAAAAGTCAAGCGAGACTGAGCAAAAAAAGAGAAAAAATGTGTAAAAAAAAAGGCAAAAATAGTGAGAAAAACTCTTTTGGACAACAACGCTAAAAACCAGAGAAAAAAAACCCTGCAGCAGACCCCACAATGCCATCACCCCTGCCACAATCGTTTCAAAATATCCTTTCATTTTCCTCGATCCTTTCCCACGTGACTTGCTTTTTCCCATGTCAAATTTATTGCTTGTAGTTGCTTCCTCATCATTTCAATCCATGTAAGCTTGGGTCTCCCTTGCGGTCTTTTGGACTGCATCAATGCTACTCTTAACGCTTTTTGTGTGAGCGTGTTCTCGTCTAACCTTATCAGGTGACCAAACCATTTCATTCGCTTTTTCTCGATTGTTTTGCTCCATGGCTTATTCGTAGAATTGAATAGCTTTATACCCATAACTGCACTTGTTTACCTAGAAATTAACATCCGTAACTAAGCAAATTGCTAGTTGTAATGTTTTACTTTGCCTTTGCTGTATTAACTTAATTCGCTGATATAGAGTTTTATACCCATAACTGCAGTTGTTTACATGCAAATTCACATCCTAACTACACACTTTCCTAGCTGTAATGTTTTACTTTGCCTTCATTGTATTAATTCAATTTGTTGAATATAATAGCTTTATACCCATAACTGTAGTTGGTTACATGAAAATTAACATCCTTAACAGCACACTTTGCTAGTTGTAATGTATACTTTGTCTTTTGTGCATTAACTTATTTCAGGGAATTGAAGATTATTATACCCATAATTGCAGTTGTTTACATGGAAATTAACATCATTAACTACACACATTGGTTGTTGTAATGCTTCACTTTACCTTTGTTGCATTAACATAATTCATTGAATTGAAGAGTTTTATACAAATAACTACACTTTTTTGATGGAAATTAACATCCTTAGCAACACACTTTCCTAGTTGTAATGTTTTGCATTTCCATTGTTGTATTAATTTAATTTGTTGAATTGAATTGCTTTATACCAGCAGTAACTATACTTGTTTGCATTGAAATTAACATCTTTAACTAAATAATTTCCTACTTGTAATGTGTCACTTTACCTTTCTTGCATTAACTTAATTCGTTGAAATTAAGTGTTTTATGCCCAAACCAGTAATTGTTTCCATAGAAATTAACATTCTTAACTGCACACTTTCCTAGTATGTAATGATTTACTTTGCCTTTGGTGAATTAATTTAATTTGTTGAATTGAATAGCTTTATACCCATAACTATAAATGGTTACATGGAAATTAACATACTTAACAGCACACTTTGCTAGTTGTTATGTATACTTTGCCCTTTGTGCATTAACTTAATTCATGGAATTGAAGATTATTATACCAATAATTGCAGTTACTTACATGTAAATTAGCATCCTTAACTACACACTTTGCTAGTTGTAATGGTTCACTTTGTCCTTGTTGCATTAACTTGATTCGTTGGAATAAAGGGTTTGATACAGATAATTGCACTGGTTTAAGTAAAAATTAACATCCTTGTCTATACACTTTGCATGTTTTAATATTTTACCTTACCTTGGTTGTATTATATCAATTCTTGGAATTAAAGAGTTTTATACCCATAACTACCTTTGTTTACATGGAAATTAACATCCGTAACCAAACAAATTGCTAGTTGCAATGTTTTACTGTGCCTTTGCTGTATAAACTTAATTCGCTGAAATAAAAGGTTTTATACACATAACTACACTTGTTTCCATGGAAATTACTATCTTTAACTAATTGCTTTCCTAGTTGTAATGTTTTACTTGCCTTTGTTGCATTAAACTAATTCGTTGAACTGAAGTATTTTATGCCAAAAATAGTAATTTTTTACATGGAAATTAACATCCTTAAATACAGACTTTGCTTGTTGTAATGTTTCACTTTACCTTTGTTGTATTATATTAATTCGTGGATTTCAAAAGTTTCATACCCATAGCTGCACTTGTTTCCATTGATAATCAACATCCTTAACTACACACTTTCATAGTTGTAATGTTTTACTGTGCCTTAGCTCTATTAGCTTAAGTCGTTGAAACAAAGAGTTTTATACCCATAACTGCAGGTAGATACATGGAAACAACATAGTTGTCGATACACTCTGCATGTTCTAATGTTTCGCCTTTTCTTGGTTGTATTATATCAATTCGTGGAATTTGAGAGTATTATACCCATAACTGCACTTGTTTTTATGGAAATGAACATACTTAACTACACACTTTCCTAGTTGCAATTTTTACTTTGCTTTTTTTGTATTAACATTATTTGTTGAAAGGAATAGTTTGATACCCATAACTTTACCTATTTTCATTGAAATTAAAATCCTTAACTGCACACTTTGCAAGTTGAAATGTTTTACTTTGCCTTTATTGCAGTAACTTATATCGTGGAATTGAAGAGTTTTATACCCATAACTACACTTGTTTCCATGGAAATTAACAACCTTAACTACACATTTTCCTAGTTGTAATGTTTTACTTTGCTTTTGCTGTATTAACTTAATTCGTGGAATTGAAGAGTATTGTAGCAATAGTTGCAGTTGTGAATTTAAGTGTTTTATGTCAAAATTAGTAGTTTTTTACCTGGAGATTAACATCCTTAACTACACACTTTGCTTGTTGTAATGTTTCACTTTACCTTTGTTGCATTAACCTATTTTGTGGAATTTGAGAGTTAACTACACACTTTCTTATTTGTAATGTTTTAGTTTGTTTTTGTTGTATTAACTTTGTTGGTAAAATTGAAGAAAATTATGCCCATAACTCCACTTCTTTCCATGGAAATTAACATCTTTAACAAGACACTTTGCTTGTTGTAATGTTTCACTTTACCTTTCATGCATTAACTTAAGTCGTGGAATTGAAGAGCTTTTTACCCATAACTTCAATTGTTTCCATAGAGATTAGCATCCTTAACTGCACACTTTCCTAGTTGCAATGTTTTACTTTGCATTCGTTGCATAAACTTAATTCGTTTAAAATATGTGTTTGTTGCCAAAAATAGTAATTGTTTACATGAAAGTTAACATCCTTAACTACAAATATTGCTTGTTGCAATGTTTCACTTTACCTTTGTTGGATTAACGTCATTCGTGGAATTGAAGAGTATTATACCCAAAACTACCAAACCGTCATTCGTGGAACTGAAGAGTATTATACCCCTAACTGCTGTTTTTTATGTGAAAATTAACATAGTTGTCAATACACTTTTGATGTTCTAATATTTTACCTTACCTTGGTTTTATTATATTAATTCGTGGAATTGAAGGGTTTTATACCAATAAGTGCATTTATTTACATAGAATTTAACAACCGTAACTAGACAAATTGCTGGTTGTAATGTCTAATTGTGCCTTTCTTGTATTACCTTAATTCGTTCAAGAGTTTCACACTTATAACTGCAGTTAGTTACATGCAAGTTAACATCCTTAAAAAGACACTTTACTAGTTGTAATGTATACTTTGCCTTTGGTTCATTAACTTGTTTCGTGTAATTGAAGAGTTTTATACCCACAACTACACTTATTTCCATGGAAATTAACATCCGTAACTACACACTTTGCTTGTTGACATGTTTTACTTTTCTTTTGTTGTATTAACTTAATTCGTAGAATTGAAGAGTATTATACTTATAACTGCAGTTGTTAACGTGAAAATGAACATAGTTGTCAATACACTTTGCATGTTCTATTACATTAATTCGAGGAGTGGTAGAGTTTTATACCCATAACTGCATTTGTTTACTGGGCAATTATTATCCGTAACTAAACAAATTGCTGGTTTTAATGTTTTACTGTGCCTTTGCTGTATTAGTTTAATTCGTTGAAATAAAGAGTTCCATACCAATAACTGTAGGTAGTTACATGAAAATTAACATCTTTGTCAATACGATTTGCTTGTTGTTATGTTTCACTTTACTTTTGTTGCATTAATTTAATTCTTTGAAGTTAAGTGTTTTATAACCCAAAAAAGTTATTGTTTAGATGGAAATATACATCTTTAACTACACAATTTGCTTTCTGAAATGCTCCACTTTGTTTTCATCGTATTAATTTAATTTGTTGAATTAAATAGTTTATACCCATAACGGTACTTTCTTGCATTAAAATTAAAATCACTGTACTTATGACTGTACTTGTTTCCATTGAAATTAAAATCCTTAACTACACACTTTGATTGTTGTAATGTTTTACTTTGCCTTTGTTGCATTAACTTAATTCGTGGAATTGAAGAGTTTTATACCAATAACTACACTTGTTTCCATGGAAATTAACATCCGTAAGTACACACTTTGCTTGTTGAAATGTTTTACTTTTCTTTTGTTGTATTAACTTGATTCGTAGAATTGAAGAGTATTATACCCATAACTGCAGTTGTTTGTTGTCATGAAAATTAACATCCTTCACAAGACACTTTACTAGTTGTAATGTTTTACTTTGCCTTTGTTGTATAAACCTAATTCGTTGAATTTAAGTGTTTTATGCCAAAAATAGTAATTTTTTACATGGAAATCAACATCCTTAACTACACACTATGCTTGTTGTAATGTTTTACTTTAATTACCTTTGTTACATTAACCTAATTCGTGGAATTGGAGAGTTTTATACCCATAACTGTAGTTGGTTACATAAAAATCAACATACTTAACAGCAAACTTTTCTAGTTGCAATGCATACTTTGCCTTTTGTTGATTAACTTAATACATGGAATTGAAGATTGTTATACTCGTAATTGCAGTTGTTTACATGGAAATTAACATCCTTAAGTACACATTTTGCTTGTTGTAATGTTTCACTTTACCTTTGTTGCATTAACTTAATTCGTTGGAATAAAGAGTTTGATACCTATAACTGCACTTGTTTACTTGTAAATTAACATCCGTAACTAAACAAATTGCTAGTTGTAATGTTTTACTCTGCCTTTGTTGTATTATATTAATTCCTAGAATTATACAAAAACGATATAACGTGGGAACGCAACACAACGTTTTTACAGATTTACATCTCGTAGGGTAGCAAGGGTGATGCAACAATGAGAATCCACCACCAGAGTTCCCAGAAGCTCAAACCATGCATTTTAAAAGAAAACTTGAAAAGTCAAGCGAGACTGAGCAAAAAAAGAGAAAAAAAGTGTAAAAAAAAAGGCAAAAATAGTGAGAAAAACTCTTTTGGACAACAACGCTAAAAACCAGAAAAAAAACCCTGCAGCAGACCCCACAATGCCATCACCCCTGCCACTATCGTTTCAAAATATCCTTTCATTTTCCTCGATCCTTTCCCACGTGACTTGCTTTTTCCCATGTCAAATTTATTGCTTGTAGTTGCTTCCTCATCATTTCAATCCATGTAAGCTTGGGCCTCCCTTGCGGTCTTTTGGACTGCATCAATGCTACTCTTAACGCTTTTTGTGTGGGCGTGTTCTCGTCTAACCTCATCAGGTGACCAAACCATTTCATTCGCTTTTTCTCGATTGTTTTGCTCTATGGCATATTTTTAGAATTGAATAGCTTTAACTGCATTTGTTTATCTAGAAATTAGCATCCGTATTTAAGCAAATTGCTAGTTGTAATGTTTTACCTTGCCTTTGCTGTATTAACTTAATTCGCTGATATAGAGTTTTATACCCATAACTGCAGTTGTTTACATGCAAATTCACATCCTTAACTACACACTTCCCTAGTTGTAATGTATACTTTGCCTTTTTATGCATTAACTTATGTCAGGGAATTGAAGATTATTCTACCCATAATTGCAGTTGTTTACATGGAAATTAACATCATTAACTACACACATTGGTTGTTGTAATGCTTCACTTTACCTTTGTTGCATTAACATAATTCATTGAATTGAAGAGTTTTATACAAATAACTACACTTTTTTGATGGAAATTACCATCCTTTGCAACAAACTTTCGTAGTTGTAATGTTTTGCATTGCCATTGTTGTATTAATTTAATTTGTTGAATTGAATAGCTTTATACCAGTAACTGTACTTGTTTGCATTGAAATTAACATCTTTAACTAAATAATTTCCTAGTTGTAATGTGTCACTTTACCTTTCTTGCATTAACTTAATTCGTTGAAATTAAGTGTTTTATGCCCAAAACAATAATTGTGTACATGGAAATTAACATTCTTGTCCATACACTTTGCTTGGAAATTAACATTCTTAATTACAAACATTCCTAGTTGGAATGATTTGCTTTGGCTTTGTTGTATTAATTTAATTTGTTGAATTGAATATTTCTATACCAATAACGGCAGTTGTATACATGGAAATTAACATACTTAATTGCACGCTTTCCTAGTTGTAATGTTTCACTTTACTTTTGTTGCATTAACCTAATTCATTGAAATTAGGTTCTTTATGACCAAAACAGTAAATGTTTACATGGCAATTAACATCCTTAACTACACACTTTCCTAGTTGTAATGTTATACTTTGCCTATTTTGTATTTACTTAAATCGTGGAATTGAAGAGTCTTATGCCAATAACTAAACTTGTTTCTATGAAAATCAACATCCTTAACTACACACTTTCCTAGTTGAAATGTTTTACTTTGTCTTTGCTGTATTAACATAATTCATTGAAAAATGAAGAGATTTATACCTCTAAAGGCAGTTGGCTACATGGAAATTAACATCTTTAACAACACACTTTGCTGGTTGAAATGTTTAACTTTACTTTTGTTGCGTCAACTTAATTCGTAGAATTGAAGAGTATTATACCCATAACTGCACTTCTTTCCATGGAAATTGATATCCTTAACTACACACTTTGATAGTTGTAATGTTTCACTTTACCTTTATTGCATTAACTTAATTCGTAGAATTGAAGAATCTTATACCTATAACTACACTTGTTTCTATGAAAATTAACATCCTTAACTACACACTTTGCTTGTTGTAATGTTTCACTTTACATTTGTCGCATTAACTCACGTCGTGGAATTGAAGAGTTCTATACCTATACCTTACAACTAGCAAAATGTGTTGTTACGAATGTTAATTTCCATGTAACAAACTGCAGTTATAGGTAAAATACTCTTTACTTCAACGAATTAACTTAATACGGCAAAGGAAAAGAGAAACATTACAACTTGCAATTTGTTTAGTTACGGATGATAATTTCCATGTAAACTAATGCAGTTATTGGCATAAAGCTTTTCAATTCCACGAATTAAGTTAACGCAACAAAAGCAAAGTATAACATTACAACTAGGAAAGTGTTTAGTTAAAGATGCTAATTTAAATGGAAACAAGTACAGTTATGGGTATAAAGCTATTCAATTCAACAAATTAAATAAGTACAACAAAAGCAAAGTTAAACATTACAACAAGGAAAGTGTGTAGTTAAGGATGTTAATTTCTATATAAACAAGTGCAGTTATGGGTATAAACCTCTTCAATTCCACGGAATAAGTTTATCCACTAAAGGCAAAGTACATATTAAAACTAGGAATGTTTGTAGTTAAGGATGTTAATCTTTATGTAACCAAATGCAGTTCTAAGTATAAAACTCTTTATTTCATCGAATTAAGTTAATACAGCAAAGCCAAAGTAAAACATTACAACCTGTAATTTGTTTAGTTACGGATGTCAATTTCCATGTAAACAAATGCAGTTATGGGTATAAAACTCTTCAAATCAGCGAAGTATGTTAAAACAACAAATGCAAAGTAAAAGATTACATCCAGCCAAATGTGTAGTTAAGTATGTTAAGTTCTATGGAAACAAGTGCAGTTATGGGTATAAAACTCTTATTTCAACGAATTAAGTTAATCCAACAAAAGTAAAATAAAACATTACAACTAGGAAAGTGTTTAATTAAAGATGTTAATTTCAATCGAAACAAGTACAGTTATGGGTATAAAGCTATTCAATTCCCCAAATCAAATTAATACAACAAAGCAAAGTAAAACATTACAACTAGGAAAGTGTGTATTTAAGGATGTTAATTTCGATAGAAACAAGTGCAGTATTGGCATAAAACTTCACAATTCCACGAACTAAGTTAATGCACAAAAAGCAAAGTATACATTATAACTAGCAAAGTGTGTTGTTAAGGATGTTAATTTCCATGTAACGAACTGCAGTTATAGCTATAAAACGCTTTATTTCAACGAATTAAGCTAATGCACCAAAGGCAAAGTATACATTACAACTAGCATAATGTGTTGTTAAGGATGTTAATGTCCATATAACAAACTGCAGTTATAGATATAAAACACTTAATTTTTAGCGAATAAAGTTGATGCAACAAAAGCAAATTAAAACTTTACAACTAGGAAAGTGTTTCTTAAAGATGTTAATTTCAATGAAAACAAGTACAGTTATGGGTATAAAGCTATTCAATTCCACAAATTGAATTAATACAACAACGGCAAAGTTAAAACATTACGCGTAGGGAAGTGTGTAGTTAAGGATGATAATTTCTATGGAAACAAGTGTAGTTATGGGTATCAAACAATTCAATTGTACGAATTAAGTTAATGCAACAAAGGTATAAAGTGAAACATTACAACAAGAAAAATGTGTAGTTTAGGATGTTAACTTCAATGGAAACAAGTGAAGTTATGGGTATAAAATTCTACAATTCCACGAAAAAAATTAATGCTCCAAAGGCAAAAATTACATTAAAACTAGCAGATTGTGTTGTTAAGGATGTGAAGTTCTATGGAACAAATTGCAGTCATAGGTATGAAGCTCTTTATTTCAACGAATTACGTTAATACAGCAAAGGCAAAGTAAAACATAACAACTAGCAATTTGTGTAGTTAAGGATGTTAATTTTTAAGTAAACAAGCGCAGTTATGAGTATAAAGCTATTCAATTCTACACATTACTATAATACAACAAAGGTAAAGTAAAAGATTAGAATATGCAAAGTGTATTGATCATAATGTTAATTTCCATCTAAACAACTGCAGTTATGTGTATTCAATTCAACGAATTATGTTAATAAAATAAACGCTAAGTAAAACTTTACAACTAGGAACGTGTTTAGTTAAAGATGTTAATTTCAATAAAAACAAGTACAGTTATGGGTATAAAGCTATTCAATGCCATGAAATAAGTTAATGCACCAAAAGCAAACTATACCTTACAACTAGCAAAATGTGTAGTTAAGAATGTTAATTTCCCTGTAAAAAACTCCAGTTATAGGAAAAAAACTCTTTATTTCAGCGAATTAACTTAACACGGCAAAGGAAAAGTAAAACATTACAACTAGCAATTTGTTTAGTTACGAATGATAATTTCCATGTAAACAAGTAAAATATTACAACTAAGAAAGTGTTCAATTAAAGATGTTAATTTTAACGGAAACAAGTACAGATATGGGTATAAAGCTATTTAATTCCCAAATCAAATTAATACAACAAAGGCAAAGTAAAACATTACAACTTGGAAACTTCCTATTTAAGGATGTTAATTTCGATGGAAACAAGTGCAGTATTGGTATAAAACTCCACAATTCCATGAACTAAGTTAATGCACCAAAAGCAAAGTATACATTATAACTAGCAAAGTGTGTTGTTAAGGATGTTAATTTCCATGTAACTAACTGTAGTTATAGGTATAAAACTCTTTATTTCAACGAATTAAGTTAATGCACCAAAGGCAATGTATACATTACAACTAGCACAGTGCGTTGTTAAGGATGTTAACTTCCATATAACCAACTGCAGTTATAGATATAAAACACTTAATTTCAACGAATAAAGTTGATGCAACAAAAGCAAATTAAAACATTACAACTAGGAAAGTGTTTCTTAAAGATGTTAATTTCAATAAAAACAAGTACAGTTATGGGTATAAAGCAATTTAATTCCACAAATTGAAATAATACAACAAAGGCAAAGTAAAACATAACATTTAGGGATGTGTGTAGTTAAGGATATTAATTTCCATGGAAACAAGTGTAGTTATGGGTATAAAACTCTTCCATTGTACGAATCAAGTTAATGCAACAAAGGTAAAGTGAAACATTACAACTAGGGATGTGTGTAGTTAAGGATATCAATTTTCATGGAAACAAGTGTAGTTATGGGTATAAAACTCTTCAATTCCACGAATTAAGTTAATGCAACAAAGGTAAAGTAAAACATTACAACTAGGGATGTGTGTAGTTAAGGATATTAATTTCCATGGAAACAAGTGTAGTTATGGGTATAAAACTCTTCAATTCCACGAATAAAGTTAATGCAACAAAGGTAAAGTGAAACATTACAACAAGCAAAGTGTGTAGCTAAGGATGTTAATTTGCAAGTACACAAATGCAGTTATTGGTTTTAATCACTTCAATTGCACTAAATAATATAAGACAACAAATTTAATGTAAAATATTAGAGCATGCAAAGTATATAGACAAGGATATTTATTTCTACGTAAACTATTATTGTCTTGGGCATAAAACACTTCAAGTCAGCGAATTAAATTAATGCAATAAAGGCAAAGTAAAACATTACAACAAGGAAAGTTTGTAGTTAAGGTTATTACTTTCATTGGAAACAAGTGCAGTTATGGGTACAAAACTTTTCAATTTAACGAAATAAATTAATAGAACACAGACAATTTAATGGATTAGGATTTTGAATTCATTGATTTGGAAGGTGAACTTGTATGAAAGATGATCTTGTGAATTTTAAAAATGAACTTGTACACTTTACTGAACTTGTTTCTACTGAAATTAAAATCCTTTATTACCCACTTTGCTTGTTTAATTTTTCAGTTTGGTTTTGTAATATTTATTTAATTCGTGGAATTGAAGAGTTTTATACCCATAACAGTAATTGTTTACATGGAAATTAACATCCTTAACTACAGACTTTGCTAGTTGTAATTTTTCTCTATAACATTGGTGCATTAACTTACTTCATAGAATTGGAGAGTTTTATACCCATAACTGCCCATAACTGCATTTGTTTTCATGCAAATTATCATCCGTAACTTAACAAATTGCTAGTTGTAATGTTTTACTTTGCCTGTGCTGTATTAACGTAATACATTCAAATAAAGATGTATAATTTGCCTTTTGTGCATTAACTTAGTTCGTGGAATTGAAGAGTTTTACACCCATAAATACACTTGTTTCCATGGAAATGAACATCCTTAACTACAAACTTTTCTAGTTGTAATGCTTTACTCTCCTTTGGTTGTATTAACTCAATTCATGGAATTGAAGAGTATCATACCCATAACTGCAGTTGTTTACATGAAAATTAACATCCTTAACTACACACTTTGCTTGTTTTAATGTTTCACATTAGCTTTGTTGCATTAACTTAATTCGTTGGAATAAACTGTTTGATACAGATAATTGCTCTTGTTTACGTGAAAATTAACATCCTTATCAACACACTTTGCATGTTCTAATGTTTTATCTTACCTTAATTGTATTTTATTAATTCGTGGAATTGTAGAGATTTATACCCATAACTGCATTTGTTTAAATGGAAATTTACGTCCGTAAATAAACAAAGTGATAGTTGTAATGTTTTACTGTGCCTTTGCTGTATTAGCTTAATTCGTTGAAATAAACAGTTTTTTACCTATAACTGCAGTTGGTTACATGGAGATTAATATCCTTAACAACACACTTTACTAGTTGTAATATATACCTTGCCATTTGTGAATTAACTTTTTTAGTTGAATTGAAGTGTTTTATATCCTTAACAGCACTTGCTTCCAAGAAAATCAACATCCTTGACTACACACTTTCCTATGTGTAATGTTTTCCCTTGCCTTTGTTGTATTAATTCAATTTGTGGAATTGAATAGCTTTATACCCATAACTGTACTTGTTAATTTGAAATTAATATCTTTAACTAAACACGTTCGTAGTTGTAAAACTTTACATTGCTGTTGTTTTATTAACCTAATTCGTGGAATTGAAGAGTATTATACCCATAACTGCAGTTGTTTACATGAAACTTAACATCCTTAACTACACATTTTCCTAGTTGTGATGCTTTACTTTGTCTTTGCAGTATTAACTTAATTCGTTGAAACATAGAGCTTCATACCTATAACAGCAGTTTGTGACATGGAAATTAACATCCTTAACAACACATTTTGCTACTTGTAATGCATACTTTGCCTTTTGTGCATTAACTTAGAGCGTGGAATTGAAGAGTTTTATACCCATAATTGCATTTGTTTACATGGAATTAACATCCGTAACTAAACAAATTGCTAGTTGTAATGTTTTACTTTACCTTTGTTGCATGAACTTAAGTCGTTGAAATTAATTGTTTTATGCCAAAAACAGTAATTTTTTACATGGAAATTAACATCCTTGTCAATACACTTTGCATGTTCCAATGTTTTACTTTGCCTTTGCTGTATTAACATAATTCGTTGAAAATAAAGAGTTTTATACCTAAAACTGCAGCTGGTTACATAGAAATTAACATCCTTAACAACACACTTTGCTAGTTGTAATATATACTCTGCCTTTTGTGCATTAACTTAGTTCGTTGAACTGAAGAGTTTCACACCCATAACTGCCCTTGCTTCCATGGATCTTACCATTCTGAACTACACACTCTCACAAGTTGTAATGTTTTACTTTGCTTTTGTTTTATTAATTTAATTTGTTGATTTAAAAAAGTTATACCCATTATTTTCCTTTTTCCATTGATACTTTAAATCCTTAACTACACACTTTGCTTGTTGAAATGTTTAACTTTTCTTTTGTTGTATTAACTTAATTCGTAGAAATAAAGAGTATTATACCCATAACTGTACTTCTTTGCATGGAAATTAGCATGCTTAACTAGACACTTTTCTAGTTGCAATGTTTTACTTTGGCTTTGTTGCATTAACTTAATTCGTTTAAATTAAGTGTTTTCTACCCATAACTACACTTGTTTACATGAAACTTAACGTCCTTAACTACTCACTTTCCTAGTTGTTATGTTTTACTTTGTTTTTATTTTATTAACTCAGTTGGTGGAATTGAACAGTTTTATACCCATAACTGCATTTGTTTACATAGAAAATAACATCCATAACTGAACAAATTGCTGGTTGTAATGTTTTATTGTGCCTTTGCTGTATTAGCTTAATTCTTTGAAATAAAGAGTTTCATACCTATAACTGCAGTTAGTTAAATGGAAGTTAACATCCTTAGCAAGACACTTTACTAGTTGTAATGTATACTTTGCCCTTGGTGCATTAACTTAGCTCGTACAATTGAAGAGTTTTATACCCATAACTGTACTTGTTTCCATTGAAATTAAAATCTTCAACTACACACTTTACTTGTTGTAGTGTTTACTTTGCTTTTGTTGTATTAAGTTAATTGGTAGAATTGAAGAGTATTATACCTATAACTGCACTTGTTTCCATTGAAATCAACATACATCCTCAACTACACATTTTCCTAGTTGTAATGTTTTACTCTGCTTTTTTGTATTAACTTAATTCGTGGAATTGAAGTGTATTATAACCATAACTGCATTTGTTTACATGGAAATTAACATCCTTAACTACACACTTTGCTTGTTGAAATATTTTCTTTTCCGTTATTGCATTAATTTATTTCATTTGAATAAAGTGTTTCATACAGATCATTGCACTTTATTAAATGAACATTAAGAACCTTGTCAATACACTTTACATGTTCCAATGTTTTACTTTACCTTTGTTGTATTAAACTAATTCTTAGAATTGAATAGCTTTATACCCATTACTGCACTTGTCTACTTGGAAATTAACATCCTTAACTACACACTTTGCTAGTTGTAGTGTTTTTCTTTGCCTTTGTTGCATTGAATTAATTTGTTGAATTGAATTGCTTTATACCCATAGATGTACTTGTTTCCATTGAATTTAGCATCTTTAACTAAACAATTTCCTAGTTGTAATATTTTACTTTGATTTTTGCATTAGCTTAATTCGTTGAAATTAAGTGCTTTATGCCCAAAACAGTAATTGTTTACATGGAAATTAACATCCTTAACTACACACTTTGCTTGTTGTAATGTATACTTTGCCTTTTGTGCATTAACTTAGTTCGTGGAATTCAAGAGTTTTATACCCATAGCTGCACTCCTTTCCATGGAAATTAACATCCGTAACTAAACAAATTGCTAGCTGTAATGTTTTACTTTGCCTTTGTTGTATTAATCTAATTTTTTGGATTAAATAGCTTCATATCCATAACTACACTTGTTTCCATGGAAATTACCATCTTTAACTAAACGCTTTCCTAGTTGTAATGTTTTACTTTGCCTTTGTTGCATTAAACTAATTCGTTGAACTGAAGTATTTTATGCCAAAAATAGTAATTTTTTACATGGAAATTAACATCCTTGAATACAGACTTTGCTTGTTGTAATGTTTCACATTACCTTTGTTGTATTATATTAATTCGTGGATTTCAAAAGTTTCATACCCATAGCTGCACTTGGTTCCATTGATAATCAACATCCTTAACTACACACTCTCACAAGTTGTAATGTTTTACTTTGCTTTTGTTTTATTAATTTAATTTGTTGATTTAAAAAAGTTATACCCATTATTTTCCTTTTTCCATTGATACTTTAAATCCTTAACTACACACTTTCCTAGTTGTAATGTTTTACTTGTTTTTGTTTAATTAATTTAATTTGTTGAATTAAATAGTTTCTACCCATTACTGTACTTGTTTCCACTGAAATTAAAATCCTTAACTACACACTTTGCTTGTTGAAATGTTTAACTTTTCTTTTGTTGTATTAACTTAATTCGTAGAAATAAAGAGTATTATACCCATAACTGTACTTCTTTGCATGGAAATTAGCATGCTTAACTAGACACTTTTCTAGTTGCAATGTTTTACTTTGGCTTTGTTGCATTAACTTAATTCGTTTAAATTAAGTGTTTTCTACCCATAACTACACTTGTTTACATGAAACTTAACGTCCTTAACTACTCACTTTCCTAGTTGTTATGTTTTACTTTGTTTTTATTTTATTAACTCAGTTGGTGGAATTGAACAGTTTTATACCCATAACTGCATTTGTTTACATAGAAAATAACATCCATAACTGAACAAATTGCTGGTTGTAATGTTTTATTGTGCCTTTGCTGTATTAGCTTAATTCTTTGAAATAAAGAGTTTCATACCTATAACTGCAGTTAGTTAAATGGAAGTTAACATCCTTAGCAAGACACTTTACTAGTTGTAATGTATACTTTGCCCTTGGTGCATTAACTTAGCTCGTACAATTGAAGAGTTTTATACCCATAACTGTACTTGTTTCCATTGAAATTAAAATCTTCAACTACACACTTTACTTGTTGTAGTGTTTACTTTGCTTTTGTTGTATTAAGTTAATTGGTAGAATTGAAGAGTATTATACCTATAACTGCACTTGTTTCCATTGAAATCAACATACATCCTCAACTACACATTTTCCTAGTTGTAATGTTTTACTCTGCTTTTTTGTATTAACTTAATTCGTGGAATTGAAGTGTATTATAACCATAACTGCATTTGTTTACATGGAAATTAACATCCTTAACTACACACTTTGCTTGTTGAAATATTTTCTTTTCCGTTATTGCATTAATTTATTTCATTTGAATAAAGTGTTTCATACAGATCATTGCACTTTATTAAATGAACATTAAGAACCTTGTCAATACACTTTACATGTTCCAATGTTTTACTTTACCTTTGTTGTATTAAACTAATTCTTAGAATTGAATAGCTTTATACCCATTACTGCACTTGTCTACTTGGAAATTAACATCCTTAACTACACACTTTGCTAGTTGTAGTGTTTTTCTTTGCCTTTGTTGCATTGAATTAATTTTTTGAATTGAATTGCTTTAAACCCATAGATGTACTTGTTTTTATTGAATTTAGCATCTTTAACTAAACAATTTCCTAGTTGTAATATTTTACTTTGATTTTTGCATTAGCTTAATTCGTTGAAATTAAGTGCTTTATGCCCAAAACAGTAATTGTTTACATGGAAATTAACATCCTTAACTACACACTTTGCTTGTTGTAATGTATACTTTGCCTTTTGTGCATTAACTTAGTTCGTGGAATTCAAGAGTTTTATACCCATAAAACTCTGCACTCCTTTCCATGGAAATTAACATCCGTAACTAAACAAATTGCTAGCTGTAATGTTTTACTTTGCCTTTGTTGTATTAATCTAATTTTTTGGATTAAATAGCTTCATACCCATAACTACACTTGTTTCCATGGAAATTACCATCTTTAACTAAACGCTTTCCTAGTTGTAATGTTTTACTTTGCCTTTGTTGCATTAAACTAATTCGTTGAACTGAAGTATTTTATGCCAAAAATAGTAATTTTTTACATGGAAATTAACATCCTTAAATACAGACTTTGCTTGTTGTAATGTTTCACATTACCTTTGTTGTATTATATTAATTCGTGGATTTCAAAAGTTTCATACCCATAGCTGCACTTGGTTCCATTGATAATCAACATCCTTAACTACACACTTTCCTAGTTGTAACGTTTTACTTTTCCTTTGTTGTATTAACTTAATTCCTCGAATTGAAGAGTATTATACCCTTAACTGCATTTGTTTACATGGAAAGTAACATCCCTAACAACACTCTTTAATAGTTGTAATATTTTTCTTTACCTTAGTTGTATTATATTAATTTATGGATTTGAAGAGTTTTATACCCATAACTGCAGTTGTTTACATGCAAATTCACATCCTTAACTACACACTTTCCTTGTTGTAATGTTTTACTTTGCCTTAATTCAATTTGTTGAATGTAATAGCTTTATACCCATAACTGTAGTTGGTTACATGAAAAGTTATACAACGATTTGCCTATTAACGTAAGAACTGCTGAAAACAAAAAGGATTTTAATGAAAAACTAGAGCTATTTTTAAAAATGAAGTAGTTTTAATATACTAGGATTTTGAAAAAAGAAATCATCATGGACTGTTTTGCTGTCAATAGACTCTAAATGCGATATTTATTCAGAATTGTAAATTAGGTTTTAACATTTTCTTTTCTTTTCTTTTAAGCAGGACAGGCATTGAAACCAGCAATACTTTTGTTGAAGCCTTTATCCTGTTGAAATATTCGTATTATTATTATTATAAAATTAACATCCTTAACAGCACACTTTAATAGTTGTAATGTATACTTTGCCTTTTGTGCATTAGCTTATTTCCGGGAATTGAAAATTATTATACCCATAATCACAGTTGTTTACATGGAAATTAACATCCTACGCACTTTGGTTGTTGTCATGTTTCACTTTACCTTTGTTGCATTAACTTAATTCGTTGGAATAAAGGGTTTGCTACAGAAAATTGCACTTTTTTACGTAAAGATTAACATCCTTGTCAATACATTTTGCATGTTCTATTGTTTTACCTTACCTTGGTTGTATTATCTTAATTCTTGGAATTGAAATATTTTATAACCATAACTCCCTTTGTTTACATGGAAACTAGCATCTAACTAACTTACCTAAAGTGTTTAGGTAAGGATGTTAATTTCCATAGAAAGAAGTGCAGTTATGGGTATCATACTCTTCAATTCTACGAATTAAGTTAATAAAGCAAAAGCAAAGCAAAACATTGCAACTAAGAAAATGTGTAGTTAAGGATTTTAATTTCCATGGAAACAAGTGTAGTTATAGGTATAAAACTTTTCAATTTTACGAATTAGGTTAATGCAACAAAGGTAAAGTGAAACATAAGAACAAGCAATGCGTATTGACAACGATGTTAATTTCTATGGAAACAAGTGTAGTTATGGTTATAAAACTCTTCAATTCCACGAATTAATGCAACAAATGCAAAGTAAAATGTTACAACAAGCAAAGTGTGTAGTTAATGATTTTAAATTTTATGTAAACAATTACCATTTTTTGCATAAAGCACTTTATTTTCACGAATTAAGTTAATGCAATAAAAGGTAAAGTGAAACATTAGAACAAGCGAAGTGTGTAGTTAAAGATGTTAATTTCTATCGAAAGAAGTGCAGTTATGGGTGCAATACTCTCCAATTCCACGAATTATGTTAATGCAACAAAGGTAAAGTGAAACAATACAACAAGCAAAGTGTATTGACAAGGATGTTAATTTCCATGTAAACAATTACTATTTTTGGCATAAAACACTTAAACTCAACAAATTACGTTAATGCAATAAATGCAAAGTAAAATATTACAACAAGCAAAGTGTGTAGTTAATGATGTTAATTTCCATGAAAAGAAGTGCAGTTATGGGTATAATACTCTTCAATTCTGCGATTTAAGTTAATACAACAAAAGCAAAGTAAAACATTTTAACAAGCAGTATGTAGTTAAGGATTTTAATTTCAATGAAAACAAGTATAGTTATGGGTATAAAGCTATTCAAATCAACAAATTAAATTAATACAACAAAAACAAAGTGAAACATTACAACTAGGAAAGTGTGTAATTAAGGATGTTAATTTCCATGGAAACAAATGTAGTTATAGGTATAAAAATCTTCAATTCCACGAAATTACTGCAACAAAGGTAAAGTGAAACATAACAACAAGGAAAGTGTGTAGTTAAGGATGTTAATTTCTATGGCAATAGGTGCAGTTGTTGGTATTAACTATTTAATTCAACAAATTAAATCAATAGAATAAAAACAAAGTGAAACATTACAACTAGGAAAATGTGTAGCTAAGGATGATAATTTTAATGAAAACAAGCGTAGTTATGGGTATAAAATTCTCAAGTTCCTTGAATTAGGGTAATGCAACAAAGGTAACGTGAAACATTACAACAAGCAAGGTGTGTAGTTAAAGATGTTTATTTCTTTGAAAAGAAGGGCAGTTATGGATGCAATACTCTCCAATTCCACGAATTAAGTTACTGCAACAAAGGCAAAGTAAAACATTACAACTAGGAACGTGTGTAGTTAAGGATGCTAATTTCCATGAAAAGAAGTGCAGTTATGGGTATCATACTCTTCAATTTTACGATATAAGTTAATACAACAAAACCAAAGTAAAACATTTCAACAAGCAAAATCTGTAGTTAAGGATTTTATTTTCAATGAAAACAAGTATAGTTATGGGTATAAAGCTATTCAATTCAACAAATTAAATTAATACAACAAAAACAAAGCGAAACATTACAACTAGGAAAGTGTGTAATTAAGGATGTTAATTTCCATGGAAACAAATGTAGTTATAGGTATAAAAATCTTCAATTCCACGACTTAAGTTAATGCAACAAAGGTAAAGTGAAACATTACAACAAGCAAAGTGTTTAGGTAAGGATGTTAATTTCCATAAAAAGAAGTGCAGTTGTGGGTATCATACTCTTCAATTCTACCAATTAAGTTAATAAAGCAAAAGCAAAGCAAAACATTGCAACTAAGAAAATGTGTAGTTAAGGATTTTAATTTCCATGGAAACAAGTGTAGTTATGGGAATAAAACTTTTCAATTTTACGAATTAGGTTAATGCAACAAAGGTAAAGTGAAACATTAAAACAAGCAAATTTTGCAGTTAATGATGTTATATTCAATGTAAATAATTACTATTTTTACCATAGAACCCTTAGTTTCAATGAATTAGGTTACTGCAACAAAGGCAAAGTAAAACATTACAACTAGGAAAATGTGTAGTTAAGGATGTTAATTTCCATGTAAACAATAACTATTTTAGGCATAAAACACTTAATTTCAACGAATTAAGTTAATGCGAGAAAATCAAAGAAAAACAATACAACTAGGTAAGTGTTTAGTTCAAGATGTTAATTTCAATGGAAACCACTACAGTTATTTGAATAATGCTATCCAATTCAACAAATAAAATTAATACAACAAAGGCAATGTAAAACATTACAAGTAGGAAAGTGTTTAGTTAAGGATGTTAAATTCCACGAAAAGAAGTGCAGTTATGGGTATCATACTCTTCAATTCTACGAATTAAGTTAATGAAAGAAAAGCAGTGTAAAACATTACAACTAGAAAAATGTGTAGTTAAGGATGTTAATTTCCATGGAAACAAGTGTAGATATGGGTATAAAACTCTTCATTTCCACGAATTAACTTAATGCAACAAAGGTAAAGTGAAACATTAAAACAAGCAAAGTTTGCAGTTAATGATGTTAAATTCAATGTAAATAATTACTATTTTTACCATAGAACACTTAGTTTCAATGAATTAGGTTACTGCAACAAAGGCAAAGTAAAACATTACAACTAGGAAAGGGTGTAGTTAAGGATGCTAATTTCAATGGGAACAAGTGTAGTTATTGGTAAAAAACTCTTCAATTCTGCGAATTAAGTTAATGCAACAAAGGTAAAGTGAAACATTACAACAAGCATAGTGTGTAGTTAAGGATGTTGATTTCCCTGTAAACGAGTGCAGTTATGGGCATAAAACTCTTCAATACAACAAATTAAGTTAACACAACAAAGGGAAAGTAAAACATTACAACTAGCAAAGTGTGTAGTTAAAGATGTTAATTTCAGTGAAAACAAGTACAGTTTTTTGTATAATGCTATCCAATTCAACAAATTGAATGAATACAAAAAAGGCAAGGTAAAAAATTACAACTAGGAAAAAGTGTAGTTATGGATGTTAATTTCCATGGAAACAAATGTAGTTATGGGTATAAAACTCTTCAATTCCACGAATTAGGTTAATGCAACAAAAGTAAAGTGAAACATTACAAAAAGGAAAGTGTGTAGTTAAGGATGTTAATTTCTATGGCAATTGGTGCAGTTGTTGGTATTAATTATTTAATTCAACAAATTAAATAAATAGAAGAAAAACAAAGTAAAACATTACAACTAGGAAAATGTGTAGCTAAGGATGATAATTTTCATGGAAACAAGCGTAGTTATGGGTATAAAAATCTCCAATTCCTTGAAATTAGGGTAAGCAACAAAGGTAACTTGAAACATTACAACAAGCAAGGTGTGTAGTTAAAGATGTTTATTTCTTTGAAAAGAAGAGCAGTTATGGATGCAATACTCTCCAATTCTACGAATTAAGTTACTGCAACAAAGGCAAAGTAAAACATTACAACTAGGAAAATGTGTAGTTAGGGTTGTTAATTTCCATGGAAACAAGTGTAGTTATGGGTATAAAACTCTTCAATTCCACGATATAAGTTACTGCAATAAAGGCAAAGTAAAACATTTCAACTAGCAAAGTGTGTAGTTAAGGATTTTAATTTCAATGAAAACAGGTAAAGTTATGGGTATCAAACTATTCAATTCAACAAATAATGTTAATGCAAAAAAAGCAAAGTAAAAATTGCAACTAGGAAAGTGTGTAGTTAAGTATGTTCATTTCCATAAAAACAAGTGCAGTTATGGGTATAATACTCTCAAATTCCACGAAATGATATAATACAACCAAGAAAAGGCAAAACATTAGAACATGCAGAGTGTATCGACAACGATGTTATTTCCATGTATCTACCTGCAGTTATGGGTATAAAACCCTTTGCTTCAACGACTTAAGCTAATAGACCTAAGGCACAGTAAAACATTACAACTATGAAAGTGTGTAGTTAAGTATGTTTATTTCAATGGAAACAAGTGTAGTTATGGGTATAATACTATTCAATTCTACGAATTAAGTTAATACAACTAAAGCAAAGAAAAAAATTTCAACAAGCAAACTGTGTTGCTAAGGATGTTAATTTCCAAGTAAACAATATTTATTTTAGGCATAAAACACTTAATTTTAACGAATTAAATTAATGCAAGAAAAGCAAAGTAAAGCAATACAACTAGGAAAGTGTTTAGGTTAAGCTGTTAATTTCAATGGAAACCACTACAGTTATTGGTATAATGCTATCCAATTCGACAAACTAAATTAATACAACAAAGGCAAAGTAAAACATTACAACTAGGAAAGTGTGTAGTTAAAGATGTTAATTTCTATGGAAGCAAGTGTAGTTATGTGTATAAAACTCTTGAATTCCACAAATTATGTTAATGCAACATAGTTAAAGTAAAACATTACAACCAGCATAGTGTGTAGTTAATGATGTTAATTTCCATGTAAACAATTACTATTTTTTGCATAAAACACTTAATTTAAACGAATTAAGTTAATGCAACAAAGGCAAAGTTAAACATTACAACTACGAAAGTGTGTAGTTAAGGATGTTGATTTCCATAGAAACAAGTGTAGTTATGGGTATAAAACTTTTCAATTCCATGAAATAAGTTAATGCACCAAAGGAAAAGTATACATTAAAGCTAGTAAAGTGTGTTGTGAAGGATGTTAATTTCCATGTAAACACTTGCAGTTATGAGTATAATGCTATCCAATTCGACAAATTAAAGTAATACAAAAAAGGCAAAGTAAAACATTACAACTAGGAAAGTGTGTAGTTAAGGATGTTAATTTCCATGCAAACAATTACTTTTTTTGACATAAAACACTTTATTTAAACGAATTAAGTTAATGCAACAAAGGTAAAGTAAGGCATTACAACTAGGAAAGTGTGTAGTTAGGAATGTTAATTTCTATGGAATCAAGTGTAGTTATGGGTATAAAACTCTCGAATTCCACAAATTATGTTAATCCAACAAAGATAAAGTAAAAGATTACAACAAGCATAGTGTGTAGTTAAGGATGTAAAGGCAAGTAAAAAATTACCATTTTTGCATAAAACACTTAAATTCAACGAATTAGGTTACTGCAAAAAGGTAAATTGATACGTTACAACAAGCTTAGTGTGTCGTTAATGATGTTAATTTCCATGTAAACAAATACTATTCTTTGCAAAAAACACTTAATTTTTATGAATTAAGTTAATGCAACAAAGGTAAAGTGAAACATTGCGACAAGCAAAGTGTGTAGTTAAGGATGTTAATTTCTATGGATAGAAGTGCAGTTCTGGGTGCAATACTCTCCAATTCCTCGAATTATGTTAATGCAACAAAGGTAAAGTGAAACATTACAACAAGCAAAGTGTGTAATTAAGGATGTTAATTTCGATGGAAACAAGAGCAGTTATTGGTATAAAACTCTTTATTTCAACAAATTAAGCTAATACAGAAAAAGCACCGTAGAACATTGCAACTAGCAATTTTTTAGTTACGGATGTTAATTTTGATGTAAACAACTGCAATTATCCTCATAATACTCTTTAATTCTACTAATTAGGTTAACATGACAAAAAATGATTAAAACATTTCAACAAGCAAAGTGTGTAGTTAAGAATGTTAATTTCCATGTAAACAACTGCAGTTATGGATATAATACTCTTCAATTCTGCGAATTAAGTTAATACAGCAAAAGCAAAGTAAAACATTACAACTAGGGAAGTGTGTAGTTAAGAATGCTAACTTCCATAGAAACATGCGTAGTTTTGGGAAAAAAATCTTCAACTCCACGAATTAAGGTAATGCAACAAAGGTAAAGTGAAACTTTACAACAAGCAAAGTGTTTAGTTAAGGATGTTATTTTTCATTGGAAAAAGTGCAGTTATGGGTATAACACTCTTTAATTCTACGAATTAAGTTAATACAACAAAAGCGAAGTAAAAAATTTCAACAAGCAAAATGTGTGGTTGAGGATGCTAATTTCAATGGAAAAAAGTGTATTTATGGGTATAAAACTCTTCAATTTCACGAAAACAGTTAATCAACCAAGGGAAAAGTATAAATTATAAGTAGTAAAGTGTGTTGTGAAGGATGTTAATTTCCATGTAACCAACTGCAGTTATAGGTATAACTAGTTAAGTATGATGTGAAGGATGTTAACTTCCATGTAACCAACTGCAGTTATAGATATAAAACTCTTTATTTCAATCAATTATGTTAATACAGCAAAGGCAAAGTAAAACATTGCAACTAGGAAAGTGTGTAGTTAAGGATGTTGATTTTCATAGAAACAAGTTTTGTTATTGGCATAAGGCACCTAATTTCAATGAATTAAGTTGTTGTTAATGCAACAAAAGTAAAGTGAAACATTACAACTAGGAAAGCGTGCAGTTAAGGGTGTAATTTCCATGCAAAGTGTATGGACAAGAATGTTAATATCCATGTAAACAATTATTGCTTTGGGCATAAAACACTTAATTTCAACGAATTAAGTTAATGCAACAAAGATAATGTGAAACATTAAAACTAGGAAAATTTGTAGTTAAGGATGTTAATTTCCATGGAAACAAATAAAGTTATATGTATAAAACTCTTTATTTCAGCGAATTAAGTTAATACAGCAAAGGCACAGAAAAACATTGCAACTAGCAATTTGTTTAGTTACGGATGTTAATTTCCATGTAAACAAAGGCAGTTATGGGTATAAAACATTTCAATTCCAAGAATTAAGATAATACAAACAAGGTAAGGTAAAACAATAGAATATGCAAAGTGTATTGACAAGGATGTTAATCTTTACGTAAAAAAGTGCAATTATCTATAGGAAACCCTTTATTCCAACGAATTAAGTTAATGCAACAAAGGTAAAGTGAAACATGACAACAACAAAAGTGTGTAGGATGTTAATTTCTATGTAAACAACTGTGATTATGGGTATAATAATTTTCAATTCCCGGAAATAAGCTAATGCACAAAAAGCAAAGTATACATTACAACTATAAAAGTGTGCTGTTAAGGATGTTAATTTTCATGTAACCAACTACAGTTATGGGTATAAAGCTATGAATGAAGGCAAAGTAAAACATTACAACAAGGAAAGTGTGTAGTTAAGGATGTGAATTTGCATGGAAAGGAGTGCAGCTATGGGTATAAAACTCTTGAATTCCACGAACTAAGTTAATGCACAAAAGCCAAAGTATACATTACAACAAGCAAAGTGTGTAGTTAAGAATGTTAATTTCCATGTAAACAATTACTGTTTTGGGCATAAAACACTTAATTTCAACGAATTAAGTTAATGCAAAAAATCAAAGTAAAATATTACAACTAGGAAATTGTTTAGTTAAAGATGTTAATTTCAATGGAAACAAGTACATCTATGGGTATAAAGCAATTCAATTCAACAAATTAAATCAATGCAACAAAGGTAAAGTAAAACATTACAACTAGCAATTTGTTTAGTTACGGATGTTAATTCCATGCAAACAAATGCAATTATGGGTATAAAACTCTTTAATTCCACGAACTAAGTTAATGCACAAAAGGCAAAGTATGCATTACAAGTAGCAAAATGTGTTGTTAAGGATGTTAATTTCCATGTCACAAACTGCTGTTATAGGTATGAAACTCTATATTTCATCGAATTAAGTTAATACAGCAAAGACAAAGTAAAGCATCACAACTTGCAAAATGTGTAGTTAAGGATGTTAATTTTCATGTAAACAACTGCAGTTATGGGTATAATACTCTCCAATTCCACGAATTAGGTTAATAAAACAACAGCAATGTAAAACTTTACAACTACGAACGTGTTTAGTTAAAGATATTAATTTTAAATTAACAAGTACAGTTATGGGTATAAAGCTATTCAATTCCACAAATTGAATTAATACAACAAAGACAAGGGAAAACATTACACATAGGAAAGTGTGTAGTCAAGAATGTTGATTTTCTTGGAAGCAAGTGATGTTAAGGATATAAAACACTTCAATTCAACTAAAAAAGTTAATTCACAAATAGCAAAGTATATATTACAACTAGTAAAGTGTGTTGTTAAGGATATTAATCTCCATGTAACCTACTGCAGTTATATGTAAAAAACTGTTTATTTCAACGAATTAAGCTAATACAGCAAAGGCACAGTAAAACATTACAACTATCACTTTGTTTATTTACGGATGTAAATTTCCATGTAAACAAATGCAGTTATGGGTATAAATCTCTTCAATTCCACAAATTAATAAAATACAACCAAGGTAAGATAAAACATTAGAACATGCAAAGTGTGTTGATAAGGATGTTAATTTTCACGTAAACAAGAGCAATTATCTGTATCAAACAGTTTATTCCAACGAATTAAGTTAATGCAACAAAGGTAATGTGAAACATTAAAACAAGCAAAGTGTGTAGTTAAGGATGTTAATTTTCATGTAAACAACTGCAGTTATGGGTATAATACTCTTCAACTCCATAAATTGAGTTAATACAACCAAAGGAGAAGTTTGTAGTTAAGGATGTTCATTTCCATGGAAACAAGTGTAGTTATGGGTGTAAAACTCTTGAATTCCACGAACTATGTTAATGCTCAAAAGGCAAATTATACATCTTTATTTCAATGTATTACGTTAATACAGCACAGGCAAAGTAAAACATTACAACTAGCATTTTGTTAAGTTACGGATGATAATTTGCATGAAAACAAATGCAGTTATTGGCAGTTATGGGTATAAAACTCTTCAATTCTAGGAAGTAAGTTAATGCACCAATGTTATAGAGAAAAATTACAACTAGCAAAGTCTGTAGTTAAGGATGTTAATTTCCATGTAAACAATTACTGTTATGGGTAAAAAACTCTTCAATTCCACGAATTAAATAAATATTACAAAACCAAAGTGAAAAATTAAAACAAGCAAAGTGTGTAATTAAGGATTTTAATTTCCGTAGAAACAAGTTCAGTAAAGGGTACAAGTTCATTTTTAAAATTCACAAGATCATCTTTCATACAAGTTCACCTTCCAAATCCATGAATTCAAAATCCAAATCCATTGAATTGTCTGTGTTCTATTAATTTATTTCGTTAATTTGAAAAGTTTTGTACCCATAACTGCACTTGTTTCCAATGAAATTAATATCCTTAACTACAAACTTTCCTTGTTGTAATGTTTTACTTTGCCTTTATTGCATTAATTTAATTCGCTTACTTGAAGTGTTTTATGCCCAAAACAATAATAGTTTATGTAGAAATAAACATCCTTGTCTATATACTTTGCATGCTCTAATCTTTTACATTGAATTTGTTGTCTTATATTATTTAGTGCAACTGAAGTGTTTAAAACCCATAACTGCATTTGTGTACTTGCAAATTAACATACTTAGCTACACACTTTGCTTGTTTTAATGTTTTATTTTACCTTTTTTGCATTAACTTAATTCGTGGAATTGAAGAGTTTTATACCCATAACTACACTTGTTTCCATGGAAATTAATATCCTTAACTACACACATCCCTAGTTGTACTGTTTTACTTTACCTTTGTTGCATTAACTTAATTCGTGGAATTGAAGAGTTTTATGCCCATAACTACACTTGTTTCCATGGAAATTAATATCCTTAACTACACACATCCCTAGTTGTAATGTTTCATTTTACCTTTGTTGCATTAACTTGATTCGTGGAATGGAAGAGTTTTATACCCATAACTACACTTGTTTCCATGGAAATTAATATCCTTAACTACACACATCCCTAGTTGTAATGTTTTACTTTGCCTTTGTTGTATTATTTCAATTTGTGGAATTAAATAGCTTTATACCCATAACTGTACTTGTTTTTATTGAAATTAACATCTTTAAGAAACACATTCCAAGTTGTAATGTTTTAATTTGCTTTTGTTGCATCAACTTTATTCGTTGAAATTCAGTGTTTTATATCTATAACTGCAGTTGGTTATATGGAAATTAACATCCTTAACAACGCACTGTGCTAGTTGTAATGTATACATTGCCTTTGGTGCATTAACTTAATTCGTTGAAATAAAGAGTTTTATACCTATAACTACAGTTAGTTACATGGAAATTAACATCCTTAACAACACACTTTGCTAGTTATAATGTATACTTTGCTTTTGGTGCATTAACTTAGTTCATGGAATTGTGGAGCTTTATACCAATACTGCACTTGCTTCCATCGAAATTAACATCCTTAAATAGGAACTTTCCAAGTTGTAATGTTTTACTTTGCCTTTGTTGTATTAATTTGATTTGGGAATTGAATAGCTTTATACCCATATCTGTACTTGTTTCCATTAAAAATAACATCTTTAATTGAAAACTTTCTTAGTTGTAATATTTTACTTGTTTACATAGAAATTATCATTCGTAACTAAACAAATTGCTAGTTGTAATGTTTTACTTTTCCTTTGCCGTGTTAAGTTAATTCGTTGAAATAAAGAGTTTTTTCCTATAACTGCAGTTTGTTACAGGGAAATTAACATTCTTAACTACACATTTTGCTAGTTGTAAGGTATACTTTGCTTTTGGTGCATTAACTTATTTCATGGAATTGAATAGCTTTATACCCATAACTGTACTTGTTTTTATCGAGATTAACATCTTTAACTAAACACGTTCCTAGTTTTAAAGTTTTACTTTGCTTTTGTTTTATTAACATAATTCGTTGAATTGAAGAGTATTATACCCATAACTGCAGTTGTTTAGATGGAAATTATTATCTTAACTACACAATTTGCTATTTGAAATGCTTCACTTTACCTTTGTTGCATTAACTTTATTCGTTGAAATTAAGTGTTTTATTCCAAAAACAGTAATTGTTTACATGGAAATTAACATTATGATCAATACACTTTTGCATGTTTTAATGTTTTACTTTACCTTTGTTGTATTATAGTAATTCGTAGAATTGAATAGCTTTATACTCATAACTGCACTTGTTTTACTTAAAAATTAACATCCTTAACTACACAAATTGCTAGTTGTTATGTTTTACTTTGCCTTTGCTGTATTAACTTAATTCGTACAATTGAATTGTTTGATACCCATAACTACACTTGTTTCCATAGAAATTATCATCCTTAACTACACACTTCCCTACGCGTAATGTTTTACTTTGCCGTTGTTGTATTAATTCCATTTGTGGAATTGAATAGCTTTATACCCATAACTGTACTTGTTTTCATTGAAATTAACATCTTAAAGAAACACTTTCCTAGTTGTAATGTTTTAATTTGCTTTTGTTGCATCAACTTTATTCGCTGAAATTAAGTGTTTTATATCTATAACTGCAGTCCGTTATATGGAAATTAACATCCTTAACAACGCACTGTGCTAGTTATAATGTATACTTTGCTTCTGGTGCATTAACTTAGTTCGTGGATTTGTGCAGTTTTATACCAATACTGGACTTGTTTCCATCGAAATTAACATCCTTAAATACACACTTTCCTAGTTGTAATGTTTTACCTTGCCTTTGTTGTATTAATTTGATTTGTGGAATTGAATAGCTTTATACCCATAACTGTACTTGTTTTCATTTAAATTAACATCTTTAACTAAACACGTTCCTAGTTGTAACTTTGCTTTTGTTGCGTTAACTTAATTCGTGGAATTGAAGAGCTTTCTACCCATAACTGCATTTGTTAACTTGGAAATTATCATCCGTAACTAAACAAATTGCTAGTTATAATGTTTTACTTTTCCTTTGCCGTATTAAGTTATTTCGTTGAAATAAAGAGTTTTTTTCCTATAACTGCAGTTTGTTACAGAGAAATTAACATTCTTAACTACACATTTTGCTATTATGTTCAATACACATATATAGCTTTATACTCATAACTGCACTTGTTTACTTGAAAATTAACATCCTTAACTACACAAATTGCTAGTTGTTATGTTTTACATTGTTTTTGCTGTATTAACTTAATTCGTTGAAATAAAGAGTTTCATACCTATGACTGCAGTTGGTTCCATAGAAATTCACATCCTTAGCAACACAATCTGCTAGTTTTAATGTAATTTTTGCCTTTGGTGCATTAACTTATTTTGTGGAATTGAATAGCTTTATACCCATAACTGTACTTGTTTTTATTGAATTTAACATCTTTAACTAAACACGTTCCTAGTTGTAAAGTTTTACTTTTTTTTTTTTTTGATAGCGTAGAATGAAAGCAAATGTTAAGATGAAACTCAATTACTATATCAAGGGAATTATAAGCTAAAGTAACTAAATAAAGAGGGAGTAATACCTACCACTTATAAGCTGTGCCGACTGTGGTTCTGCAGGGTATGCTAGGAAAGGTTGTAAGATCGATCGGTCTCTGTGTGTGTATCATGCAGGCACAAATGGATAGGGAACTGTTGGCATGGAGGTGGCTTCCGAACGGCATGTTGCATCAGGAATTATCGGTTCTTTTGTATAGTTCGCGGTAGGACTCGGTCCGATAAGGTAATTCATAAATGTCTCTATGGTTAAAGACTGACTATACGCAACTCTTCAGCTATAAACCCACAAGGATATTTCGAGCCTTTAATCATAGTATATCCATTATGGTTTGTGGGCGGCCCATGCAGTCCTGCGTCCAGGACCACAGTTGCTAAGTTCAGTTCAATGTAACCACGAGTATTCCATTTCTTCAATGTTCATCAATGAAATAAGTTGCAATCCAGTATGGCAAGTTGTTTGTTCTCCATGATAAAAGCGATAATAGTTCTGTATACGAGTTCTTTTGCATAGTTGGGTTTCTTGTTGGCCTAGTTTCTTATGTTGCCAATGCTCGCGTTTGTGTATGTTGTTGCTGTTATGGTTGTTGTACTCTAGTTCTTGGAAGTTGTTTGTTTGATTGCAGTGGTTGTTGTTGCAATTTCTATAGCGGTGATAATCTTGTTTTGACCAATTTATCTTTCAGGTTAGGCCTTCTTTGCAGCGACTAAATCGGTGTACTGTTATTCCAAACCTGCTGAAGGGTTGGGTTATTTCTTACGAGGTGCCAGTGGCTCCTGAGAATAGATCCGATTTCTGTTATTTCAGGGTCATAGGGGACTATGAATGGAATAACTTTGTTTAGATTATTCGTTATATTGTCAGTGTTAGGGTTAGGCACATGTTCATTTGTGTGATCTGGAAATAGTAAATCATTCTGATTTATATTCAAAATTCTTGCAAATGTTTTCTCAATGAATGTTAGGTCATAACCTCTCCTTACAAGATTTTCTTTCAAGATATTGAGGTGTTTTTCAAGCTCTTTATCATTAGTGATAAGTCTTGTTTTTGAAGAGTAAGTCTTTATGTTTTTGTTTTTGATAAGTCGTGGGATTGAAGAGTTTTATATCCATAACTGCACTTGTTTATATAGAAATTAACATCCTTAACTACACACTTTCCTTGTTGTAAAGTTTAACTTTGCTTTTGTTGTATTTATTTAATTTGTTGAATTGAATAGCTTTATACCCATAACTGTACTTGTTTCCATTTAAATTAGCATCTTTAACTAAACACGTTCCTAGTTGTAATGTTATACTTTGCTTTTGTTTTGTAACTTAATTCGTGGAATTGAAGAGCTTTATACCAATAACTGCATTTGATTACATGGAAATTATTATCCGTAACTAAACAAATAGCTAGTTGTAATGTTTCTCTTTTCCTTTGCCGTATTAACTTAATTCGTTGAAGTAAAGAGCTTTTTACCTATAACTGCAGCATGTTACATGAAAATTAACATTCATAACAACACATTTTGCTAGTTGTAAGGTATTGGTATAGAACTATTCAATTCCACGACGTAAGTTAGAGCGACAAAGGTAAAGTGAAACAATACAACAAGCAAAGTGTGTAGTTAAGGATATTAATTTCCATGGAAAGAAGTGCAGTTATGGGTATAATACTCTTCAATTCTACGAATTAAAATGATATAACAAAAGCAAAGTTAAACATTTCAACCAGCAAAGTGTGTTGTTAAAATTGTTAATTTCCATGTAGCCAACTGCAGTTATGGGTATAAATCTCTTCATTTTTCAATGAATTATGTTAATACAGAAAAGGCAAAGTAAAACATTACAACTAGGAAAGTGTGTAGTTAAGGATGTTGATTTTCATAGAAACAAGTTTAGTTATTGGCATCAGACTCTTCAATTCCTCGAATTAAGTTTATACAACAAAGGCAAAGTAAAACATTACAACTAGGAAAGTGTTAAGGGTGTTAATTGCCATGTAAGCAATTACTGTTTTGGTCATAAAGCACCTAATTTCAATGAATTAGGTTAATGCAACAAACGTAAAGTGAAACATTACAACTAGGAAAGCGTGCATTTCAAGAATGTTAATTTCTATGTATACAACTGCCGTTATGGGTATAGAAATATTCAATATAACAAATTAAATTAATACAACAAAGCCAAAGTAAAACATTCCAACTAGGAATGTGTGTAATTAAGAATGTTAATTTCCATGAATTATGTTAATGCAACAAAGGTAAAGTGAAGCATTACAACAACCAATGTGTGTAGTTAATGATGTTAATTTCCATGTAAACAACTGCAATTATGGGTAGAATAATCTTCAATTCCCTGAAATAAGTTAATGCACAAAAGGCAAAGTATACATTACAACTAGGAAAGTGTGTAGTTAAGGATGTGAATTTGCATGTAAACAACTGCAGTTATGGGTATAAAACTCTATATCAGCGAATTAAGTTAATGCAGCAAAGGCAAAGTAAAACATTACAACTAGCAACTTGCTTAGTTACAGATGATAATTTCTAGGTAAACAAGTGCAGTTAAAGCTATTCAATTCTACGAATAAGCCATGGAGCAAAACAATCGAGAAAAAGCGAATGAAATGGTTTGGTCACCTGATGAGGTTAGACGAGAACACGCCCACACAAAAAGCGTTAAGAGTAGCATTGATGCAGTCCAAAAGACCGCAAGGGAGGCCCAAGCTTACATGGATTGAAATGATGAGGAAGCAACTACAAGCAATAAATTTGACATGGGAAAAAGCAAGTCACGTGGGAAAGGATCGAGGAAAATGGTAGGATATTTTGAAACGATAGTGGCAGGGGTGATGGCATTGTGGGGTCTGCTGCAGGGTTTTTTTTTTCTGGTTTTTAGCGTTGTTGTCCAAAAGAGTTTTTCTCACTATTTTTGCCTTTTTTTACACTTTTTTTTCTTTTTTTGCTCAGTCTCGCTTGACTTTTCAAGTTTTCTTTTAAAATGCATGGTTTGAGCTCCTGGGAACTCTGGTGGTGGATTCTCATTGTTGCATCACCCTTGCTACCCTACGAGATGTAAATCGGTAAAAACGTTGTGTTGCGTTCCCACGTTATATCGTTTATCTATAATTCTAGGAATTAATATAATACAACAAAGGCAGAGTAACACATTACAACTAGCAATTTGTTTAGTTACGGATGTTAATTTCCAAGTAAACAAGTGCAGTTATGGATATCAAACTCTTTATTCCAACGAATTAAGTTAATGCAACAAAGGTAAAGTGAAACATTACAACAAGCAAAGTGTGTACTTAAGGATGTTAATTTCCATGTAAACAACTGCAATTACGAGTATAACAATCTTAAATTCCATGTATTAAGTTAATCAACAAAAAGCAAAGTATGCATTGCAACTAGAAAAGTTTGCTGTTAAGTATGTTGATTTTATGTAACCAACTACAGTTATTGGTATAAAGCTATTCAATTCAACAAATTAAATTAATACAAAAAAGGCAAAGTAAAACATTACAGCTAGGAACGTGGGTAGTTAAGGATGTTAATTGCTATGGAAAAAAGTGTAGTTATGGGTATAAAACTCTCCAATTCCACGAATTAGGTTAATGCAACAAAGGTAATTAAAGTAAAACATTACAACAAGCATAGTGTGTAGTTAAGGATGTTGATTTCCATTGTAAAAAATTACTATTTTTGGCATAAAACGAATTAGGTTTATACAACAAAGGCAAAGTAAAACATTACAACTAGTAAAGTGTCTTGTGAAGGATGTTAATTTTCATGACAACAAACAACTGCATTTATGGGTATAATACTCTTCAATTCTACGAATTAAGTTAATACAACAAAAGAAAAGCAAAACATTTCAACAAGCAAAGTGTGTACTTACGGATGTTAATTTCCATGGAAACAAGTGTAGTTATGGGTATAAAACTCTTCAATTCCACGAATTAAGTTAATGCAACAAAGGTAAAGTAAAACATTACAACAATCAAAGTGTGTAGTTAAGGATTTTAATTTCAATGGAAACAAGTACAGTCATAAGTACAGTGATTTTAATTTCAATGCAAGAAAGTACCGTTACGGGTATAAACTATTTAATTCAACAAATTAAATTAATACAAGAAAAACAAAGTAAAGCATTTCAACAAGCAAATTGTGTAGTTAAAGATGTTAATTTCCATCTAAACAATAACTTTTTTGGGTATAAAACACTTAACTTCAAAGAATTAAATTAATGCAACAAAAGTAAAGTGAAACATAACAACAAGCAAAGCGTATTGACAAAGATGTTAATTTTCATGTAACTACCTACAGTTATTGGTATGGAACTCTTTATTTCAACGAATTAAACTAATACAGCAAAGGCACAGTAAAACAGTAAAACCAGCAATTTGTTTAGTTACGGATATTAATTGCCCTGTAAACAAATGCAGTTATGGGTATGAAACTCTACAACTCCACGAATTAATATAATAGAACCAAGGCAAGGTAAAACATTAGAACATGCAAAGTGTATTGACAACTATGTTCATTTTTACGTTAACAACTGCAGTTATGGGTATAATACTCTTCAATTCTACGAATTAAGTTAATACAACAAAAGAAAAGTAAAACATTTCAACAAGCAAAGTGTGTAGTTACGGATGTTAATTTCCATGAAAAAACAAGTTTAGTTGTGGATATAAAACTCTTCAATTCCACGAAATAAGTTAATGAACCAAAGGCAAAGTATACATAACAACTAGTAAAGTGTCTTTTTAAGGATTTTAACTTGCATGTAACTAACTGCAGTTATAAGTGTGAAACTCTTGAACGAATTAAGGTAATACAGCAAAGGCACAATAAGACATTACAACCAGCAATTTGTCTAGTTACGCATTTATTCTATGTAAATAAATGCACTTATTGGTATAAAACCCTTCAATTCCACGAATTAATATAATAAAACCAAGGTAAGGTAAAATATTAGAACATCCAAAATTTAAGTTAACAATAGTTGTCAATTAAGGATTTTAACTTGCATGTAACTAACTGCAGTTATAAGTGTGAAACTCTTGAACGAATTAAGGTAATACAGCAAAGGCACAATAAGACATTACAACCAGCAATTTGTCTAGTTACGCATTTATTCTATGTAAATAAATGCACTTATTGGTATAAAACCCTTCAATTCCACGAATTAATATCATTACAACAAGCAAAGTGTGTAGTTAAGGATGTTAATCTCCAGGTAAAAAACTACTATTTTTGATATAAAACACATAAATTCACAACTGCAACTATTGCTACAATACTCTTCAATTCCACGAATTAAGTTAATACAACAAAAGCAAAGTAAAACATTACAACTAGGAAAGTATGTAGTTAAGGATGTTAATTTCCATGGAAACAAGTGTAGTTATAGGTATGAAACTCTTTATTTCAACGAATTAAGCTAATACAGCAAAGGCACAGTAAAACATTACAACAAGCAAAGTGTGTAGTTAAGGATGTTAATTTCCATACAAGGAAGAGCAATTATGGGTATAATACTCTTTAATTCTACGAATTAAGTTAATACAACAAAAGAAAAGTAAAACATTTCAAGAAGCAAAGTGTGTAGTTAAGGATTTAAATTTCAATGGAAACAAGTACAGTAATGGCTACAAACTATTTAATTCAACAAAATAAATTAATAAAACAAAAACAAAGTAAAACATTACAACTAGGAAATTGTGTAGTTCAGAATGTTAAGATCCATGGAAACAAGGGCAGTTTTGGGTATGAAACTCTTTATTTCAACGAATTAAGCTAATACAGCAAAAGCACAGTAAAACATTACAACTAGCAATTTGATTAGTTACGGACGTTAATTTCCATGTAAACAACTGCAATTATGCTTATAATACTCTTCAATTCCACGAATTAGGTTAACAACACAAAAAATGCAAAACATTACAACTGGGAAAGTGTGTAGTTAAGGATGTTAAAATCCATGGAAACAATTGTAGTTATGGGTATAAAACTTCAATTGTTCGAAATAAGTAAATGCACGAAAGGCAATGTATCATTTACAACTTTTAAAGAGTCTTGTTAAGGGTGTTAATTTCCATGTAACCAACTGCAGTTATAGGTATGAAACTCTTTTATTCAAGGAATTAAGCTAATACAGCAAAGGCACATTAAAACATTGCAAGTAGCAATTTGTTTAGTAACGGATGTTAGTTTCCATGTAAACAAAGGAAGTTATGGGTATAAAACATTTCAATTCCAAGAATTAAGATAATACAACCAAGGTAAGGTAAAACATTAGAACATGCAAAGTGTATTGACAAGGATGTTAATCTTTACGTAAAAAAGTGCAATTATCTGTAGCAAACCCTTTATTCCAACGAATTAAGTTAATGCAACAAAGGTAAAGTGAGACATGACAACAACCAAAGTGTGTAGTTAAGGATGTTAATTTCCATGTAAACAACTGTAATTATGGGTATAATAATCTTCAATTCTCTGAAATAAGCTAATGCACAAAAGTGAAAGTATAGATTACAACTAGCAAAGTGTGCATGTTAAATTCCATGTAACGAACTACAGATATTGGTATAAAGCTATTCAATTCAACAAATTAAATTAAGACAACAAAGGCAAAGTAAAACATTACAACTAGGAAAGTGTGTAGTTTATGATGTTAATTTCCATGTAAACAACTGCAGTTATAGGTATGAAGCTATTCAATTCAAAAAATTAGATTAATACAACAAAGGCAAAGTAAAACATTACAGCTAGCTATTTGTTTAGTTACGGATGTTAATTTCCATAGAAAGAAGTGCAGCTATGGGTAAAAAACTCTTGAATTCCACGAACAAAGTTTATGCACAAAAGGCAAAGTATGCATTACAACAAGCAAAGTGTGTAGTTAAGGATGTTAATTTCCATGTAAACAATTACTGTTTTGGGCATTAAACACTTAAATTCAACGAATTAAGTTAATGCAAAAAATCAAAGTAAAATATTACAAATAGGAAATTGTTTAGTTAAAGATGATAATTTCAATGGAAACAAGTACATATATGGGTATAAAGCAATTCAATTCAACAAATTAAATCAATGCAACAAAGGCAAAGTAAAACATTACAACTAGCAAATTGTGTAGTTAAGGATGTTAATTTCCAAATAGACAAGTGCAGTAATGGGTATAAAGCTATTCAACTCTAAAAATAAGTTTAATACAACAAAGGTAAAGTAAAACATTGGAACATGTAAAGTGTATTGACAAGGTTATTAATGTTCATTTAAAATAGGGGAATTATCTGTATGAAACACTTTATTCCAATGAAATGAATCAATGCAATAACGGAAAAGAAAACATTTCAACAAGCAAAATGTGTAGTTAAGGATGTTACTTTCTACGTAAACAACTACAGTTATGGTTATAATACTCTTCAATTCCACGAATTAAGTTAATACAATAAAAGCAAAGTAAAACATTACAACTAGGAAAATGTATAGTTGAGGATGTTGATTTCAATGGAAACAAGTACAGTTATGGGTTTAAAACTCTTCAATTGTACGAGCTAAGTTAATGCACCAAGGGCAAAGTATAAATTTTAACTAGTAAAGTGTCTTGTTGAGGATATTAACTTCCATTTAACTAACTGCAGTTATAGCTGTGAAACTCTTTATTTCAACGAATTAAGCTAATACAGCAAAGGCACAATAAAACATTACAACCAGCAATTTGTTTAGTTACGGATGTTATTTTCTATGTAAACAAATGCAGTTATGGGTATAAAACTGTTCAATTCCACCAACTGAGTTAATAAAACAAAAACAAAGTAAAGCATAACAACTAGGAAAGTGAGTAGTTAAGGATGTTAAGTTTCATGTAAACAAGTGTAGTTATGGGTATAAAACACTTAATTTAAAGGAATTAAGTTAATGCAACAAAGGCAAAGTAAAACATTGCAACTAGGAAAGTGTCTAGTTAAGGATGCTAATTTCCATGCAAAGAAGTGCAGTTATGGGTATAATACTCTTTAATTCTACGAATTAAGTTAATACAACAAAAGGAAGGTAAAACATTTCAACAAGCAAACTGTGTAGATAAGGATTTTAATATCAATGAAAACAAGTAAAGTTATGGGTATAACTTTTTCAAATCAACAAATTAAATTAATAAAACAAAAGCAAAGTACATTACAATTACAACTAGGAGAGTGTGTAGTTCAGAATGGTAAGATCCATGGAAACAAGGGCAGTTATGGGTATGAAAGTCTTCAGTTCTACGAACTAAGTTAATGCACAAAAGGCAGAGTATATATTACAACTAGCAAAGTGTGTTGTTAAGGATGTTAATTTCTATGTAACCAACTGCAGTTATAGGTATAAAACTCTTTCTTTTCAACGAATTATGTTAATACAGCAAAGGCAAAGTAAAACATTACAACTAGGAAAGTGTCTAGTAAAGGATGTTAATCTCTATGGAAACAAGTGTAGTTATGGGTAAAAAGCTATGCAATTTTACGAATTAATATATTACAACAAAGGTAAAGTAAAACATTTATACATGCAAAATGTATTGACAAGCATGTTAATTTTTATTTAAACAATTACTGTTTTGGGCATAAAACACTTAATTTCAACGAATTAGGTTAGTGCAAGAAGGGTAAAGTAAAACATTACAACTAGGAACGTGCGTAGTTAGGGATGTTAATTTCGATGGAAGCAAATGTGTAATTATGTGTATAAAATACTTTGATTCAACGAATTAATATAATACAACGAAGGTAAGGTAAAACATTAGAACCTGCAAAGTATATTGACAAGGACGTTAATTTTTACGTAAACAAGTGCAATTATCTGTATCAAACCGTTCATTCCAACGAATTTAGTAAATGGAACAAAGGTAAAGTGAAACATTACAACAAGCAAATTATGTAGTTAAGGATGTTAATTTCCATAGAGTCAACTGCAGTTATGGGTATAAAACTGTTCAATTCAACCAACGAATATATTACAAAGGTAAAGTAAAACATTGGAACATGCAAAGTGTATTGACAAGGATGTTAATTTCCATGTAAACAATTACTGTTTTTGGCATAAAACAATTAATTTAAACGACCTAAGTTCATGCAACAAAGGTAAAGTAAAACATTACAACTAGCAATTTGTTTAGTTACGGATGTTAATTCCATGTAAACAAATGCAATTATGGGTATAAAACTCTTAAATTCCACGAACTAAGTTAATGCACAAAAGGCAAAGTATGCATTACAAGTAGCAAAGTGTGTTGTTAAGGATGTTAGTTTCCATGTCACCAACTGCTGTTATAGGTATGAAACTCTATATTTCAATGAATTAAGTTAATACAGCAAAGGCAAAGTAAAACATAACAACTTGCAAAATGTGTAGTTAAGGATGTTAATTTTCATGTAAACAACTGCAGTTATGGGTATAATACTCCTCAATTCCACGAATTAGGTTAATAAAACAACAGCAATGTAAAACTTTACAACTACAAACGTGTTTAGTTAAAGATATTAATTTCAAAAAAACAAGTACGGTTATGGGTATAAAGCTATTCAATTCCACAAATTGAATTAATACAACAAAGGCAAGGGAAAACATTACACATAGGAAAGTGTGTAGTTAAGGATGTTGATCTTCTTGGAAACAAGTGCTGTTAAGGGTATAAAACACTTCAATTCAACTAAAAAAGTTAATTTACAAATGGCAAAGTATATATTACAACTAGCAAAGTGTGTTGTTAAGGATAATAATCTCCATGTAACCAACTGCAGTTATAGGTATAAAACTGTTTATTTCAACGAATTAAGCTAATACAGCAAAGGCACAGTAAAACATTACAACTATCACTTTGTTTATTTACGGATGTAAATTTCCATGTAAATAAATGCAGTTATGGGTATAAATCTCTTCAATTCCACGAATTAATAAAATACAACCAAGGTCAGATAAAACATTAGAACATGCAAAGTGTGTTGATAAGGATGTTAATTTTCACGTAACAAGAGAAATTATCTGTATCAAACAGTTTATTCCAACGAATTAAGTTAATGCAACAAAGGTAATGTGAAACATTAAAACAAGCAAAGTGTGTAGTTAAGGATGTTAATTGTCATGTAAACAACTGCAGTTATGGGTATAAATCTCTTCATTTTTCAATGAATTATGTTAATACAGAAAAGGCAAAGTAAAACATTACAACTAGGAAAGTGTGTAGTTAAGGATGTTGATTTTCATAGAAACAAGTTTAGTTATTGGCATCAGACTCTTCAATTCCTCGAATTAAGTTTATACAACAAAGGCAAAGTAAAACATTACAACTAGGAAAGTGTTAAGGGTGTTAATTGCCATGTAAGCAATTACTGTTTTGGTCATAAAGCACCTAATTTCAATGAATTAGGTTAATGCAACAAACGTAAAGTGAAACATTACAACTAGGAAAGCGTGCATTTAAAGAATGTTAATTTCTATGTATACAACTGCCGTTATGGGTATAGAAATATTCAATTTAACAAATTAAATTAATACAACAAAGCCAAAGTAAAACATTCCAACTAGGAATGTGTGTAATTAAGAATGTTAATTTCCATGCAAAGTGTATGGACAAGAACGTTAATTTTCATGTAAACAATTATTGTTTTGGGCACAAAACACTTAATTTCAACGAATTAAGTTAATGCAACAAAGATAAAGTGAAACATTAAAACTAGGAAAGTTTGTAGTTAAGGATGTTAATTTCGATGGAAACAAGTGTAGTTATGTGTACAAAACTCTTTAATTCAACGAATTAAGTTAATGCAACAAAGGTCAAGTGAAATATTACAACAAGCAAAGTGTATTGTTAAGGATGTTAATTTCCAAGTAACCAACTGCAGTTTTAGGTATAAAACTCTTTATTTCAACGAATTAAGTTAATACAGCAAAGGCACAGTAAAACATTGCAACTAGCAATTTGTTTAGTTACGGATGTTAATTTCCATGTAAAAAAGGCAGTTATGGGTATAAAATTCTTTAATTCCAAAAATTAATATAATACAACCAAGGTAAGGTAAAATATTAAAACATGCAAAAAGTATTGACAAGGATGTTAATTTTTACTTAAACCAGTGCAATTATCTGTATAAAACTCTTCAATTCAATGAATTATGTTAATGCAACAAAGATAAAAAGAAACACTACAACAACCAATGTGTGTAGTTAATGATGTTAATTTCCATGTAAACAACTGCAATTATGGGTATAATAATCTTCAATTCCCTGAAATAAGTTAATGCACAAAAGGCAAAGTATACATAACAACTAGCAATGTGTGCTGTTAAGGATGTTAATTTTCATGCAACCAACTACAGTTATGGGAATAAAGCTATTATATTCAACAAATTAAATTAATACAATGAAGGCAAAGCAAAACATTACAACTAGGAAAGTGTGTAGTTAAGGATGTGAATTTGCATGTAAACAACTGCAGTTATGGGTATAAAACTCTTTATTAGCGAATTAAGTTAATACAGCAAAGGCAAAGTAAAACATTACAACTAGCAACTTGCTTAGTTACAGATGTTAATTTCTAGGTAAACAAGTGCAGTTAAAGCTATTCAATTCTACGAATAAGCCATGGAGCAAAACAATCGAGAAAAAGCGAATGAAATGGTTTGGTCACCTGATGAGGTTAGACAAGAACACGCCCACACAAAAAGCGTTAAGAGTAGCATTGATGGAGTCCAAAAGACCGCAAGGGAGGCCCAAGCTTACATGGATTGAAATGATGAGGAAGCAACTACAAGCAATAAATTTGACATGGGAAAAAGCAAGTCACGTGGGAAAGGATCGAGGAAAATGAAAGGATATTTTGAAACGATTGTGGCAGGGGTGATGGCATAGTGGGGTCTGCTGCAGGGTTTTTTTTTCTGGTTTTTAGCGTTGTTTGTTGTCCAAAAGAGTTTTTCTCACTATTTTTGCCTTTTTTTTACACTTTTTTTTTCTTTTTTTGCTCAAATCTCGCTTGACTTTTCAAGTTTTCTTTTAAAATGCATGGTTTGAGCTCCTGGGAACTCTGGTGGTGGATTCTCATTGTTGCATCACCCTTGCTACCCTACGAGATGTAAATCTGTAAAAACGTTGTGTTGCGTTCCCACGTTATATCGTTTATGTATAATTCTACGAATTAATATAATACAACAAAGGCAAAGTAAAACATTACAACTAGCATTTTGTTTAGTTACGGATGTTAATTTACAAGTAAACAAGTGCAGTTATGGATATCAAACTCTTTATTCTAACGAATTAAGTTAATGCAACAAAGGTAAAGTGAAACATTACAACAAGCAAAGTGTGTACTTAAGGATGTCAATTTCCATGTAAACAACTGCAATTACAGGTATAACAATCTTAAATTCCATGTATTAAGTTAATCAACAAAAGGCAAAGTATGCATTGCAACTAGAAAAGTTTGCTGTTAAGTATGTTGATTTTTATGTAACCAACTACAGTTATGGGTATAAAGCTATTCAATTCAACAATTTAAATTAATACAAAAAAGGCAAAGTAAAACATTACAGCTAGGAAAGTGGGTAGTTAAGGATGTTAATTTCTATGGAAAAAGTGTAGTTATGGGTATAAAACTCTCCAATTGCACGAATTAGGTTAATGCAACAAAGGTAAGTAAAGTGAAACATTACAACAAGCATAGTGTGTAGTTAAGGATGTTGATTTCCATGTAAAAAATTACTATTTTTGGCATAAAACACTTAAATTCAACGAATTAGGTTAATACAACAAAGGCAAAGTAAAACATTACAACTAGTAAAGTGTCTTGTGAAGGATGTTAATTTTCATGACAACAATTAACTGCAGTTATGGGTATAATACTCTTCAATTCTACGAATTACTTTGATAAATAAAAAGCAACGTAAAACATTTCAACAAGCAAATTGTGTAGTTAAAGATCTTAATTTCCATCTAAACAATAACTTTTTTGGGTATAAAACACTTAACTTCAACGAATTAGATTAATGCAAGAAAGCAAAGTAAAACAATACAACTAAGAAATTGTTTAGTTAAAGATGTTAATGTCAATGGAAACAAGTGTAGTTATGGGTATAAAACTCTGCAATTCCACGAATTAGGTTAATGCAACAAAAGTAAAGTGAAACATTACAACAAGCAAAGCGTATTGACAAAGATGTTAATTTTCATGTAACTACCTACAGTTATTGGTATGGAACTCTTTATTTCAACGAATTAAACTAATACAGCAAAGGCACGGTAAAACATTACAACCAGCAATTTGTTTAGTTACGGATGTTAATTGCCCTGTAAACAAATGCAGTTATGGGTAAAAAACTCTACAACTCCACGAATTAGTATAATAGAACCAAGGCAAGGTAAAACATTAGAACATGCAAAGTGTATTGACAACTATGTTCATTTTCACGTAAACAACTGCAGTTATGGGTATAATACTCTTCAATTCTACGAATTAAGTTAATACAACAAAAGAAAAGTAAAACATTTCAACAAGCAAAGTGTGTAGTTACGGATGTTAATTTCCATGGAAACAAGTGTAGTTATGGTTATAGAACTCTTCAATTCCACGAAATAAGTTAATGCACCAAAGGCAAAGTATACATTACAACTAGTAAAGTGTCTTTTTAAGAATGTTATTTTGCATGTAACTAACTGCATTTATAAGTGTGAAACTGTTGACCTAATTAAGGTAATACAGCAAAGGCACAATAAAACATTACAACCAGCAATTTGTCTAGTTACGGATGTTAAATTCTATGTAAATAAATGCACTTATTTGTATAAAACCCTTCAATTCCATGAATTAATATAATAGAACCAAGGTAAGGTAAAATATTAGAACATCCAAAGTGTATTGACAACTATGTTAATTTTCACGTAAACAACAGCAGTTATGGGTATAATACTCTTCGATTCCACGATTGACGCTATGGCAGTTTTGGGTATAATACTCTTCAATTCCACGAATGACGTTAATCCAACAAAGGTAAAGTGAAACATTGCAACAAGCAAAGTGTGTAGTTAAGGATGTTAATTTCCATGTAAACAATTACTATTTTTGGCAAAAAACACTTAATTTAAACGAATTAAGTTTATGCAACGAATGCAAAGTAAAACATTGCAACTAGGAAAGTGTGTAGTTTAGGATGCTAATTTCCATGGAAACAAGTGAAGTTATGGGTAAAAAGCTCTTCAATTCCACGACTTAAGTTAATGCATGAAAGGTAAAGTGAAACATTACAACAAGCAAAGTGTCTTGTTAAGGATGTTAATTTCCATGGAAAGAAGTGGAGTTATGGGCATAATATTCTTGAATTCTACGAATTAAGTTAATACAACAAAAACAAACTAAAACATTACAAATAGAAAAGTGTTTAGTTAACTCTCAAATTCAACAAATGAGGTTAATGCAACAAAAGTAGAGTGAAACATTACAACAACAAGAAAAGTTCGTAGTTAAGGACGTTAATTTCCAGGTAAAAATTACTATTTTTGACATAAAGCACTTAAATTCACAACTGCAACTTTTGCTACAATACTCTTCAATTCCACGAATTAAGTTAATACAACAAAAGCAAAGTAAAACATTACAACTAGGAAAGTATGTAGTTAAGGATGTTAATTTCCATGGAAACAAGTGTAGTTATAGGTATGAAACTCTTTATTTCAACGAATTAAGCTAATACAGCAAAGGCACAGTAAAACATTACAACAAGCAAAGTGTGTAGTTAAGGATGTTAATTTCCATGCAAGGAAGTGCAATTATGGGTATAATATTCTTTAATTCTACGAATTAAGTTAATACAACAAAAGAAAAGTAAAACATTTCAAAAAACAAAGTGTGTAGTTAAGGATGTTAAATTCCATGGAAACAATTGTAGTTATGGGTATAAAACTTCAATTGTTCGAAATAAGTAAATGAACGAAAGGCAATGTATCAATTACAACTGGTAAAGAGTCTTGTTAAGTATGTTAATTTCCATTTAACCAACTGCAGTTATAGGTATGAAACTCTTTTATTCAAGGAATTAAGCTAATATAGCAAAGGCACATTAAAACATTGCAAGTAGCAATTTGTTTAGTATCGGATGTTAGTTTCCATGTAAACAAAGGAAGTTATGGGTATAAAACATTTCAATTTCAAGAATTAAGATAGTAGAAACAAGGTAAGGTGAAACATTAGAACATGCAAAGTGTATTGACAAGGATGTTAATCTTTACGTAAAAAAGTGCAATTATCTGTAGCCAACCCTTTATTCTAACGAATTAAGTTAATGCAACAAAGGTAAAGTGAAACATGACAGCAACCAAAGTGTGTAGTTAAGGATGTTAATTTTCATGTAAACAACTGTAATTATGGGTAAAATAATCTTCAATTCCCTGAAATAAGTTAATGCACAAAAGGCAAAGTATACATTACAACTAGCAAAGTGTGCATGTTAAAATTCATGTAACCATGTTAAAATTTATTGGTATAAAGCTATTCAATTCAACAAATTAAATTAATAGAACAAAGACAAAGTAAAACATTACAACAGGAAAGTGTGTAGTTAATGATGTTAATATCCATGGAAACAAGTGTAGTTATGGGTATAGAAACTCTGAATTCGACAAATTAGGTTAATGCAACAAAGAGAAAGTGAAACATTACAACAAGCAAAGTGTGTAGTTAAGGATGTTAATTCCCATGTAAAAAATTATTATTTCTGGCATAAAACACTTCAATTCAACGAATTAGTTTAATGCAACAAAGGCAAAGTAAAACATTACAACTAGGAAAGCGTGTAGTTAAAGATGGTAATTTCCATGGAAACAAGTTAAGTTATCGGTAAAAAAGTCTTCAATTCCACGACTTAAGTTAATGTAAGAAAAACAAACTAAAATATTACAACTAGGAAATTATTTAGTTAAAGATGTTAATTTCCTTCGAAACAAGTGCAGTTATGGGTATAACACTCTTTAATTCCACGAACTAAGTTAAAGCACAAAAGGCAATGTATACATTACAACAAGCAAAGTGTGTTGTTAACGACGTTAATTTCCATGTAGCCAACTGCAGTTATAGGTGTGATACTCTTTATTTCAACGAATTAAGCTAATACAGCAATGGCAAAATAAAACATTACAAGCACCAATTTGTTTCGTTACGGATGTTAATTTCTTGTAAACAAATGCAGTTATGGGTATAAAACTCTTCAATTCAACGAATTAATATAATAGAACCAAGGTAAGGTAAAATATGAGAACATTCAAAGTGTATTGACAAGGGTCTTAATTTTTACGTAAACAAGTGCAATTATCTGTATCAAACCCTTTATTCCAACGAATTAAGTTGATGCAACAAAGGTAAAGTGCAACAATGCAACAAGCAAAGTATGTAGTTAAGGATTTTAATTTCCATGCAAACAACTGCAATTATTTGTATAATAATCTTCAATTCCATGAAATAAGTTAACCCACAAAAAGCAAAGTATACATTAAAACTAGCAAAGTGTGCTGTTAAGTATGTTAAATTCCATGTAACAAACTAGAATTATGGGTAGAAAGCTATTCAATAGAACAAATTAAATTAATACAACAAAGACAAGGTAAAACATCACAACTAGGAAAGTGTGTAGTTAATGATGTTGATTTCAATGCAATCAAGTGTAGTTTTGGGTATAAAACTCTCCAATTCCACAAATTAGGTTAATGCAACAAAGGTAAAGTGAAACATTACAACAGCAATGTGTGTAGTAAAGGATGTTAATTTCCATGGAAACAAGTACAGTGATGGGTAAAAAAACTTTCAGCTCCTTGAATTAAGGTAATGCAACAAAGGTAAAGTGAAACTTTACATCTAGGAAAGTGTGTAGTTAAGGATGCTAATTTCCATGTAAACAGCGGCAATTATGGGTATAATAATCTTCAATTCCACGAATTAAGTTAATGCATAAAAAACAAAATATACATTACAACTTGCAAAGTGTGCTGTTAAGTATATTAATTTCTATGTAACCAACTACAGATATTGGTATAAAGCTATTCAATTCAACGAATTAAATTAAGACAACAAAGGCAAAGTAAAACATTACAACTAGGAAAGTGTGTAGTTGATAATGTTAATTTCCATGTAAACAACTGCAGTTATGGGTATGAAGCTATTCAATTCAAAAAATTAAATTAATACAACAAAAGCAAAGTAAAGCAGTACAGCTAGCAATTTGTTTAGTTACGGATGTTAATTTCCATAGAAAGAAGTGCAGCTATGGGTATAAAACTCTTGAGTTCCACGAACTAAGTTAATGCACAAAAGGCAATGTATGCATTACAACAAGCAAAGTGTGTAGTTAAGGATGTTAATTTCCATGTAAACAATTACTGTTTTGGGCATAAAACACTTAGTTTCAACGAATTAAATCAATGCAACAAAGGCAAAGTAAAACATTACAACTAGGAAAGAGTGTAGTTAAGGATGTTAATTTCCAAGTAGACAAGTGCAGTAATTGGTATAAAGCTATTCAATTCTAAGAATTAGTTTAATACAACAAAGCTAAAGTAAAACATTGGAACATGTAAAGTGTATTGACAAAGTTGTTAATGTTCATTTAAACAAGTGCAATTATCTGTATTAAACACTTTACTCCAATGAAATAAATTAATGCAATAACGGAAAAAAAAACATTTCAACAAGCAGAGTGTGTAGTTAAGGATGTTAATTTCTATGCAAAAAATTATTATTTTTGGCATAAAACACTTCAATTCAACGAATTAGGTTAATGCAACAAAGGCAAAGTAAAACATTACAACTAGGAAAGCGTGTAGTTAAAGATGGTAATTTCCATGGAAACAAGTGTAGTTATGGGTAAAAAACTCTTCAATTCCAGCAATTAAGTTAATGTAAGAAAAACAAACTAAAATATTACAACTAGGAAATTATTTAGTTAAAGATGTTTATTTCCTTCGAAACAAGTGCAGTTAAGGGTATAGCACTCTTTAATTCCACGAACTAAGTTAAAGCACAAAAGGCAATGTATACATTACAACAAGCAAAGTGTGTTGTTAAGGACGTTAATTTCCATGTAGCCAACTGCAGTTATAGGTGTGATACTCTTTATTTCAACGAATTAAGCTAATACAGCAATGGCAAAATAAAACATTACAAGCACCAATTTGTTTCGTTACGGATGTTAATTTCTTGTAAACAAATGCAGTTATGGGTATAAAACTCTTCAATTCAGCGAATTAATATAATAGAACCAAGGTAAGGTAAAATATGAGAACATTCAAAGTGTATTGACAAGGGTCTTAATTTTTACGTAAACAAGTGCAATTATCTGTATCAAACTCTTTATTCTAACGAATTAAGTTCATGCAACAAAGGTAAAGTGCAACAATGCAAGAAGCAAAGTATGTAGTTAAGGATGTTAATTTCCATGTAAACAACTGCAGTTATGGTTATAATACTCTTGAATTCCACGAATTAAGTTAATACAATACAAGCAAAGTAAAACATTACAACTAGGAAAATGTGTAGTTGAGGATGTTGATTTCAATGGAAACAAGTGCAGTTATGGGTATAATACTCTTCAATTCTACCAATTAATTTAATACAATAAAAGCAAAGTAAAACATTACAACTAGGAAAATGTGTAGTTGAAGATTTTAATTTCAATGGAAACAAGTACAGATATGGGTATAAAACTCTTCAATTGTACGAGCTAAGTTAATGCACCAAGGGAAAAGTATACATTACAACTAGTAAAGTGTCTTGCTAAGGATGTTAACTTCCATTTAACTAACTGCAGTTATAGGTATTTTATTTCAACGAATTTAGCTAATACAGCAAAGGCACAATAAAACATTACAACCACCAATTTGTTTAGTTACGGATGTTATTTTCTATGTAAACAAATGCAGTTATGGGTATAAAACTGTTCAATTCCACCAACTGAGTTAATAAAACAAAAACAAAGTAAAACATAACAACTAGGAAAGTGAGTAGTTAAGGACGTGAAGTTTCATGTAAACAAGTGTAGTATTGGGTATAAAACACTTTATTTAAAGGAATTAAGTTAATGCAACAAAGGAAAGTGTCTAGTTAAGGATGCTAATTTCCATGCAAAGAAGTGCAGTTAAGGGCATAATACTATTTAATTCTACGAATTAAGTTAATACAACAAAAGAAAAGTAAAACATTTCAACAAGCAAAGTGTGTAGTTAAGGATTTTAATTTCAGTGGAAACAAGTACAGTAATGGGTACAAACTATTTAATTCAACAAATTAAATTAATAAAACAAAAGCAAAGTAAAACATTACAACTAGGAGAGTGTTTAGTTCAGAATGGTAAGATCCATTGAAACAAGGGCAGTTATGGGTATGAAACTCTTCAGTTGCACGAACTAAGTTAATGCACAAAAGACAGAGTATATATTACAACTAGCAAAGTGTGTTGTTAAGGATGTTAATTTCTATGCAACCAACTGCAGTTATAGGTATAAAACTCTTTCTTTTCAACGAATTATGTTAATACAGCAAAGGCAAATTAAAACATAACAACTAGGAAAGCGTGTAGTTAAAGATGTTAATTTCCATGGAAACAAGTGTAGTTATATGTAAAAACTCTTCAATTCCAGCAATTAAGTTAATGTAAGAAAAACAAACTAAAATATTACAACTAGGAAATTATTTAGTTAAAGATGTTTATTTCCTTCGAAACAAGTGCAGTTAAGGGTATAACACTCTTTAATTCCACGAACTAAGTTAAAGCACAAAAGGCAATGTATACATTACAACAAGCAAAGTGTGTTGTTAAGGACGTTAATTTCCATGTAGCCAACTGCAGTTATAGGTGTGATACTCTTTATTTCAACGAATTAAGCTAATACAGCAATGGCAAAATAAAACATTACAAGCACCAATTTATTTCGTTACGGATGTTAATTTCTTGTAAACAAATGCAGTTATGGGTGTAAAACTCTTCAATTCAGCGAATTAATATAATAGAACCAAGGTAAGGTAAAATATGAGAACATTCAAAGTGTATTGACAAGGGTCTTAATTTTTACGTAAACAAGTGCAATTATCTGTATCAAACCCTTTATTCTAACGAATTAAGTTCATGCAACAAAGGTAAAGTGCAACAATGCAAGAAGCAAAGTATGTAGTTAAGGATGTCAATTTCCATGTAAACAACTGCAGTTATGGTTATAATACTCTTCAATTCCACGAATTAAGTTAATACAATACAAGCAAAGTAAAACATTACAACTAGGAAAATGTGGAGTGGAGGATGTTGATTTCAATGGAAACAAGTGCAGTTATGGGTATAATACTCTTCAATTCTACCAATTAATTTAATACAATAAAAGCAAAGTAAAACATTACAACTAGGAAAATGTGTAGTTGAAGATTTTAATTTCAATGGAAACAAGTACAGATATGGGTATAAAACTCTTCAATTGTACGAGCTAAGTTAATGCACCAAGGGCAAAGTATACATTACAACTAGTAAAGTGTCTTGCTAAGGATGTTAACTTCCATTTAACTAACTGCAGTTATAGGTATTTTATTTCAACGAATTTAGCTAATACAGCAAAGGCACAATAAAACATTACAACCACCAATTTGTTTAGTTACGGATGTTATTTTCTATGTAAACAAATGCAGTTATGGGTATAAAACTGTTCAATTCCACCAACTGAGTTAATAAAACAAAAACAAAGTAAAACATAACAACTAGGAAAATGAGTAGTTAAGGACGTGAAGTTTCATGTAAACAAGTGTAGTATTGGGTATAAAACACTTTATTTAAAGGAATTAAGTTAATGCAACAAAGGAAAGTGTCTAGTTAAGGATGCTAATTTCCATGCAAAGAAGTGCAGTTAAGGGTATAATACTCTTTAATTCTACGAATTAAGTTAATACAACAAAAGAAAAGTAAAACATTTCAACAAGCAAAGTGTGTAGTTAAGGATTTTAATTTCAGTGGAAACAAGTACAGTAATGGGTACAAACTATTTAATTCAACAAATTAAATTAATAAAACAAAAGCAAAGTAAAACATTACAACTAGGAGAGTGTTTAGTTCAGAATGGTAAGATCCATTGAAACAAGGGCAGTTATGGGTATGAAACTCTTCAGTTGCACGAACTAAGTTAATGCACAAAAGACAGAGTATATATTACAACTAGCAAAGTGTGTTGTTAAGGATGTTAATTTCTATGCAACCAACTGCAGTTATAGGTATAAAACTCTTTCTTTTCAACGAATTATGTTAATACAGCAAAGGCAAATTAAAACATAACAACTAGGAAAGCGTGTAGTTAAAGATGTTAATTTCCATGGAAACAAGTGTAGTTATATGTAAAAACTCTTCAATTCCAGCAATTAAGTTAATGTAAGAAAAACAAACTAAAATATTACAACTAGGAAATTATTTAATTAAAGATGTTTATTTCCTTCGAAACAAGTGCAGTTAAGGGTATAACACTCTTTAATTCCACGAACTAAGTTAAAGCACAAAAGGCAATGTATACATTACAACAAGCAAAGTGTGTTGTTAAGGACGTTAATTTCCATGTAGCCAACTGCAGTTATAGGTGTGATACTCTTTATTTCAACGAATTAAGCTAATACAGCAATGGCAAAATAAAACATTACAAGCACCAATTTATTTCGTTACGGATGTTAATTTCTTGTAAACAAATGCAGTTATGGGTGTAAAACTCTTCAATTCAGCGAATTAATATAATAGAACCAAGGTAAGGTAAAATATGAGAACATTCAAAGTGTATTGACAAGCGTCTTAATTTTTACGTAAACAAGTGCAATTATCTGTATCAAACCCTTTATTCTAACGAATTAAGTTCATGCAACAAAGGTAAAGTGCAACAATGCAAGAAGCAAAGTATGTAGTTAAGGATGTCAATTTCCATGTAAACAACTGCAGTTATGGTTATAATACTCTTCAATTCCACGAATTAAGTTAATACAATACAAGCAAAGTAAAACATTACAACTAGGAAAATGTGGAGTGGAGGATGTTGATTTCAATGGAAACAAGTGCAGTTATGGGTATAATACTCTTCAATTCTACCAATTAATTTAATACAATAAAAGCAAAGTAAAACATTACAACTAGGAAAATGTGTAGTTGAAGATTTTAATTTCAATGGAAACAAGTACAGATATGGGTATAAAACTCTTCAATTGTACGAGCTAAGTTAATGCACCAAGGGCAAAGTATACATTACAACTAGTAAAGTGTCTTGCTAAGGATGTTAACTTCCATTTAACTAACTGCAGTTATAGGTATTTTATTTCAACGAATTTAGCTAATACAGCAAAGGCACAATAAAACATTACAACCAGCAATTTGTTTAGTTACGGATGTTATTTTCTATGTAAACAAATGCAGTTATGGGTATAAAACTGTTCAATTCCACCAACTGAGTTAATAAAACAAAAACAAAGTAAAACATAACAACTAGGAAAATGAGTAGTTAAGGACGTGAAGTTTCATGTAAACAAGTGTAGTATTGGGTATAAAACACTTTATTTAAAGGAATTAAGTTAATGCAACAAAGGAAAGTGTCTAGTTAAGGATGCTAATTTCCATGCAAAGAAGTGCAGTTAAGGGTATAATACTCTTTAATTCTACGAATTAAGTTAATACAACAAAAGAAAAGTAAAACATTTCAACAAGCAAAGTGTGTAGTTAAGGATTTTAATTTCAGTGGAAACAATTACAGTAATGGGTACAAACTATTTAATTCAACAAATTAAATTAATAAAACAAAAGCAAAGTAAAACATTACAACTAGGAGAGTGTTTAGTTCAGAATGGTAAGATCCATTGAAACAAGGGCAGTTATGGGTATGAAACTCTTCAGTTGCACGAACTAAGTTAATGCACAAAAGACAGAGTATATATTACAACTAGCAAAGTGTGTTGTTAAGGATGTTAATTTCTATGCAACCAACTGCAGTTATAGGTATAAAACTCTTTCTTTTCAACGAATTATGTTAATACAGCAAAGGTAAAGTAAAACATTACAACTAGGAAAGTGTGTAGTAAAAGATGTTAATTTCCATAGAAACAAGTGTAGTTATGGGTATACAACTCTTCAATGCCACGAATTAATGTAATACAACCACGGTAAGGTAAAACATTAGAAGATGCAAAATATATTGACAAGGATGTTAATTTAGAAGTAAACAAGCGAGTTATGGGTATAAAGCTACTCAGTTCTACGAATTAATATAATACTAAAACGGTAAAGTAAAACATTGGAACATTCAAAGTGTATTGACAAGGATGTTAATTTCCATGTAAACAATTACTGTTTTTGGCATAAAACAATTAATTTCAACGATTTAAGTTCATGCAACAAATGTAAAATGAAACATTACAACAAGCAAAATGTGTAGTTAAGGATATTAATTTCCATAGAGTTAAGTGCAGTTATGGGTATAAAACTCTTCAATGCCACGATCTAAGTTAATGCACAAAAGGCAAAGTATACATTGCAACTAGCAAAGTGTGCTGTTAAGGATGTAAGGATGTAAGGTTCTATGTAACCAACTACAGTTATCGCTATATAGCTATTTATTTCAACAAATTAAATTAATACAACAAAGGCAAAGTAAAACATTACAACTAGGAAAGTGTGTAACTAAGGATGTTAATTTCAATTGAAACAAGTGTAGTTATGGTTATAATACTCTTCAATTCCACGAATTATGTTAATGCAACGAAGGCAAATTGAAACATTACAACAAGCAAAGTGTTTAGTTAAGGATGTTGATTTCCAAAGAAACAAGTGTAGTTATGGGTATAAAACTCTTCAATTCCACGAACTAAGTTAATGCAACAAAGGTAAAGTGAAACATTACAACAATCAAAGTGTGTAGTTAATGATGTTAATTTCCAAGGAAAGAAGTACAGTTATGGGTATAATACTCTTCAATTCTTCGAATCAAGTTAATACAGCAAAAGCAAAGTAAAACATTTCAACAAGGAAAGTGTCTAGTTAAGGATTTTAATTTCCATGGAAAGAAGTGCAGTTATGGGTATAAAACACTAGTGCAAGAAGGGTAAAGTAAAAGGGTAAAGTAAAACATTACAACTAGGAAAGTGCGTAGTTAGGGATGATAAAATCGATGGAAACAAGTGTAGTTATGTGTATAAAACACTTTGATTCAACGATTTAATATAATACTACGAAGGTAAGGTTAAAACATTAGAACCTGCAAAGTGTATTGACAAGGAGGTTAATTTTTACGTAAACAAGTGCAATTATCTGTATGAAACCCTTTATTCCAACGAATTAAGTTAATGGAACAAAGGTAAAGTGAAACATTACAACAAGCAAATTGTGTAGATAAGGATGTTAATTTCCATAGATTCAACTGCAGTTATAGGTATCTCTTCATTTCAACAAATAAAGTTAATACAGCAAAGGCAAAGTAAAACATTACAACTAGCAATTTGTTTCGTTACGGATTTCAATTTCCAAGTAAACAGGTGTAGTAATGGGTATAATGGTATTCAATTCTACGAATTAATATAATACAACAATTGTAGGATAAAACAGTAGACCATGCAAAGTGTATTGACAAAGATATTTATTAATCATGTCAACAAGTGCAATTATCTGTATCAAACCCTTTATTCCAACGAATGAAGTTAATGCAACAAAGGTAAAGTGAAACATTACCACAAGCAATATGTGTAGTTAAGGATGTTAATTTCCATGGAAACAAGTGTAGTTATGGGTGTAAAACTCTTCAATTCCACGAACTAAGTTAATACACAAAAGGCACATTATACATCTTTATTTCAATGTATTAAGTTAATGCAGCACAGGCAAAGTAAAACATTACAACTAGCAATTTGTTAAGTTACGGATGTTAATTTCCATGAAAACAAATGCAGTTATGGGCAGATATGGGTATAAAACTCTTCAATTCTAGGAAGTAAGTTAATGCACCAATGGTATAGAGAAAAATTACAACTAGCAAAGTCTGTAGTTAAGGATGTTAATTTCTATGTAAACAAGTACTGTTATGGGTATAAAGCTTTTCAAATCCACGAATTAAATAAATATTACAAAGACAAAGTGAAAAATTAAAACAAGCAAAGTGGGTAATTAAGGATTTTAATTTCAGTAGAAACAAGTTCAGTAAAGTGTACAAGTTCATTTTTAAAATTCACAAGATCATCTTTCATACAAGTTCACCTTCCAAATCCATGAATTCAAGATCCAAATCCATTAAATTGTCTGTGTTCTATTTATTTATTTCGTTAAATTGAAGAGTTTTGTACCCATAACTGCACTTGTTTTCATAAAAATTAACATACTTAACTACACATTTGGCTGGATATTATCTTTTACTTTGCATTTGTTGTTTTAACATACTTCGCGGATTTGAAGAGTTTTATACCCATAACTGCATTTGTTTACATGGAAATTAACATCCGCAACTAAACAAATTGCAGGTTTTAATGTTTTACTTTGCCTTTGCTGTGTTAACTTAATTCGATGAAATAAAGAGTTTTATACCTAGAACTGCAGTTAGTTAAATAGAAATTAACATCCTTAAGTACAAATTTTCCTAGTTTTAATGTGTGCTTTGCCTTTAGTGTATTAACTTATTCCGTGGAATTGAAGAGTTTTATACCCATAACTGCACTTGTTTATATAGAAATTAACATCCTTAACTACACACTATCCTTGTTGTAATGTTTAACTTTGCTTTTGTTGTATTTATTTAATTTGTTGAATTGAATAGCTTTATACCCATAACTGTACTTGTTTCCATTTAAATTAACATCTTTAACTAAACACGTTCCTAGTTGTAATGTTATACTTTGCTTTTGTTGCGTTAACTTAATTCGTTGAATTGAAGAGCTTTATACCAATAACTGCATTTGTTTACATGGAAATTATCATCTGTAACTAAACAAATTGCTAGTTGTAATGTTTCTCTTTTCCTTTGCCGTATTAAGTTAATTCGTTGAAGTAAAGAGTTTTTTACCTATAACTGCAGTTTGTTACATGGAAATTAACATTCGTAACAACACATTTTGCTAGTTGTAAGGTATAGTTTGCCTTTGGTGCATTAACTTATTTTGTGGAATTGAATTGTTTGATACCCCTAACTACACTTGTTTCCATGGAAATTAACATCCTTAACTACACACTTTCCTACGTGTAATGTTTTACTTTGCCGTTGTTGTATTAATTTAATTTGTTGAATTAGATAGCTTTATACACAAAACTATAGTTGTTTCCATTGAAGTTAACATCTTTAACTAAACACTTTCCTAGTTGTAAAGTTTTACTTTGCGTTTGTTTGATTAACTTAATTCGTTGAAATTAAGTGTTTTATGCCGAAAATAGTAATTGTTTCCATAGAAATTAACATCCTTAACTACACACCTTCTTGTTGAAATGTTTTACTTTGCTTTTGTTATATTAACCTAATTCGTTGTAATAAAGAGTTTTATACCTATAACTGCAGTTGGTTACATGGAAATTAACATCCTTAACTACACTCTTTGCTTGTTGTAATGTTTCAATTAACCTTTGCTGCATTAATTTAATTGGTGGAATTGAAGTGTTTTATGCCCAAAACAGTAATTGTTTACAATGAAATTAACATCCTTGTTAAAAATACACTTTGCATGCTCTAAGGTTTTACCTTACCTTTGTTGTCTTATATTAATTCGTGGAATTGAAGAGTTTTATACCCATAACTGCATTTGTTTACATGGAAATGAACATCCATAACTTAACAAATTGCTACTTGTAATGTTTTACTTTGCCTTTTTTGCATTAATTTAATTTGTTGAATTGAATAGCCTTATACCCATAACTGTACTTGTTTCCATTGAAATTAACACCTTTAACTAAACACTTTCCTAGTTGTAATGTTTTACTTTGCTTTTGTTGGATTAACTTAGTTCGTTGAAACTAAGTGTTTTATGTCAAAAGTGCAGTTATGTGTATAAAACTCTTCAATTCCACGAACTAAGTTAATGCACAAAAGGCAAAGTATACATTATAGCTAGCAAAGTGTGTTGTTAAGGATATTAATTTCCATGGAAACAAGTGTAGATTATGGGTATAAAGCTATTCAATTCAGCAAATTGAACTATTACAACAAAGGTAAAGTGAAACATTACAAATAGGAAAGTTTGTATTTAAGGATGTTAATTTCGATGGAAACAAGTGCAGTATTGGCATAAAACTTCACAATTCCACGAATTATGTTAATAAAACAAAAGCATAGTAAAACTTTACAACTAGGAACGTGTTTAGTTAAAGATGTTAATTTAAATGGAAACAAGTGCAGTTATGGGTATAAAACTCTTTATTTGAACGAATTACGTTAATACAACAAAGGCAAAGTAAAACATTACAACTAGGAACATGTGTAGTTAAGGATGATAATTTCCATGGAAACAAGTGCAGTTATAGGTATAAAACTCTTCAATTACACGAATTAAGTTAATTCCTTATAGGTTTATTGAATCATTACAACTAGCAAAATGTGTAATTAAGGATGTAATTTTTCAAGTAAACAAATGCAATTATGGGAATAAACTCTTCAAATCCACGAAGTATGTTAAAACAATAATTGCAAAGTTAAACATTACATCCAGCCAAATGTGTAGTTAAGCATGATAATTTCCATGGAAACAAGTACAGTTATGGGTATAAAACTCTTTTTGTTTAAGAAATAAGTTAATACAATAATGGCAAGTTAAAACATTACAACAAGGAAAGTGTTTGTTAAAGATGTTAATTTCAATAAAAACAAGTACAGTTATGGGTATAAAGCTATTCAATTCCAAAAATTGAATTAATACAACAAAGGCAAGGTAAAACATTACAACTAGGAAAGTGTGTAGTTAAGGATATTAATTTCCATGGAAACAAGTGTAGTTATGGGTATAAAACTCTTTAATTCCACGAATTAAGTTAATGCAACAAAGGTAAAGTGAAACATTACAACAAGCAAAGTGTGTAGTCATAGAAATAGAAGGGCTAGAATTCGTGGTTGGTCACGTGGTGGGGCGCCACTATGGGGAATCAAAATGGTAGCCTCTAGTTCGCAAAAGACGCGGGAAAGTTTTTGTAGATACTGAGCCGATAAGTAAACAGTTTCGTCGTTTGTTTATATTTTACATGTTCGGAGCGAAGAAAGATGGTGATATCTTGTGCAGCCTATGGTTGTGAAAACAGGTGGAGGTTGAAAAAGGACCTCGGTCCAGGAGAAAAGAACATTGTGTTTCACAGGTAAGGTTTGTGCTGTGCCGGCTCGCTGGCTATGTCTTGGACCAGGCATGTCATCGTTCTTTGGTCGTTGTTTTTATATCTATTTCAATTTTGGTTCAGTATTGCAAAATAGTCCCATGAGACAAAACTTTTTGAAATCCTTACTAGTTTGACTTTTCCCTAGGTTTCCCCATGATAACGAGGACTTGTTAAAAAAGTGGATCCAAGCTTGGCGTAGGAAGGGCTGGCATCCTTCTAAGAATGAACGAATAAGCGAGCAACACTTTCTCCCGGGTGACTATAAATACCCTCCAACCCTTCCATATTCCCAGACCTTGGGAAGGCGTTTTTTGAAAGAAGATGCAGTGCCGTCGGTTTTCAATTTTCCTAAACACTTAGTCAAAAAAAGTGTTGAAAGACGGGCACCACTCAAGAGACCTCAACCCTCCCTTCCAGAACCAACAGAAGCTGCAGCCTCATCAAGTAATTCAACGAAAGCTGCTAAAGTTCACGAGACGGATCATACTTATGCTTGCAATGTCTCTCCTAGAAAATTAAAAGCTAGGTATGAAACGAAACTGAAGCAAAAACTAATAACATAAAAAACTTGAGGAAAAAATTTAAGGACAGAAAAAATGATCTCTGGTTTGGTATCAAAGCTAAGGTCATTTAAGCTTTTGTCAGATGAGCTCAGCAAAACATTAGGTGAAAACTTTGGCCACATGACAACTGCTCTCATCAGGAATGAATCAAAGAATATTGAAAAACCAGTGGTTCAAGGTATTCAGATGAAATACGAGAATTTGCAACAACACTACATCTTTATAGCCCAAGGGCTTATCGTTTCATCAGGAAATCTCTTCATCTTCCTCCTCCTGCCACCATCAGATCCTGGTATGTTAATATCAAGTGTGAGCCAGGTTTCCTTCAAAAGCCTTTTGACCATGTTCAAAATATGGTCAAGGATAGCAGATTGTGTCTTGCTTTTAGATGAAATGAGCATCAAAAAGCAAGTTCAATGGGACCGCAGAAATAGCAAGTTTGTTGGTCATGTTGACTATGGTGCAATAAAGGCAGAGGAAGCTGAAACTGAAGCTACCAATGCCCTTGTTTTTATGGCAGCTGGTCTTCAAAAGCCATGGTTCGTACCAGTTGCCTACTTTTTGACTAATGCCCTAAATGGGGACATTTTGAAGCAACTATTAATTGAAGCCATCAAAAAACTGTCTAAGAGAGGTGCAAATGTTCTTGCTCTGCTTTTTGATGGTGCTCCAAAAAATTTAGGAATGGCCGAAAAGTTAGGATGTGACATCAGAAACCTTGGTGGATCTTTTGATCATCCATCCAAACCAAATACCAAAATATATGTGATACTTAACATTTACCATATGCTAAAACTGGCAAGGAATGCCTTTGCACATTTGAGCACTTTTTGTACTCCTTCTGGAGACAGAATATCATGGGAATATGTTCTTGCTCTTCATCGTACACAGCAGGAAGATATTCTTCATTTAGGCAATAAATTGAAAGCTAAACATGTGCAATGGCAAAACCATAAGATGAAAGTTAGTATTGCTGCGCAAAGCCTGAGTCACTCTGTCTCTGCAGCAATCACATTCTTGAGAAATTTAAAACTACCTCAGTTTAAAGACAGCAAGGCTACTAGTGATTTCATTCTTTTGATAAATGATATCTTTGATATTCTCAATTCAAAGAGTAAATTCGGAAAGAATTATAAGAAGCCAATATCACTAGAAAATATTTTAGATGTTGAGGCATATCTAATGAATGGTATGGAAACTTTAAAATCATTGAAAGATGTATCAGGTGTTCCCTTAATATAGGGCCCAAGGAAAATGTTTGTTATTGGATTTTGCATCTCTTCTATGTCCATACTAAAAATCAGTGAAAGTTTGTTAGAAAGACCAGTTTCACCATATGAGTATGTTCTAGCATACAGATTCTCTCAGGATCAAATAGAAATGTATTTCGCTAAAATCAGAAGCAGATTTGGATGGAATAATAATCCTACAGCTCTACAATTAAAATATGCAATACGAGCATTGTTATTGAAAAACAAAGTAATAATAATAATAATAATAATAATAATAATAATAATAATAATAATAATAATAATAATAATAATAATCTATATTTATACAGGATAAAACTTGGTCAGCTTGCTCAGAAGCTGTTATCAGTCAAGGTCCTGTTAAAATTAAAAGTTAAAGAAAATTAATAGATATCAAATTACAAGATCAAGTTTAAAAATATCCATGGAATACATATTTAAAAGTTAAATTCACAGTCAAGTTGATCGCATTGTCTCTTGAAATTCATTATAGATTGTTCTTGTTTCAACGCATCAGGTAGTTTGTTGTATAATTTTGATCCCTGAAACAGGAATGATTTCCGACCAGCTTCTGTGCGAACTTTTGGAAGCAAAAGGTTTTTGTTATTCCCACGGGTTTCCTTATGATGTACAATTTTCTTGAAATAGTCTTTGAACAGCCGAGGTGCCAGTCCATTTTGGCATTTAAAAACTTCAACTAGGCATCTCCTATTTCTCGCATGATTGACAGTTGGCAATATCACTCTTTGGCTATTTCCATTGATTATAGCTAAGACTCGAATCCGGATTCTTTCAAACTGCAATTTGTGTCTATTTGACATACCAAGCATGACATTGCTGCAATACAACATCTGTGGCAAAATCATGACCTTGTAGATTGTTTCTGCTACCCATGGGCTGATGTTATGTCGTATACGGCCGAGCAATTTTGTTCTTGACAAGACTTTCTTGTAGGTCTTTTCGAGATGCGCTTTCATTGTCAAATTTTTGTCCATGGTAACACCTAGATATTCGAACATCTCTGATTCGCTGATCATCTTTTTAGTAGAGTCTCCATCAACTGCGAACTGTGTGAATGTATCTGACAAAGATGTCAGTGAGATGGCCAAGGTTGATCCAAGAGTGTCCAATCTTTTACTGTCAACAACCATTTGGCGCTCTGATGTTTTACATTATATATCTGGCTACATTGTGAAGAAGCTAATTGAAGATATAGATTGTCCAGATTGTGTTTCTGCTCTGCAGAGCAATTCTGAGCTTTCAGATTTTCGCAACTCCAAAGCCATCTTTCTTTGCTTTCATGTAAGAAGTATGGTAATTTGATTGTTCCATCTTATTCTGTGTACAAGGTAGTTGACTCTGTTGATAAGAAAGCTAGAAGAGCACTGTGCAAGTGGGCATATCTTTCGAAAGAAGCCAATGCCAAAATTCTGTCACAAGTCTTAACTGAAACAAGAAATTCAACGTTTCAATCTTTGAGTCAACACAGTAAAGAATCTCACATTCTGGTTGGTGAATTAAGAGATGACTACATTTCCAAAATCATAAAGTTGATTGTGAAGAACTATCTAATTCTTTTTTATCATCAGTTGGGAAAGTGTTCACTGAAAGGATTTTGAGGAGAAATAAATCATCTAGACGACACAAGCTTACAAAGCAAATTTTATTCCAAAATGAATAGCTCTTATGAAGATGTACACTGAGGTAACGCTGAGTACCAGGCGGCGGTCAAGTAACCTGGCCATTGTAAAGGATGGAGGAAATGCCATCCTACATTTTCAAAGAGCTGTTTTTATTTGTACATAAATTATCTTACATTTTTGGTAATGAATTGATATTAATTCTGTTCCAAGAATAACAACTATTTTAACAAAATCATTCATAAGGCTAGTTGCAGTATCTGGGGTCACCAACAAACAATTTTTGTTGCAGTTAATGGAACTGGGCACTTACATAAGGTGTGACCCTGCCCTTCCCCCTGTTATGTACTACATATGCAAATATGTATCATTTGTCACATCACAAATTAAAAGGTGAAACTTACAATGATAAAAAGAATTAGAACTAGATGCGATACACTGCAAAAGCAAATCCAAATACAAATCAAGTACGTGTAAAAACACCCTTAATTGTAGTGGCTGGGATAGCATTGAAAGGTCAAATTGTCCTTATTTCCAGAATTGCCCCTTCAGAGGTGGTTGTTCAAGCAGCACATTTTTATATGAAATAAAGACTTCACAAAAACTTTATGATGAAATGTAATTAAGTTGAGCCAAACATTAGGGGTGAGAGAATAAGATGTCAGTAGTACACATTAGTCACCTACATACCCATTTTTTTACTAAGTTTTACCTCTAATGAGCTAAGGTCCATCCACCCTTTGAAGTTCTTACCTCTTTGAACTCAATTAGTGTTGTTAAAAGTTTCCTCCCTCTTAGCCCAACTGCATTAACTATGATCAAAATTGTTAGTTGATGACTTGCAAGATCCTGGCAAAAACTATTGGAAGTGGGGGGAATGTAGTCACCTGGGACTTCTTGTGGTTTTCTTTGGGTTTGATTCAAGTTACTGGCTGGACCTATGATTAACATGGTTTTCAAGAAATTTGTGAATTTTGTAATGGCTTCATCAGCTCTGCCTAACCAAACTGTGGCTTGAAGCTGTGTATTTGAGGTAAGTCAATTAACACCACAGTTAGTATGGTAGACTGGGGTAAAATATTTCAGAGCAGGATATAGGGGGTCATTAAACTTTTCATTGATTTGCTGGTTATCAAGGTTTGTTTTATGAGCGTCAGGTATTTACAAAATCTACCTACATCAATTGTTAGCAAACGGCAAGAGGCACTTCCCCTCTTTCACCCTTTTCGGCGTGAAGCCTTTACCCATTTACTGCCCACAATCTGTCTCATGCTATCTAAAAGCAGTAAGATATTTGTTGTTCCCCGTGAAAACGTGAGCTCAATTTCGGTGTTGTGGCGATGTGATGTCAAAGCGGGACCAAAGGAGAAGGCCTCTATGGTTCTGCAGGTTCTTCTTTTAGACCAGCAGTGTGCCAGACTATGATATACTACATTATTATCTTTATGTCGCTTTGTAATGTATACTTCATCAATAATAACAGTTGGCAAAACACAGAAATTCAAAAAATCGGCGGTGGTTCAAACATTCTTCGGTCACCCAAACGTTCGAGCAAAATCGGTGGTGCGGGCATGAAGCTTGCACAAGTAACCAGCACAGGATTTGTTTACGAAAGTGATGAAAGATTATAGGACTTAGTCATAATACTTCTAGAAGCTTACGGCATATTGTCTGAAGAAAAGCGTCATATTTTCCGTGCATTTCCCCCGTAAAGATTGACCTCTTTGACACAAACGAGTGTGAATGCCTGTTTGAGGGCCTAGCAAGTGACAGTAACCAGCTCATCATTTGTATGAAAACGTGTAAATCCGAGAAAAAAGTACTTACACACATCCCAGGATAGTTGCTGCGTATTTTCTGCAAGAAAACATTGGGTTTTAAGTTCATTTTCTCCAGAAAATTTCCGTTTCAAAACGAGTGAGTTACCAGTGCGTGGTGTTGTGTTTGAAGCTTTTGCGAACCAGTTGCTACCATCTTTAGTCTCCATGGTGGTGCCAACAAAACAAGCACAGGACAATAGACCGCGCATTCTAGCCCTTCTATTTCTATGTGTGTAGTTAAGGATGTTAATTTGAATGGAAATAAGTGCAGTTATGGGTATAAAACTCTTCAATCCTACGAATTAATATAATACAACAAAGGTAAAGTAAAACATTAGAACATGCAAAGTGTATTGACAAGGATGTGCAGTTATGGGTATAATACACTTCAATTCCACGAATTAAGTTAATACAACAAAGGCAAAGAAAAGCATTACCACTGCCATAGTGTGTAGTTAAGGATGTTAATTTCCTTGTAAACAAGTGCAGTTATAGATATAAAACCCCTTTTTTTCAACGAATTAAGTTAATACAACAAAGGCAAAGTAAAACATTACAACCGCCAAAGCCTATAGTTAAGGATATTAATTTCCATGTAAACAATTACTGTTTTGGACATAAACCTTTTCAATTCAACGAATTAAGTTAATACAACAAAGGCAAAGTAAAACATTAGAACTAGCAAAGAGTGTAATTAAGGATGTTACTTTCCATGTAAGCAAATGCAATTATGGGTATAATACAATTCAATTCCACGAATTAAGTTAATACAACAAAGGCAAAGTAAAATATTACAACTGCCAAAATGCATAGTTCAGTATGTTAATTTCCATGTAAACAATTACTGTTTTGGACATAAAACTTTTCAATTCAATGAATTAAGTTAATAAAACAAAGGTAAAGTGAAGTATTACAACGAGGAAAGTGTGTAGTTAAGGATGTTAATTTCAATGGAAAACAGTGCAGTTAGTGGCATAAAGCTATTCAATTCCATGAATTAAATTAATACAACAAAGCAAAGTAAGACATTACAACTAGGAAAATGTGTCGTTAAGGATGTTACTTTCCATGTAAGAAAATACAATTATGGGTATAATGCAATTCAATTCCACGAATCAAGTTAATACAACAAAGGCAAAATAAAACATTACAACTGCAAAAGTGTATAGTTAAGGATGTTAATTTCCATATAAACAATTACTGTCTTGGACATAAAACTTTTCAATTCAACGAATTAAGTTAATGCAATAAAGGCAAAGTAAAACATTACAACTAGGAAAGTGTGTAATTAAGGATGATAATTTCTATGGAAACAAGTGCAGTTATCGGTATAAAACCCTTTATTTCAACGAGCTAAGTCGATACAACCAAGCCTAAGTAAACAATTAAAACAAGAAAAGTGCTAGTTAAGGATGTTAATTTCAATATAAAAAGTCCAGTTATTGGTATAAAACTCTTCAATTCTAGGAATTAAGTTAATACAAAAAACATTACATCTAGCCAAGTGTCTAGTTAAGTATGTTAATTTCCAGGTAACAAATGAAGTTATGGGCATAAAACTCTTCAATTCCACGAATTATTATAATACAACAAAGGTAAAGTAGAACATTAGAATATGCAAAGTGTATTGACAAGGATGTTAATTTCTTCGTAAACTATTACTGTTTTGGGCACAAAACTCTTCAATTCAACGAATTAAGTTAATGCAACAAAGGTAAAGTGAAACATTACAACTAGGAAAGTGTATCGACAAGGATGTTATTTTCAATGGAAACGAGTGCGGTCATGAGTATAAAACTCTTCAATTCCACGAATTAAGTTAATGCAACAAAGGTAAAGTGAAACATTTGTAACTAGCAAAATGTGTAGTTTAAGGTTGTTAATTTTCAAGTAAACAAGTGCATTTATGTGTATAAAACTTTTCAATTCTACGAAATAAAGTAATGCAACAAAGTAAAAGCAAAACATTAAAACTAGCAAAGTGTGTAATTGAGGATGTTAAATTGCAAGTAAACAAGTGCAGATATGGGGAAAAAATTCTTCAATTCAACGAATTAAGTTAATGCAACGAATGTAAAATGAAAGATTACAACAAGCAAAGTGTGTAATTAAGTATGTTAATATCCAAGTAAACAAGTGCAGATATGGGCATAAAACTCTTCAATTCAACGAATTAAGTTAATGCAACAAGGGTAAAATGAAAGAATACATCAAGCATAGTGTGTAGTTAAGGAAGTTAATTTCCTTGTAAACAAGTGCAGATGTTGGCATAAAACTCTTCAATTCAACGAATTATGTTAATGCAACAAGGGTAAAATGAAAGAATACAACAAGCATAGTGTGTAGTTAAGGATGTTGATTTCCTTGTAAACGAGTGCAGTTATGGGCATAAAGCTCTTCAATTCATTGAAATAAGTTAATGCAACAAAGTTAAAGTGAAACATTACAACAAGCAAAGTGTGTAGTTAAGGATGTTAACTTCCCTGTAAACAAAGGGCAGTTGTGGGTATAAAACTCTTCAATTCCACAATTAAATTAACACAACAAAGGCAAAGAAAACCATTACAACTAGCAAAGTGTATAGTTAAGGATGTTAATTTCCTTGTAAACAAGTGCATTTATGTGTATAAAACTTGTCAATTCTACGAAATAAAGTAATGCAACAAAGTAAAAGCAAAACATTACAACTAGCAAAGTGTGTAATTGAGGATGTTAAATTGCAAGTAAACAAGTGCAGATATGGGGAAAAAATTCTTCAATTCAACGAATTAAGTTAATGCAACGAATGTAAAATGAAAGATTACAACAAGCATTGTGTGTAGTTAAAGATGTTGATTTCCTTGTAAACGAGTGCAGTTATGGGCATAAAACTCTTCAATTCAACGAATTAAGTTAATGCAACAAAGGCATAATGAAAACATTACAACAAGCAAAGTGTGTAATTAAGGATGTTAATTTCCAAGTATACAAGTACAGATATGGGCATAAAATTCTTCAATTCAACGAATTAAGTTAATGCAACGAATGTAAAATGAAAGAATACAACAAGCAATGTGTGAGTTAAGGATGTTAATTTCCATGTAAACAACTGTAGTTATGGGTATAAAACTGTTCAATTCCACAATTAAATTAATACAACAAAGGCAAAGTAAAGCATTACAACTGGCAAAGTGTATAATTAAGGATGTTAATTTGGCAGACCCTCGATGTATCAGAGAATGAATTTTAGAATGGAATGAATTTTATCTGAGACTGAATTTTATTCACAATTGAATAAATAAATATCACGATCAGAATAAAATTCTTCAGAATCTTTTCGAACAAAACGGACTGCTTGGTTGAACAAAGAATAATGAATTTTATCAGACAATACCTTACATTCGATTAATGTTAATCAGAATGATTCACAACAACATATCTGACTTCTTCAGTGCTTCAAAAAGTAGCTGGGCTTGCAAAAGTGGTTATTTGGTGAAGAAGATATTTCACTACTGAAAAAGGGAAAGGATGACAGAGGGAAAATAAATGACTTGATTGGCAGTCGAAAGTGGATGACTTGGTTAAACAGGATACTTTACTACCGAACAAGAAGGAGAGATTCACTGGATAAGATTAAATCCTTCGACTTCCTGGAGAAATAGGAAGATTTGGTAATCTGGGTGAACAGCGTATTTTAGCACTGTAACAGAGAGATTCACGTTGGGAAATTAAATTCATCGACTGTCTGTAGAATGTGGGTGATCTGGGTGATCTGGGCGAACAGGGTATTTTAGTACTGAAGCAGAAGGAGAGATTCACTTTGGGAAGTTAAATTTCTCGACTGCCTGTAGAATGTGGGTGATTTGTGTGATCTGGGTGAATAGGATATTTTAGTACTGAAGTTGAAGGAGAGATTCACTATGGAAAATTAAATTTCTCGACTGCCTGTAGAATGTGGGTGATTTGGGTGATCTGGGTGAACAGTATATTTTAGTACTGAAGCAGAAGGAGAGATTCACTTTGGGAAATTAAGTTTCTTGACTGCTTGTAGAATGTGGGTGATTTGGGCTGGGTGAACAGTATATTTTGGTACTGAAGCAGAAGGAGAGATTCACTTTGGGAAATTAAGTTTCTTGACTGCTTGTAGAATGTGGGTGATTTGGGCTGGGTGAACAGTATATTTTAGTACTGAAGCAGAAGGAGAGATTCACTTTGGGAAATTAAGTTTCTTGACTGCTTGTAGAATGTGGGTGATTTGGGCTGGGTGAACAGTATATTTTAGTACTGAAGCAGAAGGAGAGATTCACTTTGGGAAATTAACTTCTTGTAGAATGTGGGTGATTTGGGTGATCTGGGTGAATAGGATATTTTAGTACTGAAGCAGGAGGCGAAATTAACTTGAAAAATTAAATTTCTCGACTGCCTGTAGAAAGTGGGTGATTTGGCTGATCTGGGTGAACAGGATGTTTTGGTACCTAAGCATGGGGAGAGAATCACTGAAGAAAATGAATTTCTCGACTGCCTGTATAAAGTGGGTGATTTGGGTGATCTGGGTGAACAGGATGTTTTGGTACTGAAGCAAGAGGAGAGAGTCACTGAAGAAAATAAATTTCTCGACGCCTGTAGGATATGAGTGATCTGGGTGATCTGGGCCGGAGTAGTGATGGATGGAGGTTTGATGTGGACGCGGTAATCTTAGCTCGCATTTCCTTGTATTATTACAGCACTACATTGAAACTAAAATTTGATATCGATAACGATCAAGCAGCAAAGTTTATTATTGAAGCGATACCAATCCTACGAAGTCAAAGAAAGAGGCCAGACAGGATTAACATCGCAAAGTTTGTTGCCTCAAAGCATGGCCTAAGTGAAAGCGTGATTAACGAAACTGTGGCAGCTTTACTCACTGATGCTGTGATCTACAACAAGCCAAGCAAACGAGGTGATGAATCTTTGTATGTATCAAAAGGGAGTGCAGAAGCTCTTAGCATAATTGAGACCGATGATAAAGAGGAAGAAGGGATGGGAAAAGTTCAGCCACATGAAACCCAAGATAAAAGTAGGAAAAAACAAAATCGAGTTTTCACAAATGATTTACCATCGATGGAGGATCCTTTTGTGATACCTAAAGATACAATCTCGTCTATTGGAAAGGCTCTTTAACTAAAAACTCTTTATTTCAAAGAATTAAGCTAATACAGCAAAGGTACAATAAAACATTAAAACCAGCAATTTGTTCAGTTACGGATGTTATTTTCTATGTAAACAAATGCAGTTATGGGTATAAAACTGTTCAATTCCACCAACTGAGTTAATAAAACAAAAACAAAGTAAAACATAACAACTAGGAAAATGAGTAGTTAAGGACGTTAAATTTCATGTAAACAAGTGTAGTTATGGGTAGAAAACACTTAATTTAAAGAAATTAAGTTAATGCAACAAAGCCAAAGTAAAACATTGCAACTAGGAAAGTGTCTAGTTAAGGATGCTAATTTCCATGCAAAGAAGTGCAGTTATGGGTATAATACTCTTTCATTCTACGAATTAAGTTAATACAACAAAAGAAAAGTTAAACATTTCAACAAGCAAAGTGTCTAGTTAAGGATTTTAATTTCAGTGGAAACAAGTGCAGTAATGGGTAGAAACTATTTAATTCAACAAATTAAATTAATAAAACAAAAACAAGTAAAACATTACAACTAGGAAAATGTGTAGTTAAGGATTTAAAATATCAATGGAAAAAGGAAAATAATGGGTATAACTTTTTTAAATCAGCAAATTGAATTAATAAAACAAAAGCAAAGTAAAACATTACAACTAGGAGAGTGTGTAGTTCAGAATGGTAAGATCCATGGAAACAAGGGCAGTTATGGGTATGAAACTCTTCAGTTCCACGAACTAAGTTAATGCACAAAAGGCAGAGTATATATTACAACTAGGAGAGTGTGTAGTTCAGAATGGTAAGATCCATGGAAACAAGGGCAGTTATGGGTATGAAACTCTTCAGTTCCACGAACTAAGTTAATGCACAAAAGGCAGAGTATATATTACAACTAGCAAAGTGTGTTGTTAAGGATGTTAATTTCTATGTAACCAGCTGCAGTTTTAGGTATAAAAGTCTTTCTTTTCAACGAATTATGTTAATACAGCAAAGGCAAAGTAAAACATTACAACTAGGAAAGTGTGTAATAAAGGATGTTAATTTGAATGGAAATAAGTGTAGTTATGGGTATACAACTCGTCAATGCCACGAATTAATGTAATACAGCCACGGTAAGGTAAAACATTAGAAGATGCAAAGTGTATTGACAAGGATGTTAATTTGCAGGTAAACAAGCGCAGTTATGGGTATAAAGCTATTCAGTTCTACGAATTAATATAATTGAAAAACGGTAAAGTAAAACATTGGAACATGCAAAGTTTATTGACAAGGATGTTAATTTCCATGTAATCAATTACTGTTTTTGGCATCAAACAATTAATTTCAACGATTTGTTGCAAGTTCATGCAACAAAGGTAAAGTAAAACATTACAACTAGCAATCTGTTTAGTTACGGATGTTAATTCCATGTAAACAAATGCAATTATGGGTATAAAACTCTTCAATTCCACGATTTAAGTTAATGCACAAAAGGCAAAGTATGCATTACAAGTAGCAAAATGTGTTGTTAAAGATGTTAATTTCCATGTCACAAACTGCTGTTATAGGAATGAAACTCTACATTTCAACGAATTAAGTTAATACAGCAAAGACAAAGTAAAGCATCACAACTAGGAAATTGTGTAGTTAAGGATGTTAATTTCCATCTAAACAACTGCAGTTATGGGTAAAATACTCTTCAATTCCACGAATTAGGTTAATAAAACAACAGCAATGTAAAACTTTACAACTACGAACGTGTTTAGTTAAAGATATTAATTTCAAATTAACAAGTACAGTTATGGGTATAAAGCTATTCAATTCCACAAATTGAATTAATACAACAAAGGCAAGGGAAAACATTACACATAGGAAAGTGTGTAGTCAAGGATGTTGATTTTCTTGGAAGCAAGTGCTGTTAAGGATATAAAACACTTCAATTCAACTAAAAACGTTAATTCACAAATGGCAAAGTATATATTACAACTAGTAAAGTGTGTTGTTAAGGATATTAATCTCCATGTAACCAACTGCAGTTATATGTAAAAAACTGTTTATTTCAACGAATTAAGCTAATACAGCAAAGGCACAGTAAAACATTACAACTATCACTTTGTTTATTTACGGATGTAAATTTCCATGTAAACAAATGCAGTTATGGGTATAAAACTTTTCAATTCCACGAATTAATAAAATACAACCAAGGTAAGATAAAACATTAGAACATGCAAAGTGTGTTGATAAGGATGTTAATTTTCACGTAAACAAGAGCAATTATCTGTATCAAACAGTTTATTCCAACGAATTAAGTTAATGCAACAAAGCTAATGTGAAACATTAAAACAAGCAAAGTGTGTAGTTAAGGATGTTAATTTCCATGTAAACAACTGCAGTTATGGGTATGATACTCTTCAATTCCATGAATTGAGTTAATACAACCAAAGGAGAGTAAAGCATTACAACTAGAAAAGTTTGTAGTTAAGGATGTTCATTTCCATGGAAACAAGTGTAGTTATGGGTGTAAAACTCTTCAATTCCACGAATTAAGTTAATGCACAAAAGGCAAATTATACATCTTTATTTCAATGTATTACGTTAATACAGCACAGGCAAAGTAAAACATTACAACTAGCAATTTGTTAAGTTACGGATGATAATTTGCATGAAAACAAATGCAGTTATGGGCAGTTATGGGTATAAAACTCTCCAATTCTTGGAAGTAAGTTAATGCACCAATGTTATAGAGAAAAATTACAACTAGCAAAGTCTGTAGTTAAGGATGTTAATTTCCGTGTAAACAATTACTGTTATGGGTATAAAACTCTTCAATTCCACGAATTAAATAAATATTAAAAAACCAAAGTGAAAAATTAAAACAAGCAAAGTGGGTAATTAAGGATTTTAATTTCAGTAGAAACAAGTTCAGTAAAGGGTACAAGTTCATTTTTAAAATTCACAAGATCATCTTTCATACAAGTTCACCTTCCAAATCCATGAATTCAAAATCAAAATCCATTGAATTTTCTGTGTTCTATTAATTTATTTCGTTAAATTGAAAAGTTTTGTACCCATAACTGCACTTGTTTCCAATGAAAGTAATATCCTTAACTACAAACTTTCCTAGTTGTAATGTTTTACTTTGCCTTTATTGCATTAATTTAATTCGCTGACTTGAAGTGTTTTATGCCCAAGACAATAATAGTTTATATAGAAATAAACATCCTTGTCTATATACTTTGCATGCTCTAATTTTTTAAATTAAATTTGTTGTCTTATATTATTTAGTGCAATTGAAGTGTTTAAAACCCATAACTGCATTTGTGTACTTGCAAATTAACATCCTTAGCTACACACTTTGCTTGTTGTAATGTTTCACTTTACCTTTGTTGCATTAACTTAATTCGTGGAATTGAAGACTTTTATACCCATAACTACACTTGTTTCCATGGAAATTAATATCCTTAACTACACACATCCCTAGTTGTAATGTTTTGCTTTGCCTTTAATGTATTATTTCAATTTGTAGAATTAAATTGCTTTATACCCATAACTGTACTTGTTTTTATTGAAATTAACATCTTTAAGAAACACTTTCCTAGTTGTAATGTTTTAATTTGCTTTTGTTGCATCAACTTTATTCGTTGAAATTAAGTGTTATATATCTATAACTGCAGTTGGTTATATGGAAATTGGCATCCTTAGCAACGCACTGTGCTAGTTGTAATGTTCTACTTTGCCTTTGGTGCATTAACTTAATTCGTTGAAATAAAGAGTTTTATACCTATAACTACAGTTGGTTACATGGAAATTAACATCCTAAACAACACACTTTGCTAGTTATAATGTATACTTTGCTTTTGGTGCATTAACTTAGTTCATGGAATTGTGGAGTTTTATACCAATACTGCACTTGTTTCCATCGAAATTAACATCCTTAAATAGGAACTTTCCAAGTTGTAATGTTTTACTTTGCCTTTTTTGTATTAATTTAATTTGTTGAATTGAATAGCTTTATACCCATAACTGTAGTTGGTTACATAAAAATCAACATACTTAACAGCAAACTTTTCTAGTTGCAATGCATACTTTGCCTTTTGTTGATTAACTTAATACATGGAATTTAAGATTGTTATTCCCGTAATTGCAGTTGTTTACATGGAAATTAACATCCTTAAGAACACACTTTGCTTGTTGTAATGTTTCACTTTACCTTTGTTGCATTAACTTAATTCGTTTTTAATAAACAGTTTGATACCCATAACTGCACTTGTTTACTTGGAAATTAACATCCGTAACTAAACAAATTGCTAGTTGTAATGTTTTACTTTGCCTTTGTTGTATTATATTAATTCGTAGAATTATACATAAACGATATAACGTGGGAACGCAACACAACGTTTTTACAGATTTACATCTCGTAGGGTAGCAAGGGTGATGCAACAATGAGAATCCACCACCAGAGTTCCCAGGAGCTCAAACCATGCATTTGAAAAGAACACTTGAAAAGTCAAGCAAGACTGAGCAAAAAAAGAGAAAAAATGTGTAAAAAAAAAGGCAAAAATAGTGAGAAAAACTCTTTTGGACAACAACGCTAAAAACCAGAGAAAAAAAACCCTGCAGCAGACCCCACAATGCCATCACCCCTGCCACAATCGTTTCAAAATATCCTTTCATTTTCCTCGATCCTTTCCCACGTGACTTGCTTTTTCCCATGTCAAATTTATTGCTTGTAGTTGCTTCCTCATCATTTCAATCCATGTAAGCTTGGGTCTCCCTTGCGGTCTTTTGGACTGCATCAATGCTACTCTTAACGCTTTTTGTGTGAGCGTGTTCTCGTCTAACCTTATCAGGTGACCAAACCATTTCATTCGCTTTTTCTCGATTGTTTTGCTCCATGGCTTATTCGTAGAATTGAATAGCTTTATACCCATAACTGCACTTGTTTACCTAGAAATTAACATCCGTAACTAAGCAAATTGCTAGTTGTAATGTTTTACTTTGCCTTTGCTGTATTAACTTAATTCGCTGATATAGAGTTTTATACCCATAACTGCAGTTGTTTACATGCAAATTCACATCCTAACTACACACTTTCCTAGCTGTAATGTTTTACTTTGCCTTCATTGTATTAATTCAATTTGTTGAATATAATAGCTTTATACCCATAACTGTAGTTGGTTACATGAAAATTAACATCCTTAACAGCACACTTTGCTAGTTGTAATGTATACTTTGTCTTTTGTGCATTAACTTATTTCAGGGAATTGAAGATTATTATACCCATAATTGCAGTTGTTTACATGGAAATTAACATCATTAACTACACACATTGGTTGTTGTAATGCTTCACTTTACCTTTGTTGCATTAACATAATTCATTGAATTGAAGAGTTTTATACAAATAACTACACTTTTTTGATGGAAATTAACATCCTTAGCAACACACTTTCCTAGTTGTAATGTTTTGCATTTCCATTGTTGTATTAATTTAATTTGTTGAATTGAATTGCTTTATACCAGCAGTAACTATACTTGTTTGCATTGAAATTAACATCTTTAACTAAATAATTTCCTACTTGTAATGTGTCACTTTACCTTTCTTGCATTAACTTAATTCGTTGAAATTAAGTGTTTTATGCCCAAACCAGTAATTGTTTCCATAGAAATTAACATTCTTAACTGCACACTTTCCTAGTATGTAATGATTTACTTTGCCTTTGGTGAATTAATTTAATTTGTTGAATTGAATAGCTTTATACCCATAACTATAAATGGTTACATGGAAATTAACATACTTAACAGCACACTTTGCTAGTTGTTATGTATACTTTGCCCTTTGTGCATTAACTTAATTCATGGAATTGAAGATTATTATACCAATAATTGCAGTTACTTACATGTAAATTAGCATCCTTAACTACACACTTTGCTAGTTGTAATGGTTCACTTTGTCCTTGTTGCATTAACTTGATTCGTTGGAATAAAGGGTTTGATACAGATAATTGCACTGGTTTAAGTAAAAATTAACATCCTTGTCTATACACTTTGCATGTTTTAATATTTTACCTTACCTTGGTTGTATTATATCAATTCTTGGAATTAAAGAGTTTTATACCCATAACTACCTTTGTTTACATGGAAATTAACATCCGTAACCAAACAAATTGCTAGTTGCAATGTTTTACTGTGCCTTTGCTGTATAAACTTAATTCGCTGAAATAAAAGGTTTTATACACATAACTACACTTGTTTCCATGGAAATTACTATCTTTAACTAATTGCTTTCCTAGTTGTAATGTTTTACTTGCCTTTGTTGCATTAAACTAATTCGTTGAACTGAAGTATTTTATGCCAAAAATAGTAATTTTTTACATGGAAATTAACATCCTTAAATACAGACTTTGCTTGTTGTAATGTTTCACTTTACCTTTGTTGTATTATATTAATTCGTGGATTTCAAAAGTTTCATACCCATAGCTGCACTTGTTTCCATTGATAATCAACATCCTTAACTACACACTTTCATAGTTGTAATGTTTTACTGTGCCTTAGCTCTATTAGCTTAAGTCGTTGAAACAAAGAGTTTTATACCCATAACTGCAGGTAGATACATGGAAACAACATAGTTGTCGATACACTCTGCATGTTCTAATGTTTCGCCTTTTCTTGGTTGTATTATATCAATTCGTGGAATTTGAGAGTATTATACCCATAACTGCACTTGTTTTTATGGAAATGAACATACTTAACTACACACTTTCCTAGTTGCAATTTTTACTTTGCTTTTTTTGTATTAACATTATTTGTTGAAAGGAATAGTTTGATACCCATAACTTTACCTATTTTCATTGAAATTAAAATCCTTAACTGCACACTTTGCAAGTTGAAATGTTTTACTTTGCCTTTATTGCAGTAACTTATATCGTGGAATTGAAGAGTTTTATACCCATAACTACACTTGTTTCCATGGAAATTAACAACCTTAACTACACATTTTCCTAGTTGTAATGTTTTACTTTGCTTTTGCTGTATTAACTTAATTCGTGGAATTGAAGAGTATTGTAGCAATAGTTGCAGTTGTGAATTTAAGTGTTTTATGTCAAAATTAGTAGTTTTTTACCTGGAGATTAACATCCTTAACTACACACTTTGCTTGTTGTAATGTTTCACTTTACCTTTGTTGCATTAACCTATTTTGTGGAATTTGAGAGTTAACTACACACTTTCTTATTTGTAATGTTTTAGTTTGTTTTTGTTGTATTAACTTTGTTGGTAAAATTGAAGAAAATTATGCCCATAACTCCACTTCTTTCCATGGAAATTAACATCTTTAACAAGACACTTTGCTTGTTGTAATGTTTCACTTTACCTTTCATGCATTAACTTAAGTCGTGGAATTGAAGAGCTTTTTACCCATAACTTCAATTGTTTCCATAGAGATTAGCATCCTTAACTGCACACTTTCCTAGTTGCAATGTTTTACTTTGCATTCGTTGCATAAACTTAATTCGTTTAAAATATGTGTTTGTTGCCAAAAATAGTAATTGTTTACATGAAAGTTAACATCCTTAACTACAAATATTGCTTGTTGCAATGTTTCACTTTACCTTTGTTGGATTAACGTCATTCGTGGAATTGAAGAGTATTATACCCAAAACTACCAAACCGTCATTCGTGGAACTGAAGAGTATTATACCCCTAACTGCTGTTTTTTATGTGAAAATTAACATAGTTGTCAATACACTTTTGATGTTCTAATATTTTACCTTACCTTGGTTTTATTATATTAATTCGTGGAATTGAAGGGTTTTATACCAATAAGTGCATTTATTTACATAGAATTTAACAACCGTAACTAGACAAATTGCTGGTTGTAATGTCTAATTGTGCCTTTCTTGTATTACCTTAATTCGTTCAAGAGTTTCACACTTATAACTGCAGTTAGTTACATGCAAGTTAACATCCTTAAAAAGACACTTTACTAGTTGTAATGTATACTTTGCCTTTGGTTCATTAACTTATTTCGTGTAATTGAAGAGTTTTATACCCACAACTACACTTATTTCCATGGAAATTAACATCCGTAACTACACACTTTGCTTGTTGACATGTTTTACTTTTCTTTTGTTGTATTAACTTAATTCGTAGAATTGAAGAGTATTATACTTATAACTGCAGTTGTTAACGTGAAAATGAACATAGTTGTCAATACACTTTGCATGTTCTATTACATTAATTCGAGGAGTGGTAGAGTTTTATACCCATAACTGCATTTGTTTACTGGGCAATTATTATCCGTAACTAAACAAATTGCTGGTTTTAATGTTTTACTGTGCCTTTGCTGTATTAGTTTAATTCGTTGAAATAAAGAGTTCCATACCAATAACTGTAGGTAGTTACATGAAAATTAACATCTTTGTCAATACGATTTGCTTGTTGTTATGTTTCACTTTACTTTTGTTGCATTAATTTAATTCTTTGAAGTTAAGTGTTTTATAACCCAAAAAAGTTATTGTTTAGATGGAAATATACATCTTTAACTACACAATTTGCTTTCTGAAATGCTCCACTTTGTTTTCATCGTATTAATTTAATTTGTTGAATTAAATAGTTTATACCCATAACGGTACTTTCTTGCATTAAAATTAAAATCACTGTACTTATGACTGTACTTGTTTCCATTGAAATTAAAATCCTTAACTACACACTTTGATTGTTGTAATGTTTTACTTTACCTTTGTTGCATTAACTTAATTCGTGGAATTGAAGAGTTTTATACCAATAACTACACTTGTTTCCATGGAAATTAACATCCGTAAGTACACACTTTGCTTGTTGAAATGTTTTACTTTTCTTTTGTTGTATTAACTTGATTCGTAGAATTGAAGAGTATTATACCCATAACTGCAGTTGTTTGTTGTCATGAAAATTAACATCCTTCACAAGACACTTTACTAGTTGTAATGTTTTACTTTGCCTTTGTTGTATAAACCTAATTCGTTGAATTTAAGTGTTTTATGCCAAAAATAGTAATTTTTTACATGGAAATCAACATCCTTAACTACACACTATGCTTGTTGTAATGTTTTACTTTAATTACCTTTGTTACATTAACCTAATTCGTGGAATTGGAGAGTTTTATACCCATAACTGTAGTTGGTTACATAAAAATCAACATACTTAACAGTAAACTTTTCTAGTTGCAATGCATACTTTGCCTTTTGTTGATTAACTTAATACATGGAATTGAAGATTGTTATACTCGTAATTGCAGTTGTTTACATGGAAATTAACATCCTTAAGTACACATTTTGCTTGTTGTAATGTTTCACTTTACCTTTGTTGCATTAACTTAATTCGTTGGAATAAAGAGTTTGATACCCATAACTGCACTTGTTTACTTGTAAATTAACATCCGTAACTAAACAAATTGCTAGTTGTAATGTTTTACTCTGCCTTTGTTGTATTATATTAATTCCTAGAATTATACAAAAACGATATAACGTGGGAACGCAACACAACGTTTTTACAGATTTACATCTCGTAGGGTAGCAAGGGTGATGCAACAATGAGAATCCACCACCAGAGTTCCCAGGAGCTCAAACCATGCATTTTAAAAGAAAACTTGAAAAGTCAAGCGAGACTGAGCAAAAAAAGAGAAAAAAAGTGTAAAAAAAAAGGCAAAAATAGTGAGAAAAACTCTTTTGGACAACAACGCTAAAAACCAGAAAAAAAACCCTGCAGCAGACCCCACAATGCCATCACCCCTGCCACTATCGTTTCAAAATATCCTTTCATTTTCCTCGATCCTTTCCCACGTGACTTGCTTTTTCCCATGTCAAATTTATTGCTTGTAGTTGCTTCCTCATCATTTCAATCCATGTAAGCTTGGGCCTCCCTTGCGGTCTTTTGGACTGCATCAATGCTACTCTTAACGCTTTTTGTGTGGGCGTGTTCTCGTCTAACCTCATCAGGTGACCAAACCATTTCATTCGCTTTTTCTCGATTGTTTTGCTCTATGGCATATTTTTAGAATTGAATAGCTTTAACTGCATTTGTTTATCTAGAAATTAGCATCCGTATTTAAGCAAATTGCTAGTTGTAATGTTTTACCTTGCCTTTGCTGTATTAACTTAATTCGCTGATATAGAGTTTTATACCCATAACTGCAGTTGTTTACATGCAAATTCACATCCTTAACTACACACTTCCCTAGTTGTAATGTATACTTTGCCTTTTTATGCATTAACTTATGTCAGGGAATTGAAGATTATTCTACCCATAATTGCAGTTGTTTACATGGAAATTAACATCATTAACTACACACATTGGTTGTTGTAATGCTTCACTTTACCTTTGTTGCATTAACATAATTCATTGAATTGAAGAGTTTTATACAAATAACTACACTTTTTTGATGGAAATTACCATCCTTTGCAACAAACTTTCGTAGTTGTAATGTTTTGCATTGCCATTGTTGTATTAATTTAATTTGTTGAATTGAATAGCTTTATACCAGTAACTGTACTTGTTTGCATTGAAATTAACATCTTTAACTAAATAATTTCCTAGTTGTAATGTGTCACTTTACCTTTCTTGCATTAACTTAATTCGTTGAAATTAAGTGTTTTATGCCCAAAACAATAATTGTGTACATGGAAATTAACATTCTTGTCCATACACTTTGCTTGGAAATTAACATTCTTAATTACACACATTCCTAGTTGGAATGATTTGCTTTGGCTTTGTTGTATTAATTTAATTTGTTGAATTGAATATTTCTATACCAATAACGGCAGTTGTATACATGGAAATTAACATACTTAATTGCACGCTTTCCTAGTTGTAATGTTTCACTTTACTTTTGTTGCATTAACCTAATTCATTGAAATTAGGTTCTTTATGACCAAAACAGTAAATGTTTACATGGCAATTAACATCCTTAACTACACACTTTCCTAGTTGTAATGTTATACTTTGCCTATTTTGTATTTACTTAAATCGTGGAATTGAAGAGTCTTATGCCAATAACTAAACTTGTTTCTATGAAAATCAACATCCTTAACTACACACTTTCCTAGTTGTAATGTTTTACTTTGTCTTTGCTGTATTAACATAATTCATTGAAAAATGAAGAGATTTATACCTCTAAAGGCAGTTGGCTACATGGAAATTAACATCTTTAACAACACACTTTGCTGGTTGAAATGTTTAACTTTACTTTTGTTGCGTCAACTTAATTCGTAGAATTGAAGAGTATTATACCCATAACTGCACTTCTTTCCATGGAAATTAATATCCTTAACTACACACTTTGATAGTTGTAATGTTTCACTTTACCTTTATTGCATTAACTTAATTCGTAGAATTGAAGAATCTTATACCTATAACTACACTTGTTTCTATGAAAATTAACATCCTTAACTACACACTTTGCTTGTTGTAATGTTTCACTTTACATTTGTCGCATTAACTCACGTCGTGGAATTGAAGAGTTCTATACCTATACCTTACAACTAGCAAAATGTGTTGTTACGAATGTTAATTTCCATGTAACAAACTGCAGTTATAGGTAAAATACTCTTTACTTCAACGAATTAACTTAATACGGCAAAGGAAAAGAGAAACATTACAACTTGCAATTTGTTTAGTTACGGATGATAATTTCCATGTAAACTAATGCAGTTATTGGCATAAAGCTTTTCAATTCCACGAATTAAGTTAACGCAACAAAAGCAAAGTATAACATTACAACTAGGAACGTGTTTAGTTAAAGATGTTAATTTAAATGGAAACAAGTACAGTTATGGGTATAAAGCTATTCAATTCAACAAATTAAATAAGTACAACAAAAGCAAAGTTAAACATTACAACAAGGAAAGTGTGTAGTTAAGGATGTTAATTTCTATATAAACAAGTGCAGTTATGGGTATAAAACTCTTCAATTCCACGGAATAAGTTTATCCACTAAAGGCAAAGTACATATTAAAACTAGGAATGTTTGTAGTTAAGGATGTTAATCTTTATGTAACCAAATGCAGTTCTAAGTATAAAACTCTTTATTTCATCGAATTAAGTTAATACAGCAAAGCCAAAGTAAAACATTACAACCTGTAATTTGTTTAGTTACGGATGTCAATTTCCATGTAAACAAATGCAGTTATGGGTATAAAACTCTTCAAATCAGCGAAGTATGTTAAAACAACAAATGCAAAGTAAAAGATTACATCCAGCCAAATGTGTAGTTAAGTATGTTAAGTTCTATGGAAACAAGTGCAGTTATGGGTATAAAACTCTTATTTCAACGAATTAAGTTAATCCAACAAAAGTAAAATAAAACATTACAACTAGGAAAGTGTTTAATTAAAGATGTTAATTTCAATCGAAACAAGTACAGTTATGGGTATAAAGCTATTCAATTCCCCAAATCAAATTAATACAACAAAGCAAAGTAAAACATTACAACTAGGAAAGTGTGTATTTAAGGATGTTAATTTCGATAGAAACAAGTGCAGTATTGGCATAAAACTTCACAATTCCACGAACTAAGTTAATGCACAAAAAGCAAAGTATACATTATAACTAGCAAAGTGTGTTGTTAAGGATGTTAATTTCCATGTAACGAACTGCAGTTATAGCTATAAAACGCTTTATTTCAACGAATTAAGCTAATGCACCAAAGGCAAAGTATACATTACAACTAGCATAATGTGTTGTTAAGGATGTTAATGTCCATATAACAAACTGCAGTTATAGATATAAAACACTTAATTTTTAGCGAATAAAGTTGATGCAACAAAAGCAAATTAAAACTTTACAACTAGGAAAGTGTTTCTTAAAGATGTTAATTTCAATGAAAACAAGTACAGTTATGGGTATAAAGCTATTCAATTCCACAAATTGAATTAATACAACAACGGCAAAGTTAAAACATTACGCGTAGGGAAGTGTGTAGTTAAGGATGATAATTTCTATGGAAACAAGTGTAGTTATGGGTATCAAACAATTCAATTGTACGAATTAAGTTAATGCAACAAAGGTATAAAGTGAAACATTACAACAAGAAAAATGTGTAGTTTAGGATGTTAACTTCAATGGAAACAAGTGAAGTTATGGGTATAAAATTCTACAATTCCACGAAAAAAATTAATGCTCCAAAGGCAAAAATTACATTAAAACTAGCAGATTGTGTTGTTAAGGATGTGAAGTTCTATGGAACAAATTGCAGTCATAGGTATGAAGCTCTTTATTTCAACGAATTACGTTAATACAGCAAAGGCAAAGTAAAACATAACAACTAGCAATTTGTGTAGTTAAGGATGTTAATTTTTAAGTAAACAAGCGCAGTTATGAGTATAAAGCTATTCAATTCTACACATTACTATAATACAACAAAGGTAAAGTAAAAGATTAGAATATGCAAAGTGTATTGATCATAATGTTAATTTCCATCTAAACAACTGCAGTTATGTGTATTCAATTCAACGAATTATGTTAATAAAATAAACGCTAAGTAAAACTTTACAACTAGGAACGTGTTTAGTTAAAGATGTTAATTTCAATAAAAACAAGTACAGTTATGGGTATAAAGCTATTCAATGCCATGAAATAAGTTAATGCACCAAAAGCAAACTATACCTTACAACTAGCAAAATGTGTAGTTAAGAATGTTAATTTCCCTGTAAAAAACTCCAGTTATAGGAAAAAAACTCTTTATTTCAGCGAATTAACTTAACACGGCAAAGGAAAAGTAAAACATTACAACTAGCAATTTGTTTAGTTACGAATGATAATTTCCATGTAAACAAGTAAAATATTACAACTAAGAAAGTGTTCAATTAAAGATGTTAATTTTAATGGAAACAAGTACAGATATGGGTATAAAGCTATTTAATTCCCAAATCAAATTAATACAACAAAGGCAAAGTAAAACATTACAACTTGGAAACTTCCTATTTAAGGATGTTAATTTTGATGGAAACAAGTGCAGTATTGGTATAAAACTCCACAATTCCATGAACTAAGTTAATGCACCAAAAGCAAAGTATACATTATAACTAGCAAAGTGTGTTGTTAAGGATGTTAATTTCCATGTAACTAACTGTAGTTATAGGTATAAAACTCTTTATTTCAACGAATTAAGTTAATGCACCAAAGGCAATGTATACATTACAACTAGCACAGTGCGTTGTTAAGGATGTTAACTTCCATATAACCAACTGCAGTTATAGATATAAAACACTTAATTTCAACGAATAAAGTTGATGCAACAAAAGCAAATTAAAACATTACAACTAGGAAAGTGTTTCTTAAAGATGTTAATTTCAATAAAAACAAGTACAGTTATGGGTATAAAGCAATTTAATTCCACAAATTGAAATAATACAACAAAGGCAAAGTAAAACATAACATTTAGGGATGTGTGTAGTTAAGGATATTAATTTCCATGGAAACAAGTGTAGTTATGGGTATAAAACTCTTCCATTGTACGAATCAAGTTAATGCAACAAAGGTAAAGTGAAACATTACAACTAGGGATGTGTGTAGTTAAGGATATCAATTTTCATGGAAACAAGTGTAGTTATGGGTATAAAACTCTTCAATTCCACGAATTAAGTTAATGCAACAAAGGTAAAGTAAAACATTACAACTAGGGATGTGTGTAGTTAAGGATATTAATTTCCATGGAAACAAGTGTAGTTATGGGTATAAAACTCTTCAATTCCACGAATAAAGTTAATGCAACAAAGGTAAAGTGAAACATTACAACAAGCAAAGTGTGTAGCTAAGGATGTTAATTTGCAAGTACACAAATGCAGTTATTGGTTTTAATCACTTCAATTGCACTAAATAATATAAGACAACAAATTTAATGTAAAATATTAGAGCATGCAAAGTATATAGACAAGGATATTTATTTCTACGTAAACTATTATTGTCTTGGGCATAAAACACTTCAAGTCAGCGAATTAAATTAATGCAATAAAGGCAAAGTAAAACATTACAACAAGGAAAGTTTGTAGTTAAGGTTATTACTTTCATTGGAAACAAGTGCAGTTATGGGTACAAAACTTTTCAATTTAACGAAATAAATTAATAGAACACAGACAATTCAATGGATTAGGATTTTGAATTCATTGATTTGGAAGGTGAACTTGTATGAAAGATGATCTTGTGAATTTTAAAAATGAACTTGTACACTTTACTGAACTTGTTTCTACTGAAATTAAAATCCTTTATTACCCACTTTGCTTGTTTAATTTTTCAGTTTGGTTTTGTAATATTTATTTAATTCGTGGAATTGAAGAGTTTTATACCCATAACAGTAATTGTTTACATGGAAATTAACATCCTTAACTACAGACTTTGCTAGTTGTAATTTTTCTCTATAACATTGGTGCATTAACTTACTTCATAGAATTGGAGAGTTTTATACCCATAACTGCCCATAACTGCATTTGTTTTCATGCAAATTATCATCCGTAACTTAACAAATTGCTAGTTGTAATGTTTTACTTTGCCTGTGCTGTATTAACGTAATACATTCAAATAAAGATGTATAATTTGCCTTTTGTGCATTAACTTAGTTCGTGGAATTGAAGAGTTTTACACCCATAAATACACTTGTTTCCATGGAAATGAACATCCTTAACTACAAACTTTTCTAGTTGTAATGCTTTACTCTCCTTTGGTTGTATTAACTCAATTCATGGAATTGAAGAGTATCATACCCATAACTGCAGTTGTTTACATGAAAATTAACATCCTTAACTACACACTTTGCTTGTTTTAATGTTTCACATTAGCTTTGTTGCATTAACTTAATTCGTTGGAATAAACTGTTTGATACAGATAATTGCTCTTGTTTACGTGAAAATTAACATCCTTATCAACACACTTTGCATGTTCTAATGTTTTATCTTACCTTAATTGTATTTTATTAGTTCGTGGAATTGTAGAGATTTATACCCATAACTGCATTTGTTTAAATGGAAATTTACGTCCGTAAATAAACAAAGTGATAGTTGTAATGTTTTACTGTGCCTTTGCTGTATTAGCTTAATTCGTTGAAATAAACAGTTTTTTACCTATAACTGCAGTTGGTTACATGGAGATTAATATCCTTAACAACACACTTTACTAGTTGTAATATATACCTTGCCATTTGTGAATTAACTTTTTTAGTTGAATTGAAGTGTTTTATATCCTTAACAGCACTTGCTTCCAAGAAAATCAACATCCTTGACTACACACTTTCCTATGTGTAATGTTTTCCCTTGCCTTTGTTGTATTAATTCAATTTGTGGAATTGAATAGCTTTATACCCATAACTGTACTTGTTAATTTGAAATTAATATCTTTAACTAAACACGTTCGTAGTTGTAAAACTTTACATTGCTGTTGTTTTATTAACCTAATTCGTGGAATTGAAGAGTATTATACCCATAACTGCAGTTGTTTACATGAAACTTAACATCCTTAACTACACATTTTCCTAGTTGTGATGCTTTACTTTGTCTTTGCAGTATTAACTTAATTCGTTGAAACATAGAGCTTCATACCTATAACAGCAGTTTGTGACATGGAAATTAACATCCTTAACAACACATTTTGCTACTTGTAATGCATACTTTGCCTTTTGTGCATTAACTTAGAGCGTGGAATTGAAGAGTTTTATACCCATAATTGCATTTGTTTACATGGAATTAACATCCGTAACTAAACAAATTGCTAGTTGTAATGTTTTACTTTACCTTTGTTGCATGAACTTAAGTCGTTGAAATTAATTGTTTTATGCCAAAAACAGTAATTTTTTACATGGAAATTAACATCCTTGTCAATACACTTTGCATGTTCCAATGTTTTACTTTGCCTTTGCTGTATTAACATAATTCGTTGAAAATAAAGAGTTTTATACCTAAAACTGCAGCTGGTTACATAGAAATTAACATCCTTAACAACACACTTTGCTAGTTGTAATATATACTCTGCCTTTTGTGCATTAACTTAGTTCGTTGAACTGAAGAGTTTCACACCCATAACTGCCCTTGCTTCCATGGATCTTACCATTCTGAACTACACACTCTCACAAGTTGTAATGTTTTACTTTGCTTTTGTTTTATTAATTTAATTTGTTGATTTAAAAAAGTTATACCCATTATTTTCCTTTTTCCATTGATACTTTAAATCCTTAACTACACACTTTGCTTGTTGAAATTTTTAACTTTTCTTTTGTTGTATTAACTTAATTCGTAGAAATAAAGAGTATTATACCCATAACTGTACTTCTTTGCATGGAAATTAGCATGCTTAACTAGACACTTTTCTAGTTGCAATGTTTTACTTTGGCTTTGTTGCATTAACTTAATTCGTTTAAATTAAGTGTTTTCTACCCATAACTACACTTGTTTACATGAAACTTAACGTCCTTAACTACTCACTTTCCTAGTTGTTATGTTTTACTTTGTTTTTATTTTATTAACTCAGTTGGTGGAATTGAACAGTTTTATACCCATAACTGCATTTGTTTACATAGAAAATAACATCCATAACTGAACAAATTGCTGGTTGTAATGTTTTATTGTGCCTTTGCTGTATTAGCTTAATTCTTTGAAATAAAGAGTTTCATACCTATAACTGCAGTTAGTTAAATGGAAGTTAACATCCTTAGCAAGACACTTTACTAGTTGTAATGTATACTTTGCCCTTGGTGCATTAACTTAGCTCGTGCAATTGAAGAGTTTTATACCCATAACTGTACTTGTTTCCATTGAAATTAAAATCTTCAACTACACACTTTACTTGTTGTAGTGTTTACTTTGCTTTTGTTGTATTAAGTTAATTGGTAGAATTGAAGAGTATTATACCTATAACTGCACTTGTTTCCATTGAAATCAACATACATCCTCAACTACACATTTTCCTAGTTGTAATGTTTTACTCTGCTTTTTTGTATTAACTTAATTCGTGGAATTGAAGTGTATTATAACCATAACTGCATTTGTTTACATGGAAATTAACATCCTTAACTACACACTTTGCTTGTTGAAATATTTTCTTTTCCGTTATTGCATTAATTTATTTCATTTGAATAAAGTGTTTCATACAGATCATTGCACTTTATTAAATGAACATTAAGAACCTTGTCAATACACTTTACATGTTCCAATGTTTTACTTTACCTTTGTTGTATTAAACTAATTCTTAGAATTGAATAGCTTTATACCCATTACTGCACTTGTCTACTTGGAAATTAACATCCTTAACTACACACTTTGCTAGTTGTAGTGTTTTTCTTTGCCTTTGTTGCATTGAATTAATTTGTTGAATTGAATTGCTTTATACCCATAGATGTACTTGTTTCCATTGAATTTAGCATCTTTAACTAAACAATTTCCTAGTTGTAATATTTTACTTTGATTTTTGCATTAGCTTAATTCGTTGAAATTAAGTGCTTTATGCCCAAAACAGTAATTGTTTACATGGAAATTAACATCCTTAACTACACACTTTGCTTGTTGTAATGTATACTTTGCCTTTTGTGCATTAACTTAGTTCGTGGAATTCAAGAGTTTTATACCCATAGCTGCACTCCTTTCCATGGAAATTAACATCCGTAACTAAACAAATTGCTAGCTGTAATGTTTTACTTTGCCTTTGTTGTATTAATCTAATTTTTTGGATTAAATAGCTTCATATCCATAACTACACTTGTTTCCATGGAAATTACCATCTTTAACTAAACGCTTTCCTAGTTGTAATGTTTTACTTTGCCTTTGTTGCATTAAACTAATTCGTTGAACTGAAGTATTTTATGCCAAAAATAGTAATTTTTTACATGGAAATTAACATCCTTGAATACAGACTTTGCTTGTTGTAATGTTTCACATTACCTTTGTTGTATTATATTAATTCGTGGATTTCAAAAGTTTCATACCCATAGCTGCACTTGGTTCCATTGATAATCAACATCCTTAACTACACACTCTCACAAGTTGTAATGTTTTACTTTGCTTTTGTTTTATTAATTTAATTTGTTGATTTAAAAAAGTTATACCCATTATTTTCCTTTTTCCATTGATACTTTAAATCCTTAACTACACACTTTCCTAGTTGTAATGTTTTACTTGTTTTTGTTTAATTAATTTAATTTGTTGAATTAAATAGTTTCTACCCATTACTGTACTTGTTTCCACTGAAATTAAAATCCTTAACTACACACTTTGCTTGTTGAAATGTTTAACTTTTCTTTTGTTGTATTAACTTAATTCGTAGAAATAAAGAGTATTATACCCATAACTGTACTTCTTTGCATGGAAATTAGCATGCTTAACTAGACACTTTTCTAGTTGCAATGTTTTACTTTGGCTTTGTTGCATTAACTTAATTCGTTTAAATTAAGTGTTTTCTACCCATAACTACACTTGTTTACATGAAACTTAACGTCCTTAACTACTCACTTTCCTAGTTGTTATGTTTTACTTTGTTTTTATTTTATTAACTCAGTTGGTGGAATTGAACAGTTTTATACCCATAACTGCATTTGTTTACATAGAAAATAACATCCATAACTGAACAAATTGCTGGTTGTAATGTTTTATTGTGCCTTTGCTGTATTAGCTTAATTCTTTGAAATAAAGAGTTTCATACCTATAACTGCAGTTAGTTAAATGGAAGTTAACATCCTTAGCAAGACACTTTACTAGTTGTAATGTATACTTTGCCCTTGGTGCATTAACTTAGCTCGTACAATTGAAGAGTTTTATACCCATAACTGTACTTGTTTCCATTGAAATTAAAATCTTCAACTACACACTTTACTTGTTGTAGTGTTTACTTTGCTTTTGTTGTATTAAGTTAATTGGTAGAATTGAAGAGTATTATACCTATAACTGCACTTGTTTCCATTGAAATCAACATACATCCTCAACTACACATTTTCCTAGTTGTAATGTTTTACTCTGCTTTTTTGTATTAACTTAATTCGTGGAATTGAAGTGTATTATAACCATAACTGCATTTGTTTACATGGAAATTAACATCCTTAACTACACACTTTGCTTGTTGAAATATTTTCTTTTCCGTTATTGCATTAATTTATTTCATTTGAATAAAGTGTTTCATACAGATCATTGCACTTTATTAAATGAACATTAAGAACCTTGTCAATACACTTTACATGTTCCAATGTTTTACTTTACCTTTGTTGTATTAAACTAATTCTTAGAATTGAATAGCTTTATACCCATTACTGCACTTGTCTACTTGGAAATTAACATCCTTAACTACACACTTTGCTAGTTGTAGTGTTTTTCTTTGCCTTTGTTGCATTGAATTAATTTTTTGAATTGAATTGCTTTAAACCCATAGATGTACTTGTTTTTATTGAATTTAGCATCTTTAACTAAACAATTTCCTAGTTGTAATATTTTACTTTGATTTTTGCATTAGCTTAATTCGTTGAAATTAAGTGCTTTATGCCCAAAACAGTAATTGTTTACATGGAAATTAACATCCTTAACTACACACTTTGCTTGTTGTAATGTATACTTTGCCTTTTGTGCATTAACTTAGTTCGTGGAATTCAAGAGTTTTATACCCATAGCTGCACTCCTTTCCATGGAAATTAACATCCGTAACTAAACAAATTGCTAGCTGTAATGTTTTACTTTGCCTTTGTTGTATTAATCTAATTTTTTGGATTAAATAGCTTCATACCCATAACTACACTTGTTTCCATGGAAATTACCATCTTTAACTAAACGCTTTCCTAGTTGTAATGTTTTACTTTGCCTTTGTTGCATTAAACTAATTCGTTGAACTGAAGTATTTTATGCCAAAAATAGTAATTTTTTACATGGAAATTAACATCCTTAAATACAGACTTTGCTTGTTGTAATGTTTCACATTACCTTTGTTGTATTATATTAATTCGTGGATTTCAAAAGTTTCATACCCATAGCTGCACTTGGTTCCATTGATAATCAACATCCTTAACTACACACTTTCCTAGTTGTAACGTTTTACTTTTCCTTTGTTGTATTAACTTAATTCCTCGAATTGAAGAGTATTATACCCTTAACTGCATTTGTTTACATGGAAAGTAACATCTCTAACAACACTCTTTAATAGTTGTAATATTTTTCTTTACCTTAGTTGTATTATATTAATTTATGGATTTGAAGAGTTTTATACCCATAACTGCAGTTGTTTACATGCAAATTCACATCCTTAACTACACACTTTCCTTGTTGTAATGTTTTACTTTGCCTTAATTCAATTTGTTGAATGTAATAGCTTTATACCCATAACTGTAGTTGGTTACATGAAAAGTTATACAACGATTTGCCTATTAACGTAAGAACTGCTGAAAACAAAAAGGATTTTAATGAAAAACTAGAGCTATTTTTAAAAATGAAGTAGTTTTAATATACTAGGATTTTGAAAAAAGAAATCATCATGGACTGTTTTGCTGTCAATAGACTCTAAATGCGATATTTATTCAGAATTGTAAATTAGGTTTTAACATTTTCTTTTCTTTTCTTTTAAGCAGGACAGGCATTGAAACCAGCAATACTTTTGTTGAAGCCTTTATCCTGTTGAAATATTCGTATTATTATTATTATAAAATTAACATCCTTAACAGCACACTTTAATAGTTGTAATGTATACTTTGCCTTTTGTGCATTAGCTTATTTCCGGGAATTGAAAATTATTATACCCATAATCACAGTTGTTTACATGGAAATTAACATCCTACGCACTTTGGTTGTTGTCATGTTTCACTTTACCTTTGTTGCATTAACTTAATTCGTTGGAATAAAGGGTTTGCTACAGAAAATTGCACTTTTTTACGTAAAGATTAACATCCTTGTCAATACATTTTGCATGTTCTATTGTTTTACCTTACCTTGGTTGTATTATCTTAATTCTTGGAATTGAAATATTTTATAACCATAACTCCCTTTGTTTACATGGAAACTAGCATCTAACTAACTTACCTAAAGTGTTTAGGTAAGGATGTTAATTTCCATAGAAAGAAGTGCAGTTATGGGTATCATACTCTTCAATTCTACGAATTAAGTTAATAAAGCAAAAGCAAAGCAAAACATTGCAACTAAGAAAATGTGTAGTTAAGGATTTTAATTTCCATGGAAACAAGTGTAGTTATAGGTATAAAACTTTTCAATTTTACGAATTAGGTTAATGCAACAAAGGTAAAGTGAAACATAAGAACAAGCAATGCGTATTGACAACGATGTTAATTTCTATGGAAACAAGTGTAGTTATGGTTATAAAACTCTTCAATTCCACGAATTAATGCAACAAATGCAAAGTAAAATGTTACAACAAGCAAAGTGTGTAGTTAATGATTTTAAATTTTATGTAAACAATTACCATTTTTTGCATAAAGCACTTTATTTTCACGAATTAAGTTAATGCAATAAAAGGTAAAGTGAAACATTAGAACAAGCGAAGTGTGTAGTTAAAGATGTTAATTTCTATCGAAAGAAGTGCAGTTATGGGTGCAATACTCTCCAATTCCACGAATTATGTTAATGCAACAAAGGTAAAGTGAAACAATACAACAAGCAAAGTGTATTGACAAGGATGTTAATTTCCATGTAAACAATTACTATTTTTGGCATAAAACACTTAAACTCAACAAATTACGTTAATGCAATAAATGCAAAGTAAAATATTACAACAAGCAAAGTGTGTAGTTAATGATGTTAATTTCCATGAAAAGAAGTGCAGTTATGGGTATAATACTCTTCAATTCTGCGATTTAAGTTAATACAACAAAAGCAAAGTAAAACATTTTAACAAGCAGTATGTAGTTAAGGATTTTAATTTCAATGAAAACAAGTATAGTTATGGGTATAAAGCTATTCAAATCAACAAATTAAATTAATACAACAAAAACAAAGTGAAACATTACAACTAGGAAAGTGTGTAATTAAGGATGTTAATTTCCATGGAAACAAATGTAGTTATAGGTATAAAAATCTTCAATTCCACGAAATTACTGCAACAAAGGTAAAGTGAAACATAACAACAAGGAAAGTGTGTAGTTAAGGATGTTAATTTCTATGGCAATAGGTGCAGTTGTTGGTATTAACTATTTAATTCAACAAATTAAATCAATAGAATAAAAACAAAGTAAAACATTACAACTAGGAAAATGTGTAGCTAAGGATGATAATTTTAATGAAAACAAGCGTAGTTATGGGTATAAAATTCTCAAGTTCCTTGAATTAGGGTAATGCAACAAAGGTAACGTGAAACATTACAACAAGCAAGGTGTGTAGTTAAAGATGTTTATTTCTTTGAAAAGAAGGGCAGTTATGGATGCAATACTCTCCAATTCCACGAATTAAGTTACTGCAACAAAGGCAAAGTAAAACATTACAACTAGGAACGTGTGTAGTTAAGGATGCTAATTTCCATGAAAAGAAGTGCAGTTATGGGTATCATACTCTTCAATTTTACGATATAAGTTAATACAACAAAACCAAAGTAAAACATTTTAACAAGCAAAATCTGTAGTTAAGGATTTTATTTTCAATGAAAACAAGTATAGTTATGGGTATAAAGCTATTCAATTCAACAAATTAAATTAATACAACAAAAACAAAGTGAAACATTACAACTAGGAAAGTGTGTAATTAAGGATGTTAATTTCCATGGAAACAAATGTAGTTATAGGTATAAAAATCTTCAATTCCACGACTTAAGTTAATGCAACAAAGATAAAGTGAAACATTACAACAAGCAAAGTGTTTAGGTAAGGATGTTAATTTCCATAAAAAGAAGTGCAGTTATGGGTATCATACTCTTCAATTCTACGAATTAAGTTAATAAAGCAAAAGCAAAGCAAAACATTGCAACTAAGAAAATGTGTAGTTAAGGATTTTAATTTCCATGGAAACAAGTGTAGTTATGGGAATAAAACTTTTCAATTTTACGAATTAGGTTAATGCAACAAAGGTAAAGTGAAACATTAAAACAAGCAAAGTTTGCAGTTAATGATGTTAAATTCAATGTAAATAATTACTATTTTTACCATAGAACACTTAGTTTCAATGAATTAGGTTACTGCAACAAAGGCAAAGTAAAACATTACAACTAGGGAAATGTGTAGTTAAGGATGTTAATTTCCATGTAAACAATAACTATTTTAGGCATAAAACACTTAATTTCAACGAATTAAGTTAATGCGAGAAAATCAAAGAAAAACAATACAACTAGGTAAGTGTTTAGTTCAAGATGTTAATTTCAATGGAAACCACTACAGTTATTTGAATAATGCTATCCAATTCAACAAATAAAATTAATACAACAAAGGCAATGTAAAACATTACAAGTAGGAAAGTGTTTAGTTAAGGATGTTAAATTCCACGAAAAGAAGTGCAGTTATGGGTATCATACTCTTCAATTCTACGAATTAAGTTAATGAAAGAAAAGCAGTGTAAAACATTACAACTAGAAAAATGTGTAGTTAAGGATGTTAATTTCCATGGAAACAAGTGTAGTTATGGTTATAAAACTCTTCAATTCCACGAATTAATGCAACAAATGCAAAGTAAAATGTTACAACATGCAAAGTGTGTAGTTAATCATTTTAAATTTTATGTAAACAATTACCATTTTTTGCATAAAGCACTTTATTTTCACGAATTAAGTTAATGCAATAAAGGTAAAGTGAAACATTAGAACAAGCGAAGTGTGTAGTTAAAGATGTTAATTTCTATCGAAAGAAGTGCAGTTATTGGTGCAATACTCTCCAATTCCACGAATTATGTTAATGCAACAAAGGTAAAGTGAAACAATACAACAAGCAAAGTGTATTGACAAGGATGTTAATTTCCATGTAAACAATTACTATTTTTGGCATAAAACACTTAAACTCAACAAATTACGTTAATGCAATAAATGCAAAGTAAAATATTACAACAAGCAAAGTGTGTAGTTAATGATGTTAATTTCCATGAAAAGAAGTGCAGTTATGGGTATAATACTCTTCAATTCTGCGATTTAAGTTAATACAACAAAAGCAAAGTAAAACATTTTAACAAGCAGTGTGTAGTTAAGGATTTTAATTTCAATGAAAACAAGTATAGTTATGGGTATAAAGCTATTCAAATCAACAAATTAAATTAATACAACAAAAACAAAGTGAAACATTACAACTAGGAAAGTGTGTAATTAAGGATGTTAATTTCCATGGAAACAAATGTAGTTATAGGTATAAAAATCTTCAATTCCACGAAATTACTGCAACAAAGGTAAAGTGAAACATAACAACAAGGAAAGTGTGTAGTTAAGGATGTTAATTTCTATGGCAATAGGTGCAGTTGTTGGTATTAACTATTTAATTCAACAAATTAAATCAATAGAATAAAAACAAAGTGAAACATTACAACTAGGAAAATGTGTAGCTAAGGATGATAATTTTAATGAAAACAAGCGTAGTTATGGGTATAAAATTCTCAAGTTCCTTGAATTAGGGTAATGCAACAAAGGTAACGTGAAACATTACAACAAGCAAGGTGTGTAGTTAAAGATGTTTATTTCTTTGAAAAGAAGGGCAGTTATGGATGCAATACTCTCCAATTCCACGAATTAAGTTACTGCAACAAAGGCAAAGTAAAACATTACAACTAGGAACGTGTGTAGTTAAGGATGCTAATTTCCATGAAAAGAAGTGCAGTTATGGGTATCATACTCTTCAATTTTACGATATAAGTTAATACAACAAAACCAAAGTAAAACATTTTAACAAGCAAAATCTGTAGTTAAGGATTTTATTTTCAATGAAAACAAGTATAGTTATGGGTATAAAGCTATTCAATTCAACAAATTAAATTAATACAACAAAAACAAAGCGAAACATTACAACTAGGAAAGTGTGTAATTAAGGATGTTAATTTCCATGGAAACAAATGTAGTTATAGGTATAAAAATCTTCAATTCCACGACTTAAGTTAATGCAACAAAGGTAAAGTGAAACATTACAACAAGCAAAGTGTTTAGGTAAGGATGTTAATTTCCATAAAAAGAAGTGCAGTTGTGGGTATCATACTCTTCAATTCTACGAATTAAGTTAATAAAGCAAAAGCAAAGCAAAACATTGCAACTAAGAAAATGTGTAGTTAAGGATTTTAATTTCCATGGAAACAAGTGTAGTTATGGGAATAAAACTTTTCAATTTTACGAATTAGGTTAATGCAACAAAGGTAAAGTGAAACATTAAAACAAGCAAATTTTGCAGTTAATGATGTTATATTCAATGTAAATAATTACTATTTTTACCATAGAACACTTAGTTTCAATGAATTAGGTTACTGCAACAAAGGCAAAGTAAAACATTACAACTAGGAAAATGTGTAGTTAAGGATGTTAATTTCCATGTAAACAATAACTATTTTAGGCATAAAACACTTAATTTCAACGAATTAAGTTAATGCGAGAAAATCAAAGAAAAACAATACAACTAGGTAAGTGTTTAGTTCAAGATGTTAATTTCAATGGAAACCACTACAGTTATTTGAATAATGCTATCCAATTCAACAAATAAAATTAATACAACAAAGGCAATGTAAAACATTACAAGTAGGAAAGTGTTTAGTTAAGGATGTTAAATTCCACGAAAAGAAGTGCAGTTATGGGTATCATACTCTTCAATTCTACGAATTAAGTTAATGAAAGAAAAGCAGTGTAAAACATTACAACTAGAAAAATGTGTAGTTAAGGATGTTAATTTCCATGGAAACAAGTGTAGATATGGGTATAAAACTCTTCATTTCCACGAATTAACTTAATGCAACAAAGGTAAAGTGAAACATTAAAACAAGCAAAGTTTGCAGTTAATGATGTTAAATTCAATGTAAATAATTACTATTTTTACCATAGAACACTTAGTTTCAATGAATTAGGTTACTGCAACAAAGGCAAAGTAAAACATTACAACTAGGAAAGGGTGTAGTTAAGGATGCTAATTTCAATGGGAACAAGTGTAGTTATTGGTAAAAAACTCTTCAATTCTGCGAATTAAGTTAATGCAACAAAGGTAAAGTGAAACATTACAACAAGCATAGTGTGTAGTTAAGGATGTTGATTTCCCTGTAAACGAGTGCAGTTATGGGCATAAAACTCTTCAATACAACAAATTAAGTTAACACAACAAAGGGAAAGTAAAACATTACAACTAGCAAAGTGTGTAGTTAAAGATGTTAATTTCAGTGAAAACAAGTACAGTTTTTTGTATAATGCTATCCAATTCAACAAATTGAATGAATACAAAAAAGGCAAGGTAAAAAATTACAACTAGGAAAAAGTGTAGTTATGGATGTTAATTTCCATGGAAACAAATGTAGTTATGGGTATAAAACTCTTCAATTCCACGAATTAGGTTAATGCAACAAAGGTAAAGTGAAACATTACAAAAAGGAAAGTGTGTAGTTAAGGATGTTAATTTCTATGGCAATTGGTGCAGTTGTTGGTATTAATTATTTAATTCAACAAATTAAATAAATAGAAGAAAAACAAAGTAAAACATTACAACTAGGAAAATGTGTAGCTAAGGATGATAATTTTCATGGAAACAAGCGTAGTTATGGGTATAAAAATCTCCAATTCCTTGAAATTAGGGTAAGCAACAAAGGTAACTTGAAACATTACAACAAGCAAGGTGTGTAGTTAAAGATGTTTATTTCTTTGAAAAGAAAGGCAGTTATGGATGCAATACTCTCCAATTCTACGAATTAAGTTACTGCAACAAAGGCAAAGTAAAACATTACAACTAGTAAAATGTGTAGTTAGGGTTGTTAATTTCCATGGAAACAAGTGTAGTTATGGGTATAAAACTCTTCAATTCCACGATATAAGTTACTGCAATAAAGGCAAAGTAAAACATTTCAACTAGCAAAGTGTGTAGTTAAGGATTTTAATTTCAATGAAAACAGGTAAAGTTATGGGTATCAAACTATTCAATTCAACAAATAATGTTAATGCAAAAAAAGCAAAGTAAAAATTGCAACTAGGAAAGTGTGTAGTTAAGTATGTTCATTTCCATAAAAACAAGTGCAGTTATGGGTATAATACTCTCAAATTCCACGAAATGATATAATACAACCAAGAAAAGGCAAAACATTAGAACATGCAGAGTGTATCGACAACGATGTTATTTCCATGTATCTACCTGCAGTTATGGGTATAAAACCCTTTGCTTCAACGACTTAAGCTAATAGACCTAAGGCACAGTAAAACATTACAACTATGAAAGTGTGTAGTTAAGTATGTTTATTTCAATGGAAACAAGTGTAGTTATGGGTATAATACTATTCAATTCTACGAATTAAGTTAATACAACTAAAGCAAAGAAAAAAATTTCAACAAGCAAACTGTGTTGCTAAGGATGTTAATTTCCAAGTAAACAATATTTATTTTAGGCATAAAACACTTAATTTTAACGAATTAAATTAATGCAAGAAAAGCAAAGTAAAGCAATACAACTAGGAAAGTGTTTAGGTTAAGCTGTTAATTTCAATGGAAACCACTACAGTTATTGGTATAATGCTATCCAATTCGACAAACTAAATTAATACAACAAAGGCAAAGTAAAACATTACAACTAGGAAAGTGTGTAGTTAAAGATGTTAATTTCTATGGAAGCAAGTGTAGTTATGTGTATAAAACTCTTGAATTCCACAAATTATGTTAATGCAACATAGTTAAAGTAAAACATTACAACCAGCATAGTGTGTAGTTAATGATGTTAATTTCCATGTAAACAATTACTATTTTTTGCATAAAACACTTAATTTAAACGAATTAAGTTAATGCAACAAAGGCAAAGTTAAACATTACAACTACGAAAGTGTGTAGTTAAGGATGTTGATTTCCATAGAAACAAGTGTAGTTATGGGTATAAAACTTTTCAATTCCATGAAATAAGTTAATGCACCAAAGGAAAAGTATACATTAAAGCTAGTAAAGTGTGTTGTGAAGGATGTTAATTTCCATGTAAACACTTGCAGTTATGAGTATAATGCTATCCAATTCGACAAATTAAAGTAATACAAAAAAGGCAAAGTAAAACATTACAACTAGGAAAGTGTGTAGTTAAGGATGTTAATTTCCATGCAAACAATTACTTTTTTTGACATAAAACACTTTATTTAAACGAATTAAGTTAATGCAACAAAGGTAAAGTAAGGCATTACAACTAGGAAAGTGTGTAGTTAGGAATGTTAATTTCTATGGAATCAAGTGTAGTTATGGGTATAAAACTCTCGAATTCCACAAATTATGTTAATCCAACAAAGATAAAGTAAAAGATTACAACAAGCATAGTGTGTAGTTAAGGATGTAAAGGCAAGTAAAAAATTACCATTTTTGCATAAAACACTTAAATTCAACGAATTAGGTTACTGCAAAAAGGTAAATTGATACGTTACAACAAGCTTAGTGTGTCGTTAATGATGTTAATTTCCATGTAAACAAATACTATTCTTTGCAAAAAACACTTAATTTTTATGAATTAAGTTAATGCAACAAAGGTAAAGTGAAACATTGCGACAAGCAAAGTGTGTAGTTAAGGATGTTAATTTCTATGGATAGAAGTGCAGTTCTGGGTGCAATACTCTCCAATTCCTCGAATTATGTTAATGCAACAAAGGTAAAGTGAAACATTACAACAAGCAAAGTGTGTAATTAAGGATGTTAATTTCGATGGAAACAAGAGCAGTTATTGGTATAAAACTCTTTATTTCAACAAATTAAGCTAATACAGAAAAAGCACCGTAGAACATTGCAACTAGCAATTTTTTAGTTACGGATGTTAATTTTGATGTAAACAACTGCAATTATCCTCATAATACTCTTTAATTCTACTAATTAGGTTAACATGACAAAAAATGATTAAAACATTTCAACAAGCAAAGTGTGTAGTTAAGAATGTTAATTTCCATGTAAACAACTGCAGTTATGGATATAATACTCTTCAATTCTGCGAATTAAGTTAATACAGCAAAAGCAAAGTAAAAAATTACAACTAGGGAAGTGTGTAGTTAAGAATGCTAACTTCCATAGAAACATGCGTAGTTTTGGGAAAAAAATCTTCAACTCCACGAATTAAGGTAATGCAACAAAGGTAAAGTGAAACTTTACAACAAGCAAAGTGTTTAGTTAAGGATGTTATTTTTCATTGGAAAAAGTGCAGTTATGGGTATAACACTCTTTAATTCTACGAATTAAGTTAATACAACAAAAGCGAAGTAAAAAATTTCAACAAGCAAAATGTGTGGTTGAGGATGCTAATTTCAATGGAAAAAAGTGTATTTATGGGTATAAAACTCTTCAATTTCACGAAAACAGTTAATCAACCAAGGGAAAAGTATAAATTATAAGTAGTAAAGTGTGTTGTGAAGGATGTTAATTTCCATGTAACCAACTGCAGTTATAGGTATAACTAGTTAAGTATGATGTGAAGGATGTTAACTTCCATGTAACCAACTGCAGTTATAGATATAAAACTCTTTATTTCAATCAATTATGTTAATACAGCAAAGGCAAAGTAAAACATTGCAACTAGGAAAGTGTGTAGTTAAGGATGTTGATTTTCATAGAAACAAGTTTTGTTATTGGCATAAGGCACCTAATTTCAATGAATTAAGTTGTTGTTAATGCAACAAAAGTAAAGTGAAACATTACAACTAGGAAAGCGTGCAGTTAAGGGTGTAATTTCCATGCAAAGTGTATGGACAAGAATGTTAATATCCATGTAAACAATTATTGCTTTGGGCATAAAACACTTAATTTCAACGAATTAAGTTAATGCAACAAAGATAATGTGAAACATTAAAACTAGGAAAATTTGTAGTTAAGGATGTTAATTTCCATGGAAACAAATGTAGTTATATGTATAAAACTCTTTATTTCAGCGAATTAAGTTAATACAGCAAAGGCACAGAAAAACATTGCAACTAGCAATTTGTTTAGTTACGGATGTTAATTTCCATGTAAACAAAGGCAGTTATGGGTATAAAACATTTCAATTCCAAGAATTAAGATAATACAAACAAGGTAAGGTAAAACAATAGAATATGCAAAGTGTATTGACAAGGATGTTAATCTTTACGTAAAAAAGTGCAATTATCTATAGGAAACCCTTTATTCCAACGAATTAAGTTAATGCAACAAAGGTAAAGTGAAACATGACAACAACAAAAGTGTGTAGGATGTTAATTTCTATGTAAACAACTGTGATTATGGGTATAATAATTTTCAATTCCCGGAAATAAGCTAATGCACAAAAAGCAAAGTATACATTACAACTATAAAAGTGTGCTGTTAAGGATGTTAATTTTCATGTAACCAACTACAGTTATGGGTATAAAGCTATGAATGAAGGCAAAGTAAAACATTACAACAAGGAAAGTGTGTAGTTAAGGATGTGAATTTGCATGGAAAGGAGTACAGCTATGGGTATAAAACTCTTGAATTCCACGAACTAAGTTAATGCACAAAAGCCAAAGTATACATTACAACAAGCAAAGTGTGTAGTTAAGGATGTTAATTTCCATGTAAACAATTACTGTTTTGGGCATAAAACACTTAATTTCAACGAATTAAGTTAATGCAAAAAATCAAAGTAAAATATTACAACTAGGAAATTGTTTAGTTAAAGATGTTAATTTCAATGGAAACAAAAACATCTATGGGTATAAAGCAATTCAATTCAACAAATTAAATCAATGCAACAAAGGTAAAGTAAAACATTACAACTAGCAATTTGTTTAGTTACGGATGTTAATTCCATGCAAACAAATGCAATTATGGGTATAAAACTCTTAAATTCCACGAACTAAGTTAATGCAAAAAAGGCAAAGTATGCATTACAAGTAGCAAAATGTGTTGTTAAGGATGTTAATTTCCATGTCACCAACTGCTGTTATAGGTATGAAACTCTATATTTCATCGAATTAAGTTAATACAGCAAAGACAAAGTAAAGCATCACAACTTGCAAAATGTGTAGTTAAGGATGTTAATTTTCATGTAAACAACTGCAGTTATGGGTATAATACTCTCCAATTCCACGAATTAGGTTAATAAAACAACAGCAATGTAAAACTTTACAACTACGAACGTGTTTAGTTAAAGATATTAATTTTAAATTAACAAGTACAGTTATGGGTATAAAGCTATTCAATTCCACAAATTGAATTAATACAACAAAGACAAGGGAAAACATTACACATAGGAAAGTGTGTAGTCAAGAATGTTGATTTTCTTGGAAGCAAGTGATGTTAAGGATATAAAACACTTCAATTCAACTAAAAAAGTTAATTCACAAATAGCAAAGTATATATTACAACTAGTAAAGTGTGTTGTTAAGGATATTAATCTCCATGTAACCTACTGCAGTTATATGTAAAAAACTGTTTATTTCAACGAATTAAGCTAATACAGCAAAGGCACAGTAAAACATTACAACTATCACTTTGTTTATTTACGGATGTAAATTTCCATGTAAACAAATGCAGTTATGGGTATAAATCTCTTCAATTCCACAAATTAATAAAATACAACCAAGGTAAGATAAAACATTAGAACATGCAAAGTGTGTTGATAAGGATGTTAATTTTCACGTAAACAAGAGCAATTATCTGTATCAAACAGTTTATTCCAACGAATTAAGTTAATGCAACAAAGGTAATGTGAAACATTAAAACAAGCAAAGTGTGTAGTTAAGGATGTTAATTTTCATGTAAACAACTGCAGTTATGGGTATAATACTCTTCAACTCCATAAATTGAGTTAATACAACCAAAGGAGAAGTTTGTAGTTAAGGATGTTCATTTCCATGGAAACAAGTGTAGTTATGGGTGTAAAACTCTTGAATTCCACGAACTATGTTAATGCTCAAAAGGCAAATTATACATCTTTATTTCAATGTATTACGTTAATACAGCACAGGCAAAGTAAAACATTACGACTATTGTCTGTGTTCTATTAATTTATTTCGTTAATTTGAAAAGTTTTGTACCCATAACTGCACTTGTTTCCAATGAAATTAATATCCTTAACTACAAACTTTCCTTGTTGTAATGTTTTACTTTGCCTTTATTGCATTAATTTAATTCGCTTACTTGAAGTGTTTTATGCCCAAAACAATAATAGTTTATGTAGAAATAAACATCCTTGTCTATATACTTTGCATGCTCTAATCTTTTACATTGAATTTGTTGTCTTATATTATTTAGTGCAACTGAAGTGTTTAAAACCCATAACTGCATTTGTGTACTTGCAAATTAACATACTTAGCTACACACTTTGCTTGTTGTAATGTTTTATTTTACCTTTTTTGCATTAACTTAATTCGTGGAATTGAAGAGTTTTATACCCATAACTACACTTGTTTCCATGGAAATTAATATCCTTAACTACACACATCCCTAGTTGTACTGTTTTACTTTACCTTTGTTGCATTAACTTAATTCGTGGAATTGAAGAGTTTTATGCCCATAACTACACTTGTTTCCATGGAAATTAATATCCTTAACTACACACATCCCTAGTTGTAATGTTTCATTTTACCTTTGTTGCATTAACTTGATTCGTGGAATGGAAGAGTTTTATACCCATAACTACACTTGTTTCCATGGAAATTAATATCCTTAACTACACACATCCCTAGTTGTAATGTTTTACTTTGCCTTTGTTGTATTATTTCAATTTGTGGAATTAAATAGCTTTATACCCATAACTGTACTTGTTTTTTTTGAAATTAACATCTTTAAGAAACACATTCCAAGTTGTAATGTTTTAATTTGCTTTTGTTGCATCAACTTTATTCGTTGAAATTCAGTGTTTTATATCTATAACTGCAGTTGGTTATATGGAAATTAACATCCTTAACAACGCACTGTGCTAGTTGTAATGTATACATTGCCTTTGGTGCATTAACTTAATTCGTTGAAATAAAGAGTTTTATACCTATAACTACAGTTAGTTACATGGAAATTAACATCCTTAACAACACACTTTGCTAGTTATAATGTATACTTTGCTTTTGGTGCATTAACTTAGTTCATGGAATTGTGGAGCTTTATACCAATACTGCACTTGCTTCCATCGAAATTAACATCCTTAAATAGGAACTTTCCAAGTTGTAATGTTTTACTTTGCCTTTGTTGTATTAATTTGATTTGGGAATTGAATAGCTTTATACCCATATCTGTACTTGTTTCCATTAAAAATAACATCTTTAATTGAAAACTTTCTTAGTTGTAATATTTTACTTGTTTACATGGAAATTATCATTCGTAACTAAACAAATTGCTAGTTGTAATGTTTTACTTTTCCTTTGCCGTGTTAAGTTAATTCGTTGAAATAAAGAGTTTTTTCCTATAACTGCAGTTTGTTACAGGGAAATTAACATTCTTAACTACACATTTTGCTAGTTGTAAGGTATACTTTGCTTTTGGTGCATTAACTTATTTCATGGAATTGAATAGCTTTATACCCATAACTGTACTTGTTTTTATCGAGATTAACATCTTTAACTAAACACGTTCCTAGTTTTAAAGTTTTACTTTGCTTTTGTTTTATTAACATAATTCGTTGAATTGAAGAGTATTATACCCATAACTGCAGTTGTTTAGATGGAAATTATTATCTTAACTACACAATTTGCTATTTGAAATGCTTCACTTTACCTTTGTTGCATTAACTTTATTCGTTGAAATTAAGTGTTTTATTCCAAAAACAGTAATTGTTTACATGGAAATTAACATTATGATCAATACACTTTTGCATGTTTTAATGTTTTACTTTACCTTTGTTGTATTATAGTAATTCGTAGAATTGAATAGCTTTATACTCATAACTGCACTTGTTTTACTTAAAAATTAACATCCTTAACTACACAAATTGCTAGTTGTTATGTTTTACTTTGCCTTTGCTGTATTAACTTAATTCGTACAATTGAATTGTTTGATACCCATAACTACACTTGTTTCCATAGAAATTATCATCCTTAACTACACACTTCCCTACGCGTAATGTTTTACTTTGCCGTTGTTGTATTAATTCCATTTGTGGAATTGAATAGCTTTATACCCATAACTGTACTTGTTTTCATTGAAATTAACATCTTAAAGAAACACTTTCCTAGTTGTAATGTTTTAATTTGCTTTTGTTGCATCAACTTTATTCGCTGAAATTAAGTGTTTTATATCTATAACTGCAGTCCGTTATATGGAAATTAACATCCTTAACAACGCACTGTGCTAGTTATAATGTATACTTTGCTTCTGGTGCATTAACTTAGTTCGTGGATTTGTGCAGTTTTATACCAATACTGGACTTGTTTCCATCGAAATTAACATCCTTAAATACACACTTTCCTAGTTGTAATGTTTTACCTTGCCTTTGTTGTATTAATTTGATTTGTGGAATTGAATAGCTTTATACCCATAACTGTACTTGTTTTCATTTAAATTAACATCTTTAACTAAACACGTTCCTAGTTGTAACTTTGCTTTTGTTGCGTTAACTTAATTCGTGGAATTGAAGAGCTTTCTACCCATAACTGCATTTGTTAACTTGGAAATTATCATCCGTAACTAAACAAATTGCTAGTTATAATGTTTTACTTTTCCTTTGCCGTATTAAGTTATTTCGTTGAAATAAAGAGTTTTTTTCCTATAACTGCAGTTTGTTATAGAGAAATTAACATTCTTAACTACACATTTTGCTATTATGTTCAATACACATATATAGCTTTATACTCATAACTGCACTTGTTTACTTGAAAATTAACATCCTTAACTACACAAATTGCTAGTTGTTATGTTTTACATTGTTTTTGCTGTATTAACTTAATTCGTTGAAATAAAGAGTTTCATACCTATGACTGCAGTTGGTTCCATAGAAATTCACATCCTTAGCAACACAATCTGCTAGTTTTAATGTAATTTTTGCCTTTGGTGCATTAACTTATTTTGTGGAATTGAATAGCTTTATACCCATAACTGTACTTGTTTTTATTGAATTTAACATCTTTAACTAAACACGTTCCTAGTTGTAAAGTTTTACTTTTTTTTTTTTTTGATAGCGTAGAATGAAAGCAAATGTTAAGATGAAACTCAAATACTATATCAAGGGAATTATAAGCTAAAGTAACTAAATAAAGAGGGAGTAATACCTACCACTTATAAGCTGTGCCGACTGTGGTTCTGCAGGGTATGCTAGGAAAGGTTGTAAGATCGATCGGTCTCTGTGTGTGTATCATGCAGGCACAAATGGATAGGGAACTGTTGGCATGGAGGTGGCTTCCGAACGGCATGTTGCATCAGGAATTATCGGTTCTTTTGTATAGTTCGCGGTAGGACTCGGTCCGATAAGGTAATTCATAAATGTCTCTATGGTTAAAGACTGACTATACGCAACTCTTCAGCTATAAACCCACAAGGATATTTCGAGCCTTTAATCATAGTATATCCATTATGGTTTGTGGGCGGCCCATGCAGTCCTGCGTCCAGGACCACAGTTGCTAAGTTCAGTTCAATGTAACCACGAGTATTCCATTTCTTCAATGTTCATCAATGAAATAAGTTGCAATCCAGTATGGCAAGTTGTTTGTTCTCCATGATAAAAGCGATAATAGTTCTGTATACGAGTTCTTTTGCATAGTTGGGTTTCTTGTTGGCCTAGTTTCTTATGTTGCCAATGCTCGCGTTTGTGTATGTTGTTGCTGTTATGGTTGTTGTACTCTAGTTCTTGGAAGTTGTTTGTTTGATTGCAGTGGTTGTTGTTGCAATTTCTATAGCGGTGATAATCTTGTTTTGACCAATTTATCTTTCAGGTTAGGCCTTCTTTGCAGCGACTAAATCGGTGTACTGTTATTCCAAACCTGCTGAAGGGTTGGGTTATTTCTTACGAGGTGCCAGTGGCTCCTGAGAATAGATCCGATTTCTGTTATTTCAGGGTCATAGGGGACTATGAATGGAATAACTTTGTTTAGATTATTCGTTATATTGTCAGTGTTAGGGTTAGGCACATGTTCATTTGTGTGATCTGGAAATAGTAAATCATTCTGATTTATATTCAAAATTCTTGCAAATGTTTTCTCAATGAATGTTAGGTCATAACCTCTCCTTACAAGATTTTCTTTCAAGATATTGAGGTGTTTTTCAAGCTCTTTATCATTAGTGATAAGTCTTGTTTTTGAAGAGTAAGTCTTTATGTTTTTGTTTTTGATAAGTCGTGGGATTGAAGAGTTTTATATCCATAACTGCACTTGTTTATATAGAAATTAACATCCTTAACTACACACTTTCCTTGTTGTAAAGTTTAACTTTGCTTTTGTTGTATTTATTTAATTTGTTGAATTGAATAGCTTTATACCCATAACTGTACTTGTTTCCATTTAAATTAGCATCTTTAACTAAACACGTTCCTAGTTGTAATGTTATACTTTGCTTTTGTTTTGTAACTTAATTCGTGGAATTGAAGAGCTTTATACCAATAACTGCATTTGATTACATGGAAATTATTATCCGTAACTAAACAAATAGCTAGTTGTAATGTTTCTCTTTTCCTTTGCCGTATTAACTTAATTCGTTGAAGTAAAGAGCTTTTTACCTATAACTGCAGCATGTTACATGAAAATTAACATTCATAACAACACATTTTGCTAGTTGTAAGGTATTGGTATAGAACTATTCAATTCCACGACGTAAGTTAGAGCGACAAAGGTAAAGTGAAACAATACAACAAGCAAAGTGTGTAGTTAAGGATATTAATTTCCATGGAAAGAAGTGCAGTTATGGGTATAATACTCTTCAATTCTACGAATTAAAATGATATAACAAAAGCAAAGTTAAACATTTCAACCAGCAAAGTGTGTTGTTAAAATTGTTAATTTCCATGTAGCCAACTGCAGTTATGGGTATAAATCTCTTCATTTTTCAATGAATTATGTTAATACAGAAAAGGCAAAGTAAAACATTACAACTAGGAAAGTGTGTAGTTAAGGATGTTGATTTTCATAGAAACAAGTTTAGTTATTGGCATCAGACTCTTCAATTCCTCGAATTAAGTTTATACAACAAAGGCAAAGTAAAACATTACAACTAGGAAAGTGTTAAGGGTGTTAATTGCCATGTAAGCAATTACTGTTTTGGTCATAAAGCACCTAATTTCAATGAATTAGGTTAATGCAACAAACGTAAAGTGAAACATTACAACTAGGAAAGCGTGCATTTCAAGAATGTTAATTTCTATGTATACAACTGCCGTTATGGGTATAGAAATATTCAATATAACAAATTAAATTAATACAACAAAGCCAAAGTAAAACATTCCAACTAGGAATGTGTGTAATTAAGAATGTTAATTTCCATGAATTATGTTAATGCAACAAAGGTAAAGTGAAGCATTACAACAACCAATGTGTGTAGTTAATGATGTTAATTTCCATGTAAACAACTGCAATTATGGGTAGAATAATCTTCAATTCCCTGAAATAAGTTAATGCACAAAAGGCAAAGTATACATTACAACTAGGAAAGTGTGTAGTTAAGGATGTGAATTTGCATGTAAACAACTGCAGTTATGGGTATAAAACTCTATATCAGCGAATTAAGTTAATGCAGCAAAGGCAAAGTAAAACATTACAACTAGCAACTTGCTTAGTTACAGATGATAATTTCTAGGTAAACAAGTGCAGTTAAAGCTATTCAATTCTACGAATAAGCCATGGAGCAAAACAATCGAGAAAAAGCGAATGAAATGGTTTGGTCACCTGATGAGGTTAGACGAGAACACGCCCACACAAAAAGCGTTAAGAGTAGCATTGATGCAGTCCAAAAGACCGCAAGGGAGGCCCAAGCTTACATGGATTGAAATGATGAGGAAGCAACTACAAGCAATAAATTTGACATGGGAAAAAGCAAGTCACGTGGGAAAGGATCGAGGAAAATGGTAGGATATTTTGAAACGATAGTGGCAGGGGTGATGGCATTGTGGGGTCTGCTGCAGGGTTTTTTTTTTCTGGTTTTTAGCGTTGTTGTCCAAAAGAGTTTTTCTCACTATTTTTGCCTTTTTTTACACTTTTTTTTCTTTTTTTGCTCAGTCTCGCTTGACTTTTCAAGTTTTCTTTTAAAATGCATGGTTTGAGCTCCTGGGAACTCTGGTGGTGGATTCTCATTGTTGCATCACCCTTGCTACCCTACGAGATGTAAATCGGTAAAAACGTTGTGTTGCGTTCCCACGTTATATCGTTTATCTATAATTCTAGGAATTAATATAATACAACAAAGGCAGAGTAACACATTACAACTAGCAATTTGTTTAGTTACGGATGTTAATTTCCAAGTAAACAAGTGCAGTTATGGATATCAAACTCTTTATTCCAACGAATTAAGTTAATGCAACAAAGGTAAAGTGAAACATTACAACAAGCAAAGTGTGTACTTAAGGATGTTAATTTCCATGTAAACAACTGCAATTACGAGTATAACAATCTTAAATTCCATGTATTAAGTTAATCAACAAAAAGCAAAGTATGCATTGCAACTAGAAAAGTTTGCTGTTAAGTATGTTGATTTTATGTAACCAACTACAGTTATTGGTATAAAGCTATTCAATTCAACAAATTAAATTAATACAAAAAAGGCAAAGTAAAACATTACAGCTAGGAACGTGGGTAGTTAAGGATGTTAATTGCTATGGAAAAAAGTGTAGTTATGGGTATAAAACTCTCCAATTCCACGAATTAGGTTAATGCAACAAAGGTAATTAAAGTAAAACATTACAACAAGCATAGTGTGTAGTTAAGGATGTTGATTTCCATTGTAAAAAATTACTATTTTTGGCATAAAACGAATTAGGTTTATACAACAAAGGCAAAGTAAAACATTACAACTAGTAAAGTGTCTTGTGAAGGATGTTAATTTTCATGACAACAAACAACTGCATTTATGGGTATAATACTCTTCAATTCTACGAATTAAGTTAATACAACAAAAGAAAAGCAAAACATTTCAACAAGCAAAGTGTGTACTTACGGATGTTAATTTCCATGGAAACAAGTGTAGTTATGGGTATAAAACTCTTCAATTCCACGAATTAAGTTAATGCAACAAAGGTAAAGTAAAACATTACAACAATCAAAGTGTGTAGTTAAGGATTTTAATTTCAATGGAAACAAGTACAGTCATAAGTACAGTGATTTTAATTTCAATGCAAGAAAGTACCGTTACGGGTATAAACTATTTAATTCAACAAATTAAATTAATACAAGAAAAACAAAGTAAAGCATTTCAACAAGCAAATTGTGTAGTTAAAGATGTTAATTTCCATCTAAACAATAACTTTTTTGGGTATAAAACACTTAACTTCAAAGAATTAAATTAATGCAACAAAAGTAAAGTGAAACATAACAACAAGCAAAGCGTATTGACAAAGATGTTAATTTTCATGTAACTACCTACAGTTATTGGTATGGAACTCTTTATTTCAACGAATTAAACTAATACAGCAAAGGCACAGTAAAACAGTAAAACCAGCAATTTGTTTAGTTACGGATATTAATTGCCCTGTAAACAAATGCAGTTATGGGTATGAAACTCTACAACTCCACGAATTAATATAATAGAACCAAGGCAAGGTAAAACATTAGAACATGCAAAGTGTATTGACAACTATGTTCATTTTTACGTTAACAACTGCAGTTATGGGTATAATACTCTTCAATTCTACGAATTAAGTTAATACAACAAAAGAAAAGTAAAACATTTCAACAAGCAAAGTGTGTAGTTACGGATGTTAATTTCCATGAAAAAACAAGTTTAGTTGTGGATATAAAACTCTTCAATTCCACGAAATAAGTTAATGAACCAAAGGCAAAGTATACATAACAACTAGTAAAGTGTCTTTTTAAGGATTTTAACTTGCATGTAACTAACTGCAGTTATAAGTGTGAAACTCTTGAACGAATTAAGGTAATACAGCAAAGGCACAATAAGACATTACAACCAGCAATTTGTCTAGTTACGCATTTATTCTATGTAAATAAATGCACTTATTGGTATAAAACCCTTCAATTCCACGAATTAATATAATAAAACCAAGGTAAGGTAAAATATTAGAACATCCAAAATTTAAGTTAACAATAGTTGTCAATTAAGGATTTTAACTTGCATGTAACTAACTGCAGTTATAAGTGTGAAACTCTTGAACGAATTAAGGTAATACAGCAAAGGCACAATAAGACATTACAACCAGCAATTTGTCTAGTTACGCATTTATTCTATGTAAATAAATGCACTTATTGGTATAAAACCCTTCAATTCCACGAATTAATATCATTACAACAAGCAAAGTGTGTAGTTAAGGATGTTAATCTCCAGGTAAAAAACTACTATTTTTGATATAAAACACATAAATTCACAACTGCAACTATTGCTACAATACTCTTCAATTCCACGAATTAAGTTAATACAACAAAAGCAAAGTAAAACATTACAACTAGGAAAGTATGTAGTTAAGGATGTTAATTTCCATGGAAACAAGTGTAGTTATAGGTATGAAACTCTTTATTTCAACGAATTAAGCTAATACAGCAAAGGCACAGTAAAACATTACAACAAGCAAAGTGTGTAGTTAAGGATGTTAATTTCCATACAAGGAAGAGCAATTATGGGTATAATACTCTTTAATTCTACGAATTAAGTTAATACAACAAAAGAAAAGTAAAACATTTCAAGAAGCAAAGTGTGTAGTTAAGGATTTAAATTTCAATGGAAACAAGTACAGTAATGGCTACAAACTATTTAATTCAACAAAATAAATTAATAAAACAAAAACAAAGTAAAACATTACAACTAGGAAATTGTGTAGTTCAGAATGTTAAGATCCATGGAAACAAGGGCAGTTTTGGGTATGAAACTCTTTATTTCAACGAATTAAGCTAATACAGCAAAAGCACAGTAAAACATTACAACTAGCAATTTGATTAGTTACGGACGTTAATTTCCATGTAAACAACTGCAATTATGCTTATAATACTCTTCAATTCCACGAATTAGGTTAACAACACAAAAAATGCAAAACATTACAACTGGGAAAGTGTGTAGTTAAGGATGTTAAAATCCATGGAAACAATTGTAGTTATGGGTATAAAACTTCAATTGTTCGAAATAAGTAAATGCACGAAAGGCAATGTATCATTTACAACTTTTAAAGAGTCTTGTTAAGGGTGTTAATTTCCATGTAACCAACTGCAGTTATAGGTATGAAACTCTTTTATTCAAGGAATTAAGCTAATACAGCAAAGGCACATTAAAACATTGCAAGTAGCAATTTGTTTAGTAACGGATGTTAGTTTCCATGTAAACAAAGGAAGTTATGGGTATAAAACATTTCAATTCCAAGAATTAAGATAATACAACCAAGGTAAGGTAAAACATTAGAACATGCAAAGTGTATTGACAAGGATGTTAATCTTTACGTAAAAAAGTGCAATTATCTGTAGCAAACCCTTTATTCCAACGAATTAAGTTAATGCAACAAAGGTAAAGTGAGACATGACAACAACCAAAGTGTGTAGTTAAGGATGTTAATTTCCATGTAAACAACTGTAATTATGGGTATAATAATCTTCAATTCTCTGAAATAAGCTAATGCACAAAAGTGAAAGTATAGATTACAACTAGCAAAGTGTGCATGTTAAATTCCATGTAACGAACTACAGATATTGGTATAAAGCTATTCAATTCAACAAATTAAATTAAGACAACAAAGGCAAAGTAAAACATTACAACTAGGAAAGTGTGTAGTTTATGATGTTAATTTCCATGTAAACAACTGCAGTTATAGGTATGAAGCTATTCAATTCAAAAAATTAGATTAATACAACAAAGGCAAAGTAAAACATTACAGCTAGCTATTTGTTTAGTTACGGATGTTAATTTCCATAGAAAGAAGTGCAGCTATGGGTAAAAAACTCTTGAATTCCACGAACAAAGTTTATGCACAAAAGGCAAAGTATGCATTACAACAAGCAAAGTGTGTAGTTAAGGATGTTAATTTCCATGTAAACAATTACTGTTTTGGGCATTAAACACTTAAATTCAACGAATTAAGTTAATGCAAAAAATCAAAGTAAAATATTACAAATAGGAAATTGTTTAGTTAAAGATGATAATTTCAATGGAAACAAGTACATATATGGGTATAAAGCAATTCAATTCAACAAATTAAATCAATGCAACAAAGGCAAAGTAAAACATTACAACTAGCAAATTGTGTAGTTAAGGATGTTAATTTCCAAATAGACAAGTGCAGTAATGGGTATAAAGCTATTCAACTCTAAAAATAAGTTTAATACAACAAAGGTAAAGTAAAACATTGGAACATGTAAAGTGTATTGACAAGGTTATTAATGTTCATTTAAAATAGGGGAATTATCTGTATGAAACACTTTATTCCAATGAAATGAATCAATGCAATAACGGAAAAGAAAACATTTCAACAAGCAAAATGTGTAGTTAAGGATGTTACTTTCTACGTAAACAACTACAGTTATGGTTATAATACTCTTCAATTCCACGAATTAAGTTAATACAATAAAAGCAAAGTAAAACATTACAACTAGGAAAATGTATAGTTGAGGATGTTGATTTCAATGGAAACAAGTACAGTTATGGGTTTAAAACTCTTCAATTGTACGAGCTAAGTTAATGCACCAAGGGCAAAGTATAAATTTTAACTAGTAAAGTGTCTTGTTGAGGATATTAACTTCCATTTAACTAACTGCAGTTATAGCTGTGAAACTCTTTATTTCAACGAATTAAGCTAATACAGCAAAGGCACAATAAAACATTACAACCAGCAATTTGTTTAGTTACGGATGTTATTTTCTATGTAAACAAATGCAGTTATGGGTATAAAACTGTTCAATTCCACCAACTGAGTTAATAAAACAAAAACAAAGTAAAGCATAACAACTAGGAAAGTGAGTAGTTAAGGATGTTAAGTTTCATGTAAACAAGTGTAGTTATGGGTATAAAACACTTAATTTAAAGGAATTAAGTTAATGCAACAAAGGCAAAGTAAAACATTGCAACTAGGAAAGTGTCTAGTTAAGGATGCTAATTTCCATGCAAAGAAGTGCAGTTATGGGTATAATACTCTTTAATTCTACGAATTAAGTTAATACAACAAAAGGAAGGTAAAACATTTCAACAAGCAAACTGTGTAGATAAGGATTTTAATATCAATGAAAACAAGTAAAGTTATGGGTATAACTTTTTCAAATCAACAAATTAAATTAATAAAACAAAAGCAAAGTACATTACAATTACAACTAGGAGAGTGTGTAGTTCAGAATGGTAAGATCCATGGAAACAAGGGCAGTTATGGGTATGAAAGTCTTCAGTTCTACGAACTAAGTTAATGCACAAAAGGCAGAGTATATATTACAACTAGCAAAGTGTGTTGTTAAGGATGTTAATTTCTATGTAACCAACTGCAGTTATAGGTATAAAACTCTTTCTTTTCAACGAATTATGTTAATACAGCAAAGGCAAAGTAAAACATTACAACTAGGAAAGTGTCTAGTAAAGGATGTTAATCTCTATGGAAACAAGTGTAGTTATGGGTAAAAAGCTATGCAATTTTACGAATTAATATATTACAACAAAGGTAAAGTAAAACATTTATACATGCAAAATGTATTGACAAGCATGTTAATTTTTATTTAAACAATTACTGTTTTGGGCATAAAACACTTAATTTCAACGAATTAGGTTAGTGCAAGAAGGGTAAAGTAAAACATTACAACTAGGAACGTGCGTAGTTAGGGATGTTAATTTCGATGGAAGCAAATGTGTAATTATGTGTATAAAATACTTTGATTCAACGAATTAATATAATACAACGAAGGTAAGGTAAAACATTAGAACCTGCAAAGTATATTGACAAGGACGTTAATTTTTACGTAAACAAGTGCAATTATCTGTATCAAACCGTTCATTCCAACGAATTTAGTAAATGGAACAAAGGTAAAGTGAAACATTACAACAAGCAAATTATGTAGTTAAGGATGTTAATTTCCATAGAGTCAACTGCAGTTATGGGTATAAAACTGTTCAATTCAACCAACGAATATATTACAAAGGTAAAGTAAAACATTGGAACATGCAAAGTGTATTGACAAGGATGTTAATTTCCATGTAAACAATTACTGTTTTTGGCATAAAACAATTAATTTAAACGACTTAAGTTCATGCAACAAAGGTAAAGTAAAACATTACAACTAGCAATTTGTTTAGTTACGGATGTTAATTCCATGTAAACAAATGCAATTATGGGTATAAAACTCTTAAATTCCACGAACTAAGTTAATGCACAAAAGGCAAAGTATGCATTACAAGTAGCAAAGTGTGTTGTTAAGGATGTTAGTTTCCATGTCACCAACTGCTGTTATAGGTATGAAACTCTATATTTCAATGAATTAAGTTAATACAGCAAAGGCAAAGTAAAACATAACAACTTGCAAAATGTGTAGTTAAGGATGTTAATTTTCATGTAAACAACTGCAGTTATGGGTATAATACTCCTCAATTCCACGAATTAGGTTAATAAAACAACAGCAATGTAAAACTTTACAACTACAAACGTGTTTAGTTAAAGATATTAATTTCAAAAAAACAAGTACGGTTATGGGTATAAAGCTATTCAATTCCACAAATTGAATTAATACAACAAAGGCAAGGGAAAACATTACACATAGGAAAGTGTGTAGTTAAGGATGTTGATCTTCTTGGAAACAAGTGCTGTTAAGGGTATAAAACACTTCAATTCAACTAAAAAAGTTAATTCACAAATGGCAAAGTATATATTACAACTAGCAAAGTGTGTTGTTAAGGATAATAATCTCCATGTAACCAACTGCAGTTATAGGTATAAAACTGTTTATTTCAACGAATTAAGCTAATACAGCAAAGGCACAGTAAAACATTACAACTATCACTTTGTTTATTTACGGATGTAAATTTCCATGTAAATAAATGCAGTTATGGGTATAAATCTCTTCAATTCCACGAATTAATAAAATACAACCAAGGTCAGATAAAACATTAGAACATGCAAAGTGTGTTGATAAGGATGTTAATTTTCACGTAACAAGAGAAATTATCTGTATCAAACAGTTTATTCCAACGAATTAAGTTAATGCAACAAAGGTAATGTGAAACATTAAAACAAGCAAAGTGTGTAGTTAAGGATGTTAATTGTCATGTAAACAACTGCAGTTATGGGTATAAATCTCTTCATTTTTCAATGAATTATGTTAATACAGAAAAGGCAAAGTAAAACATTACAACTAGGAAAGTGTGTAGTTAAGGATGTTGATTTTCATAGAAACAAGTTTAGTTATTGGCATCAGACTCTTCAATTCCTCGAATTAAGTTTATACAACAAAGGCAAAGTAAAACATTACAACTAGGAAAGTGTTAAGGGTGTTAATTGCCATGTAAGCAATTACTGTTTTGGTCATAAAGCACCTAATTTCAATGAATTAGGTTAATGCAACAAACGTAAAGTGAAACATTACAACTAGGAAAGCGTGCATTTAAAGAATGTTAATTTCTATGTATACAACTGCCGTTATGGGTATAGAAATATTCAATTTAACAAATTAAATTAATACAACAAAGCCAAAGTAAAACATTCCAACTAGGAATGTGTGTAATTAAGAATGTTAATTTCCATGCAAAGTGTATGGACAAGAACGTTAATTTTCATGTAAACAATTATTGTTTTGGGCACAAAACACTTAATTTCAACGAATTAAGTTAATGCAACAAAGATAAAGTGAAACATTAAAACTAGGAAAGTTTGTAGTTAAGGATGTTAATTTCGATGGAAACAAGTGTAGTTATGTGTACAAAACTCTTTAATTCAACGAATTAAGTTAATGCAACAAAGGTCAAGTGAAATATTACAACAAGCAAAGTGTATTGTTAAGGATGTTAATTTCCAAGTAACCAACTGCAGTTTTAGGTATAAAACTCTTTATTTCAACGAATTAAGTTAATACAGCAAAGGCACAGTAAAACATTGCAACTAGCAATTTGTTTAGTTACGGATGTTAATTTCCATGTAAAAAAGGCAGTTATGGGTATAAAATTCTTTAATTCCAAAAATTAATATAATACAACCAAGGTAAGGTAAAATATTAAAACATGCAAAAAGTATTGACAAGGATGTTAATTTTTACTTAAACCAGTGCAATTATCTGTATAAAACTCTTCAATTCAATGAATTATGTTAATGCAACAAAGATAAAAAGAAACACTACAACAACCAATGTGTGTAGTTAATGATGTTAATTTCCATGTAAACAACTGCAATTATGGGTATAATAATCTTCAATTCCCTGAAATAAGTTAATGCACAAAAGGCAAAGTATACATAACAACTAGCAATGTGTGCTGTTAAGGATGTTAATTTTCATGCAACCAACTACAGTTATGGGAATAAAGCTATTATATTCAACAAATTAAATTAATACAATGAAGGCAAAGCAAAACATTACAACTAGGAAAGTGTGTAGTTAAGGATGTGAATTTGCATGTAAACAACTGCAGTTATGGGTATAAAACTCTTTATTAGCGAATTAAGTTAATACAGCAAAGGCAAAGTAAAACATTACAACTAGCAACTTGCTTAGTTACAGATGTTAATTTCTAGGTAAACAAGTGCAGTTAAAGCTATTCAATTCTACGAATAAGCCATGGAGCAAAACAATCGAGAAAAAGCGAATGAAATGGTTTGGTCACCTGATGAGGTTAGACAAGAACACGCCCACACAAAAAGCGTTAAGAGTAGCATTGATGGAGTCCAAAAGACCGCAAGGGAGGCCCAAGCTTACATGGATTGAAATGATGAGGAAGCAACTACAAGCAATAAATTTGACATGGGAAAAAGCAAGTCACGTGGGAAAGGATCGAGGAAAATGAAAGGATATTTTGAAACGATTGTGGCAGGGGTGATGGCATAGTGGGGTCTGCTGCAGGGTTTTTTTTTCTGGTTTTTAGCGTTGTTTGTTGTCCAAAAGAGTTTTTCTCACTATTTTTGCCTTTTTTTTTACACTTTTTTTTTCTTTTTTTGCTCAAATCTCGCTTGACTTTTCAAGTTTTCTTTTAAAATGCATGGTTTGAGCTCCTGGGAACTCTGGTGGTGGATTCTCATTGTTGCATCACCCTTGCTACCCTACGAGATGTAAATCTGTAAAAACGTTGTGTTGCGTTCCCACGTTATATCGTTTATGTATAATTCTACGAATTAATATAATACAACAAAGGCAAAGTAAAACATTACAACTAGCATTTTGTTTAGTTACGGATGTTAATTTACAAGTAAACAAGTGCAGTTATGGATATCAAACTCTTTATTCTAACGAATTAAGTTAATGCAACAAAGGTAAAGTGAAACATTACAACAAGCAAAGTGTGTACTTAAGGATGTCAATTTCCATGTAAACAACTGCAATTACGGGTATAACAATCTTAAATTCCATGTATTAAGTTAATCAACAAAAGGCAAAGTATGCATTGCAACTAGAAAAGTTTGCTGTTAAGTATGTTGATTTTTATGTAACCAACTACAGTTATGGGTATAAAGCTATTCAATTCAACAATTTAAATTAATACAAAAAAGGCAAAGTAAAACATTACAGCTAGGAAAGTGGGTAGTTAAGGATGTTAATTTCTATGGAAAAAGTGTAGTTATGGGTATAAAACTCTCCAATTGCACGAATTAGGTTAATGCAACAAAGGTAAGTAAAGTGAAACATTACAACAAGCATAGTGTGTAGTTAAGGATGTTGATTTCCATGTAAAAAATTACTATTTTTGGCATAAAACACTTAAATTCAACGAATTAGGTTAATACAACAAAGGCAAAGTAAAACATTACAACTAGTAAAGTGTCTTGTGAAGGATGTTAATTTTCATGACAACAATTAACTGCAGTTATGGGTATAATACTCTTCAATTCTACGAATTACTTTGATAAATAAAAAGCAACGTAAAACATTTCAACAAGCAAATTGTGTAGTTAAAGATCTTAATTTCCATCTAAACAATAACTTTTTTGGGTATAAAACACTTAACTTCAACGAATTAGATTAATGCAAGAAAGCAAAGTAAAACAATACAACTAAGAAATTGTTTAGTTAAAGATGTTAATGTCAATGGAAACAAGTGTAGTTATGGGTATAAAACTCTGCAATTCCACGAATTAGGTTAATGCAACAAAAGTAAAGTGAAACATTACAACAAGCAAAGCGTATTGACAAAGATGTTAATTTTCATGTAACTACCTACAGTTATTGGTATGGAACTCTTTATTTCAACGAATTAAACTAATACAGCAAAGGCACGGTAAAACATTACAACCAGCAATTTGTTTAGTTACGGATGTTAATTGCCCTGTAAACAAATGCAGTTATGGGTAAAAAACTCTACAACTCCACGAATTAGTATAATAGAACCAAGGCAAGGTAAAACATTAGAACATGCAAAGTGTATTGACAACTATGTTCATTTTCACGTAAACAACTGCAGTTATGGGTATAATACTCTTCAATTCTACGAATTAAGTTAATACAACAAAAGAAAAGTAAAACATTTCAACAAGCAAAGTGTGTAGTTACGGATGTTAATTTCCATGGAAACAAGTGTAGTTATGGTTATAGAACTCTTCAATTCCACGAAATAAGTTAATGCACCAAAGGCAAAGTATACATTACAACTAGTAAAGTGTCTTTTTAAGAATGTTATTTTGCATGTAACTAACTGCATTTATAAGTGTGAAACTGTTGACCTAATTAAGGTAATACAGCAAAGGCACAATAAAACATTACAACCAGCAATTTGTCTAGTTACGGATGTTAAATTCTATGTAAATAAATGCACTTATTTGTATAAAACCCTTCAATTCCATGAATTAATATAATAGAACCAAGGTAAGGTAAAATATTAGAACATCCAAAGTGTATTGACAACTATGTTAATTTTCACGTAAACAACAGCAGTTATGGGTATAATACTCTTCGATTCCACGATTGACGCTATGGCAGTTTTGGGTATAATACTCTTCAATTCCACGAATGACGTTAATCCAACAAAGGTAAAGTGAAACATTGCAACAAGCAAAGTGTGTAGTTAAGGATGTTAATTTCCATGTAAACAATTACTATTTTTGGCAAAAAACACTTAATTTAAACGAATTAAGTTTATGCAACGAATGCAAAGTAAAACATTGCAACTAGGAAAGTGTGTAGTTTAGGATGCTAATTTCCATGGAAACAAGTGAAGTTATGGGTAAAAAGCTCTTCAATTCCACGACTTAAGTTAATGCATGAAAGGTAAAGTGAAACATTACAACAAGCAAAGTGTCTTGTTAAGGATGTTAATTTCCATGGAAAGAAGTGGAGTTATGGGCATAATATTCTTGAATTCTACGAATTAAGTTAATACAACAAAAACAAACTAAAACATTACAAATAGAAAAGTGTTTAGTTAACTCTCAAATTCAACAAATGAGGTTAATGCAACAAAAGTAGAGTGAAACATTACAACAACAAGAAAAGTTCGTAGTTAAGGACGTTAATTTCCAGGTAAAAATTACTATTTTTGACATAAAGCACTTAAATTCACAACTGCAACTTTTGCTACAATACTCTTCAATTCCACGAATTAAGTTAATACAACAAAAGCAAAGTAAAACATTACAACTAGGAAAGTATGTAGTTAAGGATGTTAATTTCCATGGAAACAAGTGTAGTTATAGGTATGAAACTCTTTATTTCAACGAATTAAGCTAATACAGCAAAGGCACAGTAAAACATTACAACAAGCAAAGTGTGTAGTTAAGGATGTTAATTTCCATGCAAGGAAGTGCAATTATGGGTATAATATTCTTTAATTCTACGAATTAAGTTAATACAACAAAAGAAAAGTAAAACATTTCAAAAAACAAAGTGTGTAGTTAAGGATGTTAAATTCCATGGAAACAATTGTAGTTATGGGTATAAAACTTCAATTGTTCGAAATAAGTAAATGAACGAAAGGCAATGTATCAATTACAACTGGTAAAGAGTCTTGTTAAGTATGTTAATTTCCATTTAACCAACTGCAGTTATAGGTATGAAACTCTTTTATTCAAGGAATTAAGCTAATATAGCAAAGGCACATTAAAACATTGCAAGTAGCAATTTGTTTAGTATCGGATGTTAGTTTCCATGTAAACAAAGGAAGTTATGGGTATAAAACATTTCAATTTCAAGAATTAAGATAGTAGATACAAGGTAAGGTGAAACATTAGAACATGCAAAGTGTATTGACAAGGATGTTAATCTTTACGTAAAAAAGTGCAATTATCTGTAGCCAACCCTTTATTCTAACGAATTAAGTTAATGCAACAAAGGTAAAGTGAAACATGACCGCAACCAAAGTGTGTAGTTAAGGATGTTAATTTTCATGTAAACAACTGTAATTATGGGTATAATAATCTTCAATTCCCTGAAATAAGTTAATGCACAAAAGGCAAAGTATACATTACAACTAGCAAAGTGTGCATGTTAAAATTCATGTAACCATGTTAAAATTTATTGGTATAAAGCTATTCAATTCAACAAATTAAATTAATAGAACAAAGACAAAGTAAAACATTACAACAGGAAAGTGTGTAGTTAATGATGTTAATATCCATGGAAACAAGTGTAGTTATGGGTATAGAAACTCTGAATTCGACAAATTAGGTTAATGCAACAAAGAGAAAGTGAAACATTACAACAAGCAAAGTGTGTAGTTAAGGATGTTAATTCCCATGTAAAAAATTATTATTTCTGGCATAAAACACTTCAATTCAACGAATTAGTTTAATGCAACAAAGGCAAAGTAAAACATTACAACTAGGAAAGCGTGTAGTTAAAGATGGTAATTTCCATGGAAACAAGTGTAGTTATCGGTAAAAAAGTCTTCAATTCCACGACTTAAGTTAATGTAAGAAAAACAAACTAAAATATTACAACTAGGAAATTATTTAGTTAAAGATGTTAATTTCCTTCGAAACAAGTGCAGTTATGGGTATAACACTCTTTAATTCCACGAACTAAGTTAAAGCACAAAAGGCAATGTATACATTACAACAAGCAAAGTGTGTTGTTAACGACGTTAATTTCCATGTAGCCAACTGCAGTTATAGGTGTGATACTCTTTATTTCAACAAATTAAGCTAATACAGCAATGGCAAAATAAAACATTACAAGCACCAATTTGTTTCGTTACGGATGTTAATTTCTTGTAAACAAATGCAGTTATGGGTATAAAACTCTTCAATTCAACGAATTAATATAATAGAACCAAGGTAAGGTAAAATATGAGAACATTCAAAGTGTATTGACAAGGGTCTTAATTTTTACGTAAACAAGTGCAATTATCTGTATCAAACCCTTTATTCCAACGAATTAAGTTGATGCAACAAAGGTAAAGTGCAACAATGCAACAAGCAAAGTATGTAGTTAAGGATTTTAATTTCCATGCAAACAACTGCAATTATTTGTATAATAATCTTCAATTCCATGAAATAAGTTAACCCACAAAAGGCAAAGTATACATTAAAACTAGCAAAGTGTGCTGTTAAGTATGTTAAATTCCATGTAACAAACTAGAATTATGGGTAGAAAGCTATTCAATAGAACAAATTAAATTAATACAACAAAGACAAGGTAAAACATCACAACTAGGAAAGTGTGTAGTTAATGATGTTGATTTCAATGCAATCAAGTGTAGTTTTGGGTATAAAACTCTCCAATTCCACAAATTAGGTTAATGCAACAAAGGTAAAGTGAAACATTACAACAGCAATGTGTGTAGTAAAGGATGTTAATTTCCATGGAAACAAGTACAGTGATGGGTAAAAAAACTTTCAGCTCCTTGAATTAAGGTAATGCAACAAAGGTAAAGTGAAACTTTACATCTAGGAAAGTGTGTAGTTAAGGATGCTAATTTCCATGTAAACAGCGGCAATTATGGGTATAATAATCTTCAATTCCACGAATTAAGTTAATGCATAAAAAACAAAATATACATTACAACTTGCAAAGTGTGCTGTTAAGTATATTAATTTCTATGTAACCAACTACAGATATTGGTATAAAGCTATTCAATTCAACGAATTAAATTAAGACAACAAAGGCAAAGTAAAACATTACAACTAGGAAAGTGTGTAGTTGATAATGTTAATTTCCATGTAAACAACTGCAGTTATGGGTATGAAGCTATTCAATTCAAAAAATTAAATTAATACAACAAAAGCAAAGTAAAGCAGTACAGCTAGCAATTTGTTTAGTTACGGATGTTAATTTCCATAGAAAGAAGTGCAGCTATGGGTATAAAACTCTTGAGTTCCACGAACTAAGTTAATGCACAAAAGGCAATGTATGCATTACAACAAGCAAAGTGTGTAGTTAAGGATGTTAATTTCCATGTAAACAATTACTGTTTTGGGCATAAAACACTTAGTTTCAACGAATTAAATCAATGCAACAAAGGCAAAGTAAAACATTACAACTAGGAAAGAGTGTAGTTAAGGATGTTAATTTCCAAGTAGACAAGTGCAGTAATTGGTATAAAGCTATTCAATTCTAAGAATTAGTTTAATACAACAAAGCTAAAGTAAAACATTGGAACATGTAAAGTGTATTGACAAAGTTGTTAATGTTCATTTAAACAAGTGCAATTATCTGTATTAAACACTTTACTCCAATGAAATAAATTAATGCAATAACGGAAAAGAAAACATTTCAACAAGCAGAGTGTGTAGTTAAGGATGTTAACTTCTATGCAAAAAATTATTATTTTTGGCATAAAACACTTCAATTCAACGAATTAGGTTAATGCAACAAAGGCAAAGTAAAACATTACAACTAGGAAAGCGTGTAGTTAAAGATGGTAATTTCCATGGAAACAAGTGTAGTTATGGGTAAAAAACTCTTCAATTCCAGCAATTAAGTTAATGTAAGAAAAACAAACTAAAATATTACAACTAGGAAATTATTTAGTTAAAGATGTTTATTTCCTTCGAAACAAGTGCAGTTAAGGGTATAGCACTCTTTAATTCCACGAACTAAGTTAAAGCACAAAAGGCAATGTATACATTACAACAAGCAAAGTGTGTTGTTAAGGACGTTAATTTCCATGTAGCCAACTGCAGTTATAGGTGTGATACTCTTTATTTCAACGAATTAAGCTAATACAGCAATGGCAAAATAAAACATTACAAGCACCAATTTGTTTCGTTACGGATGTTAATTTCTTGTAAACAAATGCAGTTATGGGTATAAAACTCTTCAATTCAGCGAATTAATATAATAGAACCAAGGTAAGGTAAAATATGAGAACATTCAAAGTGTATTAACAAGGGTCTTAATTTTTACGTAAACAAGTGCAATTATCTGTATCAAACCCTTTATTCTAACGAATTAAGTTCATGCAACAAAGGTAAAGTGCAACAATGCAAGAAGCAAAGTATGTAGTTAAGGATGTTAATTTCCATGTAAACAACTGCAGTTATGGTTATAATACTCTTGAATTCCACGAATTAAGTTAATACAATACAAGCAAAGTAAAACATTACAACTAGGAAAATGTGTAGTTGAGGATGTTGATTTCAATGGAAACAAGTGCAGTTATGGGTATAATACTCTTCAATTCTACCAATTAATTTAATACAATAAAAGCAAAGTAAAACATTACAACTAGGAAAATGTGTAGTTGAAGATTTTAATTTCAATGGAAACAAGTACAGATATGGGTATAAAACTCTTCAATTGTACGAGCTAAGTTAATGCACCAAGGGCAAAGTATACATTACAACTAGTAAAGTGTCTTGCTAAGGATGTTAACTTCCATTTAACTAACTGCAGTTATAGGTATTTTATTTCAACGAATTTAGCTAATACAGCAAAGGCACAATAAAACATTACAACCACCAATTTGTTTAGTTACGGATGTTATTTTCTATGTAAACAAATGCAGTTATGGGTATAAAACTGTTCAATTCCACCAACTGAGTTAATAAAACAAAAACAAAGTAAAACATAACAACTAGGAAAGTGAGTAGTTAAGGACGTGAAGTTTCATGTAAACAAGTGTAGTATTGGGTATAAAACACTTTATTTAAAGGAATTAAGTTAATGCAACAAAGGAAAGTGTCTAGTTAAGGATGCTAATTTCCATGCAAAGAAGTGCAGTTAAGGGCATAATACTATTTAATTCTACGAATTAAGTTAATACAACAAAAGAAAAGTAAAACATTTCAACAAGCAAAGTGTGTAGTTAAGGATTTTAATTTCAGTGGAAACAAGTACAGTAATGGGTACAAACTATTTAATTCAACAAATTAAATTAATAAAACAAAAGCAAAGTAAAACATTACAACTAGGAGAGTGTTTAGTTCAGAATGGTAAGATCCATTGAAACAAGGGCAGTTATGGGTATGAAACTCTTCAGTTGCACGAACTAAGTTAATGCACAAAAGACAGAGTATATATTACAACTAGCAAAGTGTGTTGTTAAGGATGTTAATTTCTATGCAACCAACTGCAGTTATAGGTATAAAACTCTTTCTTTTCAACGAATTATGTTAATACAGCAAAGGCAAATTAAAACATAACAACTAGGAAAGCGTGTAGTTAAAGATGTTAATTTCCATGGAAACAAGTGTAGTTATATGTAAAAACTCTTCAATTCCAGCAATTAAGTTAATGTAAGAAAAACAAACTAAAATATTACAACTAGGAAATTATTTAGTTAAAGATGTTTATTTCCTTCGAAACAAGTGCAGTTAAGGGTATAACACTCTTTAATTCCACGAACTAAGTTAAAGCACAAAAGGCAATGTATACATTACAACAAGCAAAGTGTGTTGTTAAGGACGTTAATTTCCATGTAGCCAACTGCAGTTATAGGTGTGATACTCTTTATTTCAACGAATTAAGCTAATACAGCAATGGCAAAATAAAACATTACAAGCACCAATTTATTTCGTTACGGATGTTAATTTCTTGTAAACAAATGCAGTTATGGGTGTAAAACTCTTCAATTCAGCGAATTAATATAATAGAACCAAGGTAAGGTAAAATATGAGAACATTCAAAGTGTATTGACAAGGGTCTTAATTTTTACGTAAACAAGTGCAATTATCTGTATCAAACCCTTTATTCTAACGAATTAAGTTCATGCAACAAAGGTAAAGTGCAACAATGCAAGAAGCAAAGTATGTAGTTAAGGATGTCAATTTCCATGTAAACAACTGCAGTTATGGTTATAATACTCTTCAATTCCACGAATTAAGTTAATACAATACAAGCAAAGTAAAACATTACAACTAGGAAAATGTGGAGTGGAGGATGTTGATTTCAATGGAAACAAGTGCAGTTATGGGTATAATACTCTTCAATTCTACCAATTAATTTAATACAATAAAAGCAAAGTAAAACATTACAACTAGGAAAATGTGTAGTTGAAGATTTTAATTTCAATGGAAACAAGTACAGATATGGGTATAAAACTCTTCAATTGTACGAGCTAAGTTAATGCACCAAGGGCAAAGTATACATTACAACTAGTAAAGTGTCTTGCTAAGGATGTTAACTTCCATTTAACTAACTGCAGTTATAGGTATTTTATTTCAACGAATTTAGCTAATACAGCAAAGGCACAATAAAACATTACAACCACCAATTTGTTTAGTTACGGATGTTATTTTCTATGTAAACAAATGCAGTTATGGGTATAAAACTGTTCAATTCCACCAACTGAGTTAATAAAACAAAAACAAAGTAAAACATAACAACTAGGAAAATGAGTAGTTAAGGACGTGAAGTTTCATGTAAACAAGTGTAGTATTGGGTATAAAACACTTTATTTAAAGGAATTAAGTTAATGCAACAAAGGAAAGTGTCTAGTTAAGGATGCTAATTTCCATGCAAAGAAGTGCAGTTAAGGGTATAATACTCTTTAATTCTACGAATTAAGTTAATACAACAAAAGAAAAGTAAAACATTTCAACAAGCAAAGTGTGTAGTTAAGGATTTTAATTTCAGTGGAAACAAGTACAGTAATGGGTACAAACTATTTAATTCAACAAATTAAATTAATAAAACAAAAGCAAAGTAAAACATTACAACTAGGAGAGTGTTTAGTTCAGAATGGTAAGATCCATTGAAACAAGGGCAGTTATGGGTATGAAACTCTTCAGTTGCACGAACTAAGTTAATGCACAAAAGACAGAGTATATATTACAACTAGCAAAGTGTGTTGTTAAGGATGTTAATTTCTATGCAACCAACTGCAGTTATAGGTATAAAACTCTTTCTTTTCAACGAATTATGTTAATACAGCAAAGGCAAATTAAAACATAACAACTAGGAAAGCGTGTAGTTAAAGATGTTAATTTCCATGGAAACAAGTGTAGTTATATGTAAAAACTCTTCAATTCCAGCAATTAAGTTAATGTAAGAAAAACAAACTAAAATATTACAACTAGGAAATTATTTAGTTAAAGATGTTTATTTCCTTCGAAACAAGTGCAGTTAAGGGTATAACACTCTTTAATTCCACGAACTAAGTTAAAGCACAAAAGGCAATGTATACATTACAACAAGCAAAGTGTGTTGTTAAGGACGTTAATTTCCATGTAGCCAACTGCAGTTATAGGTGTGATACTCTTTATTTCAACGAATTAAGCTAATACAGCAATGGCAAAATAAAACATTACAAGCACCAATTTATTTCGTTACGGATGTTAATTTCTTGTAAACAAATGCAGTTATGGGTGTAAAACTCTTCAATTCAGCGAATTAATATAATAGAACCAAGGTAAGGTAAAATATGAGAACATTCAAAGTGTATTGACAAGGGTCTTAATTTTTACGTAAACAAGTGCAATTATCTGTATCAAACCCTTTATTCTAACGAATTAAGTTCATGCAACAAAGGTAAAGTGCAACAATGCAAGAAGCAAAGTATGTAGTTAAGGATGTCAATTTCCATGTAAACAACTGCAGTTATGGTTATAATACTCTTCAATTCCACGAATTAAGTTAATACAATACAAGCAAAGTAAAACATTACAACTAGGAAAATGTGGAGTGGAGGATGTTGATTTCAATGGAAACAAGTGCAGTTATGGGTATAATACTCTTCAATTCTACCAATTAATTTAATACAATAAAAGCAAAGTAAAACATTACAACTAGGAAAATGTGTAGTTGAAGATTTTAATTTCAATGGAAACAAGTACAGATATGGGTATAAAACTCTTCAATTGTACGAGCTAAGTTAATGCACCAAGGGCAAAGTATACATTACAACTAGTAAAGTGTCTTGCTAAGGATGTTAACTTCCATTTAACTAACTGCAGTTATAGGTATTTTATTTCAACGAATTTAGCTAATACAGCAAAGGCACAATAAAACATTACAACCACCAATTTGTTTAGTTACGGATGTTATTTTCTATGTAAACAAATGCAGTTATGGGTATAAAACTGTTCAATTCCACCAACTGAGTTAATAAAACAAAAACAAAGTAAAACATAACAACTAGGAAAATGAGTAGTTAAGGACGTGAAGTTTCATGTAAACAAGTGTAGTATTGGGTATAAAACACTTTATTTAAAGGAATTAAGTTAATGCAACAAAGGAAAGTGTCTAGTTAAGGATGCTAATTTCCATGCAAAGAAGTGCAGTTAAGGGTATAATACTCTTTAATTCTACGAATTAAGTTAATACAACAAAAGAAAAGTAAAACATTTCAACAAGCAAAGTGTGTAGTTAAGGATTTTAATTTCAGTGGAAACAATTACAGTAATGGGTACAAACTATTTAATTCAACAAATTAAATTAATAAAACAAAAGCAAAGTAAAACATTACAACTAGGAGAGTGTTTAGTTCAGAATGGTAAGATCCATTGAAACAAGGGCAGTTATGGGTATGAAACTCTTCAGTTGCACGAACTAAGTTAATGCACAAAAGACAGAGTATATATTACAACTAGCAAAGTGTGTTGTTAAGGATGTTAATTTCTATGCAACCAACTGCAGTTATAGGTATAAAACTCTTTCTTTTCAACGAATTATGTTAATACAGCAAAGGTAAAGTAAAACATTACAACTAGGAAAGTGTGTAGTAAAAGATGTTAATTTCCATAGAAACAAGTGTAGTTATGGGTATACAACTCTTCAATGCCACGAATTAATGTAATACAACCACGGTAAGGTAAAACATTAGAAGATGCAAAATATATTGACAAGGATGTTAATTTAGAAGTAAACAAGCGCAGTTATGGGTATAAAGCTACTCAGTTCTACGAATTAATATAATACTAAAACGGTAAAGTAAAACATTGGAACATTCAAAGTGTATTGACAAGGATGTTAATTTCCATGTAAACAATTACTGTTTTTGGCATAAAACAATTAATTTCAACGATTTAAGTTCATGCAACAAATGTAAAATGAAACATTACAACAAGCAAAATGTGTAGTTAAGGATATTAATTTCCATAGAGTTAAGTGCAGTTATGGGTATAAAACTCTTCAATGCCACGATCTAAGTTAATGCACAAAAGGCAAAGTATACATTGCAACTAGCAAAGTGTGCTGTTAAGGATGTAAGGATGTAAGGTTCTATGTAACCAACTACAGTTATCGCTATATAGCTATTTATTTCAACAAATTAAATTAATACAACAAAGGCAAAGTAAAACATTACAACTAGGAAAGTGTGTAACTAAGGATGTTAATTTCAATTGAAACAAGTGTAGTTATGGTTATAATACTTTTCAATTCCACGAATTATGTTAATGCAACGAAGGCAAATTGAAACATTACAACAAGCAAAGTGTTTAGTTAAGGATGTTGATTTCCAAAGAAACAAGTGTAGTTATGGGTATAAAACTCTTCAATTCCACGAACTAAGTTAATGCAACAAAGGTAAAGTGAAACATTACAACAATCAAAGTGTGTAGTTAATGATGTTAATTTCCAAGGAAAGAAGTACAGTTATGGGTATAATACTCTTCAATTCTTCGAATCAAGTTAATACAGCAAAAGCAAAGTAAAACATTTCAACAAGGAAAGTGTCTAGTTAAGGATTTTAATTTCCATGGAAAGAAGTGCAGTTATGGGTATAAAACACTAGTGCAAGAAGGGTAAAGTAAAAGGGTAAAGTAAAACATTACAACTAGGAAAGTGCGTAGTTAGGGATGATAAAATCGATGGAAACAAGTGTAGTTATGTGTATAAAACACTTTGATTCAACGATTTAATATAATACTACGAAGGTAAGGTTAAAACATTAGAACCTGCAAAGTGTATTGACAAGGAGGTTAATTTTTACGTAAACAAGTGCAATTATCTGTATCAAACCCTTTATTCCAACGAATTAAGTTAATGGAACAAAGGTAAAGTGAAACATTACAACAAGCAAATTGTGTAGATAAGGATGTTAATTTCCATAGAGTCAACTGCAGTTATAGGTATCTCTTCATTTCAACAAATAAAGTTAATACAGCAAAGGCAAAGTAAAACATTACAACTAGCAGTTTGTTTCGTTACGGATTTCAATTTCCAAGTAAACAGGTGTAGTAATGGGTATAATGGTATTCAATTCTACGAATTAATATAATACAACAATTGTAGGATAAAACAGTAGACCATGCAAAGTGTATTGACAAAGATATTTATTAATCATGTCAACAAGTGCAATTATCTGTATCAAACCCTTTATTCCAACGAATGAAGTTAATGCAACAAAGGTAAAGTGAAACATTACCACAAGCAATATGTGTAGTTAAGGATGTTAATTTCCATGGAAACAAGTGTAGTTATGGGTGTAAAACTCTTCAATTCCACGAACTAAGTTAATACACAAAAGGCACATTATACATCTTTATTTCAATGTATTAAGTTAATGCAGCACAGGCAAAGTAAAACATTACAACTAGCAATTTGTTAAGTTACGGATGTTAATTTCCATGAAAACAAATGCAGTTATGGGCAGATATGGGTATAAAACTCTTCAATTCTAGGAAGTAAGTTAATGCACCAATGGTATAGAGAAAAATTACAACTAGCAAAGTCTGTAGTTAAGGATGTTAATTTCTATGTAAACAAGTACTGTTATGGGTATAAAGCTTTTCAAATCCACGAATTAAATAAATATTACAAAGACAAAGTGAAAAATTAAAACAAGCAAAGTGGGTAATTAAGGATTTTAATTTCAGTAGAAACAAGTTCAGTAAAGTGTACAAGTTCATTTTTAAAATTCACAAGATCATCTTTCATACAAGTTCACCTTCCAAATCCATGAATTCAAGATCCAAATCCATTAAATTGTCTGTGTTCTATTTATTTATTTCGTTAAATTGAAGAGTTTTGTACCCATAACTGCACTTGTTTTCATAAAAATTAACATACTTAACTACACATTTGGCTGGATATTATCTTTTACTTTGCATTTGTTGTTTTAACATACTTCGCGGATTTGAAGAGTTTTATACCCATAACTGCATTTGTTTACATGGAAATTAACATCCGCAACTAAACAAATTGCAGGTTTTAATGTTTTACTTTGCCTTTGCTGTGTTAACTTAATTCGATGAAATAAAGAGTTTTATACCTAGAACTGCAGTTAGTTAAATAGAAATTAACATCCTTAAGTACAAATTTTCCTAGTTTTAATGTGTGCTTTGCCTTTAGTGTATTAACTTATTCCGTGGAATTGAAGAGTTTTATACCCATAACTGCACTTGTTTATATAGAAATTAACATCCTTAACTACACACTATCCTTGTTGTAATGTTTAACTTTGCTTTTGTTGTATTTATTTAATTTGTTGAATTGAATAGCTTTATACCCATAACTGTACTTGTTTCCATTTAAATTAACATCTTTAACTAAACACGTTCCTAGTTGTAATGTTATACTTTGCTTTTGTTGCGTTAACTTAATTCGTTGAATTGAAGAGCTTTATACCAATAACTGCATTTGTTTACATGGAAATTATCATCTGTAACTAAACAAATTGCTAGTTGTAATGTTTCTCTTTTCCTTTGCCGTATTAAGTTAATTCGTTGAAGTAAAGAGTTTTTTACCTATAACTGCAGTTTGTTACATGGAAATTAACATTCGTAACAACACATTTTGCTAGTTGTAAGGTATAGTTTGCCTTTGGTGCATTAACTTATTTTGTGGAATTGAATTGTTTGATACCCCTAACTACACTTGTTTCCATGGAAATTAACATCCTTAACTACACACTTTCCTACGTGTAATGTTTTACTTTGCCGTTGTTGTATTAATTTAATTTGTTGAATTAGATAGCTTTATACACAAAACTATAGTTGTTTCCATTGAAGTTAACATCTTTAACTAAACACTTTCCTAGTTGTAAAGTTTTACTTTGCGTTTGTTTGATTAACTTAATTCGTTGAAATTAAGTGTTTTATGCCGAAAATAGTAATTGTTTCCATAGAAATTAACATCCTTAACTACACACCTTCTTGTTGAAATGTTTTACTTTGCTTTTGTTATATTAACCTAATTCGTTGTAATAAAGAGTTTTATACCTATAACTGCAGTTGGTTACATGGAAATTAACATCCTTAACTACACTCTTTGCTTGTTGTAATGTTTCAATTAACCTTTGCTGCATTAATTTAATTGGTGGAATTGAAGTGTTTTATGCCCAAAACAGTAATTGTTTACAATGAAATTAACATCCTTGTTAAAAATACACTTTGCATGCTCTAAGGTTTTACCTTACCTTTGTTGTCTTATATTAATTCGTGGAATTGAAGAGTTTTATACCCATAACTGCATTTGTTTACATGGAAATGAACATCCATAACTTAACAAATTGCTACTTGTAATGTTTTACTTTGCCTTTTTTGCATTAATTTAATTTGTTGAATTGAATAGCCTTATACCCATAACTGTACTTGTTTCCATTGAAATTAACACCTTTAACTAAACACTTTCCTAGTTGTAATGTTTTACTTTGCTTTTGTTGGATTAACTTAGTTCGTTGAAACTAAGTGTTTTATGTCAAAAGTGCAGTTATGTGTATAAAACTCTTCAATTCCACGAACTAAGTTAATGCACAAAAGGCAAAGTATACATTATAGCTAGCAAAGTGTGTTGTTAAGGATATTAATTTCCATGGAAACAAGTGTAGATTATGGGTATAAAGCTATTCAATTCAGCAAATTGAACTATTACAACAAAGGTAAAGTGAAACATTACAAATAGGAAAGTTTGTATTTAAGGATGTTAATTTCGATGGAAACAAGTGCAGTATTGGCATAAAACTTCACAATTCCACGAATTATGTTAATAAAACAAAAGCATAGTAAAACTTTACAACTAGGAACGTGTTTAGTTAAAGATGTTAATTTAAATGGAAACAAGTGCAGTTATGGGTATAAAACTCTTTATTTGAACGAATTACGTTAATACAACAAAGGCAAAGTAAAACATTACAACTAGGAACATGTGTAGTTAAGGATGATAATTTCCATGGAAACAAGTGCAGTTATAGGTATAAAACTCTTCAATTACACGAATTAAGTTAATTCCTTATAGGTTTATTGAATCATTACAACTAGCAAAATGTGTAATTAAGGATGTAATTTTTCAAGTAAACAAATGCAATTATGGGAATAAACTCTTCAAATCCACGAAGTATGTTAAAACAATAATTGCAAAGTTAAACATTACATCCAGCCAAATGTGTAGTTAAGCATGATAATTTCCATGGAAACAAGTACAGTTATGGGTATAAAACTCTTTTTGTTTAAGAAATAAGTTAATACAATAATGGCAAGTTAAAACATTACAACAAGGAAAGTGTTTGTTAAAGATGTTAATTTCAATAAAAACAAGTACAGTTATGGGTATAAAGCTATTCAATTCCAAAAATTGAATTAATACAACAAAGGCAAGGTAAAACATTACAACTAGGAAAGTGTGTAGTTAAGGATATTAATTTCCATGGAAACAAGTGTAGTTATGGGTATAAAACTCTTTAATTCCACGAATTAAGTTAATGCAACAAAGGTAAAGTGAAACATTACAACAAGCAAAGTGTGTAGTCATAGAAATAGAAGGGCTAGAATTCGTGGTTGGTCACGTGGTGGGGCGCCACTATGGGGAATCAAAATGGTAGCCTCTAGTTCGCAAAAGACGCGGGAAAGTTTTCGTAGATACTGAGCCGATAAGTAAACAGTTTCGTCGTTTGTTTATATTTTACATGTTCGGAGCGAAGAAAGATGGTGATATCTTGTGCAGCCTATGGTTGTGAAAACAGGTGGAGGTTGAAAAAGGACCTCGGTCCAGGAGAAAAGAACATTGTGTTTCACAGGTAAGGTTTGTGCTGTGCCGGCTCGCTGGCTATGTCTTGGACCAGGCATGTCATCGTTCTTTGGTCGTTGTTTTTATATCTATTTCAATTTTGGTTCAGTATTGCAAAATAGTCCCATGAGACAAAACTTTTTGAAATCCTTACTAGTTTGACTTTTCCCTAGGTTTCCCCATGATAACGAGGACTTGTTAAAAAAGTGGATCCAAGCTTGGCGTAGGAAGGGCTGGCATCCTTCTAAGAATGAACGAATAAGCGAGCAACACTTTCTCCCGGGTGACTATAAATACCCTCCAACCCTTCCATATTCCCAGACCTTGGGAAGGCGTTTTTTGAAAGAAGATGCAGTGCCGTCGGTTTTCAATTTTCCTAAACACTTAGTCAAAAAAAGTGTTGAAAGACGGGCACCACTCAAGAGACCTCAACCCTCCCTTCCAGAACCAACAGAAGCTGCAGCCTCATCAAGTAATTCAACGAAAGCTGCTAAAGTTCACGAGACGGATCATACTTATGCTTGCAATGTCTCTCCTAGAAAATTAAAAGCTAGGTATGAAACGAAACTGAAGCAAAAACTAATAACATAAAAAACTTGAGGAAAAAATTTAAGGACAGAAAAAATGATCTCTGGTTTGGTATCAAAGCTAAGGTCATTTAAGCTTTTGTCAGATGAGCTCAGCAAAACATTAGGTGAAAACTTTGGCCACATGACAACTGCTCTCATCAGGAATGAATCAAAGAATATTGAAAAACCAGTGGTTCAAGGTATTCAGATGAAATACGAGAATTTGCAACAACACTACATCTTTATAGCCCAAGGGCTTATCGTTTCATCAGGAAATCTCTTCATCTTCCTCCTCCTGCCACCATCAGATCCTGGTATGTTAATATCAAGTGTGAGCCAGGTTTCCTTCAAAAGCCTTTTGACCATGTTCAAAATATGGTCAAGGATAGCAGATTGTGTCTTGCTTTTAGATGAAATGAGCATCAAAAAGCAAGTTCAATGGGACCGCAGAAATAGCAAGTTTGTTGGTCATGTTGACTATGGTGCAATAAAGGCAGAGGAAGCTGAAACTGAAGCTACCAATGCCCTTGTTTTTATGGCAGCTGGTCTTCAAAAGCCATGGTTCGTACCAGTTGCCTACTTTTTGACTAATGCCCTAAATGGGGACATTTTGAAGCAACTATTAATTGAAGCCATCAAAAAACTGTCTAAGAGAGGTGCAAATGTTCTTGCTCTGCTTTTTGATGGTGCTCCAAAAAATTTAGGAATGGCCGAAAAGTTAGGATGTGACATCAGAAACCTTGGTGGATCTTTTGATCATCCATCCAAACCAAATACCAAAATATATGTGATACTTAACATTTACCATATGCTAAAACTGGCAAGGAATGCCTTTGCACATTTGAGCACTTTTTGTACTCCTTCTGGAGACAGAATATCATGGGAATATGTTCTTGCTCTTCATCGTACACAGCAGGAAGATATTCTTCATTTAGGCAATAAATTGAAAGCTAAACATGTGCAATGGCAAAACCATAAGATGAAAGTTAGTATTGCTGCGCAAAGCCTGAGTCACTCTGTCTCTGCAGCAATCACATTCTTGAGAAATTTAAAACTACCTCAGTTTAAAGACAGCAAGGCTACTAGTGATTTCATTCTTTTGATAAATGATATCTTTGATATTCTCAATTCAAAGAGTAAATTCGGAAAGAATTATAAGAAGCCAATATCACTAGAAAATATTTTAGATGTTGAGGCATATCTAATGAATGGTATGGAAACTTTAAAATCATTGAAAGATGTATCAGGTGTTCCCTTAATATAGGGCCCAAGGAAAATGTTTGTTATTGGATTTTGCATCTCTTCTATGTCCATACTAAAAATCAGTGAAAGTTTGTTAGAAAGACCAGTTTCACCATATGAGTATGTTCTAGCATACAGATTCTCTCAGGATCAAATAGAAATGTATTTCGCTAAAATCAGAAGCAGATTTGGATGGAATAATAATCCTACAGCTCTACAATTAAAATATGCAATACGAGCATTGTTATTGAAAAACAAAGTAATAATAATAATAATAATAATAATAATAATAATAATAATAATAATAATAATAATAATAATAATAATCTATATTTATACAGGATAAAACTTGGTCAGCTTGCTCAGAAGCTGTTATCAGTCAAGGTCCTGTTAAAATTAAAAGTTAAAGAAAATTAATAGATATCAAATTACAAGATCAAGTTTAAAAATATCCATGGAATACATATTTAAAAGTTAAATTCACAGTCAAGTTGATCGCATTGTCTCTTGAAATTCATTATAGATTGTTCTTGTTTCAACGCATCAGGTAGTTTGTTGTATAATTTTGATCCCTGAAACAGGAATGATTTCCGACCAGCTTCTGTGCGAACTTTTGGAAGCAAAAGGTTTTTGTTATTCCCACGGGTTTCCTTATGATGTACAATTTTCTTGAAATAGTCTTTGAACAGCCGAGGTGCCAGTCCATTTTGGCATTTAAAAACTTCAACTAGGCATCTCCTATTTCTCGCATGATTGACAGTTGGCAATATCACTCTTTGGCTATTTCCATTGATTATAGCTAAGACTCGAATCCGGATTCTTTCAAACTGCAATTTGTGTCTATTTGACATACCAAGCATGACATTGCTGCAATACAACATCTGTGGCAAAATCATGACCTTGTAGATTGTTTCTGCTACCCATGGGCTGATGTTATGTCGTATACGGCCGAGCAATTTTGTTCTTGACAAGACTTTCTTGTAGGTCTTTTCGAGATGCGCTTTCATTGTCAAATTTTTGTCCATGGTAACACCTAGATATTCGAACATCTCTGATTCGCTGATCATCTTTTTAGTAGAGTCTCCATCAACTGCGAACTGTGTGAATGTATCTGACAAAGATGTCAGTGAGATGGCCAAGGTTGATCCAAGAGTGTCCAATCTTTTACTGTCAACAACCATTTGGCGCTCTGATGTTTTACATTATATATCTGGCTACATTGTGAAGAAGCTAATTGAAGATATAGATTGTCCAGATTGTGTTTCTGCTCTGCAGAGCAATTCTGAGCTTTCAGATTTTCGCAACTCCAAAGCCATCTTTCTTTGCTTTCATGTAAGAAGTATGGTAATTTGATTGTTCCATCTTATTCTGTGTACAAGGTAGTTGACTCTGTTGATAAGAAAGCTAGAAGAGCACTGTGCAAGTGGGCATATCTTTCGAAAGAAGCCAATGCCAAAATTCTGTCACAAGTCTTAACTGAAACAAGAAATTCAACGTTTCAATCTTTGAGTCAACACAGTAAAGAATCTCACATTCTGGTTGGTGAATTAAGAGATGACTACATTTCCAAAATCATAAAGTTGATTGTGAAGAACTATCTAATTCTTTTTTATCATCAGTTGGGAAAGTGTTCACTGAAAGGATTTTGAGGAGAAATAAATCATCTAGACGACACAAGCTTACAAAGCAAATTTTATTCCAAAATGAATAGCTCTTATGAAGATGTACACTGAGGTAACGCTGAGTACCAGGCGGCGGTCAAGTAACCTGGCCATTGTAAAGGATGGAGGAAATGCCATCCTACATTTTCAAAGAGCTGTTTTTATTTGTACATAAATTATCTTACATTTTTGGTAATGAATTGATATTAATTCTGTTCCAAGAATAACAACTATTTTAACAAAATCATTCATAAGGCTAGTTGCAGTATCTGGGGTCACCAACAAACAATTTTTGTTGCAGTTAATGGAACTGGGCACTTACATAAGGTGTGACCCTGCCCTTCCCCCTGTTATGTACTACATATGCAAATATGTATCATTTGTCACATCACAAATTAAAAGGTGAAACTTACAATGATAAAAAGAATTAGAACTAGATGCGATACACTGCAAAAGCAAATCCAAATACAAATCAAGTACGTGTAAAAACACCCTTAATTGTAGTGGCTGGGATAGCATTGAAAGGTCAAATTGTCCTTATTTCCAGAATTGCCCCTTCAGAGGTGGTTGTTCAAGCAGCACATTTTTATATGAAATAAAGACTTCACAAAAACTTTATGATGAAATGTAATTAAGTTGAGCCAAACATTAGGGGTGAGAGAATAAGATGTCAGTAGTACACATTAGTCACCTACATACCCATTTTTTTACTAAGTTTTACCTCTAATGAGCTAAGGTCCATCCACCCTTTGAAGTTCTTACCTCTTTGAACTCAATTAGTGTTGTTAAAAGTTTCCTCCCTCTTAGCCCAACTGCATTAACTATGATCAAAATTGTTAGTTGATGACTTGCAAGATCCTGGCAAAAACTATTGGAAGTGGGGGGAATGTAGTCACCTGGGACTTCTTGTGGTTTTCTTTGGGTTTGATTCAAGTTACTGGCTGGACCTATGATTAACATGGTTTTCAAGAAATTTGTGAATTTTGTAATGGCTTCATCAGCTCTGCCTAACCAAACTGTGGCTTGAAGCTGTGTATTTGAGGTAAGTCAATTAACACCACAGTTAGTATGGTAGACTGGGGTAAAATATTTCAGAGCAGGATATAGGGGGTCATTAAACTTTTCATTGATTTGCTGGTTATCAAGGTTTGTTTTATGAGCGTCAGGTATTTACAAAATCTACCTACATCAATTGTTAGCAAACGGCAAGAGGCACTTCCCCTCTTTCACCCTTTTCGGCGTGAAGCCTTTACCCATTTACTGCCCACAATCTGTCTCATGCTATCTAAAAGCAGTAAGATATTTGTTGTTCCCCGTGAAAACGTGAGCTCAATTTCGGTGTTGTGGCGATGTGATGTCAAAGCGGGACCAAAGGAGAAGGCCTCTATGGTTCTGCAGGTTCTTCTTTTAGACCAGCAGTGTGCCAGACTATGATATACTACATTATTATCTTTATGTCGCTTTGTAATGTATACTTCATCAATAATAACAGTTGGCAAAACACAGAAATTCAAAAAATCGGCGGTGGTTCAAACATTCTTCGGTCACCCAAACGTTCGAGCAAAATCGGTGGTGCGGGCATGAAGCTTGCACAAGTAACCAGCACAGGATTTGTTTACGAAAGTGATGAAAGATTATAGGACTTAGTCATAATACTTCTAGAAGCTTACGGCATATTGTCTGAAGAAAAGCGTCATATTTTCCGTGCATTTCCCCCGTAAAGATTGACCTCTTTGACACAAACGAGTGTGAATGCCTGTTTGAGGGCCTAGCAAGTGACAGTAACCAGCTCATCATTTGTATGAAAACGTGTAAATCCGAGAAAAAAGTACTTACACACATCCCAGGATAGTTGCTGCGTATTTTCTGCAAGAAAACATTGGGTTTTAAGTTCATTTTCTCCAGAAAATTTCCGTTTCAAAACGAGTGAGTTACCAGTGCGTGGTGTTGTGTTTGAAGCTTTTGCGAACCAGTTGCTACCATCTTTAGTCTCCATGGTGGTGCCAACAAAACAAGCACAGGACAATAGACCGCGCATTCTAGCCCTTCTATTTCTATGTGTGTAGTTAAGGATGTTAATTTGAATGGAAATAAGTGCAGTTATGGGTATAAAACTCTTCAATCCTACGAATTAATATAATACAACAAAGGTAAAGTAAAACATTAGAACATGCAAAGTGTATTGACAAGGATGTGCAGTTATGGGTATAATACACTTCAATTCCACGAATTAAGTTAATACAACAAAGGCAAAGAAAAGCATTACCACTGCCATAGTGTGTAGTTAAGGATGTTAATTTCCTTGTAAACAAGTGCAGTTATAGATATAAAACCCCTTTTTTTCAACGAATTAAGTTAATACAACAAAGGCAAAGTAAAACATTACAACCGCCAAAGCCTATAGTTAAGGATATTAATTTCCATGTAAACAATTACTGTTTTGGACATAAACCTTTTCAATTCAACGAATTAAGTTAATACAACAAAGGCAAAGTAAAACATTAGAACTAGCAAAGAGTGTAATTAAGGATGTTACTTTCCATGTAAGCAAATGCAATTATGGGTATAATACAATTCAATTCCACGAATTAAGTTAATACAACAAAGGCAAAGTAAAATATTACAACTGCCAAAATGCATAGTTCAGTATGTTAATTTCCATGTAAACAATTACTGTTTTGGACATAAAACTTTTCAATTCAATGAATTAAGTTAATAAAACAAAGGTAAAGTGAAGTATTACAACGAGGAAAGTGTGTAGTTAAGGATGTTAATTTCAATGGAAAACAGTGCAGTTAGTGGCATAAAGCTATTCAATTCCATGAATTAAATTAATACAACAAAGCAAAGTAAGACATTACAACTAGGAAAATGTGTCGTTAAGGATGTTACTTTCCATGTAAGAAAATACAATTATGGGTATAATGCAATTCAATTCCACGAATCAAGTTAATACAACAAAGGCAAAATAAAACATTACAACTGCAAAAGTGTATAGTTAAGGATGTTAATTTCCATATAAACAATTACTGTCTTGGACATAAAACTTTTCAATTCAACGAATTAAGTTAATGCAATAAAGGCAAAGTAAAACATTACAACTAGGAAAGTGTGTAATTAAGGATGATAATTTCTATGGAAACAAGTGCAGTTATCGGTATAAAACCCTTTATTTCAACGAGCTAAGTCGATACAACCAAGCCTAAGTAAACAATTAAAACAAGAAAAGTGCTAGTTAAGGATGTTAATTTCAATATAAAAAGTCCAGTTATTGGTATAAAACTCTTCAATTCTAGGAATTAAGTTAATACAAAAAACATTACATCTAGCCAAGTGTCTAGTTAAGTATGTTAATTTCCAGGTAACAAATGAAGTTATGGGCATAAAACTCTTCAATTCCACGAATTATTATAATACAACAAAGGTAAAGTAGAACATTAGAATATGCAAAGTGTATTGACAAGGATGTTAATTTCTTCGTAAACTATTACTGTTTTGGGCACAAAACTCTTCAATTCAACGAATTAAGTTAATGCAACAAAGGTAAAGTGAAACATTACAACTAGGAAAGTGTATCGACAAGGATGTTATTTTCAATGGAAACGAGTGCGGTCATGAGTATAAAACTCTTCAATTCCACGAATTAAGTTAATGCAACAAAGGTAAAGTGAAACATTTGTAACTAGCAAAATGTGTAGTTTAAGGTTGTTAATTTTCAAGTAAACAAGTGCATTTATGTGTATAAAACTTTTCAATTCTACGAAATAAAGTAATGCAACAAAGTAAAAGCAAAACATTAAAACTAGCAAAGTGTGTAATTGAGGATGTTAAATTGCAAGTAAACAAGTGCAGATATGGGGAAAAAATTCTTCAATTCAACGAATTAAGTTAATGCAACGAATGTAAAATGAAAGATTACAACAAGCAAAGTGTGTAATTAAGTATGTTAATATCCAAGTAAACAAGTGCAGATATGGGCATAAAACTCTTCAATTCAACGAATTAAGTTAATGCAACAAGGGTAAAATGAAAGAATACATCAAGCATAGTGTGTAGTTAAGGAAGTTAATTTCCTTGTAAACAAGTGCAGATGTTGGCATAAAACTCTTCAATTCAACGAATTATGTTAATGCAACAAGGGTAAAATGAAAGAATACAACAAGCATAGTGTGTAGTTAAGGATGTTGATTTCCTTGTAAACGAGTGCAGTTATGGGCATAAAGCTCTTCAATTCATTGAAATAAGTTAATGCAACAAAGTTAAAGTGAAACATTACAACAAGCAAAGTGTGTAGTTAAGGATGTTAACTTCCCTGTAAACAAAGGGCAGTTGTGGGTATAAAACTCTTCAATTCCACAATTAAATTAACACAACAAAGGCAAAGAAAACCATTACAACTAGCAAAGTGTATAGTTAAGGATGTTAATTTCCTTGTAAACAAGTGCATTTATGTGTATAAAACTTGTCAATTCTACGAAATAAAGTAATGCAACAAAGTAAAAGCAAAACATTACAACTAGCAAAGTGTGTAATTGAGGATGTTAAATTGCAAGTAAACAAGTGCAGATATGGGGAAAAAATTCTTCAATTCAACGAATTAAGTTAATGCAACGAATGTAAAATGAAAGATTACAACAAGCATTGTGTGTAGTTAAAGATGTTGATTTCCTTGTAAACGAGTGCAGTTATGGGCATAAAACTCTTCAATTCAACGAATTAAGTTAATGCAACAAAGGCATAATGAAAACATTACAACAAGCAAAGTGTGTAATTAAGGATGTTAATTTCCAAGTATACAAGTACAGATATGGGCATAAAATTCTTCAATTCAACGAATTAAGTTAATGCAACGAATGTAAAATGAAAGAATACAACAAGCAATGTGTGAGTTAAGGATGTTAATTTCCATGTAAACAACTGTAGTTATGGGTATAAAACTGTTCAATTCCACAATTAAATTAATACAACAAAGGCAAAGTAAAGCATTACAACTGGCAAAGTGTATAATTAAGGATGTTAATTTGGCAGACCCTCGATGTATCAGAGAATGAATTTTAGAATGGAATGAATTTTATCTGAGACTGAATTTTATTCACAATTGAATAAATAAATATCACGATCAGAATAAAATTCTTCAGAATCTTTTCGAACAAAACGGACTGCTTGGTTGAACAAAGAATAATGAATTTTATCAGACAATACCTTACATTCGATTAATGTTAATCAGAATGATTCACAACAACATATCTGACTTCTTCAGTGCTTCAAAAAGTAGCTGGGCTTGCAAAAGTGGTTATTTGGTGAAGAAGATATTTCACTACTGAAAAAGGGAAAGGATGACAGAGGGAAAATAAATGACTTGATTGGCAGTCGAAAGTGGATGACTTGGTTAAACAGGATACTTTACTACCGAACAAGAAGGAGAGATTCACTGGATAAGATTAAATCCTTCGACTTCCTGGAGAAATAGGAAGATTTGGTAATCTGGGTGAACAGCGTATTTTAGCACTGTAACAGAGAGATTCACGTTGGGAAATTAAATTCATCGACTGTCTGTAGAATGTGGGTGATCTGGGTGATCTGGGCGAACAGGGTATTTTAGTACTGAAGCAGAAGGAGAGATTCACTTTGGGAAGTTAAATTTCTCGACTGCCTGTAGAATGTGGGTGATTTGTGTGATCTGGGTGAATAGGATATTTTAGTACTGAAGTTGAAGGAGAGATTCACTATGGAAAATTAAATTTCTCGACTGCCTGTAGAATGTGGGTGATTTGGGTGATCTGGGTGAACAGTATATTTTAGTACTGAAGCAGAAGGAGAGATTCACTTTGGGAAATTAAGTTTCTTGACTGCTTGTAGAATGTGGGTGATTTGGGCTGGGTGAACAGTATATTTTGGTACTGAAGCAGAAGGAGAGATTCACTTTGGGAAATTAAGTTTCTTGACTGCTTGTAGAATGTGGGTGATTTGGGCTGGGTGAACAGTATATTTTAGTACTGAAGCAGAAGGAGAGATTCACTTTGGGAAATTAAGTTTCTTGACTGCTTGTAGAATGTGGGTGATTTGGGCTGGGTGAACAGTATATTTTAGTACTGAAGCAGAAGGAGAGATTCACTTTGGGAAATTAACTTCTTGTAGAATGTGGGTGATTTGGGTGATCTGGGTGAATAGGATATTTTAGTACTGAAGCAGGAGGCGAAATTAACTTGAAAAATTAAATTTCTCGACTGCCTGTAGAAAGTGGGTGATTTGGCTGATCTGGGTGAACAGGATGTTTTGGTACCTAAGCATGGGGAGAGAATCACTGAAGAAAATGAATTTCTCGACTGCCTGTATAAAGTGGGTGATTTGGGTGATCTGGGTGAACAGGATGTTTTGGTACTGAAGCAAGAGGAGAGAGTCACTGAAGAAAATAAATTTCTCGACGCCTGTAGGATATGAGTGATCTGGGTGATCTGGGCCGGAGTAGTGATGGATGGAGGTTTGATGTGGACGCGGTAATCTTAGCTCGCATTTCCTTGTATTATTACAGCACTACATTGAAACTAAAATTTGATATCGATAACGATCAAGCAGCAAAGTTTATTATTGAAGCGATACCAATCCTACGAAGTCAAAGAAAGAGGCCAGACAGGATTAACATCGCAAAGTTTGTTGCCTCAAAGCATGGCCTAAGTGAAAGCGTGATTAACGAAACTGTGGCAGCTTTACTCACTGATGCTGTGATCTACAACAAGCCAAGCAAACGAGGTGATGAATCTTTGTATGTATCAAAAGGGAGTGCAGAAGCTCTTAGCATAATTGAGACCGATGATAAAGAGGAAGAAGGGATGGGAAAAGTTCAGCCACATGAAACCCAAGATAAAAGTAGGAAAAAACAAAATCGAGTTTTCACAAATGATTTACCATCGATGGAGGATCCTTTTGTGATACCTAAAGATACAATCTCGTCTATTGGAAAGGCTATGCCACATTTCCAATTTCTGAAATAATTGCACCGGACACTCACATCTTGCAAGAACCGGACAACTCAACCTTGGCCTATGGAGATCCTATTGTAATACCTACCGATACTCCGCAGCTTATCAGAAAGGCTCCATCGCATACTACTGTCCCGCAAACAATGATCCCGGACACTCACATTGGATCAAGACCGGACACAGCCTCGACCTTAGCTCAAACAATAACAAAGCTGGCAGATTCAGTTTCCACTCTAAACATACTGTTACAAAAAGAGAGGGAGAAAAATGAAAGACTTCTTTGTGACAACCTCACACTGAAAACAAAGAATCTATTGCTCCAGTCATTCATTGATAACAAGACGCACGCTGATACAAGTCCCAAAGGAAATGACCATGCACAGACCAAACAGGCTATGGAAATCCGCACAAGTTTGATAAATGATGCAGAAAGATTCAATAGAGAGAAAATTAATGAGAACAAAGCAAACAACAAAAGGCAAACTGCAACAGAAATCAAAACGAACCAAAAGTCAAGACCTGCTGAAATAGATCGAAGCTAAACGCAAACTGCTTTGGGCAAAAACAAAGATAGCAACAACAACAGCAATAACAGGCCTGAACAACATCAAAGACAAGCCTTCCAGCGAGATACACAAACCCGTAATAAAACCAACGACAATGGCACGAAAAAGGCAGGGAAAGATCGACATCCAAGCGAATTGAACAACAAAGAGAAGAAATTTAAAGTCCTTATCGTTGGTGATTCACAACTCCGTTGTGTAGATGAATCAAAGTTGTCAAACAGCCGCCGTGACGTGGAGAAGAGGTTCCAATCAGCAGGGCCGTCGAGAGCCAGCACGGGCCCCGGAGTGATCTATGGGGACAGACCCTAGGAAATTTTCTGTGATCACGCCCTTTAGACGCTCGGAAAATGAGGGAAACGCCCTTTTTAGGATTAGTTTCTTTAAAAATTGCGTAAGCATTCCCTGTAAAGGTCATACAAAATTGCGTTATGAATCAAGCGGACATTGTTTTACGTTAGTAAATCCAAGTTCACACCAGGTTGTTGCACTCACTAGAGATGCTAGAGGGAACAAACGACTTACTTGAAAGACCAAAAAGATTGAATTTGAACGGTAACTCAACGATCCTACGACATCAACGACTGATTCTCTGGGAAAGAACCAGTTTCTATGATACTGAAATATCAATACGACGGTTTGGTTTGGTTTCTGTCATGTATACTATCATAAAAATGCACTGAAAAGATATGTAGCAATATCAACTTTCATGGCACAAAATATTTACGGGCCCCTTCGAGGCCCGGGCCCTGGACCTTTTACCCCCTCTACCCCCCTTCTCGACGGTCCTGCCAATCAGGGATGAGGATAGGACAAGCAGTCGAAAAAGCCGGCAAAAGCAACAGTGATGTTATAATTGTGCACGCTGCAACAAACAATGTGGCTTCAAGCACACCGGAAAAGCTTTGTGAGGAAACTGTAAGAACACTGAAGCAAATACAAGCAAACAACCCGAAAGCAAAAGTGGCGTTCTTCAATTTTAAGAGGAAGGATAACATGGCCCTGAATAACAAAGTAAGAAAGGTAAATGAACTTCTCGAAACTGAACTTGCTCTCAACGGCCTAGATATGATTGACAATTCTAATATTATGTTCAGCAATTTATGGGACGATGGTCTCCATATTAATGATGGTGGTATAAGAAAGTTTTCTGGAAATATTAGCAGCTTTATAAAGTATTGTTAGGGGTGTCACAGTTCTGATAACAAAAACATTGAGTGTAGAACAGGGCCACCAAGAAAGAGAAATGGTCTAAAAATAGCGTTTTTAAACATAGTCTCCATCAGGAAACATAGACATGAGATAGAAATTGTGCTAAATGACCATGACATAGATGTCATTGGCCTCAGTGAGACGCGGCTTGACAATACAATAAGTGACTCCGAAGTCAGCATCAGTGGTTATAACATCTTTAGAAATGATCACAATTTAAATGGTGGAGGTGTTGCAATTTATGTCAAAGCAAGTTTACCTGAACCAACAGTAAGGATAAAAAGTGAAAATCTGGAATTGATCTCACTTGAAATTGCACCTAAGCATGCGAAACCTCTTCTCGTTGTTTGTTGGTACAGACCTCCAACAGCAGATGAGGCCACATTCGATAATCTTAGGGAAGTTTTGAAAAACCTGGATCAAGAAGGCAAAGAAATTATCTTTGTCGGGGATACAAACTGCGATTTCAAAAATTACCAAAGCGCAAACACAAAAAAGTTGAAAGCTATTTACGAGGAGTGTCAGCTGGAACAACTGATTAAAAGCTATACTCGAATAGCTACAACAACGAATGAACGTAACGAGCGAAATATTAGTAAAACGCTAATAGACCATTTCTCCACAACGAGCCCAAAATATATACTAACAGCAGAAGTGCTAGAGTTAGGGATGGTGGACCATTTTCTGGTGTACGGAATAAGAAAAGTAAATGCTTGGAGAGTGAATAATAAGAAACCAAAACTCTTGGAGACTCGTAGTCTTAGCAATTACGATGAGGCATTGTTTCGTAACGATCTGCAGCAGATTGATTGGGAAACCATCCTTAGCTCTTACGCTGATAATCCTGATAGTATGGCTACCACTTTTCAGGAGATCTTTGAGTCGATTTTAGATATCCATGCACCCCTGAAAAAAAGAAGAGTAGGTAACACCTCTACTCCTTGGATAACCCCAGAAATTAGAAAATTAATGAGGGAAAGGGATGCAGCTAAGAAAGCGACGAAAACACATCCTGAAAAGTGGAACACATACAAATATCTCCGTAACAAGGTAACACAACAAATACGAGATGCAATACAATTACACTATCATGGATTAATTGAAGAAAATAAAGGAGATCCAAAAAGAATGTGGAAGGTTATTAACAAGGTACTAGACAAGGCAACACCCTCAACAGAAGTTTCGACCTTAGATGTTGAGGGGAGAACAATTACAAAAGAAAAAGATATAGCTGAAGCACTTAATCATCACTTTACCACCATAGGACCAAAACTTGCTAGCAAGTTAGAGTCCAGGTCTGATGATGATTCTCTCAAACATATCAATGCTCAACAAAACAAAATGATGTTTGTACCTGTCGATGAAACATATGTGCTAAATGCCATTAAGCAACTAAAAAATGGCAAAGCAAAACAATGGCAAAACAAGGATTCTGGTAAACTAGGACCATGGAAGACAGCACTTTTGCGAAAGCGATTCACGAAGCAATCGATAAAATCAGGACAAAGGATAGGCAAAGGCCCCATGTTGGAAATATCATCAAAGTTGCTGCGAACCAGAGTTGCCTAGCTCCGGATCAAATTCAAAAACATCTCTCGCTGCTGGTTACAAATGGTGTGGTTTATATAGAGCGTACCTCAAAAGGCGAAGAATCCTACTATTTCGATGCGGACAAGCTTACCAGGAATGACGGCATTTCCTCAGAAATTGATTCATCTTCGGATGATAATTCTGGTCTCGAAAAGATACTTACTTCTGAAGATATTCAAAGAGCTGCTGAGAACGATACGCCAGATACGACACCAAACCTTTCAGAGAGATTCGAATTTATGCAGTTTCTGCATCTGGTTGAGAAACTCACCAATGATAATCGGGATTTACAAATGAAAATTTCCAATGGCCAGGATAAAATTGAAAAATTAATTTCAGAAAACTGTGAATTAAAATTGGAAAATTATCAGCTGAAGCTAGATGTCAACAAGAATTCCCCAATGGAAGTTTCTGTTAGCACCCAGACCATAGTTATCTCAGAGGACTGCGACCCTAACAAGAATGCGTCAAGCCAACTTTTGAATAATGCGGGCATTGTTACTGGAAGTGAAAATTCCAAGAACCAGCAAGCAATGCATATGAAAAAGAAACGTCCAAACAAAAAGCAAAGAGCAAAGAAACAGAAGTCCCAGACGAGTTTAGATATCGGTGCTGCCAAAAATCGCGAAACGAGAAGCAAGCTTCAAAACAATGCTGGCAAAGTTACTGAATGTGAAAAATCTAAAGCTACAAATAATGTCATTGGTAGTTGTAGCGATGGCAACGACAGAGGCGAGAATGAAACTGTTCGAAATGAAAGCAGAAGCGGAAGCAATGCTCACGTGACCATTGGTAGCGAATCGAAAAGAGAAGAAACCAACAACAATTCGGTCGGGGATTCCAAGAAAAAGATATGCTCCTCGGGAAAGAGAGACGAAGATCTAACCTCGTTTGCTGCTGCCACGAAAGGAAAAGCCAGGACTGCAAACAAACGTTCAGCAGTGATAATTGGTGATTCTATGATTAAAAACATTAATGGATGGGAACTAAAGGAAAAAATTGGAAATAACGGAATTGTTCATGTGAAGAAGTTTAGCGGTGCAACGATAAGAGATATGCATAGTTACACCATACCGACAACCGAAAAGAAACCAAATCTCATCGTTTTACATGTTGGTACCAATGACCTGCCTTCGAGGAGAGGAGAGGAAGAAAAATCAGAAGTGCAAATCGCTCAAGAAATAATCGAATTGGCCAATGAAATAAAAGAAAACAACATCGAGGTGATAATTTCAGGCTTGGTTGCACGCGGTGATAATTATGAAGAAAAAAGAAGAAAAGTCAATTTTGTTCTTGCTGACTTTTGCTCAGAGATTGATTATGCATTTATTGAACATGATAATATCGACCCAAGGAAACATCTTAACCGTAGTCGTTTACATTTGAATAAAGTAGGAGATTCTTTACTTGAAGGTAATCTTCTACGTGCACTTCGTTTCTGACTGAATGAAACGAAGTGTTGTGAAGTAAACAATGAGTTGGATGCTACTTGTGAACCATCAGGGGAGGATGCCGGTGATCGTGATACTGAGCCTACTGGGTCTCATCGGCCTCTTGGTTTTCAGAGGGGTATGGCAATTGCATCCCTGAATATCAACGGTCTGCGTAGTCACCATGATGAAATTAAGTTGCTTTTAAATGACAAGGGAATTCATATTCTTGTCCTAAATGAAACTAAGCTCGACGGTTCTGTGCCAAAAGAGCTGACTGAAATTTCAGGGTATCAACAACAGCGTCTTGACAGGACTTGTAATGGAGGCGGTGTCTCACTTTATGTTCGAGACTCCATAAAAATGACACCCAGGCTTGATGTGCCTTCAGAGGGACTAGAACTTCTCTGTGTTGAGATATCTCCACCTAAAAGCAAACCCTTTCTTGTTGTTGCTTGGTATAGACCACCAAATGACCCAGTTGATTCCTTTAATAAGCTGGAAAAAGCACTTGCTTTCCTTGACAAGGAGGGCAAAGAAATCATTCTCCTCGGAGACACAAATTGTGACCTTGCCAAGAAATCAAGTGATCAGGCACCGGATAACTACGCAAAACACATTTCTAGTTTGTATGAGCTTTTCAGCTTCAAACAGCTCATAGAGGAACCAACAAGGGTCACTCTTGACACTGCAACAGTCATTGATCATGTTGCTACAACATGTCCCAGAAACATTATCAAATCAGGAGTGCTTGAGGTTTCCTTGAGTGATCACTATATGGTTTACTGCATTCGGAAATTCAATGGAGCAGTTGAAAAAGGTCATAAAAAGATAAAGACTCGAAAAATGAAAAATTTTAATGAGGAAGCATTCCTTGCCGATGTTTCTGGGATATGTTGGGAGCAAATGCTTACTGAAACCGATGATATCAATTTGCTCGTCAACTACTGGTCTGAAATGTTTTCTCTGATTATTGAAAAACATGCGCCTTTGATTGAAATGCGGGTTTCTGAGAAATATTGCCCCTGGATTGACAAGGATCTTAGGGATTTGATGCGGACAAGAGACAAACTAAAAAAATCAGCAGTCAAAGGCAAATCCCCAATCCTTATGGATTCTTACAGACAGATCCGTAATAAGGTCAATGCACTTAATATTCAGTTGAAGAAACAGCATTATACCAATAGGATCTCTGCATGCAAAGGTAATATGAAAGAATCTTGGAAAGCAATGAATGAACTTCTCAACAAGAGATCAAAGTCAAGTAGCATTGATTGTCTCAAAGAATCTGGTACTGAAACTCGGAACAAAAAGGATGTTTCTAATGCAATGAACAATTTCTTTTGCACAATAGGTAGGGATCTAGCGGATAAAATACAACTTGCCGCTAACCCCCTTCTCTCTGGTGAATATGTAGTTAACAAAGATAAGACCAAGTTTAACTTCAAGACCATTGAGTTGAAAGATATCAGGGATGCATTTGCCAAGGTTAAAACAACAAAGAGCTTTGGGGTTGACAATATCTCTAGTTACTTTTTGAAGCTTGCTTTGCCCTGCATTGAAATCTCTCTGGCTTTCCTGTTTAACACATCCATTGAAACTAGCCAGTTCCCAGATTCATGGAAAGTAGCTAGAATTACTCCGATTTTCAAAGAGGGAGATAAGACTGAAAAATCCAATTATCGTCCCATATCAGTCTTGCCTGTCATCTCAAAGCTCTTCGAAAAGCTTGTTTTCAACCAGCTGTACCACTATATGAAAGAAAATAGTCTCTTTACATCTGACCAATCAGGGTTTTTGCGGCTACATTCCACACTAACTTGTTTGCTTAAAATGAGTGATGACTGGAACAACGGGCTTGATCTCAGTAAGCTTGTGGGATTGGTATTTATTGACCTAAAAAAGGCATTTGATACGGTCGACCATGATATTCTCTGCAAAAAGCTCGAACTATATGGAGTTCAGCAGCGAGAGTTGTCTTGGTTTAGGTCTTACCTATCCAACCGCAAACAATTCTGTAGGGTTAATGGTGTTGATTCAAATGTTGCGGAAATAGAAGTGGGAGTCCCACAGGGTTCATGCCTGGGCCCTCTTCTATTCCTCATTTATATCAATGACCTTCCCCAGGCCGTCCAAGATTCCTCTGTGACAATGTATGCCGATGACACGAGTCTTTGTCATCAGTCTCACGATTTGACTCAGCTGAATGAGGCTATTAATAGCGATCTCAAGAAACTGGAGACGTGGCTGAATGGCAATAAGCTTTCATTGAATGTGGCAAAAACTCATTCAATGCTCATATCCACCAAGCAGAAAGGCAGCTCTCTTAGAAGTCGAAATGAAGCTTTGGAACTGAAGATACGCGAAAATGAGCTCGAGGTAGTTCAAAAGACAAAGTACCTTGGAGTGCAGATCGACTGCAACTTAGATTGGAAAGAGCAAATCAAGGCTGTTTCTACCAAGGTCTCCAGGGCGATCGGCTTTTTAAAACATGCTAAATCCTTTTTACCTATGGCAAGTTTGAAAACTCTTTACACAGGTATTGTCGAGCCCCACTTTCGATATCGTTGTTCTGTCTGGGGTTGTGCTGGGTCTACAGACATCAACCAGTTGCAAAAACTTCAAAATCGTGCTGCTAGGATCATAACAAACAGCAGCTTTGATACCCCAAGCAGACCACTTATTACAGAGTTGGGCTGGAAGACCGTTGAAGAACTCATTGGCAATGAGTCCAAAACAATGGTCTTCAAGTCGCTCAATGATTTGGCTCCTCAATACTTGTGTAATCTCTTTACCAAAAACTCAGCATGCTCCTCCCGCATCCTCCGGAACACTGAGACTGATTTGAGGTTGCCAAAGAAAAGATCAGCAAATGGACAAAAATGCTTTTCTTTCCGGGGAGCTAAACTATGGAATAGCCTTCCCGCTGAGTCTAAGACGGCATCCTCCTTGGGTAGTTTCAAAAAATCAATACAGGGTTGATTATTTCCTTTTTTATTGTAAATATCATATAGTTGTAAATAGGTTTTTAATATTATGGGTTCTTATTTTTTGGCATTCTAATTGTATATTGTAATTAGTTTTTAATTGGAGGGCCCCTTGAAAAACAACTTCGGTTGAAGGGCAACCCTCCCTAAACAAATGAAATATGAATATAAATATGAAAGCACCAGGACCAGATAAGATCTCCACTAAGCTAATTAAAGATGCCGCTGACTTCATTTGGAAGCCACTAACCATGGTTTTCAACTCATCATTGAAGTATGGCGTCTTCCCAGATATCTGGAAATTAGCAAGAGTCACACCAATTTTTAAGACGGGCTCAAAAAAAGATGCAAATAATTATAGACCTATCTCTGTCATTTCAGTCTTTTCAAGGATGTTGGAAAAAATAGTTCACGATCAGCTTACTGAATATCTAGTAACTAACAAATTATTGACGCCAAATCAATCTGCTTTTCGAAAACTATATTCGACCGTAACATCCCTGATAAATGGTACGGATTACTGGTAAGACAACATGGATAAAAAGCAATTCAACTTAGCCATATTTCTTGATCTGAAGAAGGCATTTGATACCGTGGATCATAGAATATTGATAAAAAAATTAGGTGCATACGGTATCAGGGGAATCTCGGGAGCATGGTTCTCAACTTTCTTAAGTAATAGAAAACAATTTTGTTCAGTTAATGGACAACAGTCAGGGGCTAGATTGGTAACATGTGGCATACCGCAAGGGTCGTGCCTGGGACCACTCCTATTTATCATCTATCTAAATGACTTCGAAAAATGTTTAGAGTTCTCTAGGGCTAGTATGTATGCAGATGACACGCATGTCACTTTAACATTTAACAACGTTGATGATTTGATTACAAATGCCCACAGAGAATTAAGAAACATCTCGGAATGGATGAAAGTAAACAAGCTAAGTGCCAACCCTAAAAAAACCGAATACATGATTATTGGTCATCTACGGAGAATCAACGACGTTGAAGTCTCGGAACCACTGAATCTTAATGATTCAGAAATAAAGCGTGTCGCAAAGACAAAATCATTAGGGGTTGTTGTGGACGAAGGATTAAATTGGGATAACCAACTCAGCAAAGTGAAGGGGAAGATGAGTGGTGGTCTAAGGTCACTAAAAAAACTGAAAAACTTTATTCCACAATCTCAGCTTGACCATGTATACCGCGCCCTTGTTGAAAGTCATCTGCGATATGCTAATGTTATTTGGGGGAGTCTTCCAAAAACAAAATTAAATACCCTCCAACGTCTGCAGGATAGAGCGCGTTCTATGATTGATAACGCCAGACAAAAGGATGGCTGGTCTCATAACTGGTTGATCGTTGAACAACTGATAAAATTCGATCGATCAGTTATGACATACAAAATAAGCAACAGGCAATGTCCCGAAAGCCTTTGGGATAAATACAATCCAAGGACCCAGCTCTCCAACCACATAACAAGGAATTGCAGGGACCTTAAAATCCCAAGAAACAATCTTGAATACGTCAAGAAAGGCTTTCATTATTCGGCACTGAAAGCTTGGAACGAAATTCCCATTTGCATCAGAGAGCTCCCTACACTTAGTAGATTCAAAAGTCAACTAAAGTGTTATTTCAAGAGCTGAAAGAAAACAAAAACACGACTCCCTGGAAGAGCAGCTGCGTCTAAATAGGTCTTAGGTAGATACACTATAAATATATATATATATATATCATAATGTATTATTGTAATTAGGTTTTTTTCTTGTCTTATTTTGAAATTGCTGAAGGGATTTTGTGTTTAAATAATTTAAAATGAAAATGAAAATGAAAATGGGTGAATAGTATATTTTAGAACTGAAGCAGGAGGAGAAATTCATTGTGAAAAATTAAATTTCTCGACTGCCTATCGAAAGTGGGTGATTTGGGTGATCTGGGTGAACAGGATGTTTTGGTACTGAAGCAGGGGGAGAGAATCACTGAAGGAGATAAATTTCTCGACTGCCTGCAGAAAGTGGGTGATTTGGGTGATCTGGGTGAATAATTGCTGTGGAGCTGCGTGAAGTGCCTGCGAAGCGGCAGTGTAAATTGTACACATGGAGTCATGGATTATTTATCTGGTGATCTGGCGTTCTTTTTCAAATGAAGCCTCTGCGCTCTGCCGTGACTTTCGCGGAGGAGCTACTTCGATAAGCAAATCAACAACAACAGCGGCTGTGTCATGGCTGCACGTCTGGAGGGAGCGCTGGACTTTGGTAAGAAGTGATGGCTGAACGCTCAGGTCAGCAAGAAGACGGGGATTTTACACATGCTGGTATGTATTACATCTTCTGAGTTAAAAGTTTTAATACGAATATATGAGGGTATTTGTATCTACAGAACTGGTGGACTTGCTGACTTTCTCAACGACTTGGCTGTGGGCAAATCTAACAGAACTGGTCGCAAAGCTGATAGGTAGGCCCGTGCTTCAAAAAAAGACATCAATGATAATGTCGATGCTGGCCTGCAGGGGCACAAATGAGGGAGGGGGTGTGGGGGTGTGACACCCCCTAATAATTTCACCATCCGGTCCCAGTCGCTACTCTGTGGTGTAAAAGTCGGTCCCGATCCGGCTCTGAACTTGAACCGCTTAATGTTTGTCTATGGTTCCTAACGGAGTTGTAGCACAAAGCTGTATTACAGCAGAATTCGGTCCCGATTCTGCTCTTAATTCCGTGCTGTATCGAAGTGAGCCATAGTGATCTTGTTTTGTTAGCAGGACCAATTAACGAACAATGTCCGGGAGTCGGTCCCGGTCAATGCGGCTGCGTTAACGTACAGTGGTCTTGTCCAGTAGTTCTGCTTCTTTGGAAGGAAGGAGTTGAATAAGCAAGACTGGCCCGGGCACGCTTGCAGGGCCGAGAGAGGGGGTGAGAGAGCTCAAACTCTTTAGCTCATAGCCATAGGGGCCCTGGAATTGCCAAAGTCTTCCTCTAAGACCATAGAATTTTACAGAATATGACTGAGGGGTCTCTATACCACAGTCCGTGATCAAAAATGAAGCACCAAGAATTTCTCAGCTAGCTATGATAAACTGAAAATCGAGAAGGGGTGGAGACAGTGATAAGGAGTAGCAGTTAAAGAAACCAACTAAGCGATTGACATGGAACGGGTGAACAAGAGAACAAATTTCCTGCATTCGAAAATTCTAAAGACTGAAACTCAGTAAATTCAATTTTCTCCAGAGTGCTGTAATTAGAAATTTGAGCAGCACCCGAAAAGATGCCCTTACAAACTTGTAGAATAGAACGTGGCTATTTATTAGTTCTGTGGCCAAAAAACATTAAAGCCGCTGACGGTCAGATTTTGTCGAATTCGACTTGTCGAATCAGTTTTTCCTTCAGATTTGTCGACTCGAATGTGACATTTTACATGGTCAGATTTGATCGAAATGGATTCCTTGTAAATTTAGCAAGAAATGGACGGAGAAGTTGCTTCAGCAGCAGTTATAATCGGTTTGGTGCCTAAAAGACTCAAAAATAGAAGAAAAATCGAGAAAAATGGACAAAGGCATGGCAGTTACAACGAGCAGTCCATGTGACTTACGATGCTCTGTTAAAAGTCTTGCGTTTCACGGAGGAAAAGCACCATAATAATTACTTGAGAATGACTGGCAAAGATTTTGACGAAATCACAATGAATCACAAAGAATTACGTGATCTCCAAAGCATTGCAGTGCGGAACCATGACCTTCAGCGTGGGTGAGGAAAAAATTTTCATTTACTTTCCGTTCGATATATCGAAAGGAATAGATAGAACACGTCCAATTCCTGAAAAATCGAATTCGACAGTCTGGCCATGGCATCAGTCATCCGATTTTTGCCTTTTCACGGTCAGAATTTATCGAATTCGACAAATCAAAGTCGACATGGTGATTTCACCAGGACCAACACAAAGTCATGGTCAACATAACAAAAAGGATATTCCTTGCATGCCTAAAATGCATACTTATTCTTGAGGTTTCGATAGGACCATCCTAATTCCTTTCGGCCCGTCGCAGTCCCCAAAATAATTCGCTAGGTTTGTTCCTTTTTCACGGAAGAAGGCTCTGAAAGTCAGACTTACGGAAAGAAGATTAAAGCAAATGAAGCTGCAAGGAACATATGAGAAATATCAAACGATCATGCTTATACTTCATAGAACTACGGTAAAAACCAATCTATTTCTAAGTGATTTTAAGTTCTTTTTTCAGAATTTTCCGGGAAAGCCTTCTGTTGGTCGATTACTATTGCACCTTTAAAAGGAGAATTCTTCACAAAATGGGGTATTTTCCAACGATCTCAAGTGCGTGGTAGCAAAAAAATTCCCTCGGGGCAAGCTCCCGAACCCAATTTTTGCTCGCTTCGCTCGCACTTAGTTTCAACATCCCAAGTTTTGTCTCAACGGGCGTGTCCTTGTTCAGGGGAGATGGCTAAGATACTACCCAGAGACAACTTAGGGTTAGTTACAATCATGTTTGGTTCGTGTCGATAGTTCTGAAAAAATTATGCCTGTTATTTTAGTTGTATTTTCATTAAATGATGGCGTTTTGGCAACAGAATCTGTTTTGGAAAGTCGGTCCCTCGTGGAAAAAACTCGGTCCTTTGAACGCACACCCCCCTGAAAAAATTTTGCATTTGCGCCCCTGCTGGCCTGAGTTTATGTTTTAGATGTTTAAGTTTGCCTGCATATTACCTTTGTTATTTCCTTCCTTTTTATTCAAATATTGCTTTTGTTAGACAGAGCATAGCCATAATGACTTCGATTCTTCCCAGTGAGACCACAATACTACCACAATGAATTTAGCACACATTTAAATGAAGGATTTTGTCATGCAAAGGAAACAAAGTCCCATCAAAATACAATTCCATTTTGAATAAGTTTTCTATTACCATGATTGGAATGCTAAAAAGCAGTGGCAATTCATTTCTAACAGGAGATTCTATTTTGAAAATTTGAAATTACTCATCAGAATCTCCTGTTAGAAATAGTCACAAAACTTTAACTTTCTCTTCTTTTTATACCATGATTTTTCGGATCGGACAGGATTTTAGTTTGTATGCATGTAAGGGTAGGAGTTCTCCTTATGTGCCACAATTGTCTGATAGTGCCGGACATTTCCCATATTAAATGTATAGCCTGTCTCAGAGACCATGTTGGACACTGAGTCCTTATTTAGCTTTTGATTTTCCTTACAGGACACAAAGATAGCCTGGTTTATGTATGTTTAGCGAAGACAGCATTGAATCAGCTTTGCTTCATTGACATGTCAAATTCTTGTAAAGTAAAGCACATTCTTGGATCAGCATTGTTATTTGATTTGTGCTCATCTCTGGTGGACTTCATGAAAAGAAAATGTTGCAGGACGAACTGTTAAACAGTTGTTGAGATCAAGCATGATACAAAACCTGCTTGTCTGTAATATTAGAATAACAACATTTTTGTCACGATGGTACAGCTGTTTACAGTCAAAATGGAAGTAGTGTGCACATGAGGCTGCAAAATATCCAATGGAATTTTGAATATTTTCGCAATGTTGTTTTGAAAGTTTCGAAGATGTATTGTAACTTCAACAGTATGGAGAAATGGCGTTCAATGCGGCAAACAGATTTTACGAGCCAGGGAAGGCAACACCATTCAAGCTAAGGGAAGATTTCATACTTGCTTTAAATCAAGGCACCAGAATCTTTGAAGTGTGCAACAGATTTAAAGTCAGTCGCAGTCATGTTTACAAACTTGCGAAGCAATTTCAGGAGTGTGGTGATGTCCATGAAGAAGTTAGGCCTGCACAACCGCCACAATATCTACGAGACAGTGTTCTGAACGCTGTCGAAACTTGGAAACTGGTAAAACCAAGCCTGCAAACAAGAGAAGTAAGGCAGAAGCTACTTAGTTATGAAATTTGTGACGAAGGCAGTCTCCCTGCCCTTTCTACTATAAACGATGGACTGCGTTTGAAACTTGGATTTACTCACAAGAAACGTAAATCTATCCCAAGTGAATATTACACAGATGCGAATCTTCTGAAAGTCGATAAATATTTTGCAACTATTAGTAGGATAAATCCAGTACACCTACATTTTGTCGATGAGAGCTCAGTGATAAAAACAACAGGTAACAGGAAGTACGGTCCATCGTATCGTGGCAGGCCCGCTGTTGAAATTCAAAGATATGCCTCCAACGTCAGCTTGACAATAAACTTGCTGCTACATGGCATCAATGGGCCACAGCATTACAATATTATTCCTGGTGTGTCTAACGGAGAAGAGCTCATAAACTTTTTCACTGATGTTGTACATGCAGAGTTACCAAATGGATATCCAGTAATCATACCAGGTGATGTTGTCGTCATGGATAACTGTGGATTTCACCATGGGTTCCCTACAGAATTATTAGTAAGAAATGTCCTCAAGGATGCCAGTGCCTCATTGTTTCTTCAGCCACCTTATTTTCCCCATTTAAACACTTGTGAGTTCTGCTATCACGAAATTAAAGGATTTTTAAGAAAGCACGAGACTGCAGCATTGGACGAGACAGAACTTATGGTTCTTGCAGCAATAGAGATATCAGCAACACATTCCTATAACTATTTCGTCATTGTGGCTATGTTTAGTTTTATTGTCAAGCAAGATTAAATAGAAATTCCGTTGAAACTATTTGCCTCATCAGCAAGCTCTTGATGACCAGAAGTGGCAGAGACTTTTCCAGATAGTGGGGGGAGGGCTGGAAAATATTAGGTATCTCTATTGTTCTTGGACAAAAGACATTTGTCCTAGCTAACATGGGGTTGATTCAGATTGCACCCCCTCTCTCTGGTTGCTCTGATAAGTGTCAACCACTGATGACCGATATACAGTTTAGTGCACAGATCTTTTTAGAAACCTCTTGTAAGGCACTCTTCACAGTCAGGCAATATTACCTGATCGCACAGCTTCAATACAGTTTCCGATAGCATCAGCACAGAACACCATCCATCAGAGGGCCCAATTTTTTACAAGGGTGATTACATGGGAAAATGTAAATTTGACAAAGAAACTCTGCCTTTGATATTTGGTGCTCAACTGGGCAACATTCTCTGATCAGAAAAGAAGTCTGAATGAATTTTAATGTCAGAGTAAAACAGACCACTATCAGTGCAATGAGATGAGATGAAATATAGAATTTAGTGTGTAAATTGAGTTTTTGTTGTGATTTGGTTGTTCCTTGTAATTACATTTGCTCAAACAGCTATTTTGAGCAGTTCTCAATGAATTATGATTAACTGTGAAGTTGGATTTTATGAATCTATGGAAACTCTACATTCCTTTATGAATCTATGGAAACTCTCAAGGAAGTTTCCATTGTAAGAATTGACCCCATAAAAGTCAAGAAACTGCATTGCAATGTTAACAGCTAAAAGTTTCTTCATGGGATAATGAGTGAATGTTCATTTCATTTCTGGATTTACTGCCCATTTTGATAATATAATCATGGTATCCTTGGAACCTGAACTCTGAATAGTATGGACAATACTTACTTGCTACTGCAAGATACTAGCCAGGGTGAATTTTGTAAAACAAAAGATTCAAGGCAGCAACACCACAATCCTGTTTTCCTGTTTAAAGAATAGATTTCACACCATAACACAGTTGACCTCAATATCTTGCTCTTTTTGTTTATTGTGTACATGTACTAAAGGTGTGATACCTATAACGGATCCCACATCATAACCAGAAAACCAACCTCAAAACCAGAAGTAAAACACGGAGTAGACGAAATCCATCCCGATTACTCGAGATCAGGCCTGAAAAAACGGTTTACTTGGTCTAAGCCAATCACAGCTCACTATTTCCCATATTTTCAATTGGTGACGTAATTATAGCATAATCCCGCTGACACTTATCACTCAGCACTTCATTCCTGAGAGCGTTTGAGGTACCGCTGCCTGCACGCCATGCGAACAGCATGCGAACAGTGGGAAATTTCGAGCTCTCTGTTCAAAGGTCCACGACGCTTGGAAGGAGACAAAGAAGGTCTCTTGATTCAAATGAAATCCGAATGATTGTGAAGTGTGGCACTTCGAAAACAAAATCTTTCCATTCGTCGAACATTAAGATAAGAACATTCAAAGACGAAACAGAATATCTTCATACCTTTCGGCGTCGGTCTGATGCTAAACCTTTCCAAGATTTGTTCCCAGTTATCAAATAATATTCTTACATCCCTTTTGTTCAGGTAATTTTGCGGGAAAGATAGCCCGCCAAATTCCACGATGAGTCTTCAGCAGCCAATGTTTGTGTATACCTTTTGATCATTAATACTGCAATCGTATCAACTCTTCCAATAGCTGATCAGTTCCCAGAATAGATACTCCATTCTCTGCTTCTGTAAACAGGCATATCGATACACGGTGCGTGGTCACAATAATCGAATTCATCGTCCACTTAAATACACTTTCTCGCAAGCATGCTTTGTTAATGCAGTTTTCTTGGCGCTTGACATGGCTTGATGTCCTGGGGAGATTTTATTTGTTCTTATGAATCGTCACGAATACTCGACTTGCTGTGCCAAAGACAAATACTCCTTTGTTAACTGGCCTGTCAAAATCGTTCATCTGAGTGAAAACTGAATTTCTGCACAAAATACCGTTGAAACAGTTTCCACAGATGACTGTTCGTGCTGAACTTGACAACGTCGGCATTCTTTCTTCTTCCACGTGGTAGTTGTCTCATCTTCCTTGATGTTCCATTTCGGTAGCTGCACCCTCCAGAGACTCTTCGGAGAAAGTTTGTGCGGGGATGGTGAACAGGTATTGAAAAAGCCAGTGGCGGCGCAACGAGGGACGTCGGGGGAACTTGTCCCCCAAAATCCCAGCAGTATGCAAAAGTTGTTGACGAAAGATGGAATATAATTAGTTGGGTATACCTTTAGATTGAAAAATTACTTCCAATACCCCCGCCCCCTCCCAGTTCTTTGGATATTTCAGAGCTGGCGCCGCCACTGCGAATGGCCTATGAATCACAACGTTAGTGGTTCGCATCCTGTCTTTGGCAAGCATGAGGAGTCGGAGCCATCTCCCAAAAATTCTAGGCTAAATAAACATACTTAGATCTGGAGAGGAATGGTCAGAACACAGAATCAATTAAACCTTGGTTTTTAGAGTTTCACTCTCTCTTAACTACCTTCGTTTATAAGTAAGAACCAAAGTAAGCAGTTACTAAGTGCACAAAACAAGATCCTGGGTTCCTCAAAAACAAGGATGACAATAAAAGATATGGGAATCTAATTTCTCGCAACCTTGTTTGGAACAGTTATCACCTCACACCGTCCAGAGTCTCGGAAAATAATGGATTCGCTTCTAAGTACTCTCTCTGTTTATTTCTTTTGGTCCCTCTGAAGTCAAAGTACCTCTCGTTCTTTTTCTCCTATGGTTTTCTGTTTTTGATAGTTCCCCGAGACGAACACTACTGAGCGAGGAAAGGCCCATAGTGTTTAATGAGAAATCGGCCGTTCATGCACTTGATTTGAATTACATAGAATCACATCGCATCACACACACGCAAAGCACCTTGGCTATATGCACTTGGATACATAGACTCCACGCTTAGATACAAAGAATGTCAACAAATTAACATCATACAGCGCATGTCACGGTATGAATTTTGCTCTGTGAAATCATGGCGTGCGCTTGGATACTGCAGACCAATGCTTAGATGCAGAAGCTCATCAAACCCAGGGTTAGGGTTAGGGTTAGGGTTATCTCAGGTTGTTTTTGAATTTACACCTTGAGAAACATATCCTTACTAGGGGAATACCACTTGTAAGTGAATATCCTTTCAAAGGCAAAAATATTCGAAGAAAAATGGCATAAATTAGTTGGATATACCTTTAGGTTGAAAAATGATGTCAACTCTCTCCCCTCCCCATTCTTTTGGTTTTTTCAGAGAGGGTGTCACCACTACGAATGGCCAATAAATCACAACGTTAGTGGTTCGCATCCAATCTTTGGCAAGTAAGAGATACAGTTTGAGGAGCCATCTCCAAAAGATCCTAGGCTAAAAAAATGCTTAGATTTAAAAAGGAATGGTGAGACCATTGGTTCAATTAAAGCTTCGTTTCACAGTGTCCTTAGAAGATGATTAAATTACCTTCGTTTACTAGTTAAAAACAAAGTAAGCTGTTACTGAGGGCCTAAAGCCAGATCTGGTTCTCTCAAAAACAAGGATGGCATTGAAAGATATGGAATCTAATTTTTCGCAACCATTTTAGGAACAGTTATCACCTCATACCGTCCAGAGTCTAGGAAAATAATGGATTCGTTTCTGCCTATTGTTGGTCCCTCTGAAGTCAAAGTACCTCTCGTTCATTTTCTGCCATGACACCCCTCAGTAACGTCCTCGCTGAAACTTTGCCCCGCCAAGGTTAAAGGATAACCCACCAAGATAACTCGTTTTCCCGCTAATTTTTGAGTTTAAAGAGTTTCCCCGCTTTGTATTTGTTGTTTCCCTGCTGAATTTTTGCTTCCCCGTCAAAATTATGCAAGTTCCATCACAGACGATAGCCTAAAATTTCATCTCCCCGTCGTGATATTTCTAGTCCCCGCTGAAAAATGTATGGTTTCGTAATCTCCCTACTGTATTTTCAAGGTCCGGCAGGGTTGATGCCATGATTTTCTGTGTTTGATAGTGCACCGAGACGGATACTACTGAGTGCAGAGAATCCGAAAGTGCTTAATGAGAAATCAGCCGTTCATGCACTTTGTTTGAATCACATGGAATCTCATCGTACACACACGCAAAGTGTTCTCTTGTCATCTGTATGAGCAGTCTGCACCCAGGCTACATGCGCTTGGATGCATGGAATTCACGCTTGGATACAAAGAATGTCAACAAATTAACATCATACAGCGCATGTCACGGTATGAATTTTGCTCTGTGAAATCATGGCGTGCGCTTGGATACTGCAGACCAATGCTTAGATACAGAAGCACGTCAAACCTAGGGTTAGGGTTAGGGTTATCTCAGGTTGTTTTTGAATTTACACCTTGAGAAACATATCCTTACTGGGGGAATACCACCTGTTAATGAATACTCTTTGTTTAACAACTTTGGCGTTCCTTGTTGTTTCAAGTGGTTTTGTGTTCTCATCTTCGCTGATGTTGCAACTCGGCAGCTGCACCCTCCAGAAATTCTTTGGAGAAAGGTTGTGTGGGGATGGTGAACAGGTATCGAAGAAGCAAGTTGGGGCGCCATGGGGGACTTGCCCCCGCCAAAATCCAAAAAGTCGGCAAAAATCTTGGAAGAAAAATGGCATGAAATTAATTGGATATACCTTTAGATTGAAAAATGGCGTCAACCCTTCCCCCTAAAATCTTTTAGATTTTTCAGACCTGGTGCCGCCACTGCGAATGGCCTATGAATCCCAACGTTTATGGTTCGCATCCTTTCTCTTGGCAATCAAGAGATACAGAATGAGAAGCCATCTCCCAAAAATTCTAGGCTAGATAAACATGCTCCGATTTAGAGAAGAATTGTCGAAATGTTGGTTTAATCAAAGCTTGGTTTCACAACTACCTTTCTTTACTAGCTAAAACAAAGTACTGTAGTACTACTCCGCATATAAGAAACAACATTCTCAATTTCACGTCTGATGTGTTTCTGATAAAATGGGACATAAAATTGTCACGAGTGCGACAGAACATCAGTCCGTACACTGCAGAAACCATCTATAAAGTTATGATCCTTCTTGTTATGCTGTACTGTTCAAATATTTTTGTTGGCATGAGCTAGTCGAAGAAATAAAGATTTGAGACATTTCAAGGTTGTGCAACGTGTATCATAAATGGAAATGGAAAAAGTGACGTCAAGCTCCCACGCATAAATCATCTTAGAAACAGACTAGGTCCCTTGGAAGTTGTCAGTTGTTCAAACGGCACAGTAGCAAAAGCATTTGGAAATTATTTCACAAGGAACAATCACAAATGAATACTCACAACAACAACAAAAGCGTGGTAATTCCTGAAGTTAGGAAAGAAACTGGACGTAAGACCTCCTCGTTCCAAGGAGCAAAAGTATTTAATAACCTACCCAATATTTGCAAACTGAAACATCACTTCTGAGATTCAAAGCATCCAACAAGGACACAAACTTAGATTTTTAGCCATTTTTTCAATTGTAATTTTTGATACTGTAAATATTCCAGCTTTTATCCATTTAAATTTTAAGCTTTTATTTTTGTAAATTTTACTTTGTAATATACAGGTCTTTCGTTGATAACAGTAATTTACTTACTGAACAAATTAACTTGTACGAATATGAAAGTTATTATTATTATTATTATTATTATTATTATTATTATTATTATTATTATTATTATTATTATTATTATTATTATTATTATTATTATTATTATTACTTCAAAGTAGGGTAAAGTTTCTTATGTTTTTGATAAATCAATCACGTACTCAGACTCAGTAGCTCAGATCGAAGGAACTTCTCATTCGAGTTTTAATGAGCGTTACCCCAGTAGCAATTAAACTGTACAGGGACAACGGCGGGGGGTCTTCCATAGTAAAGGTAGAGTAAAGATACTTTTTTGGACTCCTAGCATGACCAAGCCTATACTTTTTAGCAATTTCAGTCTAATAGGCAAGGGTATAAGTTTGGAAATTTTGGTAAAAGAATGGGTCAAATCTTGGTAATTCATGTCTAAGAACCTGAAACTTTGGCAATTTCTGTTAGGCAAAAACTTGGTAACTTTTATTTAAAAGACACCAAATCATGGCAAGTTTGATGGAGAATTTAGTCTCTGCTTTCGCAAAGATTGGTTCAGCCAACAGTATCATTTGGCTAAGTGTTGAAAATCTTGTTCGATTCGATCGTTCTGTGATGGCATATAAAATTCTGAACAAGTTGAGCCCGGAAAGCCTTTGGGACCAGTACCAATATAAATCCCAATATTCAAATTATGAAACAAGGAATTGTAAGGACCTGCAGATCCCAAGGCTTAGAACTGAACATGCCAAAAAAAGATTTTACTACTCTGCCTTAAAGGCTTTGAACGATATCCCAGAACTAAAAGGACACCTGACGAGCTGAGAATGCTAAGAAAAAATACACTAAAACACGACCCTCTGGAAAAACAGCCTCTTTTAGGTATTACTCAATTTTTTCTTTAAACATTGCACTAGGTATTCGTGCTAGCTGAAGATTGTAAACATTGTATTAGCTGAAGAGGTATTCGTGTATAACTAATAATGATGATGATGATGATGATGATGATGATGATGATGATGATGATGATGATGATGATGATGATGATGATGATGATGATGATGTTGGCTGCCAACCTCACCTGAAATTTATCCAAGAACCCCCCCCCCCCCTCTTTGATACGGCCGTGACATTCAAATTTTGAACGATGACGATCCTGTAGCTGATTGATCTTAAGAGGCAGCCGTTAGTGGAAATTTAGAGTTCGGGATGGTAAAGTTAAATATCTGCTGTGAATATCTCCTAGGTTTGATAACGATTTTGATTCTGCAGTCACTTTACCCTTATTATGAAAGCAATTCACTATCACACACTCAGTCAAACAACGGACTATGTCAGAATGATTTTGCCAAAGTCGTAGCCTGTTTTAATTTTTACCGTAGCTACATTACGAAATGCATGCTTAGTAAGGGAATGCCTGCCAATGACTATTCGCGAATATTCTCTGGATTTCTGTTGCTGTGCTTTTTGCAAATGCTTTTGGCCGAGCATCTGAATTATAACACAACTGGGGCTTTCTTCGTCACATCTTTACACTGATTAAAACAATTGCTTGCAGGAGGCGTCAGTCGCCAAAACGGGAGTGGGAAGGCCAGCGGAGCGAGGGAAGAATGGCGTCAGGGAACACTTCCACACAGAAAAATTTTAGGACGCGCCCTCTAGAATGTCGAAAAACGCCGTTTCGGAAGGCTAGGTTAAATCTAGTTCAACATGTTGGACTCAATTTGCGAGCCCTTATTCACTTCAAACTATGAATGAGAATGCAAAAAAGTTCAATTTGAAATCTATCTTAAAATTTCTTTCACACGTGCATGTATAGACGAAACTTCAAGGAAGATCTAACAAATAAATAAATTCCCATCCCAAATGGTTGGAGTTATTGTATAAACGACGGAAAATGTACCTAACCTCAGAAGATTAGATCGCAATGATTAACGGTAACTTCAGATGTCTTGGGGGTACAAATTTATTTGTCACAATTGGAAAGAGCAAATCAACGTTGCTATCGATAAGATTTCAGAAGATTTTAGGAATGCTCAAGTATTCTAAGAGACATCTTTCGCTGCAAACCATCTAATAGATGTACTTTGGTATAATAGATCCCCATGCTAGACAATGCTGCTGTGTCTGGGGATGTGCTGTTAATACCTACCCTGGATCAGAGTATTTTTTAGAATTTGTATCTTTTAGAGTTTTGAAAAAAAATTTGAATTGAAAGAAAAATAAATAAAAAAAAATAAAAAATCCGCCGAAACCCCCTCCCCTTCCCTCACCCCTCCGGCTTTCCTGAGAATCGGGCAACGACTGCATGTCGGTACATGCAAGCATATCCAAGGCTTCATATACTAATCAATTTGCCTTGAAGTCAATATTTTCTTTGACTGTCAAGTACCTTAATTGCGACGATGTTTGATCGAAAGGACTTTGTGACAACACGAGCTTACCGATTGTGTAGACTTTGCAACTTTTGTAGAACGGTATTAACTACCCTGGATCAGAGTATTTTTTAGAATTTTGAAAAAAATTTTGTATTTTTTAGAATTTTGAAAAATTGAAAAAAATAAATAAAAAAATAAAAAAAAATAAAAAATTTTTATTTTTTTTATTGTTTTATTTATTTTTTTCAATTTTTCAAAATTCTAAAAAATACAAAATTTTTTTCAAAATTCTAAAAAATACTCTGATCCAGGGTAGTTAATACCATTCTACAAAAGTTGCAAAGTCTACAAAATCGGTAAGCTCGTGTTGTCACAAAGTCCTTTCGATCAAACATCGTCGCAATTAAGGTACTTGACAGTCAAAGAAAATATTGACTTCAAGGCAAATTGATTAGTATATGAAGCCTTGGATATGCTTGCATGTACCGACATGCAGTCGTTGCCCGATTCTCAGGAAAGCCGGAGGGGTGAGGGAAGGGGAGGGGGTTTCGGCGGGTGGAGAGCAAACGCCATTCATACATTTATGCAGGTGCAGCATTTTATACAGATGTCGACTGCTTCGCCGCACTTTTCGTGATTTTTGGCTATTGCCTATTCTGTTGAAATTGCCAAATTATCGAATTTCTCTATTATTCCTTCAATGCCCCCCCCTTCATTACTCTTGCGGGAAAGAATATTCACTTACAAGTGGTATTCCCCTAGTAAGGATATGTTTCTCAAGGTGTAAATTCAAAAACAACCTGAGATAACCCTAACCCTAACCCTAGGTTTGATGAGCTTCTGTATCTAAGCATTGGTCTCCAGTATCCAAGCGCACGCCATGATTTCACAGAGCAAAATTCATACCGTGACATGCGCTGTATTTCATTCATTTCATTTTAAAATATTTATACAGGTATAAGTTTCATATATTTATACATGTTTTTCAAACTGACCTGTTAAAAAATAACATAAAATAAAGGAAAATAGGCTAAACTAAGAACAAAAGAAATTTATATGCCTAATTTACAATATACAATGCTATAATACCTAATTTACAATAAAACATAATAAAAATGAAATAGAAAATAAAGTTACACCGCCCTCATAGTCGTTCCTTGAAAGTTTTCAGGGAGGGTGCCAATTTTGCTTCTTTTTCCAAACTGTTCCAAAGTTTTGCACCGCGATATGAAAAAGCCTTTTGGCCATTGACAGTCTTTAGTAACGGTAACCTTAGATCAGTTTCTGTTGAGCGCAAAGACCGTTCTCTATCATCTGAATATTTTGTAAATGGTTTTCTCATGTAGACTGGGGCAAGTGAATTCAAAGATTTATATGTTAGCGTGGCGGTCTCTTTTCTTATAAGATTGTTGATATTCGGCCAGCCAAGGTTCTGAATTAGTGGAGCAGCAGAGGCATCGTATGGGCTATTTGTTACAATTCTTGCAGCCCTGTTTTGAATTTTCTGCAGGACGTTAATTTTTGAATTACTACAGCAGCCCCAAACAGAGCTACAGTAACTCAAATGGGGCTCGACAATCCCTCTGTACATTTTGTTGAGCACATCAGATGGAAGATATTTCTTAGAATACTTAATAAGTCCAAGGGCTCGATTAGCCTTGGTCTTGATAGTATCGACATGTTTGTCCCAGTTTAGTTGATTATCTACTTGAACACCTAAGTATTTTGCATTGGCAATCATTTCAATTTCCTGATCACCTATTGAAAAAGATGGTTGAGCATCAGGCTGGCTTTCTATCTTACGGATGTTTGGTCCAGAACCTATGATAAGCGACTGCGTTTTCACAACGTTCAAAGAAAGTTTGTTTGCATGCAGCCAATCTTGTAGCTTCAGAAGATCTAAATTTAAGTCATTTTGCAGGTCACCAATGCTTTTTGAAGAGAGCGAAATGGTCGTATTGTCAGCATACATGCTGACATGAGACTTTTGCAGGGAAAAGGGCAGGTCATTGATGTAGATCAGGAACAACAGTGGACCAAGACAAGAGCCTTGAGGAACTCCACAATTTATTCCCTTCACATCAGAAGAAGAGCCATTTATCCTGCAAAATTGTTTACGATTATCCAAGTACGATGTAAACCAGTCATGTTCCAGGCCAGTCACTCCATACATTTTAAGTTTTTCTAACAGGATTTCATGATCGACCGTGTCGAAGGCCTTCTTCAAGTCAATAAAAATTAGGCCAGTGTATTTTCCGTTATCTATATTCAGGTACCAATCATTGGTGCTAGCCATTAGGGCAGTAGCGATCGAGTGTAAGAGTCTAAAACCAGACTGATGCTCGTATAGTGATTTATTTGCGTCCAGGTATTCATAAAACTGATTAAAAATCAATTTCTCGAATAGTCTAGATATGAATGGAAGAACGGATATTGGGCGATAGTTGGACCTGTCGTCCTTGGCTCCACTCTTGAAGATGGGTGCAATACGCGCTATTTTCCAGTCCTCCGGAAATTTTCCTGCAAACAATGATTTATTGAAGAGATCACACAAAGACCCGCCCACAACTGGCAAAGCAATCTTTAAATAAAAGCTTGCAATGCCATCGTGGCCAGAACCATGCGATGTCTTCATCTTATTCAAGGTTGAAGATAATTTATCCGTCATAATTGCCGAAAAAGAGAAACTCAAAGGAGGAGTTTCGATAGCGTATTCACCTGACAAGAGTGGATTAGCTTTTTTCGGGATTTTCTCACTGAGTTTATTCCCAACGCTGCAGAAATACTCGTTCATTGAAGACGCAATATCTTTGTGACCTCTGACTGTCTGGCCGTCTACAGTAAGACAAGGCACAACTGTAGTGCTAGACTTTTTGTTAATAACTTGGTTGATGGTTTTCCAAGTTTTCTTGAGATCTCCTTGAAACTGCGTAAGTTTTTCAGAAAAATATTTGCGCTTAAGTTGCGTATTCATGTTGTTTACCCTGTTACGAATTTGCTTGTAGCATTCCATCAGCAGCTTTGAATTGCCTTTTACAGCTTGACTTTTGAGTTTATCTCTCGTTTTAGCTAATTTGAAGTAATCAGCGTTAAGCCAAGGCGTGTATCTATCAGAAACTCTTCTACTTAAAGTAGGGGCATATTTTTCAACAATTAGCGCGAAAATATGGGTCCACTGACGAACTGCGTCATCAATGTCATGAGCATTTGCTACAATAGCCTCCCAATCAACCGCGGATAGATCAGAGAGGAAGGCATCTTGATTGAAGTGTTTTAGTTGTCGAGAAGTAATATATTTATGTTGGCGTTTAACCCCACCGCGTAACTTTCTTATACAGTAAACAAGATAATGGTCACTGAGACTTATCTCTAGTACCCCACTCTCTGCGATGTTGTTGCAATTGGTAGTGGCAATATGATCAATCAAAGTTGAAGAATCCAGAGTAACCCTGGTATGCTCCTTGATTAACTGTGTCATACCGAAAAGGTCGTACAGCTCATGTAACTGCACAACATGGCTCGGACTATTGTTTGCATGACTGAAATCACAGTTAGTATCTCCCAGAATGATAATTTCCTTTCCCTCTCTATCAAAAAAACTCAGATTTTCTTGAAGGCTGTCAAAACATGAATTAGGCTCACTAGGTGGCCTATACCAAGCTATGACAATAAAGGGATTGGAATGAGGGGGCTCTACTTCAATGCAGATAATTTCAAGCAATTTATTAGGAAAATCTTGTCGGGGCCTAAACCCAACTGTATTTCTTACATAAAGAGCAACACCGCCACCTTTCCTATTTCTGTCACGTCTTATAAGGGAGAAATCATCTATGGCAATAAGTTGATCATCAACTTTACCATCAATTTTTGTTTCATTGATAGTCAAAATATCAATGCATTTATTTTTCACAAGCAACCTTACCTCGTCAATCTTAGCAAGGAGACTATTTACATTTAGTGATGCTATAGATAAGCCTTTTCTACGATTCAAAGGGCAATGGTCAGGGTCACGACCAGTATTATCATTGGGACATTGACCCTTTCCATTATTCCCAGGGGGTAGGTTTACTTCTTCCGAGCCGGATGTTTCATTACAGCTATCTACTTGGCAGGTACCTGATGATTCTAATTGCTAAAAAAGGCGAATTTTTTCAATAAGATTTCTAGCTAACTGCAAGTTACCTGAAAAGTTTAGATGAAGTCCTCTTTTTCCTAGATGATTCTTTGTAATATTTTGTTGACGAAGAATGTCCACATTCATGGTCTTAAGAGCCTTGTTGAAATTTGTTATTTTTCCATTGAGACTTGCATTGTCAGATCTGACGATTACTTCCGACACAACGACATCACAATCAGGTAGGGCTTCGAGTATTTGATCAATTAAGGATTTCAAGCTCTTTAAGATGTCCGGTAGTTTTTCATTCACCATGTCGTTTGTGCCAATCACTAATACAATCTTGTCTGGCTTCTTCTTCAACAAGGGCTTGATGTAATCATGTAGATCTTTAATCGTTGATCCTTGAAAACTTCGTACTTTGGTCTGGTACCTTCTGCTGAGAGTATTTTCGTTTATATTGGATATCATGCTGTCGCCAACAATTAGTACAGTGTCCTTTTTCCACTCCCAAGGCTTCCGAAGTTCATTTGTTTGCTGAGTGTCGCTGGCTTCATTTGGGGTTTCGATGTTTTCATCATTCATCGTCGTGTTTGTTGGCTTCTGATTGTTGTTATTGGCTTTTCGCTTTGTTAATTTGTTGACATTCTTTGTATGATGTTAATTTGTTGACATTCTTTGTATCTAAGCGTGGAGTCTATGTATCCAAGTGCATATAGCCAAGGTGCTTTGCGTGTGTGTGATGCGATGTGATTCTATGTAATTCAAATCAAGTGCATGAACGGCCGATTTCTCATTAAACACTATGGGCCTTTCCTCGCTCAGTAGTGTTCGTCTCGGGGAACTATCAAAAACAGAAAACCATAGGAGAAAAAGAACGAGAGGTACTTTGACTTCAAAGGGACCAAAAGAAATAAACAGAGAGAGTACTTAGAATCGAATCCATTATTTTCCGAGACTCTGGACGGTGTGAGGTGATAACTGTTCCAAACAAGGTTGCGAGAAATTAGATTCCCATATCTTTTAATGTCATCCTTGTTTTTGAGGAACATTATTTTCCGAGACTCTGGACGGTTTGAGGTGATAACTGTTCCAAACAAGGTTGCGAGAAATTAGATTCCCATATCTTTTAATGCCATCCTTGTTTTTGAGGAACCATGGATCTTGTTTTGTGCACTTAGTAACTGCTTACTTTGGTTCTTACTTATAAACGAAGGTAGTTAAGAGAGAGTGAAACTGTAAAAACCAAGGCTTAATTGATCTTGTGTTCTGATCATTCCTCTCCAGATCTAAGTATGTTTATTTAGCCTAGAATTTTTGGGAGATGGCTCCGACTCCTCATGCTTGCCAAAGACAGGATGCGAACCACTAACGTTGTGATTCATAGGCCATTCGCAGTGGCGGCGCCAGCTCTGAAATATCCAAAGAACTGGGAGGGGGCGGGGGTATTGGAAGTAATTTTTCAATCTAAAGGTATACCCAACTAATTATATTCCATCTTTCGTCAACAACTTTTGCATACTGCTGGGATTTTGGGGGACAAGTTCCCCCGACGTCCCTCGTTGCGCCGCCACTGGATTTTTCAATACCTGTTCACCATCCCCGCACAAACTTTCTCCGAAGAGTCTCTGGAGGGTGCAGCTACCGAAATGGAACATCAAGGAAGATGAGACCACTACCACGTGGAAGAAGAAAGAATGCCGACGTTGTCAAGTTCAGCACGAACAGTCATCTGTGGAAACTGTTTCAACGGTATTTTGTGCAGAAATTCAGTTTTCACTCAGATGAACGATTTTGACAGGCCAGTTAACAAAGGAGTATTTGTCTTTGGCACAGCAAGTCGAGTATTCGTGACGATTCATAAGAACAAATAAAATCTCCCCAGGACATCAAGCCATGTCAAGCGCCAAGAAAACTGCATTAACAAAGCATGCTTGCGAGAAAGTGTATTTAAGTGGACGATGAATTCGATTATTGTGACCACGCACCGTGTATCGATATGCCTGTTTACAGAAGCAGAGAATGAAGTATCTATTCTGGGAACTGATCAGCTACTGGAAGAGTTGATACGATTGCAGTATCAATGATCAAAAGGTATACACAAACATTGGCTGCTGAAGACTCATCGTGGAATTTGGCGGGCTATCTTTCCCGCAAAATTACCTGAACAAAAGGGATGTAAGAATATTATTTGATAACTGGGAACAAATCTTGGAAAGGTTTAGCATCAGACCGACGCCGAAAGGTATGAAGATATTCTGTTTCGTCTTTGAATGTTCTTATCTTAATGTTCGACGAATGGAAAGATTTTGTTTTCGAAGTGCCACACTTCACAATCATTCGGATTTCATTTGAATCAAGAGACCTTCTTTGTCTCCTTCCAAGCGTCGTGGACCTTTGAACAGAGAGCTCGAAATTTCCCACTGTTCGCATGCTGTTCGCATGGCGTGCAGGCAGCGGTACCTCAAACGCTCTCAGGAATGAAGTGCTAAGTGATAAGTGTCAGCGGGATTATGCTATAATTACGTCACCAATTGAAAATATGGGAAATAGTGAGCTGTGATTGGCTTAGACCAAGTAAACCGTTTTTTCAGGCCTGATCTCGAGTAATCGGGATGGATTTCGTCTACTCCGTGTTTTACTTCTGGTTTTGAGGTGGGTTTTCTGGTTATGATGTGGGATCCGTTCTATTGTATTCTTCAATACAGTGAATTTATTTTCTTTTTCCAGACTTGAGCCCTTTACTTTGCAAAATTCACCAATTTCCAGGAATACAACAAACTCCTAACTTTAATATCATATGCTACAAGGGGGCTAATATGTCTCCCCCCAAGCAATTACACACTGCAGGAAAATTACCAAATCTTTGCAGACAGGCAGTCTAAACTCATGTTTTTGATGGTACAAACACACGATAAGGGGGGGGAGGCCTGAAAACTCAAGGGCACTGTCCTCTGCTCTACGTATCTTTGAAATAACATAAAATGCTCTCCATAATCAATGAAGCTTATTTCTGAAGGTTATGTATGCACATACATTTGTAACGCATACTTTTATGTGAGAAACTCAACTTTCAGACTGCCAAAAAATTTACTAACTCCGGTGCTGGAAAGATAGAAAAGTTAAGAAACTTTTTATTCTAACAGAGGAAAATCATTGGCATGTTATTTTCACTTATTTTATTTATCATATAGCCTGAAAGGTACTTGAGTCATGTCTAAACATTGGAGGAGCTGCAACAAACATTGTGGAAGTGTTCGCAAGGCCACAGTTAGTGAACATGAAGATCGTTATGGAGCCCTGAGAAACTCGCAAGAAACTTTCAAAGATGATCTTAACAAACTTACAGCTTTGCCTCGAATTATTTCTCTTAAAGAATGTGTGCAAGTCCTGGGCCTGAGAACTGTAGATGATAATCTGACTACAACAAAATATACAACTTTTTCACAAGAAATTCAAACTAACCATCTCTGGAATGGAGTTATATGAATTTGATCTAATTACATTTTCTGTTGGAATACACATTTTAGTGGTTTCTTGACCAATCATTTCTTATTTTTTTGCGATGGTACTTCTATTTATCAAATTAATTAAAATGTAAGTATTGTGGAAAAAATAAATAGACCAAGCAGTTCATGCTTTGGAAAAATTTTCACTTTTCCTAGAAGAGTATTCTTCAGCAATCTTTTCTCTTGCAATCATTTCCAACAATCAATCAAGTTGATTTTTGTGATAGTTGTTGAGGGGCCGGTTTTACATTTGAGTTTCAAATGAAAAGTTGTGTAATTTTGTACTGAAACAAAACACAAAGAACAAAATAGTTGCAACGGCAAAACCAGAACAATAACAAACTTTTTGTGGGGAAAATTGGCTTAGAGTGGGTCACTGTGAAATGGGCCACTTTTGTTTTTTTTTTCAGTTTAAAAAGTTGAGGCAAGACATAACTTGCAGCTTTTAAATGACTAAAATTTGCCTTTGTTTGTGAAAGAAACATGTTTTCTTTGGATACGGCACAAAAAATTTATTAATTTACCTGACCCATTTAGCCCATTCTGACCCAACCTTGCCCCAAGCAGAACAACGAAATTTGCAAATGAATTAAACCAACAATATTTCAAAATGGGTACAAACAGTAAGCTACCAAGTTTGGCTTGAAAGTCGCTTGTTTTCTCTTTGTGAGCCTAAGCAAGACAAAGCCTCTGCTGCATCAAGAGATGTTCTAGAAAGGTCAAGTTCTAGTTGGGGAGTACATTTCTTGAAGGGAGTTGAGTGTGAAACTTTATTGGCAGACATATGACTGTGTGATGCAGTAAGAGGGGGCTCGAGGTCAGAAAGAAAGGAAGAAAGAAAGCAAGTAAAGTAAGCTAAGTCAGTCATGCTCGTTAATGCAATTGATTGCCGTTTTATCTCTGCCAACTGGTAGTGATATAAAGAAAGCGCGCGGAAAGCGCATACGAGAAACAAGTTTCCTGCGATCCTATAGCAAAATTTTACGTCGGCTTATTTCATGTTGGACAGATTTGACACCATAAGATTGATATATGGCTATGATGTTTTAACTGATAGAAAAACTACTTAAACCTGAATTGGCACGAACTTCACCTAATTAGCAAATTAATTACGTTTAAAGCACGTTGAAAAGTGTGCGATCTCTCTCATTAGCGTTTCTTTTGGCAAGGTCTTGGTCAGTATTATTCCTTGATGTCTTGGAGCAAAAATAAACGAAAAATTTGCCCTCACCAACAGTGTGCTTGGTGCAAATGTGCTTTTTTGACCTCCCCCAAGGGACTGCCCCTTCGACTGACTGCGCTTGGTGCTCCATACAGGACTGTTTTAACACAGAGGAACAAAGGAGAACTCCGCGGAAGACTATTTGCAGTCTGTTTCTGCAGGCAGTCAATCTGTAATAAAGCTATCCGTTTTTATGTTTGAAGAATGAAAACATTATGGAAGGGCTTTTGCTCCAACCAGAAGGAATACACCCACCTACCTACCTACCTACCTACCTACCTACCTACCTACCTACCTACCTACCTACCTACCTACCTAGAGAGGGAGGAATTGCAGATAAATATTTATTTCGTTATGAAGCAAGATACATACATGATCTCATTCTTCAAACATGGCTAATGGGAGCCTTTAATTGATTGACTTGGTTATGTTTCTGGCAAAGTCTACGCTAGTATTGTTTCTTGATGTCCTGCTCCATAATCTAGTCCCAAAATCCTTTGCGCTCAGAGATTTGCCGAAGGTAGAAGGACCCCTTCTAGTTCCTAGATGTATGTGCACCTGGTCAAGACCGATGCGGACAGAAGTTCGTTAATTTCTTTTACCATCTACTTTTGTGACTTAGTTATGTTCACTTCTCATTCTGTGTTGCTGTGAAGGAAATTGAATATCTTTAAGGATTTGCATTATTTTGTACTAGATTTCACATTTGTACAATCAAAGTGTGACGTACATCATTTAGACAAACATTTAGGTGCTGAATGTGAATCTGAGGTCAGAAATTTCATATGAAGCGATCCAAAAAAATTGCAAAAATTCGAAAGCGAGGTCGCATAGTTGAAAAAGTGTGTTGCGATCTTAAAGGAAAGTTGACGTCGGCTTATTTCAATTGAATTGACGTACATTTAAGGTGTAACCCTAATGCATCCTAAAGGATCAGCTAAGCCTCAACGGCGGAAAATTGTCTAGAACCCCCTAGGGACCTATAATCGACCGAAATTGACTCAGTCAGTCCACATTTGCAAAATAGCAACTAATTCCATCATTTCCTATCATCTAGCATTGTTGTATGAGAATTGACGTATATTTCAGATGCAACCCTAATGCATACCAAAGTATCAGCCAAAAGCCTCAACGGTGGAAAATTGTCTAGAACCTCCTAGGGACCTATAATCGTCCGAAATTGACTCAGTCAGTCAACATTTGTAAAATGGCAACTAATTCCATCATTTCCTATCATCTAGCATTGTTGTAAGAGAATTGACGTATATTTCAGATGTAACCCTAATGCATCCTAAAGTATCAGCAAAGCCCAACGGCGGAAAATTGTCTAAAACTGTAGGGATGCACCCCCGTGACTGAACAATAATAGACATATTCTTACTCTTATTCCGCTGCGCTGTATGTTTTGTTATTGTATAATAGCTTTTCTCTAGGCCACAAGAAGTATTCTCTCTCTCGAGTTTCGACTACGGCTACATTTCTACTACGCAATCCAAAATGGAAAACAAAATTAAAGTGTTCAACGGCGACGGAAACGTGAAAGAATTCATTGTTAAGGTCGAGCTACATTCATCACTGAAAGGGTACACTGAAGAGAAATGTGCGCAGGATTTAGCAAGCAGATTAGATGGCCCTGCTTTCGACGTTTACATGCGTCTTTCTACTGAGGATCGAAAGAAAGCTGACAAAATTAAAGAAGAGCTACTGAAAGAATTTGAAAAAGGCCAGTTGAATAGCGAAGAAGCCATCTTCGAACTTTCAAACCGCCCTCGAAAGCAAGGTGAGTCGCCACATACGTATGCATATAAGTTGATCGAATTGGTGAAATTAGCTTACCCAACTTTTAACAACGACGAAACTCGAGCGACCTTAGCAAAAGACTATTTCGTCCGTGGTTTGCATCCACAAATGCAAATAGCATTAAAATCTATGGAGAAATTTGCAACTATGATATCCAAGCCATGGCTGAGGAAACAACACAGTTTCAGTTTCATATTTTAAATTCCACTACATACAATTTATGAAGTAACTAAACAGACAAATAACTAAACTACAGGAATAAAAGATACAGAAAATTAATACATCAGTAAGCAAAATTAATACAATATACATTACACAAAACAGAGAAGATAAATTGTATGGAGGGGAATTACTTTAAGGAGGAGCTCTCTCAGTAGTCAGACTAATCGAGGAGAGAGCACCCCCTGTTTTAATAGTATTTCAGATACATGTGATGACTTTCATTGAGATTATATGACAAGGGCAGATGGTGACCTTTTTGTGCCTATTCTATGATCAATCTTGATAATTATTTTCAAAGAGAAAAGCTTCGAGTTTACGACGAAAACTAATAGAAGAGGGTGATTTTTTGATATCCAAGGGAATGTCGTTCCAGCACTTAGCTCCAAAGTAACGAACTGATCGAAGGCCATATTGAGAAGTATTTTTCTGAGTTAGAAAAATATCACTTTTAGTGGCCTGCCGTGTACCATGTTGATGAACGGATTGAACTAAATCAAAAAAAGAATGAAAACAAGAAGGAGAGATTTTATTTACACAATCATATACAAAAGAAAGCAGTTTCAATTTAAATAGATCACATAGCTTTAAAATCTTTAAATCAGAAAAGAGAGGTGTAGTGGGAGAAGTAAAGTGTTCAAACGCAATAGCCCTTATAACCCTTTTCTGTAACAAAAATACTGGATTGATATGAGTCTCATAGGTAAGACCCCAAACTAAAATTCCATATTGTAAAAATGGAGAAAATAAAGAGTTGTAAAGACAGACTAAAATATTGATGGGTAAGAAGTGTCTTACTTTGAAAAACATACCACAAGTTCTAGCCAGTTTTTTGGATAGTTCTGTCAAGTGATACTTCCATGAAAGATTTTCATCCAGAAGGACACCAAGAAATTTGACATAATGAGTCTGCTTGATAGGGAACTTTCCAATTTTGATGCTGACAGTTTCAGATGAAGAATGTTGAGGTGACTTAAAAACTATGAAATTAGTTTTATCAATATTGAGTGACAATTTGTTAACCTCAAGCCACATTTTCACTTTTCTTAATTCCTTGTTTACCACACTTTGAAGCTGATCAAGACTTTCAGATTCACAATAGATATTAGTATCATCTGCAAATAAGTAAAAGGCTAGTTTTGGGGATGAGAGAGGTAAATCATTAATGTAAATCAAGAAAAGAAGAGGTCCAAGAACAGAACCCTGTGGAACCCCACAGGTAACATTGAGATAACAAGAGTAAGATCCATTCACCGAGACACATTGTTTCCTATCTGAAAGGTAGGATTCAAACCAATCTAAGGAGGTTCCTCTAATTCCATAATGCTCAAGCTTCATCAAAAGAATACGATGATTCACAGTATCAAATGCCTTCTGCAAATCAATGAATATTCCACAACCAAATTTTCTATTGTCTAGTGAATTTTTTATGGCTTCTGTTAAACTAACCAGGGCATGGTTAATGGAATGACTGGCACGAAAACCAAATTGTAATGAATACAAGATTTCATGTTTTTCTAGGAACTTATAGAGACGTTCATACATGACTTTTTCTATGATTTTGCTGAAAACAGAGTTAAGTCCAATATGGGCATAAGTAGTTCCGTCAATGAGATTAGTGCCAACATAAATAAAGGTTCAAGAGAAATTCCAGACGACATTGTTGATGCAATCGCAGATAAGGTCGTTGACAAGATAAATTCCATCAAAGTTGCTTCAGGGGTCACGAAAATGTTGAGAATGATGTGAGCTTCACAACAAATCCACCCTGTCGGTCAAACAGCATTTTCAGGCAGAAATTTCAGAGGTCGTGGTCGAGGTCGCCAAGCTCGAGGAAGAGGAAATTTTCGCGGCGGCTATAGGGCCCCTAATAGCCAGCTGAAATGCAGATCATGTCAGAGTACCGACCATTTAGTAGCTAGTTGCCCAACAAGATTTTGCCAAGCATGTGGCCAAGGAGGCCATGACAGCTGGAACTCTGTGTGTCCAAAATACCAATGACCAGCCGCCTCCGCAGAAGCAAGCTCCACTGAAGATCCCTGCACGGTTGTTGTTGTTGCAAAGCTCCAAAAGCTGAATACCCACGCAATAATGGATACTGGATCTGGGTGTTCGATAATTGATTTAGGAACATTACAAAGAATAGGCCTTGACAACTGTATCGATAAAAGCTCCCCTAAAGCATTAATAAACGCTTCTGGGGACACCATGAAAATCTTGGGCACTGTGAAGATTGACGTAACGATTGCTGGTAGCCAACCTCGTAATCATATTTTTCAAGTACTTGATTCAGTGACGTACTCAAATGTGTTACTTGGCAGAGATTTTATGCGCCATTTTGGTTCTGTTCAGTTTGATTTCGCGAGAAACAGCATCCAGTTGGGAAAACTCTCGCTCTCCGGGTTATCACCCAACACAGCAAGAGTCAGATTATGTGAAAACGTTACCATTCCTCCTCGTTCAGAAGCAGTTCTTTTACTTAAATCCTCAACGAAGAACTCTCTGTTACCAGGTGATTTTGAGCCCAAGATTGGTCCAAAGATAAGGGGTCTGTATGCTACACGATCCCGTGTGATACCGAACATTGATGGAGTATTTCAAATAACAGTCCTCAACGTTAACTCATCAGTCATTACATTGAAATCACGAACCTCGATGGGTTTTATCCAACCAGCTGACGAGATAGTCATGAGTGTTGCCCCTGATGAAAACCTCACTTTCACCCTTGTGGATATCAAGATTAGTGACAGATTATCACGTGATGAAAAGTCAGAAGTAACCAGATTGATCAAAGAATATCAGGACATTTTCGCCGCAAATCCTAAAAAGCCAAAACAAACAACGCTGCTAGAGCATCGAATCATCACCAACGACGCCCTTCCTGTGAGTCACAAGCCCCGCAGGGTTCCCGTTGCATGGGAGAAAGACATGGATCAACAGGTCTCCGAAATGCTATCAAATGACATTATCCGTCCCTCTTCATCCCCTTGGAATGCCCCCGTAATACTGGTGAAAAAAAAGAAGGATAACAGTACACGATTTGTGTGCGATTTTCGTGGAGTTAACGATGTAACAAAGCGAGACACATACCCTTTGCCCCATATCAAAGACGTGATCGACAAGATGGCAGGAGCAAGATATTGGACGACATTGGACGCTGCCTCAGCATACTGGTCTATCCCTCTCGCAGAGAGTGACAAGGAAAAGACAGCATTTTCTGTGCCCCATGGCAAATACGAATTTAACGTTACCCCATATGGCCTTTCGAATGCTGGTTCCTCCTACTAAAGGATGATAGACATGTGCTTATCTGGTCTTTCGACTGAAAGAGTTTTAGCATACATGGATGATATTGTCATTTTTAACTCTACGTTTCAGGAACATATTCAAGACCTAGCAGCAGTCTTTGACCGTTTGCGACTCGCGAATGTAACTCTAGAAGGATCAAAGTGTGTATTTGCCGCAGAATCAGTCGATTTTCTAGGATATGAGCTTTCAAGCCAAGGTATCAAACCACAACATCGTTTGACACAAGCTATTGATCAATTTTCCCCACCGGAGTCAAGGAAAGAATTGATGCGTTTTTTAGGATTATCAGGGTTCTATCGGAGCTTTATTCAAGACTATGCAGTGATCAGTGAACCCTTTAACAAACTTACCTGTGACAATGTGCCATTTCTATGGACCAATCAATGTGAATCTGCATTCAAAGAACTAAAACGACGATTAACGTCACAACCAGTTCTAGCATTCCCAAAGCTCAATGAAACATTTACTGTTGAAGTCGACGCGAGCGATTACGCCGCAGGTGGTGTGTTATCACAAACTGGAGAGGATGGCCTTTTGCATCCTATTACTTATTTCTCAACAGCATTTAAAGGTTCACAACGTCAATGGGCACCGATAACCAAAGAAGCATTTGCCCTTGTCATAGCGGTGAGGCATTGGCACGTCTATTTAGCTGGTACCGAATTTATCCTGAACACGGACCATAACCCGCTCGTTCATCTTCGTAAACAAAAAGACCCAAGAGGAAAATTCGGGAGGTGGATAGCCGAACTTGAAGAGTATGACTATACGGTCAAATACATCCGTGGAAAGGACAATGTCAAAGCCGATTCCCTTTCTCGAGATCGATGCGCAAACGATAATCAACCGATATCTTCATTCGAAGACAAAGTGTACGCTACTGTTGTAGAGAACTCTACATTTTTGGCCCAGTTACAGCAAGAGCAAAACACAGACCCATTGATCAGCAGAGCAAAACGACTTGTAGCAGCTGGAGAAATCATTTTACAAGGTCGTCTTAAACGTGTGCAAAATCAACTCCGAGTAGAAGATGACGTCTTAACCAAGTCTGGCCGACCAATCGTCCCAGCATCATTACAAAGGTTTGTGTTATCCGAAAAACATAATGTAGCACATTTTGGAACAGACAAAACATATGCCCTCATCAAAGAGCGTTTCTTTTGGCCAAACATGTATGGACACGTCAAACGTTTCGTTACTAATTGCACTCCTTGCCAACAAACGAAATGCGACACGTCACCACCTAAAGCGCCTTTACTTCCAATGGTGATTCCAGATGCCCCCATGCAATTCATCGCACTTGATGTCTCGTATATGCCAAAGAACAATAAAGGATTCGAGTATTTTCTGATTATTGGCGATCTATTCTCCAAGTACATCGAAGCGGTGCCAATGAAAGACCAGACCGCACCCACAATAATCAATGCTTTGGTGACCCGTTGGATATACCCCCATGGCACTCCACACTTTATTCTTAGTGATCAAGGCTCAAATGTTGACGGAGAAACAGTCAAAGAAATCTGCAATACGCTGGGTATCGAAAAGCGACGATCATCCGCTTACCATTCCCAAGGCAATGGGTTCGCAGAGCGCAACATTCGCAACGTCAAGGATGTGTTACGAACAGTGTTGTTACAAAGAAAACTGAATCAATCGAAATGGGCCTCGTTGCTTCCAGAGTTGGTGTTCGCACTGAACACAAGCGAGAGCAAAGCAACCAAATGCACCCCATTCAATGTTGTTTTTGGCAGAGATGCTCGTTTGCCAATTGATGTCCTATTCGATCATGACCGACTCGATTGCCCCAGAGATATAAACACTGCTGCAGAATATGCTGAAGATCGTAATTTCGCCTTGAAGGATGTTTATGACACAGTTATCACTAACTTGCAACTTAGCAAAGAAAAAATGCAAGCTCAGTACAACAAGAACATCCATTTCATCGATCACAAAGCCGGAGACAAAGTATGGCTGAAAGTAAAGTATTACAAAACCGGCGAGAATAGAAAACTCGCTCCACGTCGTCGGGGACCCTGGACAGTCGTAAAGAAATTGCCGAATGGTGTTAACTTTGAAATTGTGGATGACCAAACAAAGGACGAGAAAACAGTCCACCATGACCGATTGTCACCCATAAGGGAGGGGACAGAGGAAGAAGGCGAAGCCCGACATATCACAATTAATCGAAGAACATCCATCAAAGGACGTAAACCCGATAATTCCGATGCAAGTGACTCGACAGACAGTGAAAGTAGTGATAGTGATGATAGCAATGATTACAGCCCTGATACAGATGATGATAATCAAGTCCAGCATAGACAATACCCATTAAGAAACCGGATAGCGCGTCAAATCCCAAATAACATTCCGTGGTCTGCGATTCAGGTATAGGAAGGGGGAAATGTAGGGATGCACCCCCGTGACTGAACAATAATAGACATATTCTTACTCTTATTCCGCTGCGCTGTATGTTTTGTTATTGTGTAATAGCTCTTCTCTAGGCCACCATCAGGATGATGCTATTTGAGGCATGTTCATCGACAGAGACTTCCATCTGTTGCGAAAAATCCAGTTTAAACGTCAGTCGTCAAGATCAGACTTCATTTTTCAGAATAGCAGCAAATCACATAATCCACGTCAAGCCAAGTGCCCACCACGTGAAACTCATTGATTTTTCTATTCTTGAATAGACTTGCTCCAAGCCTCGTCCGCTCGTTTTTCGGGCCACTCAGTCCGCTCGCTTTGCTCGCTCCACTGCGGACTGAGTAGAATAAAGAACGGACGATACTTGGAGCAAGTCTAATTATTGAATGGCTAAACTTGGGAGAAAATCTATTAGCTTTAGCGAGAAACACTAAGCGCATTCCTTTCATGCCTTTAAGTGAAAAATCACATTTAATTTCTTAAACTTGTTCCTTATTCCTTTAAAATAAAAGAAGTTATTTCCTTTCAGATGATCCATAGTTTAAATGCTTTGGAGAAGTATAACAGTTCCAATTGCTTTAATAGATACTGTTAGCAATTGAAACTGTTGTGTATGAGTGGTTTTCTACAAGTAGCTTCATCATGCATTGGATTCAAAATTGAAAATTTTCAAAACTTTGAAAATTCATAGAAAAGTGACCATTAGACATAGAAGAAAACAGTTTTCACTTTCATGGAGTTCAGAGTATTGTTAGTAAGAAAAGAATTAAAGGGATCGTTTTTGGAAGATCAATTTTTTAACTGTTTCCGGGTCTGGGCACACAGTGCCATTCCTTTTCTTGATTCATGCTTGCAACCACTTCCTTGACACTTTAAATCAAATTTTCAGGAAGAAATAAGCTTCGTAGCATGGTTCAAAGATGGCAGTGTAGCTATTGTGAGAGCCAAGTATTACACTGCCGCAAGAGGAAATATTGAAGTCATATTTCAATCTTCTTTACCATCTTTGCAACCATTTCTAACTCATTAAATTCAGTGATAAATACTAATAATTTTTATGCCTAGAGTAGTAATCTGTAAGCCTCATGCCTGCTTTGTAAGTTTGTTTGATATAAGTACTGCAATAGCTTTTGATTATTTTTGCCATTTGCTACTGTATGCTCTTTTATGCACATCTTTACTTTCCCAACTTTTCTGCATACTATATGTCACATGTTTACCCTCTGGTAAAAATATTTTGGAGAATCTGCAAGATGAAAAATGAAGGACTGTAAAAGAGGAATTGCATGAGGTACATTTAGAGTGAAGTGCCTGGTAGAGGGAGGGGGATGCATCCAGTCAAAGCGTAATAGTATGTACCTTTAATCATACAGTAGATGCTCCACTCCATAGTAACCCATACATTTACCTTGTCAATAGGAATACAGACTTCTAGATACATTGATACATGCATACATACATAGGAATTTTTTCACAATAAGGTTAGTTTGCTTAAATGAGAATAATTATGTACAAAAATTCCTTGAAGATGTTTATTGAAGAAAGAACAATAGAGATCTATTTCCACCAATGAGGTCAGGTTCTTCAAGCCTGGGAACCACAAGTGTTTTTGGAAAGATTCTGTGTTGTGATTCGCAGACTCTACAAGAGGAGGAGCCTCATTTCTCTTCAGGGAATCAGTAGAGTTTGCATGCAGGCTACATTTTGTTGTTCAGCACATCATTTTCTTTCACACTGGTGAAATCCTGTTGATTATTCTTGCAGCTTGCAAGTGACTACTCAATAATTCTTCAATAGCTTTTTGCTGCATGTATATACCCTATGTAACAATTGCATATCTGATGGTTATCAATACTTTTGTGAGGTATATATCTGCAAGGAACTCTTATATAAGTATTTCAGATTTGTTAACATTTTGAAATTTGCACTAAATGATTCACAAATTGATTGGAAGTGGGGTTTTCATGTCAGTTTACTGTCAACCAAAACACCAAGACATTCTGAAATTTCCACATGCTCCATTATCTGTCGACCAAGATTCAGTTCTTTCAGGGAACCAATAAATCTGTGCCTGTTTGATATCAAGGTTTTCTCTTATTATGGAATCTGAAACAGTTTGCTTTCATATTGATGGCTGCCCTCTGTGTGGTGTCTGGCCATTCAACATATTCCTATGTTTCATTTGCTAGTGTTACTACTACAGCCAATTGCATCTAAATTATGAGTGAGACTCCCCTTAGCAAAATATCTAGCATGTTTGGAGCATGCTTCAAGCTTGACACTAATTTGACTTGAGTATGATTTGGGTATGTTTGAGAGCTTGATTTGAGTAAGAACTTTGCACCTCTTGCACTAGCTTGCAGCATGTACCTTTTGAACTGGAAGGCAAATTTCATCAAGGTTGACTGTAGTAGTTTGAGAATGACTTTAGCATGTGATTATTGTCAAGCTTTATCATCAAGCTGTAATCATATGTGCAAACTGACCAACATTGTGTCAACATACTCATTTCAAGCTCCTTCAAGCCAAAGTCCTGCTCCTTTCAAGCTTGTGCAAGCTTGTTGCAAGCTGAACCTTTTCTTATGGGTCTTCCTTTGACTTTTAATCAGCATAGTTTATACGCACCTACAATAGGCCTATACATTTCAAAAGAGGTATGATTCAAATATACTAACTTATCTACGGAATTACAAATGGCTTTTTGTATAAGTGTCATATGATCTAACATAGAAGTTGCAACTAAATCATGTTTATTAATGTAAACTCTCATTAAGTTAAACTGATATCATTGGCCAGCACAGCAAAGAGGTCAGTAGTATATGCCATAAGGCTTTGCAAAGTAATTTTATAGATGAAGCAGGTCAGTGGCTGTTTTCACTGTACACCTCCTTTCAATACAAATCTGTAACAAAACAGATAAAGTGAGAAATCGAATATTTACCTGTCGTTGTCTCATGTTGATGCAATACTTTCCATTGCTCTTATGCAGTGCCAGTTCTTCTTCCATTCTGTTTCTGGATTCTTCATATCTTTAGCCATCTTGATTTCCTCGTCCATCTATCTCCGTCTCCCTCCACCGTCTCCGTCCACTAACCATTGTCAGCCCAAAGTTTTTAATATAACGAGAAACGGTTTGCTGGTAGATAGTTAAATAACTACACCGAATAAAATTATTCAAAAGATCAAGGAGAACTACATGGCCATATACTCAATCAATTAGACAACCTGATGTTGGGCTGTCCTCTGAGAACCATTCAACTCATTCAACTCAACAAACTTGAACCATTTTGCTTCTGCCTCTCTCTCAGTGATTATGCGTCTCGTTCGTGTCGTTCACCCAAATCACCCACTTTCTGCAGTCCGTCGAGAAATTTCAGTTTCAGTTTCAGTTTCAGTTTCATATAATTTTAAAATTCCTCAACATACAACTCCAAATGACAAAATTAAATACAATTAATACAACATGCAAAAATAATTAATACAAGACAGATACTACAGCAGAAATCTAAAATAAAACGTAATTACATGATGGAGACAAAGGAATTGCATGGGGGAATTTCTTAAGGAGGGGCTCTCTCAGTAGCTAGGCTAATCGAGGAGAGAGCACCCCCTATTAATAACTGATTAGATAAGTCTTTTAAAAATCTCGAAAATTCTTTGAAAAATTTACCTACCTAATTTTTGACGGAGGTTGAATGGGCACCTTTTATGATCTGTAATTGTTTTCAAAGAAAAAAGTTTTTAAGTTTACCACGAAAAATATAAGCAGAAGGTGAACTTTTTATCTCTGAGGGAATGTTATTCCAGCATTTTGCTCCAAAATAACGAACTGACCTAAGACCATATTGAAGGGTATATTTCTGATTTAGAAAAATATCATTATTAGTTGCTTGCCGTGTAAGATATGGATGAACAGATTCAACTAATTCAAAGAAAGAATGAAAACAAGAAGGAGAAATTTTATTGACACAATCATAAACAAAACATAACAATTTCAGCTGAAAAAGGTCATGCAGCTTTAAAATCTTCAAATCAGAAAAGATTGGAGAGGAAGGAGAAGCAAAGTTTTGAAATGAGATTGCCTTTATAACCCTCTTCTGTAACAAAAACACAGGATTGACATAAGTCTCGTAAGTAAGACCCCAAACTAATAAACCATACTGTAGGAAAGGGGAAAATAGAGAATTATAAAGACAAATCAAAATGTTAGTGGGTAAAAAGTGTCTAACTTTGAAAAACATGCCACAAGTTCTAGCCAATTTTTTTGAAAGTTCTGTCAGGTGATATTTCCACGAGAGATTTTCATCCAAAAGAACACCAAGAAATTTGACATAACAGGTCTTTCTGATTGGAAGGTTACCAATTTTAATACCAATAGTTACAGGGCAAGAATGCTGAGGTGACTTAAAAATAACAAAATTAGTTTTATCTATATTCAGAGCAAGCTGATTTGTATCAAGCCACATTTTCACTTTTTTCAGTTCTTTGTTTACCACTCTTTGAAGCAGGTCAAGATTTTCAGATTCATAGTAGATGTTAGTATCATCTGCAAATAAGTAAAAGGCTAATTTTGAACTTGCATATGGTAGATCATTAATGTAAATTAGGAAAAGGAGTGGACCAAGCACAGAGCCCTGTGGTACTCCACAGGTAACATTACAGAAACTTGAGTTAGATCCATTCACAGATACATACTGCTTTCTACCTGACAGATATGATTTAAACCAATCAAGACTAATTCCTCTGATTCCATAATGTTCAAGTTTCATTAAAAGAATGTCATGATTAACAGTGTCAAATGCCTTTTGCAAATCAAGGAAAATTCCACAACCAAATTTCCTATTGTCTAATGAGTTCTTGATGGCTTCTGTTAGACTAACTAGAGCATGATTAATAGAGTGATGGGCACGAAAACCAAATTGCAATGAATATAAAATCTCGTATTTGACAAGAAAATTGTAGAGACGTTCATACATCACCTTTTCTATAATTTTACTAAAGACTGAGAGAAGTGAAATTGGTCGGTAGTTTGATGCTGTAAGGGGACAACCTTTTTTGAAGAGTGGGATTACTTTAGCAAGCTTCATCTTGTCTGGAAATACCCCAGATTGCAATGATTCATTTATAATTTGTGATAATGGAGAAGATATCAAAGGAGAAAGAAGCTTCAATATTTTAGTAGGAATACTGTTAGGGCCCAATGACTTTCCAGATTTTAGGAGCGAAATTATGTCAGATATTTCAACTGGGAAAGAAGGTGCAGCGAAGAAAGAGTTTTGAACTCTATCACCCATGAAATTAATGGGTGCCTTGTTAGATCTTGGGATATTTTTAGTGATATCACAAGAAACTGTAACAAAGTACTTATTAAAGATGTTAGCAATAACAGCAGGATCTGATTTAATGACACCATTTGAATCTTTAAGTTTATTTATCACATTAATATTGCTTGACTTTCTAATGCTTATAACTGATTTAATCCCTGACCACAATTGCTTCATGTTGTTACTGTTTTTTTGAAAGTAATTGTAGAAATAGCTAGCTTTACATTCTCTCAAGGATTCTGTAACCCGATTTCTAAACTTTTTATAAAGATCTAAAACAGACTGGTCATTATTCCTTTTTAGCTTTATCAGTATCTTATCTCTTATACGCATCATTTTTTGTATTCTGCCATTAATCCATGGTTTATTCCTAAATTTAATATCTCTCTTTGACAGTTTCTTTAGTGGAGCATGATTTTTAACTAATTCATCAAGGCTGGATAAAAATCTATTGAATTTAGTATTTACATCAGAATTACTGTCATTCATGTAGCTTTGGTCAAGACTTGCAAAGTCATTCAGAAGATTTTCTTCATTGAGTTTGGAGAAATCATGATTAAAATATGTACAATTCTTATAGGACAAACCTGCTTGCTTTATAATCAGAAATTGTGGGAAATGATCTGTTATTTGGGTCATGATATTACCACTTACGGTTTCATTGTCTGTGATGTTTGAAAAGATATTATCAATAAGGGTAGAAGAATTCCCAGATGTCCTGGAGGGATGAATGATATAAGGAAGAAATTGTTTCGAGAAGAGAAAATTGACATAATTTGTAGTAGGAGTGTCAGAGTTATAATTCAGAAGGTTAACGTTGAAGTCTCCAAGGATAAAAAAACTTGTTTGTTACACACAGCTGGATTGGACAAAATCTCCTGCAGATACTCATTAAAAGTGTCAATAACTGAGCTTGGATGCCGGTAGGCACAACAGAATAAGTAATTTTTTCTATTATTATTCTCAACCTCAACCCAAACTGACTCAAAATCAGTGCTATCCCTTTTTAGCTTCAATTTGATCTCTTCAGTGACTCTCACCTCTTGCTTCAGTACCAAAACATCCTGTTCACCCAGATCACCCAAATCACCCACTTTCTACAGGCAGTCAAGAAATTTGATTTTCCCAAGTGAATCTCTCCCGCTGCTTCAATACCAAAACATCCTCTTAACCCAGATCACCCAAGTCACCCACATTCTACAGGCCGTCGAGAAATTTGATTGTCCCAAATGAATCTCTCCTGCTGCTTCAATGCCAAAACATCATGTTCACCCAGATCACCCAAATCACCCACTTTCTACAGGCAGTCGAGAAATTTGATTTTCCGAAATGAATCTCTCCTCCTGCTTCAGTACTAAGACATCCTGTTCATAGACGTAGGAACCGGGGGGCACTGGGGGCACGTGTCCCCCCAAGATTTTGCAATAAACAAAGAAGTGCCCTTTTCATTTTTAAAAAGTGCCCCCTTTTTCATAAGAAAAAAGTGCCCTCGAAGTGTAGTGCCCCTCCAAGTTTGAGATGCTTCCTACGTCCCTGATCCTGTTCACCCAGATCGCCCAGATCACCCACTTTCTGCAGGCCGTCGAGAAATTTAATTTTCCAAAGTGAATCTCTCCTCTTGCTTCAGTACTAAAACATCCTTTTCACCCAGATCATCCAAATCACCCACATTCTGTAACCAGTCGAGAAATTTAATTTTCCGTAATGAATCTCTCCTTCTGCTTCAGTACTAAGATATCCTATTCACCCAGATCACCCAAATCACCCACATTCTACAGGCAGTCGAGAAAATTAATTTTCCATAGCGAATCTCTCCTTCTGCTTCAGTACTAAAATATACTATTCACCCAGATCACCCAAATCACCTACATTCTACAGGCAGTCGAGAAATTGATTTTCCAAAGTGCCTCCCCTTGTCTCCCCTAATTCTTTCTTTTCTCTGGCCGCCATTTCCCCCATGTTCCCTTGTTGAACTTCAATTTGTGAATTTTTACTTGAACTTGTATCCTGCGCTTCATAACTCTCTAAAACGCATGTAATGGTAATTTAAATTTGACTTAAATTTAAATTCATCAAGCTCAATGAGATTCATCCAACCTGTGTTGAAATCCCATTGAAATGCTTTGCTCTTGTTTTTGAATTTATTCAGTTCTGAATGTTCTCAATAAAATTTATTCTCTGATAAAATTCGTTCCCCTCTAAGATTCATTCTCTGATACATCGAGGGACAGCCGTTAATTTACTTGTAAACAAGTGCAGTTATGGATATAAAACCCTTTATTTCAACGAGCTAAGTCGATATAACCAAGTCTAAGTAAACAATTAAATCAAGAAAAGTGTTAGTTAAGGATGTTAATTTCCATATAAATAAGTGCAGTTATGGATGTAAAACTCTTCAATTCAACGAATTAAGTTAATGCAACAAAGGTAATGTGAAACATTACAACAAGCATAGTGTGTAGTTAAGGATGTTAATTTCCATGTAAAAAAATGCAGTTGTGGGTATAAATTTCTTCAATTCCACGAATTAATATAATACAACAAAGGTAAAGTAAAACATTACAACTAGCAAAGTGTGTAATTAAGGATGTTAATTTCCATGTAAACAAGTGCAGTTATGGGTATAAAACTCTTCGATTCTACGAATTACATTAATACAACAAAGGCCAAGTAAAACATTACAGCTCGCCAAGTATGTAGTTAAGGATGTTAATTTTTAAGTAAACTACTGCAGTTATGGGTATAAAACTCTTTATTTCAACGAATTAAGTTAATACAACAAAGGCAATGTAAAACATTACAAGTAGCAATTTGTGTATTTAAGGACGTTAATTTCCATGTAAAACGGTGCAGTTGTGGATATAAACCTTTCAATTCTACGAATTAATATGATACAACAAAAGGAAAGTAAAACATTAGAACATGCAAAGTGTGTTGACAAGGATGTTAATTTCCATGTAAACAATTACTGTTTTGGGCATAAAACTCTTCAATTCAACGAATTAAGTTAATGCAACAAAGGTAAACTGAAACATTACAACCAGCAAAGTGGGTAGTTAAGGATGTTAATTTCCTTGTAAACAAGTGCAGTTATGGGTATAAAACTCTTCAATTCTACGAATTAAATTGATAGAATAAAGGTAGAATAAAACATTAGAACATGCAAAGTATAGTGATAAGGAAGTTAATTTCCATGTAAACATTTACTGTTTTAGGTATAAAAGTATTCAATTCAACGAATTGAATTAATACAACCAAGGCAAAGTAAAACATTACAACTATCAAAGTGTGTAATTAAGGATGTTAATTTCCAAGTAAACAAGTGCAGATATGGGCATAAAACTCTTCAATTCAACGAATTAAGTTAATGCAAGAAAGGAAAACTGAAAAATTACAACCAGCAAAGTGGGTAGTTAAGGATGTTAATTTCCTTGTAAACAAGTGCAGTTATGGGTATAAAACTCTTCAATTCCACGAATTAAATTAATACAACAAAGGCAAAGTAAAAGATTACAACTAGCAAAATGTGTATATAAGGATGTTAATTTCAATCTAAACATTTACTGTTTTAGGTATAAAACTATTCAATTCCACCAATTAAATTAATACAACAGAGGCAAAGTAAAAGATTACAACTAGGAAAGTGTGTAATTAAGGATGTTAATTTCCAAGTGAACGAGTGCAGATATGGGCACAAAATTCTTCAAGTCAGCGAATTAAGTTAATGCAACAAAGGTAAAATGAAAGACTACAACAAGCATAGTGTTTAGTTAAGGATGTTGATTTCCTTGTAAACGAGTGCTGTTCTGGGCATAAAACTCTTTATTTCAACGAACTTAGTCGATACAATCAAGTCTAAGTAAACAATTAAATCAAGAAAAATGTGCGTTCAGGATGTTAATTTCTATATAAAAAAGTGCAGCTATGGATATAAAACTCCTTAATTTTTCAAGTTAAGTTAATACATCAAAGGCAAAGTAAAACATTACAACTAGCAAAGTGTGCAGTTAAGGATGTTAATTTCCAAGTAAACAAGTGCAGATATGGGCATAAAACTCTTCAATTCAACGAATTATGTTAAGGCAACAAGGGTAAAATGAAAGAATACAACAAGCATAGTGTGTAGTTAAGGGTATTGATTTCCTTTGTAAACGAGTGTAGTTATGGATATAAAACTCTTTAACTTTTCGGATTAAGTTAATATAACAAAGGCAAAGTAAAACATTACAAGTAGCAAAGTGTGTGGTTAAGGATGTTAATTTCCATGTAAACAAGAGCAGTTATGGGAATAAAACTCTTCAATTCAACGAATGAAGTTCATGCAACAAAGGTAAAATGAAACACTACAACAAGCATAGTGTGCAGTTGAGATTGTTAATTTCCTTGTAAGCAAGTGCAGTTATGGGTATAAAACTCTTCAATTCTACGAAATAAATTAAAGCAACAAAGGCGAAGTAAAATATTACAACTAGCAAAGTGTGTAATTAAGGATGTTATTTTTCAAGTAACCAAGTGCAGATATGGGCATAAAATTCTTCAATTCATAAATTAAGTCAATGCAACAAAGGTAAAATGAAAGACTACAACAAGCATAGTGTTTAGTTAAGGATGTTGATTTTCTTGTAAACGAGTGCTGTTATGGGCATAAAACCCTTTTATTTCAACGAACTTAGTCGATAGAATCAAGTCTAAGTAAACAATTAAATCAAGAAAAGTGCGAGTTAAGGATGTTAATTTCTATATAAAAAAGTGCAGCTATGGATATAAAACTCTTTACTTTTTCAAGTTAAGTTAATACATCAAAGGCAAAGTAAAACATTACAACTAGAAAAGTGTGTAGTATGTTAATTTCCATGTAAACAAATGCAGTTATGGGTATAAAACTCTGGGTATTTGGGTATAAAAGTTCCATGTTGTTCACATGGAAATTAACATCCTTACCTAAGAACTTTGCTGGTTGTAATGTTTTACTTTGCCTTTGTTATATTAATTTAAGTCGTAGAATTGAAGAGTTCTAGACCCATAACTGCACTTGTTTGGAAGGAAATTAACACTTGTTCACTTTACCTTTGTTGCAATAACTTTATTCGAGAGATAGAAGAGTTTTCTACCCATAACTGCACTTAATAACATGGACATTAACATCCGTAACTACACAAATTGCTTGTTGTAATGTTTTACTTTACCTTTGTTGTATTAACTTAGTTCGATAAATTAAAGAGTTTTATATTCATAGCTGCACATCTTCATATGGAAATTAACATCCTTAACTAGCACTTTTCTTGATTTAATTGTTTACTTCGACTTCGTTGTATCAACTTAGTTCGTTGAAATAAAGGGTTTTATACCGATAACTGCACTTGTTTAGATGGAAATCGATATCCGTAACTACACAAATAGCCAAATAAACTTTTCGACAGTTGTAAGGTTTTACTTTGCCTTTTAACTTAATTCGTAGAATTGAAGAGTATTATACCCATAACTGCACCTTTGTGCATGGAAATTAAGATGCTTAACTAACAACTTTGCTAGTTGTAATGTTTTACTTTGCCTTTGTTTTATTAACTTAATTCTTTGATTTGAAGAGTTTTATACCTATTTCTGCACTTGTTTACATGAAAATTAGCATACTTAACTACACACTTTGCCTGTTGTAATGTTTCACTTTGCCTTTGTTGCATTAACTTAATTCGTTGAATTGAAGAGTTTTATTCCCAAAACAGTAATTGTTTACATAGAAATTAACATCCTTGTCAATCCACTTTGTATGTTTTAATTTTTTAACTTACTTTTGTTGTATTGATTTAATTCCTGGTATTGAAGAGTTTTATACCCAAACCTGCATTTGTTTACATAAAAAGTAACATGCTTATCCACACTCTTTGCTAGTTTTAAAGTTTTTCTTTACTTTTGTTGTATTATAGTAATTCATGGATTTGAAAGATGAACTTGTATGAAAGATGATCTTGTGAATTTGAAAGTTGAACTTGTACCCTTTACTGAACTTGTTTCCACTGAAATTAACATCCTTAATTACACAATTTCCTAGTTGTAATGTTTTACCTTGCGATTGTTGTATTAACTTTATCCGTGGAATTGAAGAGTTTTATTACCAGAACAGTAATTGTTTACATGGAAATTAACATCCTTGTCAATACACTTTACATGTTTTACTGTACCTTTGTTGTATTAACCTAATTCGATAAATTAAAGAGTTTTATATCTATAGCGGCACTTATTTAAAAGGAAATTAACATCCTTAACTAGACATTATGCTGGTTGTTATGTTTTTCTTTGCCTTGGTCGTATAAACTTAATTCGTGGAGTGGAAGAGCTTTATACCGATAAAAGAGCTTGTTTACATGGAAATTAACATCCTTAACTAGCACTTTTCTTGATTTAATTGTTTTCTTCCACTTGGTTGCATCGACTTACTTCCTTGAAATAAAGAGTTTTATACCCATAACTACACTTGTTTCCATTGAAATCAACATCTTTAACTACATATTTGCTTGTTATAATGTTTAACATTACCTTTGTTGCAGTACCTTAATACGTTGAATTGAAGAGTTTTGTACCCAAAACAGCAATTTTTTACAAGGAAATTAGCATCCTTAACTACACACTTTGCTTGTTGTAATTTTTCACTTTGTCTGTGTTATATTAACTTAATTCGAGGAATTGAAGAGTTTTATACCCATAACAGTAATTGTTTACATGTAAATTAACATCCTTGTCAATGCACTTTGCATGTGCTAATGTTTCACCTTACCTTTAATGCATTAACTTAATTCGTTAAATTGAAGAGTTTTATACCCATAACTGACCTTGTTTCCATTGAAATTAACATCCTTAACTACACACTTTCCTAGTTGTAATGTTTTACTTTGCCTTTATTGCATTAACTTAATTCGCTGAGTTGAAGTGTTTTATGCCAAAAACAGTAATAGTTTACATAGAAATTAAAATCCTTGTCTATACACTTTGCATGTTCTAATGTTTTACATTACCTTTGTTGTATTATATTAATTCATGGAATTGAAGAGTTTTAAACCCATAACTGCATTTGTTTACTTGCAAATTAACATCCTTAACTACAGACTTTGCTAGTTGTAATGTTTCATGATACCTTTGGTGCATTAACTTACTTCCTAGAATTGAAGAGTTTTATACCCATAACTGCACTTTTTTCCATGGAAATTAACATCCTTAACTACACACTTTTCTAGTTGTAATATTTTACTTTCCCTTTGTTGTATTAATTTATTTCGTGGAATTGAATAGCTTTATTCCCATAACTGCACTTGTTTCCATGAAAATTAACATCCTTATCTACACACATTCCTAGTTTTAATGTTTTACTTTGCCTTTGTTGTATTAATTTAATTCGGGCAATTGAATAGCTTGATAGCCATAACTGCACTTGTTTCCAAGAAAATTAAAATCCTTAACTACACACATTCCTAGTTTTAATTTTTTACTTTGCCTTTATTGTATCAACTTTGTTGTATTACCCTAACCCTAACCCTTACCTTAACCCTAGCTTCATTAAATCCATTAGCTTGAATTGGGATTGAATAGCTTGATACCCAAAACTGAACTTGTTTCCATGAAAATTAACATCATTAACTACACACATTTCTAGTTTTAATGATTTCATTCGCCTTTGGTCTATCAATTTAATTCGTTGAATTGAATAGCTTTATACCCATAACTGCACTTTTTTCCATGGAAATTAACATCCTTTCTACACACTACAACTACAACTACACACTTTCCTAGTTGTAATGTTTTACTTTGCCTTTGTTGTATGAATTTAAATCGTAGAATTAAAGTGTTTTATACCCATAACTGCACTTTGTTTCCAAGGAAATTACCATCCGTAACTACACACTTTGCTTGTTGTAATGTTTCACTTTAACTTTGTTGCATTAACTTATTTCGTTGAATTGAAGAGTTTTATGCCGAAAACAGTAATTGTTTACATGGAAATTAACATCCTTAACTACATCTTTTGCTAGTTGTAATGTTTTACTTTGCCTTTGTTGTATTAATTTAATTCATAGAATTGAAGACTTTTATGCCCATAACTGCACTTTTTTACATAGAAATTAACATCATTAACAACACACTTTGCTAGTTGTAGTGTTTTACTTTGCCTTTGTTGTATTAACTTAAGTTGTCGAATTGAAGAGTTTTATACTCATAACTGCACTTTTTTACATGGAAATCATCATCCGTAGCAACAAACTGTGTTTGTTGTAATGTTTCACTTTACCTTTGGTGCCTTAACTTAATTCGTTGAATTGAGGAGTTTTATACCAATAATTGCAGTTGTTTACTTGGAAATTAACATCCTTAATTCCACACTTTGCTAGTTGTAATGTTTTACTTTGCCTTTGTTCTATTAACTTAATTCGAAAAATTAAAGAGTTTTATATCTATAACTGCACTTTTTCATATGGAAGTTACCATCCTTAACTACACACTTTGCTAGTTGTAATCTTTCATTTTACCTTTGTTGCATTAACTTAATTCGTCGAATTGAAGAATTTTATGCCCATATCTGCACTTGTTTACTTGGAAATCAACATCCTTAATTCCACACTTTGCTAGTTGTAATGTTTTACTTTGCCTTTGTTCAATTAACTTAATTCGAAAAATTAAAGAGTTTTATATCGATAACTGCACTTTTTTATATGGAAGTTAACATCATTAACTAGCACTTTTCTTGATTTAATTGTTTACTTAGACTTGGTTGTATCGACTTATTTCGTTGAACTAAAGTGTTTTGTACCGATAAGTGCACTTGTTTACATGGAAATTGTCAGCCTTAACTACACACCTTGATAGTTGTAATGTTTCACTTTACCTTTGTTGCATTAACTTAGTTCGTGGAATTGAAGAGTTTTCTACCCATAACTGCACTTGTTTCCATTGAAATTAACATCCTGAACTACACACTTTCCTAGTTGTAATGTTTTACTTTGCCTTTGTTGTATTAATTTAATTCGTGGAATTTAATTGCTTTAAACCCATAACTGCACTTGTTTACTTGGAAATTAACATCCTTGATTAGCACTTTTCTTGTTTTAATTGTTTACTTAGGCTGTGTTGTATCGACTTAGTATTTTGAAATAAAGGGTTTTATGCCGATAACTGCACTTGTTTATGTGGAAGTTAACATCCTTGTCAATACACTTTGTATATTCTAATGTTTTACTTTACCTTTGTTGTATTGTATTATTTCGTGGAATTGAAGAGTTTTATACCCATAACTGCATTTGTTTACTTGAAAATTAACATGCTTAACTACACTATTTGATAGTTGTAATGTTTCACTTTACCCTTGTTGCATTAACTTAATTCGCAGAATTGAAGAGTTTTATATCGATAAGTGCACTTGTTTCCATGGAAATTAACAACCTTAACTACACACTTTCCTAGTTGTAATGTTTTACTTTGCCGTTGTTGTATTAATTCAATTCGTGGAATTGAATAGCTTTATACCCATGAATAGCGTTATACGTAATGTTTTACTTTGGCTTTGTTGTATTAATTCAATTCGTGGAATTGAATAGCTTTATACCGATAACTGCACTCGTTTACTTGGAAATTAACATACTTAACTACACATTTGGGTAGATGTATGGCTGCTCATCAGTGCCACATGGTATTCCTTTAAATTATTATCCTTTTTTCCAAATTTGATTTTCAATCTTTCTCGTTGCTTTTTTGTTTGCTTGTTTTTCCTTTCTTATTACTTATATTTCATTATTAATTCATTTTCAATTGGTCTATTTTAAATTTTTTCAGTTGATCCTTTATATTTTTAATTCATTATCAATCTCTTTTTTTTACTTTCACATTGTTCTTATAAAACATTTTTATATTTTTCATTTTTTTTTTACTTTTCCACATTTAATTTTTTTTTCATTTTCTTCACTTGTTTATTCTAAATTATTCGAAAAACTTTTGAATTTTTTTCAAAAGCAAAAATTTTCAAAAAGAAAATGAAAGCAATTCGAAAATGACATGTGGCCCATCGGTGCTACCACGAGCAGTGCCATTACTGGGTACAGATGAAATATTACTTGCACAGGTACAAACAAAAACAAAACAAAAACAAAAACATAAAGATACAGGCCATTCCAAGCGAATGCAAAATAGCGTTTTATCCATTCCTGATATAAGATTTTTTTTATTCTAAACCTCCTCAAACACGAGAAAACAGCCCATCAGTACCCTTCCCAGTGATGCCACATCCCAGAATGCCTGAGTGTCCATCCATACGCATCCAAAAAGGACGCGAAAACCAGACCTCCAAACTAGCAAAATCAACATGGCTGCAACCAGAACTGATTGGAAGGTGGATGATGATTTGAAAGCTGACTTGCTTAAATATGTCACGCAAAATCTTAAACGAAAGGAAGTACTAGACTTCATAGCAGAAAGCTATCCACAATACGCCTGGAGTTTTCGTAGCCTCTGCGGGAGACAAAATTTTTTTCAAATTAAGTATGTTGACGAGGAGATAGATTTAGGCCAGGTTTGGGCACCTATAAGAGTTGAGATGGATGGCCCTGGCCGGCTCCTTGGCTATCGTTCACTCCACAAAAAGATAAGGGAAATTCATGGTTTGCGGGTTCCACGAAGACTTGTTTATGCTTCCATGCAAGATATTAATCCAGCTGCTCTGACTGCAAGAGGTAATGTTGGAAAGCAGAAAAAAGGACCAAAACGTGATGCTCCATTCAGCGCCGAGGTGAGTTGTTAACAGAAAAGAATGATCTCTTGCGAGTTTCTAGCCTACTATGCCGACTTTGATATTTGAAAATACTTTCTTCAGACTTCCGAAACCCTAATTAAAGGGTTCCATTGGCCACACTCAGCAGACTGGGGGAAAGCTAGACCTTGACATTTGTTCATGATGCTTGTCTATGCATGTGGAACTTCGATTTGAATGGAATGTTTTTAGATCTTTCTCCTCTTTGCAAGGCATGTTTAAACGGAATTGAACAAGATTTACATGCAAAATCACGTCAAAACATTTGTCATACCATACACAAGTGTGAAAACATTTTGTCAAGCCTAGAAATAAATTACAAAGTTTCTTAGCCTCCTCAATCAAGACGGAATAGCATGGTTTCTGAATTTTAGGGAGATCAAACCTACATTTTCTTAAAATACAATAATTGGTTTCTTGCAAAGATTTGGTGTTGATGACACCTTGCTTCCCTTCTTAAATTAATATTATGAAGTGATTCCTCCTTATTACTTTGAATTTTTGCAGTGAAACATATATTTGTAGGGTTCAGACTTTACCCTATCGCCGGATGGGCATGATAAAGTCTGTGGATTTCAAAAATCAGTATTCCCATTGTGCATCTATGGAGCACAGGATACTTATATTGGACGCATTCACTGTTTGAGAATTTGAACTTCCAATAACAACCCAAAGATTGTTGCCAGATTTTATTTGGATTATTTGCATGAATCAAAAGGTAGTGATTATAGAATAGCTTCGCTTCTTGTTGTACAGATACATAAACACTGACTCTAGTGGAGGTAAAATTGACAACACAAAAGATATGAGACATCTAGTAAAATTCTCATAATTGGATCTTCTCTGTCTACCATACAGTACATCTGTTGTAATTATACCATCCTGGAAGTATTGAAAATGTTTGTTGAAGAGTTCATGATCTCTCATACACATGTTGCCTCTGTATTGCTTACCCTAATATTTGTATTGTAAGAAACTGATACAGTAAATTCACCCTTTGCTGAAAGTTCTGATTTTGAGTACTGCAAGCTATTATATAACAATTTTGTAAAGTTCCTATTCAGTTTCGTGGAGGGCTTCATTTGCTTTCCTAAAAATTTAATTGCCAGACAGAATCAAGCCTGATACATTACACATTTTTGTGACAAGTAATTATCTCAGGCAACTCTGTGCTGCACTGATGAGCCCACAAAGGGCGAAACAGTACTGTCTGCAGATTGTGATAAGTAATTATAAGAACTTGAGTCAGTGCTGTAAACTCACCAAAATTTTCAGATTTTTATTACTCAGAGTTTCTTAGATGAAAAGATACATGCACTGTTATTTCAATAATCAATAGCCTTTTGCCATTGCACAATGACAGTAAACCTACAGGTATTTGATGGCAAACATTAAACATCCCATAAAAAAGTTCTTATTTTCTTCCCTTTTTCTTTTTGTGAATGCATTGATCTGTTATAAAACTGTAATAGATGTGTCAGACATATTTATTGAAACAAAATCTGATAATAAAACATGGCCTCTGAATCTCTTTATAGCTATCTCTAAAGAAAGAAACTTAGTCTCTTTTGTAGGATAGCTAAAAGGTTTGCTGTACTTTTTCATTATGCAAGAATAGGGGTTAAACAACCATGTAACAGAAATGTTTAACTTTAGCATGTAGAACAAATACAATGATGTCATATGTACTATTTTAGTGCTGCCACTGTGAATAAGGATTGACAAGGGAACAGAAACAATACTGATGACAACAGTTCATGGCTTCCTGCATGAGCTGAAAGAAACAATGGCTGATCCAGGCAAATCTGTCATTCATGGTCCATCAACACAGAATAAAATAGAGAGATGGTGGAGAGAGCTACTGGAAAGGCTTGAAAGATATTTCAAACAGCAATTAAATCAACTTTTGGAAAATGGTGATTATGACCCAGGAAATGAGGTTCACAGGTAACAAATCATTTTTCATGAACATTCATTGCTTACCATACTTAAATTGAAGATCTCTGATGCTTTCACACAGCTTTATTTGGTTGCAGATATGAGTGGTATTTTTTTTATATACACAATCTAAAAATTTACAATTTAACAAAACATATTTACATCAACGATATCATTGGGAGCATGATAGGCATGGCTACCCTAAATGATCTTTAACGAAAAACAATACAGATACTAAAGGCTATACCAAAGTACTGGTCCCTTCAAGGGGAGAAACAGATCATGGAGATCAGATAACACTTTTGCCGGATCAAATGCAAAGTGGACAGGTTTTGGTATAGCCTTTAGTAACATAGATATATTTACAATACAGTTGTGATGTTATAACAAAAGTAAAGATTGATGGAAAAGGATGAGATAAAACATTAATGTCCCCAGGTTTGCATTGGTGGTGCTACAAAAAGCGCTCTGATGAGTGAATGAATTTTAGCGTTGATTCCAAAATTTGTATGTTTTGGTCATGAGTAAAAGTTTTATCACCGTACAACATTATTTGCACAAGGGTCTGATTTGGTAGGTTTGAAATGTTGTGTAGTTGGAATACTTCGTTAACGGTGCCAAGGAGATCACGCCTCTGATCTTCATATGCTTGGCATTGCAGCAAGAAGTGTTCAGTATCCTCAATTCCATCATTAATTAGACACAGTGGGTCAACTGTGTCTCGAAAGTTATGGTTGAATTTGTGATAATTTAGCTTACTGAGGCCTACGCGTAGTTGTGTGAGGATGGCAATACCGTTTGGATCATAAATTCCATAAATAGGTTTTTGGGTGAGGCGGATGAGAGAGGAAAGTCTGTTTTTGAATGAACTCACTGTAGGTAATTCCCTGATCTCAGAAGCAAGACTTTCCCATTCTTTTAAGCAGTTAGGATAGAAACTTGACTCAAAGCGCTCCGTCCTTGCATTTACTCGCCCAACTACAGCCTGATTTCTAAGGGCATAATTTGACCAACGGATTCGTGGAATAGGATGTCTTGTATATTCAGGTGCAAGTTCGTTGATAAACTTAAAGAAGAGAACGAGATGCCTGCTCCACCTTCTGTCATTCAATGATTCCCAGCCGAGTTCCTCGTATATTTTGTCTCTTGAAGTACCTTTCCAGGCGCCAGTTATAGCTAAGCCAGCAGAATACTGTACGGATTCAGGTCGTTCCATCAGGCGATGCAAAGTGATTTCATGACTAAAGTCACACACTTTCTTTGGAATATGATAAATGACGTCACCGTAGTCGAGATGTGGACGATGTAGAGCTTGTAAAGTTCGTTTAGAGTTTGCCTAGGCAAGTAGTTAGATAAAAACCGAACCATACCAATCCCACGTCTCGCTTTATTGATAGCAGATTGAATATGACTAGAAAACGTCAGTCGACTATCAAGCACAACACCTAGATGTTTATGTTCGTCAACCTTCATAACTGTTACATCATTGAAAAAGATAGGCGGATGGTCAACAGAGATCTTTTTCTTAGAAAATGTCACTTCGACTGCTTGCTTTGTAGGGTCAGGATTGAAAGACATCCTCCAGTCATGTGCCCAACGTTTGATAAGATCTAAGTCATGATTCAGATCCGCAGCGCATTCGTTTGAGTCGTGAACAACTGAGAAAATTGATGTATCATCAGCAAATAGCTTTACATTGCATTTGAGTGGTATTGGTTCTTTTTGTGAAAATTACACTCATGATTTTGATTTTCTTGACAGGAAATTGCTATCATACATTTACATTCCTATTCTGCAACGAGAATTGGACATATTTAGAACAACAGTTTGGAATAACCACAGAAGTAGAAAACAAAAAGACAAGCTGTTGCCAGCTGGTATTCCTGAACATATCTATAAGTTCCCAGAGCGTTATGGTGGTTCCAAGTGTGGTATCTCCTTGACAGATGATGATCTGATGGAGGTCACAGATCTTGCTGATGTTATGGAAAGCACTGAAGATTATCTGGAGGCAGGATTCAGGCAAGAGTGTGAGAATCATGTGACAAACATGGAGAATCTAAAGTGTTCTGAAGCAATTGATTCATATCTGACCTTAAAAGAACACTTTAATGAGTACAGTATTTGAAAACACCCAGAGTAATTTGGTAATAATACACCACTTCAATTAACAGCCTCATTTTGGAAATTATTAAAAATTCATCAATGTGAAATTGTAGAGGCCAAATTCAGATTTAGCATCCAACCTTTATTCTAACTATTCATGTTGCTAGCAGCTGTTAATTTATGGTGATGTGGAATTTGTAAACCTAAAAAGGAATTTGACTGCAAAAATGACTTGGCAGGGAGGAAAGTTTCTCTCTGAACAGTTTTTTACAGTCAAAGCTCTTACAATTTTTCAAACTTCGCATTGTCATGAAATCTACATCACAATCTCCAGCAGTGTAAAAGCACTTGACCAGATTAAAGTTTGGTGCAGAATCTAATTGTGGGCTTGAAATTTTCTTATGAACAATGATGTTGAGTATATACAGACATTACAGACATATTAATTTCAAGAAATTTCTTGTAGATGGTTGGTCCAACAATTGGTTAGTTTTTGATAAGCAAGGATAGCATAAATGTTGTCTGATTTTGAATATTTTGTCATCATCTTTTCAAAATTGGTAAAATCATCACATTTTGAGAACTGGATACAAATACTGCACATTAAGGCCCCACATTTAAGAAACCACCTAAAAGAAACTTTTAAGTTACTAAAAAATTATTAGCCCCCTTACTTACAAGAAACTCTTGAGACACACCCAAAATAAAGTTTCTTGTACTTTGATTGACATTAAGTCCTAATCTGATGGTCTGGGAAAATTTCAATTCATGCAGAGTTTATAAAAAATTGTTACCAGTTTATATACTGTACCTTAGATTAAAGAGCTTTTTTCCCAAATTTTAGTTGATGTCCATGATAATCATTGATGGCATACATATACAGTATGAGTAATATATCAATAAAAAGCCAAATGCTATTGCAACTCATTTTGCTTGGAATTTCCATAAAATGAATTAGAAACTTAAGAACATTGAGCCTAAGGAATAAAAAGTATCATATTATAAGAAACATCCAAGACTCAGGTGTGAAAAGTGGTTTCTTATATTTGGGGCCTTGCTGTAATGCAAATCTGGTTGAGTATCCCTGAAGAAGACTCTTCAAAGTCTTAAGTTGCTGGTTCTCTTAAAGCGTTTTTATTCAGTTGTTTATAAACCAGTAGGAGATTATAATATCATAAACTTTTAAAGGCTGTATAAATACTGAGTGATTTATGTTTAGTTTTGCGAACATGATTTGATGCTCATCATACTGTATGAGGGCTTTTAGAATGATCTTGCACATTCAACAGGTATTGTAAAGAAACGCTTATTTTCTTGCATTCTGTGAATCCTTATATCACTTTATTAAAGTACTGCAACTCACTATGTCGAAAATTTTTTTGGCATTTTTTGGCACTTTGGCAAGAAAACGGTTTGTATTGTAAAAAACTGTTCTCAAGAATTCTTAGGCAAAAATTTTGTGCTATATGCAAGGCCTGTGATGTATCAAATCCCTAAAATAGCCAAACATATTTTAGAAAAAAACAGTCATACACTGCATTTTCAAATAACTGAAAACATAGCAACATAACAGCATGATTATACTGTATATAAGAACATGAACTAATAGAAAAATGTCAGCAGCTTAGCATATCCTAGTGGTTTACCCAGGGATGTCAGAATGAACACATGACAAGGGGGCAGTTAGGGGCAGAGTTTCCGGAAATAACATTTCAGCCTTTTCTCAAAGACTAATTTTAGTGAAGTTGATACAGTATTACCCCGCCACTTAGAAACTGACTTATAAGGAACTGCAGGCTGCCAGATGGCCCAACATCTACCCTGATATAAGAAACCAATCAGCCTGAAATTTTAAATTTGGTTTCTTAAAAATAATTTTGACTGGGAAAATGGTATTTTGCAAGCACTTCATAACACAAAACTTATTATGTGTCTAACAAAACAAAGCAATCTGACAATTTGCTTATGAAATTAAAAAAATATCACATGGCTAGTAACTAATGCAGTTAATGTTTTCTGATGTTTTTATTTCACATAGGAGGGCATTGTCAATTTAAGGTCTAACTGAATTTGGATAGTCATTGTCCAGCACTTAGTTTAATGTAACCCACATAAAAACAAATTTCATGGTTTCTTTTGATGCACATTTGGTGAGTATCTTGCTGTAATTATAAGAAATTATTCAGCCTGTTTTATCCTTTTTTCTTCATTTAAAAGAAACCAAGCAGCCTGTTTTTAAAAAAATGAGTTTCTAATTGGCGGGGAATACTGTACAGCGCACCCTTCACTGAAGTTTGATTAAACTGCCCATCTAGTTCCAGCATCCATGAGTCTGAGAAAAAATACTGAACTTGAATTTATTTCTCGAATCTATTAATTACCTCACTGCAATATTGTGAGAATGGCTGCATCATCATATGTCCAGATTTAAAGCTTTGCAAGATTCATTGCAGACGTGTTGTTCCAAAAAAAGTATCAATAGCCTTCACAGCCAAATTACCAGAGCAGAAAAATACGCTTCTGTTATCATCAAAGTGGGTGACACTTGCCACCTCTGAAACGTGTGTGCGAATCAACTGAAGAGAACATTTCTTCTATAGCCTCAAGTCTTTCTTTCCGATACTTTTTCCATACGTATTTCCCTGTAAGACCAGACAACCCTGTATTATGGAAAGCTTCCCTACATCCACCACTTGCAAACTTTTCTTTGCTTAGTGAAATTTTGCTTTCAATAGGGTCACACCAGGTTTGTGTTTCAAAATCAAAACTTTCCAGCATCAGACTTGCAATCTCTCGGCTGGGTGGAATCAGCTTTCCAATCTTTATCATCTCACTTAATGGTACAGATTTGGCAAGACCTGCCAATGGGTTACAGATGGTGGTCTTATGGCTGGTACTGGTGGCAATTTCTTTTTAGAAGGTTTAAGAATTTCCAAATCTTTCAAGAACGCTGTGCTTCGGATTCTGCTAAGGGTTAGGCTGTCCGATGGAATGTCTTTTCCTGAGCTTTTACTGCCACCCTGACCTAATAAATCACTTTCATCATCGCAATTGCCAAATGTCTTTTCACAAAACCGAACATGGAGTACCTTCCAATTAGTTATTTGTGATACTGTTCTGAAAGAAGGATCTCTTTCTCCTGCCAGGATATCACAGTCATATCGTTTATCCACCTCAAACTTTTCAATGCATGCATGTTTGATATTTTCCATCGTTCTTTCTCTCCCATTCATTCCCACTATGGTAAGAGGTCCAATTCGAGTATATTTTTGGGCTTTACCCTCGACGTTCGCCGACAATCGTTGCACAGTCAGAAAGCCTTCGTCCGCTTCATCTTTCTTGCTAAGTCTTTTCTTTGACATTCTGTCATACATTGCATTCCATTGTTTTCTTTTGGACATTTTGAATCCCGCTGCTGCTTTCATTTGGCCTGCTCTCAGCCACGCCACGTTTGCCACACGGTGAGGATATATTCCCACCTTTTTTACACAGCATCCTGAGATATGGCATCACTGGGAAGGGTACTAATGGGCTGTTTTCTCGTGTTTGAGGAGGTTCAGAATAAAAGAATTTTATATCAGGAATAGATAAAACGCTATTCTGCATTCCCTTGGAATGGACTGTATCTTTATGTTTTTGTTTTACCTGTGAAAGTAATATTTCATCTGTACCAGTAATGGCACTGCTCGTGGTGGCACCAATGGGCCACCTGTCATTTTCGAATTGCTTTCATTTTCTTTTTGAAAAATTTTTTCATTTGAAAAAAAATTAAAAGCTTTTCGAATAATTTAGAATAAAAAAGTGAAGAAGATAAAAAAAATTTAAATGTGGAAAAGTCACAAAAATATGGAAAAATATAAAAATTTTTCATTAGAACAATGTGAAAGTAAAAAAAAAAGAGATTGATAATGAATTAAAAATATAATGGATCAACTGAAAAAGTTAAAATAGACCAACTGAAAATGAATGAATAATGAAATATAAGTAATAAGAAAGCAAAAACTAGCAAAACAAAAAAGCAACGAGAAAGATTGAAAATAAAATTTAGAAAATAAGAGAATAATTTAACAGAATACCGTGTGGCACTAACTGCATTTGTTTACTTGAAAATTAACATCCGTAACTACACTATTTGCTGGTTGTAATGTTTCACTTTACCTTTGTTGCATTAACTTAAGTCGTAGAATTGAAGAGTTTTATACACACAACTGCACTTGTTTCCATGGAAATTAACATCCTTAACTACACACTTTCCTAGTTGTAATGTTTTACTTTGCCGTTGTTGTATTAATTTAGTTCGTGGAATTGCATAGCTTTATTCCCATGAATAGCGTTATACTTAATGTCTTACTTTGCCTTTGTTGTATTAAATTAATTCGTTGAATGGAATACCTTTATACCGATAACTGCACTCGTTTACTTGGAAATTAACATACTTAACTACACATTTGGATAGATGTAATGTCTTACTTTGTGTTTGTCGTTTTAACATACTTCGTTGATTTGAAGAGTTTTATACCTATAACTACACTTGTTTCCATGGAAATTAGCATCCTTAACTACACACTTTGCTAGTTGTAATGTTTCACTTTACCTTTGTTGCATTAACTTAATTCGTTGGAATTAAGTGCTTTATGCCCAAAACAGTAATTGTTTGCATAGAAATTAACACCCTTGTCAATAAACTTTGCATGTTCTGATGTCTTACTTTACCTTTGTTGTATTATATCAATTCGTAGAATTGAATAGCTTTTTACCCATAACTGCACTCGTTTACTTTGAAATTAACATACTTAACTACACATTTGGATAGATGTAATGTTTTACCTTGCGTTTGTTGTTTTAACATACGTTGTGGATTTGAAGAGTTTTATACCCATAACTGCATTTGTTTACTTGAAAATTAACATCCTTAACTACACTATTTGCTAGTTGTAATGTTTCACTTTACCTTTGTTGCCTTAACAATATTCGTAGAATTGAAGAGCTTTATACCCATATCTGCACTTGTTTACATGGAAATTAACATCCGTAACTAAACAAATTGTTAGTTGTAATGTTTTACTTTGCCTTTTCTATATTAACTTAATTCGTTGAAATAAAGAGTTTTACACCTATAACAGCAGTTGGTTACATGGAAATTAACATCCTTAACAACACACTTTGCTAGTTGTAAGGTATACTTTGCCTTTGGTGCATTAACTAAGGTCGTGGAATTGAAGAGTTTCATACCCATAGCTGCACTTGTTTCCATGGAAATTAACATTCCTAACTACACACTTTGCTTGTTGTAATGTTTCACTTTACCTTTGTTGCATTGACTTAATTCGTGGAATTGAAGAGTTTTATACCCATATCTGCACTTCTTTACATTGAAATTAACATCCGTAACTACACACTTTCCTAGTTGCAATGTTTTACTTTGCCTTTGTTGTATTAATCTAATTCGTGGAATTGAATAGCTCTATACCAATAACTTCACTTGTTTACTTGGAAATTAACATACTTAACTATACACTTTCCCAGTTGTAATGTTTCACTTTGCCTTTGTTGTTTTAACATAATTCGTGTATTTGAAGACTTTTATACCCATAACTGCATTTGTTTACTTGAAAATTAACATCCTAAACTACACTATTTGCTAGTTGTAATGTTTCACTTTACCTTTGTTGCCTTAACAATATTCGTAGAATTGAAAAGTTTTATACCCATATCTGCACTTGTTTATATGGAAATTAACATCCGTAACTAAACAAATTGCTAGTTGTAATGTTTTACTTTGCCTTTGCTGTATTAACTTAATTCGTTGAAATAAAGAGTTTTATACCTATAACAGCAGTTGGTTATAGTGCAGAAATATATGTATCCGAATGATTTTTTTGATGTAAATTTTTGGCAACATGCATTTCTGAATTTTTTTGGACACCAATGAACAGAAAAACATTGGTGCCAATTTTTCAAAGCAATTTTAATTGCATTTTATCGAGTTTTCTATCTTTGAAGAATACATCCTTGAGAAGTGTGACATTTAAAAAACAGACCTAAATGTACGGCTCTTTTTATTATGGACGACGCCGTTTTTATTTGTCATATTTCTAAGGGAAAAAACCTTAACGTCGTCTTTCGTCCACTGTTTTCACCATACTTGGATCTCAGGAACCTCGTTATAGGATCTAGTGCTTTTGGGGCCTTCTATTAGACAATGGGGCGTTTTTGATGGATTTCCAAGAAAAAATCTTTTGAGGTAAATTTGCAATTTGCGTAGAGACTTACGAGCAGGCGGGCACAGAGGGTATTGCAATCCTCCAAGTCTTCGAAAATGAACTAAAAATGCCCTTTCAGTCCCGGGGGGGGGTACATGACTTGCGGATGGACGGGGGTCTGCCACCCGGTGTTCAGAAAGCTACCTGTTCAGAAAGCTACCTTGGAGTCTGTTCAGTATTCTGCTGCTCTAGCCGTTACGGGAACATGGAGGGGTACATCACGAGAGAAGCTGTATGCGGAGCTAGGTTGGGAGTCACTGGGTTCCCGAAGGTGGAGTAGACGTCTTATGTTGTTTTACAAAATGATAAATAACCTGTTGCCAGAATATACATTGGATCCAGTCCCTCAGCTTCAACAGCCGCATTACTCTCTTCGCAATCAGGATGTCATTGGGCGAATATGGGCAAGAACAGAAAAATTCAAATCTAGTTTCTATCCCAATTGCCTGGCTGAATGGAATGAACTAGATCCAGAGATTAGACTTGCACCGTCGGTTGGTATCTTTAAGAAAAAGCTGATTTCCATAATCCGTCCCCCTGCTAAATCTGTCTTTGGGATTCACGACCCAATAGGATTATCTTATCTGACTCAGCTAAGAGTGGGTCTTAGTAAATTATGCTTCCATAAATTCAAGCACAATTTTAGAGATTCAATAAATCCAATGTGCCCTTCAAATGATGGTATTGAGACCACGGAGCACTTTCTGTTGCTCTGCCCCTCCTTTGGGGTTGAACGTCGAAATCTTCTCGCTAGAGTGTTTGAACTGCTACGACCATATGGATATATCGATTTTTCCAATGAGGTTTTGGCACAACTTTTATTGTATGGTGATAAAAATCTCCCAAATAACCTCAACAGAAATATACTCGAGTTGACCCTACAATACATCCACGCAACTGGTCGATTCAATTAATATCACAGTAGAGTTTGTAAACCTTCACTTAACCACCAACCGTCACTTAGTCCATTTTCGTAAAGTCTTTTTCGTAAAGTCTCGTTCCTGTTTTCTTTTGTACGCCTGTTTCACACTTGATGTTAGGCTTACGTAGTTTAAACGATTATCGATCTTGACTACAAAAAGTATCTGCAAAATCAACGTCTAATTCGTCCTCTAACATCACCTATGTTGGCCTGACGTCCAGTGTGAAACCGGCTCAAGTAATTATTAGTAAAAAGTTTTCATGTTTAGTACTTGTATTTAAGAGTTTATTTAGTTGTAGTTGTATGAGTTGTATTTCTTAGATTTATGTTAAATGCCAGGGGGTAGTCATGATATATTGCTCCTCCTGGTACCGTATTCGTAGTGTCGTACAGTAGTTCGTAAGTAGTGTCGTCGGTAATCTCATTATTGTAAACTTTTATATTGAATATATAGAAAAAAAAAAAAAAGCTACCCTCTTCTAATTACCGACAGTTGCCATCATACCCACTTTTATGATGAATTTTGGCAAAAACTACCAATTTTTGACAATTTTTTGCCAATTTCTGGAAAACACACCCATTTTTAAGGAAAATCTGCCGAAAAAAGACCCTTATTTAGAGAATTCTGGACCCAAAACCCACCAATATGGGCGCGGTACATACCCGTACCCACAACATGTAATGTTACCCCCCCCGGCTTTCAGTTCTATAAAGTTGCTTTTTTGAGAGAAGAGCCCCTCAACATGTGAACTGCTCCCAGCGTCCCTGAACTTCCGATAGAATCCAAGAAGAATCCAATAGATTAAAAGAATGGTCATTTGCTTTCTGCAAATTGTCCCTCCGATCTCCTTGACACTTATCTTGATTTTTCGGCTGCCCCTTAATGGCATTGCCTCTTAAACATAACTTGACATAACAGTTGTTGTGGTACTTTACTCCTATGGCACTTGCACTGTTCAGAGTTATCGGCTGCAACTTCGCCTTCCATAAATCATTGCTGCTCTTCTCCACTGTGCGAAGTATCCTCTCATTGACGGTAGAGGAACGCACCTCGTGGAGTTTCCCATTCACTTCACCTTTGTCACAAAAGAACAAACTTTTTTGGGATCCTGCAGGGATTTTGAGGACCTCATAAATCTTTGAGGCATTATTGGCTGCTCTTCCTTAACGCTTGAAGCTGGCCTGCCAGGTCTTACTGGTAACTGCAAAACTTCGCTTCCTTCTGGCAAAATCTGTTTGTCATACCTTTTTTGGCTCTAAGGATTTTCGCTGGCTGAACCGTGTCCTGGTAACACTCTCTGTGCCAGGATGCATGATTCCTTATAAGGTCTTCAGCACTGATACTTTTTAGGCAATTTTCTAAGATCGTAAAATCATTATCATAATAGGCTGCTCGCTCCTTGACAGCATGCAAAAATTTTTCAAATGATGCAGGGTCTGGAGATTTTATGATGTTTCCTCCTGTCTGGCGCATCAGACATAGCTCAAAATCATTTTTTTCCTTTTTATCATTTGGTATGTAAAAATAGTAGCGCGACCAAGGCTTTACAGGGGTAATTCTGCGAAAACCTGCCCTGTTCCGATTTGTTGGTTTCACTAGAAGGCTGATTGAAAGACGCCATTGTATAAGATGTTTGGAGCAAAACAACAGATTTAGCATATACTGAACATAAAACAAAAGAATTGGATTCATAAAAGCGATGTTTTTGGAATGAAATTCTTTATCTGACGCATTGGCGTCTTATACTGTATCCCAAAGAGCTTTGACATATAATGACTACATTCTCTTTGTTCTCGATAGACAACTGATCTATTGTCGCATAACATCTATGTCATGACTCTGCAGCAACCGCAGATACTATCACAAAAACTTGAGAAAATACCCTTTAACTTGGTCAGAAAAATTGCCACCAACATTTTTCTCTTTTTCAGCATGCTAAAGATGATAGAAAAGTATGTTGCCATAAATTACATCAAAAAATCACTCGCCCACTGTTTGCGACATAGGGCTATGCACTATTACATGGAAATTAACATCCACAACAACACACTTTGCTAGTTATGATGTATACTTTGCCTTTGGTGCTTTAACTAAGTTTGTGGAATTGAAGAGTTTTATACCCGTAACTGCACTCATTTCCATAGAAATTAACATCCTTAGCTACACATTTTGCTAGTTGTAATGTTTCACTTTACCTTTGTTGCATTAACTTAATTCTTTGAATTGCAGAGTTTTTTGCCCAAAAAGGTATTTGTTTACATGGAAATTAATATCCCTAACTACACTCCTTGCTTGTTGTAATGTTTCACTTTACCTTTGTTGCATTAACTTAATTCGTTGAATTGAAGAGTTTTGTGCCCAAAACAGTAGTTGTTTACATCTATGTATGTATGTATGTATGTATGTATGTATGTATGTATGTATGTATGTATGTATGTATGTATGTATGTATGTATGTATGTATGTATGTATGTATGTATGTATGTATGTATGTATGTATGTATGTATGTATGTATGTATGTATGTATGTATGTATGTATGTATGTATGTATGTATGTATGTATGTATGTATGTATGTATGTATGTATGTATGTATGTATGTATGTATGTATGTATGTATGTATGTATGTATGTATGTATGTGTAATATCTTTAATGTACATAACAGGTCTAAGTAAAATACTTGTTTTCAGCCTGGTGCACAAAAAAGGGGTAAAAAGGCTTAATTAGTGCTAAATAAAATTAAAATATGTACTGTATGTATAAGAATTTTAATGAAAATGCAGAAAATATTTACAATTACAAAATCCATCCATGGTTAAAGTTGTCCATTTTATTCTTGTCCATTTAAAAGTTTTTACATGACTTCTTGAAACTCACTAGAGATGGGGAGTCCTTCAGTGCACATGGCAATGAGTTCCACGTTTTGGCACCGTAGTAGGCAAAGGTCTTATTAAAGTTATTACTGACTCCCCTTTTAATGTACATGGCATCATTGGATACTGATCTGGTCCTGTGAGTGTGTACCTTAGAAGTGTTCACAAACATCTCTTGTAGATACTGAGGGCACATTGCATGTTTAATTCTGTACATTAACACAGCAGTTTGTAACTCAATGATTTGATGACATGGCAGCCTATTAAGGCTGATAAACAGAGGCTTGCTGTGAGTCTGCTTACTGCAAGATAGTACTGTGCGTGCACATCGCTTTTGCAGTTTCAAGAGCAAATCCATTTGACCCTTACTAAGGTTGTGTAACAATGGTGCGCAGTACTCAAGATGGCTCATTACAAGTGAGTTTGCAAGTATCTTCACACTGTCAGTTGGAACATAAGGTTTTATGCGTCGCAGTATTGAAATGCCATAATTTAAGTTTTCGCTCAGGTCTTTAATATGCAGATCGTAAGATAGATGATCATCAAGAACGAAGCCTAAGCATTTGTAGCTATTAGCATATTCGATGTTGTTATGTGCCAGGGTCAAAGTTTCTCTCTCCTCAAACTGAGATGCTTGGCTGCGCTTACTGAAGATGATTGCTTTTGTTTTCTTAGGGTGAGGAACTAATCTGTTATTGACTGCGTAGTCATATATCTTATCCAAATTACTTTGCATATCAGCGGAGACAGATCTGTGAGAAGTCCCATGTGAAAGAACAGTTGTATCATCAGCAAACATCACCACTTCGCACAGAGAACACAGCACTAACAAAGATATTATTGTTTGCGAAACCAGAGAGGAGATACTACCGTGATCCATGGGGAAGGATTTCTGGGTTACTTGGAGTGTCAAGTGATCAGGCTAAGAGGGCCACTCAGTCACGTAATGAATTCGCCGATTTGATACGGAAACGTTTCAATTCGCCTCTGTAATGACAACGTTCATTGTTGGAGGAAGATACAGGTACAGGTAGGTACTTCGGAGCTGAGATTTGTCGGCAGATCATTGACATATATAAGAAACAACAATGGTCCCAAAATGGATCCTTGAGGAACTCCAGAATAAATGGTAGCTGCATGAGACATAATCCCATTGTAGTCAACGGCCTGCTTCGACATGAGAGATAGCACAACAGCCATTGGGTCATTTTTCTACTTGGGTTAAACCTCGCAAACTCCTTGAGCATGATATCATGGTTAACTGTGTCAAACGCTTTGCGGAGATCCAAAAACAATCCTCCAGTCAGCTTGCAATTATCCATATCGTTGTAAACCTTGTCAATCAGATGATCAAGTGCTGTGCAAGTGGAGTGACGATGTCTAAAGCCAGACTGGAGTATGTGAAGTAGGTTTTCTTTGATTAAGAATGCGTATATATGGTTGAATGCAACGCGCTCTATTATTTTGCTGAGACAGTTCAATACTGATATTGGTCGATAATTATCAACATCAGATGGATCTCCAGACTTAAACACAGGCACTACTTTAGCAGACTTCCAAGATGATGGGAACACTCCAGAGTCAAAGGATGCATCTATTAGCTTAGTTAACGCATTTACAAAGACTTCAGATCTTCCAAGCATCTTCACAAGCTTCATTGGGACATTACATGGAAAATAACATCCCTAACTACACTCTTTGCTTGTTGTTATGTTTCACTTTACCTTTGTTACATTAACTTAATTCGTGGAATTGAAGAGTTTTATACCCATAACTACGCTTGTTTCTATGGAAATTAACATCCTTAACGACACACTTTCCTAGTTGTAATGTTTTACTTTGCCTTTGTTGTATTAATTTAATTTGTGGAATTGAATAGTTTTATACCCATAAAAGCAAATGTTTACAAGGAAATTAACTTCTTTAACAAAACACTTTCCTAGTTGTAATGTTTTACTTTGCTTTTGTTGTATTAACTTAATTCGTGGAATTGAAGAGTATTATACAAATAACTGCACTTTTATATATGAAAATTAACATCCTTAACTGGCACCTTTCTTGATTTAATTGTTTACTTAGACTTGGTTCTATTGACTTAACTCGTTGAAATAAAGGGTTTTATACCGATTACTGCACTTTTTTACATGAAAATTATCATCCGTAGCAACAAACTTTACTGGTTGTAATGTTTCACTTTACCTTTGATGCATTAACTTATTTCGTTGAATTGAAGAGTTCTATACCCAAAACAGTAATTGTTTACATGGAAATTAACATGCTTGTCAATACACTTTGCATGTTCTAATGTTTTACTTTACCTTTGTTGTATTATACTAATTCGTGGATTGGAAGAGTTTTATACCCATAACTGCCTTTTTCACTTGAAAATTAACATCCTTGACTACACATTTTGCTAGTTGTAATGTTTCAAGTTTACACTCATAAAGCAATTGTTTACAAGAAAATTAACATCCTTAACTACACTCTTTGCTTATTGCAATATTTCGCTTTACCTTTGTTGCATTAACTTAATTCGTGGAATTGAAGAGTTTTATACCCATATCTACACTTTTTTCCTTGGAAATTAACATCCTTGTTAATACACTTTGCATGTTCTAATGTTTTACTTTACCTTTGTTGTATTATATTAGTTCTTGGTTTGGAAGAGTTTTATACCCATAACTGCCTTTTTTCACTTGAAAATTAAGATCCTTAACTAAACATTTTGCTAGTTGTAATGTTTCACTTTATCTTTGTTGCATTAACTTAATTCGTTGAATTGAAGAGTTTTGTGCCCAAAACAGTAGTTGTTTACATAGAAACTAACATCCTTGTCAATACACCTTGCATGTTCTGCTGTTCTACTTTACCTTTGTTGTATTATATTAATTCGTTGAATTGAAGTGTCTTATGCCCAAAACAGTAATTGTTTACATGGAAATTAACAAACTTAACTACACACTTTGCTGGACGTAATGTTTTACTTTGCGTTTGCTGTTTCAACATACTTTGTGGATTTGAAGAGTTTTATACCCATAACTCGATTGTTTACTTGAATATTAACATCCTTAACTACACATTTTGCTTGTTGTATTGTTTCACTTTACCTTTGTTGCATTAACTTAATTCGTTGAATTGAAGAGTTTTTTGCCCAAAACAGTAATTGTTTACATGGAAATTAACATCCTTGTCAATACACTTTGCATTTTCTAATGTTTTACTTTACCTTTGTTGTATTTTATTAATTCGTAGAATTGAACAGCTTTATTATCCATAACTGCACTTGTTTACTTGGAAATTAACATACTTAACAAGACACTTGGCTACATGTAATGTTTTACTTTGCGTTTGTCGTTTTAACATACTTCGTGGATTTGAAGAGTTTTATACCCACAATTGCATTTTTTTACTTGAAAATTAACATCCTTAACTACACATTTTGCTAGTTATAATGTTTCACTTTACCTTTGTTGCATTAACTTAACTCGTGGAATTGAAGAGTTTTATACCTATATTTGCACCTGTTTACATGGCAATTAACATCCGTAACTACACACTTTCCTAGTTGTTATGTTTTACTTTGCCTTTGTTGTATTAAATTAATTCCTGATATTCAATAGCTTTATACCCATAACTGCATTTGTTTACTTGGAAATTAACTTCCTTGTCAAAACAAATTAACAAAACAAATTTTTAATTGTTTACAAGGAAATTAACATCCTTAAGTACACTCTTTGCTTACTGTAATGTTTCGCTTTACCTTTGTTGCATTAACTTAATTCGTGGAATTGAAGAGTTTTATACCAATAACTACAATAGTTTTCATGGAAATTAACATCCTTGTCAATATACTTTCCATGTTTTAATGTTTTACCTTACCTTTTTTGAATCATATTAATTCGTGGAATTGAAGAGTTTTATACCCATAACTGCATCTGTTTACTTGGAAATTAACATCCTTATCTACACACTTTCCTAGTTGTAATGTTTTACTTTGCCTTTGTTGTAACAGGAGCAGATTTTGTAACAATAGAATCTCTGATTTGTTTACATATGACGTAATCTTGGTTGACTAGCCAATCAGAGAGCTCTATTTCTATGGCGTCATCTGACGATAATGGCGAAGGGAGGGGTTTGCTGTGGAGAGAACCACACCCTCGTTTTTTCCTCATGACGAAAAAATACTTTCGCAAAAACTCATGATTTTTTGCACTTGCATACATAAAGACATTTTACATGCTTGGTTGCTTGCACTAAGCTCTGCGCCCTTTGCTCTTCGCGCGATCGTTCGCAGTTTGACTCCCCTTTCTGCACGCCCTCCACGAGCCGCTGACGGCTAGGCCCTAGCTGTCAAAAATCATTACAGAACATAAACCTTCCCTCAACTTGAAAGTATCTTTAAAAAAAATCAAATGTATTCAGGAATCACAGGCTTGGTGTTTAGAATTTAGCCTCCTGACTTGGTTGACCTCATCGTCCTAATCAAACTGGCCTTAGTCAGAAGAACCGAAAGCGAAATGCATAATTGAAAGTATTGGACTTACCCAGCTTTCATTCACTGAGACCAAGCAATGCTGAATAAGTAAAAGTCCACTTGTTTCATCCACAACAAAACTAATTTCAAACGATAAGATGAAACTGTTCTCAAAACACAAGATTCTCCAACACAGCCTTGATCGCACTCTCACAATAAGTGACGAAGGTGAAATGTACATCCATTCCAAAATCTATGAAGAATGGCGCGAAAACAATCTTGCCTCCAGTCTCCAAATATAGAAAGTGTTTCCATAACTAACTTCATCTTTTTGTGGGGCAGTCATTTTCAGTTTATTGTGAGGAAGTTAACTGGATATAGACATCAAGTATAGTTAAATTAATTAAACTTATTTTCTCAATGAAAGTAAGAAAATCTGGCTTCATCAGAACCCAAATTCTTAGATAAAAATTAAGAAATTTGAATGTTGAAAGATTATCCAAAGAGCATCTTTCTGAGGGGGCGAATTCAAACAATTAATTAATTCAAGGATAACTAAGTTCTCAAAAATCAGCTTCACTTAAAAAAGTCTCTCGTTGTGAAATTCTACAGGTCCGGGGTTTCGAGGTACTTTCCAGTATTTTGAACAGTGCGAAGTTTGGAGCTGTCTGGAGTCCCTGGAGCTGATTTATTTTAATTAGAAGAGCGCTGCAGTTTCAAAAATCTTTTGAGTGACCCAGGAAAATCAAGCCTCAGATTACAAAAAGTTTTTATTTTCAAAGTACTGAGATCGGACAGTTTTGTGGAAATCGCAGTTTAATTAAGAACCGAAGGATGAGGCAAGCGACGACAATCATTGTGTTCAACTTCATAATTAGAGACATTCCATGTTAGCTATATTTTGACAAATCCAGTACAAATCCAGTGAGACATTTCGAGGTAAGATAAAAATTAATTAATTAGTTAGACGTAAACATGTTTTATTTGTAATTCGAACGTTTCGAACCAACTAGGTTCATCTTCAGCGAATCAAACTGATAATGAGTGGCAATTTAAACCAAGAGACAAACAAACTAAAAGACGAGGTAAACAAGCGTGAGTTACATTTTCTACGCACAGGGGACCCGAGGCCTGAGCCTCAGGTGGATAAAGTGGCAAACAAACTAGAGGAGAACAAGGGGAATAGACGACTGTTGGGAATTGAGAACTGGTCGATCCCGTAGAATTAAAAGGCTTTCATGAATGAGTAAATCAAACTCATTGTTGGCTCTGTCCAGAATGGAGAAATCTTTAGGCGACGCGGCGTGCCCTGATTGGTTGATATGGTCCCGAATAGCAGATGGACCACCTTTTACTTTAAGACCAGCTTTATTAACTCCCAAGTGCTCTCTGCAACGAGTAATCAAATTACGTCATGTTTTTCCATAGTACGAGGCATGGCAGCCAGGACACTGAAACTTGTAAATGACAGATGAGCGCATAAGAGCAAGAAAGCGGTCTTTAAACGGAAAAAGTGATCCAATGCCTTTGGAGGACCGAAAAATGACTTTCAATTGGATATTAGGGTAGCATTGTTTGATAATTCTATTTAGCCTAGTTTTGATTTGTAAGCTATACTGCCCCAGGTAAGGTATACAGAACAGAAGAGGGACTTTATTATCCGGTTTAGTTGAAGAACCGGATTCAAATTGGCGATCCAAAAAATTCTTAGTGATACGGTCAATCAGGCTCTTTGGTAAGCAATTGTCGGTCAGGATCTTCTTAATGCGAACAATTTCTTGCCGATTGCTCTCTTAGCCGCTCACAGTTTCACAAACTACTGAGCTTTGCTGTAAAAGAAAACCATTTTGTCTTCAACGGACAGCTTTTTGACCAAATTGATGGCGTTGCTATGGGTTCTCCACTTGGGCCAACCCTTGCTAATATTTTCATGAGTGTACTGGAAACTAGATATTTGAATAACTGTCCTTCTGAATTTAAACCTGTACTTTATCGTAGGTATGTTGATGATACTTTTTGTTTGTTTATTTAGAAATAGAGATCATGTGTACAGTTTCCTAGAATATATAAATCGTCAACATCCTAATATTAAATTTACTTATGAATTAGAGACGGATAATGCTTTGCCATTCTTAGATGTGCTTGTTAATGATGATAATGATGGTTTCTCTACTAGCCTATACAGAAAAAAGACTTTCACCGGCCTTTATACGGACTTTTCTAGCCTTGCCCCTTCCAAGTATAAGTTCAATCTAGTTAGAGTGTTAATTTATCGTGCTTTCCATATTTGCTCGTCGTATCACAATTTTCATGAAGAAATTGTTCGCATTAAGAAGATCCTGACCGACAATTGCTTTTGATCTACATTTTGATTTACAATCGACAATTGCAATTGATTTCTCCATTCTGGACAGAGCCAACAATGAGTTTGATTTACTCATTCATGAAAGCCTTTTAATTCTACGGGATCGACCAGTTCTCAATTCCCAACAGTCGTCTATTCCCCTTGTTCTCCTCTAGTTTGTTTGCCACTTTATCCACCTGAGGCTCAGGCCTCGGGTCCCCTGTGCGTAGAAAATGTAACTCACGCTTGTTTACCTCGTCTTTTAGTTTGTTTGTCTCTTGGTTTAAATTGCCACTCATTATCAGTTTGATTCGCTGAAGATGAACCTAGTTGGTTCGAAACGTTCGAATTACAAATAAAACATGTTTACGTCTAATTAATTAATTAATTTTTATCTTAACTCGAAATGTCTCACTGGATTTGTACAGGATTTGTCAAAATATAGCTAACATGGAATGTCTCTAATTATGAAGTTGAACACAATGATTATCGTCGCTTGCCTCATCCTTCGGTTCAAAGTACTGAGCTTATAGTTATGGCTGGTTTCTTATTTAGAAAAAATGAGTGCACTTTATTTGATTCGAAGGTCAAAATAATTTTTCTGATCAATTTCCTCACAATAATCTGAAAATGATTACCCTAAAAATCAAGAGTGAAGTTTGTTATGGAGACCCTTCCTATTTTTGGAGACTGGAGGCAAGATTGTGATCGCGCCCTTCTTCATAGATTTTGGAATGGATGTACATTTCACCTTCGTCAACTTATTATGAGGGTGCGATCAAGGCTGTTTTGGAGAAACTTGTGTTTTGAGAACAGTTTCATCTTATCGTTTGAAATTAGTTTTGTTGTGGATGAAACAAGTGGACTTTTACTTATTCAGCATTGCTTGGTCTCAGTGAATGAAAGCTGGGTAAGTCCAATACTTTCAATTATGCATTTCGCTTTCGGTTCTTCTGACTAAGGCCAGTTTGATTAGGACGATGAGGTCAACCAAGTCAGGAGGCTAAATTCTAAACACCAAGCCTGTGATTCCTGAATACATTTGATTTTTTTAAAGATACTTTCAAGTTGAGGGAAGGTTTATGTTCTGTAATAATTTTTTGACAGCTAGGGCCTAGCCGTCAGCGGCTCGTGGAGGGCGTGCAGAAAGGGGAGTCAAACTGCGAACGATCGCGCGAAGAGCAAAAGGCGCAGAGCTTAGTGCAAGCAACCAAGCATGTAAAATGTCTTTATGTATGCAGGTGCAAAAAATTATGAGTTTTTGCGAAAGTATTTTTTCGTCGCGAGGAAAAAATGAGGGTGTGGTTTTCTCCACAGCAAACCCCTCCCTTCGCCATTATCGTCAGATGACGCCATAGAAATAGAGCTCTCTGATTGGCTAGTCAACTAAGATTACGTCATGTGTAAACAAATCAGAGATTCTATTGTTACAAAATCTGCTCCTGTTCTTTGTTGTATTAATTTAATTCGTGGAATTGAATAGCTTTATACCAATAACTGCACTTGCTTACTTGGAAATTAACATACTTAAGTACACACTTGGCTAGATGTAATGTTTCACTTTACCTTTGTTGCATTAACTTAATTCGTTGAATTTAGGAGTTTTTTTTTGCCCAAAACAGTAGCTGTTTACATGGAAATTAACATCCTTGTTAATAAACTTTGCATGTTCTAATGTTTTACCTTACCTTTGTTGTATTATATCAATTCATGAAATTGAAGGATTTTATACCCATAACTGCATTTGTTTACTTGGAAATTAACATCCTTATCTACACACTTTCCTAGTTGCAATGTTTTAGTTTGCTTTTGTTGTATTAACTTATTTCGTGGAATTGAATAGTCTCATACCGATAACTGCACTCGTTTACTTGGAAATTAACATACTTAACTACACATTTGGCTAGATGTATTGTTTTACTTTGCGTTTGTTGTTTTAACATACTTCGTGGATTTGAAGAGTTTTATACCCATAACTGCATTTGTTTACTTGAAAATTGACATGTGTAACTACACACTTTCCTAGTTGTAATGTTTTACTTTGCCTTTGTTGTATCAATTTTATTCGTGGAATTGAATAGCTTTATACCGATAACTGCACTCGTTTACTTGGAAATTAAGATACTTAACTACACATTTTGCTTGATGTAATGTTTACTTTGCGTTTGTTGTTTTAACATACTTCGTGGATTTGAAGAGTTTTATACCCGTAACTGCACTTGTTTACTTGAAAATTAACATCCTTAACAGCATATTTTGCTAGTTGTAATCTTTCACTTCACCTTTGTTGCATTAACTTAATTCGTTGAAATAAAGGGTTTTATACCCATAACTGCACTTGTTTCCATTTAAATTAACATCCTTGTCAAAACACTTTCCTAGTTGTAATGTTTTACTTTACCTTTGTTGTATTAACTAATTTCGTGGAATTGAAGAGTTTTATACCCATATCTGCTTTTGTTTACATGGAAATTAATGCCCGTTTTCGCTTAAACTCTGGTACGATTTCTTTTTTCTTGTAATTAAGCGGGTAAGGGATACAAAAAGAAATCAACTCTCAATACCTGACCATTGATAACGATCTTTTTGATATAAACAAAACAAGCTTACACGTGTTCTACGACAGGCAATAAAACCAGGTAAATGGGCGTTGAAGAGCGCACGGGCACGTTGTCGGATACTTCTCAGCTGGCTAGAAGGAGGGCCCTGAAACAGTGGAGGGCTTCTAGCTAGCTGAACTGTAGAATTTTAGAAGAGAGAATTAAATACTTTTTTGCACAACTTTATTTGGTAATTCACAAAGTTGCGAACGAGCCTATTGAAAAGTGATTCTACAAGAAGTACTTCCGCCACAATTGCACTGCGTGCGATCCCCAATAGGCGAGTATCTATTTAATGTATTGCATGAGTCTAACCAAAAATTTATTGCAGCTAACATTTTACGAGTTGCTTTGAAGCGTCGAATAGTACATCATCAGAAGTATGAATGTATCTCTCAAAACAATCTGAAGACCATCTGCCCATTGATTTAATAAGCCATAGTTGTACATTAGCTGAAGCTGCCGATGTTGCCGCACCGATGCAAAAGCTGTGTCCAGCATAATGCAAAGAGTTTTTCCCTGCTTGAGAAAGGAGGGCTCGAATTTCTTGGGTAAAACGACGAGCTGTTAAATTTTCACCAGATTTGTACTTGAAAAAAGGCCCATATTCAGGCTTACATACTTGAAAATACCTTTTTAAAGCAGTAACAGCACAAATGTTTGACTCGGTTCTTCCGATTCCAATCTTCGTCCCTTGGCGGAAAGGGTCTGCTTTTGATGCCTTTATGAAAACTTTAACTGAACTGGCTGTGGCAAGTGAACGAATGAAAGTTATATCGTTCGTGCTCAGATCTGTGCTTCCTTGGAAGCGTTGTTTGATCGTGAATTCACTAACACGTAGAAAACCAAAATAAGCTAGACAAATTGCTGCCCATAACATAACATTGTCGTGGTTGGCAGTGGCATGAGGTTGTAAAAGTTGGTGAAAGGTGTTTAACTCTTCTACCTTTATCGGCAATCGTTTAGTCCCTGATTTTTCCTGCTTCCGTCTGATGCCCTTGAGGAAATAATTGAGGCTAGAAAACTTCTCCAGGTCTAAAGTAGCACCGTTTTGGACATGAATATTTTTTAAAGCAGAAAGATAAGACTTTATAGTTGAATTATTATTATTATTATCATTATCATTGTTATTATTATTATTATTATTATTATTATCAATTTATTTCAAGTTGCCAACTTACATAGCTATGTGAAATTAAAAAGCTAATTCAAGCCAACAAATTAAATACAATGTTACATAAATATATACAAGGAAAACAAGTCAATAAAATTACAAAAACTCATATCAATGTACAAAGTTCATTTTAAAAATGGTGTAAAACTATAAAAAGCCGAGCCGAGGAATATACTGCCTGCAAAGTCTGCAGTCGCAGTCTTCATTGTACCAATATTTGATTTTATCCTTAAATTGTTGCACAGAATTTGAATCCTTGATTTTCTGTGGAAGAGAGTTCCAAATACGCTGCCCTCTGTATCGAATTGTTTCAGTACCACAATTAACTGTATGTACCACAGGAAGTAAAAATGTATTGGAATTTCTCAAATTATAGTTGACACTTCTTTTCAAGAAAATTTCATCCATAAAACTTGGGTTTAAATTATTTGTAGTCTTGAACATTTCAGTCATTAGCAATTGCACATTTTTCTGGTGTATTGTTACGGATCTGTCTTTTTCTAATAATGATACGAAGCTGGAAGTATAGTCCTTATATGCTATTCGTAAGGCTCTTTCATGCAGTCTGTTGATCTTGTTATTCATTTTTCTGCTATGGAACATCCATACTAAAGGACAGTAGTGGAACTGGCTAGTTACGAACGCTCTCATCAAAAGTCTTAATTTGTCAGTTCCAAGATATGTGGACATGCGTGACAAGGCAAATAGTTTGTTGCCAGCCTTTTTACAGATATTGCTTACATGCTTTTCAAAGTTGAGATTTGCATCAATCAACACCCCTAAAAGTTTCTCTTCTTGTGAATTGTCGACGGTACAGTTGCCAATATTTATGCTGACATCTTGATTTGTTCTTTCACCAAAAATCATAAAGTGGCATTTGTCTTCGTTAAGTTTCACGTAATTATTTCCAAACCATTCAATTATGATTTTGGAGTCATTTTCTAACATGGAGATTACATTTTCAAGACGCATATCGCATGTATAAATAGTTGTATCATCGGCATAGTTGCATATATCTGTCTCTTGAATCGATAACAAAAGGTCGTTGATGTAGATATTGAAAAAGAGAGGTCCAAGGATGGATCCTTGTGGAACACCAAGCTGAACATGCTTATAGTTGCTGAAAGAACCATTAATTTTTGCTCTTTGTTGCCGATTTTTGACATAGCTGTAGACAAGCAATAAAGCTTCACGGCTAAATCCGTATGCATGTAACTTGGCAATCAGTAAGTCATGTCGAATACAGTCAAAGGCCTTTGAAAGGTCCATGAATATGGCTCCAACTTTTCCACCCTTGTCGAGGCACGTTCTCCATTTTTCAATTGCCCGTATCAATGCATGTTGTGCATTGTAGCCCTTGCGAAATCCGCAAAGCAGAGATGATAAATACTGAGACATATGTGCCGATATTTGAGTACCCATGAGCCTTTCAAATACCTTTGACACTGTTGAGAGCACACTGATAGGTCTGTAATTACCCTTGAAGGTTTTGACATCCTTTTTGAAAAGAGAAGATACATCGGATAATTTCAATTCATCAGGAAAGGAATAATGTTCTATTGAGTTATTAAATATAATTTGCAAGGGCTCAGAAACTATTTCTGACTTGGATTTTAACAACTTTGGAGGGATACTCTTGAAAGGGGTTGCTTTAGAGGGGTTTAGCTCACTAATCCCATTTTTGATACTTTCAATGGAGACCTTTTCAAATGAGAAACAACCATTGTTTTCATTGAGTGAACGAATTTTTGAATACTTTGGTGCCTCGAAAATTTAAACACTATTTGATCGATAGGGTCACTAATAACTTCAGAAGCAAGAATAATATTTTCATTTTCGATAATTCCAAGAGAATCAGTGATTGTGACAAAATAGTTATTAAACGTTTCAGCTACTTCAGATTCATTCGACACAATTTCCCCTTCTTCAATCAACGTTATTCGTGATTTTGATGAGCTCTTACCCGAAATAAAAGGTTTGACTGTTTTCCAAAATTTTTTGTTGTCTGTAACTGCTGAAATGTCAATTTGATTATAAAAATCTCTTTTTGCCTTACGGGATAATTTAACGCAAAGATTGCGCTGTCTGCCGAAAGCATCCCAGTTTTCAGCTGTTCTATTCTTATTATACTTATTCTTTAGTCTTGTGCGTCGCATGAACGCCTTGTGAAGAGTTCGGTTCATAAATGGGCTATCATTAGCACGAATGCACCTCTTTTCCATCGGTGCATGCTTATCTAAGACAAAAAATGCAAAATCTTTTATTTTCGTCTGTTGGTATCGACCACCAACGTCTGTGGTGGATGATGCTGCTTTCGAAAATCTGAGAGAAATTCTAGCGAAACTGGATAAGGAAGAAAAGGAAATAATTTTAGTTGGGGACACAAACTGTGATATAATGGATCACAAAAACGCTAACACCAAAAAACTTAAGCATGTCTATTCTGAATATCAATTGGAACAGTTAATAAAGAGCTATACAAGAGTTGCCGTAACAACAACTGAGCAAGGTGATAAGAGAGTAAGTAAATCACTCATAGTCCATTTCTCTACCTCGAACTCAAAATTCATTCTAAAGGCAGATGTCTTAGAAACGGGGATGGTTGACCATTATATGGTGTATGGGGTTAGGAAAGTTAATGCCTGGCGATTGAAAAAAGAACATGCAAAGCCAAAGTTAGTTGAATCAAGAAATATGAAACAATATGATAAGGCCCTCTTTCTGAACGACCTACAACAAATAGACTGGAAAACCATCCTTGACCCTCTCTCCAGTGATCCATCTGGTATGGCGAACACATTTCAGGAAATCTTTGAGTCAGTCTTGAACGTTCACGCTCCAATAAAAAGGAGAAGAGTTCGGTCCGAGTTTGCACCCTGGCTTACCCCGATTATTAGGAAATCAATGGCAACCCGGGATAGGCTGAAGAAAATGGCAACTCAGAATCCTGAAATGTGGTCTCTCTATACCAAGCAACGTAATAGAGTAACAAAAGAAATCAGAAATTCTATTCAGGATCACTATAAAAATTTAATCAATGAAAGTAATGGGGACCCGAAAAAAATGTGGAAGACAATAAATCGGGTCTTGGATAAAGATGTTAAATCCACAAACCTCTCCGCCATTGAAAGTGAAGGCAAAACTTTGACAAAAGAACATGATATGCTTGAGGCCCTTAACCGTCACTTTGTTTCAGTTGGACCTAATCTTGCAAAACAGATTAGTTCCAAATCTGATGATGACTGCCTGAAGCATATCATCCCAGAAAACAGAGAAATGCTTTTTCAAACGGTAGATGAGGAATATGTCTTGAATGCAATAAATCGGCTAGAGAAAGGAAAAGCATCCGGTCCCGATAAAGTAACGATAACGTTGGTAAAAGACGCGGCCAGTTCCATCGCTTATCCTCTCATGCTGATTTATAACGCATCACTTATGAATGGCACCTTTCCAGATATTTGGAAACTAGCGAGGGTCACCCCTATTTACAAATCGGGCCCTAAAAGTGATACAAACAATTACCGGCCCATATCTGTAATTTCTGTGTTCTCGAGGATGTTAGAGCGGCTTACCCACGACCAGCTGTTTGAATTTCTCAAAACAATTCAAAATTTGATGAAGTTTTCATCAAATGCGGTTAATAGTCTCCTGCAGCCACTGTGCAAGGCCTTAGAAACCTCGTCCCTTCGCTTTAGAGTAGTTGGAAACCTAAAAGACCTGAAGCTCTTACCCAGACTCCCACTGCGGGAAATTTAACAGAGATCTGCAATCTACAGATCATCTCTTTTCGCCAAATATTAGGTATTCCCTGAAGAAAGACCAAGGAAACTGAGACCACTCTCAATGGGGATTATAGGACCAAATTAACACCTAACTAGTGAATGGCTAACAACCCAAGAGCGGCTCGGTCGGGGCAATTAACGCGGTCTCCTGCGAAGCTAACGAGGTGCGATTTTGTGTAGCTATGAGAACAAGGGCAGTAGGTCACGGTCTTTCAAAGCGCTGTTTACAAACGATACAAATGACATTAGAAGCGTTAATTACAGATGTTATTTGTAACGACAGCAAGGAAAAATGCTGTGGGGAAAATACTGCCAAGAAAGTCAGGTGACTTTACCGCGCCAAAATAGGATGCGAGATAGCCAATGGGATCATTTTTCTTACCAACGTGACTTTAGTCGGCCAATGACACACAAGGTCATTGTATGTTTTCACCCAATCAGGGGAAGCGAGAGTAAGCGATATGATCGCATGAAAATAACCAGCCCCACCTCATTCTCTTGCAACGTACACGAAGGCAGTAAGAAATTTTCGAAGTGAATGAAGCGCAGAAATTCAGAAGAATAGAACTAAAAGAAAATGCCCAAGGACAAGACGCCCAAACCTCGGCGTAGTGCGAGAGCAGCGACACAGGCCAGCACGAGAAGCACAAGAGCGACAAGCTCGAACGACGAAGGAAATGGGGGTCAACCAGCAAGCCCGCCTCTAAACATAACAAGGCAGATCCTGGAACAAGAAGCGGAGAAGTCTCATTTTTCTGATGAGCAGCTGGCTCAGATATCGTCTTTGGTTTCCAACGCAGTACGGGAAAGCTTATCTGAAGTTGCTCAAAGAGCTGCAAAATCGGCAGTCGAGCTTTCCAGCCAGCAGATCTCTCACTCAAGTCAGGGAAGGGCCATGCCTGCCTCAGCTGAACCCTTCTTGCCTCCACAAGTCTCGATAGCTCCATCAAGCTACGATCAGAGTTTGCCCGATCGATCCGGTTTCACTCCTGAGATTCCCTCGGCATATGTACGCTCCATAGAAGCTGGTGAGTTTTTTAACCTTTCTAAACTCCTTCCGGAGAACTTGATGCGTTTGTCTTTCGACAACAAGTTGGAAAATGGCGATATTTCGTTGGTGATGGGCCCCAACCAGGAACTGAAAGTGAAAAAGACGAACCACGCAGTCGAGATCAGTAAAATCTCCGATTGGACAATCGCTTTCACTACCTATATGAGAGTTTATTTAAATAAATTTCCGGGAAAAGCTAGTGAGCTGATTAATTATTTGGATATTATTCAAGATGCAGCAAGACATCAAAAATCGTTTGCATGGTTGATATATGATCGTCTTTTTAGATATAAAGCTAGCAACAACAAATCAATCAATTGGGGGGTACGGGACAACGATCTTTGGATTCGTCTTTGTACCGTAAGCAATGAGCAGCTTTTAGCAGATTACTCTAATTTATTAGATAGAAGTGTTTTTTACAAAGGACCCTCACAATATTCCGCAGAAGGTTACCGACCAGTTAAGAGGGACGACTTATGCAATGCCTTCAACAGGGGAGCAACATGCCCCCACTACTGCAAGTATATTCACAAGTGCAACAGGGATGGCTGCCTTGGACCCCACCCTGGGATCTCATGTCCAAAACCAGGCAGTTCCACCACGGGTATTAGCCAAAGGGCAGGAGAAAGGGGGGCTGGACCAGCTGGGAAGGGACCTAGAGGCCAAGGCAGTTACCCCAATTAATATAGATCGCTTAGAAAAGGAGCTGGTTGATTACCCGGATCAAAGTTTTGCTAGAAACCTCTGCCTCCAGCTTAGAACTGGAGCAAAGATTGGGTACAATGGCCCAAGAATTTTTCGGTTTTCCAAGAACCTCCCTACCGCGTTAAAAAACCCGGAAAAAATTACAGAAAATCTCGAAAAGGAGCTTCAGTTAGGCAGGGTGGCTGGCCCTTTCTCATCCCCACCTTTCCCAAATTTTCAAGTATCTCCCCTGGGGATAATTCCGAAAAAACATTCGGATAAATTTCGGACAATTTTTCATCTCTCTTTTCCAAAATCTGGGGACTCAATCAACTCCTTTATTGACAAAGAGGATTATTCATTATCTTACGTAACTATCGATGATGCTATTGAAACATTGAATGAGTTTGGAATAGGCTCTTTCATGGCAAAAACAGACATAGAATCTGCTTTTAGACTTTTCCCAGTTCATCCTGGGGACTGGGAACTACTAGGGATGTATTGGCAGGGCTATTATTACTATGATAAGGTCCTACCATTCGGCTTACGCAGTGCTCCGTTTTTATTCAATCAGCTGTCTGTCGCAGTGGAATGGATTCTTAGCAAAAAATGCGCCATTTCTTATGTAACTCATTTCCTGGACGATTTTCTCATCATTGAGCCACCTTGCACGGTAGGGCCAAAATCGACAACGTGCGAAAACAGCCTTAAGAGCATGCTACTCAGTTTTCAAGCTTTGAGTATCCCTTTATCCCCTTGCAAAACTCAAGGGCCCTCAACATGTTTGGAATTTCTTGGCATCGTCCTGGACTCACTTGCAATGGAAGCCAGGCTACCTTCGGACAAAATACAGCGAATCATGGATGAACTAACGCAATGGAGGGGCAGAAAGTCTGCAACACTTGTTGAGTTGCAATCCCTGATTGGCACTCTAAACTTTGCTTGCCGGGTAGTCCCACCTGGGAGGGCATTCCTGCAGCGCATTATAAATTTGACTGTAGGGCTAAAGAAGGCACATCATCGCACGCGTCTTTCCAAGGCTTTCTTTGACGACCTGGCAATGTGGGAAATTTTCGTGCGAGGCTGGAACGGCAAAAGTTTCTTCCTAAATAAGGCATGGGAGACTTCCTTCAACCTGCATCTGTTCACTGATGCCTCAGGATCCCTGGGTTATGGCGGAATCTATGGATCTCAGTGGTTCCAAGGAACTTGGCTCGCACACCAAACCCTTTCCTCCCCAGGAGTCTCTATTGCCTGGCAGGAACTCTATGCAATTGTCGTAGCATGCGCAATTTGGGGGCCCAGATGGACTAGGAAACGCATTCTGTTCCACTGTGACAACTCAGCTGTTGTTTCTATAATAAACACAAAAAGGTCTAAATCCGAACGAGTAATGTCACTGGTCCGTAAATTAACCTTGCTCACACTGCGGTGCAACTTCTATTTTAAAGCTGTGCACGTTCCGGGTGCTATGAGTGAGGTTGCTGACTCTCTCTCTCGTTTTCAGGGAGACCGCATCCGACGACTAGCTCCAGGAGCAGATCAACAGCCACGCTCTGTCCCAACGGAACTTTCCGACCTTTGAGAACAGAATTACAGAAATTCCTGGACATGTCTCTAGCCAAAAATACCCAAAAAGCTTATTCAGCAGGCGAAATCCAATACCTAAATTTTTGCCGCGGTTTTCAAGTCAACCCAGTTATCCCAGCAACAGAAAACGTGCTGAGTCACTTCGCAGTCTTCTTAGCACGAACTGTCAAACACACGACTATCAAAAGCTACCTCTTTGGAGTCAGACATTTTCATTTGAAAAACAACGTTCACTTGGAACTTTCCAACTTCCACCGGCTTCAATACCTCCTACGTGGTATAAAAAGATCTCAAGGCAATGTGCTAGCTAGACCTCGCCTCCCAATTACAGTCACACATTTGCGGTTATTCAAAGAGTTTCTGCAGCCAGAAACAACAAAAAATTACAATAGCATCATGTTATGGGCAGCCATCTGCACAGCCTTCTTTGGCTTCTTACGCATATCTGAATTTACCTACGAGAACGGACAGAGTCAGCAGCTTCATTCTACCACCTTGAACGATAACGATATAACATTCTATCCCTCGTTGGCTACAGCCACATCAGTCAGTATCAACATAAAAACGTCCAAAACAGACCCATTTAGGAAAGGAATGCAACTAATCTTGGGTGCAACAGACGCTGAAATTTGCCCCGTAAAAGCTCTCCAGATTTACTTCAAAATAAAGAACTCGCCAATCAATAGCCCGCTCTTTTCGTACCAAAACGGAAAACCTCTCAGCCGCAAGTGTTTCACGGAAGATGTGCGCAACCTTCTGTCAATAGGTGGATTGGACCCAACTCACTATGCCGGCCACAGCTTTCGAATAGGAGCTGCAACTACCGCAGGGGCTGCCAAGCTCCCGGCTTGGCTTATCAAGACATTGGGGCGGTGGTCCTCTGACTGCTTTGAAACATACATTCGCACGCCAAGAGAAACACTCATTCAAGCCTCCCAAAGATTAGCGAGGCAAATTTGATTCGTCTATGGGGAATCACACCATGGTGTAATTTGTGGCGTAAGTGTCCTTCGCAGCACACCTTTCCCATAGACTCTCTAAATGCTACAGTATATTCAATAGACTTAACTCCAGATTTGGAAATATAGAATCGCAATTTCCCGATGCTTACCTAACTCCTGTCTGGGTCGCTTGCCTGGATCGGTAGGAGTTAGGCTTTAAATAGTATAGGCTAGGAAAACGTCACTATTTCCTTTTTCCAAGTTGCTCAACTTCTGTCCGGGTCGTTTGCCTGGATCGGTGGGAGTTGGGTTTCAAAGTTACAGTCTATGGAAGTTTCACTGAGGCCGGGCTCGCTCCTGTCTGCGTCGCTTGCGTGGATCGTTTAGGAGCCCCCGTGTTTCAGTTACGACTCCGACGCGTAGGAGCTCGTTTTCAAAAGCACTTGAGGACATTCCTTACGCCACAGGATACATCTCCATTCCCCATTTATCCTTATGGTTGATAGTAGATGTATGTAACCTCTTTTGTTCGGGTTTGAGAGAAGCTTTATGTCCAGTTTTACGAGTGTCTTTCATCGGCCTAAGAATTCTGTTTTTGAACGACCGAGCAAAATAACAGACTCTCGCATTTTGGGCCTAAACAACCCGAGAGCCCCTGATCTTTCTGAGCACATGAATACGAGGGGGCGCTTCACAAAAATAACAAAAACAACAAACAAAAAGGGGAAATGTCGTACACTTTTGCAAAAAGTTCTTCTATTTTCGTGAAAAACCTACCACAATCCGTAAGAATCCTTTTGTTCTGAAAATCTCGTATAGTTTCTCAAATGAGTGACATGCCCCTCGTCAAAATATCTTCAAAAGCCAATGTTCGGTATAAAAGCGGAACGGAGAGTATTAAACAAACGACTAACGAGTAACCAAGCAGCTTTTCGCAAGCATTACTCCACAATAACCTCGCTGATTGGCAGCACTGACTATTGGTATGAGAGCATAGATCACAGCAAAGTCAACCTTACTGTATTTCTTGACCTAAAGAAAGCTTTCGATACAGTCGACCATAGCGTATTAATGAAAAAATTGCGCGCATATGGGATGAGAGGCAAGTCTGGGGATTGGTTTGAATCCTACCTAACAAACAGAAAACAATTTTGCTCCCTAAATGGTTTGCATTCAAAAGCTAAAAAGGTTACCTGTGGCATACCACAAGGGTCATGCCTAGGCCCTCTTCTTTTCATCATTTATCTGAATGACCTTGAAGAGTGCTTGCAATTCTCACGAGCTTGCATCTATGCTGATGACACTAGTTTGACAATTGCTTCTAGTAATTCAATAAAATTGGTCGACGATACACACCGGGAGCTTCTCAATATCTCAGAGTGGATGAGAGTGAATAAACTAAGTCCTAATCCCAAAAAAACTGAATTCATGGTAATAGGACACCCACTCAAGACTAGGAGTCTTGACCTTCCAGAGGTTCTAACGCTGGATGGTTCTGATATAAAAAAGGTTGGTCAAGCGAAATCCCTTGGCATCATTATTGACGAAAGCCTTACCTGGGATGAGCAATACAGGCGTGTAAAGGGCAAAATGAGTGCTGGTCTTTCAGCTCTAAAACGACTGAAAAATATTTTACCACAATCTCAGCTTTGCAGTGTGTATTATGCTCTTGTCGAGAGTCATCTGCGCCATGGCGACGTTATTTGGGGTAGCTTGTGTAAAACAAAATTAGCTGCTCTTCAACGTCTTCAATCCCGAGCATGGTCAATAATAGAGAATGCAAAAATCAAAGATCTTTGGTCTAGTTCCTGGCTAAATGTAGAAAATATTATCCGTTATGACAGGAACGTGATGACCTACAAGATCGTAAACAGATTATGTCCTGAAAACCTTTTTGATAAATACTTGCCCAGATCATGTTTTTCTTCATACAATACGAGAAATTCTCAGGATCTTCAAATCCCTAGATGCAGGACAGAGTTTTTCAAAAAGAGTTTTCACTATGCATTGCTGAAAGTCTGGAATGATACACCTTCCACGATTCGTGAGCTACCGACTTTAAATCGTTTTAAACAAAGACTAAAAACGCATTTAAAGGGCTAGACTCATTTTTAAAACACGACCCCCTGGAACAACAGCAGATTAGGAATGTAGGATTTTAGGCTTTTTAGGAATTTGATTTCTAGATTTAAATTTGTAAGTAGGTTTTTTATATTAATTGCTGAAGGGTTTTTTTCGTGTATAAATAATTGTAAATGAATGAATGAATAAATGAATGTCCAAAGGCACTCTGAAAAGATGTATAAGTCAGGCGTTGTACATCAAGGTCAGAAATTTGTTTCTGAAGTTCCTGTCGAAATATTTCTTCTCGAAAGTTTCGATAGTCTCTGTAGTTAACTACGTTCGGTTTTGCTTATCAAAAGAAGCTTTCAAAACTGTAACGACCATTTTGTGAAAATCTGATAATCCAGTTTCAACAGCCGTTGTTTGTTGAAAGTTCCTCCCTCTGTTTGTCAATATCAAATCAACGCACCTTGGGTTACTGGAATTAAAACACGTAGGCTCTCTAACTAGGCTCTTAAGGTCGAAAAGATTCATAAAGTCGTTTATCTCCTGATCCGTTTCAACTGCATTAAAGTCACCAACAAGAATAAAATTCTCATATTTTTCGTTATAATGGTCTATTGCTTTGCCTAGCTCATCAAAGAAGTAAGTCTGCTTTTGTGATGGTTGTCGATATATGCAAAAAAGAACCCATTTCTTTCTACGAAGATTTATTTCAAAGCAAATGCATTCAATGTCATCCTTAAAGCTGAAAGACTTTAGCTGGAATGAAGGAATATCATCTCTGACATAAACTAAATGCCCGCCGCCGTTACTGTTCCTATCTAATCGAAAGGGTTTACTGAAACCATGGACGGAAAATTGCTCACTAGGAAAGGAAGAATCGAGTTTTGTTTCCGCTATCATGAAGATGTCGATATTACTATCAACAATTTCCATTAAACCTTCAAACTTGTTCCTTATTGAGTTGACATTGACATAGCCAATTATCAAGCGTCCTATATTATTTGCTCTTAATTTCCCAAGCACAGATTTTCCATCCATGTCTTCCGTATCTAAAACTAAAGGCTGCCTCTCGCTACTGGGAAAAACATCATCAATTAAAGGCGAATCATTTTCTGAAAGTGGTGGCTCAAAAATGGAAGGGGAAGGGAAAGGGGAGGGGGAAGGAGGAGGGGAAGGTTGTTCTTTATCATCATTACCTTCACTATTCAGTCAGTAACCCATTGCCCTTATAAAATTGTTAGCTAGTATGATTGTTCCTTCCATATTAAGATGCAGACCGCTTCCATTCAAATGAGATTCTGGGTCAATGTTTGAGTTGTCAATAAAACCCAACCGCATACGCTCGCATTCTCTTTCCAGAGCCTTATTTACCTCTAGTGCTTTACCATTAAACTTGTCTCTTCTTTGAACAATACTTGAGACCAGCACTTCAGTGTCTTTGTTTTCCATCGCCTTAGCGAGCTCAATGATATCTTCGGCTATAGTCCAGGGGGACTGGTTTGTGTTCAAATCATTCGTTCCACAATGTAGTATGATTCGGCTTGGTGACTTTTTCATAGTAGGACAAACATAGCTGTTCATTGCATCAATATTAGCTCCTGGGAATGATCGCACGAAAACATTTAAGCATTGGAAGAAATATTTTCATTATTGGGAGGTTGACTGATGATAGCAGCTTGCTTCGTCGCATTCAAAGGAATATTTGGTTTGCCGTCGTCTGTAACCACAGGAGGGGTATTAATGGCCTGCTCACTGTCTTGTGCTTGAATCGTTTCCGAGTTTTGTGCTTGATTTGCATCCTGTGTTTGGCCAGTTTGGCTGGTCTTTGGGTCGGCGCTTTGTTTTTGTTTATTAATTCTCCTTGAACGTCTATTTTCGCTCTTTGCAACTGTTTGAACAACGGGTTGTTCAATGTCATTAGATTCGTAGACAATAGGTGTTGCGGGTCTGTTTGTCAGGTCTGTTTGATCCTGACTTGTATCATTTTTCTTATTGCTGCCATTCTTTTTGCTGTTCTTTTCATTGTTTCTATTCGTCGGGGCTTTCGTTTGGACATCTTCGTTTGAATTGCTGATGCGCACGGGAGTTTCAACCTTGCCTTTCTCAACATTGACAGCCATCACATTTTGGGTCTCCATCAATTTTCTATAGTCTTTTGTTTGTGGTCAAGTTGTTTTTCAAGAGAGAGAATTCGGTCTTCGAGGCTTCTGATAAAAAATTTCTCGTAATCAATGGGGGGTTTGGAGGGGGGAGGGCTAGGTGGTCCACACTCATCGGATAGTGATCGACTTGATATCATAGCTTCCATGGATAAAATTTCGCCATGCACAAACTTTTTGAAATCAGTGATATCGTAGGTAAGCTGACACCAATGGCTTGTCTCATCCACCGTAGTTTGGGTTTCACTGGTCGATAAGTTTTGGCGTTCCAAAGAGGGCAGAGAAATGTCTTGCATTGAGACCAACAAAGATTTTGTCAAATCAAATCTTCTCTTGAAGTCGACTTCAATTGATTCATCCTCACTGCATAATATTCTTCTGCTCAACAACGCCTCGATGAGTGACTTCGAATCGGTTGCGTTTAGGCCCAAATGCGTTTCAGCATCCCGAATAATCAACTCTTGATCGAGCTTCTTTTTCTTTACTTTTTTGATGTTATCAATGATATCCATGATAAGTCGTAGCTGGACATTTCGTTCTATATCCATCTTTATTGAATTCGATTCTAACAAGCTTCACAAAAATGCAAATGTGATGATAACTTAGAACCCGTGTGATCCACAGCTCGGCTCGGCACAGCAGAACAAGGATGAATACTTGTGATTTTCTGCCAGATGAACTGCAAAGTATATCAGTGTATTTTGTGTTGAAGGGAAGGTTGATTGTACGTTGAATTTTTGGCAAAATTCCATATATTTCTTTATACCGGTTTGATAAGATTTCTTTGTATTCTCTGCTAAGGAAAATTCAGCATAGCTTTGAAGTTGGTTTTCTAGAGTTGCAAAACTGCTTTTGGAACTTCCTGTGGAAGCATGTCCGCCCAAGGTGCCAATCGCCGAAATCGGTCCACCTGGAAACGAGACAAAGAATCAGCGATGTCGTTTTTTACACCTGGTAGATGTTTTGCCTTAACCTGAAAGTTTTGTTCGAGTGTAAGTAAAGTTAAAGCCCGAACAAGCTTCACGATTTTTTCATTTTTTGTTCGTTTCGTGTTAATAATCGAAACTACCGCAGCATTATCGCAATTAATTAAAATGCGTTTTTAGTCCATTGCTTTCCCAAAATTGAACATGCTACAAATATAGCGCAAAGTTCCTGCCACGCAATATCTATGCCTTGGATTTTTAGATTTTGATGAGGTAGCCAGTGGCCCTGAAACCATTGTGCACCACATATTCCCCCGTAACCATGGCTGTCTGAGGCGTCCGTGAAAAGATTCAAATCGAAAGATGTTTCCCAAAAGTTGTTTAAGAAGAAGCTCTTGCCGTTCCAAGTGGTAAGAAAAGTATCCCATGTTTTAATGTCCTCGCGAAAACCTCTATTTAGTTTCACGTGATGATGTGGTTTCTTTAGACCAAGGGTAATTAATGATCCTTTGAAGAAAGGCTCTTCCTGGAGGGATGACCTTGCACGCAAACTGGAGTGACCCTATAAGTGATTGCAACTGAACTAGCGTGGCTGATTTCCTTTCGTGCCAGGATTTGAGCTCTGACCTTAACCGAGAAACCTTGTCAATCAGTAGACTTGCTTCCATCAAGTCAGTATCGAGTGTAATGCCTAGGTACTCTAATTTTGTAGAAGGACCTTGAGCTTTTCCCTGGGCTATAGGCACGCCTAAATTCCTGAAAGTGATAAGCATGCAGCGTAAACTAGCTTCGCATCCTGAAGACTTGTTCGAGCTAGGTTCCATTATGAGGAAGTCATCTAGGAAATGAGTAACATAAGAAATAGCACATTTTGACTTCAAAATCCATTCGATTACTTCAGAGAGTTGAGTAAACAGAAACGGGGCACTGCAGAGGCCAAAAGGAAGGCGCTTTTCGAAGTAGTATAGCCCTTCCCATTTCATACCAAGTAGCTCCCAATCTTCAGGATGGACTGGGTACAGTCTGAAAGCGGATTCTATGTCCGTTTTGGCTAAGAACGCACGTTACCCTAAATTTTGAATGGCTAAAATAGCTTCGTCAATTGTTGCGTACGAAAGTGAATATGGCTCCTTGTCTATGCCAGAATTTATAGAGCCTCCTGTTTTTGGATAGGACAAATAAAAAATAGTTCGGAATTTTTCTGAATGTTTTTTTGGGATTAAGCCCAGTGGAGAAACCTGAAAATTTTCGAATGGAGGCTCCTTGAATGGTCCAGCTATCCTACCTAGTTTCACTTCGTTTGCAATGTTTTCTGACACCTTGGACGGGTTTATTAAAGTGGATGGGAGGTTCTTTGACAACCTTGCTAGTCACTTACCTGTATAGCCTATCCGGGCACCTTCAGTGAGCTGAGTACAGAGTGTTCTGGCAAAATTTTAGTTGGGATATTCCGCCAGTTCAAGTTTTAGTCTATCAATATTTACAGGGGTTTTTACATTACTTCGGAAAATTTCAGTTGTGTGACTGGCGCCCCTGGCTGGCTGCGAAACTGGTGTGCTGAGGAGGAGCAATTGGCTTTGGTCCACCTCCAAAAAGCTGGGGGCATGAGTTTCCTGGATGGTTTCCCCCGCATTGTCCTCGGTTACAACGGTGGGCAAAGCGACAATGTTCTTGCAGGGAAAGCCTCTGTTGAAATTGCGGCATGGTACGTCCCTCTTGGCGGCAATTTTGTTATCTGAGGGTCCATTGTTAAAAAGTGGTTTATCTACACTACCATTAATCATACTATAACCATTTAACAACTGAGAATGAAATACTGTAAAAATGCGCATCCAAAGCTGAGAATCGATTACACCCCAGGAAACAGATTTATCGTTTGCTATTTTATTACAAAACTTGTAATCATAAAGAAGCCAGCCTAACTGACGATGATGCTTTGCTGCAAAACGTATAATGTCCATGTATTCCAAAAGTTCCCTTGCTTTTAGGGGGTATCTATCGATGTATATTTTCATGTGGCTAAATTCTAGAATACCCCACACATTTTCAATATATCCCTTTTTTCTTGCTACACTGCTACACGGTCATCCTACAAACTGTTTATTACATTGCTACGTTGCTACGCAGTTATCATGCAAGCCCCTACACTGCTACGCTGTCATCCTACAAACTGTTTATTACATTGCTACGTTGCTATGCGGTCATCATGCAAGCCCCTTTCTTTCTTGCTACACTGCTACGCTGTCATCCTATGAACTGTTTATTACATTGCTACATTGCTACGCGGTCATTATGCAAACCCTTTGTCTTGCTACGCGGTCATCTTACAAAATGGTTCCTACACTGCTACGCTGTCATACTTGTGCAAACCCTTTTATTGCTGGGAGGGCATCCTAGAAACCGCTTCCAGCATTTCTCCACTTCGACTCATCTACTTAGCTCCATGTAATCTGCTAAATGTCTGAGATGTCTTATCTGGGAAAAATTTTGATTCAATTCCAGTTTTGGAACAAAAGAAAGGTATGCCTTACATCTAAAAAATAAACTTCTGTGCACATCAAGAGACGTTCTCTTTTCTTGATGGTAAGCCATCGCCTAATTTTACTCATTGTTTATATTTTGTTTATAGATAGCCAGGCTTTGCATCCTCCGTAAAGTTTGAGCAAGATTAAATATCCAACAAAGCAGCTGAATCTTACGAATTTTTCGCAGATCAGACATCTCCGAATATTCTTTTAGCAGAGCATATGGATACAAGTAAAAAATTCGGAGTTGAGAAATGTCGGAGAAACTTGCACAGACATCTCCGACATATCCGAGCTTTTTAGCTAGTCGAGAACATTACTGAACTATAAAATCCTGGTCACTCTTCAGCCAAACATTAGCGATGGTTCTTTCTCCACTGCACTGTTGCCAGTTCTCCTTCGTAGCAACCTCGTAAACTTGTACTCAGATACAAAAGCTATAGACGAGAATTAGGCCCATTTTTATCCAAAAATTAAGAGTCCATACAAAAATCACGATCGGAGTAGGTATTTCCTTAAGTAAGATATCAATATATGTCTTAGTCCATAGAACATATAGCCCTCCAAGAAAGGTCTTCCTGCACCAGAACATGTCTAAAAGGGCATTGCCAGTTTTCCAAGAGTTTGAAAAGCGTGGTTACAGAACATTTTTCCTAGAGACCTTGCCCCAAGGCCCCATCATTTACCTCAGTCACTCAGATGTCTACATCCAGCCCTACCCCATGTCAAGGTGTCAAAGAGTACGAGTAGAAAGATCTGTAAAATTGCAAGGCTGCCATTCTCGTCAGAGATTCATAATGATGTTTGATTTGAGGGGCGCCATGCCGCTACCAGCTCCCCCCCATTCTGACTCATGCATGATTTTGAGTCCATGCTTTTCAATAAGAAACTTAACGGTTTGTTCAATGACACACTAACCATGATACCGTTGAATGAATAGCTTGTAGAATTTTCTTTCCACCGTCTAAATTTAGCGCAAGAACGAGCAGGGCCATTTCACTACCAAATGTCTCGTACACCTTCAGCAAGAATCCGTTTGCTTTCAAGAAAAATCCTTCAAACATCCGTAAAATCCTTGTGTTCAAAAACATTCTCGTGCACTTTTTCGAATGAGTGAAATTAGTGCCTCATACGAGAGCTCCTTAAAATTTGGCCCTTCTACTAACAGTTTCTTGTAAAACAATGTCTTTTAAACACCTGTACTTGAAACGTTCTATCAGTTTGCTCTCATCGTCATTTCACCAAGAACATTTCTCTTTACATTAAAAGCCGTTAAAGTATCACTATATAAAACTATCGTACAGCTTTGGCAACAAAATCTTTGTTTCTAAATGAATCTGTGAAAGAGCCCTAAAAATCCTATTCTTAAAAAACTCTATAGTGCACCTTTTCCGAAGAATGATACACCTCTTGTTAGTTTTAATATGGCGTTTCTTAAACTTGAACAAGTAGGAAGCACGCCAGTGTCGTAACGGAGACGGACGGGGCCCTTAGGAATTTTTTCCACTTGAGGCCCCCAGCTAAAGCATTTGTGAATGACGTGATAGAAACCTAAAATGGCGTGTCCGGTGTAAACTTGAAGTAAATAAGTTATGCAGGCAAAGTTAAAACATTTGCAATGACTTACTGAGAAAAATGCATAACTTTGCAATAGAATCGATTCGTCCACAATTTCACAAAACAGTAGCCTGGGCGCAGCCTCAACACTCCTCCTTCGCGGAAATCTACTGCAGTTACCGCCACATTGTTGAGACCTAATTTACCCTCAGCAAACTTAACAGCCAAGAATTTAGGAGAATGAGGCAATACTAACCAATGAGCAATGCAGTGAGCTTCATCGAAAGCAACACAAACACAGTTACTCGTAAATGTATCAGACAAGAGAAATCTTCGCCATCGATCAGTTGCCAACATTGACTCTGGGGATGTAAAGATGATACTGAATATCCCTCCTTCTTCGATGTCTTTCAAGACTTCCTCAGACTGACCAGCATATATCGCAGCTGCACTGATACCAATCTTTTTTAGCTTCGTAACCTGGTCCAGCATCAGCGACTGCAGTGGTGAAATAACAAGTGTTGAGCTTGACGAGGGCAAGCAATCCTTCATAATGTCGGCAATCAAGGGTATGGCCTGAAAAATCAGCGACTTTCCATAGCCGGTTGGTGCACTAAAGTAAATGTTCTTTCCTTTAAAGAAACATCTAAGGGCTTTAACTTGATCTTCAAACAGGTTTTCAACACCAAAGTAGACCTTCACCAACTGCAGCCCTTCCTTGAAAGTCTCCTCCCTCCAAACGAAATCTCTCAAAGCTTCGCATTTTGACTTCGCCATTTTAAATAACTATATACCGCGCGACGAGATGAAACTTCAGCTCCGTAGTTGAATATCGCACTAGCGGGCTCTTTCATCCAATCAAAGTGCTCATCGACTTCTCAAACTTCTTTGAGAAGTTAATTTGATTGGTCCAGAAACAATAGGCTTAACAAATGAAACTTTGTGCGGTTGAGCTTCATATCGAGGCGAGAAAGGCTAAATGGACTTTGTTGCGCAGACTCTATACTTCCGCGGAGGAGGAGTGTTGAGGCTGCGCGCAGGCTACAAAACAGTGGCTTTAAAAGCTCCATCTCCTTACAACCGTACATTCGTCAGTCTGCCATTACAGAGCACATTACAAATGCTAGGTATCAACATTACTTTCCATTCACTGTCCTATCTTGCAGGTGTGAGGCCCCGTGATCGTTTTAATCAAAGCCACAGCTTCAGCTTGAAAATAGGCAACGAAACAATTTTTTGCTGGGGGCCTCTTTTGGCCGGGGGCCCTTGAACTAAGGTGCCCTAAACCGCGTTACGCCACTGAAGCACGCACTTTTGAATTAAATGGAGCAACAAAAGGTTCCAAACTGCTAATTTGAAGAGTCATTTAAAATTCACAAGGACTGTAAACGTGTTTTATATCTGTCAGGAATGTTTCAAACAAGTCTTTCCCCTTGTTCCGATAACGCCAGATGAATTCACCCAAGTAAGAACTATAGTACTTTTTCCTGATGCCAAACTTAGGGAAACTCGCCTTTGCTTGACGCCAATGACCTTCAATTTTGTTTGTGTGGTCACTGTTCTCGTTCACGAATTCTTTGGAATGATTGACTTTTAAATGCTCAAAATCTAGATCTGAAAGAATTTCATAGGGCTTTTGTTGTTCCTGGAAGGATCCACTTCTCGATCAACGGAAGTAAAGTTGCGCGGTCACGTTTCTCCACCACAACCATGAAACACTTCCTGGATTCTTCCTCTATACCTCCGAATACCCATTGCCCTTCCACTCTGTGGCCTCTATGATATTTTCTTTTTCCAAATTTTGATTCGTCTATCTGCACTCGGGCACCTCGCCCTCCCATTGGCTCGCTTTGGTCATAAACTAAAACCTCACATGTCTCACGACAGAACATGCTCCAATCAACACTACTCTGTCTGCTGCATCCCATTTCCCTTCTTATATGATTTTGTTCCATCCCCTGTGTCCACAAGTATGTGAATTCCAAGATTTCTTCCAGGGTAAAGTTACTTTGTTCAAACCAGCTTCCTTTTCTAATTGACTGTTCCTTTTGATGCTTTCCATAGCCTTTTTGTTTGCGGCATTCCCACTTCACGCCATCGGAACGATCACTACAGTTTGCAAGCACAATATTTTCATGGCAGAAATCACACTTAAGTTGGGATGCTAACAGATCTCTTCTTCGCAGCCAGTCAATGGTTAAATCTTTATCATAAAGGACTTCTCTCAAAAGCTTTTTCTGTTGTAATTCATCCCGCTGTGATCATCTTCACATCTGCCATAGCTTCCTTTCCAATCACCGATTTGGGTTTGCGCATCAAAGCATGCAACTGGTGCTCCAACTTGATTACCTCGACTAATCGTCTTCTTTTTTACAGTATTTGCTTGACAACTGAAGTCTTCCATCGTCTCTAAAGACGCAAATCACCCTAATTCAACACACTCTCCTCAGTACTAAAAATTTATAGTAGTACTGTTATAGCCATTAACACTTACTTGAACCATGTGGTCTTATTGACAGGAAACTTTCAGCCCTATTTTCCAAAACCCATTGTTAACTTTAGCATCGGAATCATTAGATCTTTCTTGCAAATATAATCCTGCGTAAGTCGTGTCAAAACCTATTGCAAATTTCTTCTCCCGTAAAAATTTAGTGACAACCAGATTTAGGACAAGTGAAGTTCCTTTCAAACCGGGAGAATTTCGTCTGTTTGAAATATGAAAGAAGATTACAGTCTACCCAACCGTATTCAAAAACGTCCTAATCCTGCCTCCTCATTCCAATCTACTAATTTGACACCTCCCTCACCTTTGCTGTGGTGGCCACCTGACATCATTAAAATTCCCTTATAAGTCGGAAACATTTCATCTTTTTGAGCACTATGTTAGGGTTAAATCTCCAGCGTATATACTTTTTCACAACTTAAAGAACTCTTTCACAATTGCGTTAATGTGCTTAGTCCATTCTCACATAGACCGTCTCCTAATCTCAAGGAATCCTTTCTAGCACGTATTCTCAACTCTCATTGGCTCTTTTGGCGAGAAACACAGGGATTCACATCAAGAAAACTAAACAGTTGCTTTTGCATTTATACCACGCACTCAGCATCCTTGCCTGAACAGAACGAAAATAATTTTAACGTATTCAACATGACAACGCCTCTGAAAAAATCAACCGCCAGAATGCTGCTACATGGAGCAAGCTCCACCAAAGAATATCGTCGATTCCATTCAACTTCAGCCATGGAATGGAGAGTGCAGTTGCAGAATTCCTGCAGAACAAGGCAAAGTCTGTTGGCTCAAGTGTTGGGTTTTTGATGCCAGCAGCATTGACAACTGTTTGCTACATTTTGTCAACCAAAGGTGTCAAGGTGAAATTGACAGACACTTTTTGCCAGTCAGTAAATTTATATGCAATTTTGATCGGTCCTCCCAGTACTGCCAAATCACCTGCCATGAAGGAAGCTGTGACTATGCCACTCGAAGAAGTTCTCGAAGACTTCAATAAAACAGTTGTTAGCAACATTACTTCGTCAGGATTGACAAAATTGCTCAGTAAGGAAGGGAAATGTTTCATTTGCTCTCCTGAGATCTTCGATGTGCTCAACAAGTTTGCCAAAAGCGACGAGGAAAATGCAACAGGGGAAATGCAGTTGTTGTGCAAAATGTTTAGTGGAGAAAAATGCTCCTACCATTTCTCAACAGAGCAAGTTCGGGAAATTGCAGCTGACACACTATTCGGAATACTTGGTTCTACCCAAGTTTCCAATGCAGCACGTCTTCTTTGCCGTATGGATACGACGTTACTAAAAAACAGAACAAGCGGAACAAGCCAGTAACAAGCGGAACAAGCAAGGAACAGGCCAATAACAAGCGGAGCAAGCCAGTAACGCAATGAACAAAGCGTGGAATTAGCATGGGTACATGGCTGAACCTCACAAGATAATGTTAACATTGCCGCAACAATCAGAAGAAAAGGGCCGTCCATTCCAACGGAAATCTCGAAATACGTTGCTATGTTAAATGAACAAGTAAGGGCAAATGGTAATGATATAACCAGAAAAAGGTACCAAGCAAGCAGGAATCACGCAGTGGCGGCGCCAGCTCTGAAAAATCGGAAAAGTTGGGGTGGGGGAGATTTTGACGTAATTTTTCCACCTAAAGGTATACCCTACTAAGTTTATGCCATTTTTTTATAATTTTTGTCGAAATAAAATAGAGTGATAAAATAAGCAAGCCCCCCCAGCCTCGCCCCTGCCAAAAGTGTAAAAATGGGTAGAGGCATACCTGAAATAGTTTGACCACTGAAGATTTCCCGGGAAAAACTTATACCTTTTCCTTGGGTATTGTCTGCATGCAGGCTACAATTAGGCTAGATAATTTTGAACTTAATCTGGCAACTTGACAGCGTCATTTATGATGAAAATTAGCTGTTAACAAACTTAAGTTAGTGCAGCTCAGAACAGTAAGCTAGAAAAGACAATCGTCTGCCAACCTGTACGCACTACCATTCACCAGGAAAGGAATTTGAATGATTTTCTCACTTGGAGTGGTGTGTATGTGCAAATGTTTTCCTTCCGCATTCATTAAGAGCTTTAACAAAGAAAGTACTTGAAAATTTGACCACTCCTTTCGGCCTTTACCCTTGCAAAAAGCGGAAATTTATCTGCGGGAGGAAATTGCTTATAAGTTGATCGAGGGGGCTTAGGTCGCTGCGCTTTTTGAAGCATGTCGGAAAAAAGAATTCTCTGGAAATTGTATGTTTACTAAAACCGATATTTTGGGGTAGAAGTTTAGTTCCAAACCTCCCCCTCGATTATCAAATAACATAAAATACAACAGCAACAAACAAGTAGTGTCCTCTTTGACAACACTACTCTATGGACAACACAGAAATTCATTCTTGCTCAATTCTCGCCCCAATATTTTACATGCGCCGGAATTCTTCGCCCATCCCCATAGGGTCTGTTCAACTTCGGCAAAAACCCTTCCCTTTTCAAGAAAAATCCGCAAGTCACTTTCTTACGCTATATTTTCCCAGTGCTGGAGTTTCTTAACTTTATATGGCGATCTGTTTCTCATAACCAGTTTCTTCTAACAAGAAAATACGGTTACTTGATCATTTCACACAGCAACAATTTTTGGAAATTTCCATTGGAATGAACGGCCCTTGCGGCAATGTTAACGTTATCTCGTGGGGTTCAGCCATGTACCCATGCTAATTCCACGCTTTGTTCAATGCGTTACTGGCTTGTTACTGGCCCGTTCCTGGCTTGTTCCGCTTGTTACTGGCATGTTACTAGCCTGATCCTGGCTTGTTCCTCTTGTTACTGACCTGTTCCTTGCTTATTCCGCTTGTTACTGGCTTGTTCCGCTTGTTCCGTGTTTTAGTAACGTCGGTATGGATAACGGACACGGTTTAGTTGACCGATTTCTGCTCGCCATTCCACCAGCATTTCGTCCACTACCCGAAGAGGAGAAAGAATGCAACCGCATTCTGCAGGAAGGACATTTGAACTCGATCTGCAGCATATATGAACATATCCTTAATCTGCATAATGATGACATTACCTATTACTTTGAGGATGATGCTGACGAAATATTAGAAAAACTACAATATGAGCATATCCAGCAAATTAACGAAGCCTGCAAAACGGAGACTGCACCCCTCAAACAAAGAAGTGCGACATAATCCCAAGATTGGCGGTTGGCATACACGTCTTTCAACATGTAACAAAGGCATTACTAGCTGGGAATGAAGTGCAGCCCATACCGCAGAGCATTGAAAAGAAAACGCTAGAAAGGGCTATCGACTACTGCAGTTACCTTGAAAGTCAAAAGGAGATTTTTCTGGCGGTATGTATTGATTTACTACCTACTTTTATTCCAGGCAATGCAGAGCTGAGTCGTCTCGGTTGAGGGGCGTATCATTCTTCCGAAAACACGCACAAGATTTTTCAAAACAATAGGATTTTTAAGGATTTTAGAGAGAATTCTTGCAAAGAGCAATACGCCCGTGGATACGCCCCTCGGTCTTGATGGGGGTGAGGGTATCTTAAGGTATGGTGGTACTAGAAAGAAGGTATCACGTTTTATGCATATTTTAGACCTATCTATGGCTATAATTTCTATAATTTTGTAGAAATAAAAAAATTTAGAACTTACTATTCTCAAAATTTGTGGAATCATGTGCGCCATTTTTGGGGGAAATTTCCACGTCAGATGTAAGATCAAGCTACCCCCTCCCTGATCCCTGTAGTATGGCCCTTGTTAAAATTCAGGCAGTATCTTTATTAGTTGCAGTATCACTAAGCAATCTGTATATCTCTTTCTTTTGCTAATTTTGTATTCATTTTTCTCAGTTCTTAACATCAATGACTTCAGACCAAGCAGAGCAATTAAATCAGCCAACAGCCACAGAGATCATGCAAGGAGTTCTGCATTTTCCAGGTCCGTTTGTTTCTGCAAGGGGCTTCAAACAAGCAGCCACATCTCGTTTGCGATCTATGTCCAACGAAGAGTTCCCCTCCGCTATAAATGTGCTTGCGAATGAAGGGATAGGTAAAGTAGTGAACATCCAGATTCCAAGACATGCCACAAAAGCAACAATTTTTGTAAAAAAGGCTCCAGCGGAATTGGAATTTGCCAAAGAGTCGGACAGAGAAGCTTATGTAGCACGTTTCAAGTTGCCAATTCAGAAAGCAATATCAAACGCTATGAAGATACAGCTGAGAGCAATGGGCTGTTTGCATGATGATGAGTAGGACCTGTAATATTTACAAAAACTCATGAACGCAATTTTCCTAACTGGGTGATGTGTGTTAAAATCCTAAAGGGTAAAGGACAGATTAAGATACATATAACCATAATTAATTCTTGTTCCTTTTGTTGGGATCTTATTCAACGATTTGTGGTTAGCCAGCCGAGAGAAAAGACTTATATAATTGATACTCTCTGAGGGGCGTGTGAAAATCTCTTACACCTTTGGCAAAAACTCCTTGTTTCAAGGAAAAGCCCGTAAAATATCTGTAAAGTAGTACTGTTTCAATTAAATGGTAGAAAATGACGCGTAGAATGATTCATTATTCTTTTTCACTTTTAATTTCACTGTGGTTTTTTCGTTCTTAAAAGAAAGCCAACTGTGTAAACGATCTTTCATTCGTAGAAGTTCCGTTGCAGCAATTACCAGAACAGACCGCTCTCCTCAGTCTCCTTTTTTAATTGTCGAAATGATCTATTGGGTTTTAATTTAACATCTGGTATTTTTTGCTCTTGCAAAGGCTGCCATAAACTGATCATGCCCTATTTGTATTTTCGTTTCCCAATTTCTCATTTCCTTGTAGTATTTTCGTTCTTAAAAGGAAGCCAAAATGGAAGCCAACTGTTCAAATGATTTTGCATTGGGTTTTAATTTAACATTACGTATTTTTCGTTCTTAAAAAGGCTACTGTAAACTGATCATACCATATTTGTATTTTCATTCTCCAATTTTTCATTTCCCTGTAGTATTTTCGTTATTAAAAGGAAGCCGAAATGGAAGCCAACTGTTCAAATGATTTTGCATTGGGTTTTAATTTAACATTACGTATTTTTCGTTCTTAAAAAGGCTACTGTAAACTGATCATACCATATTTGTATTTTCATTCTCCAATTTTTCATTTCCCTGTAGTATTTTCGTTATTAAAAGGAAGCCGAAATGGAAGCCAACTGTTTAAATGATTTTGAATTGGGTCTTAATTTAACATTACATATCTTCGTTCTTAAAAAGGCTGCTGTAAGCTGATCATGCCCTTGAATTTTCATTCTCCAATGTTTCATTTCCCTGTAGTATTTTCGTTCTTAAAAGGAAACCAAAATGGAAGCCAACTGTTCCAATTATTTTGCATTGAGTCTTAAAACATTACGTATTTTTCGTTCTTAAAAAGGCTGCTGTAAACTGATCATGCCCTACACGAGAATTTCTTGCATCCTCCTCAACAACAACAAATTTGCATCGTTTGATTTGATAGCAGTATCACTAGCCAACTACACGTTTTTTATAAGAAACTAGGATCAGGCCATAGTACTAAAAGTTTCTTAATTTCACATGAAATTTTGTCCATTTCAGTACTAAAAGTTTCTTAATTAGTTACTTATTTTGTGAATGCGGAATTATCAATGTGGTGGCTAACACTGCGGCAAATATGATTCTTGACGTTTAAAACATCATAAAGGAATAAACAGTGTTCTGTTATGTCGAAAACACAAATGTTTAGATAATATTGCTCAAGAATAAAGGTTCAACAATCTATTTGCTATAATATCCATGCTTTAACTTTGAAAAGTTTCTTAGTACTTCTCAGACATAGTACTAGAGTTTCTTAAAATTTTGGCCATCTTAGTACTAGTTTCTTGTAAGCCAGTTTCTTATAAAAAACGTGTTCTACATTCAACGCTGGTCAAAGTAAACAAGTCAACCAAAATCCTGAAAGAAAAGATACGAAAATAGTCGGTTGCATATATCTTACTTCATACCATATACAGCGCTGCAGTTCGCCTTTGCTTCTGCTCTCTGGCATCTTATCTGGGTTTTTTCGGTGACCAGTATCAAGAGAAAAAGATTTATTCACAGAAAGTCAGATGCACGAAAGATTTTGCTTCGCATCGTAGGTAGTTCAATGTTAGCATTTTCGTTCTTAAAAAGGCTTCTTCACAACTTATTGTGCCCTGCATGCAGAAATTGACGTCGTAGCAGCGTGGCAGCAAAATATTATATTGAACTAATTCTCCCCCGCCACCTGTGGTTATATTTTGCAGAAGCTAAAACCTTTCGCCATTTTGATTCCAGAACTGTTTTCGGTCACTGGTGTTTTCAGCCCATGGTTTCATAATAAGTTCCCGTGTGCCATAACACAAATTGTATTTAGGTAGTTTCATAACTTAATTTAGTTTCTAAAACCATAATAAAGAACACACTTACACTCTCTTTATTTTTCCCTGAATTTTCGCTGACCTTCGGCAAGCTCCTCAGTGAGAGTTAACCAGTCGTGTTCTTCGTTGCAAATCAAATAAGCCCGCTCTACGCCAGACTGTTTACAAATGCGCTGCGAATAGCCTCGTTCCAAAGGGCGCATAAAAGTGCAACAAAGTCCAACCTCGATTCCAGGGCTATCATTGTCTTCAGCCTCACCTCTTCAGCACAAATGATACCCCTGGTTCCTACCTGACAATTCGTGGTTAGCGTATTCTAATTTATGTCAAAAATTATGCAAGCCTTATTCACAGTAATGGCGTCATATTCAGACTGGAAAGCTGCGGAGGTCATTTGGCTGTTTCCCGCGCTTTGCAAATTGATGGTGTGATGCAAGAAAAGATTAGTTTGTTGCATTGTAGCAATGTCTAAATGAAAAGAACAAAGACAGTGAGATAACTATCAGTGGTTATGACATGAGAAGGTGTGACAGAACCCATAAGAGGGGTGGAGGTTGTATTGTTTATTTCAGAGAGGATCTCAACGTATTGCCAAGGGAAGATTTAAGAGACAGAAACCTGGAAGCAACTTGGGTTGAAGTCATTCAGAAATCTCAGAGGGTTCTCATTGGAACTGTGTACAGAGCCCCTGATGACAACAAGTTTTATGAACATTTTGAGGAGTTTATTTCCAGAGTCTGGAGTAAAAGAAAAAACATCATCATAATGGGTGATTTCAATTCTGATCTACTTCATAAAAATAAACAAACAGATCTTGGAGTACAAGGGAAAAAACTACAGAGAATATTGAGCAGACATGGTTTGAAAAATTTGATAAAAGCACCAACAAGAATTGATAAGTCATTAGAAACTCTTCTTGACTTGATCATAACTGGGGATTCATCAAAGATCTTAAAGGCTGGGACAGAGGAATTGTCCATTTCTGATCATAAGATAATATATTGTATAGTCAAGCTACACAGAGAAAGAAAGAGTCCACAAATCAGAACTGTAAAAAATTACAAGAATCTAAAAGTGGATTAGCTGAAACAGGTTGTTGAGTGTACTCCATGGTGGGTAAGCAATATTTTTGATGATATGGATGATGTTTGGTATGCATGGGAATATCTATACAATGAAATCATAAAAGAATTTGTAACAACAAGGAAGGCCAAAGTTAGAACTGATTCCCTGCCCTGGATCACCACAGAGGTCAGAAAGAAGCTGAATAGAAGATATAGGCAGCTAAAGAAATGGCAGAAAACAAAAGATCCATCTGATCACAGAAATTACAAAGAGGCCAGAAATCAAGCAAAAGCAGCACTAAGGCAAGCAGAATCTAGCTACTGGCAAACAGAATTTGAAAAGGCTAATAACTCCAGAGAATTCTGGAAGACAGTAAAAAAGGTTCAAAGAAAGAGAATATCAAACAGAATAGGACCAATAGAGGATGAGAATGGTGTCATTCATACTGAGGATTCTGCAAAAGCTGGCATCATAAATGACTTCTTTGCATCAGTTGGATCCAATTTAGCTAAAAATTTACCAGAAGTTGAGCATCAGAACTTTCAATTCATAACAAGAGTAACACCATCACTTGGAAAGATTGATGTAGATGAGGAATATTTGAAGAAGCAACTCAGAAAAATAAAGCCAGAGAAGGCAAGTGGTCCAGACAATGTCAAGGCCAGAGACATCAGCATGATAGGAAACTCTCTGCTTGATGGATTACAAGGGTTGTTTGGAAGAGTAATTATCAACAAAAAGCTTCCATTAGACTGGAAATGTGCAAAGCTTAAAGCCAGTTTCAAGAAAGGGGATTCAAAGAAGAGTGGGAATTATAGACCCCTATCAATGCTAAGTGTTGTGAGTAAAATGTTTGAGGGACAAGTTTGTAGGCCTATTGATTCTCATGCAGCAGAACACAAACTCTATCATGATAAACAATGGGGTTATGCAGAAGGAAGATCAACTGAGACATTACTTTTACTCTTAACTGAAAAGTGGAAACAACACCTTGACCAAGGGAAGATAGTTGGGTCATTATTTATAGATTTTCGAAAAGCATTTGACTCTGTTGATCATCGTATTCTACTAGAAAAATTGCAGGCGATTGGAATAAGTGGAGATATCTATGAATTGGTTGAAAATTATCTAAATGACAGAAAACAATTCACAGAAATCAATGGTTCAAGGTCAGATAGTAAAGGTATATCCTATGGTGTACCACAAGGGTCCCTATTAGGACCCAGGTTATTCAAGATATTCATAAATGACCTACCAAATGTTGTTGAAAATGGCTTGCTGTACATGTATGCTGATGACACAACAGCATATTGTGTTGGTGATAATGTTGATCAAGTAGTAGATGGTTTGAATCAAATCACAACAAGGTTACATTCATGGTGTTTAGAAAACAGATTAACGATAAACACAGAAAAGACGGAAGCAATGATATTGTCAAGAAAGCACTTCATAGGTCCCCTGAAACAATTATCTCTTGGAGAGAATAATATTGAATTTGTTGCGGAGACGAAGTGTCTTGGGGTGACTATAGACAAGGCATTGAAATGGAATAAACAAGTGAAGAGAGTAGTGAATGATTTTAGTGCAAAGTTAAGCCAGCTGAAAAGACTTAAATTCTTATCGAAAAAGGTATTGGAAGAGATCTATTACAAGTCAATAGTGCCCTGTGTTGTATACTCTTTATCTGTTTGGGGGACATGCTCAAAAACATTGTTCAATGAGATAGAAAAAATGCATGAAAGAGCTGCAAAATTGATCTATGAGGTCCACAGCTGTAAAGACCCACTTACAGCGGTTGGTTGGAAACCTCTAGAACATATATACAAAAGAAGAATTGCTATTTTGATGTATGATATCTACAATGAGAGAGTCCCTAACGAGCTACAAGGGGAATTCAAGAAAAACCTATTCGGAAGAGGGCAAGAGAAATTAACGATGGAAATTCCAAGACCAAGAACTGAAATTGGAAGGAACAGTGTGAAGTATAGAGGCCCTCTCATATGGAACCTCTTGACAACAGAAACGAGGGCGTGTAAAACAAAAGTCACGTTCAAAACAAAACTCAAGGAATGCAAATTAGATATGATAAGTTTCCAGAGAGAAGCAGCAATTGGAACCAATAAAAAGAAAGATTACATGTATTATTGATAAAACGCACCCGTTTTCACAAAAGATTAATCTTGTTTCAGGATTTTAAGATTTACTTTTATAACAGGTTTTATCGGACGTATGTATGTATAAACTACTTAGGCTTAGCATGTTTCGTTTATTTTAATTTAGTTTTTAGTATCTCAGGTCCACATCGGCTCTCTTGAGCTGCCTTAGCATGACCTGAGTCAACAAATAAAAATATGTATGTATGTATGTATGTATGTATGTATGTATGTATGTATGTATGTATGTCTAGAATTTGAAAGGAGTGGGCTACAAGTAGAAAATGTTTACTGAGGGAAAACAAAGACATCACGCAACCCGGTAAGGGGCCGGTAAGTTTGCTTTGTGCCTTGATTTTACAGAAGCCAAGTCAGTTGACTATGTTGCCTCTCATCAATTAGTTCTTGCAATATTTTTAATTATCTTATATGATTTTCTGACATCTTGCCCATGCATGTTGCAATTATTTAGACATTTGAAACATCGGTATCTGGCACTAGAATGGTCTCTTTCCGTTCCACCACCATGACACGTCTCACATGAAATCAATTTCATTCATTGACGTGAACAAATTTAAATAATGATTATCAAGATTTGAACTTCGATGAGAAACACTCAAGCATTTATCTGCTCGCTTTGCATCGCATTTTGAGGATGCAGAATGTTCTCAGCTTTCGCTCGAAGTCTTATTTGCTCTTCAAAGTAAAATCGACCACTGGAAGTTTCACAAGTTATTTTGCAAGGAAGCAAGTATGAGAAGACCCTTTAGACGATTTTATGAAATTTGATCTGAACTTGACAAGAGTGCAACTACATTGTTCGCAAGTCGTTGGCTGTTGCTGACAAAGCAGAGGTGAGTTCGATGTGGGGGTTTGAATGGTCAGAAATTGATTGTTTCAATCAGAAAAGATAGTGACAAAGTAAGTCGCATGTATAGCCTTCAGACTTCATGATGGCAAACCCAACGATAAAAACCTCAATTTGTGCTCGAAGTTGTGGCCCTACAATACAAATGTGCGGAATTTAGAAGAGCTTTCAATCTTGCCATTCCGTTGTGTTGCACAAACTCGGCTTCGATTGGCAAACCTTTATAGCTCTGGGGTACTTGCAAAAATTTGTACAGCGAATTTAGACTTCGATATTTCTTTCATGATATTTCGAATTTGATTACTTGCTTTAGGTTGTTATTGTTTGGTGTTGTCACTGCAGATACTTTGTAGTTTTGACAAGACTTTAAGAGCACAAAATGATTGCAAGGTCCGGTCATTTCTCTGAAGGTCTTAGCTTTGCAGGATATCGTTCTTACCTGTATTTTTAGTGCTCAGTAAAATGAAAGAAAGATTGAAAAGTTGAATTCATTCCAATCCATGTAGCACCAGGGTCTGGTAGCACTTAGCACTGTGAAATTATTTTAAGAGGCGACTTCTTTGGTTCACCCAGTGAGCCAAACTTTGTCGAATGCAGAAACGCAAGTATCTTCTTTGAAAGGAGGTCTGAGTCGGCGCTCCCTGGTCTGAGTGGAGCATCAGCTGTGAGTTTCTTGTGAGCTTCTGTAATTTCACGATCGAAAATTTCTCGAGAGTCACCCAACTGTAAGTCAGGTTTAGGGAGCGCCCCTGGTCAGGCTGATTTATGTTGCACTGATACATTTGATAAAAACAGGGAAGTAAAACCGGTTCTTAGCAGATACTGTAAGATTTTAAAATCACGGATCTGTGTATCTGAAACAAAGATATGTGTACCTACCGTACAAAGCGCAGATATTTTAGAAATTACGCCTTAGTTTACGATATTCATGATAAAAGAGATGGTTCCGATTTGCAAACTGTCACCTTTTGATTCTTTGTTCGCAAAGGCGAGCATTTTCTTTCTTTGTATCGCTAGGCCATTCACCGCAGCAGGAAAACAAAGTTCCCGTATTGACTTACTACAATTGCTCACTCCAAGTGCTTTTACATTTCTACGGGTAATGATTCCGTGACGTCATAAGCGTTATGATTTAATGGTAAATGTAATAAGTCTGCCTTACCGCCGTAGTTAATTTATGCAAAAAGACAGTCATTTAGCATTAGCCAATGAAAACGAAGAAAGGGTCGGGTAGGCACCAGGGTAACAACTGGCCGCCCATTGTTACCCTGGATTCGAGGTTGCAACAAAGTCAGTTCAAAAAAATTGCCGTAATATTATGAGTCCCAAGATGAGCGATCTCGGTTTGGTGTAGTAGTCTCGTTTTGGATAGCGATTCTTGGGACTCATCGTAATCAGAGGGCAAGCACGACGACAAAAAAATCATATTTGTATTCTCAGCAAGTCAATTTTCAATTTTCAATTTCTCTGTTTTCCATTTTTAAAGATTTGACATTATACGGCAAGTCCATGTGATCAAGAATAAAGTTATGACAAATCCATGTTTTGAGTAAGCGGCTAAGCCATAATTAGCTATAATTAGCTAAAACGTACGTTTCGGACCAATTCCAAGGTCCATCGTCAGCGTGTGAAATAGGGCGTAAACAGCCATTAAATAGGGCAGTAACAATGGGTACCAAAAAAGGCAAAAAAAAACATGCAAAAACGTGGGTAAGGGAAAAAAACATGTCAATCAAGAGGGTGAATCAAACCAGGGGGAAACATGGAAACAGCAAAGCGAGTAAACAGCTAAATTAGAATAGCGCTAGGGGAATAGAGGACAATTGTGAATTAAGCATGGGCCTGTCCCGTAGGATTAAAAGGCTCTCATGGATAAGTAGGTCAAAAGAATTGTCAGTCCTACTGATGATTTCAAAGTTCTCAAGGGACGCATCATGGCCAGACTTAGAAATATGGTCCCCGATGGCAGAAGGACTGCTTTTTATCTTTTGGCCTGCTTTATTAATTCCCAAATGCTCTCTGCAGCGAACAACAAGATTACGGGTTGTTTTCCCGTAGTACGAGGCATGGCAGCCAGGACACCTATAACGGTAAACAACAGAGGAACAAATGAGAGATGGGAGCTTGTCCTTAAACCTAAACAGGGAAGATATACGTTTAGGGGAAGTAAAAATGACTTCCAACTTAAGTTTAGGATAGCATTGTTTGACCAACTTAATGAGTCTGGTTTTAACCTGTAAGCTATAGTGGCCTAAGTAAGGAAGGCAAAAGATAAGGGAAGTTTTGTCGTCCGCCTTCTTTGGGGGCCTCTTGCCGAACTTGTCATCCAAGAAAGACTTAATCACACGGTCGATGATGGACCTAGGAAAGCAGTTCCTACCAGCCTATATCGCAAGAAAACTTTCACTGGACTTTATACTGACTATGCTAGCCTTGCTCCTGACAAATATAAGATCAACTTAGTTCGTATTTTGGTATTTCGCGCTTTTCATATTTGCTCGACTTATATAAATTTTCATCATGAATTAATTCGCATTAAAAGAATTTTGACTGAGAACTGCTTTCCTAGGTCCATCATCGACCGTGTGATTAAGTCTTTCTTGGATGACAAGTTCGGCAAGAGGCCCCCAAAGAAGGCGGACGACAAAACTTCCCTTATCTTTTGCCTTCCTTACTTAGGCCACTATAGCTTACAGGTTAAAACCAGACTCATTAAGTTGGTCAAACAATGCTATCCTAAACTTAAGTTGGAAGTCATTTTTACTTCCCCTAAACGTATATCTTCCCTGTTTAGGTTTAAGGACAAGCTCCCATCTCTCATTTGTTCCTCTGTTGTTTACCGTTATAGGTGTCCTGGCTGCCATGCCTCGTACTACGGGAAAACAACCCGTAATCTTGTTGTTCGCTGCAGAGAGCATTTGGGAATTAATAAAGCAGGCCAAAAGATAAAAAGCAGTCCTTCTGCCATCGGGGACCATATTTCTAAGTCTGGCCATGATGCGTCCCTTGAGAACTTTGAAATCATCAGTAGGACTGACAATTCTTTTGACCTACTTATCCATGAGAGCCTTTTAATCCTACGGGACAGGCCCATGCTTAATTCACAATTGTCCTCTATTCCCCTAGCGCTATTCTAATTTAGCTGTTTACTCGCTTTTGCTGTTTCCATGTTTCCCCCTGGTTTGATTCACCCTCTTGATTGACATGTTTTTTTTCCCTTACCCGCGTTTTTGCATGTTTTTTTTTGCCTTTTTTGGTACCCATTGTTACTGCCCTATTTAATGGCTGTTTACGCCCTATTTCACACGCTGACGATGGACCTTGGAATTGGTCCGAAACGTACGTTTTAGCTAATTATAGCTAATTATGGCTTAGCCGCTTACTCAAAACATGGATTTGTCATAACTTTATTCTTGATCACATGGACTTGCCGCATAATGTCAAATCTTTAAAAATGGAAAACAGAGAAATTGAAAATTGAAAATTGACTTGCTGAGAATACAAATATGATTTTTTTTGTCGTCGTGCTTGCCCTCCGTTTTATTGTGAGACTGCGATTTCCAACTGAGGTTCCAATTTCATCGTAATCAGTCTAGATCTGATCAATGATATAGAGCGTTTTCATCACGTGACCAAAATGCATAGCAACCCATAGTTTCATAGTTTCATAGTTTCATATTATTTAAATTCTCTACATACAATTTATGGTTCTAACAATACGAACAAATAACTAAACTACAAAGATAATGATGTTACGGAAAAATTAATGCAATTCATACAGAAAAATTAATACAATATACAAATACAAATAAAAAAGGAACTACATAAATTGTATGCAGGGAATTATTTAAAGGAGGCGCTCTCTCAATAGGTAAACTGATTGAGGAGAGAGCCCCCCCTATCCTAAATTATTGTCAGATGAATTTAGATGAATTCTTTTCACAGACTGATAGCAATTGGGGCAGCACAGTAATCAGCAGTATTCACTGCTTGGCCTTTTCCAATAGATAAATTTTCAGTTTTGCTTTGAACGATATTTTTGATGGAGCATTTCGCAGTTCAACTGGTATAGCAACCGTAGTTGTCCGCCATGTTGGTGTTCCACGATAAACACGTTGCAGCGAGGAATCAGTGCATTTTCACTCTAAGGATCATTTTGATGCCCTTTTAACAAGTTTTTGCTGTGAATCGTTTGGGTTTTATATCATCTTGGTTTGACAGAATCTATTTTGATAATGGTTTTGTGTCTAATTATCGGCGAAAGAGAAAAAACAAGAAGAAAGAGCAGCGAGAAACGTGAGCGGCGAGTGAAGGCGAGAAGGGCCTAAAAGTTTCCTGGTTCTTGCAATTATAACTCATCATTGAGTGCTTACTAAATTGTTAACTACAGACGTAGAATAAGATGTATATAAGTCATAAGCCGTGTAGACATGCCAGAGGTGTTTCAGGTCGTCATTTCGTTACTGGTGCAGCCCGTTCAAGGCCAAGACTAGGACAAGCAAAACATTGACTGGGTACGCAGCATTAAACCATGGACACTTGAAGTATCAAAACAGTGTCTAATAAGTCACATCCATTTCTTTAAGGGTGCAGCCCGCCCAAAGTCCGAGACTGGGACAAGCAAAACATTGACTGGGTACCAGCATTAAACAATGGACACTTGAAGTATAAAAACAGTTTCTAAGTCTAGTCCATAGCCAAGAGCCCACATGTGGCAGGGGGACATAGGCATACCAAACAGCATAAGTGCTTGAAAGTGAAGGAAGGGTGAATCTGAAGAGTTCCAGGCAGTATTCAAAGAAGACACCAAGGTACTCTGCAGTGGTATTGATGATCCATGAATGAAAGTATTGAGAAGCATAGAACTGGAGAGTGTCTGATGAAGGGACTGACACCAATGAGTTTGACTTTTTATCAGCTTCTGCTCAGTTAAGCTCTTTGATGAATCTTGTTTTAAGGATAATGATTAAATGAAATTTCATCCTGGACTGCCAAACTTTGAAATTCTGAAGGTAGCCTTTGAATTTGTGATACCCAGTGTTAAAAGTGAATTACTGTTATTCTTCATTCAAGAAATTTGTCCCAGCCCTAATGGAATTAGGTCTTATTGTGCCACTTCAGGACCTTGCCTACAGCCCAGGGGGGGGCTCATGACATGTCAAAGGTATGGGTGGTGGCATTTGCCACCCACCATTTTCGCTACACTAGGGTTAATTTTTCAGAAAATTTTCCCTAAACAAGGGTCTGTTTTGCTAAAATCAGTTGAGATAACTGAAAAGGGTATTTTTCACCCAAAATCTATCACAAATGTGGTACAACAGCAAACATTTGTAGTTAAAAGAAGGAAGTTTTCTGAAAGCTGGGTCATGGACCCCATGCATGTCAACTACCCCCTGAGCTCTACAGCTTTGGGAATTTCACTATCCACAGTTTCAAGAAACTTCTAAGTCTGGATGATCAGCCTGGATGACAAACGGAGCTTCCTTATATTTAATACAATGCCACAATGTTTTCAGTATGCAATTGGGGAAAAAACAATCATGGTTGTCGTAGATTGTTTTGAAGTTTAGGTTTAAGGCCTTCGAATTTATTAGCCAGAGCTCAAACTTTTCAACTGCAAACGCAACAATACCATAAAGGTGTTTTTGGTATCACTCCCCAGGGTTCATTCAGCCTTGCTCCTGAGGTATTGGGACAGATTTCTGACTGACAACTGTGGAATTTTGAAACTGCTGAAACCTAGAGATTTAGTTTTGGTAGATTTACAATAGAAGACGGTGTTAGGTTACCAAGCTAAACTTTCAACATATTCCTTTACATGAGGCAAAGCCAGCTGGACCAGGTACACTAATGCTTCAAGGAACATTACCTATGAATTACTTGATAGCAAAAAAGGAAATTCTTGCCCTACTGTTGCCAGAGTTACTAGAGTTGGTGCATCCCTAACCAATTTATGTGCCTTGATATGTTACTGTTTAGAAGTCAATAGGCCAAATAAGCAGGCCAGTCAGAATGACCATGGGGCTATGCAAAGTTTTCGATTTAATCAACAGGGTATACAAAGAAAACATTTTTTATCTCTTCTGGGATGAATGATCCCACAAAGGTAATTGGTAATGGTGTTTACCAAGAGTTATCCCAGTCACAAAGATTGTTATTGAACGTCTTCCACATTTTTTTACCATTTACCGAATTTACCCCAAACTTACTCATTTTAATTTTTCGTGTAGAATCTAAACACAATATTTTTGAAGAATTTATCCAAAGATGCTCTCGGGGAGATCTTCGTTTTATAACAGGCATGCGAGCCTGTAAACAAGGTATGAGAGCGAATCGGCGGCCTACTACTATTAGTAGCGGCAAGCATTTTGGGTCACGTTCTTTCCTGAAATCAGCATAGGATCAACACCAGTTATTAAAACTTTCTCCATATGTCGCTCTATAACATGCGATTCCAAAATTTTTTCCATAATCCCACTATGAGATCGATTCATTTCGAGTTCTGGTCTTTCAGTATGCTACACGTTTTTTTATAAGAACTAGGATCAAGCCATAGTACTAAAAGTTTCTTAATTTCGCATGAAATTTTGTCCATTTTAGTACTAAAAGTTTCTTAATTGGTTTCTTATTTTTGAATGCAGAATTAGCAATGTGGTTGCTAACACTGCGGCAGATATGTTTCTTGACATTTAAAACATCACAAAGGAATAAACAGATAAACAGTGTTCTGTTATGTCGAAAACACAAATTTTTAGATAATATTGCTCAAGAAAAAAGGTTCAACGATCTATTTGCTATAATATCCATACTTTTAACTTTGAAAAGTTTCTTAGTACTTCTCAGACATAGTACTAGAGTTTCTTAAAATTTTGGCCATCTTAGTACTAGTTTCTTATAAACCAGTTTCTTATAAAAAAAACGTGTATACGCAGTTGATTCTGTAGCAATGTTGAAGTAAGTGGAACACCGAACATCAATATGGCCGCCAACCTCGTTTCTGATCTTCGTGACGTCATGTGAAAACGCTCTATAGAAGCGCATCTATATCATTGGATCTGATCTGCTGATTGATTAGCCTCACTACCATAAGGACCCTCGAGTTACGCTCATCTCATTGAGTTGAATTGTTGTTGTTGTTATTGCTCATTTCATTTTCATTTCATTTTTATTTATTTAGGCACGGTAGCCCCGTCAGTCCATGAGAACTGCTTTCCAGGGGGCTGTGGCACAAACGTTGCCAGTTTACGATTTGATTCTTCTGTTAAAGGTGGCAAGAGATGGTGCCTGTTTAACATCAAGTTCAAGGCTATTCCAAAGCTTAGGTCCACGAAAAGATATAGCCCTCTGCCCATTGTTAGTTTTTCGTAAAGGTATCGAAAGATCAGTTTCGGTGTTTCTGAGTTCCCTGACATTTCGAGTCGACCTTTTTTCAAACAAGCTGGAAAGGTACTCCGGGACGAGACCGTTTAGCGATTTGTACACTGTAGTTGCGGTTTCGCCTCTAATGATGTCGCTTACAGTAGGCCATTTTAAACTTTGTATCAAACCTATAGAAGGGGTATCAAAATTGCTTTTCGTAACGATTCTAGCAGCTCGATTTTGCAACTTTTGTAAGGTTTGCAGCTTGGTCACCCCGCAGCACCCCCATACCGAACAACAGAACCGAAAATAGGGCTCGACGATACCTGAATACATTTTACTCAATGTGTTTTGAGGTAAAAATTTCCTGGAGTATTTCAGAAACCCAATTGCACGAGAAACTTTGGTACGGACATTGCTAATGTGCTCTTCCCAATTTAAGTTCTTATCGATTATCACACCCAGGTATTTTGCTCGGTCTACATTTTCAACTTGAGAGCCACCAATAAAGAATTTTGGATGATCAACAATTTTGTCAGTAATTTTCTTAATTTTGGGCTTGGAGCCTACAACCATAGCCTGAGTTTTTAGGACATTCAAAGAGAGTTTATTGCCTTGCATCCATAGCTTCAAATCATTCAGTTCACTATTTAGAGTTTGTTCTATGTCTACTAAACTTGAGGAGGAATAAGAAATACTCGTATCGTCTGCGTACATCGTCACTTTGCCTTTCTTTAGGGCGAACGGAAGATCATTAATATAAATCAAAAACAAAAGAGGGCCAAGACAAGAACCCTGGGGCACACCGCAATGAATATCTTTAGTTCTGGAGGATATCCCGTTAACTTTGCAAAATTGCTTTCTGTTGCTTAGATAAGACGTAAACCAAGAATGTTCTAGATTTTCAACGCCATATTTCCTCAACTTAGCAAGTAAAATGTCGTGATCCACAGTATCAAATGCTTTTTTGAGATCAATGAAGATATTTGCAGTGTATCTGCCATCGTCCATGTTCACATACCAGTCATCTGTGTTGTTAAGAAGACACGTGACAACAGAATGAAGAGCTCTGAAGCCGGATTGGTTTGAAAACAGATGTTTGTTTCTGTCCAAATAATCGTATAACTGGTTATGAATAAGTTTTTCAAAGACCCTAGCTAAAACAGGCAGAACCGATATTGGTCGGTAATTAGATCGGTCATCAGGTTAGCCACTTTTAAAAATGGGTGCTACTCTGGCAATTTTCCAGCTATCTGGAAAGCAACCAGTAGCAATTGAAAGGTTGAAAATATCACAAAGAGATTCTGAAATAACCGGAAGTGCAATTTTTAGAAAACAGCTAGCAATACCATCATTCCCACATCCCTTTGATGTTTTCAATTTGCCAAAAACTTTTCCTAATTGAAAGGTGTCAATAACGTGGAAGTTAAACATAGTTTTTTGTGGATTAACCTCGTAATCATTCTCAAGAAGAGGGTTTTTCGCTCTTGGAATTTTTCCACTAAGTGTCTCTCCTATGGTACAGAAGAAATTATTCATAGATTCTGCTATGCCAGCACTGGAAGAGATGTGTTTCCCTTCGATACTTATGCACGAAATGTTGGTGGTTTTGGATTTCTTGTTTAAAACGTTATTGATAGTCTTCCATGTGTTTTTGAGGTCTCCTTCGCAGGAAGCAATTTTGTGAGTGAAATACTCGCGCTTAAGCTGCTCATTTAGTTTGTTAACTTGGTTACGTACATGTTTATAGGACTTAATCAATAGTTCGGACTTTGTACGAATGGCTCGTTTTTTATATTATCCCTAGCCTTGCACATAAGTTTGAAGTCGTTAGTCAACCAAGGACAGAATTTGTCAGAGACACGCCTGTTACGTGTCGGGGCGTGTTTTTCAAGAATAAGGGAGAAAGTTTTTGTCCAGTTGTTAACTACAATATTTATATCGTCTGTATTCCGTACGATGCCTCTCCAGTCAACCCCTAAAAGGTCGTTTATAAACTCACTTTGATCAAAATTTTTCATTTGTCTGGTAGAAATGTTCTTGTGTTGTTTTTTGCAAGAACCACGAAATTTTCTAACACAAAAGATTAAATAATGATCACTGAGACAAGATTTATGTATCCCCGAAGATACTATATTACTTTTGTTTGTCGTAGCTATGTGATCTATAAGAGTTGTAGTGGTCAGTGTCTCAAGAGTACGGCTTTCAATTAATTGATGGAAGCCAACCAAATTATATAATTCTAGCAGACGTAGAGAATGAGCTGGCAAGTCATTTGGGTTGGTATCCCCCTCTCTGGAATATTTAGGGAGAAAATCACAGTTTGTGTCGCCTAGAAGAATAGTTTCCTTGTCTTCCCTATCAAGAAATTGAAGACATTCTTCCATCTGATCAAAACCATCACTTACGTTAGGTGGCCTGTACCAAGCCATAACAAAGAAAGGAGCAGCACGAACAGGTTTAATGTCAATACAAGCTCTAGATTTGACTTAGGAAGGTATTCTTGCACAGTAAACTTGTCCAACAAAGTATCTTTTATGTAAATTGCAACACCTCCACCATGACGGTCACGATCGCATCTCTTTAAAGTATACCCTTCGATGCCTACCAAACTATCATCAATACTTTTGTCAAGCTTAGTCTCATTTAAGGCCAAGATATGAATCCCTAGTTCGTTTACAAGCATTCGTATTTCATCAATATGCAAGAGCAGACTATTTACATTTAAAGATGCGATAGTCATACCCTTCCTGTGCCTACTGAGGGCCTTATGGACATAGAGCTGTAAAAATGGCAAAAAATTTCAATCGGCGACAGGATTCTGTCGCCCCGTCGTCTACTGATCAGCATGTGCCTTAGAGCAAAGCGGTTTTTGCTTTTAGGGCAAGAATGATCCTTTACCGAAGTACTGATACCTAATTTGACGGTACAGCAGTTCTAAAAAACTGACTTTTAAGGCATTTTAGACCCAGTGGTTGTGAGGAAAAAGTAGCAGATGATTTAGGCCCACAGCTACATTCTAAAAAAGAATGCGAATCGAACGACAGATTGATACATTTTGTAGAAGGTTCGAATGTACACAATAGTGATCGAGACTCCAACACTGCTCAATCGAACTTTTTTGTGGAGCAGCGGAAAGGTTTCAAGAAGAATCAGTACGGAACTTTACCGTTTCCGCAAGCGTATGGGACAGGGGCGGATCCAGACCGATGCAACCGATGCAAATGCATCGGTCAATTTCACATGATCGATTATCTGGAAGTCTGTGCAGCAGAATTTTTATTAGACTCAAAGCATTTGAGGTCTTTCCAAATGCCCCCTTCTTTCTGGTGCACTGCTCCTAGAAGTAACCTCGTAGCTTCAGACTCAGACACGAAAGCCATGGCCGACCATTAGAACATTAGACCCATTATTATCAAAAGAATAAGTGTCCTCAAACAACTACGGTAAATCCCATTATTATTCTAATCCTCTATTCAATTGATGTGTGGCGCGCGTCTCGACAAGGCAACGAAAGCCAACAGGAGAACCTTGCGTAATCATTTTGATGAGTGCATCGGTGTCAATCATAGCAGCTTTGACAGCTCCTTTCTTCTCAACAAACGATCGCAAAAATGCATCGGTCCCCAGACCCCTGAGTGGAGAAAAATCAGCGTTTTGCACCGGTTGACCGATGCAGTCCAAAGGTTACTATTGAGCAATAGATTGCCCTCTACTATTGTTGTTGTTCACCGTTCGGTTGTCTCGCCTCCTCTCGCCTGAAAGGAAAGTACAGCGTACAGTGCGCTTAAGCGCTTCTTCAAAGTGTTAGAGGACCTAATTGTGGTTGACTGAATAAAGTAGTCCGTGGAGGGGAACTTTCCTGGCAACACCAAATCAGCAAACAGCGAAATTGGGCCTGTCTGGGCCAAGATGTAAACAGCACTTCGAAAAGCACTGGCTTGAATAGATCTGACTTGAGGTAAATGTGCATATCCTTGTACCTGAAATAATGTTCGAAGTAAGGTCTTCCAGCTAAAACAAAATTGAAAAAGAGCGTTGCCCATGTTTTCCGAGAGTTTGAAGGGCGTGGTCACTCAAAAATTTTCTGGGGGCTTCGCCCCCAGACCCTTTTATTCACATCGGTCACTCAAATATCTGGATCCGCCCCTGTATGGGAATAAGTCGTAGTTGTAGCGATATCAGTTTTAAGCAAAAAGCGAAACTGCGACATGTAATCGAGTCTACTGATTGATAAGGTCTGATAGCCCTGGAATCGAGGTTGGGCGTGTTGGATTTTCGAAGCAAACGAGAAAATTAAAAATGGCGTCGCCTTTCTACGTTGATGTAAATGTCAGTGATAAATTCCATTATGTATACAGCTGTGATGTCGATGCCTATGTGGAACTGAAGATGTAAGTATCCAAGAATTTTTGCACATGCATGCTCCCGCGAAGAATGGTCTCTAACCTAGTAGACCAGAGGCACTTTAATTTCCCCAGAGCAAGATTCACATTAAGATTTAGAACAAGATTCAGATTCGCAAAAATCTCAAAGTGAATCAACAATAACGCAAAACATTAGCATCTTACACGAACCAAAACTAATTTTCTGATTAGAACACTCCACTAGCTTTATTTTAAGGGGTCATTTATTTTCACCTATCAGTCAGAATAGACCAATAATACTAGTAGGACACAGCCGTCACATTTCTATACCTGCGTTGCCTGGGGAATCCCCTAATTCGGCCTTTCTGCAGGCATTCGAAAGGTTTCTTCACAAACCCTCCTTTATGGGAGCACCGTTTTCTCGCATTTTTAATTATTTTTCTTCGTTAAAAAGTAGCAAAATAGAATTCGCACGCTTCGTTTTACCTAATCTTGTTTGTTTCATCGCTTTTTTCTTATTTTTACATCGTTAAATTCAACGTCTGATTTTCTTGCGTCGAACGCAGATCTCCAAAAACCTCTGCAGAAACGGTGCAATCGCTAAACTTTGAGCTGCAATCACGTCATTTCCACAGGCTCAAAACTGTTGGTTTTGCTATCAAACTCTTGCACAATGATGAAATTCATATTATCATGATGTTAGCTGGATTTTCCATCGCAAATGAACAATCTGTATCCATGTTTTTGTAAAATTTGCTATATTTTTCATGAAATTTGTACTTTTTTGTCAGCAATGAAATGATTTATTTGTTCTAACATTGAACATAATATGCCGGAATGTAATAATAATGATTTTGCTCAAACCTCTGTTCTTTGAATTGTGCCAAATTGTCACGAAATGTGATACCGTGACTGTGGTAAATCTGAAATCAAAGGGCACAAGCGAAAATCGAAGGTAGAAAATTCTTTGATTCCCGTTCGTACTGCCAAAATTAAAACGCTTCAAAGATCAAATAAAAACCTAAATTTTACATAATATTCACTCTTCTCAATTGGAATAAGTTCATTCTTCAAGGAAAACAAACTTCTCCATGTTTATATTCACGGGAATGACCTTTCCGATATGGTTTCTTAGGAATTTTTGGAAAATTACAGACTAATTTCTTATAAAACTTATTGTTTTGCAAGCATCTCAGATTCCTTTCTCGGCTAACATCATAATTAAGCTAAATTGATTTATTGTGAATGTTTTCCTGCAATGTGGCCATTTCTATCGCAATTAGAAATTGCGCGGTTGACAATTTTGTCCATGGTAGTCTAATCTCGAAATTCCCGCCTGAGAGAGAAAATCGAGGGACCAAAGGACAAAGGACCCAAAACGAGACAACAAGAAAGTGACTCTTCGCCACACGATTTTTCTTACCAAAAGGATCACAAAGGGTAGAGACCTTAAACGATTTCTATGATCCGAGACATAGACGTAGGAACCAGGGGGCACTGGGGGCACGTGCCCCCCCCAAGGTTTTGCAATAAACAAAGAAGTGCCCTTTTATTTTTAGAAAGTGCCCACTTTTTCTTAAGAAAAAAGTGCCCTCAAAGTGTTGTGCCCCTCCAAGTTTGAGATGCTTCCTACGTCCCTGCCGAGAGGAATCTCGTTGCATGAGTAGACAGAGCTGTTGGAGTATTTTGAAGATTTGTTGGTATTCATTATGCAATTCAGCATCGTTCATACCTGGTTGTAAGATTATTTCGTAATTCTCAAGAATCTTCTTCTTCGTATTCCCGTTTAAAGCTCCGCCATGATATGCTCCTCTTTCGACGCCAATACTTCAAAGCGCCTGCCGTAGCTTAACCTCCCTCCCGCTTGCCTTTCTCAATATCAACAAGATATGTACCACGGTTTGTATATGGTATCCACTACCTCCTACCTGGGGATGATGTGGACAGACATGTTACACTACGGGTACTGTTAAACTTCGTTGTGCTCTAAAGCACAAATGATATAGGTAAAGCGGACCATGCCCCTAGTTTAGTAATTAGTAGTGTTCTTGCCTTGTGCCAATGTGTTAGCACATGTTCTCCCACGTAAGATAGCCTGTGCCTGGTTTCCTAGTTGGCAATTTCATCGTGCTCTAAAGCACAAGTGATATAGGTAAAGCGGACCACGCCCCTAGTTTAGTAATTAGTAGAAGTGGTATTGCCTTGTGCCAAGGTGTTAGCACATGTTCTCCCACGTAAGAACGCCTGTGCCTGGTTTCCTAGTTGGCAATTTCATCGTGCTCTAAAGCACAAGTGATATGGATAAAGTGGACCACACCCCTAGTTTGGTAATTAGTAGTGTTATTGCCTTGTGCCAATGTGTTAGCACATGTTCTCCCACGTAAGAACGTCTGTGCCTGGTTTCGTAGTAGGTAATTTTGTCGTGCTCTAAAGCACAAGTGATATAGGTAAAGCGGACCACACCCCTAGTTTAGTAATTAGTAGTGTTTATTGCCTTGTGCCAATGTGTTAGCACATGTTCTCCCACGTAAGAACGCCTGTGCCTGGTTTCGTAGTAGGTAGTTTCGTCGTGCCCTAAAGCACAAGTGATATAGGTAATATGGATCACACACCTAGTTTAGTAATTAGTAGTGTTATTGCCTTGTGGCAATTAGTTAGAAGTTGTTCTCCTGGGAATAACGGAAGTGCTGAATAGCTAAGTTCGACTGTATTTTACTTATCTCTTATTATGTGTTATGGCAGAGAAATAAGATGAACTGTTAACTTTAAAGGGAATTGTCCTTTTTAATGGTTCTGATCACTTGTAGTTAACAGCATTGACATCAAATCTAATTTATAATTTAGGAGGTAGACATTTCTTACACGAGAAGGCAGATTCTTACAAATTTTTGCTATCCAAAGTTTCTAACATGTTTCTTATGCCGGAAGTGTAGAATTCATTTAGTTTTTTCTTTGAAGGGCCACCAAGTTACTTTGAAAGATTTGTAATGGCACAATTTGCACTTACATTAGTGTAAAACAGTTACACCGATCCTTTTCATGAGAACATGCTGATCAGAAACTCCACTATCAGATTGCCAAAAAAATTAAGAAACTCCAGCATTGAGAAAATACAACTTAAGGAATTCATTTCCGAATAATTTGTCATATTTTACTTCATTTTCAATTGTTTCCTTTATCCTAACACTCTCAGAGTCCTTCACCTAAAACTTTGGAATGGCTTTTTGAACCTTGTTTTGAAATATTCACAAGGGCACCGTTAGTAAACATTAAGATTGTTATTAACTCGAAGGAACTCTAGGCACTCAAAATATGAATACATTTCAAGAAACTTTTTAGTACGGCCTAAATTCTTAGTATCTTATAAAACAGTTTCATAATATCTTTTGCTTGACATTGCAAATTTTCAGTTGTAATTCAAATATTGGTTTGGTTATAATGTCTGCACTAAATAGCGACTAAATACTCATTTTTTTCGTTTGATTGTAAAGTGTTCATGTCAGCATTCTGATAGAAAATCGAATACTTTTCCTTGTCTGCGCTGTTTTCCTTTCAAAATGCATCTTTTGTGGGTCAAAACATTAGCAAATTGTAGCAATCGATAGAAAATTTAATGCTGATTTAAAAAATGTATAGTTTGGCAGCAATTGCTCAACGGAGAGTGGAGGAAAATGATTTTAATGGCACTAGAACAAAAATTGATGAAACCTTTACAATGCTCTACCCAGTGAACGGTGTGACGACTGTGAGGGTAAACTGGGGGTAATTTGGGACAATTTTGTCATTTTTGACGTATAACTACTTGGTTGCATATTTAAGTAAGACTAATTCACCTTTTTATATTTGAAGAATGAAAACATTATGGAGGGGCTATTCTCCAACCAGAAGTAGGAGATCCATATACCTACTTACCTACCTACCTACCTACCTACCTACCTACCTACCTACCTACCTATAGTGGAAGGAATCAGGAATGTTATAACAATAGGCATTATTCCTGCACACAATCGAAACAATCAATGAAGCATTTGAGGTATTTATAGACATTGTTAATTTCCACAATCAAAACAATTCAGAGATATTTGGGCCAATTATCAAATTTAGGTGAGCTGCCAAATTATGGCTGTTAATGAATCCATCAACTGAGCTGCCAACTCATTAAAAAAGCAATTTTCCAAGATCTGACCTCTGTGACCTGGCAAAATTCCCTTACTGTTTGAAATCTTCATAGTGGACGACTGTTGTCAAGGGGCAAGCAACTCATACTAAGCTATCAAGGAGCAAATGTTGCACTGTTTAGGTACCAGCTGATTTCTTGCTCAAGTAAAAATTCGTCAGCATTGTCCGACATCCCTTATTCTCTACATCTACACGCATTTTTGGCAAGAAACTAGGTATTTGTAGCAGCACTGAAACATCTACACGTATTCGTATAAGATACTAAGGATTTGGAGCAGCGCTGAAAGTTTCTTGAAAGTATCGGATTTTGAGTACACAGAGAGTTTCTTACGACTTTCTTCAATCTTCCAAAACAATCTTCATGTTGATTACTATGTTTGCCCACGTGATAATTTCAAAACAATTAAGACTAATCACTAGGTGTTCCTAACAAATCCTCGCTGTTAGCTGTTACTAAAATCATCAACAAAGTTGCAAAGTCATTAAAATGCAATTTTCAAAGTTTATTTAACGTGGCAAAGTTCCCTTAGTGCTTGAAATCTTCATGCCGATGACTGTTGTCAAGGAGACCAACCAAACCATATAATACTATCAAGAAACAGGTGTGGCACTATTAACGTGGCAAATCTTGTCTGGCTAACGTAAAGAATTTGTCTATATCATGTGCCAACCTTATTTTCGGTGCGTCCGATGTAATATTTCTTATGCTTATCAAGAATTCTGGTCTCCTTAAAGTGGACTAGTTAGGCTATTGTCATCCCGAAATATACTAAATCCTACATTAATCAGTTGAAATTGCAGATGAATATTTATTTCGTTACGGAGCAAGCTACATGCATGATCTCATTCTTCAAACATGGCTAATGGGAGCCTTTAATTATGTTTGAAGAATGAAAACATTATGGAGGGGCTTTTCTCCAACCGGAAGTAGGAGATCCATATACCTACCTACCTACCTACCTACCTACCTACCTACCTACCTACCTACCTACCTACCTACCTACCTACCTACCTACCTACCTACCTACCTTACCTACCTACCTACCTACCTACCTACCTATAGTGGAAGGAATCAGGAATGTTGTAACAATAGGCATTATTCATTCACACAATCGAAACAATCAATGAAGCATTTGAGGTATTTATAGACATTGTTAATTTACACAATCAAAACAATTCAGAGATATTTGGGCCAGCAATCAAATTTAGGTGAGCTGCCAAATTATGGCTGTTAATGAATCCATCAACTGAGCTGCCAACTCATTAGAAAGCAATTTTCCAAGATCTGACCTCTGTGACCTGGCAAGGTTCCCTCACTATTTGAAATCTTCAACATGGAGGAGTGTTGTCAAGGGGCAAGCAACTCATTCTAAGCTATCAAGGAAGAAGTGCTGCACTGTTCAAGGAAGAAGTGCTGCACTATAGCTTGGGATAAAGAATTGAAAGGAAAAGACACTAATGATGCATTCTTGTTCATAAAATCAAGGATAGAAGAGCAGATATCTAAGCATATACCACTCAGCAAACCAAGGAAAGGGCAGAGGTATAAGCCATTTTGGATGAACCAAACTACACTTGCTAAAGTTAAGAAAAAACACCAAGCATATAAAAGATACCTCAAGACAAAAAATGGCAAAGAATATGCAGAATACGCAAGGGCCAGAAATCAAGCAAGCAGGGGCGCAAATGCAAATTTTTTTCAGGGGGGTGTGCGTTCAAAGGACCGAGCTTTTTCCACGAGGGACCGACTTTCCAAAACAGATTCTGTTGCCAAAACGCCATGATTTAATGAAAATACAACTAAAATAACAGGCAGAATTATTTTCAAAACTATCGACACGAACCAAACATGATTGTAACTAACCCTAAGTTGTCTCTGAGTAGTATCTTTAGCCATCTCCCCTGAATAAGGACACGCCCGTTGAGACAAAACTTGGGATGTTGAAACCAAATGCGAGCGAAGCGGGCAAAAATTGGGTTCGGGAGCTTGCCCCGAGGGAAATTTTTTGCTACCACACACTTGAGATCGTTGGAAAATGCCCCATTTTGTGAAGAATGCGCCTTTTAAAGGTACAATAGAAATCGACCATCAGAAGGCTTTCCCGGTAAATTCTGAAAAAAGAACTTAAAATCACTTAGTAATAGATTGATTTTTACTGTAGTTCTATGAAGTATACGCATGATAGTTTGATATTTCTAATACGTTCCTTGCAGCTTCATTTGCTTTAATCTTCTTTTCCGTAAGTCTGACTTTCAGAGCCTTCTTCCGTGAAAAAGGAACAAACCTGGCGAATTAGTTTGGGGACTGCGACGGGCCGAAAGAAGTTAGGATGGTCCTATCAAAACCTCAAAAATAAGTATGCATTTTAGGCATGCAAGCAATATCCTTTTTGTTATGTTGACCACGACTTTGTGTTGGTCCTGGTGAAATCACCAAATGCCACATGTGGCAGGACCACCGGGAAGATTAATGTGCCACGGTCCAAAGGCGTTTACGTGGTAGACTTAAGTCAGAGGCCCGCCGTCCAAGGGGATGCGGAGGTGTGCTCCTCTGGTAACAATTCTTAGATCAAGGTGACTAAAGTGTAACCAAAAACTGTGTAGAGTTATGTCGACTTTGATTTGTTGAATTCGATAAAGTCTGACCGTGAAAAGGCAAAAATCGGATGACTGATGCCATGGCCAGACTGTCGAATTCGATTTTTCAGGAATTGGACGTGTTCTATCCATTCTTTTCGCTATATCGAACGGAAAATGAATGAAATTTTTCCTCACCCACGCTGAAGGTCATGTTTCCGCACTGCAATGCTTTGGAGATCACGTAATTCTTTGTAATTCTTTGTGATTTCGTCAAAATCTTCGCCAGTCATCCTCAAGTAATTATTATGGTGCTTTTCCTCCGTGAAACGCAAGACTTTTAACGGAGCATCGTAAGTCAAAATCGGTCCACACACGGCATGGACTGCTCGTTGTAACTGCCATGCCTTTGTCCATTTTTCTCGATTTTTCTTCTATTTTTGAGTTTTTAGGCACCAAACCGATTATTATTGCTGCTGAAGCAACTTCTTCTTCCATTTCTTGCTAAATTTACAAGGAATCCATTTCGATTAAATCTGACCATGTAAAAGCTCACATTCGAGTCGACAAATCTGAAGGAAAAACTGATTCGACAAGTTGAATTCGACAAAATCTGACCGTGAGCGGCTTTAAATGGTTTTTGGCCACAGAACTGCCATTATTTTTCAGAATAACGCAAACTAGATATCATTTGAAATAGTTTAGTGGGCGGAACTTGATTCTTGCTAGAGTTGTAACATTTTGTCTACTTAAGGGGGCTTTTGGAAATTTTTTGTTTCGTCTCTCGACTAGCCATTATGCAGAAGCAAAGGTTCGATATGGTGATAACTAATAAATAGCCACGTTCTATTCTATACGTTTGTAAGGGCATCTTTTTTGGGGCTGCTCAAATTTCTAATTACAGCACTCTGGAGAAAATTGAATTTACTGAGTTTCAGTCTTTAGAATTTCGAATGCAGGAAATTTGTTCTCTTGCTCACCCGCTCCATGTCAATAGTTTAGTTGGTTTCTTTAACTGCTACTCCTTATCACTGTCTCCGCCCCTTCTCGATTTTCCGTTTATCATAGCTAACTGAGAAATTCTTGGTGCTTCATTTTTGATCACGGACTGTGGTATAGAGACCCCTCAGTCATATTCTGAAAAATGCTATGGTCTTAGAGGAAGACTTTGGCAAGTCCAGGGCCCCTATGGCTATGAGCTACAGTTTTTGAACTCTCTCATCCCCTCTCTCGGCCCTGCAAGCGTGCCCCGGCCAGTCTTGGTTATTCAACTCCTTCCTTCCAAAGAAGCAGAAATACTGGACATCACCATTGTACGTTAACGCAGCCGCATTGACTGGGAGCGACTCCCGGACATTGTTCGTTAATTGGTCCTGCTAAAGAAACGAGATCACTATGGCTCACTTCGATACAGCATGGATTTAAGAGCAGAATCGGGACCGAATTCTGCTGTAACACAGCTTTGTGGTACAACTCTGTTAGGAACCATTGACAAATATTGAGCGGTTCAAGTTCAGAGCCGGATCGGGACCGACTTTTACACCACAGAATAGCGACTGGGACCGGATGGTGAAATTATTAGGGGGGTGTCACACCCCCTACACCCCCTCATTTGCGCCCCTGCAAGCAAGATGGGAAATCCGTAAGGCAAAGAGAGAATACGAAAAGCAACTTGCAAATATATCTAAGAGTAACTCAAAGGCATTTTATAATTATGTCAACTCAAAGCTAAGGACAAAGCCAGGTGTTTCAAATTTGACGAGGAATGATGGGACCACTACAAATAACGACCAAGAGAAAGCGAGTGAATTGAACAAGTTCTTTTCAAGTGTATTTACTGAAGAAGATTTGGATTTACCAACATTCCAAGACAGACACAACGATGTTCTGTTAGAAAATGTTGAAATAAAAGAGGAAGATGTTTACAATTATTTGAAGGCTTTGAATGCAAGCAAATCACCTTGACCGGATGGCTTGCACCCGCGGGTACTTAAAGAGGCCAGCAAAGAACTAACAATACTGTTCACAATATTGTACAGAAAATCTCTTACTGAAGGAGTGGTGCCAAAAGAATGGAAGGATGCTCACATAACCCCTATTTCAAAAAAGGGTAGTAGAGCTGCTAGTAACAATTATAGACCAGTCAGTCTAACATCCATTGCATGCAAAATCATGGAAAAGGTTATCAGGAAGAAGACTATAGAGCATTTAAAGAGACTGATGTCTGAATCTCAACATGGTTTCATAGAAGGTCGATCATGTATGACACAATTGATAGAGTCAGTTGAAGTGTGGACAAGACTTTTAGATGACGGAATACCCATTGATGTTGTGTACTTGGACTTTGCCAAAGCTTTTGATTCAGTACCCCACAGAAGGTTGCTGATTAAATTAGAGAGCTATGGTATTCAAGGAAATCTTTTGAGCTGGATTAAGGACTTTCTAATAGGTAGAAGACAGAGAGTTTTTGTGAATGGTGCACCCTCTAGCTGGGCACCTGTTAACAGTGGTATTCCTCAAGGTAGCGTCCTTGGACCGCTTTTATTCATATGCTACTGTATGTTAACGATATGCCAGAAATAGTAACTAGCATGATTAAAATGTTTGCTGATGACACAAAAATATTTGCAGAGTGCAAGAATGATGAGGACAGGGAGAAGTTACAGAGGGATTTGGAATCTATGCAAGAGTGGTCTAGAACATGGCAAATACGTTTTAATGCAGATAAGTGCAAAGTTATGCATATGGGTAGAGGAAATCCAAAACACAAATATAACATGTTAAGAGATGATCACCTAATTACACTTGATTCAACTGAATGTGAGAAAGATTTAGGAGTGTACATAGATAATGAGTTGAAGTTTCGATCACATATAGACAGAGTGTCCAAGAAAGCAAATGGTGTTTTAGTAACTAATCAGGCGGTCCTTTGAATATATCGACACAAACATGTTCGAAACCTTATTTACAAGCTTGGTCAGACCACACTTAGAATATGGCAACATCATATGGGCCCCTTACTACAAAAAAGACATAAAAGTAATTGAAAACGTGCAGAGGAGAGGAAGCAAGATGGTACCAGAATTGAAAGATCTTGGATATGAAGAGAGACTAAAGCAATTGAGTCTTCCAAGTTTAGTTTATCGAAGGTTCCGTGGGGACATTATTGAGACATACAAATATATACATGGCTGTTATGACTTAAAGTCTGTGTTTAAAATGGACACCTATGGGAAAACCAGGGGGCACGAAGTAAAGATCTTTAATGAAAGATATAACACCAATGTAAGGAAGCTTGTCTACAGTGTCAGGGTTGCGCCTGGATGGAACAGTCTTCCAAGAGGCGTTGTAAATGCCAAATCATTGAACTCATTCAAAAAGAAACTGGACGATTACTGTGGAGACAGAAAATATTCATGTGACCCAGTGTTTGTTTAGTCAGTAAAAATGTTACCGAGATTAGGTGAAACGCGTGTTTCAGATAGTACAGTATAGTCTCAGGATAACATGCTTCGGGCACCATATCATCAGATACTAACAATCACTTTCATTACCAAATCAGCGTACCACCTTTTAGGATTCTTATGACCCTGAATCCAGATACAATAGGCTCATGTTTTCAACGCTTATTCAAAATTTTACCCTTCAGCCGATCCCTGGCTTTCAGGCTTCAGATCCCGGAGTTATGTTTTCAGATCCCTTTCAGCCGATCCCTGGCTTTCAGGCTTCAGATCCCGGAGTTATGTTACAATGAGGCTATACACTATGAAAAAAATATTATATATATAAATTGACATAAATTGAACTGTAGAAGGCTTATAGCCTAAACAGAATTTTGATATGATATGATATGATATGACTGTTCAGGTAGTAGCTTGGTTTCTGGCTAAAGTAAAAATTTGTCCGTATTGTCCAACGTCCCTTATTCTCTACGTCTACACGCATTTTTGGTAAGAACCTAGGGATTTGGAGTAGCACTGAAACATCTACACATATTTCTTAAAATGTGCGAATTTTGCAAACAAGGCTAGCAAGATGGCGGTCGCAAAGTTTCTGACTCTGCTTTCCGTTTGCTTTTTTGCCTTTATTCTAGTATTTACTATACAAGACATCAAGAAGGGTCAGACTTCGAGCATCTTCTTTGGGCTGCAACAACACCTGCTAGCCTAATATACAAGCATTTCAAGCATAGCTACTACCAGAAGGATACACCTGCAAAGTTAAATTTGGTGTTTTTCAACTTGGCTTTGATCTTGTCTGCATAAATCCTGGTCCCTGCTCTGGAGTAGGAGTTGGAGAAAGAAATTGCAGCCAAAACACATCCTTCCCATGCCTTGTTTGTCAAAGGTTTGTTGATTGGTCTGATGATGCAGTACAGTGAGATGCATGTGATTACTAGATTCATAGGGCTTGTGCCAATATAAGTACCAGAGAGTATGATAGGCTTGCAGGATTAACTGCATCGTGGTTATGTTGCTATTGTGGACTGATGAATGTTAGTACTGATTTATTCCTCAAATCAACATTTTACTCTGAGAACAAATATAGCATATTGTCCAATTTAAACTCAGATGAGTCCCTGGGCTCTCCTGTCCAAGCTTCAACTCCAATAAAAAGTGACAAGACCAGAAGAAAAATGAAAACCAGCATTAAAATCCTTAATGTTAGCTGTCAGAGCTTAAATGCTAAAAGAGGATCTTTCAATGGAATGGTCAGTAGAGTGAATCCTGATGTAGTCATCGGTACAGAGTCCTGGCTTAGTAACAAGGACAGTGATGCATCTGTATTTCCTGTCAATGAGTACAAAGTGATTAGAAGAGACAGGGGGAAAGATAACGATAATCATGGGGGTGTATTTATTATGGCAAGAAAAGATCTGATTATTGATAGGGAAGAGGAACTCGAAACCAATTGTGAAATTTTGTGGTGTAGATTGGAAGTGTATGGAACCAAAACAATTCACATATGTGCTTATTATAGACCTCATGAGGAAGATGAAGATAGCTTACAACAGCTTGAAGATTCACTGGTCAAGCTGAAACGAAGGCATGAAAATGTTTTGATAGGAGGTGACTTCAATTTTCCTGGATGGGACTGGAAAAATAAAATCATCAAGCAGGACTGTAGATACAGATCCCTGCATGAAAAATTTGGCGAAATCCTTGATGACAACAGTCTAGTGCAGCTGGTTGATGAGGGCACCCGGGGAAGAAATACCTTGGACCTATTTGCAACAAATTTTGTATCAAGGGTAAATAAAACTGAAGTCATCCCAGGAATATCTGATCACTGCATACCAAGGATTGAAGTGGATGTTAGAACAATTAGGAGGAAGCAAAAGCCAAGGCAGATTTCATTATACAGCAAAGCAAACTGGAGAGAAATGGAGACTAAATTAGGAGATCTGAGGAAGGTTATAGAAGAGAGATATCATTCAAGCACCATAAATGAGTTGTGGAATGAATTCAAAACGGCTATACACTCTCTAGCTGAGAAATATATTCCATCTAAACTTGCCAAAAGCAAAGATAGCCTACCATATCTTACACCAGAAATAAAAAAGTTAATTACAAAAAGAGACAGACTGTTCAGGAAAAGGAAAGCAGCTATGAGGAATTTTGAAAATTCAACACCACATTTTAAACATGTAGATACAAAGTATAAAGAGCTGAGATCTCTCATACAGAAAAAGCTGTGACAAGCTTACTGGATACATATTGAAGATATTATTACCCCCCACCCCTTCAAGAGGATAACCCCCATAGTGGAATGAAACGTTTCTGGGGATTTAGAAAGAGAGTCAAAAGAGATTATGTAAATGTAGGTACGCTGAAAAAAGGTGGCAAACTGATTAGCAATTCCAAAGAAAAAGCAGATCTATTGAATAAGCATTTTGAGTCAGTTTTTACAAAGGAAACAGCAATTACACCAGGGTTTCTGGAGCATTCCAAGTCATTACAAATGCCTCAAATCCTTTTCACAGAGAAAGGTGTGCAGAAAGTGCTGGAAGGATTAAAGGTGCATAAAGCAGCTGGTCCAGACATGATTAACCCAAGAATTCTGAAGGAGCTGGCTAAGAGCCTTGCCCCCATTCTCACATATGTATTTCAAAAATCATATGAAACATGTACACTACCAGATGACTGGAGATCAGCTAACATTGTACCTGTGTTCAAAGAAGGTTAAAAATCACTTGAAAGCAACTATCGTCTAATCTCTCTCACATGTGTTGCATGCAAGATTATGGAGCACATAATAACAAGTAATATCATGAACTATGCAGATTCCAATGCAATTCTTTATCATCTGCAAAATGGTTTTCGCAGCAAGAGATCATGCGAAACCCAGCTCCTTGAATTTATAACAGATGTAGTCAAAAATCTAAAAGATAGAAAGCAAACTGACACCTTGATTATGGACTTCTCCAAGGCATTCGACAAGGTTGGTTATGCCAGGCTCATTGAAAAGCTAAAGTTTTATGGTATCACAGGCAAAACTAATGAATGGATCAAAGCCTTTCTCATGAACAGAAAACAAACAGTTGTATAGGATGGAGAGAAATCATATGAAGCAGAGGTATCATCAGGAGTCCCACAAGGATCAGTACTGGGCCCATGCCTATTTTTATTCTACATCAATGACTTACCTGAATCCCTTAAATCCACAGTGCGGCTATTTGCCGATGATACAATAGCTTACTTAACAATTAATTGTGACGAGGATGCAAAAGAGCTACAAAAAGACCTTGACAAGCTAGTGGAATGGTAAGCAATATGGAAAATGGAGTTCCACCCTGAAAAGTGTCAAGTACGCAGTATAACAAGAAATAGGAACCCAATAAGGCATGACTATAAATTAAAGGGTGAGGTTCTGAAACATGTCGACTCTGCAAAATATCTTGGAGTTGAAATTTCCAGTGATATGAAATGGGATGCACATGTTAATAACATCGTAAATAAAGGGAACAGATCACTCGGTTTTCTGAAGAGAAATATTAGAATAAAGTCTCATGATCTAAGGTCAAAGGCCTACAAGGCAATTGTGAGACCGACCCTAGAGTATGCTAGTTCAATATGGGATCCTTACACAAAGAAAAATATAAATGCAATCGAGGTGATCCAACGCAGAGCTGCAAGGTACGTAACAAACAGATATGAAAGATATGCCAGTGTAACTGAAATGTTGAAGGAACTTCAGTGGGACTCCCTGGAAGAGAGGAGACTGAGGCAGCGGCTAGTCATGTTTTACAAAATACATCATAACCAACTTGAAGTTAACAAAGATGCGTATGTCAGACAGTCATCCAATTCAAGACCATCTAGATATTTTAATAACAAAGCGTACGAGATACCAGGGACAGGCCCGGAATATTATAATAATTCATTCTTCCCACGAACAATAAGAGAATGGAATAGGCTTCCACAGGGAACAGTAGAGTCGAACTCATTAATAGTTTTTAAGAATACTCTTGGAGTATAACTTGATTTTCCCGTTGTTCAACTTATGCAATTTATTTAGTGATTGAAATGATTTCAAACCATAGGACAACAGTGTAACCTTCATTGAACCCCAAGTATGATTCTCTATTCCTACCACATCCTTGGCATTTCATGTTTAAACTTCCATAAGATATGCATTCCATAATTCTCATGAAGGAATGTACTGTTGTTCTATGTGTTCCCTTTTCCTTTTTTTTCCTTTACATTGACATAACCTTCTGTAGTGAAGTTGTCAATTATTCATGTAGAAGTAGAAGTAGAAGTAAAATCATTTTGAGTATCAAATTTTGATGAGTTGCCAATCGATTTCCCCTGATTAAGGTTGATTACTATGTGTTCCTAACAAACTCTCGCTGTTGATGAGATCACCAACAGAGTTGCAATATCATTACAATGCAATTGTCCAAGTTGGACCTGGCATAGTTCCCTTACTGCTTGAAATCTTCATACAGACGACTGTTGTCAGGGAAACCAGCCAACCCGTATCAAGGAACAGGTATGGCACTATCACAGTGACAAATCTTGACTGGCTAAAGTGAAGAAGTTGTCAGTATCATATGCCATCCTTGTTGTCGGTACATCCACAGTAATAATTTTGTTCCTTATCAAGAAATCTGGTCTCCTTAAGGGGGCTGAGTATTAGGCTATTGCCATCCTGATGTGAACAAAATCCTGCATTAAACAGTTCCAATTGCAAATAAATATCACTGTATGAAGCAACCTACGTGCAAAATCGCATTCTTCAAACATGGCTAATGGGGGGCCTTTAATGTCCAACCAGAAGGAGGAGATCCATATACCTATATACCTACCTACCTATAGGGGAAGGAGTCAGGAATGTTGTAACAAAAGGCATTATTTATTCACACAATCGAAACAATCGATGAAGCATTTGAGGTATTTATAGACATTGTTAACTTAAACAATCAAAACAATTCAGAGATATTTGGTCAACAATCAAATTTAGGTGAGCTGCCAAATTATGGCTCTTAATGAATCCATCAACTGAGCTGCCAACTCATTAAAAAGCAATTTTCCAAGATCTGACCTCTGTGACCTGGCAAAGTTCCCTTACTATTTGAAATCTTCAACATGGAGGAGTATTGTCAAGGGGCAAGCAACTCATTCTAAGCTATCAAGGAAGAAGTGCTGCACTGTTCAGGTAGCAGCTTGGTTTATGGCTAAAGTAAAATTTTGTCCGTATTGTCTGACGTCCCTTATTCTCTACATCTACACGCATTTTGGTAAGAACCTAGGGATTTGGAGTAGCACTGAAACATCTACACATATTTGTATAAGAAACTGAGGATTTGGGTTAACACTGAAAGTTTCTTAAAATTATCGGATTTTGAGTACACAGAGTTTCTTACGACTTTCTTAAATCTTCCATAACAATCTTGGTGTTGATTATTACGTTTGCCCTCGTGATAATTTCAACACAATTAAGGCTAATTACTAGGTGTTCCTAACACATCCTCGCTGTTAATATTAAAGGCTCCCATTAGCCATGTTTGAAGAATGAGATCATGTATGTATCTTGCTTCATAACAAAATAAATATATATCTGCAATTTCAACTGATTGATGTAGGATTTAGTATATTTCGTGATGGCAATAGCCTAACTAGCCCACTTGAAGGAGACCAGAATTCTTGATAAGCATAAGAAATATTACATCGGACGTACCGATAATAAGGATGGCACATGATACCGACAAATTCTTTACGTTAGCCAGACAAGGTTTGCCACTTTAATAGTGCCACACCTGTTTCTTGATAGTATTATATGGGTTGGTTGGTTTCCTCGACAACAGTTATCCGTATGAAGATTGCAAGCAGTAAGGGAACTTTGCCAGGTTAGACTTTGAAAATTGCATTTTATTGACTTTGCAACTTTGTTGATGATTTTATTAACAGCGAGGATTTGTTAGGAACACCTAGTAATTAGTCTTAATTGTTTTGAAATTATCACGTGGGCAAACATAGTAATCAACATGAAGATTGTTTTGGAAGATTTAAGAAAGTCGTAAGAAACTCTCTGTGTACTCAAAATCCGATACTTTCAAGAAACTTTCAGCGCTGCTCCAAATCCTTAGTATCTTATACGAATACGTGTAGATGTTTCAGTGCTGTTCCAAATACCTAGTTTCTTGCCAAAAATGCATGTAGATGTAGAGAATAAGGGATGTCGGACAATGCTGACGAATTTTTACTTTAGCAAGAAATCAGCTGGTACCTAAACAGTGCAACATTTGCTCCTTGATAGCTTAGTATGAGTTGCTTGCCCCTTGACAACAGTCGTCCACTATGAAGATTTCAAACAGTAAGGGAATTTTGCCAGGTCACAGAGGTCAGATCTTGGAAAATTGCTTTTTTAATGAGTTGGCAGCTCAGTTGATGGATTCATTGACAGCCATAATATGAGTTGGCAGCTCAGTTGATGGCTTCATTAACAGCCATAATTTGGCAGCTCACCTAAATTTGATTATTGGCCCAAATATCTCTGAATTGTTTTGATTGTGTAAATTAACAATGTCTATAAATACCTCAAATGCTTCATCGATTGTTTCGATTGTGTGCAGGAATAATGCCTATTGTTACAACATTCCTGATTCCTTCCACTATAGGTAGGTAGGTAGGTAGGTAGGTAGGTAGGTAGGTAGGTAGGTAGATAGGTAGGTAGGTAGGTAGGTAGGTAGGTATATGGATCTCCTACTTCCGGTTGGAGAAAAGCCCCTCCATAATGTTTTCATTCTTCAAACATAATTAAAGGCTCCCATTAGCCATGTTTGAAGAATGAGATTATGCACGTAACTTAATTCATAAAGTGATATTCATTTACAATTGTAACTGTTTAATGCATGATTTAGTTCATATCAGGATGACAACAGCCTAATAATCAGCCCACTTGAAGGAGATCAGGTTTTTTGTAGGCATCAGAATTATTACATTGGATGTACCGAAATTAAGGATGGCAAATGATATTGACAAATTCTTGACTTTATCCAAACAAGATTTGCCACTGTAATAGTGTCACACCTGTTTCTTGATTTTATTGTATGGGTTAGTCGGTTCCCTTGACAACAGCTGAATGACATTTATTTTCCAATGTCATGCCTTTCTCTTCTGAATTTACTGGCATGGATATGTTTTATCAAGAAAACAATTACCTCAACTAGATTTCTATGCTCAATCCATAATGCACTCCTTGCCCGTTCTTAATCGTCCTTGCAGAGCAGTCTAGACGGATCAGGCACCTTGCCAGATCACCAGGATCAAATTTAGTGAGTTGGTGGCTTACTTGATGGGTCCATTAACATTGCAAGCTAGCTAGCGCATTTAGTATATTGCCTTTGAAAATCAGGACACGTCAACATATAGGACCAGCAACGCATGCGCTTTGGCCAAGAAAGTTGAATTAATACTTGAATGAATAAATACTCAGATAGTACGCATGCGTTTGTAGCCTCTACATTAGCATTTAATGGCATTCCATCTTTTGTTACAAAAATTCCTTAGTTTTCCAGGGGACTTTAAGGGGGGAAACCATGCCAAAGAATTTTAGTCTCCACACTGAACCTCACAAAGTTGGCCCTACATCACAGATTTTGTGGTAAATGTCAGCAAGTTTCGATTTTAATGGTCTTAAGCAAACAAAATTGCTGACAAATTGATCAAAGTTTTTAAACCACGGGGGTAATGCTGTCAGCTCAAACACCCCTCCATAATGTTTTCATTCTTCAAACATAAAAATCATCAACAAAGTTGCAAAGTCATTAAAATGCAATTTTCAAAGTTTAACCTAGCAAAGTTCCCTTACTGCTTGATATCTTCATACCGATGACTGTTGTCAAGGAAACCAACCAACCCATATAATACTATCAAGAAACAGGTGTGGCACTATTAAAGTGGCACATATTGTCTGGCTAACGTAAGGAATTTGTCGGTATCATGTGCCATCCTTATTTTCGGTACGTCCGATGTAATATTTCTTATGCTTATCAAGAAATCTGGTCTCCTTCAAGTAGACTAGTTAGGCTATTGCCATCCCGAAATATACTAAATCCTACATCAATCAAATGAAATTGCAGATAAATATTCATTTCGTTGTGAAGCAAGCTACATGCATGATCTCATTCTTCAAACATGGCTAATGAGAGCCTTTAATCTTCATTCATGTGGTTGCTGATATATTAGCGCATAAATGATGCTGTCCCAAATTACCCCATCTGGAGCTGTGTAAATCCCAATCATTACGTATTTATAATGGTAGATTTCTTGACAAGGGTAGCTATACACGATTCCCTACACTTTCCCTACCAGAACTGGTGATTCCCCCAGCCTCATAGACTATTTTCTTGTAGAGTGTCCCCTTCTGGGTAAAGTCAGGTCTTTTGATGTCGAGCTGTTAACCCATATTTCTGACCACTGCTGTCTTCATACTTCTATAAATACTGACTTCTGCATCGACATTGAAGACCAGCATATCCCTGAACAGATTAACCTCTACCCAGCTTGTTATAAACCAGACACTGCTGCACTTAAAATGTTCCAAAGAGTCCTGAAAGCAAACTTATCCCAAGATTCTTCAGGGAGTAACCCACCTCTATCTACCAGCGACGTAGCTAAAAATCTGACAAACATAATCTTAGGATCAGCAGATGTTTACTGTTAAAAAGGACTAAAGTCAATCCAAAACCTAGAGGGGATGCCCCTCTTGGGTAGCCTTCGCATGACAACCAATGCCAAGCCCAAAAAGCAAGCTAAACACCGCAAAAAAGTTACTGCATGCCAAGCCTTTTGATCAGTTATCTACAGTAAGGCCCCGCTTTTAAGAAACCACCTAAAAGAAACTTAGGCTACTGAAAAATCATCATTCCTCCTGCCTATAAGAAACTCTTGAGGCTCACACCCAAAATAAAGTTTCTTGTATTTTGGAGTAACATTAATTGCTGGTCTGATAGAGTGAGAACATTGCACTTTATATATGATTCGTTAGGAATTTACTAGTGAGATATTTTGGATTTAACAGATTTTTGCCTAAATTTCAATTCATGTCCTTGACAATCATTGTTGCCCTTGTTGACAAACATAAATGGCTGAATATGGATGATATACCCATAGACAATCTCATTTTGGTGTAACTTATTTGTCTAGGACTTCAAAGAAAGTAAATTAGAAGCTTAAGAAACTTGAGCCTAAAACATGAGAAGTATCAGAGATATAAGAAACATTTTAGGCTACGGTGTGAAAAAGCAGTTTCTTAAATGCGGGGCCTTACTGTATTTGAAACTATCGCTTTAAAAGAAAAGCATACAAAAAGTATTTAAAAAGAGCTGAACAACAACATAGAGCAAAACTCACTGAGACATAGTATTCTTACTGACAACCCAAGGCAATACTGGCAACTCATAGATAAGATGAGAAAATGGGGAAAAGATATCAAAACCACAAAAGATGAAATCAGCAGTTCTAGAGGATGTCTAATTCCTGTGCTTTTGTGCCTTGTGCTTTGTGTCCGTGCCTAGTGCTTTGTGTGAGTGCCTCGTGCTTTGTGACCGTGCCTAGTGCTTCGTGACCATGCCAAGTGTTTTTTGCCCGTGCCTTGTATTTTCTGCCTGTGCCTAGTGTTTTGTGCCCATATTTAGTGCTTAGAAATTTCTAGGACCTTTAGGATGTTTTATCATTAATAAAATTCAGTCAGCTAAATATTTTCTTATAGAAACTAGGAGATGCACTTATTCAAAATGGTTTCTTACGTTATACGTTTTGGCCATGTGAGTGCGGTTTCGTCTCTGAAATTTTAATTGGAAAATATATCTCTACATAGCCCTGGTTTCCTCTATACTCTTTTTGAAGGAGAACTGTTGATGCTTGATATTCTTATCTTGAAATTGTAATTTTGTAGCCTATTTTCTTTTGTAACAGGGCAGTTTGTAAATCAACTTCACTTTGTGTATTGAATACTTACCCTGTATAAATATTATAAAATGAACTGAAATGAATGAAATGCTATCAAAAGAGAGGAAGTATCGACTGCAATAAGATTCCTAAAAAAGGATAAATCTCCAGGCTTAGACAACATCCTGAACGAATTCCTTATTGCTGGTAAAGATATTTTATTAGCCCCACTATGCAATCTGTTAATACAGCTTTTAGCTCAAGCACCTGTCCAGACTTATGGTCTCTTAACTATTTGCGCCCTATACAAAAGAAAGGTGGCAAGAAGGACCCAGACAACTACAGGGGAATAGCAGTTGGATCTTGCCTTGGCGAGCTCTACAGCTATGTTCTCCTTAACAGACTTGAAAAATTCATAGAGAGGAGTCAACTAGTCAAACGCAACCAGATTGGATTTATGAAAAATAGCCAGACTTCAGAGCATATCCACAAAGTCATTCAACAAAACAATCATCAATGCCATCAAAGAGGAGATGAACCTTGAACACCTTCCCCCAAACGCAGACAAACTCTACATTCAGCACCCAAGAACATCAGTATTTTATATGTTGCCTAAAATACACAAACCAAACAACCCTGGTCGTCCAATAGTATCAGCCATCTCTTGCCCAACAGCTCAAATTGCATCCTACCTCGACAGCATTTTTACACCTATCAATCAACAACTACCCACCTACATCAAGGATACATCGCATGCTCTCCGACTGTTCAAGCAATTCAAATTCAATGGCCCTAATCGATATTTGTTCACTATGGATGTTAAGTCGCTATATACCTGTATCCCTCATGCAGATGGATTAAAAGCACTCAAATTCTTTCTTGAACGACGCCCAAAACAGCATCCACCATCAAACACTCTTCTCCGCCTAGCCGAACTTGTCTTAACTAACAATGCATTTTCATTCAACAGTAATTTTTATCTGCAAACTTCTGGTGTTGCAATGGGAAGTAAACTTGGCCCCAGCTATGCCTGCCTTTTTGTGGGACATCAGGAGCATCTCATCTCTAATTCATATAATGGCCCATTACCATGCCTTATTAAGCGCTACATGGATGATATCATAGGTGCAACTTCGTTACCGCTTGAAGCTCTACAAGAATTCATCGAATTTACCAACAACTTCCACCCAGCTCTTCAATTCACACACAACATCACTGAACAAAGCCTGCCTTTTCTCGACATCCTACTAAAGATTGAAAACGATACCATTGCGACTTCCATCTATTATAAAGACACAGATGCACACAGCTTCCTCAATTACAAATCCTCCCACCCAAGCAAATGTAAAGACTCCATTCCCTACTCTCAATTACGCCGTCTCCGCCGCATCTGCTCACATGATGATGATTTTCAAACCAAAGCAGCCGAAATGGCATCCTTCTTCCATCAAAATGAATATCCAGAGACGATCACAACTTCAGCCCTCAATAAAGTCAACAACCTTTCACAAGACGATGCTTTACTGCCGGTCGACAGGAAACAGACCAACAACCGAATCCCATTCACCCTTACCTACCATCCACTGAACAACCGTATCAAGAAAATCATTTACAGCAACTATCACATCTTAAGCAACGACACACACACAAAAGAGATATTCCATGCCCCTCCACTGATGGCCTTCAGAAGAGACAAAAACATCAGAGACTGCCTTGTTCGCACCAATCTTCGATCTTCAGATTCCCCTGGCACATTCCCTTGTAATCATCATCTCTGTCATACATGTAACCACATCAATTCAGCAACCACAGTCACCAATGGAAATAGATCTTTTACAATTAAATCCAAGTTCACCTGTTCATCTTCAAGCATCATCTACTGTATCTCCTGCAACAAATGTAACATCTTATATATTGGCGAAACCTCCCGACAGCTTAACAACAGATTTGGCGAGCACAAGAGGAATGTCAAGCACAAAATTCACCTGAAGGAGGAACATGAGAATGACCCTGATAGCAATATTTCAAAACATTTTAATTTGCCAAACCATTCCATTGAAGACATGTCAATTCTTGGTCTCCTCTTCGCTCCTACAGACAGAACTAAACGCAAAACATTGGAAAAGCGCATCATTTTCGGACTTGCTACACTTCATCCTGCTGGACTTAACAAACAATTTAATTACTTACAGTAGCTTTCTCATAGCATTACTCTTCTTTTCTATACTAGCTCTTGTTTTATTATTTTCATTTTATTTTGTTAAGCTCGTGCTTACACTTCTTATCCCTGTTGCGTCACCACTATTCCTTTGCATTCGAATTCTATCTTTCGAATCTCTTCTTCCTTTACTACTATCGTTCTACTAATCTTACTTCACTTGATAACGGGCTCAGCTCGAAACGTCGTGTTTCAGAACAACTCTGCTCAAGGTACGATTAATTTTATTCTTGAATGTTTTATTTAAATCTATATCGTACAACACGCTCAAAATAAGATTGTTTGGTGCATTCAGAGCATATGTTCGTTTTAAAAACGCTTGTAGATAATTTTGTCAAATATAGGAAAGAGCGACTTTATGTTGCTTTGGTAGATTTTAAAAAAGCATATGATATATACTGTAAATAGGGAGAAATTATTCCAAAAACTGAAGCAAGCTCAGTTGGGAGATCTAGGGAGATCTATTCCTAAAGAGCCTGAAGGCCATGTACAGTTCAGTCAAATACTGTGTAAAGATGACCAATGGATATACTGACCCAATAAAAAGCTTTAAAGGGCTAAAACAGGGATTTTTGTTAAGTCCCATTCTTTTCAACATTTTCATAGATGATATTGAATCTATTTTCACTGAAAACTGTGATCCAGCAAGACTCTCAGACAAAGATTTCAATCACCTTTTGTATGCTGACGATCTTATACTCGTATCTAAATCCCCGGAGGGACTTTAGAACTGTCTTAACCATTTAGACGAATACTGCCAATTATGGGACCTTAACATCAACATCGCCAAAAGTAAAACCATGATTTTTAATTCATCTGGAAGAGTGCTCCAAATTCACACATTTCTATATCGTAAAAAGGAACTGGAACTAGTCAAAGCTCTACATATCTTGGTATTACTTTTTCATCAAGTGCCTCTTTTAAGAAAGCCTACAAACGCTAGGAGACAAGGCTTGTAAAGCAATGTATTTCCTTGTTGATGCCATATTCAAGTTCAATCTAACAGTACCAAAAGCTCTGGACCTATTTGAAAACTTGTGCAACCCATCCTGTTTTACGGCAGCGAGGTCTTGGCATCTTTTTCTTCCCATCAACTCAACTTCATCTCCAAAAACTCAGATGCACTTCTAAGATATTCCTTTGAATCACCAGTTAATAGACCAAAGCTGAAATTCTGTAAGCAAATCCTGGGCCTTAAAGGAAATTCCTCTTCTCTAGCTGTCTATGGTGAACTGGGTATTATACCCACTGCCCTCTTTGCTATCATTCGTACCATTAAATTCTTGCATAGAAATGACGACCTCCTCGTGAAAAAGGTGTTCACTGAGTCAAAGTCCGTCCCAAGCAATATATCGAATTGGTTCAGTTCGGTCAAATGGGCACTATAAGCTATGGGACTTTTTACCCTTTGGAACAACCCTTCATCTCTCAGTCCTGACCAGGTTAACAAAGTAGTCAAGGATAAGGTTTTCAAAATCTTTCAAAGCTTTTGGAAATCAGAGTCAAAATCTGCACAACGGCAAAGCAAACTGCGTACATACAAAACTTTCAAGTCTCAACTGAAACTAAGAAAAGTATAGTACTTGTCAGTTAGTATGAACTTTAAATACCGTAAGACCTTGTGCAAATTCAGATGCAGTGACCATACATTATTGATTGAGACTAGAAGACACAAAGGACTTGATGTCAATGATCGTATTTGTGAAAACTGCTCCCTTGACCTCATTGAAGATGAGGTACATTTTCTCCTTGTATGCCCGGCCCATAGCGTTCCTAGATCGGATCTTTTATGACACACCTCGGTCGAACCCCTTACAACGAATTTGCAATTCCTGAAGATAAAGAGCTCTAATGATAATGTCACATTAGCCGCCCTAGCATCGTACCTTGTTTGAGACAACCAGATAAGGGAAATTCTAGCCAAATAACACTAGTATGCTGGATCAGCTTTTGGATGATCACATATCTACGTTTAACGTTTTTTCTCTTTCAGTTTATTCATATATTACCGTTCTGTTTCCTTAATGTTTCAGTTGACTATAGTTTAGTTGTTCTTAAAGTTTAGTTTTAGTTTTACTCTTAAAGCTGTCATACATAACTTTATGTAGTGCTGTATAGCAATGATGATGATGATATATCTGGGGGGGCTTTCCTGGAAAACGGGGAACACGTACCAATGTGCCCAAAATCTAAGTACGTCCTGGCAAAATGACCCTCAGCTGCCATCCGAAAACTGTAAAATTTCTTGATCAAAACTAATTTACTGATTAGATCAGTCTTTTAGCTTCCTCTTAAGGGGTTATATGATTTCGTGCCTCTGAGGGGCTCTCCATGAAAACGGGAAATATGTCTCAAAGTGTCCAAACGTCAAGCCCATTCTTGTAAGTCGAACCCCGTCTGTCATCTCAGAACAGTAAAATGTTTCAATCAAAACCAATTTACTGATTAGAGCTGTCCATTAGCTTCATTTTAAGGGGTCATACAATTTCATACCTCTGGGGGGTTTTACAGGAAAATGGGGAATATGTCCTTAAGTGTCCAAACTTCAAGCACATTGATGTAAGTCTACCCCCGTCTGTTATCTCAGAACAGTAAAATGTTTCAAACAAAACCAATTTGCTAATTAGATCTGTCAATTAGCTTCATTTTAAGGGGTCATGCAATTTCATACCTCTGGGGGGCTTTACAGGAAAACGGGGAATATAGACCAAAGAGTCCAAACATCAAGCACATTCTTGTAATAGTAGAACAGCGACAATGATACTCATTTTTTTCCTCCCTTCGAACCAGTAGGAAGACACACAAAAAAGAAAGATTGATTATTCCATATTTGACAAATCCAGTTGATATTAACCCATTACTTAACCCATTACAGTCAGGACACTCAAATTTATATGCCAGGTACTACGGGAAAACTTCTCGTCATTTGGCTACACGCTGCAGAGAGTACTTAGGAGTAAGCAAAGTTGGCAAAAAGATCAAAGTGACTCCCTCAGCGATTTCTGAGCACCTTGATCAATGTGGATATAATGCCTCTATTGAAAATGTATCCATTCTTAATAGAACCAATTTTTGAAAGCCTCTTAATCCTAAGGGACAGACCATCTCTTAACAACTAGTTTTCTTCTGTTCCTCTCGTATTATTCTTATTCCTTATATCTTACGTTTGCTCCTTCCATTTCATTTTAATCATTTGCACCTGCTTTTTCATGGCTGTTCCCATTCCCGTGCTAGTTCTTATTTACTAATTAGGTTGTTTATTACACGCGCTATTTATTTCCTTTGTTTCGTATTCTTTATAATGTGGTCCGATCGTCAGTAATTTTTGGGGGTTCTGAAGATGGAGCATTGCATGCTTTGAAACGTTAACGATTAAAACATGGACTTGTCAGATATGGGTTAAGTAATGAGTTAATATCAACTGGATTTGTCAAATATGGAATAATCAATCTTTCTTTTTTTTGTGTGTCTTCCTACTGGTTCGAAGGGAGGAAAAAAATGAATATCATTGTCGCTGTTCTACTATTGCAATTTATCCTGAAACTGAGTTTTCCTGCCAATACATCATTATCAACGTTCTTGTAAGTCTACCCCCGTCTATCATCTCAGAACAGTAAAATGTTTCAATCAAAACCAATTTACTGATTAGATCAGTCAATTGGCTTCATTTTAAGGGGTCATGCAATTTTATACCTCTAGGGGGCTTTCCAGGAAAACGGGGAATATGTACCAAAGTGTCCGAACATCAGGTATGTTCATGTAACTCTACCCCCGTCTGTCATCTCAGAACAGTAAATTTTTTTAATCAAACCAATTTGCTGATTAGAGCTGTCCATTAGCTTCATTTCAAGGGGTCATGCAATTTCATACCTCTAGGGGCCTTACAGGAAAATGGGGAATATGTACTGGAGTCCAAACATCAAGTAAATTCATGTAACTTGAACCTTCAACCTTCAACCTAAGAAAATCAAAGCACCAAGAAAATATACAGCAGTAGAACTGCTGGCTGTACAGGTAAAAATTGATAGAGAGTCAGCTTTACTTATTGGGATGTATCGACCACCAAGATCTTCAGGTGATGAATATTTCCAAAAACTTGAAGATGAACTGCACGAGATATTAACATGGGTCGCAATGCAGTTTAAGAATGTAATTCTTGGAGGTGATCTGAATCTTGACAGATCTAAACCGAGAAAAAAGGAGGGAAATTGCTGGTAGATTTGGAGGAGGTGTATGATTTGAGCTGTCTCATCAAGGAACCTACCAGAATAACAGCAAATTCTGAGACATTGATAGATGTTTTCTTGACAAATGAACCAGAACTCCACCAGATAAGTGGATCCTTTGACCTAGGTATAAGTGACCATAACATGGTTTACAGTTTGATGACTAAAAAGACACAATTTTAGAGAAATAAGATCATAACCTTTAGGAGCAAGAAAAATGTAGACACTAATAAGTTTCTTCAAGGATTAGAACAGGCCCCATGGCAAGTTGGCGAAGTTTTTTATTCAGTTGACGATCATTACCACTATCTGAAAACTTTGTTTAGTCAGGTTGTAAATGATCATTTCCCCATAAAGCGAATGCGAGTTCGAGACAATGATGTCCCATATATGACAACACAATGGAAGAAAGCAATAAGGATGAAGAGGGAATTCGCAAGGCTATTCTCGAAATACAGAACTGACGAAAGTTTAGAATTAAAGAAAAAATGGAGAAATGAAGCCACTAAGCAACGTAGGATAGCAATTAAACAATACTGGAATGAAAAGGCGTCAGAACTTAAATCAAAACCAAGTGCATTCTTTAAGACATGTAAACCAGTTTTGTCTAAGAAAAAAGAGCAGGATAGCAAGAATACTTTACGTTTGGAAATTAATGGTAAAATACAGGACAATCGATAAACTGTTGCAGACCACTTAGTCTCTTATCTTAGTACGATGGAAGACAATGGAAAGGGTAGTGTTACAGTCACTAATACAGACTTAGAGACAAACAACAGCATAAAAAGGTTAAAAGGAAGCGTTAAGGTGGAAAGTCGTCAAAATTTGCTTAACATTCCATATGTCCAAAAACGGTGGTTCAAAACGTAATTAACGATAGACTGAATCTATTTCCTCAAAGCATCCATATTGTGGAAAGTTAGTTTATTGAAAACCTTTCAAATTCCATCTGGTTCACCCTGAAACAATTGAAAAATAGCAAAAACGATGGCCGGTGAGATTCTTACTAAAAGTGCCATTTTGAGGCCGTTGGTTTCAGTTGAGTAAAGTAGCGAGAGTCAATATTCTGAGGCATATGTTCATCAATATCAAAATCACTAAGATTACGCAAGTCCATAAGGTTAGATGTAATTTCAAACCTAGGAGCAAGTCAATAAACGAGGGCAGGTCAAAGTCACCGATGCCTAATAGTTCTTCGTTAGATAATGAGCCAAATGGAAACATATCTATGGTACACTTTTTACAAAACCAAGAAACTTCGTCAGGTTCTTTCTCAATTTCTTTATATTCTGCAGTAGAGATGTCATTGCATTTAATATGGACATAGAAATTGCAGTTATTGCAAAAAATTGCCTTTTGGTTGGCCTGAATATTTTGGTGGCAAATGCCACATGGAAAGTTAGTTGTACTTGTCATGATTAGTGATCAAATTTAGAACTGGCCTGAAAATGAAAAAAAAGGTTCAGATGCAAGGTCAAACGCAAATTTAATTATAACGTGACTAACTGGTAGTTCACAATACCTTATACCTAACTGAACGAAATTTCATTGTCACTGTCAACAGGCTCATTAGCTCTTTCACTTTCATTGTTGATTGACTCACTGACAGTTTCATTCTCATCTGGTGGCTTTGTTTTACAAAAGTGAGGATTTCCATTTTTTATAACCAATTTGTCCATGACAAAATAGGCAATTTCACCTTTTTTTCTTACTTCAATGAGCTCTGGAATTCGTTCCTTTCTCCTGAGAAGGGTTCTTCTGGACAGGTCTTGAACAATTCTGACACCCTCAGACTATGTTTGCCTTGCAAGTTTCAAAACTTCTTCTTCGTCTTTCCAGCGAAGAAATTTAGCAACGATAGGGCGTGGCTCATCACTTCTTCCAAACTGATTGAGGTGAGATCTATCATGAAATGATTGCTTTTTGCCTGGATACCCTACTCGATGACATCTCACTATTTCAAAACTTTTACTTGACCCTAGCTTATCCTTGATCAGATTTTGTACAAGCTCTTCAGTGTCATCCCATGACTTTTCTTTGTCTGGGTCTTCTTCCATTCCAAGAATCTTTACGTTATTACGTCTATTTTGGTTCTCCATGTACTCCACATTGTCTTCCATTGCTTCAATGTAATCAAATGACTGGTTAACTGTTCATCTGCACTGGTTTTCTTCACGAGGAAGTCAACCTTTTTCGCCATTTTGTCCTGTTTGGCTTGAATGAATTGCAAGCTAATTTTTAATCCAACACTTCTTTGCGCAATTCCTTTATTTCATTCTTCAAATCTCCAGTCTTCAGCTCAATTGTTGTCTTAAAGTTCTTGGCTTGATTGTCAAGGAGACTCTGGACTACTGACATCAATGCTGGTTTATTCATGATTTTGCACTTGCTGAACACATCGGCTAGGCCAAAGCCTTCCGATTATATCAGTTCCAATTGAAACAAATTCATGTGGTTGCACTTTGCAAATTCTAGTCAAGGACTGATAACTGAAATAATATATTTTAAAACGAGTATTGAAGCATTCCCTAACCATAATGATGATTATGAGGATCGCTAATTCTTTTTTGTGTTGCCGTGCTTTGCACGTGTCATCCTCATCATCCGCCATCTTGATCAAAGCAGAAAGCATGGTTTAACATACGGATACGGATACGGAAAACAGCTGCAATGGAATGTTCTGTCATGATGCATTCTTCCAAAGAATATTAGTTTCAAGGGCAATTGAAACTTCTCAACGTATAATTCAAAATTTAGAACTCAACATTTCAAAATCAAAATTGCGCAATGCCCGTAATGTAAGGCCATGGTTATGCTTTTTTCAAAATCTCTGGTTTCAGGTGCTCTGTGATGTTTGTTTGCAAAGTTGCATCTGTTTGTTTGGTGGACGATTTTATGATGCAAGGTATGAGCATCAGAGGTACATGGAAAGTCGTTGCGCTTTCTTCCTTTAAAAAGTCAAAAGCGGGTTACACTACTTACAGAATACTTAACTACATTACGAGGACGATGCCACTGGGTGCAAAATGCTATGACTACTCCATGGCATCACAAAAAACTAAGACGACTTACATATGAATTACAAAAGGAAAATAAATACAAGACATCAAAAAGAAGCAAAAAACACTACACTCTGTCTCAAACTAGATATCAGGTGAAAAATGTTCACGAATAAGAGCAAACAAGCTGTTGCTGCGTTTTGGGTAATTTTGCGTTTCCACAGATCTCACCTCATAAATAATTTGAGACAGACATTACATATGACAATTGACTAAATAGTTGTTGGCCTACTAATATAGTGGGACGACGATATGCGTCGCCGTAAGATAGCGAGAGTATTTTCGAGTGAAGACATGCGTTCAAGTTTTGTGTAGCATTCATTCACATATCAAAAGTTACAAGAAATTATCAAACATAGCCTTTTATACCAAATTTACAATAGATAATTAATTACGTAAGATACAATAGATGATTGACATATTGCTTCTACGCATGACGGAAGTAAATAAAGAGAAAGTTGATTCATTCTTAAAAAGACGAGAACGAGGTTACTATTTATTACGTAAGGTAGATGCAATTCCTGTTACAGTTCTACCTCTCCTTATCGAAAAAAATACGAAACTTGCTTTTGTATTTTTTTGTAATGACATGCTAATATTTTGTAATACTTAATTGTTCAATATTGTCCATGATATACTTGAGTACAAATACACGAATATACTAACTAACGACTTCTTCTTCTTCAGGTGCCATGCCGTATGGCTTGGGCGATCATGGACCTCCATTTCTCTCTATCTCTGCAACTGTGAATTACTTCGCAGCTCCTGTCTAGTTTTAACCAACCTCTGATGTTGTCAAGCTGTTTTATTCTTTGTCTCCCTCTGTCCCTAGTGCCCTCAATTCTTCCTTTTGTGATCAATTCTTCTATGTTTCCTTCTCTAACTATATGTCCGAAAAACTTCATTTGTTGTTCTTTGATTCCGTTCTCTACGCCCACTCTTTCTCTACGCCCACTGACCTCAACACTTTATCGTTACTTTTCCTTTCGGTCCAACTGATTTTTTGCATTCTCCTGTAGCACCAAAAATAACCAACGACTAATCCGAAAAAAAACTTCTTGGTTCAAGGTCAAAATAAAAGTACCACCGTTACAGGCGGAGAATCACCTGTTTGAATGTTGTGATAAAAGCCCTTTATCGTTGAGAGTGGTGAATTCGGTAAATAAAACACACTTGGATACTGTTTCAGTAGACCTTTGAATTTGCATAAAATAGCTTTAGGCACATGTGCATAATGAGGCGGGTCCAAATCTAATGCTTTTAGGAGCTCTGCGTGAAGTGCTTCGGAATGTGGTTGTAAGTTGGCACTGTTTGTGGGCGGAAAGAGACATTCTGTTTCGCAATCAGGTTGCTCTGCATACCGAGACAAACAAGAAGAATCTAATCCTGCAGCATTTGCGTCAGTTGGCAAGGAAACAAGAGCCGGTTGATGGTCATAGACACACGCAGAGTCTGCGTTACTTTGGTGAACAATACGTTGTGGATCATTAACGGCAGTGACATACTCATACCAATAATTTGACAGCTTTTTAGCGGTGTAGTCGGCGGCATCGTTAAAATCCTGATTGTCATTGCCGTTAGCGGATCTGATTGTTCCGAGGGAAACATTAGAAGGCAATAAAACCGAATCCTTTGTTGAGCGGATATACACATTGGTACAGAAAACCTCATTGTTGGCATCAAAGTCTACAATACCATTATTGTTTCGAGAAGCCAAAATCCCTTGGCACTGTTCGCTGACCATGGGAATAGGGCGACTGGGACGACACTTTGAAAACCCAGGGTGGCTGGTAGGGTAAAATGGGGAAAATTTTTCACCAGAGCAAGGACTGCTTTTGAGCGCACGAAAATTGATAGGGCCACTAAGGGTCTGCAAACCTGGTGAAAACTGAGTTCCCTCCAGCCAGAGAGAGCCTGACAAAAGAGGACAACCGATGAGGGACGCAGTTATGACGAAACAAACCGTGACTAAATTCAGCCCCCTGCATAAGGTAACTTGTTCGCCTGGCCCGCATGCCGGTGGCATGGCGGTCAATAAACATGTGACATTCGCAGTGGAGCTCATGCTTGGGGTTTGGCTTTTCGGAACTGAGAATGCATTCAATGGGTTCGAATCATAGCAAGATATTTCAAAATTCATGGCGGAATCTGCAAAGAAAACCCGTAGATTCTTAGAATGAATGCGAGCATCAGTCCTGCGTAAATGATTTTGACCAAACAAGGTAGGCCATGTGAGATTTGGGACGACAAGCATCGTAAAAAAATCACTGATTGACCGTTTTCCCAAATGATAGGCACTTGCATGGTGCCGATTGCGCGAAGATCTGAATTTGGGCCAGCTACGGAAACTGGGAGTTGCTGTTCTAATTTTGTGAACCTGAGATTTGGGTGTTGTTTAGCTACAGTATCGGCGTGTTTTTGACTAACCAAAGATACGAAACAGCAACTATCGAGGAGCAATGGGAGGGTGACACCAGCTGAGGTGACTTTTGTCCAAAGAATGTTTTTATCCGCAAGATCGAGATCCGAAAGTTGTGAATTGCTGGGTAGGGCCGTTATAGCAGGCATACCATAAAGGTGATCTTGCGGGGTGACTAAACTAGCCTGTGAACTGGGGGTTGTGGAAGCCGTTTTTCCACCTCTGTGGCGATGCTTGCCGTTAAATCGCGGCGAAGTTCTTGAATACTTGCTTCGAAAGCTTGTTTAACGGTATCAACTAAGGTAGAATTATCAGATGTTGCTATAATATTTGCACTAACATGTTTATTTGATGATTTTGACGAGTTGTGCTCCCTATTTGAATTAGAATTTGAGGCTCGAGGGCCTTGTTGCAAATGAAAACGAAGCTTACAATTTTGCCTAAAGCACTGTGAACACTTATGAATGAAACCTTTGGAGCATTTATTGTTAGGCAACTCGCATTTAGCAGTGTAAAATTTGTTATAAAACCAACAAAGTTTTGTACCTGTGGCATTGTCCTGTCTTGGGATAAACTGCTTTTTGGGTGCGACCTGCTGGTTCGGCGTGGTTTCTTCTTTTGCAGTATACAGAAAGGCTGGCTTCCAAGACTGATCAGCTTCTGGGGTGGGGATGACACTGTCAACGGATTCGTATCGTTTTGCTGCTGCTATGACAGAAGTGAGGTCGGGGAAAGCGGCATCTCTGCTGAGAAGTTGTTTTGCAATCGTTGGCTTCAATTTCATTGTGAAGGCGTGAACTAGCTCGGTTTCACGATTCTTTGGGTCGGTCGAAAGATGTATTCCGGGGATAAGTTTCTCCAAAGAATGTTGTGTTTCACGAAGGCGGTGCGCGAAGTCGGAAATTGACTCATTTGCTTGTTGCATCATTGAGTAGTACGTGGCCAAAAGTTGTCTGATTTGCTGCTCTTTGGGGGTACCACGTTGTTTCTGGAGGTAACAAAGACATTTGTCGTAAAACTTGAGATGTTCGTCATTGGTAGCTTTCTCTGGGAGCTTGAAAGTACTGTCGGTTTCGAATGAACAGATAATGTCAAAGGCTCTTGTATCTTTTTGACATTGTTGTTTGAGCAAAGCATATTTTAACATATGTACTGGTGGGGCATTTGCCCCACCAGGCCCTCTTCTTGCCCCACCACTGAGGAAAAATTGCCCCACCAGTGATTGGGCCCATTTGAAAAAGTTGAATTTTATGACTATTTAGCAAGACCCCAGAAATTCACTTGACACGCGAAGCAAAATCCATTTCTTCGCTTGAGCATTGTTTTTGGTCGCTCTTTTTAGAAACTGAAGTGAGGCGCATGATCAGTGACACAGCGCAGCGCAGCGCATCGTGGCGCATTCATGGACGCATTAGTGTATGACGTAAACATCATTGGAACAAGGTTGGTGAAGATCAGTGCGTGTTGTGCTTTGTGCTGGTGTTGTGCGTGATTGTGCGTGCGCCCTGGTAGCAGCGGAAGCAAGGCTCACTCGATACTTCTGCATCACACTCATCAAGTGATCAGTGTTTTTCATCTCAATTAAATGTCAGTTTAAGTGGAGTTAATTCACCCAAAAGAATGAGCTTGGTTGCTGCACAGGGGCATTCCCCCTTTTTTGGATAGCCTCGGTTGGGCGGGAATGCCCCGGATGTAGGCATGCAGCAAGTTGTTCGCAATCAATTAGTTTTCACTCAAGTTTTTCCGCATTTGTTGATTCTCTTTTGCTTCTGACATTTGTTTTCAAGTCATTATCGCTTAAATTCGTCGAAGTTGAGAGGCTGTTTGCTGTACTATCACCCTAATTGCTGTGGAGCAGGCAATCGTGCTGTAAGTTTGGACTGTTGTCTGCTTTTTCCTTCGGTTTGCTGAGGGCCTATAAGCCAGAAAGAGGAGTCATCTGCCTCCCTCGTCGCTGCTGTTCGTGGTGTGGTGAGACTGGGACATTCCTGTTCCAGTATTTTTGTTTTACTTTGTGTATAATGTCTGCTCCAGAAGGTCAGGAACCGGCAGTTGACCCCCAACCAACCGGGGAGGAGTCAATGAGCAAAAAAGAAGCAATGGAACAGTTCGCCCAGATTTTTGAGATCTTAAATGGCTTGACTGGTCAAACTAATCAGACCAGTCAGTCCCAAGGTACACCATCAGCTGCAGCCAGGGTTGCAGGTTCATCGGAGAGCATGGGTGAGAAATCTATGCAATCTACTTTGCCCAGCATTACTACTCAAGCAGGCAGTTCACAGTCAGCAATTGCCCCTACTTTTTTGCAAGTGGTGCAACAGCCATCATTGATTTCTGCACCTGCCCAAAATTTGTCGGCACCTGGGGGGGGGGCTCCAATGGGCCAACCCTGGCAATTAGTAAGAGCCCAGCAGATATACTGCAAGCCCAAAAGACAGTGCCAGCTGTGTCGGTGTCATCTGCCCTGCTTCCGGTCCCAGGCTACTTGGTGGAAAAAATTCAGAAGGGCCAATTTGTCGACTTTGGTCTATTGCGCCCAAGAAATTTAAAGAAGCTTCCAGCAGAGGAGCCATCACAAGTCCAGCTGTCAAAATTAATGAAGTCTGATCTGGCATCAATCAGTAGGTTTGTTGATTGGGCGGAGGCTTGGGCAGTCTATGCTGGCATAGTTGCAAAAGAGAGGCCAGAACAATTACAGAATTTGATTGCATATTTTGTTCTCCTGGCCACTGCACACCGAGATGTGCAGGGTCTGGGGTGGTTGGAGTATGATACAGCTTTCTGAAAACAAGCTGTGGAGAATACGACCATGAACTGGGGGGAAGTTCTCCCCACTTTATGGATGACAACAGTGCTCTCAAGGGGTGCTCAGGGTGGTAAAGAGAAGGATGCCTCCAAAGCCAAGCAATTGCCATGCTTCAAGTGGAACGGCAATGGTTGTAGTTTCCCCAGGTGTCGGTATGCTCACGTCTGTTCTGCACGTTATGGAGCCCACAAAAAGGGGGACTGCTCTTCACCCTTGGGGGGCAATGCAAATGAAAGCGGCAAGAAACCAGAGTCAAAGGATCGCTCACCTTCTCCGCCACCCAATAAAAAGAACTATAAATGACTATCCGTTACAACTAACACTTTATTTGATCTACCGTTACCAGCTTGTATTTCACCTTTAAATTTTTACTTGTGGAAAATGTACCTTGAGAATCTTCATCTTTCAGACTATGAATGGGTTTTGATGGGTATCCGGCATGGCTTTAATCTGGGTGTTAACCAAGGCGTGCCGTTATCAGCCAACCGGAACTGTGTAACAGCTTATGATCAACCTATGATTATTGACAATTATCTTGCAGAAGAGATTAAGTTTGGCTCTATTGCAGGTCCCTTTAAAGAAGCTCCTTTGACACCTTTGCAATTAAATCGTTTTGGAGTAATCCCGAAATCCACTCCTGGGAAATTTCGTTTAATCACAGACCTATCCTTTCCTAAGGATGCGAGTGTCAATGACCTAATCCCAGAGTCAGAGGCTGAGGTTTCATATGCTGGTATCACGGAAGCGATTGATTTAGTTATGAAACTAGGCAAAGGTACTATGCTAGCAAAATTCGACCTGAAAAGAGCTTACCGGCTGTTGCCGGTTCGACTTGAGGATCGGTGGCTTTGGGGATGCGCTGGAAAGGACAATTTTACTTGGATCTAGCTATTCCTTTTGGATTGAGGTCTGCGCCTAAAATTTTTACATGTTTTGCTGACGTACTTCAGTCAATTTTCAAACAAATTGGTGGTGTCCAAAATATTCAGCATTATTTGGATGATTTCTCGTCACTGGCCCATCACAGTCAGCAGTTTGTGAAGCAGATCTATGCAGTTGTCTATTGTTAGCTGAAAAGTTGGGTGTCCCTATTGCACCAGACAAAACGGAGGGTCCATCCACTGCAATCACATATTTGGGTTTTATTTTGGATTCAGAGAAACAGGAACTTAGGCTACCCAGTGAAAAACTCGCCAAGATTTATTTGGCTTTAGATACATGGAAAGATCGTAAAAGAGGGACAAAGAGGGATCTTTTATCCCTCATTGAGCTGTTGCAGCATTGCTGTCAGGCTGTCATCCTCGGGCGTCCGTTTTTACGGAGATTGATTGATCGTGCTAAGACAGTAACAGAACTCCACCAGTTTGTCAAGCTATCGATTTGGGAACAGGAGGACATCAAATGGTGGTACACTATTGTAAAGTCATGGAATAGGAAGAGCCTATTCCACCTTCCAAAGTGGGAAAACGTGCCAGACTTTTCTGTAACATCTGACGCAGCAGGATCCATTGGCTTTGCAGCCATTAACAAGCTAGAATGATTTGCAGGCAAATGGCCAACTGGGACTGGCTCCTTGAATATTGCAATAAAGGAGTTGGTTCCAATTGTTGGGGTCACAAGTGGGAGCGGAGGCGCATACTCTTTCGATGCGATAATGCAGCAGTTGTCGCGTTATTGAGGCAGGGCAGTTGCAGAGATCGACATTTGGCTTTGCTTTTGAGAGAACTTTCAATTATTGCCTTTCGTAAGTTATTTACATTTACCTCTGTGCATGTTCCAGGGCATCGTAATGTCAAGGCTGATGCTCTGTCCCGTTTTAACTTTCAGGCATTTCACAGTGCTGCCCCAGATGCGGCTTTGAATTCCTTGCCAATTCCAGCAGTGCTACTACAGAAGCTCCTCTTCCCACCTTGGATAACAAGTGGCAAACACTGTTAGGAGGGGCTCTGTCCGAGAATACAAAGAAAACTTATTCGTCTGGCCAGAAGCTCTTTATCAACTTCTGTGAAAAACACTCATTTCTGCACAGCAACCAGTCACCTTGCCCTGCCTCAGAACCCACATTGTTGCGCTTCATTGGAGAGGTTAGTCAAGGCTGCCAAGCCTCAACATTAAAAGTTTACCTGTCAGCGGTTAGGGCACTACATGTCCAGCTGGGTTATACTGACCCATTTAAGGATCGACCTCGTATTCCATTGGTCATAAAAGGTCTGCAGCGGTCAAAAGGCATGTCAAACAGGCCTCTCAAACAGCCAATAACTGCCTTATGCCTCCATTAAATTCCGTTACAACTTAATTACGCCATGTTTGATGATGTCATGTTTTGGGCAGCATGCTGCACCGCTTTCTTTGGCTTCCTGCGAGCAGCTAAATTTACAGCACCTCCATCAGGAGTTGATGCCAATGTCCACCTTTCAGTTGCGAGTGTTACAGTAGACAAGCAACCAGTCCCATACTCGGTTTACTTGCGGCTGGCTCGGTCAAAGACAGACCAGTTTGGGAAAGGCTGTTCAGTTATTTTGGCTCGCTCTAATAATGTGCTGTGTCCAGTTGCAGCACTAATGTCCTACTTACAGTTGCGAGGTCCCCGTCCTGGACCTCTGTTTATGTTACAAGATGGTTCCCCCTTCACGCGGGGCAAGCTGAATAGTCGTTTGCAGAAGATTTTAGTTGCAGCAGGATGGCAAGGTCATTTCACCTTGCACAGTTTTCGTTTGGGAGCAGCAACTACGGCAGCAACTCTGAATTTCCTGGAGTACTTGATTAAAGCTCTGGGTCGCTGGTCAAGTGACGCTTATAAGGTGTATCTTCGTTTGCCACAGCAGCAGTTGCAGGTGGCATCGACCTGCTTAGCAACGGCTGCTACTTTGGGACAGTCTGTAGTGTAAATTATTCAGAAGGAAAGTTCCTTTTGCTGCACCGTGTGAGACCTTGTTCTATGACCTACACAAAAGTTATAGATTTAGGTATAAAGTTTATTATCAAAGGTCTCAGCCTTTCAGAGGCTGGCGCACAGTTGGCAAAAGGATCTCAGTACTTTGTTCACATGTTGTTCACTATTTCACACCGTATGTTCTTAATTGTTTTCAAGTTCTTTTTTTCCTTGTTCAATACCTTGAATTGTGGTGTTATCTTGACACACAGTCTATTCATAATGTGTATAGTTTGGGTTGCCCTTAGCACCATGGGCCTAATTTCATTTCATTCTTGTCACCACTGGGTTGGTGACATCATTTGTTGGACAGTGCTATGTGGCCTTGGCATTTACAGCTCCACGAGGGCATCCCTTTTATCTCATTATCGGACCACTACCAGTTCGGTGCCTGCTTTTCAATTTATTTGGGGCCACCTGCCCTTTGTTTTACTGCACCTCAAGGTTGGTGCCTGCACATCATTGTTTGCTGGTCACCACCAGATTGCTGCCAGTAGGTCATTTACTTTTCTGGCTCAGCCAGTGTTTACATTGCACCACTGGGTTGGTGCCGTTATATCATTTTAATTTGGCTGCCGGGTCAGCGCTTGTATTGCCCCACTGTGTTGGCGCAGTTACATCATTTTTATTTCAAGCTGCTGGGTCAGCACTTGTTTTACTCCACTGGGTTGGCGCAGTTGTATCATTTTATTTTGCGGTTGCTGGGTCAGCATTTGTATTGCACCACTGGGTTGGTGCAGTTATATCATTTTAATTCGGCTGTCGGGTCAGCATTTGTATTGCACCACTGGGTTGGTGCAGTTTTATTATCTTATTTCTGGCTGCTGGGTCAGCGCCTGTTTTTTGCACCACTGGGTTGGTGCTGTTAATCCAGTTGGTTTTGGCCCTCAGGCCATGGTGTGTACCACACCTCCAGGTTGGTACCATTACATCAGTTTATGTCTGGCCGCCGGGCCAGCTATCTCCTCTTAACTTTGTACTTCTGCCTTCTATACTTTCATCTGTTCCTATTACAACTTTGGTTTATGGGGTTTCTCGGGGGTACATAGTCCTTGCGGTGTTTGTGCAGCAGCTAAGGGTTATTTGGCTGGTCTTTTCTGGGTGGTGTGGGTGGTCGCGTTTTGGCGCGCTCTGTGGCAGGAAATAATTTTCCTGTTTCAGTCACCGACCATAAAAGACTGGTTTTCACCAGGCAGTAAAGGGCGGCAAAGCCTGTGGCTTGGGCTGGGGGTAGGCACTCATTTGGAGGAAAATGTGGTGAGAACGCCCCTCTTAAGGTTGATCTATTGCTATGCAATATATGGAGAGGAAAGGGTGTGAATGTGATGGACTCCCGCTGGGTGCTTGCCTTTGGATCCCGCGGGGAGCTGCTTGGTAAAGGCTGATGCACAAACGCCCAACTTCCTGTTAGGGGTTCCATTTAGCGTGTGGCAGGTTCCCTTTTAGGGTGTGTCATTCCATTCATTGGGGGGATTAAATGTCAATTAAATGTCAGTTTAAGTGGAGTTAATTCACCCAAAAGAATGAGCTTGGTTGCTGCGTAGGGGCATTCCCCCTTTTTTGGATAGCCTCGGTTGAGCGGGAATGTCCTGGATGTAAGCATGCAGCAAGTTGTTCGCAATCAATTAGTTTTCACTCAAGTTTTTCCAGATTTGTTCCCTCCCTCCCATCCCCTGCATTGTTATACATCTTATGTTAAGCCACCCCACTCTTGCTTGTCTTGCATAAGTCTGTCTTGAGCCTTTCGGGTCCTTTTCTTTTCTTCTTCCTTTTCTTTGGCTCCGCTCTGCCACAGCCATCTTTCAGCTGTGGCACAGGTGCATCAGTCTGGCGGGAAATAATTTTCCTGTTTCAGTCACCGACCATAAAAGACTGGTTTTCGCCAGGCAGTGAAGGGCGGCAAAGCCTGTGGCTTGGGGCTGGGGGTAGGCACTCATTTGGAGGAAAATGTGGTGAGAGCCCCCCTCTCAAGGTTGACCTATTGCTATGCAATATATGGAGAGGAAAGGGTTTGAATGTGATGGACTCCCGCTGGGTGCTTGCCTTTGGATCCCGCGGGGAGCTGCTTGGTAAAGGCTGATGCACAAACGCCCAAACTTCCTGTTAGGGGTTCCATTTAGCGTGTGGCAGGTTCCCTTTCAGGGTGTGTCATTCCATTCATTGGGGGGATTAAATAATGGTAAAATGGCGATATGTGTGCCTTCCATTGAAACAACCAAACGAAAGCAAAAAAGTGGTAACGAGAAACGAATTGAAAAAAGAAAAGATGCCTCGAAGAATCGGCTTCAGCTAAGGGCCAAAGGCCAATAACTGGTTTTTTTCGTGTGTCATCTGCAACTCAAGGAATCAAAGAATCGGTACAGAGGCCTGCTGTGCCCATCATCAACAGCCAAACAGCTTCCACTCAAGATCTGACGCAACAACTAAATATAACAGAGAGGAGGGCACCATCAGACATAGCAGCTTCCACCCAACCAGATCTACTACAACCTACAAACGAAACTGAGAAGGAGCCATTTGACTCTATCACAAAAATCAATGATGGCGAGTGGTACAATAACCGGAAAATTGACCTGAAGTGGCTCCTGCAATCAAACAAGTGTCTCTCTGTTTCTAGAAAGGCAAAGAATGGCCGCTTGAGATTTGTAATCACCTGCCATGTTTGTGCTGCTCACGAAAATGAAGTAAAGAAATTCTCAAGTAATGGTCAAGTGCCCTTGGCAAATGGTGTTCGTGCTGATGGGAGAGACCGTTTGATGAAAGTTATTGAGCACCTAGATTCTACTGTGCATCGTGAAGCTGAGAGGCAGCAGGCTCATGCTGAATCCTGGGCTGCTATGGTAAACTCCCATCCATTTGCAAGGGTTTTTAACAAGGTAACCCTTGAGACAAAAAAGTTCCTTGTCCGTCTTGCCATTGATGTTTACAATGACTCCCTTGTTGAAACCTTGAGCGCAAGGAGCTGGCCATCAAGGTCATTATCATTTGAATATTCCAACCACATTCTTGAGAAATTTGATCAGCAGGGCTGGGACACTGATGATATTTCATTCAATCCATGTTCATCAATGTATCATTACAGGAGCCCTATTGTATATGCAGAAATGCTGCAAATTATATCAGAGCTTCAAATGAACCAAATAGGCATGGACTTTTCCAAAAGTGTTTGCTTCGCAGTGCAAATAGATGGAAGTATGGACAGACAGCAAGTAGACTAAAGTTTGTCACAGCACGTTATGTACCAAATGATGAAGTTAGTGTGAAAACTATCTTTATTGGAGTGACATCTAGTGACAAGGGTGGTGCAGGAGGGCTGCTAGATGCACTTTGCTCCAGTATTGAAATGGTCACACCAAAGCAAGGCACACAAGTAGAAGGCAATAGAAGTGATGGAAATGATAACCTTGTGGACAAAATAGTTGGAATAACTACTGATGGGGAATCTGCGAACACTGGCAAGAAAGGTGGATTATGGCAGCTTTTGCAGAATAAACTTCAAAGAAATCTAATTACAGTTTGGTGTGTCTTCGATAGATCCGATTTGGCTATAGAGTCAGTTCAATCTAGTTTTCCAGAGTTGAAGCACTGGATGAGTGATGTGATAGCAGTTTCCACTTTTTTTCAAGCCTCAGCTCGACGTACAAAAGAGCTTCACAAAGTGAGTATTCTGTACCAATGTTTTATTTAGGTTTGTGCTATATGTGATCAGTGGAAGTATATAGTTCAGCTTTATTTTGCTATCTAATGGTATTAGGCTTGCATTGATAAACGAAGGCACCACAACAACGAGGAAGCTATGTTATTTGAGTGCATTAATTGAAGATTATTCAAAAATAATTTGGGATTTGATCTAAGCATTTGAGTGCTAGCTACCTGTAAATTTTTCTGGAGAAATTCATTGATCATATTGCAGACAGACTATGAAATATATGCTTATCTACCTACTTGCATCTACTAAGTTATAACCTTCCAGGACATGAAAGTTACTTTTCCTAACTTTTCACCTATCCTTGAGTCAAACTGCTTTCAAATACATATCAAAGTTTTCTGGGTACTATTCCATCTAAAAAAAGTTGTATGCTCAAAATTAAATTGTTCTCAAAATAGTTTCTCTATCTGCCATTAATAAGTAAATCTGTTTACAATTCCTTTCTTAGATTGACAAAACATGTTTGGCATTCCCACAGCATTTTGAGGTCAGATTTGCTGAGCACACATGTCATTTGCTAAATGCAACTCTACATAATATTGGCGCTGCTAAGGAAATTTGGCGCAACATGTGCAGTAAAGAGCTTCCAGCAGAAAATTTGGAAAGGCAAAAGGCAAAAGGTTTTATGAAGAAATGGAGTGCAGGGTCCAGGCAGGTAATAGAGTGTTATGAGTTTCAATTACTGTATTTTCTGTAAAGGTTGCACTAGTCTCAGCAGAAAAGAATATTTTGAAACACTCCAACATGGTTGCTGCAATGTTCATCCACAATGTTTAGCCTGGTTTGGTTGAGGGTGGAGTTTGCCTTCTCATGTTTTCCCTAGTTGTTCCTCTGGGTATTTCTCAAAATTTGATTTCAGAAGCTCCTGATATTTTGCTCATCATCTGGCACAAAACACATACTGTAGGTGATTTTGCCTCATGAGGAAAAAAGCTCCATATTGTAGATGCTCATGGCTAGTAAAGTTTCAATAACTAACATATAATATGCCAGATGTATTTATAGTTGCTCAAGGCTTTTACCGGAAAGGATGTTGATAGATATGAAAAATGTGGCATTGAGGGGCATTAGTGAAATTTACATTGCGTTCTGTAGGGGATTCAACAGTTATGATCTTGATCAAATGACCTCCCCCCCTCCTCAATGCCATGTTCATCAAAATCATCTTCTGTTATTTACTTTGCTCTATGAGATTTGCTTCAGAGAGAAGTCATTAAGTAGAATCTTCACAAAGAATTTTTCTCTTCAGGTTTGGCTCACTGCATTGATGTTCGATGTGTGCCTAGTGTTCAAACATCTGCAGCAAAAGCTGCAGAAATCAGAGCTCCTTATCCTTGATGTGTTAACGGCACGTGATACTGCCCTGAGAGAATTAGATATCATAAGACATGGTCCAATAGGAGGACGTAAGGAAGAGAAGTACGGTATGAGTAATGATGATGAAAGTGAAGTTCGGAATGCAAGAAAGAGTCACTCTTTCGTCGATGGCCGAAAAAGATCGAATGCAGCCACAAGAAAGGAGATTGTGCTCTCTGCCATTAATTTTCTTGGTGAAGGCTGCAGATTGAAGAAGATGGTACGGTTGAAAATATCACCAGGATCCTTAGGGCAAGGTCTCCAAAGGAGATAATAAATGCAAGCAGGGAATGAGTGTGTGAATTATTTGGCGAATCTCAACTGAGGGACTTCTTCTCAGATGTTTGTAAATCGTTTGGAAAAATTGAGGCCATTCAAGATATCGAGATAGCAGATCAAGGCACTGCACTTGCTTTGAGGCTTCGGAAAATGGTTCAAGCTAGTGATGGTCTTTTAAAAACTCTCCTAGCTTCGTTCCTAGCAGTTACTCCTCACAGCATGGCAACTGAGCGTGTTGTCTCATACTACAATCGCGTGAAAACGTATGATCGGTCTTCATTAAACCAAGCCACAATAAATAGCATCCTACAAATCTCTTTGAATGGAAAAGGCACCACATCCTTCGACCCAAGGGAAGCTGTAGTGACATTCTTGAAACGAAAAGAACGCAGAAACTCGCAGCCAGACGCTGAACTATTCAGAGATCGTGACTACATGAAAAAGTTTTTCAGGACATCTACAGGCTGCCTGTGATGATTAATCTTATCACAGATAGATAGGGACAATATGTTATGTTTAATTTAAGTTGAATAAAACTGCATTTATGCTTCAAAACCTTTTGCTTTGATTTTTTATGTGGTAACATTTCGCCGGGATCTTGGTCATACTTCAAAAGTCATTCATTACATTACCAATTTCATTGAAAGTAACATTGAATTACAGCATCAACCTGCAGATAATTGGGTTTCATTGCAAACACTTTTGATTTGCTTGGAGTTTGATGCTTATTCCCGTATGATATTTCGAGAGTGGAAAATATGTTTCAACCACGCCGTATGTTTTACTTATTTTGATTTTGCTGTGGAAAGAGTGGGGCCCTTGTCATGTTTTGCCCCACCACTGAGAATTTCTTAAAATATGCCTTGTGTTTGAGGTATGGGAACCAATACTTTGGGGAAACACCAGAGGATGAAAGCACGTGTGTTAGCTGTTCTGCAAAGCGATCCAAGTCCTCGCGACCAGTATATTCAGGGAAAGTGAGTTGAGGCAATCGAAGAGGGGAGGCTGTCATTGATTCCTTGGAACTCACGGCGATAGATAACTTTTGGACTGCATCGGAGAGGGCTTGGATGTTGGCTTGTGTGTGAGAATTTGCGTCTTGGGAAGCTGCTTGTTGGTCTTTTACAACACTGGCGAGACCATGTACAAGGCCCAGTACTTCTTCAACTTTGGCCATTTGACTGAGATCTTGTTTTAACCCTGAGGCGAACGGGTCCCACACCAATTTGTAGTGGTACGACGATATACGTCGCCGTAAGCGAGCGAGAGTATTTTCGAGTGAAGACATGCGTTCAAGTTTTATGTAGCATTCATTCACATGTCAAAAGTTGCAAGAAATTATCAAACATAGCCTTTTATACCAAATTTACAATAGATAATTAATTACATAAGATACAATAGATGATTGACGTATTGCTTCTACACATGACGGAAGTAAATAAAGAGAAAGTTGATTCATTCTTAAAAAGACGAGAACGAGGTTACTATTTGTTACGTAAGGTAGATGCAATTCCTGTTACACAAAGGGAGATCAGGGCGAGATACTTTATTCAAGCCGACCAATACTATGCATAAAACGTATTGTTAACTCAATGATGCTTCTATTGAGATTGTTTGGAAAACTTTTATGGCCGTACAGTAAGATTTGCAACAGAACATCGTTTGCAAGATTTGCATATCCATATGGTCGTACAAGAGTGTATATTCCAGCGAGGAGATCAGTCATTTGAACACCAAAAGAGGGGTAGAACAACAAGAAGTGCTCCGTATTCTCGATACTATCGTTACTTGGGCACATTGGGTTTATTGTATCTCTAAAGTTGTGTTGAAATTTGAGAAAATTTAACTTGCTGAGACCAACCCTGAACTAAGATGAGACAGGCCCATCGGGTCATGAATCCCAAACACAGATCTTGTCGGGGGGGGGGGGGCGGGCGGATTATAGATAATATCTTTATCTTAAAGACAGCAACAGAAGATGACAACCTAATTTCAGGATCAAGTTTATTCCACTCGGACAAATAGTGAGGATAAAAACTAGATTTGCATTGTTCTGTCCTTGCTCGTATTTGCCCGACTTTGTCACGTTCACGAAGTGAATATTGGACCTGTTGAAGTGGCGGTAATGGGTCCCTTGTATAGTCAGGGGTTACTCTCGAGTACCGAATAAACGGGGGGGGGGGTGAGAATAATCGGGGGGGGGGGTTGGAAATGGTTCGACTTAACAATAATCGGGGGGGTTGGAATAATCAGGGGGCTGCTTAGAGAAATAGAAAATAGCCCTTTTCTTAGGTAAACACGTATCTTTCATATATTTATGTGAACAGTGATGTTACTGATACATTTACTTTTGAACTCTGGTAATATTGAATGCACTTCTTGAGACTTTTTCTTGCGTTTACTCAGAAACTATGTCTAATATTTCATTTTTCCAAATATTGATAAAAGGGGGGGGGATTGAATAAGAGCGGGGGGGGGGTCGGAAAATTTTTCAAAAATTAATAAGGGGGGGACGATTATTCGGTACTCGAGAGTAAATTGTTTATGACTTTATAAAACAATGTAAGACGTCTACTCCATCTGGGGAGCCTTAGAGATTCCCACCCAAGGTCAAGTACAACTTTTCTCAAGACGTTCCCCTCGAAGCTCCCGTTATAGCTAAGGCAGCGGAGTATTGAACAGACTCTATCTTCTCCATTAAACTTGATAAGGTGGTACTACCAGTGAAGTCACAAACTTTTGGTGGGTTGTTGTAAATAACATCGCCGTAGAGCTTGTAGAATTCATTTAAGGTACTTCCTCACCAACTCAAGATTGTGGTTCATGTCACTGGCAGCAGTGTTTGAGTCCTGAACTATAATGAAAAGGGACGTATCATCTGCAAGAAGGTTGACTTTGCACTTTAAGTTCTCAGTCAGGTCATTTATGTATACAAGAAAGAATAGGGGTCCCGGTATAGATCCTTGAGGTACAGCAGCTAAGATATCCCCCCAGTTAGAAGCCTGCCCATTCAGAACTGTTCGCTGCTTTCGATTTTTGAGAAAATTTTGAATAAGAGATAGAAGTTGCCCAGAGACGCCACATCATTTTAGTTTATAAATGAGGCCATCATGCCATACTCTGTCAAATGCTTTTGAAATATCGAGATAAACAGATCGAACATCTAGGGATGGATCACAGTCAAAGGCTGTAAATATTGTATGCGTTATAGAGATCAACTGGTTGATTGTTGAGTCACCTGGACGAAAACCAGATTGATTCGGGTTTAGCAGTTTTGAGAAAACAAGATGAGAGTACATAGAGTCAAATATGAGTTTTTCTAGGATTTTCCCAAAGATTGGTAAAAGAGATATAGGACGATAGTCCCCCTTGACATTTTTCTCATTCTTCTTATGGACAGGAACTACATTTGCATGTTTCCATATATCGGGAAATATACCTCTTCTCAAGCAATTTATGAATATTATCTTCAGTGGTATAACCATGGTCATATCACAGAGTTTTATCATTCTCACAGAAATCTCATCCCAGCCATGTGCTTTATTAGGATTGAGTGATCTAATAATTTTCAGTATATTTTCCTCAGAAATGCAAAAATCATTCAGTAGGGTGACCGTTACTGGTCCATCCTGTGGGATTTCAATGCCTGTATCAATTGTCTTACATTGGAGCAAGAAATAATCATTAAATATATTTATGCCTTTTCAGTGAAGTTCTTTACAAATATATCGTTTTCTAGAAGTGGCAGTATTACAGGGATCTTAGCTTTGTTCAGTACAGCCTTAATTAGAGACCAATAGGTTTTGCGGCATGTGCTAGGATCGGCCAATGACTTTTGGGCCTTTAGAAAATAGTTTTTCTTAGCGTTCTCAATTAGTCTAGAACCTTCTGATATCATGTTCTTTATTCCTTCAAGTTTATTGTTTGGTATTATTGTTATTATCATTATTATTATTATTATTATTATTATCATCATTATTATTATTATTGGTATATTATTATTTGTATTATATTTATTATTATTATTTTGATATTTCTGACTATTTTGATCCAATGGTTGAATCATTTTGAGTTTCTTGCTGTGCTTAAACTATGAATCATTTTATGATATCTTCATTGCAGTGGAACACTTGAAGGCAAAAAAGAGAGGAAGAATTACAAAAAACTGATAGAGGATCCACAGTTAAAGCTTTCTGGTCTATACCAAAAGTATGTTAGCTTTATCTTGCCCATTTTATTATCATTATTATTGTTGATGTCCATGGTTAGTGATGGTCTCAAATTATTCTAACCAGAACGTGCCTTGAAACCGGTTCCAGCAAGTTCCTTAGGTTTCAAGAACCATTGTAAGTACTATTATTATAATCATTATGATTATTATTATTTTCATTATGTTTACTAAACTACCATCAAAAATAAACAGAAAAAGAATATAAAAACACAACTTAAGAAGACTTATGATAGGGAACTACATCACTGTTTGGGGCAAATCCCTAACGTAAACAAAACTGTAACAAAGGAGGGGAGCTCTTCCTGCAGCGTCATGTAAATCTGTGCAAGAAGGGGATTCTTAAAGGGATGTAAATAAACTCCTACGTAATGGACGAAGATTACCAGCTTCAAACCTAAACGGCCTAAGTACCTTAGGACGGGGGACAAGACGGGCCTAAGCATATCGTCACAAAATGAAGGACATACTTAGACAAGAACGTTTCCGCAGAATTGAAAATATTTTAAGATCCAAATTGACTGCAGAAAATGTGATACAAGTGATCAACGCAAGGGCACTATCATCCATATAAAATTTCAACAAACAATTGTGTATCAGAACACAAAAAATACTTTTTGTGTTAAATATTATATAATTTTTGTGTTAAATATAATTTGTGTTAAATATTATTTTTTCATCGATAGATTTTTCAAGAGTCACATGACGTGTATATCAATTAATTTTTGAAACATCGTTCGATTTAGAATTATTACTTCAGATAATTCAACAGTTTCCTTAATTGTGAGTAAGTCAACCTATTATCTTATTCTTAACTGATTTTTGGTGCAAATTGTCATGTCATAGTTGAGAGAGGGGCGAAGGGGTGGGCTACCTTTATTTGATTACTGTTACCTTTACATGAAATACATTGCTCGCAGTCTTATGTTCTGAAAATCGCAATCTTTGAAGTGAAATAGCTCAGGGATTGCGTTGGAATTCTCTACTCTTGCTTGCTTGATCATAGCCTGACAAGGCCAAGGAGTTTTCATAATGAAATAATTAGGCTTGGTACCTCAAATGATGTGTTCCTCCAGCTCCTGTGTCTATTGAAATGATATCATGCTCATAACCTTGGATTAAACAAGTGTTTTATTATTGCAGAGCATGCCCTGACCTCTTTGCTACTTGCATTATACTAGCTGATGGAAAACCGTTATACAATCCAGTTAGAACATCTTACAAGGCATTTTCAACACGTTGGAAGTAAGTAATCGTCGTAGTTTCGAAAGCTTGCCAGGAGAACCAAGATTATGAGAGCGTTTCATATTGTCTCATAGTCATCAGATCAATGCTCATTTTTTTAAGGACTTGCTGGCTCACCTTGTACATCTTCATCGTGTCCATTTGAACGTATTTGACAACATTTTCTTCACCCAGAAATCGCTTACCTGAATGTTATCGTATTTTCTAATGTTTGACAGCAGCCTCGTTTGACTTAATAATGGAACTGTCCTGACTGAAGTTGGCAGTTCCGTTGTGAATTTATTAGGGATTTACGGGAGAACGCCCGTTCAACTACGTTGCTAACATGGCCTATCAAATGTCTCCAATTTTTCTGCATAACAGAAATAACTTGAAGGCGCTTGAAGCACATGTTATTACATTGGGAATTTGAAGATGCAATAGAAATGAGAATAATGAACTCTTTCCGGGCGATTTCATCCTTCCCATTAGGATACCATGATAATTGAAGCTACAATTTGATACAATTGAAGCTACAATTTGAATTTGATAATTGAAGCTACAATTTCGTTCATTGAAAAGACGAGGCGGTTCGGATGAAAATTTTTGTAAAGAATACCTGCGCATGGGGGAGCGCGTGGTCTGCCTGCTTGTGGTTGCGGGCCTGGCTTGTGCTCGGTGCGGTTCTCGCTTGTTTGTGTCGGGTCTTCCTTGCTCCTCCGGGGTCTGGTCGTGGTGTTGCTTTGGGTGGCTGCCCCTTGGCTGCTTGTGCGTGGTGCTTCGCGGGGCAGTGCGTTACCATAGGACTTTCCTGTGGTGGCGCGGTGTGCTGCGGGGTGTTGTGCTCGGGCGGTTTGGGGGTGGGCATTCGGGGTTGCATGGCGGCTCTGCTTGAGGCGCGCTCGGGGGATTCGGCATGGGTGGGCGTGGTTGGTGCCGCGCATGGGCTTGGCCTGGTGCCTCTGGTGGGTGGACTGTGCGTTTCTTCATGCGCTGGATGACACCAATGCAGCGACACTCCCTTTCCTAATTTGTTTTTTGATCTTGTTTTGAATTTGTATATTAATAAAGAAATGTAAATGCCATTGACAGTGGGAACTAGATGACCCTGTGTCTTTTCCCGCTGTGAATGGCATATTTAATGTATATATATATTGTTTTTGTAGTTAGTATGGTTTGTTTGTGTATATAAAAAAAGTATTTTTGAGTGGTTTATGGGAGAGCCTTCTCAAGAAGCCCCTCACAGATGTGGCCAATTTTTAGCCAGATAAAATTTGAAATGTAATTGAACATGCTTGCTCCAACGGAGATTGTTTCATTTACTCACCTGGTATACCTGTCTAGATGAATCAATTAATCTTGAGTGTTTGCCAATGTAAGGAGCCTGCATAAGAATAAAGCGAAATAAGGTATTTAATCTCCTTAAATTGAAACTGATGCCAGGATCCATTCTTAAGCGCGATTTTGTCAAAACGCGGCTGCAAAATAGTTTCCTTCAAGTGAGCCTAAGATTGGCATCTTCTGCAGAGCAATGAGAACTCTTATTTCTCTGCATGAGAATCAAAGTAAAAACTAAAGTATGATCTGCCATATCAAAACATTCAAATATTTGGTATTAAAAGGAGACTGCCAAGCTCACTTGTCATTTCTTGGAAGTAGGATATTTGTAAAGAAGCAACTGTTCCCGACGAAGTTGCTTTTCAGTTTACTACTGGGTGTGTCAGAAAAACATGGGGTGTTTGGCAGACTGTAACATTGCTAGCGACCCAATCGTCGTGAACTAAGTTTTTCCTTGTAGCCAAAAGTCTAACATAGATCTTTCCCCAATCAAATTGGTCCCTTAAGCCACGGCCAAAAGCTCTCGACTTATCACTCGACAACGCTTGATATCGATGTTGAGTAAAATATCGAGAGGTTTGGCCACCTTGTATGGTGATGTGGAGGGATGTCGAGCGTTGTCGAGCGTTGTCGAGCGTTGTCGAGTCAAATTTGATCATGGTCAAAATTGTCGAGCTAAGGTGCTCAACATTTCTATTGTTTGAAGTTTTGTCAAGTGTTGTCGAGTGTTGTCGAGTGTTGTTGAGTGTTGTCGAGTGCGTTTGGCCAGGTGCTCTCGACAGTGCTGAGCTTACGCATGTGCACTTGATAATCTTTCCAACCACGCTGTCAGAAGGGCTCTGCCAAGCAAGAATTCTTCGAAATTCTGCAATATAAGGAGAAAATCTTCGTAGGACATTCTTATCATATATCGGCAACCTCCAGGATCTTCGATGCCTAACTCTGTGAAGATATTTTCAAAATAAACCTCTTTGCTGTCTCTGCTTCTCATTCATCGAAGATCACTATCAACATTGGGCTAGCAACAGCCTTACATTGTCTTTAATAAATTTTAATGCTGATTTGCGAACAGCAACAAAATTTAGCGGGCTTTCATACGAAAGAAACAGAAACCAAAATACGAACTTGACGCTACCGCGAAGTTGAGGAAGACTCGAGTGAAATGTCGAGAGCGTTTGGCCACCTTTTGCTCGACAATGCTGGGCATAGCTCAATTTTTGTCGAGCGTTGTCGAGTGAAAAGTCGAGAGTGTTTGGCTGGAGCTTTAATGTATATGTTGAAATACATTTTCTTCGTAGGGTGTTGTCTTGGAGTCTTGCATACAGGAGAGAATGAAATATGGTAGTACCAGGAGAGAATGAAATAGTTAGGAAATTGTTTTTTTCTCCACCTGGGATGCCTTGCCATTACTTGCTCTTTGCAGAGAGTATGTTTGAAAGACATTAAAAACGTGTGCTTCTTGATCTTGTGAAGAAATTTCCTTTAAGCAGATGAACGCGTTGCAAATCACAATGGGCCTCCCTGCTCTCTGACACCACTATCACCAAATCTTATACCGGGTGTCTCAAAAAAAGTACCCCCTTTTGACAAGAAGAAGAAACGACGTGACAAGATATCAGAGCACTCGAAGAACAAAACTAGATTTGTTAATCTTCAACTTAGATGCACATACCTTGCATTTTTAAGTCGTCCATCAAACACCAAAGATACAAGCTCGCAAAGTCAAAATTTAGAGTGCACTCGAAACCAGAGATTTTGTGAAATGGCCTAGCCATGATTTGATATCACGCGCAAATTGCAAAGGAATTTCGGCCTCCAGCCCAAAGCCCTTACTTCTGAAAAGAATTGCTCTTTGAAAAATTTCAATTGTTCTTCAAATTAATGTTCGTTTTAGGCGTGGGAAATCAATCCTTACATTCCATTGCGAGAGTTTTCGATTCTGCAAAGAAAGGTGACGAGGAACATATCCACGTTCTTTTTTGAAGATGCAGGGCAAGCTTTTTATTCTTTCAGCATTTTTTGTGATGCATTGAATTGAAATTTCTTCGAAGAAAACGCTCAGAAATTTCAAAAACTTGACACCTTCTAAAAAGAATCTACTTTGAAAAGTTTCAATTGTATTACGAATTACTTTTCATTTGAAATGGACAATCGATCCTTACATTCCATTGCAAGTTTTTGTGCCAAAGTAGGGGGGAAGGAGCACATGCGCATGCATCATTTTCATTTGGTGGCTTGGTAAAGTTTTCATTTTATTCACGCATTTTGCTTTGTGCTTTTATCGTCCAATAAATCCAAATGTGCTGCAAAAATTTGTCCCCGTTCCGTTTTTGCAAGCTGCTAAACAGGCTAGGTCCCGGTTTCTTCACTTGATGATATTGACATGGTGCAACTTACTCAAAATCAAAGGATTTGGGTATGCATAGAAATGGCACGCTTGGGTAATGCCAAGGCAGTTCAGAGGTCATGGTTAAACCGTTGGCCTGGTATCAATGCACCTACGGCTAGAACGATTAGGCAAAATTTTAAGAAATACTCCGCTCATGGAACGAGCTTGAATAGGAACAGAGGGAACAGTGGACGTCCCAGAACAGTACGCTCTGTAGAGAATGTAGCTAGGGTAGGGAGATCGTTACAGAGAAATGGAAACCTTTCTGCAAGAAGAAATGGCCTTGGAATTTCAAGGGCTTCATTCAGTAGAATTATTCGTTCTGATTTACGGTTTTACACTTATGTGTTGGTAAAGCACCAGGAGTTAAAGCCGCAAGATCCTGCGCAACGTCTTCAGTTTTGCCACTGGTTTACAAATAAGTGCCAAGGAGACCCGACATTCCTAAGCAATCTTATTTCTTCCGATGAAGCTATCTTCTCAATGAACCCAGAGACTAACTGAACAAATGTAACCCAGTATGCAAAGTACGGAGAGGGACATCCTCATAACCATTACATTGAGCATGCCCAAGGTGCACCTCAGTTGTTGGTTTGGGTCGGCGTGACTGGCAGTGGTGATGTTTTGGGACCTCACTTTGTGGAGGGAAACTTGAACACAAGAGAGTACCTTCGCATTGTGAGGTACCGTGTGATTCAACAGAATTTTCGAAATCTGGGCATCCAAAGAGAAGTAATGTGGTGGCAACAGGATGGCGCTCCGGCACACACAAGTATCCAGGCAATAAATTATCTTAGTCGGCAATTTCCTGACCGCTTGATCAGTAAACGTGGAGACGTCCTTTGGCCTCCAAGGTCACCAGACCTGACAGTCTTTGATTTCTTTTTCTGGGGGCACATTAAGCAGAAGATTTGGGATGTACCTCAAAATCAGCAGCCTGCAAATCTTAACCAACTGAGGGCAGCAATCATAAGAGAGTTCGCGGCGCTTCCACGAGATATGATTCAAAGATCGTTTAATGCCATGCTCGATAGATGCCGCAAATGTATCGATTCCAATGGTGGATGTTTCGATAATGAGTGATAATGTAACGAAGCGGCAGTCTTAAAATTGTAGTCTCACTGGTAAAAGTGTTTTTCTGCGTTTATTGTCTTTTCTTTGTAAGAATTTCAAGGAAGTTCACTGTTGCTAAGGCCTGGTTCACACTAGGTCGTTTGGGTCGTTAAGCTCGTGCAGAAAGACCCAAAGGATAAAGGAATCAAACTCCGAGTCTTTGTTGTTATGTTTTAACTGCGAAGGAGCACAAACCAAAAGAGACGCTAATGACTCGGTATATTCGTTCATGATGATTTGTAACGCTGTATGGCTGTGAAGTTTTGTTCTGTTCGGAACTTGTAGTTTCCAATCAGCGTGTAACCTGCATAGGTCCCAAAACACAACATTGGCGACGAGGATTAGGAGTTTTCTCTCATAAATCATGGCTATGTTAGTGCAGAGTATGCCGCCATTCGATCCAGATGTAGATGTTGGAGCTTCGGTTGGGCCTAGATGGCGAATATGGTTGGAAGGTTTTGAGACCTTTGTGGTTGCAAATGCGATCACGGATGATACACGAAAACGAGCTTTGCTCCTGTATCAAGTTGGCCCTCGAGTACGAGAATTTTTCTGACAGTTGCCTAACACGGGGGAAGCGAAAGATTATAAGAAAGCTGTCGAGAAGTTGACCGAGTACTTCGAACCACAAAAAAACAAGTTATACGAAGTTTATAAATTTCGCCAAGCAGCCCAACTATCACACGAAACCATCGATCAGTTTCACACACGCCTACGTTCTTTGGCACAAAGCTGTGAGTTTACAACCGAAGAGATGGATTTTCAAATCATGCTTCAAATTGTCACTGGGGTTGTTCCACTCGCTTACGTAAAATGGCACTCCGTGACCCTAAACTGACACTGAAAGACCTTTTGCTCGAAGGAAGACGTGCTGAGATGAGTACGTATCAAGCTGCGGAGATCGAGAAAAAGACGGACAATGTGCAAGCTGTGAACATTCCGGAGGGTGCAAATAAAACACGCCCAAGAAAGCAAACGTGCAGAAGTTGTGGCGGAAAGTTTCCACACAAAAACAAACCTTGCCCTGCACAAGGCCAAACTTGCCATAAATGTGGAAAACCCAATCATTTTGCTAAATATTGCTTTAGCAGTAAGACGTCAGAAGCAGCCAATAATCAAAAACCAAAAGTACGCCCCATTCACCAGGAGGAAGAAGAGAACAGCGATTCATCATCATCAGATTCTGATTATTGTTACGCTGTAAATTCCACAAAACAAAAACAACCAGAAGCCTACGTCACCATCAAAGGGAATAAATGTCATGTTCTGGTAGATAGCGGTACAACTATCAATATTATTGACAATGCCACTTTCAAGAGAATGAAGGGTGTTGAACTGAAAAAAACAAAGGTCAAAGCTTATGCCTACAACTCGAAAACACCTATGCAAATGCAAGGGAAATTTGAAGCCCTAATTGAGACAAAGAAGCGTTTTGCAGTTGCTAGGTTCTACGTCACTGAAGACAATGGAGGGTGTCTTCTGAGTTCATCAACCGCTCAGGATTTAGGCCTTATCAGTTTTCACATCAATAAAGTCGACCACAAAGAGTCTCCTGTCAAAGACAAAGGAATTGCAGGCATACGCAATAAATTTCCTGCTGTATTCAAACATCTTGGAAAACTGAAAGGGAAGCAAGTAGAACTGGTTATTGATTCTGAGGTCAAGCCTATTGCCCAGCAACAACGAAGAATTCCATTTCATTTACGTAAACAAGTACAAGTTGAATTGGATAAATTGGTTGCACAAGATATCATTGAAAGGGTTCCCGAGAACGAGAAAACAGACTGGGTATCTCCAATAGTTTGCGTACCGAAAAAGAATGGAGAAATTCGATTATGTGTGGATATGAAAGCTGCAAACAATGCAATTAAACGGGTAAGGTATCCAATACCGACTGTAAAAGATATTTCAATCGACTTGAATGGTGCGACGGTATTTTCAAAATTAGATCTCACACAGGCATATCATCAACTAGAACTGTCACCTAAAAGCCGTCATATCACAACATTTACGACACATATCGGCCTATTTCGTTACAAGAGGTTAAATTACGGCACAAACAGTGCAGCTGAAACCTTCCAACACATGTTACAAACAAGCCTTCAAGGACTGCAAGGGGTAAGAAACATCGCAGATGATGTCATAGTTTTTGGAAAAGACATGAAAGAACACAATCAGGCACTAGAAGCATGTCTTAAGCGGATGAGTGAAAATAATCTCACGCTCAACTTGGATAAATTCAAATTTCTAAAGAAAAATCTCGATTTCTTTGGATTTCAGTTTTCGAAAGATGGCAAGCGCCCAGACCCCAAGAAAATTGATGCATTCGCAAACACACCAACACCGACCAATGCAAGTGAAGTGCGCAGTCTCCTCGGTATGTCCAACTACTGCTCGCAATTTATACCAGATTATGCAACGATCACTGCACCATTGCGTGAGCTGACCAAAAGAACACTCCGTTGCAATGGTCAGAGGCATGCCAGGAGGCGTATGACAAATTAAAAGATGTGTTGACAAGTAGCCCAGTTGTCAGTTATTTCGATGTAAACAAAGAGTCGATTGTGTTAGTAGATGCTAGCCCAGTTGATTTATCAGCAATTTTGGCACAACGAGCACCTCATTCAGAAGAGACAAAGCTTATTGCGTATGCAAGTAGATCATTGACAGATGTTGAAACAAGATATTCTCAAACGGAGAAAGAAGCCTTGCCATTGTTTGGGGTATCGAGCATTTTCATATCTACTTGTATGGCGCTCCTTTCATCCTCTATACGAATCACAAGCCTCTAGAAGTCATCTATGCTAATCCGTGTTCTAAACCTCCGGCTCGCATAGAACGTTGGATGTTGCGACTACAACAATATGATTTTTCAGTAGTTTACAAGAAAGGTGCAGATAATCCAGCAGATTTCATGTCTCTTCATCCTTTGCCTATGAAACATTCTCGTCCTAACATTGCTGATGAATACGTGAATTTCATTGCACAAGAAGCTTTATTTCCTGCCTTGACGCTTGAGGAAATAAGATCTGCTGTGGAGAACGACCACCAGTTACGTGCAGTATGTGCAGCTAAAAAAACCAACCAATGGAGTTCGGATCTCGTGAAGCCGTTTCGTTCTATAAGTGAAGAGATTACAGTTGATAACAAGAATCATATTGTTCTTAGAGGCACACGAATCATTATACCTCAAGCACTCCAGAGTCGTGTTATCAAACTAGCCCACGAAGGACATCAAGGACTCGCAAAGACCAAAGCTCTATTACGCGAGTATGTCTGGTTTCCGGAAATAGAGAAATTAGTGAAAGAAGAGATTGACACGTGTATTGCTTGTCAAGCAACCGGAACATCAAATCCACCAGAACCACTCCAACCAACACCACTGCCTGAGGGCCCATGGAAAGAGTTGAAAGTGGACTTTTACGGTCCATTGCCTCAAGATCACTATCTTCTGGTTGTTATAGACACATATTCGCGATATCCGGATGTTGAACAGGTCACAACAACTTCAGCTAGAGCTACCATTCCTAAACTTGATGCCCTCTTCGCGAGACACGGCATTCCTGACAAAGTCAAATCTGATAATGGACCACCGTTCTTTGGAGAGGAGTTCACATCATACATGAAGTCATTAGGGATCAAACATACAACATCTACACCACTATGGCCACAAGGAAACGCCACCGCAGAGGCATTCATGAAACCACTTGGAAAAGCCATTTGCACTGCTGTCTTAGAGAATCGTAAGTGGAAACAAGAATTGCATCGTTTCTTGCTGAGCTATCGTACAACACCACATGCCACCACAAAGGTACCCCCAGCACAATTATTGTTCAACAGAATGGTTAAAGGCAGATTACCGCTGTTACCAATGAAAAGTTGCCCAGTTGACAGACACGATGAAGCAAGAGTTAACGACGAGAAGTCGAAGAAAAAGTCGAAAGATTATGCAGACGCGAAACGAAAAGTTAAGGAAAGTGAAATAAAAGTTGGTGATACCGTTATTTGCAAGCAAAATAAGCGGGACAAATTCTCAGCAAAATTTGAAGCTAATCCTTACACAGTAGTAACCGTTAAAGGTTCGAAAATTGTCGCTAAAAGAGGAAGACACTATATGAATAGAAACTCCTCGTTCTTCAAGAAAATATCACCAAAGGCAGATAGCCGCCCAGATGATGATGATAATGATGATTACATTCCGCGAAATGATGATGTGAACGATAGAGCAACGAGAAGATCAACGAAAGCTCGTGTGCAAACAAGACGGTTTGGAGACCCTATAGACTCGTCATTAATACACTGACTGGACAGTTTTTTTAAATTTTTTTGTAAAGAAAAAGTGATGTTATGTTTTAACTGCGAAGGAGCACAAACCAAAAGAGACGCTAATGACTCGGTATATTCGTTCATGATGATTTGTAACTCTGTATGGCTGTGAAGTTTTGTTCTGTTCGGAACTTGTAGTTTCCAATCAGCGTGTAACCTGCATAGGTCCCAAAACACAACATTTGTCTTCTGGGTCTTTTTGCACGACCCTAACGACCCAAAGGACCTATTGTGAACCAGGCTTAAACGACTTACCAAAAAGGTGTCAAGCAATTCCTAAAATAGGCAAGACTTCTCAAAGTAGATTCTTTGTGTCAAGTTTTTTAAATTCTGAGCGTTTTCTTCAAAGAAATTTCAATTCAATGCATCACAAAAAATGTTGAAAGAATAAAAGTTTGTCCTTCACCTCCAAAAAGAACGCGGTTGTGCTCCTTTTCACCCTTCTTTGTTGATACAAAAACTTTTTGCAAGGGAGCATAAGGATCAATTTCCCGCGCCTAAAGCGAACAGTAATATTAAGGACAATTGAAAGTTTACAAAAAGCAATTCTTTTCAGAAGTAAGGGCTTTGGGCTGGAGGCCGAAATTCCTTTGCAATTTGCGCGTGATATCAAATCATGGCTAGGCCATTTCACAAAACCTCTGTTTTTGACTGCCCTCTAAATTTTGACTTTGCGAGCCTGTATCTTTGGTGTTTGATGGACGACTTAAAAATGCAAGGTATGTGCATCTAAGTTGAAGATTAACAAATCTAGTTTTGTTCTTGGAGTGCTCCGATATCTTGTCACGTCGTTTCTTCTTCTTGTCAAAGGGGGGTACATTTTTTGAGACACCCGGTATAATATGGCAAATGCCCCAAATATTTTACTTACACGATGAAGGTGTTGTGGCTCAGTGATGTAATCATCCGACTTTGCAGCCAGAACATTCAGGTTGAGAGGGCTCGATACCCAGTAGGACCCACCACTTGAGTGTCATGACAAGGGGTCGCAAACTCGATTTGTTCTGCTCTATTTCTTCGATCCCAGCGCTGAATACGCAACTTCACTTTTACCATCACCATCTCATAGTGATATTGATGTTAGTGTTATTTTTCTACATTAGTTGGAACGAATGGATACGACTACCTATCAAATATCAAGATCTTCCAAGGAATGCACAGGTAAATTTTTCCAGTAGTTCTTAGAACTAATGGTTGTGTCAAGAAAAATGCCTGTGTCTGCCAACAGATATAACCACCAAGTTTCGTGTGGATCATCTACTAGAAGTACCTAAAATCGGCTGATTGCCACAGCTGAGCAGACCTTTTCAACTGGCATCTCACTCCAAGGACTCATAAGCTTTTCTCTGGAGGGAATTTCTTAGATATCTTTCGTCGGGACTCCATGGTGACTCCCCAGGCAGCCAGACCAGGAGTGGATCTCAGAACGTTCTGGATTGAAAGCAAGTGTTCTAAACAACTTGCTAAACTAGTACCGAAATTATGCATCAGTGGCAATGATGGAATGTTGTCTAATAGAGATGACCTGTTACTGTACATGAACGTGTGTGCACATTATACTTTGCTTTATGTGGACGGGTATCTCTTTTGAAAATTTTTCAGCTATTCTTGATGTTTCTGGTTCTTTATAACGACCGAGGGCGCCAAATAAATATCCACTTTTGACTTATCATGTTAATCGAACACGAGGCCAAGTTTGATGACAGGATTTAATCTATTGTCAAATCCCAAATATTACTTTGAAATGCCTTGCTGATTTTTTGCGCATATTTTCCGAGTGATAAGCGATTCCTTGAAAGTTATTGGCTTGAAAACAGGCTGAAACAGTTGAAAATGATCGATGAGGTTCACTGCGAAGGAACTTACAAGGACAATGAGGAAATTATTTCTTTTCGTCAACACAATTAGGGTCTCGGCGGGGGTAATCGGACGGTGGTGGTAATCGACTTCTTTTGAATAAACCTAAGAAACTGAGGGGTAAATCATATTCGCAATAACTTTTGATAGGTTAAGATGGTTGTTTGCATTATATTCTACCAGTTTACATAGTAAACATCCCCAGAGAAAGCCCTCTTGAATGCAAAATGCGATCAAACAAGTCACTATTTATACCTTCTAAGCATGATTGCGGTAAAGAAATTGTCGTTCAGAAAGTTGCACCTTCATTAGAAGCATTGACTTCGTGGCAGAAAGAGTCAGGAATCTTAAATGAACTAAAGAGATAGAATGTCCGACATGAGACCGAAATATAGGAATGTAGCTGAAACTTAAAAGCTCCCACTAAAGGGGGGGGGCACAGTGGGCCAGATTATGATTTTCTTGGACAAAAATCGTTCAAGGCATAAAATGGTACAGAATGCTGTAAAAGCTGGAATCTGACAAAGAAAAACGTCCTCAAGGCAAATTTCTCTCCCTAGTTGTGTGCACAGGTGCCGGAGAATTCTCCTAAGTCCTTATTTGAAACAGGCAAAGTCAATGCATCAAATAATATCTGATTAGAACACATAAATAAGGAAAGCAGAACTAATGACTATAAGGCCATAATCTGAAATGATTCTTAAAAAGGACAGGCTTTGAAACAGACTGGTCAGATAAAATTAATAGAATTTGACATCTATCTGAAACTTATTCAGCAGTGCTCTGTTCCCCATACACCTCAGTTTTTTGCCGTGGCAATAACCAGCCTTGCATTTCCTACGGCACCTCTCGGCAGCCAAATGTAAATCAAATGGTTAAAGGATGCTTTGTACTTGTGAATATGCAAAGAAGATGTCTGGCGTTTGCAAGCGAAATTTTGAACTTAACTTTAAAGCACAGCGTACAAATTGTAACAACATGAATGTAAAGTACTTTGAACAAAATCATGATTTTGGAACAGGAGTCTGTGCTCAATGGAAATGCAGTCAGGTACACTTAAATCACTGCCTGTGAACGTTATGAAGAGGCTATCGAAATATCTCTTGCTGACAAATCAGGGCCTGAAAATGCAGTTGGTAAAATTGAGGTTGAAAACTGTAAGCTGCTTGCAGCATTCAATAACAGTTAACGTCCTGTGATTTGAAATTGATTAATTGATACAAAACAATTTTTGGGATAACGTTGAATGTGATTTCCTTACTCTATGAAGCATATGATATCAAATTCCACTGATAAAGCCTTTATTTGAATTTTTTCATTTTTTTATTTTTGTCCACCCTCTGGCCCTCTGTGAGGGGGCGTGTTTTTTGTTTCGATTGCCCTGAAAAGGTGACGGCGATGGTTTTTGGACACCCAGCAAATCATCCCTGGAAGAGAATGGTTAGTCGAGCTCGAAGATGCCTTTCGAGTCCTTTGCCCACAGCGATTGTTTTCGCAAACAAAAACGAAGGCTTTTGTTCAAAAAAGCAAATTAACATGCATATTATGGTTGGGCATCTGATACTGTAAATCAAAGTTTTGTCTGCTATTTGATGAAGTATACATTAGCACTAGCTGGGGCAAGGTCATTGACCTCTTCGGGTAACCTGTCTATTTTTTTCATTCAGAAGAATACATTTTTGCACAGATATCTAATTATTCTCAAATTGTATAAATTGGCGTAAAATGATGCTTCATACTAAAAAAGCTTCCGTAACCAACGCATCCCAGTGAAAAGTAATGGTGAACTCACTAGACTGATAAGAACTGTTTTCATTTTGCCTTAAAACATGTAGGATGAACCTCCTTTTGTTGTTGCAGTTCTCTTTTTATAATATCTTTGCAAACGATACTCTTTTTGGAAATCCAAGAGTTAGTCTCTGTTGAATGTTGTTTTGTGCATCCTGTAGGTTTTGTTGTAAACAAAGCAAAGACAAAAAGGTTGTAGTTTTTCAGAGTACATCAAGTTCAAATCAAGTTAAGCAGATAAGTCCATAGAATGAATAATTCCATAGTATAAATCAAAAGAAAGGATTTCTTGGCATTCTCCGCAATTTTAACTTACCTTCCGAAAACCACCGCCGATGTGCGCGGTGTGCGAAAGCCACCGCCGAGCTCAGCAGGAAGAACATCGACCCCAAAGGCGAATCAGGCAAATTCGAAACCAAAAGTCTTTTAGTAAATATGCTAAAAGGGCTGCTCATTTACTGGATGATTTCAGTTTTTGTCTGCGAGGTATTTTTCTTGTCTAAAGTTTAAGTTTCCCTTAAGTGTCTGATTACCACCTCCGGCACCCTACGTTTTGAAATTGTTAAAAGCGAAGGTTTATGAATTGATAAAAACAACACAAAAAGATCGTACTGTGACAGAGCGAGTGATAGTGCAACTGATCATGACAAATTCACCTCTTGAATTCCAATTTACCTCCAAAAGTTTCCCTATGGTCTCGCCTTTAGAAACTTTGATTGTTGCTTTTTATCAATTTAGGCTATTTCCAGACTAAGAGTATTCATGATATTTCTTTAAACGTCGGACTAAGGTAGCCAAAAATTCGAAAAAAAATATCCAATTATTGGTTGGGATCTTGACTAAATATACTAGGGTATTGTCATCAGCAATTAGGTTTTTAAGTGAAACAGTGACATACTGGCGTGAATAGATCACGAGTAACTCATATAAATGGTGAGCTAAGATCGATGTCACTTTGTTGAGTTTTGCTTCTTGTTGCTTTGATACATTCTAGGGGCATTATGAATGGAATTACCAAACATTGACGTAAACATCGACAACGATAAGCAAATACTGTCATTTTCTTCGAGTGCTGCCATTTTCATAGTGACGTCATGGATGGTGCAACTTTTGTGTAGATTTTGTTACGATACAGCATCGTATGAGTTTTTTTACTCGTATCTGGGATATTGACGACTTTATGAAGGGGGTGGGCTAGACTTATGGCAATGAGTCCCGTGTATCCGTGCGGTAAATCATGCTCAAGAGGGATTCATAATGAAACAGTGAAAACCTGGCCCTATATCCTGCATTCGATCATGATTTGATCTGTGGTAACTGTGGAATTACTGCTTTCCAAAAATTGCAAAAGCTGCAAAATAGAGCAACCAGGATCGTCACAAATAGTCACTATGACGCCTCTGCACTACCACTAATGAAACAACTTGGCTGCCTAAGTATTCAACAAGTGATTGAGTTTGAAACAACAAAGATTGTTCACAAGTCATTGCACAATGAAGTACCTGAATATCTGCAAGGTCTGTTTACTAGGGTCTCTGATAAATACGTCAGAGAATTACGCAGTTCCAAACTGGAGTTGAACCTTCCGCTGTTGAAAACATCCTTTGGACAAAAAGAGCTTTTCATTCAGGGGAGCAAAACTTAGGAACAAATTAGGATCCGAAGCCAAAACTACGAGTAGCGTTTTTGCTTTTAAGAAAGCTGGCACGCATAATTGATTCTATACTTTCTTTTATTTTTTTAACGAGCTGCGACATAAAATTGTAAATAGGTTTTTTTAATATTAATATCCTTTTTGTTTAGTTGATAGGGCAAGCTGTAAAGCAGTAATTATGCGTTTATCGAAGCTTTTACCCTGTATAAAGAATTAAAATGAAATGAAATGATCGATCGAATCAGGATCCAACAACTGCCGTTGCTCTGTTCAACGGTCACTCATCGGAAAGAAAATGCTATGAAAACCACGTTAAGCAGACATTTAATCAATGAAACTTGGTATAAATCTGAAGAAGGAAGTTCGCATTACCTGTTAAGTGCAAAACAAGTCTCTCAACGATACATTTTCCATGTTTTAAAGACCAAAACAAACCACAGAAATATTCAAGTACTTGCTGCAGGAACTTCGTTCAAGATCTAGTCAACTGCATCATTCTAATTGAAAATTCGACAGCATCGTTCTTTGCCAAATCTCGCAATCTGATTGGTACTTTAGGAATTGCAGAGTTTGGGCCTAAATATGGCCAGGTTTTAAGAGTAACGTTATGAATCTCTTTTGACTGAAGCACCATCATCAAGTCAGAGAGCACGGGGAAACAGGTCGTCATATGGGTGGACGCCTTGCGCCTCTTTGGTAATAGAAGGACCCGAAAGACACTGCATTGAAACAGTTGAATCATCAGTTTTCAAGATCAGAAGTGGAAAGTTTTTTTGGTATAAGTATGCTAAAATTTGTTTCATTTCTGTGAGACTCTTGTCGAAAAATACATTTGAAAGTCAGTATAAAAAGTCTATCTAACATCGTTAGGTGGCGTTGACCATTTGGGATGTTTACGATTCAAAGAAGCCATCTCCTGTCGGAGGCACAACAGTTTCAGTGTTTGGTAAATACGGGTATGTATTCCGTAAGAATTTTTTTCTTGTGTGAATATTCATAAATCAAGTGTCCTAGGTTAAATGTAAGTAACACAAAATTGATTATCAGAATCTCTCTTTGCCTTACGGGATGATTTAACGCAAAAATTGCGATGTTTACGGAAAGCATCGCAGTTACCAGTTGTTCTGTTCTTATTTTACTTATTTTTTAGTCTAGTGCGTAGAATGAGCGCGTCTTGTGAAGAATTCGGTTCATAAGTGGACTGTCATTAACACGAGTAAACGTATTTTTCATTGCTGCATGTTTATCTAGTTTACGTTGAAAAGTATCCTCAAAGGATGTGTAAGTCAAAGATTGTACATCAAGGTAAGCACGTTCTGTGTGAAGACGAAATACATCCTCTCGAAAGTTTCTATTATTGTTTTGATTAAAACATTTGGCTTTTTCTTGTTACAATTCAACAACAGCTGAAGACCGCAAAGGATGCTGGTTGACCAGGGCCTTTTAATCGTTTTGCTGCAAGCTTTCATCATTAATAACCGGTCATAATCAAATTGAGCAACATATCAATCTTAAACATTCTAACAATACAAACAATAACCCAAAGGAAATACTTCCTATTACAGTGTGTGAGACCGAAGGTACTAAAATTACGGTAGACTGTGTGGCAGAGGTAAGATAAAGGAAACGCAGAATAAAGAACATCTGAGTTCAGCGTCTGTCTGTCTCGCCGAAGCTGGAAAAAACCGTCTCTGAGAACAAACAGAAGAAAGATCCAAGGGTGGATTGGCAGGATGGAAAACCCTAAAAAACAGCGAGTGTCCCTGTCGAAAAGCCCAGTGCAAAATCAAATTAACACTACAACGAAAATGTAAACAAAAGTTAAATCTGTATCTTAAATCTTAAAAGTTAAATCTCTGTGTATCAACCTGCCTAGTGTTGAAACCCTAAAGGGCAAAGCAATCCAACCGATATTGCCAGGAGCTTTCCCGTATCCTATTCCCCCCGTTAGCCTATCCATTACCTTTCTGCTGAGGCCCTTCAGAAATACCTGGTGGCCTTCTTCAGTAAAATGTCTGAAGAATTCCGTCTGGGGTACTGAGGCCCCCGAATTAAACGTACGACTGCACGCCTTGTAATTATTAAACCAAAGCCTAAAAGATGTGCAGGTGCTACCAACATATTGTACCCCATAAACAGTACATTCCAACAAATACAAAACACCTGACGAGTCACATTTAAGCGAATAGTTTATCCTATATTACTGGCTATCTATGCTGGAACGAAAATGCCCACTATTACTCACGACATTACACACTTGACAACGAGTTTTACCACAACGAGAAAATGCCTTCTTATCAGTGCCCTCACTTCCCTCTCTACTGAGCCTAGTCCTAACAAGTATATCCTGAAGGTTCACACATCTCCTAAACGCTACAAGAGGTGGTTCAGGATTTGTTCATTAGATAAATGCTTCTCGTAGCCCCTATTACTATGTTTATATTACATTTAAGATGTTACTATGTGATAGGAACATAGTAATAAAGGAAGCGGACAAGGGTTCAGCGGTTTTAGAAATGGTTCAGGGAAGACTACGTAAATGAGGCTAGCCGACAATTCAGAAATAGTTTCTGTCCTAACTGCTTGTTTAAGTGGAATAAACCTGATCCTGTGTTTAAGGCATGCACTTTTGTTAGCATATTTAGAAAGAATTTATTTTCACAGATGGATTGCGAACTTAAAGCAATTGAGGGTTGGACTAAGCAAACTAAATTTTCACAAATTTAGACACAATTTTAAAGAACTTGACAACTTTTTCGTTTCAAGTGAAAGAGCTACTTATTTCTAGTGGAAGATTTAAATTCTGAAACCCATATTTAAGGATTTTCAAGGTTCTAAACCCATCGTTATGGGCGGCACATACCCGTTGCTCCATTTATGGAAGTTACCACCCCGCGTGGCCGTTTGCACTTGAAATGCAGTTAAATCTATAATTGAGCACGAAAGGAAAATAATTGATTCAAATGGTTTGTTTGCCTGGTGCTGTGCAAGAAAATGTTCAGCAACTGCGGTGATGTGATTGCGCAGAGACGCACCAGTACGTCAGCAGTTGGCAGCTGACTGCATTCTTTGTATTCATCGGTAGTATCAAAGAATGGCGTTTTTGGTTCATGAGTCAGCGTAGTACACATTCCCACTCCTAGATGTACTTCGTTGTTAACTTTGTGCAAACATGGAGCATCCCTTTCGATCAGTGGCAATACCACGACGCAAGAAGAATATCATCCTTGGAAAATTTCCTTCAAAAACAAAGAAATTTTTGTGTGAAACTCCTGCGCAAGACGAAATCTGATTACTATAGGAACCTCAACCTTGGACATCATACGGATAATCGTAAATTTTGGAAGACTGTCGAACCGGTATTTTCGAATGAGATACAAACAAGTTCTACTGTGACTCTGATTGAAGATGGAAAGATTATAGCTGACGATGCAAAAATTGCGGAGATCTTTAATAATTATTTTGCAAATATAACAGAGAGTCTAGGAATCTCCGAAGACCAGTCACTCCTATCAGAAACAACTGGAATAAATGACCCAGTAGAAAAAGCTATCAAGAAATATGAAAATCTTCCTAGTATCAAGATGATTAAAGAGAATTTCGAACTGAGCCAATTTGAATTTAAGCCAGTGACTGTCAATGAGATACTTTTACAGATTCAAAAATTGAATACAAACAAATCATCTCCCTTAAACAGCATCCCGGCTAAGATTCTTAAACAAAATGCAGACATTTTTGCCATCCTCCTCCAGAAAATATTCCATTCTAACTTGTCAGAGTGCTATTTTCCTAAGGATTTGAAAGCTGGTGAAATCTCATGTCTTTTCAAAAGTCTTGATGCTTTTATCAACAAGAACTATAGACCTATAACGGTTTTATCGTCTGTGTCCAAAATTTACGAAAGGATCGTAGAGAATTAAATAAAATCGCATACCCTTAGCTTTCTTTCTCCCCTTCTGTGTGGATTTCGAGAGGGCTATGGAACCCGACATGCACTTTTGCGACTCATAGAAACCTGTAAGAAGACCTTAGATAAAAGGGGTTTTGCTGGAGCACTACTCATGGATCTTTCAAAGCTTTTGATTGTTTAAATCACGAGCTTTTGATTGCAAAATTAAGTGCTTATGGCTTCAGTCCAAATGCATTGCGGTTGATTCATAGCTATCTTAGTAAGAGAAAGCAGAGGGTAAAGATAAATGGGTCATTCAATACTTGGAGAGAGACAATGATAGGTGTACCACAAGGTTCAGTCCTGGGGCCCCTCTTGTTTGATATATACATCAATGATCTCTTCATGTTTGTGAAAGATGCCCAAATATGTAACTATGCAGATGACACAACGATCTACACTTGCGATAGCAATATTGAAGGTGTTATCACAACACTAGAGAGCGATGCCCTTAAAATTGCGGAATGGTTTCCAAACAATTGTATGAAGCTGAATGAGGATAAGTGCCACCTAATGGTATTTGGAGACAAAAGTAATGATGTCATTAAATATCGGAAGGATAACGGTAAAGGAGAGTACAGAAGAAAAGTTACTAGAAGTGATTCTTGACAAAAGATTATGCTTCAAACAGCAAATAAAGTCCATCTGCAAAAAGGCTGGTCAAAAGCTACATGCCCTCTCAAGAATTTCGTACTTTCTTGATATTGATCAACTAAAACGAATAATGAAGGCATTTCTCTTGTCCCAGTTCAGCTACTGTCCTCTTGTTTGGATGTTCTGTGACAGAACACTGAACAATAAAATTCACCGTATTCACGAGCGGGCATTACGGATATCCTACAAAGAAATGACATCAGATTATGATACAATGTTACTCAGAGACAATGCGGTCCCAATCCACATAAGGAATTTACAATTGCTGATGACTGAGGCACTGATCTGAAAAAAAGACTGGATCGAGCAACCTATTGTTCGCCGCGGACTGTTTTTGAAGCCCGCGATTTTTGACCGGCGCCATATTGGTAGGTCCCAAGGAGCGTAAGCATTTGTATGGGACCTACTGAATATAAGGAGAAATTGCAAAGAGAAGCCTGCTATTTCGGCTCGCTGTGGACAGGAAAAGAGAAAGAACAACATCAGAACTATATCAGAAGAAAGAAGGACACTAGCAGTGATGAGAAACTGGCTCTAGAGGGAGAATTTCTGTCATATTTTAACAGTAAGTCATAGTTGCTTCGGTCCAACTTAGGCCGGCCTGTAAACCAACGATTCTGTCAAATGGTTGTAGCATTTCTTGATGTTATATTTCTTGAAACTTATGCATTTCGTTCAGTTTATCATAGGCAAATATCTGAAATGATTAAATGCTTGATTTGGTGCGCACAATTGAGCTTGAAGGCAAGTTATCATGTCCAGTTTTCCATGTTTCTCCTTCATGCCAGGAATGAGATTTCAGCTGGTTTCCCTTGACTTTTATGTACGGAAATAACGACCTTTTATTATTCCAAAAACCAGTTTGAAAGCGGTTTTGATATCTAAATCTGTTGTCAGGGTCTTTCATTTATTCCCCACTGGGTGAAATTAATTGCAAGACATGTTTATCATCTACACCACCCTACCTACATTGCCTTTCTTTATGTTTACCCACAGTTATTAGCAATTAGGGTGGCTTTGAGATCTTGTTGAAATTTTCTCTTCACGATTTTCATCTGACAGACATCTGGATGAATTTAGCAGTATATTTTATGAGAGCATTTTGCATCAATGAGGCTAGCAGTCTACTCTTGAAATCCAAGCTTAACTTGAAGTTAGCTTCCATAGTTGTAGGGTCAGGTGCAAACATTTAGTCACTCAAATAAAGATCATACCAGTTAAGGTTGTTTGGTAAATGGCTGTACCATTTTTAAGATTTCATTGCCACCCATCTAACCTAGCCTGTGTGCAGACTTGACCAATTTCTTCTGAAAGAAGTTTCATCAAGAAACCTCTCTTAAACGAAACCAATCTTATCTGCATGAACGCTTCTAGCCTAATCCAGCCCTATGTGATATAATGGCAACCAAACCATTTTGTTTTTGAGAATAGACTTGTTGAAAATTAACTGTCACTTCAAAAATAGAGAATTCTAGTGACAATAACAATGTGCAAAAAATAGTTCAAGAAAGTCTATGAATAATATACAGTATCAAGCTCTTTGTACCTGGCAAATTTTCTCTTGAACTGATCACAAGTTTTTATACAGTATTTCTATTAATGCAGCTTTTTGTCATGCAGTCTTTTAATGAATGTATAGATGCAATCATCAAGGAAGCAATGTGTATTATTTCAGAAAATGTATGCTTGTCATCAAAATCTATAATACTATAATTAATCAAATACACCATGTCATAACTTCATCATCAACTGGATGCAGCAGAAATGATTTATTATCACAACACAAAGTTCAAGGAATAGAGTCCTGATTTCGAGGAAAACAAGTTAATGTAGATATCAGAAGTCACTATGTTTTTCAGATAATTCAGCTCTCTCAATTTGTTTACCATAGGCATTCTTTTCACAAGAAACCCTGGATCAGCAGCAGGTGCTAAATATTTCTTAAATTTGCATGAAGAGTTCTGCCAAGTCCCTTGATACTTTCCCACCGCTTGTTTGATCCTATAATTATAATGTATATACAGGTAGTTTCTACAACTGCTATGGGTGCATTTTCTTGACATATGTAAAAATAACAGTAAGTGAGAGAAGTTCTTCTGTGACACAAAAAACATGTTTTGCAAAATCAAAGCAAGCTTTAAAATTCTGCTTTGGAAATTTCCTTTTCCTTCCCATATGTAGAACAACTGGCCATCTCTTGCAAACAGGTTTCTTATGAAAGAACAAGTATGTAATAGTACATATGTTAGTAACATCCTTCAGCAGTTTGATCATAAGTCTAAATTCATAGAATCTGTTTGTAAATGGCAGTCACTATTTCCAAGCAACTCAAGGCTTTCCAATGATTTCAATGAAGCACATCACTGCAGCATTTAAAACTATCGCCACAAATCATCTGGCAAGTGCAAACGCACCAACACATAAACTTTGGTTTATGTGTCACTCAGCTGCAATTATTGGCATGTAATTACATGTTCCTTGCTTGAAAAAAGAGCAGTAGGCAACCATTTGTGTGAAATTAGAGAAAACTGGCATCCACGGTGCTATTGATTGTATCCATCATTCTTGGACTATCACATCTACCTAGAAAAGAAATGCAAGTGCAATTGAAATAGATTCACACTGTACTGATCTTTACAAAATCAGGACTGAATAACAAATGGCCTCATGGCAGAATGGGTGCAAGGTTTACAGTCCTTGGGAGATATTTAAACAAACTATATTAATAAGAGAGAACTGTGAACAAACTGAATCCAAAGAAACTTTACTTTGTAGATCTGTCATTCAAAAAGCCTGAGCAGAGGGAAAGGGGCAAGAAATTCTATTATTCCTCATCACCTACTAAGGCTAGGCAAAAGCTTTTTCTACACTAAACCAAATTTCTCTAAGCTAACTGCATTGTATTAGCCAGTTGGGACAACCTGCACAGTCTGGAGAGATAGAGAGCGGGAGGAATCTTGACAGTCGAGGTTGATCGAGCATGCATGCGCCCTTCATTTTGTTCGCCCTTCTCTACGACACTCGGCGGTAGCGAAAACATAACTTCCTTTCCCCTTCATAAATAGAAACCTACTAAGTACTGTGTTAATTTAGGCAAGAAACGACCCTCACAACCATCACAAATCAAAGAAACTGTCTTATGATCCTACTGCCTACCCGCATGACGCCAGGAGCACGATACCCTGTCTGCCAGTGTGCCCACACCAAAGAAATATTTTGCAGGAAATATCTTCATTTCTACCTTGAGAATGGTTTAATGAATAAAAAGCTGCAAAGAACTACACAAGAATGAGTAAAAGGAAGTGTACAAACCTCAAAACTCCTTCCGTATTTCTCAGAATGAGTGAAATTTCCTCTGTTGTTTATAAGGCTTTGCACCGTCTCGCAGCAAATTGGGACCTACCAATATGGCCGCCGCGCATTTCAGCTGGCTTCATTTTCTGAACAACAGAAGCTCGATCCAGTCTTTTTTTCAGATCAGTGGACTGAGGTCTATAAAACAAAATGGGAGCTTAATCCTAGTTTCATGAAGGAGATCTTCGTTGAAAAACGCAGTCCTTATGGGTTAAGAAGCTGCCATGATCTACTATTGCCTCAAGTGCGCACTATGTGCAATGGCTTGGACACGGTATCGTTTCGTGGGTGTAGATTATGGCAGGCATTTCCCGATGACATAAAGCAGTCAGAAACCCTTTCCAGTTTTAAAAGGAGAATCAAAGTCTGGAAAGGAGTAGAATGCAATTGTAGATTATGTAGACCTTTCGTGGCTTAGGTTGGGTTCTTGAACCGATCTAAATTTACTGCTTTGTAAATACCGGGGAAAAAGAACATTGTAAATATGGAAACGTTGTAAATATCTGTAAACTTATGTATTTGTAGATGGTTATTCTCTATTTGATTTCTTTTTTTACAAATTTTACTTTTTTAGATAGTAGGCCTTAATTAGCTCTTGTCTTATAGCTATTTTTGTATGCTGCCTACATTAAATAAATCAATAATAACAATAATAAAAATAAATGCACTCGGATTTCTTGCATCAAAAACGCGTTTTCCTTGCCTCAGAGAGCAAATTTCTATCGGACATTTCTATTCCCGATTCAATGCAGAATGCATTTCTTTTCTTCTTTTTATTCTTTCTTTTTATGACTTTTTGCAGGTTTTTGAGTGGCCTGTTTTATGTAAATCATCTGCACCAGTTTGCTATATCGATGAAATTAGCAAAACATAGTAACGATGTATCATGACGATTTAACGGCATAACACCTTACTCATTTCATTCGGTGGATTAATTTATTTTCTTTTGAATCACTGGATATACCGAGCTCTATACTAATAATTCTCTCAAACTCATCTCTGAGATCTTTTAATTTACACCAGTGCGAGAATTCTTTTATCACAATACAAGCGGCACGAAGTAAAACGTCATGTATCTATCAGATCTCCGTGAAGACGTTAGTATTATGTTCTTCTTTAGTATCCCTTCGTTTGAGTTTTTTTTGCTTTTATCTTTAGTGCACTCAGACAGGGAATACATGATCTGCGCGTCTGGCCTGGCGTTGAGGCTGATGGTAATGAACCAACTAAAACTCCAGGGAAACAAGATGCCGCCTCTGAAGATACTATGGACAAACTGGCCAAGGTGCTCTTTTATTCAATGGCTATTTGTTTTTGTTTTTATATATTCCATTATAATCTTGGAAGGCATGTTTCAGATTTCACTACTTACTTGCCGTTAACAAAGTTAAAAGAGTGCAGCTCAGATTTTTTCCAACGAAGTTTGTCTGCAAATGCCAAATGCTCTGAGTTTGAAATAGTTGAAAGTTCATACATATTTACTAAGTACAAGACAACTTAGCATGACTATCACATTGACCACAATCGATCAAAATATTGGTCTCAATACACCTTTTCAACTAAGCGGCCTCGTTTTGGAAGTTTTCAAATTTCCTCAGCTGGCGTCATATGAAATTTCTGATCTCAGATTCACATTCAGCCCTCAAATTTTACTGTAACTGCAAACTTTTGTAATCTTACAGGGTGTCTCGAAAAAGTTGTTCGACGTTTGATTAAATACTAAATCTTAACGATGCGCTGAATGGACCCTTGGTCAAGTGATCCTTTTCCTGAAATTTAAATTAATTTTTAACACAAGAATCTTGCAAATCCCCTAAAAATGCATGGAGTTACAAGCCTTTGAAGTTCAAGTTTGTGCAAATACGGAGACCAGAGGCCTTTAGATGGCATGTTTGGTAAATATCTCATAGACCATCGTTTCCGCTATTTCTCAATTGTTTCAGGGCGAACCAAATGGGATCTGAACAAGTTTTCGATGACCTAACTTTTTTTTATAAATTCAATCTAAAAATTTACATGACAAATTATTTAGTACACTACTTAAACTACTTTACAATACTACGGCGACGATACCAAGAGGAGCAAAATTCAATGACAACCCCAAGGCCTTAAGAAGAAGAAAAATAAAAAAGAAAAGCATTTAAACGAAAACAAGACACAACTATTAAGAAAGATATAGATAACAAAAAATAAACAAAACGAGGTGTTGCAGAGAAAGAGTGCTTAGTGGCTGCGTGGCTCGTAGCAGAGTTTGGAAAGAACTTAATCTAAACGACCAGTTTCCTTAATGAATTGTAGTTTTAGCTCGAGTATATTCATGTTAACATCATTAGGGAGGTTTTCATCACCATACAATAAGAGCTGCGCTAGAACCTCATTTGAAAGATTAGCATATCCAAATGGTAGTAATAGTGGAAGAATTTTAGCAAGAGGGTTTTGTCGTTGAACTGCAAAAGATGGGTAACTAGCTTAACTGTCAAACTAACCTTCAAGCATATGGATACTTTGTGGAAACAGTATCAGTCTTTTTTGCATTCCAATAAAAATTTCCAATACGACTTTACTAGTCACACTACTTACAGAATACTTAACTACACTACGAGGACGATGCCACTGGGTGCAAAATGCTATGACTACTCCGTGGCATCACAAAAAACTAAGACGACTTACATATGAATTACAAAAGGAAAATAAATACAAGACATCAAAAGAAGCAAAGAACACTACACTCTGTCTTAAACTAGATATCAGGTGAAAAATGTTCACGAATAATAGCAAACAAGATGTTGCTACGTTTGTGGTAATTTTGCGTTTCCACCGATCTCACCTCATATATAATTTGAGACAGACATTACATATGACAATTAGCTAAATAGTTGTTGGCCTACTATGGGAGATCGGGGTGAGATACTTTATTCAAGGCGACCAATACTATGTACAAAACGTATTGTTAACTCAAGGATGCTTCTACTGAGATTGTTTAGAAAATTTTTATGGCCGTACAGCAAGATTTGCAACATAGCATCATTTGCAAGATTTGCATATCCATATGGTTGTACAAGAGTGTATATTCCGGCGAGGAGATCAGTCATTTGAACACCAAAAGAGGGGCAGAGCAACAAGAAGTGCTCCATATCCTCGATACTATCGTTTCTTGGGCACATTGGGTTTATTGTATCTCTAAAGTTGTGTTGATATTTGAGAAAATTTGACTTGCTGAGACCAACCCTGAGTTGAGTAAGTTGAGACAGACCCTTCAGGTCATGAATTCCAAACACAGATTTTGTATGGGGGCGGATTATAGATAATGTCTTTGTCTTAAAAAAGCAACAGAAGGGGACAATCTAATTTCAGGATCAAGTTTATTCCACTCGGAAAAACAGTGAGGATAAAAACTAGATTTAAATCTTTCTGTCCTTGCTCGTATTTGCCCGACTGTGTCACGTTCACGAAGTGAACATTGAGCCTGTTGAAGTGGTGGCAATGTGTCCCTTGTGTAGTCAGGGGTTAAATTGTTTATGACTTTATAAAACAACGTAAGACGTCTACTCCATCTGGGGAGCCTTAGAGATCCCACCCAAGGCCAAGGTACAACTTTTCTCAAGACGTTCCCCTCGAAGCTCCCGTTATAGCTAAGGCAGCGGAGTATTGAACAGACTCTATCTTCTCCATTAAACTGGATAAGGTGGTACTACCAGTTAAGTCACAAACTTTTGGTGGATTGTTGTAAATAACATCTCCGTAGAGCTTGAATAATTCATTTAAGGTATGCTTAGGCAGATATCTGGAGAGGAATCTCAACATACCAATACCTTTCCTCGTCTTTGAGATAGCAGCCTTTATATGAGCGGAGAAAGATAAGTTATGTTCATCAATATTCATGACGGGCATATTATCAAATAGTATTACCGGATGATCAATCGTCGATTTTTTCTTTGAAAAGATTAATTCAACTGCTTGCTTCGTTGGGTCAGGATTGAAGGACATCCTCCAATCATGAGCCCACTTCCTCACCAACTCAAGATTGTGGTTCATGTCACTGGCCGCAGTGTTTGAGTCTTGAACTATAATGAAAAGGGACGTATCATCTGCAAGAAGCTTGACTTTGCACTTTAAGTTCTCAGTCAGGAAATTTATGTATACAAGAAAGAGTAGGGGTCCCAGTATAGATCCTTGAGGTACAGCAGCTAAGATATCCCCCCAGTTAGAAGCCTGCCCATTCAGAACTGTTCGCTGCTTTCGATTTTTGAGAAAATTTTGAATAAGAGATAGAAGTTGCCCAGAGACGCCACATCGTTTTAGTTTATAAATGAGGCCATCATGCCATACTCTGTCAAATGCTTTTGAAATATCGAGATAAACAGATCGAACATCTAGGGATGGATCACAGTCAAAGGCTGTAAATATTGTATGCGTTATAGAGATCAGGTCCGTTTCATCAAACAAACGTGTGAACAAGGCCTCTAATTTATGCAGAAGAGCAGGACGTGAATGGACACGAAATAGAGCAGCCCAGCTAAACACCACCAGCTATCACAGAAGCTGTTTGTTTGATGGAACGGACCTGCCGAAAAGAGTTATCACCCGTGCAATAGTCCAGGACAATTTGGATGTGGAAAGGAGACCAGGGACAAGGGAAAATGTCAACGTTTTAGAGGAAGTACCAGAGACGGTACAAGGAGTACAAGAAGATGAAAATGGGAGATTGGTTGGACGATTTGTCAGTGGGAGTTTGGTGAATCTATCACGGAGGGAGCTTTCGGAAAAAGACGTTAGTCTTCTTTCGAAAGGCCTGAAATTTTCACCCACTCCCACTGATATCGGCAAAGCAAAGTTAAAAGAGGATTTGGAGGCCTTCAAGCGAAGGATGCGATTGAGGTGGCACTTAAGAAACAATGAAGAGGACTATGTACCAGATGAGAACGCTAATGATAAAGTTAAGCGATGCTGCATTAATTACTCCACTAAAGATAGTTTTCACAAACTGTTTGAGGTGTGGTTTATTTTCAGAAATATGGAAATATGCAAATGTAGTACCAGTTCACAAGAAAAATGAGAAAAATGTCAAAGGAAACTATCGTCCCATCTCTCTGCTCCCAATTTTTGGAAAAATACTCGAAAAACTCATGTACGATTCTTTATACTCACATCTTGTTTCTCAGGAACTACTGAACCCAAATCAATCAAGTTTTCGTACCGGTGACTCAACAGTCAACCAATTAATTTCCATAACGCACGCAATCTTTAAAGCGTTCGACTGTAATCCCCCTCTCGACGTACGTTATGTGTATCTTGATATTTCAAAAGCATTCGATAGGGTATGGCATGAAGGTCTCGTTTATAAACTAAAACGATGTGGTGTTTCTGGTCAATTTCTTTCTCTCATTCAAAGCTTCCTTAAAGATCGGAAACAGCGAACCGTTTTGAACGGACAAAGCTCAAATTGGGGAGATATTTCAGCAGGTGTACCCCAGGGCTCTATTCTGGGCCCCCTGCTTTTTCTTATTTATATAAATGATCTTACTGCAGGGTTGACGTGCAATGTTAAACTTTTTGCTGATGATACGTCACTCTTTACGATAGTGCAGGACTCTACTACAGCTGCCAACGATATGAATCATGATCTGGAGTTGATAAAGCAGTGGGCAAATGATTGGAGAATGTCATATAATCCTGATCCACAAAAGCAAGCAGTTGAATTGATATTTTCAAGAAAAAGAATTGAAATTGATCATCCGGTGGTCTTGTTTAATGATATTCCAGTCAAAAAAGTAAATGAACATAAACATCTTGGATTTACCCTGGACTCAAAACTTTCCTTTTCTGCTCACATCAAGTCAGCTATTTCCAAAACAAGAAAGGGTATTTGAAATATCTCTCCAAATATCTTCCCAGGCATACTTTAAATGAACTATATAAGCTCTATGTGCGACCTCATCTGGACTATGGGGATGTTATATACCATATCCCGGCTAAGATATGCGAATTTAGCCAAAATACTCTTCTCTCGAACTTAATGGAAAAGATAGAGTCTGTGCAGTATTCTGCTGCTCTAGCTATAACTGGTGCATGGAGAGGAACCTCGCGACAAAAGCTGTATGCAGAGCTTGGCTGGGAATCACTAAGGTCCCGTATGTGGAGCAGACGTCTCACCTTGTTTTACAAGATTGTAAATAATCTAGCCCCTGATTACACAATGGATCCAATCCCTCAGCTTCATCAGTCGCATTACTCTCTGCACAAACGGGATGTCGTAGGGCGAATAATGGCAAGGACAGAAAAATTCAAGTCCAGCTTTTATCCTCATTGTCTATGTGAATGGAACGATATTGAACCAGAACTTAGACTTGCACCATCTGTCGCTGTTTTTAAGAAGAAGATCCTGTCTATTATCCACCCCCCTGCAAATCATGTCTTCGGAATTCATGACCCAATAGGTTTATCCTTTCTTACTCAACTTAGAGTTGGTTTAAGCAAATTAAACTTTCACAAATTCAAACACAATTTTGGGGATACTGTAAGCCCCATGTGCCCTTCGAATGATGGTATTGAGGATGCAGAGCACTTCTTGTTGCTTTGCCCCTCTTTTGATGTTCAACGACGAGATCTTCTCGCTGGAATCTCTGATGTATTACGACCTTTTGGACATAGTAATCTTTCAAATAAGGTCCTAACTCAGCTTTTACTGTATGGCGATGAAAAGTTCCCTTACGATCTCAGTAGAACTATTCTCACTTTGACTATACAGTTTATCCGCAAAACTGGTCGGTTTGAGTAAGGTCGCTTCGTTTTTAACGGAAAATGTACACCAGGTAACCACTAAGCCCCGTCCGCTTTTTTATTGTTGTCTCTTTTCGTTCGTAAGTCTGTTGCATATTGGACAGCAGGTGCATGGTGGTTTTTTTTATACCTTAAGAAACTGCATGGTGGTCCTTTTTATACTTAAAGAAACTCCAAGATCAGTTTTCCTCCCCCAGCTAAGTTCCTCGCCATCGATTTGCTCTTGCGTCTAATATGCAGCAGACTTGGGTATCAACTTGTTCTTATTATCCGTGTGTGTTGTTTTTAGTAGTGTTGTTTAAGGTTAAGTACTTTTTCTTTCTTTTGATCTATGTAAATTCCCTTGGGGTAGTCACAGCCTTTTGCTCCCCGGGGGGTCTTTGTCCCAGTAGTATTGTAAAGTAATTTCTTGTAGGTAGTGTAGACCGTATTATATTTTTGTAACATTTTATTGAATTATATATAAAAAAGAACGCTAATTTTAAACCTAAATCCACATGGCAGCCCCCAAAGGATGACCCTGTTCTCGAAAACTACCTTTCGCTGCTGGAGAAGGAGGTAATGTCTGTTTGTTTGTTTGTTTTTTTGTTTGTTTTCAATTTGTTTTGAGTGAGCTTGTCAGGATTTCTAGCTATTGAAAGCTAATTTGGGCCCACTGTGCATGCCGCATCCAGGGATGGGACCCCTATTTTAACGTCCCTTCCGAAGGACGGTGAGATGAGTTGCGAGGTCAGGCCTAAGAGGTCACCCATCCGAAATCTGACCTCACTCGACCAAGCTTAACTTCAGTCACCTGGCGAAGACTGTATAAACCACTCGGCCACTCACGACGTAAGGTCAGAATCTTAGTAATCTTTCTTCTTCTGAACAACTTTCTTTAAAGCAACTTAAATCTGATGGGAGCATAGTTATCAAGGAAGCAGACAAGGGATCAGCGGTTGTAATGTGGGATCGGGGGATTACATAAGTGAGGCTAACCGACAATTAGACGATAGGCAGGTTTATGAAGAAGTAGAGGTGGACCCCACGGTAGATTTGGGTAAGACAATTAATTCTAGGTTGAACAAGCTGAGGGAGGAGGACCCGGGATTAGAGGAAGTGACTGATTATTTACAAGTTAAAGATTCTAGACTAGGTAGATTTTATTTGTTGCCTAAGATCCACAAGGGTCTTAGTAGTGTTAAGGGGCGACCGGTCATTTCCAATTGTGGTACAGTAACACAAAATATATCAGAGTATTACCACCTCAGTGGTATATCAGAGTAGACCACCACCTTAACCCGTTGGTTAGCCAGAGTAGGTCATATGTTAAGGATACTAACCATTTTTTTGTCTAGGCTAAGTAAGTTAGGTAGGATACCAGAGGGGGCTTTGTTATGCACTGTTGATGTTATGGGGCTCTATCCCAGCATTCCACACGGGGAGTGTTTAGAGGTCATTAGGGAGGCGCTGGATAGAAGGGAAAACCCGGGCGTGGCTACTGATACCCTAGTGGAGTTAGCGTCCTTGGTCTTGGAGAATAATTATTTTGAATTTAACGATTGGCTTTATAGGTAGAAATTGGGCACGGCTATAGGCACGAAGTTCGCTCCGGCCTATGCCAATCTCTTCATGACCCGGTTGGAATGGAGATTGTTGGAAGCTTCACCTGACAGGCCCCTCATCTGGATGAGATTCATCGATGATGTTTTCTTTATCTGGATGCACGGGGAAGAACAGCTGAAGTCTTTCATCAATCATCTCAACAGTAGCCACGAAATCATTAAGTTTACTAGCGAGCAATCACGAGATAGTATTAGTTTCTTAGATGTTCAAGTTAGTGTTGGGGAGGGGGGAGTCCTTACGACAGACTTGTTCTGCAAGCCAACTGATACACATCAGTACTTGCATAAGAAGTCTTGTCACCCGTGGCATACTAAGAAGGCGATCCCCTATGGTCAGGCTCTTAGGTTTCGTAGGATATGTTCGGAGGATCGCCAACAGGAGAGGGTGGGTGAGTTAGCTAGATGGCTTAAGGATAGGGGCTACGAAGAGTCTTTAGTTAATGAGCAAATAGATAGGGTACGTAGGTTAGATAGGGCAACTCTTCTAGCAAATTCGGGAAATAGGACCAATGGCCAAGGGAGGGGGGAAAGGGTTCCACTTGTTGCGACGTATCATCCAGTGCTCAATAGTTTGGGGAAGGTTGCCCGGAGACTCCATCCTATGCTCACGAATTCGGAGGAGCATAGGAAGGTGTTTCCTGAGCCACCTTTAATAGCATTTAGGAGATGTAAGAACCTTAAGGATATACTTGTTAGGGCTAGGCTGAGTAATGAGGGAAATGGGGGGACTGATAAGAACGGATGTTCTCGTTGTGGTAAATCTCGTTGTCAAGTGTGTAATGTCATGAGCAATAGTGAGCATTTTCATTCGAACATAGATAGCCGGGAATATAGGATAAATTATTCGTTTAGTTGTGACTCGTCAAATGTTGTATATTTGTTGGAATGTACTGTTTGTGGTGTACAATATGTTGGTAGCACCTGCACGCCTTTTGGGCTTAGGTTTGATAATTACAAAGCGTGCAGTCGTAAGTTCAATTCGGGGGCCTCAGTACCCCAGGTGGAATTCTTCAGGCATTTCACTGAAGAAGGCCACCACGGGTTTCTGAAGGATATTAGTGTTAAGATAATCGATAGGCTAACGGGGGAAATAGGATGCGGGAAAGCTTCTGGCAATATCGGCTGGATTGCTTTGCCCTTAAGGGTTTAAACACTAGGCAGGTTGATACATAGATTTCATTTTTGTTTTAATTTTGTTTGTTATGTTGTTTTGATTTTACCACTGAGCTTTTCGTTAGGGACACACGCTTATTCCTTAGGGTTTTCTGTTCTGCCAATCCGCTCTCGGATCTTTCTATTGTTTGTTTTGTTATACATGCTATCTTTTTCAGCTTCAGCGAGACAGACACAGACGCCGACTGCAGCGTTTCTTTATTGTGCGCTTTCTTTTATCTTCCTCTGCCACAAAAGCTGTATGCTTCATTTACACCTTGTACTAGGTAGGTTTCGTTTGAAGTTATGGAATAACACATCTATTGTATTTTTGGTTATATGTACGTTCTTTCGGATTTGAGAAGCAATACTGACGAAGACGCAGGTCGAAACTTTTGCCAGAAGTGTTTTTCTTTGAGCATCTATATATATATGTATATAAACTCAGAAAATACAACTTTGTAAACGTTTCGGCACAAGCCTTCATATATATTTTCATATTTATATTTATATATTTCATATTTGAATCTTTTTAGGAGGGTAGCCCTTCGGCAGAAGCCGTTTTTCAAGGGGTCCTCCATTAAAAATTCACAAACTATAAATAATCAAAGTAAATCACAACTAAAATCAGAAACCATGATCTAAAAGCCTATTTACAATTATACAATATATACCATAAACAAAGAAATTAACCCTTTACAGTTTTCTTAAAACCATCCAGGGAGGATGCTGTTTTTGACTCAGCAGGGAGGCTATTCCATATTTTAGCTCCTCGGTGCGAAAAACATTTTTGCCCATTCGCTGACTTTTTCTTAGGCAACCTTAAATCAGTCTCAGTGTTCCGGAGGTTGTGGGAGGAGCATGCTGAGTTTTTCGTGAAGAGATTACACAGGTATTGTGGAGCCAAATCGTTGAGCGGCTTGAAGACCATTATTTTAGACTCATTATCAATGAGTTCTTCAATGGTCTGCCAGCCCAACCGAGGGGCAAATCACTGCTGAAAATGGCGTACGAGATTAGTAATCACAAGTGATTATTTTGTGATTAATCTGATTTGTTTGTTATTTACGTGATTAATATGTGATTATTCTAGAATAAATCACACATTCCAAAAGGCTCTCAAATAACCTCCTGTACTATACAATTGTAAGAATAGGGCAAGACAGAGCAAGATTTATCAGCCAAATGATGAAATATGAAGCTGTTTCATAAATCAAGTCATAGACTATCATGCCAATTTGATAGAATTGTTTGTAACACAAGAACGAAACTTTCCTTTTTCCTCCATCGCAAGGAACTCAGAATGTTGTGCTGTTGTGCTGTTCACGTCTGCGAGCTTGTGTTTGCATATCTGGCAATTTTTTCACATAAATATGGGAAATGGTGACAGGGACAATCTATTCCTTTCATTTCTTATAAAAGTAAACAAATTCAAATGGTTAAACATTCAAACTTTGTGATTAATACGACTGGTGATTTTTAGTGATTAATGTGATTTTTGTGTGATTAATGTGATTAATTTGTGATTAAAGTGTGATTATTTTTTACAGCGTACGCCATTTTCAGCAGTGATTTGCCCCTCGGGATAAACTATTCGTTCAATTGTGACTCGTCTAATGTTGTGTATTTGTTGGAATGTACTGTTTGTGGTGTTCTATATGTGGGTAGCACCTGCACGCCTTTTAGGCTTAGGTTTGATAATTACAGGCATGCAGTCGTAAGTTTAATTTGGGGGCCTCAGTACCCCAGGTGGAATTCTTCAGACATTTTACTGAAGAAGGCCACCACTGCTTTCTAAGGGATATTAGTGTAAAGATAATTGATAGGCTAACGGAGGGAATAGGATGCGGGAAAGCCTCTGGCAATATCTGCTGGATTTCTTTGCCCCTAAGGGTTATCACTAGGCAGGTTGATACATAGATTTAATTTTTGTGTAAATTTTGGTTGCTGTGTTTTTTGTTTTAGCGCTGAGCTTTTCGTTAGGGACACACGCTGTTTTTTAAGGAACTCTTTTCTGCCAATCCGCCCTTGGATCTTTCTATTGTTTGTTTTGTTCTAACACATGATTGTTTCAGCTTCGGTGAGACAGACACAGACGCCGACTTCAGCAGTTCTTTATTCTGCGCTTTCTTTTATCCACATCTGGCCGCCGCTTTGTGCACCCGCAACCTTTACACCTTTATATTTTCAATTTTAATTGGTAGGATCTCGCTTAGACTGTCTTTTCTATTGTTTAGATATTGTGTATATATTATATATATACACATATATATACCTCTCTAACTCATTATACTGTTCACTGACGGCGTGCCTTGCTCATGCTTGCTCTTTTACATAAAAAATTTAACAGATATAGTCAAGGGGATTATATATACGCATATATACTTCTGAATATAATAGATCAGACCCACACCCTATGCTTTTTCCACTTCCCCCAATTCTCAGTAGAAAGGGAACAAAAGTTTGGACTCTGACCTCAATGAATTCATATGACCCTAGTCACCTTTAAGTAGAAGTGGAACTCAGTTTTCCTCGTCGTAGGGAACTGAAATACAGGGAACTCCATGTTCTCTGGTCACTGTGATTGGCTGAGAAGGTCCTCTGGGATCACGTTGATCATCTTGATCACATGGAATTCTGAATTCATCATGCAATATCCTACATGATCAGTCTAGATGCCCTGTCACCACGGAGTTCCCTTGAGATTTGTAAAAGTACACTTCCTGTAGCATTCCGTCTTATTCTTCTCTAAGTTCTTTCTCTTTCCTTTGTGTTAGGGAATTACAAAATACTTTATTTAACAATAGAATTGAATATTTCAGTTACGTTCTATCCAATTTCAAATTCAATTTGGCCAATCAGTAGCCTTGAAGTTGCTTAATAGGGGTGCTTTTGCGAAGGAATTTATTACATTTTGCATAAAATGAGGTCTGCTCGTAAACAACTCAACAGAAAGACGGACATGGACTGGTCAAAGGTTGATGGCGCAAGGCAGCAGAAAAGAACATTAATTCTCAGAGAATCGAAAGATAAAACTTACACTTGCCCAGTGAAATGTTGTGAGAATCGAACTTTTTTCAGCAAGAGGGGCTGCACAAAACATGTGGACACTAAGCATAGATGGTACTATTACTTTGATGAGAAACCAAGCGAGAGACTGATCGAACAGAGCATCAAGCAGCAGCAAAGCAGCCATGGAGCTTCAAAATTTGGGGATGGGCTGAAAAAGCGTGCTGATACAACAAAGATGCCGTATTACTCAATATCCAGTGGAATTGGAAAGAAGTACATTGAGTGGCTTTGTGCTGTTTGCGGAGGGGGGATGTTAGAATCACAGGCGGCACAAAATGGGATACGAGTGATGAAGTTTCTGAAACACTGCAGTGAGGATGATGAAGAGGAGCTTTCCGAGGAGCACATAGACTACTGCATTGGCTCTGCTCAACACATTTGCAAGTTTATCGAACATATTGGGAAAGAATGGGGTCTAGGTAGCTCGGCGCAATTTGGATACTTACAAGCAATTACAGATCTAATCGATTTTCGCAAGTCCAGTGGATTGTCGGCAACAGTGCTCGGGAACTTAGCAGTATCTGAGGTGTACATCAATAGAGGGAAAAGGGCTTTAGCACGACGAAAATTAACTGAGTGGTCGAAGAACCTTTCTGTCGAAGTTCTCGCTTCAACGAATCAGTGGGCGACAATGGACGAAATGGAGGAAGTGATCCCATATCATTTGCCACAATACAAGCGGGGTGAGTGGCCGAGTGGCTTAAACAGTCTTCGTCAGGTGACTGAAGTTAAGCTTGGTCGAGTGAGGTCAGATTTCGGATGGGTGACCACTGAGGCCTGACCTCGCAACTCACCTCGCCGTCCTTCGGAAGGGACGTTAAACTAGGGGTCCCGTGCCTGGATGCGGCATGCACAGTGGGCCTAAATTAGCTTTCAGTAGCTAGAAATCCTGACAAGCCCACTCAAAACAAATTGAAAACAAAACAAACAAGGTAACTCTATTAAACTGCAAGGGATATCCGATGACGAATGTCACCGCCGCCGACTTAGCATTCGCTACTCGCTTTGTGGCTGTGTACCTGTTTACGAGAGTGAAAGGATCTCGGCCGATGACGTATCAATACTTAACAATAGGAATGATGGAGAAAGCAAAGGAAAATGGGGGCTTGGTTGACCAGACTGAATTCAAAACTGCCCAGCAGTACTCGTTTGATTCGCTAATTTTCGACGAGACGAGCACTCGCATTATCGACGACTTCTTCTTCATGTGCCTTGTTTGGAACAAACATTGGCGATCATGTCTCTCCAATCACATCTGTTCTCTGTCTGTCTCAGAAGGTCGCACTTGCTGCCTGTCTTTGACAACCACGAGTTTAGACTTCCAACAAATGTTATCCTTTGCCGACCCCTGCTACGTTTTCCTTCTATCTTTCCAGTAAGGGCCAGATGTTCTAAGCCTTTGTCACGATATATGTGTCCTAGGAATTCCAATTGTCTTTTTCTTATAGTCTTAATTAGTGATCTTTCTGTATTAATTTCTTTAAGAATTGATTCATTTGACCTTTTCTCTGTCCATGATATTCTCATCATTCTTCTGATAAACCACATCTCTGCTGCCTCTAGTTTCTTTTCTATTTCTTTGTTAATTGTCCAACACTCACATCCGTATAGAAGAATTGACCACACATATGTCTTTAAAACTCTTATTTTTGTGGTGATTTTGATATTTCTGTTGGTTAGTATTGTTCTCATTTTTTGAAAAGTGCTTTTAGCCATTGCAATTCTTTTACCTATTTCAGTTGTGCATCTACCATCTGATGTTATCATATAACCTAGGTATTTAAATTTTGTCACTTGCTTTATCTTTTTACCTTTGCTGGTTAAGCAACAATTAGGGTTCACAGATTTTTTAGAAACGACCATGTACTCTGTTTTCTTTAAATTTAGCGTCAATCCTAACTTTTCACTCTCTAAAACAACAATGTCTAAAAGTTTTTGAAGTTGATCGTCGCTTTCTGCCATTAGAACTGTGTCATCGGCATACCTGAGATTATTTAAATTTTGACCATTTATTTTCATTCCTTGGCAATCTTCTATATTCCTTAAAATTATTTCGCTATACAGGTTAAAGAGATCGGGTGACATGACACATCCTTGTCGAACTCCTCTTTTGATTGGTTTGAAATCACTAAGTTCACTATCTATTCTTACTGCTGCTTTTTGGTCCCAATACAAATTCCCAATAACTCTTAAATCCTTGCCATCTATGTCCAATTTTCTTAACATCGCGAGCAGTTCTTCGTGTTTTACTTTATCAAAGGCCTTTGAGTAATCGATAAAGCAGAGATGCAGGTCTTTCTGTACTTCTATACATCTCTCCATGAGCATTGATAAGGTAAATATAGCATTTCTTGTCCCTTTGCCAGGTACAAAACCAAATTGTTTCATGGATATTTCAGGTCTTATGCTTTTTCTCATCCTTTGCATTAAAACTCTAAGGAGTATTTTCGTGAAGTGACTCATCAGACTGATGGTTCTATGAAGTTCGCATTCTGTTGCCCCTGGTGCTTTAGGCAAAGCTATGAAAACAGATTTGCAAAGGTCTTCTGGGATGGTGCCACTATCATATATTGCATTTAAGAGTTTTGTTGTCATATCTATTCCTAAGTCATCTAAGGCTACTATCATTTCTTCTGGTATGTTGTCTGGTCCAGTGGCTTTTCCATTCTTCATCTTTTTTATTGCTGCCTTCACTTCTTCTTTAAGGATAGATGGACCTTCTAAATTTCTTTTCATAACTGGTTTTGGTTCTCTGTCATCTCTAAAAAGCTCTTCAACATATTCTGACCATCTAGCTAGTACCTCTTCTTTTTCCATGAGCATTGTACCGTCTTGAGCTTGTATGCAACCGGGGCTGCTACAATAAAGTTTGCGGCCAGTTATTTCATTTATTTTAGAGTGCATAAATTTGCTGTCTTTGTTTTGGTTTTGTTCTATTTCCTTGCATTGTGCATTTATCCATTTTTCTTTTTCTTCATTGCATTTCTTCTTAATCTCTTTGTTGAGTTTTTTATATTCTACCTTATCATGTTTTGTTTTACGCCTTACTTCCATCAAGTCTAAGATTTCTTTTGTCATCCAACTCTTGTCTTTATTCTTATTTTTCTTTGGGATAATATCTTCCATAGCTTCGTGGATAGATTCTTTCATCTTTGACCAGAGTTCGACGACTACATTATGCATATCAGACCATTGTTGAACCCACAATGTGACTATGTTCTCGTAACGAGGAATGGTACTCAGATAAAGAACTTCAGTATTCTTATGTCAAAGATCGTCTTCGCAGCCATTGGGAAAGATGTTCACCCGACAAGATATCGGCAAATATTGAAACTGAGAGCTCACGAAAACTTAGTGCGGAGGTGCAAGATATGGTTAGCCGAGATCAAAAACACAGTTCGCAAGTGGCGAGAACGTGCTACCAAAAGCGGAGCTCCCGTGAAATTGCAACGCATGCAAGACGTGCTGTGAAAAAGTTACAAAACGGAGACGTCGACAAAGAACTGAAAAAGGTAGCATTTGCAAGTGATAGTTCTTCCGACCGCGAGGATTCTCCGGGGAAATGTGATGAATCATATGAGGTTATTGACAGTGCTACACAGCCTGAAATGACGACGGAGGACCTTGGGAAGAAGACGATGGAGCAAGATGATGATGAGGTCATCACAAGTTACCAGCCTCCTGTGAGACAAGCAAGCAAGAAAAGAGCGAAGCCAATTGTCAGTGCAAGGGTGCCTTTTAACCCTGAAGAAGATTATTTTCTAAAGAAATGCTTGAAGATTTACGGGTTTGGGAAATGGACATGCATGCTGCGTGACCCGCGGTTCAAGTTTCACAAAAAGAGGACGCCAGACTCTCTTAAAAAACGAGCAGAAATTTTGTCAAGAAAATGATGTTGTGTTTCTAAATTTTGTTGTATTTAGTCATTCCTTAGGGTTCAACGGTATCATGTCAATGATGTATGGAGGGTCTTTTCCTTTGATGAGTTTTTGTAATGGCGTCATTTCTTCCTTGTCAATCCTCAAGACTGTAAGATGATTAGCTTTGGATTTTATCCATCATCGGCAAACGGTCAGCAACAGTGAGCAACAATGAGCTACGCTCTCCAACAGTAAGCAAGCTTGGGCAAGTATTCCTGAAATGGAGATTAGCCTCGGAATGAATTTTTTGCTCATCATTGTTCACCGTTGGAGCGCGTAGCTCATTGTTGCTCACTGTAGCTCCCTGTTTGTGGAAAATAGATATTATTTACATTTCTTGAAGAAATGATGACCATTTTGAATTTGATGATGTAATGCTATCGTTGTTGTTGTTGCTGCTGTGTTTGTTGTTGTTGCTGCCTTCATTTTTGTCGTTGTTGTTGCTGATTTAAAGGCAGAATGAAATGAATGATTTCATTAGACTTTGGTTGGAAAAGTTCTGTTGCCAGGAATATTGAAGAGCAATGGTGAATAGCAGTGAGCTACGCGTGATAACGATGAGCAACAGTGAGCAAATGTGACCCAATACGAGGTTGATCTCGATTTCATGAAAACTTGTTCATCCTTGCTCACTGTTGGAGCGGGTAGCTCATTGTTGCTCACTGTAGCTCACTGTTTGTGGGGAATGGATAATATTTTACATTTCTTGAAGAAATGATGACCATTTTGAATTAGACGATGTAATGCTATCGTTGTTGTTGTTGCTGTTGTGTTTTGTTGTTGTTGTTGCCTTCATTTTTGTCGTTGTTGTTGCTGATTTAAAGGCAGAATGAAATGAATGGTTTCATTAGACTTTCGGTTGGAAAAGTTCTGTTGCTAGGAATATCGATGAGCACTAGTGAATAGCGGTGAGCTACGGGTGATAACGATGAGCAACAGTGAGCAAATGTGACCCAATACGAGGTTGATCTCGATTTCATGAAAACTTGTTCATCCTTGCTCACTGTTAGAGCGCGTAGCTCATTGTTGTTCACTGTAGCTCCCTGTTTGTGGGAAATAGATAATATTTACATTTCTTGAAGAAATGATGACCATTTTGAATTTGATGATGTAATGCTATCGTTGTTGTTGTTGCTGCTGTGTTTGTTGTTGTTTCTGCCTTCATTTTTGTCGTTGTTGTTGCTGATTTAAAGGCAGAATGAAATGAATGATTTCATTAGACTTTGGTTGGAAAAGTTCTGTTGCTAGGAATATCGAAGAGCAATGGTGAATAGCAGTGAGCTACGCGTGATAACGATGAGCAACAGTGAGCAAATGTGACCCAATACGAGGTTGATCTCGATTTCATGAAAACTTGTTCATCCTTGCTCACTGTTGGAGCGGGTAGCTCGTTGTTGCTCACTGTAGCTCACTGTTTGTGGGGAATGGATAATATTTTACATTTCTTGAAGAAATGATGACCATTTTGAATTAGATGATGTAATGCTTTCATTGTTGTTGTTGCTGCTGTGTTTGATGTTGTTGTTTCCTTCATTTTTGTAGCTGTTGTTGCTGATTTAAAGGCAGAATGAAATAAATGATTTCGTTAAACTTTGCATAGGCAAAGTTCTGTTGCTAGGAATATCGATGAGCAATGGTGAATAGCAGTGAGCTACACGTGATAACGATGAGCAACAGTGAGCAAATGTGACCCAATACGAGGTTGATCTCGATTTCATGAAAACTGTAGCTCACTTTTTGTGGGGACTGGATATTGCTTTACGTTACTTGAACCAATTATGACGATTTTGAATTAGATGATGTAATGTTATCGTTGCTGTTGTTTTGTTGTTGTTGTTGCTGTTTGCGATAGACACGTGAAAGAAAATGAGAGAAATTCTTTCAGATCGTATTTCGTTTCTCTATTTGAATGTAAACATATGATTCTGCTAAGAGCATATCGTAATTTCCAATTTAAACATCTGATCTAGTAACACAATATAAAAACAATATTACATCAGCATTAGGAAACAACGCAACAACGGCTTTCACTGTCTTTGAAGTGTTCTTCGTTTCACTCGTCTTCGTCCTCAGAGGTGCTTTCTATCCTGCGAACCTTTGCTCGACGTCGAACTATCATCGTATTTGGTCGGCGTCGTGGTTCCTTTGTGGTGGTGTTGCTTGTGTTATATGTCGTCATCCTCTTCATCAGCAGTCGCTTCTTTCTGCGAGCTCGGATCCTGGATGTAGGATTCGCGATTTTTTCCGAATTTCTTTTCCATTAGTGCTTCCCACTGTGGAAAGCGCTCTTTGTACAATTCAATATCAAAGTCCTTCCTCGGCGTGTCCTCAATAAGGAGCCATGCATCGTACATCGAATCGGGCTTGTTCCAATCGTACTTTCTTCTTCGTCTGAATCGTTCCAAATCTTCGTCACTGGCGTTCAGCTCGTTCCAATGTCGCTTTGACATTGTCACCAGGAAGACTGCTTTATGATATGAAAACTCGTTGATGTCTCCCGTTGCTACGTAGGCTTCGTTTTCCGGTCGCATCCAGTCTTCCGTGTTTTCATCTTCGTACACCAGCAACGCACGATCGACCGTCTCGCTCGGCACCATATCCCGTGGCTGCTTGTGGGCTTCGCAACAATAGCGTCGAGATCCTGTGAGAATTCCATTTGCTCTATCTCGCTGATGTCAATGAGCTTCGCAGCATTTTGTCCTGTGAAGTCATTGTACAGGGCTCCCAGTTCTTCATCGTCTAACTGTGCTGTGATGTCTTCGTCTGACCATAGAGGTGTGCCTCGCAGGCGCTCTGCTGCCCAGTGAAAGCACTGCATGCAATGTTTGCGAAGCCAGCTGGTAGCGTATGGATTCTTTTTCTTTAATGACTTCGTTTCAAACACCGTGATCCGAGCACGTATCGCTTGCTCATCGACGCCGGAAAATGGTGGGATTTCGTTGCAAGTAATGTAGATTCCTGAACGATACACGAGGTGTACCGCTTCTTTGTATGGCGTATCCTTTGTAGCATAATACCCCACGCCATATAGGGGTGGGGTATTATGCTAACGTGGTGGGGTATTATGTTTGATGAGGTGGATACGCCATACAGAGGCGGGGTATTATGCTAACGTGGTGGGGTATTATGCTTGATGTGGTGGATACGCCATACGGAGGCGGGGTATTATGCTAACGTGGTGGGGTATTATGCTTGATGTGGTGGATACGCCATACGGAGGCGGGGTATTATGCTAACGTGGTGGGGTATTATGCTTGATGTGGTGGATACGCCATACAGAGGCGGGGTATTATGCTAACGTGGTGGGGTATTATGCTTGATGTGGTGGATACGCCATACGGAGGCGGGGTATTATGCTAACGTGGTGGGGTATTATGCTTGATGTGGTGGATACGCCATACGGAGGCGGGGTATTATGCTAACGTGGTGGGGTATTATGCTTGATGTGGTAGATACGCCATACGGAGGCAGGATATTATGCTAACGTGGTGGGGTATTATACTTGATGTGGTGGATACGCCATACAGAGGCGGGGTATTATGCTAACGTGGTGGGGTATTATGCTTGATGTGGCGGACTTTCACAGGGTTCCAATATTTCTAGAAGGAATTTTGACTCCTTGAACTGCTTCTTTCGCACATTCTAGTCTGTCGTTGTTCGAACGAAAACTTCAATCAAGCAATGAAAAGTCAATATTGGTCTAAATCGTATTAACTCGTGAAGAATCTCGAATGAAATTGGGCTTCGTTTTTCTGAAACACCCTGTATATTAGAGAAGTGCCAGGAAACATTAGAAGGTAAATCTGCTGTGAGCCTTTATTTTTTGGTGATATCCGTGATAATTTTACGTTCTGAGGCCAAAGAACTTATCAACAAACACGTGACAGTGGCAGAAAACCACATGCATCTAAAAGATAAGAAACAAATCAAGAAACGGTTTGTACTAAAATGCTGAAATTTTCATGTGAAATTAAGAAACATTCAGTGCTAGGGCCTTATCCAAGGTACAAGAATAATCTTGTATTCTTGTCATACCAAGTATGCAAATATGTATTCATTAGAATTACAAGAAGCTCAAATCTCAGATCATGTCATGATCAAGAATTTTCAGTGTCAGTACTAGTCAGAAATTCGTTTCCATTTTTTCATTCCAATTCTCACAAAGAGAGGTTTCATTGCTTGACCAATTTCATCCTATGATAGTTAGACTATGTGTAATATTGGCTTCCCATGAGCAACTCGTCTGAAGTGTCTTTGAAAAACATGTGCAACGATTGAATACTTGCTGCGCATCAGCCATAAATCATGTTACGTCTTTTTTGAGAAATTTCAATAAAAGCTCTCTAGATCATACGCTAGTAAATACTGGCAGAGAACTGCGCATTTCACTCCTTGAAAAAAGCGAACGAGTTTTTTTCAGAACTAAGAGATTTTCAGAATTTCTTCACATCAAGCATTTGTGTAGGATTTTATTGAATACAAAGGACATTGCCAAAGAAGTACGAGATCTTTTTGGAGTTAAATGCCCCTCTCTGCACCTTTCTGACTGTAGGTTTGGAACGAATGAGTTTAGCTTAAAGTCACACTGACGACGACAGAAGGCGGAAAGGTATCAGTATGATAAACATCTTGCCATTTTTAGTCCCACCTTGAAATATCTACTGCAATTTTATGCCTCTACTTTGAACTCAATCAAACTTTTTTGCCTTACTTGCCAAACCATTTTTAAAAATTGAGAAATGCATGACGTATCTGTACTTCCGAATATATGCTCTAAACAATAAGAGGCAAATATGTTTGTACTGTTTAGAGACTTAGTGAATCGAAATCTTTACCCTATACTCCACCACGTTAGCATAATACCCCGCCTCTGTATGGCGTATCCTCCACATCAAGCATAATACCCCACCACGTTAGCGTAATACCCCGCCTCCGTATGGCGTATCCACCACATCAAGCATAATAGCCCACCACGTTAGCATAATACCCCACCTCTGTATGGCGTATCCACCACATCAAGCATAATACCCCAGCACGTTAGCATAATACCCCGCCTCTGTATGGCGTATCCACCACATCAAGCATAATACCCCACCACGCACAGTGGGCCCAGAATGCCAACTTTTGGAAATTTCATGATACCTTGCGAAAAAAATAAGATGCATGTCTGTTGGAACGCAGCTTGGAATGTAGGTCGTGTCAGGGTTAAAAAACCACAAGTGGCTCATTTTGAATGAAAACTGCTGTTCCAGGAGGAAAGAAACCCAACTCACCATATTTCGTCACGTTGTGCAACTACTTGAAAGTCAGACATATCTTAAGAATTCTTGTATTTTAAAACGAAATGGGTTCATAAATCGCATCAAATTCAAACATACATACGATTAATAAACAACTTCATGGAAAGAATATCAATATGAATGTAATTTTAGAAATAAAGAATAACGACTTATTACATGCCGTTCAGTAGTCCTGTACAATTATCTGTCAAATAGTGCCGACACCATACTGTCGTACAAATTATTGATTGGCTGCCCATTGCGATGTGATCGTACAGTGTGGTCTGTAGACCCACAAACTGTGCATTTCATTCTCGAGTAGTTTGCTCTATTAATGTGCTGTATAACAGTTGGGTGGCTTCTTTCTAGAAGCCGTGCCATAACGTCTTCCATTTGCAGCAATGGGTCGCATTTGCGGGAGAGATCCCTCAAAAAATTGCGCACATCTTTATTGGTTGCTTCAATGGCTTCCTCTGAATATGCACCAAGTGCAGTGTTCCCGTTAAGCTTGATTAATTCAACGCTGTGTTGTACCGATCCATGCAAAGTGTGGTTAATTTGTGCCCAGGGAAAATTCATGGCGAGGTCGGCAATAAACTCTTTGCAAAGCTTCTCGAAGAGATCCACCTTGATCTTTTGTGTCGAAGAGATGATCCTGAGAATAACACTGAGCTGTTTGTGTGCAAGAAGAACCATTTCACGATTTTGATCAGTGCACAGATGAGAGATGACGGCGACACATTCTTCTGAGAAGAAACGGCGCCCTTGTGCCCCAGTAGTTGACGTGCCACCTTTAGCTCCTGCACTGTTGACTCTTTCTAGATCTAGGCCTGTTGCAACTTCAATTTGGTATAAGACCCGCTCCTTGGATGCTTTCAATAATTGCCTGTTGGGGCCAGCTTTGTCTTTCCAGCTTCTATGGTTAATGTGGCAGCGCGTCAACAATTTGATAAACCAGGAAGTGCCATTTATATACGCATGTGTCAGTGTAATTGACTTTTGTGATGATGTAGTAATTGGCCTCGTTGTGATCCCTTGCCTTGTCTAAAAATCACCGGTTTCCCTTGGTACAATACCATTCTTATCCACTAGCTTCAAAAACAACCTAAATGTTTCATCTGACTCTCTGGTAATCGGAAATCCTTCATGAATGGATGCAGGATCAGTCCAGTCATTCTGTTTCGAAACGCATAAGATACAATCTGCACCACCTAACCCACTTATCTTCCTCTTCAACTTTAAATCTTTCATACTATCCCTTATTTCCAATTGAATTATCACTTCCTCTCCCTTGAATGAAAACATTTGATTTTCTTCCTCCAAATTCTTCCTAACACTATCTGTGGTACCAATAACTTCATCAAGCAACTTTGCATCTGTCTCAGCCGCCCTAATCAAATACACTGGCCGAAGCGACTTCGACGAGTTTGGTGCCGTATTCTCCCAGACAACAACTTCTTCCCCTGACACTCGAGTAGCTACTAACTTCAAAGGTACAAGCCCATATAGGAACATGTTTTCTTTTCCACCCAGCATAGCAACAGAATTCATAACTACCTGCTGGCCAGCTCCATCACATCCATCCTTAAAGGTCATTCTGTACCTGTCACCCATACACTTCTCAAACTTTCCCTCTTTTTCTACAATGTCTAGTACTCCCTGAATCGTTTGTTTAACAAGTTCTGCATAGTCTACAGTGACACCTTTGTTATCCAAACAACGAGTTATGGTTGGTCTTAACTTCTTTCTTGCTTCCAGTAGTATGAAAATAATGGCCTAAAAAGTGAGGCAAAAATGGCAGTTTTTCTGATATTTTCACAGTTTTAGCCAAAAATCATGAAGCTACTGCAAAACTGACTTGGTTTTGAGGTATTTCATCATATATTCTACAAATCTTGGTAGTTTACTCAAAGAAATAGTGTTGATTTAAGCCTATTCTGCTCATTTATGAAATTTTGCGTCTTTTTCTTGTGGTTAACAAAATTTGCCAATTTCTTCATTTTCAAATGCCTGTAACTCTTGTTTGGAAAAGGATAGACAAAAACTGAAAAAAGAATCGAAAAGCTGAAGATCTCAGCTTTCTATTGATGTATAACACATTAAGATTTGAAATATTCGATATTGGCCAAATTTCCACCTCTGGGCCCACTGTGCCACGTTAGCATAATACCCCGCCTCCGTATGGCGTATCCACCACATCAAGCATAATACCCACCACGTTAGCTTGATACCCCGCCTCCGTATGGCGTATCCACCACATCAAGCATAATACCCCACCACGTTAGCATAATACCCCGCCTCTGTATGGCGTATCCACCACATCAAGCATAATACCCCACCACGTTAGCATAATACCCCGCCTCCGTATGGCGTATCCACCACATCAAGCATAATAGCCCACCACGTTAGCATAATACCCCACCTCTGTATGGCGTATCCACCACATCAAGCATAATACCCCAGCACGTTAGCATAATACCCCGCCTCTGTATGGTGTATCCACCACATCAAGCACAATACCCCGCCTTTGTATGGCGTATCCACCACAGGTTACGTATAGGTTCGCAGTGCCTATAGGTTCTGTAGTGCGTAGTGTGTACTGTAGTGCGTATAGGTTCGCTAGCGTGAGACTCGAAAGGCTCAACTCGATAAAACTATTTACAAATATGTACAAACGAAGAGGACTGTAAGTTAACTTCAAGGCTCGAACTCATAAAGAACGCTCTCAGGCTCGGTAGAATCATAACTAACGAAAAACACATAAATGTCTCTGTCTTCATAAAGTTCCAGCCCAGACGGGGTGGTCCAGCTGGGGGTAACATCTAACTAACTTAACATAAACAGCCAAGTAGGGCCAAAGAATTGGAAGCAGTGATTAAACATGTTTTGACTCATGAAGTTCCCTTCGACTGTTGCCGTGGTCGTCTTTTGAGAAGTATGCCTTGGAGGAGGTCATTGAACGGAAGGACGTACTAAATATTGATTGATGTGAGAATTGTATGGAAATAGTGTCCTTCTAATGTAAAGGCTTTGATTTTGATGATTGAGAAATAAAATCATTTCTTGAAAATTGTCTCAAAATAACTAAGCGTGCTTTGCTTGAAACTAAAACTTTGATCGTAAACTTATGGCCAGAGCTGTAGACTGAAAGCCCTCCGCTAACTTTTCCCAGGGGCCGTTTTTTCGTAGATTTGGATATTTTACAAAAAGATCACAGAAATGAATTGTGCATAGATTGATGTAAAATCCAGTCGAGTAACAGATTTTTCGGGTCACACCCCTTCTCGGTAGAACCATTGAAACTTCCGAGAATTTCAATAGATTTCATTATGACGTCGTAGCAAAATGACGCAAAATTTCAAAAAGCAACGTTGAAATTCGGAATCTGCATGGAAAGTTGACCTGAAACAACTCAAGGAGAATAAACTAAGGAGTGCCATTGACAAAACGCGGTCTTAAATTTTTGGCCACGACTGTACGATGATCTAAATTTTTTTCAAAATTTCTGATGAATTTTTACAGAAATGATCAAAATGCTGCCATTTTGAAAATAATCAAGATATCAATAAAGTGCCACAACAGATCAACTGCAAATTACCCAAAGGTTATTTAAAGTCACTCAGTTCTTAGAAAGCTTTCATACAATTTTACACTCACCATCTTAAAGTTTTGAAGATTTGAGCCCTATGCTGTGAAGGTCATGGTTACTTTGGTTTATATGGGATTTGAAAGGTCATCGCCGTACGAACATAGGCCACTGAAGGAGGGAGACTGGTTCGTTGCTGCATTTTCCACTAACCTTTCCTCATTTTCGGAACTGAAAATCATTGAATCATCATGTGAGATGGAGGTAGTTTGTTTCACATTCCAAAGAGTTCGAATATTTTTTTGTCGCCATATTCTGTGCGTAATTGTCCACTTTCAACCATGCTGTGTAGTTCGGTGAGAATGTCTGTGACGCTTTCGCCACTGCACTTTGCAGCAAGAGTCGAAAATAATTCTTTGGCAGGAACATTTTTCTCGATATTTTTATATCTAACTGTTGGAATTGGTAATCGCATCCCTGATTGAAGGTGACTTGTTAATAGGCTGAGTCTTACTACGTTTCGTAGTAGCCATAAGTACAGAATCAATCACCAGATATCAAAACCTGCTAAGAAGATCTAAATCAAATGCAAACTAATTTCGATCAAGTTAGATCAGGATGTTTTATTTGTCCACGATTTTTACCTACCCATCATATGTCAATAAACTCCCATATATTAACTCGCCGGGTGGCAATATCACCTTTTCCTCCTGAGCTATTAGTTTCTGTTTATATGAGAGTCCTTTTTGGGACGCATAATAGGACTGTTGCCTTTGATTAATCAAGTAATTCTTATCGTTTCAGCTCAGTAAAAGACATCGTAAAGGAAGGGTGCAAAAGGTGGACTGGCTAGACCGACTTACATTCAGGGAAATAGAAATGGTCAATGAGGTAGGTGAGATCTTTTGCTGAAAGACTATTTGCGAGCAAATGCCTGTGACGGCACTGTTAAAAAAGTCAATTTTTGTTTTGCTTTGAAAGTGTCGCTTAAGATTATACCAATTATTGGAGGGGTGTAGAATTAGATCTTTTTACATATGTACACATCTATGTCTGTTACAGATAGGGTACGTAGTTTTAGTACGGCTCTTCTAGCAAATACAGAATAAAGGACCAATAACCAAGGGAGGGGGGAAAAGATTCATTTTGTTGCTACATGACGTCTGGTAATCAATAGTTTGGGACAGTTGCGACGAGACTCCATCATATGCTCAATAGTTAGGAGGAGCGTAGGGAGGTTTTTCCAGAGACACCTTTGATAGAATTTAAGAGATGTAAGAGCCTTAAGAATATACTTGTTAGGGCTATAGGCTCATTGGTGAGGTAAATGGGGGGGGGGGACCGACAAGAAGGGCTCTCTCGTGGTGTTGAATTTCGCCGTCAAGTATGTAATGTTATGAGTAACAGTGAACACTTTCATTCTAACATAGATAGCTGGGAATATAGGATAAAGTATCCATCTAATTGTGACTTTTCAGATGCTGTGTAGTTATGGACTGTACCGTTTGGTTTACAATATGTCCGTAGTAACTGCACGCCTCGTAGGCTTAGGTTTAACGGGTTGAACTATTGCAATGCTTACAGTCTTAAGGTTACTGTAACCCTTCAGGCTGTGATTAACAAACTCTGTTCGCCACGGCCGTTCGTCAAGATATACCAAACAAGATTATATATCATTCGATGCAGAATTAAGTGCAGAATATCATAAAATGTATGCAATTGATTTAGTAAAAGCACAAATGATTTATTTCAGATCTTAGACGAAATGGACCACTCTTGCGAAAAAATCTTTGTGTACACCGGCGAGCGATGTAGGACCATAACCATTTATTTACCAATGACCAAAGGTTCTGAACTGCAAAACCGTGTCACGAATTTTCGATGAAATGTACTGTCTAGAAAAAATGCCATTTTAAATTTGTGTCAATGTCTGAGATTCTTTTTTAAGTTTCAAGCCTTTGTAAAAATGAGACCAGTGGATCTATTGAAAATCACTGACACGGTATCGTAGTTACATGCCTTGTGACCCTGCTGGCCAAGTTTCAAGCGATTTGGTTGGCCCGTTGGGTACACAAAGATTTTTTAGTACCCACCAGTACCCCCAGAATCCTGTTTCGAGAAATCAGGTTTTTATCAAAGTGAAGCAAAAAAGGCGGGAGAAACGATTGTGCATGCGCGGTCTTGTAAAGAGTTATGCCATCAAATAGGAGCAGGGGATGTTATGAATGCAGCTGCAAGGTCAAGCAAAGTTACTTTAATCCCTTAATGTCTTTTCCCGCAATTTTCAAGAAACAGGACTGGTTCTTTTAAAATGCTCAAATTTCCAAATAATGTGGCTATTTCTTGAAGTGAGCTGGTTAGAATGGTACTCAAATGCTTATACCATCAGATTATGTCGAAAGCGAAAAATCGAGAATGTTTTTGTCTGAAGGGTTACAGTAGCCTTAAGCTTGATTTGGGGGCCTCAGTACCTTTGAGATAAATTTTGGGAATCTTGCTCATAGCTCAAGAAGCAGAATAGAAAAATATTCGCAAAACAATCAATGGATCTGATTGAGTCTTTTTGCTAAAGATTAAGTGATAATTCTTAAAAATTGATCCAGTGTACGATTTACTGTATCTTGTCAAAAGTGGATAGTTTTAATGTATCTTTATCATTATCACTTTGTTTTCATTTTAACGGCAGAAAGAGAAGCGATGTTCGAACTTTATGTACTTAATGGTAGAGTTTCCACGTTTCTCACTGAATGGTATCGAGCACACGATGATATATTTTGAAAAGGTATGCCTCTTTTGCAATAATTTGATCAGTCTTCACAATGCTATCTTTATATTCGTTTCAAGCAAGTAATTATTGCCCATGTTGGGAGGCACAGTGCGACAAGATGCGTCCTTCGTATTAACATAAAAGATGCGCCATTCATGTAATTAAAGTAGGTATGAATAAAAGAATAGAATGAGTAAAAGTCAAACCTGGAGAGCAAAACATGAATTTCAGTCAAATGTTCAAGCAGGAAGGAGGCTGCCAATGGTTCTTAGCTGGAATTTGAATTAAGTAAGTGAATTTGCTCATTTTATATCCAACGGGAGCTGGTTCCAAGTTTACTGCCATCAAAAGATATCACATTTTTGTCCTTTGCAGGTTGTCATCCTTCGGTTCTAGAGATCAGTGCCTGCGTTTCGCCAGCTAATAGCAATATTTCGGTCAGAATATTTCGTGAATAAATTAGAAAGATAGCTAGGTGCAAGCCCGCCCGACAACAGCAAGCCTGAATTCTGATGTCACATCCAGCTTCTTTGCAAGAAAGCTGTGGCGCGAAAGTGAAATTTTGCGATAAATGGCAGCAGCAGGTGTCGTAAATGTCCCAAAGCGTTTTATCGAGACATAAAGTAATGATTGCTTCGCCCGTTCAACTTCTTTGAGAGTTTTGTACTTGAAGTTTCTTGCTTTCGACGTATTTTTCAAAGGCTATTGAAAACTCTGCTTACAACGGCTTGCAACACAGCATGTAAGCGGACATTTTCGTTGATTTAACGATTCCTCCTTTTTCATGAAAATTTCGTTCAAAGTTCTTTACTCCTCGATGTTGTTTTGACTGGTTTCCCCAAGTTTTACAAAGTGTTTCCGAAATAAACTGGCATTTTTCTTGTCTTGAACTTGGCCTGGGTGTTTCATGAAAATCAAAATTTATCGACCTGAATTTAATCAGAGTTTTTTCAAAGTCCATCATTTTCTAGACTAAGGCAAGATAGGAATCAAATGTTTTAGCCGAATTTTGCTCGTGGCCTATGGCCGGAGACCGCCAAAACCACGTTTTTATGGACCAATCAAATGGCGAATAAATGTGGAAGACAAAAAACGTGTCAAGATTTTTCTAAATTTTACCTACCCTCATAAAACGCAACCAGGACAAAAAACTGCTTGAAATTTACCGAATTTTTTGAAGAAATCTTCTCTCTATACGTTTGGGCATTCACATTTGGATGCCGGTCAAAATATCTCCCGATTCCAAGGAGTTACGCTTCAAACTCGCGACCATTGTTCGTTTTCAGCATTTCTGAGCTTCTAGCATTCTTAATACTCAATCTATTCCTAAAAAGTCTTCTAAAACTTGCCTGAAACATCACTAATTCCGATAAACTCGATACAGTGGGGTTGGGGACCTTTTCTTGCTTCGTAGATGAGCAATCTTACACGCTTTCTATGGTGTCCGAAATATGGCCTAGCTCTGACATGTGCTAAATTACATTTTTGAGTAAGAAATTTCTAGGGTACCCACCTCTTTTCGTTTGTTTAAGGCATTCTGTAGTTCTGTCTATCTACCAGACTGTGCTTGGTTCCTATTTGACGATTTTCTTCCACAAATAGTTCAGTAAGTCGCAAATAAATATCAGTTAACGCCTTGCAGCGGAAACCACCAGAACTCGTGATAGATGTATTGATCATGCCAAATGAGGCATCATCCTCTAACAGACAAACACAGAAAAATGCAACGGGAAGTGTGGCAGCTTTTTGGGGTCGTATCTTATAAAAACACTACAATATGCCAAATGTAAAATACTGTAATCGATATCAACTCTCATAAATTCTTTCCCAGGGATGGGTTTCTCCCTAAGACAACTATTCCAACTTATCACATAAACTTTTCCAGGGATGGGTTTCCCCCTGGGAAAACTATTTTAATTTCTAACACATTCTTTCCCAGGGATGGGTTCCCCTCGGGAAAACTATTTCAATTTCTCGCACTTTCTTTCCCAGAAGTGGGTTTCCAACTGGGTAAACTTCTTAGACAATTTCAACCACTAAAATAACATGCCGATTAAATATACAAGGAACAACAATAAATAGACCCGCCGCTCTACAAAGAGTGGCCTAACCTCCAGAATATGCCCAAGCTGTCACACTGAGACCCCCTGGGACCAAGGGACCTCATTTCCTCCATACACTGGCCCACTTGTGGGGGGGGCCCAAATCATGCTAATGAAGACCTTTTTAAGGAATGCTGATAAGTGACACGTGATAAATGTTACACAGTCTCACAAGCTGACCCTGAATCTTTGCAGGATAATTGATTGTGGGTGTTCCCAAAATGCAGTTGAGAAGGGGCTTCATGGTGGGTTCTGACGTCCTGTGACTCCAAAGTTGTACATGGATTCTGGATGCCTGAAACAAGAAGCAAAGCGCAAGCACTTTGGGTTCGAAGAGTAACTGTTACTTTTGGGTGAAGTAATCCGACTACTACGGAATATTTCACTAGCTAAACAAACACAGCCATGTAAAGCTTGCAAGAGAACAATTTGCGAGTGTGCCATGGGAGAGAAATACTATGGACAAACGGAAAATGACAACCCCTTTTTTGTACTGTTATGGCCCGCAGTAATTGCAGCTGCCACCTCTTTGGTGGCTCTACAGTTGCCCCTCTGTGAAAAGCAAAATATGATGCATTAAGGAAGAGAGGAAGGGGCTTAGATCCACCTGAAGTGCACATCATGACAACTATACTTTAAGGGTTTGGGATCTAGGCTCAAAGCATTCAGTTGTGTCAACAACAATTCCTAACTTTTTGCCTTTTTTGTAACTTTTGTTACTGCTTTACTTTCTGATGCTGAGACCACTTCTTTATGTGACAACTTCTATACTTTTGATACCAAGCAAAGTTGAAGTATAAAGTACATTTCACAAGTACATTGCAGCTGCCATCCCTTTTGTGGCAATACGGTTGCCGCTCTGTGAAAAGAAACATATGATGCATTAAGGAAGAGAGGGAGGGGCTGGATTAGATCGACTTCAATTACGCATCATGGCATCTACCGGGTGAGTCAGAAAAAACGTGGGGCGTTTGGTGGACTGTGACGCCTCACTTAGCCATCTGATTGACGTGAGGTAAATTTTTCCGCGCAGCCAAGAGCCTAGCTTAGATCATAAACCTTTCCTCATTGAAATCGGTCATTTGATGCATTTGTTAAAAAATTTTTTCTTCGTAAAACCCTGTATGGGAGTCTTGCAAACTGGTGAAGTCATTAGCCAAGCCCCTTCAGCATTTTAGCCTTGCCAGAGTAGCAGGTATATGTGGTATTACTGGGGGATACTGAAATCACAGAGACCTGGTTCACATTGCTAAGTTGTTTGGGTCATTGTGGTCGTGCAGAGGGACCCAAAAGACAAAGACTCGGAGTCTGATGCTCGACTCCAAGGACTCAAAGACCTAGTGTGCACCAGGCTTTAGGGAAAAGTGTCCCATTGCGATTTACAGAGCGTTGATCTGCTTGAACAAACCTCTTCGCAAGACAAAGAAGTGTGCATTATTAATGTCTTTCAAATACATTCTTCACTAAGGCCAAGTTATGATAAGACATCCCAGGGGAGAAAATAGTATCTCCTGGCTATTTCACTTTCCCCTGATAATACCACGTGTACCTGTAAACCTTGCCAAGATGAAATGCGGAAGGGGATTGGCAAAAGATTTCACCATTTTGCAAGACTCCCATACTAAGTCTTACGGAAGAAAATCTTTTTTAACAAATGCACCAAATGACCGATTTCGATGGGAAAAGGTTTAAGATCTAAGTTAGACCTTTGGCTTCATGTAAAAATTTTGTTGATGGCCAATGGGATGGCTAAATTCGATGTCACAGTTCGCCAAACGCCCCACGTTTTTCCTGACTCACCCGGTATACTCTATACATTTTACTCTTATTTTGATACATGGTCACAGAATAATGTTTTGTACCATTGCTGATCATAGTTGTCGCTCCCAGTGGAAAGAAAAGGAAAATTAGATGAAGGAGGAGGGGATCCCCCTGTGACTTGATTTTATAACATAACTCCATAGTTATGTTCCTTTGTATTGACATGTTGATACATAAGTGATTTGGTATGCCAGTAATCAGCGCCATAGGCCGAATTTCCTTCCTGTTTTTGAGAGAGGGATCTCATGATTGAGTGTCCTCGCCTGCTAATGGAAAGATAATAGAACAGCTGACTGCATATACCCATTGATTGCTAACATAAAAATTTGGGTTGGGTAGGTGGTCCACAAGTGAGCTTGCAGCCATGTTGCTGTACCAACATCTACACCAAATCTCGCAGTCAATATGCATGGCCTATCAAACAATGAATACTTTTTTTTCTTGAAACTATGTATTATAGATGGGAGTACCAGCTAGGAACTCCAAGGAATTTCTAATCTGGCCTTACTAAGTGTTCTACCCCGTGGAAAAAAGCAATAACTGTAAGCATCTGTCAACGGTTAAGAAGGAAAGCCTGGGGGAAGGGTAGGGTAACTATGCATGAGACAACTAAGTCCTATCCATTTATAACAAGTTCTACGCAAGGGGGTGTTGAGTGGAATTCCAGTCTTGCAGCGACCATGAGGCCTTTCAGGAATGAACTTGTTCTGACTTTGATATATTGCAGATGGACGTACTAATTCTGTACACCAAAAAGTATGAACACTGAGTTGTCCTATGAGTAAACATTGTACCTACTTCAATGAGAGTAGCACAAATAAAAATGCCTAAAGCTTGCGACATTTGCCATTGTGCACTGGAGACAAAGGGTGCTCATCCTAAAAATGAGTTTTTTGTGTCAATCTTGTTGTGTGGGATAAAAGAGTCTGTAGATTGGAAGAGTCCAACTAGCTACTTCGGCGACGTTGTACTAGGGTGCTACACACCCAGCTATGAACTTTCTCTGCTGGGATTGGGAGCCCTTTACCACGAGGGTGTATACAGACTGGACTTTGCACTTCTGTGGTGTAGACCAACGACAAAGTAAGTTATATCACATACAATAACTTCTCTGCGTGCAACAAGGCATAGTAGAATAATTACAACTCACAGACAAGGAAAGCTCTACCTAGATGCTCGGATAGAATGCCTATGCCTGACTACAGAATCCAGGTCCTACTGATATACTTGCCGTGCTACAAACGATAATTGCCACTGTTTGATGATTTTTGCCATTTGCCATTCATTTTGTGAGTGGACCCTGCATTTTATAATTGCTTCACTGATTCAGACATACAACATGCAGTGTGGTTCAAGAACTGAGGAATAAGCTGAGATAAAATCAGGGCGCATAACGTACAACATCAAGAAACCCTACCGAGATTTTTTTCAAACCTAACAACATACATATGCTCTCAGTTGAATAACTGAGATGGCTAATTTTTTAATGGGCTCAGTAAAAATCTAAACGGCTTTAGATTAAGAAGTACAACAGGAATTTAAATCATATGTTTATAGACAGGAGGTTTGTTAGGTACTCCTAGGGACCTTTCCTTCCATGAATTCTCTAAAGTTCTTCCACTGACTGATATTTGATGGACTTTCCAATGAAGCTGCATACAAACGCAAGGGGAGGGGGAATAATTTGATTTTTTTTCGTCATGGCAGCAGAGAGGTCGGTCACGTTTCTATGACCTTCTGAAGTATGGAAGTTTCCTGATGTTTGTTGTGATGCTTTTGCTCTGTACGATGAAGATTTCACTCTCCACTTGGTAAAATGTGAAATAACACAGCACCAATTCCAGAACCATTTGCATCACAGGCAAGTCCTAAAGGCAGACTAGGATCGAAATGCATCAATATTGACATAGACATAAGATCATCTTTTAAACCATTAAAAGCAGCTGACTTCTCCGAATTCCAGTTCCATGGAACACCTTTCTTCAGCAATTCATGCAATGGAGCTGCACGATCAGATAACTGAGGCAAGAATTTGGCAAAGTAAACAACCATACCTAAGAAACTCTTCAACTCAGTGACATTAGTAGGCTCAGCAATTTTCTGTATAGCTTCTATCTTCTTTGGGGATGGATGTATTCGTTGACTTGAAATAACATGACAAAGATATTCAACTGACTCCTGAAGAAAACTGCATTTCTCCTTACGTAATCTTAAACCATATTCCTTGATTCGTTGAAGAACAGCTTGTAAATCTTGCATGTGTTCCTCTTCTGTTTTCCCAATGACAATAATATCATCTAAATAACACTGTACTCCATTCAATCCTTGGAATATTTGATCCATAACTTGCTGAAAAATCGCAGGAGCGGAGCTGATTCCAAATGGTAATCTAGAATACTGGAACAATCCTTTGTGGAATTTGTGTGTATTAATAACCATTAATTTCTGAGATTCTTCATCCAGCTCTATTTGCAAATATGCTTCAGAGGAATCAAGCTTGCTAAACAACATACCACCATTCAAATTTGTAAACATTTCATTTGGTTGAGGCAGGGGATACTGATTAACTTACATCTTATGTCTCAATGTAGGGCATCGAGTAAGTTGCGCCATGTAGCCTCATTGATAAGCGTAACGACAGAGCCAGTGTCCACTTCCAAAGTGACCGGGTGTCCGTTAATAATAGCGTCAACTTTTGGACATGGTTTCAATTTTTCTGCAACATGATTTGTTTCCTTTGAATCAACAGACAATGCTTCATAATCTAATATTTCTTCAGAAATGTGCTTGACTTCGTTTTGTGCTGAATTCTTGCGAGGGGCACGAGGGGCTTTTCGGGGGCCTTACAATCTCTTGCGTAATGTCCCTCTTTACCACAATTATAGCATTTCACTGATTTCGCTGCACTCGAATAGTTTTGTTTTCCTCTAGAAACTTCTTCCTTTCGAGCTTTCGTTTCTTTATTTCTTGGCTTCACCGCATGAACATCACTAGGTCCTCTCGCTGAAAAAGTGTTGAACTGATGAGCGTCCTTCTGTGCAGCTTCGGCAGCTTTTGTTATTTCGACAGCTCTCGTAAAGGTCAAAACTTCAGCTTCTTGCAATAATCGACGTTGCCACGCCTCGTTATTCAAACCAAAAACAAATTGATCCCTCAATGACTGCAGTAGTGGTGTCAAAGCTGGATCTGTAGAGGCTGTAAATTCGTATATTTTTGCTAATCTCCTCAGTTCTGCTTCATATTCAGCTCTTGACTCATTTGGCATTTGCTTTCTGTTACGAAACTTATAACGTTCGGCCATAATCGAAGGTTTTGGCGTGTAATAATTTCGCAAAAGATTTAGGAGTTCTTCTACGACTTTCCTTCTGGTTCTTCTGGTGAACATAGCGTTGTCAACTTCTCAAAAGCATCATGTCCAACTCAAAGCAAGAATTGATCGGTTTTCTCCTCTTCGGCGACTTTTTTTACTTTCCAAAACAGTTTCACACGCGCAACGTAGCTATCAAAGTCTTCTCTTTCATCGAATTCCCCAGGAATTCCGACCTCTTCTTGCCAAGGTCCTCGGCCCTCTTCTTGTCCAAGAAGCTTGTCCAGCCTGTTCAGGTCTATCATCATCGGACATCTTTGATCAGAATATCCTGTCGACTGCGCCAAAATGTTATGTTTTCTAGGCTTGGCCTAGCCAACGAGACATCGAAAACAACACGACTGTTTTTCAAAACACTCAAATCAGAAGACAAAAAACTTATCTACGCATTAATGAGTTCCCTCGGGACTAGTCTAACTAGTCTGTATTGTGCAAAGTTTAGAATTGAATGGTTGAATAGTGGACTTTGACCTTTTGACCTACGTTGACCTGCCTTTTGTACTCAAGGGAATCATTAGAAGCTCTTTTTGCCCTTTTGGGACTATTGTTTATCACATCTTATAAAAGCACTGCAAATGCGAAGAGCAGGTTATTGAGAAACTGCACGACTGCAAAGCTGTGTTAAAGAACTTGGTGGTTCGTCGAGCTGTGTTAGAGAATGGTTAGGCCATCGTAGACAAGAACAAACAGTCTGTGAGTGTGAAGTTATTGACTTTTATTAATTGACTTATTATTGCAGAATATTGTAGTTTTGCATGCGAACATTATGGTATCGATTTGCTGTTATTCACAAACGTTACTGACTTTTTCAACTCTTGCGTTTACAATATCTTTTGTCGGGTAGATTAGGCCGATAGTTTCGTATTCTCTCGTATTTGTCTTTGATTTACTGAGTTTCTGTTTTTGCTAATTGTGATAATTTGACTTTTAGCAAACCATGCTTTATGCTGGAAACCAGTTGTGTTTATTGCTGTGTTTTCTGGGTTTTGGCATTGGCGTGCGTTTTGGAGCCGTTTGAACCGTAGAGCTCAGAGCTGTGAAATACATCAGTTTGAGACTATCCAAGTCTTGTGTGGCCTACAGGATGGATGAGTATGAGCCTCCAGAAGAGCCCCCAAATGAATTCATGTAATTCAAGTGTGATGAAAGACTCACGAGAAGTAGACAGCCGAATGTCAGGATTGATTGGGATGCAGTTGACCATGAACGGATGATTCGACTGAAGCGAGAAAGAGCAAATGCCAAGCGAGCATTGACGAACACTGTGAAGGAGGTATCAGCAGCTTTGGTGTGTCATGGTTCTGGAGATGGAGAATCTTTGACCCATTTGGAAGAGAAACTCGAAGCAGTGTTCATTGCCTTTCAGAAAGCCTGCGAGTCATTCAAAGCAATGCTGACTGATGAAGATGACATTGACGAATGCTGTGCATATTTCAGTGAAGGAGAAGGACGTTTTCTCAGCACGAGACAGCGATTGCGTCATTTTGGTGACTCAGAAATGCAGGATATCCAGCCTCATGACTCGGTAAGTCAAACGTCTCATTCTAAACATTCAAATATCTCCAAATATTCAAAATCATCGAGTATATCCAGTGTTAAATCAGCCCTAGGAAAGAAGATGCTGCAGAATGCGACAAGAAAGGCAAATTTGATAGCAGAGGAGAGTTTGTTGGCAAGGAGACAAAGTCTTGCGTATCAAGAAATGAAGCTGAATCAGTTGAGGGAAGAATTTCAATTGCACGAGGAATTGACAAAATTGGAAGCCGAAGAGAAGGTGATGGGTGAGATATTCAAAACCGATGGCCACATTACTCCTTCAATTTTCAACACAGATCACAATGTCAGTTTGTTGGTGAAATCTGCAAGCCATTTGAGATCAGGTGCTCGATCCAGTTCCCCAGATTCAGTTGTCAGTGATGCCATCAATCAATCAATGCAATCAGTTGCTCGATCCAGTTGCCGAGTGTCAGTTGTCAGTGATGTTATCAGTCAATCAATGAAGTCAGTTGCTCGATCCAGTTGCCCAGTGTCAGTTGTCAGTGGTGTTATCAATCAATCAATGCAATCAGTTGCTCGATCCAGTTGCCCAGTGTCAGTTGTCAGTGATCATCAATCAATCAATGCAATCAGTTGCTCGATCCAGTCCCCAAGTATCAGTTGTCAGTGGTGTTATCAGTCAATCAATGAAATCAGTGGATTATTCAATGAGGTTATTTAACCATCCAGTGTCTGAAGAATGGCAGAGGAGAAGCCAGTCGGCGAGATTTCATGGCGATTATGATGCTGATTCTCTTCAAGAGCAATGCCGTCAAACAGTTGGAATGGAAGATAGAAGCAGCAAAATGGTGAAATCTCATGCCAGTACACAATTGGTGTATTCTCATGGAAGTGACAACGCAAGAAGAAACCCGTCCTTCCCTGATCCCACTGCCCCAACCTTTCATCCCTCATTCCCTGCCCAGAAACCTTGTACCCCTCCCCTCTCCTATCAAGACAATGGATTTCCTCAGGAGCAGATTTACAAGAATTCTGAAGCAGAAAAGCACAATGGATTTAGCACATCAGGATTGTCAGATCATCAGTTTGCTCCGTGTCAGGCACAATCAAAGTTACCAGTTGGCTCATCATGGATACAGAGTCGAGGAGGAAGAACCCAATCCCTTCAAGTCCCACTTTCCTCCCCAGTTCCCTATAACCCTACCCCCTTCCAGCGACCCATCCCTTTTACCCATCCTGACCCCGCTGTTCCTCAACCCCTGATGGATGGCAAGCAAATCAACGATTTCGCTACAAAGTCATCGCACACAGCAGAAAGGCAGCAGTTCAGTCCATCTGTTTCATCAGTGTATGGAAATGAATATTTAGCGACGATGAAGAAACTGGCCGATGCAAGTATGCTACCTAAATCTGAGCTCATTCATTTTGATGGTAATCCTTTACGATATTATATTTTCATGAAGACTTTTGAGAATCAGGTTGAGAAGGATACAGATGACGATGGCAGACGCTTGCAGCTACTTATACAGTATTGCAGTGGCAAAGCGAAGAAGGTGATTGAGAGCTGTGTACTTCTGGACCAAGAAGAAGGATACAAAGAAGCTAAGCGACTGCTAGAGGAGAGATTTGGTAGCAAGTATAAGGTGTCTAATTCTTGGATCAACAAGGTATCTAATGGCCCACCAATCAAACCCAATGATAGAGAAGCACTTATGGATTTGGCAGACGACCTTCAAAACTGCGAGATAACGCTGAGAGCAACTGGAAGGCTTAATCAAGTAAACAATGAAGACAAACTGGTGAGAATATTGGAACGCTGTCCAGGATATATCAGAGCCAGATGGCAGTCAAAAGTGCAAGATATTCGAGAAGAATGCCGGGAACCAAACATTGAAGACGTGCGCAAGCTGGTGAGAAAAGTGGCTGTAGAGAAGAATGACCCCGTTTTTGGTGGAATAATGGATGGTGGAAAAAGAGATGGTGGAACAAAGGACAAGAAGTCAGCAACATCCACAGAAGGGAGCAGAATTTCCAGCCAGCGAAATATGAACTACAGTATTCAGGCGAAAGAAGCACAAAGTGGTGGTAATGCAAAAGCTGTTTCAAATGGTGAGACTCGTTTCAAATGCTATTTCTGTGAAGGAGATCACAAACTCGAGGCTGGTGTGATGTTCAGAAAGAAAGGAGGTGAGGAGCAACTTCACTTTATACGCCAGAAGAAATTGTGTGATAACTGTTTGTCGACTACCCACTTCTCTGCTGGATGTAAGAAGAAGAAGTCATGCAATATTCCAGGATGCAGCATGAGAAGAAAGCACATGTCATCACTGCACGAAGCAATTGTTGCCTTCGAGATGAGAAAAGATCAACAACTAAAAACAACAAGTACAAATCAGTCAGCGACGTCTTCCCAAGGAAATCAGATTAGACAATGGTACAAATTTTACAAGCGCTGAAAGTGAGCTGAAGCATTTAATTCGTCAATGGAATCAAGAGAAAATTCACGAGTTTCTTCTTCAAAACGAAATGAGTTGGCAGTTTAATCCACCATCTGCTTCACATATGGGAGGTGCATGGGAGCGCTTAATCCGTACAATTCGGCGTGTCATGACAATGGTGTTGAGGGAACAAATTTTGGATGACGAAGGTTTGCAGACACTCATGTGTGAGATCGAGTCAATTGTAAATGGGAGGCCTTTAACTAGAGTCTCGGATGACCCAAGAGATGCAAATGCATTGACTCCGAATCACCTGTTGATGTTGAAATCAAATGAGTCTTACCCACCAGGAATATTCTCCAAAACAGATTGCTATTGCAAGAGAAGATGGAGGCAGATACAATATTTGGCGGATCTCTTCTGGAAAAGATTGGTTAGAGAATATCTCCCGACACTACAACAGCGACAAAAATGGTTCACACCGAAAAGAAACATTCAAGAAAATGACATCGTTCTCATTGTTGACAAGCCACTACAAAGAGGAGCTTGGCGCTTAGGTAGAGTATTGGCTGTACATGAAGGAAGAGATGGTCTCGTGAGATCAGCGAAAGTCAAGACCTCTCAGTAGGAATTGGTACGTCCAGTAGATAAACTATGTTTGTTGGAAGCAAGTGAAAACGATATTGATGATAACGAACTTTGCACTGATTAGAAGGATGAAAGAAACTGTTCCCTTGCAAAGAAAACGTTTGGGGCCGGATGTATTGTGCAAAGTTTAGAATTGAATGGTTGAATAGTGGACTTTGACCTTTTGACCTACGTTGACCTGCCTTTTGTACTCAAGGGAATCATTAGAAGCTCTTTTTGCCCTTTTGGGACTATTGTTTATCACATCTTACAAAAGCACTGCAAATGCGAAGAGCAGGTTATTGAGAAACTGCACGACTGCAAAGCTGTGTTAAAGAACTTGGTGGTTCGTCGAGCTGTGTTAGAGAATGGTTAGGCCATCGTAGACAAGAACAAACAGTCTGTGAGTGTGAAGTTATTGACTTTTATTAATTGACTTATTATTGCAGAATATTGTAGTTTTGCATGCGAACATTATGGTATCGATTTGCTGTTATTCACAAGCGTTGCTGACTTTTTCAACTCTTGTGTTTACAATATCTTTTGTCGGGTAGATTAGGCCGATAGTTTTGTATTCTCTCGTATTTGCCTTTGATTTACTGAGTTTCTGTTTTTGCTAATTGTGATAATTTGACTTTTAGCAAACCATGCTTTATGCTGGAAGCCAGTTGTGTTTATTGCTGTGTTTTCTGGGTTTTGGCATTGGCGTGCGTTTTGGAGCCGTTTGAACCGTAGAGCTCAGAGCTGTGAAGTACGAAAATACATAGTCTATTGAACACAATACCTCAAAAAGCTGTTCGAAACTCTACAGTTACTTTAAATCAAAAGCAGCTATTATATTGTAATCCCGAGTGAACTTCGTACATGGTGTATCAACATCAACTTCATGCGATTCATCCATTATGTTCCCGTTTCATCTTCTACCAACTGTACTGTGTTCTTTTTTTGCACTTGTGTTCAAATCTGTATTATCTTCAATTCTGTTGTGTTTCGTTTTACTTGTTCATATTTTTGTCCACTTTGTCGCTTTTTAGTTCCCTTAGGACTTGGTTATCGTGGGTACAGCTTGCTTTCTACCCTCTTAGGACCAGCGAGAGTATTTCCTTACGGTGATTCCGGTTGAAATCAATAGATGGCGGGCAACAATAGGGTGTTTCCGTGCATCCTCGAAAAGTTTGCGTCCTCAGAGCAAAACTATTAACCCTTTGTCGATTCTTTTTCAGGTCTCTAAATTATACGTATTTTGTTGTTGCTTCATTGCTATCTCAATTTTTGTTCTTCCATGGGCACTGATAATGCAGTTTTTTGCCGTACATTCATTGCTACCACAGGTAGGTTTTTTGCCTTTGTTTGCCCGCATGCATCACTTTGCGAGGACAGTAATTTATGTGACTTTTGAACTTGTCAAGCGGATCCCGCTCGGTTTCATCAGTTTCGTTTGGCTATCAAGCACTATCTTTTTTTCTTTTTTTTTACACTGGATGCGTTACCTTTTATACCTTGCATGCACAGTGGCTGGTTTTGAGGACAATTCTGCTGAGTGGCGATGTTGAAACAAACTCCGGCCCTGAGACACTTGGCTTCTGCACTTGGAATTTAAATAGTATCACTGCATATGACTTTTTAAGGGTTTGGCTTATCGAGGCATACAACTCGGTATATAAATACGATCTAATAGGCATTGTAGAAACGCACTTGGACAGCACTGTTGACAAAGGTAGACTGACACTTGAGGGTTACTCGTTTTTTAAGAACAACCATCCACAAAATGTGAAAAGATTTGGCCTTGGGCTATACGTCAAGGATTCCCTTCCTGCTACAGAACGCATTGACCTAGTAACTCTTCCCGAATGCGTTGTGTGTGAGATTCATTTAAACAGGAAAAAGTACTTTTTGTCGTAATTTATAGAAGTCCAAGTCAGGACCAAGATGAATTTGATAACTTTGCGATAAAGTTTGAATTGATGCTATCCAAAATGCATGCTGAAATCCTTTCTGCGTTATCATCACTGGCGATTTTAACTGCAGATCAACTCAGTGGTGGGAGAATGATATTGAAAATAGCGAGGGAAATCTTTTTGAGCCAATAACGTCTGACATCGGTCTCCATCAGCTGTTTGCTGAACCAATCCTCTTAATGGGTGATTCTAAGCCCTGTATCGACTTGATTTTTACTGATCAGCCCAGGGCCTGTTTTAAGGAATCGTAACTTGGGGGGGGGGCAACTTTCGAAAAGGGGACCTCATTTTTGACACAAGAAATATTTCTCTTTAGAACTCCTTAGGAAAGCTGTACTGCTTATAAGGTATAAATCATGGTAGAAGGCCAATCACTACTATTATGCCGTTCATATTTGAGATCAGGACGAGGAGAGGATTTATGGATGGCCTGGGGTCAGAAAAAACATGGGCTTTTTGCAAAGTAAGGTTTGAAAGGTACGCCAAAAGCGCGTCCATCTAGGGGGGTCCAAGGGCATGCTCCCCTGGGAAAGTTTTAAAAATCTTTGATGCTAGAATCGCTGTGGTAGCCATTTTTTGCCCCTAACCCCGCTATCACATCGAACTGGTCATCCATTATGAACAAACTGTAGTAATAGTCAATCTATTGTCACATATACATATTGTTTTTATAAGAAACTTAGTACTAAACATAGTACTAAGAGTTTCTTAAAACATGAAATTTTGGTCCATTTTAGTACCAAAAGTTTCTTGATTGGTTTCTTATTTTTTGAATGCATGATTTGTCACTGTGGTCGCTAACACTGCTGCAGCAATGTTTCTTGACATTTAAAACATCATATAGGAATAAACAGTGTTCTGTCATGATAAAAACACAAATGGTTAGTTGATATTGCAAAAGAATGAAGGTTCAACGATCGATTTGCTGTAAAATCCATGCTTTTAACTTTGAAAAGTTTCTTAATACTTTTCAGACAGTACTAGAGTTTCTTAAAATTTCGGCCATCTTAGTACTAGTTTCTTATAAACCAGTCTCTTATGAAAAAACGTGTAGGCGAAGAAAGGCATTTCTTGGATAGAAACATGGACCAGGGAGCTGGGTGAGCCAAAAAACGATTCCATACGTCTGAAAAGTCATAGCACCAAGAGCGTCTGATGCATCGATATTTGCTTGATAGCCGAGAGCCGAGAAAATTGAAGCATTTCTAGTCAAACGCAGGCCCGGTCGACATCAAGCTACTGCCAGAACAGGAATAAGGAAGCAGTGGTCGAGAGATGAAAATAGGCTCGTGATGGAGTGTTATTACAGAAGTGTACCAAGCCACCGAGGGTACAGGAAACGAATGTTAGATCTTTGAAGGGAAAAGGGGATGTTTATTGTAAATCAACAGCGTCTGGTTGACCAAAGTAATCAAATAAGGAAAAGAGGTTGGCTAACAGATCTGGAACTGGAAGAAATTATCAAAAGAATGGAATATGGGAACGTCCAACATGAAAGAGAAGAAAACAGAGAGCAGTCAAGGAGCAATGATACTGGCACTGATATTGAAATTGACATCCTTCACAGCCAGGACCAGGAATCTTCATTCAACCTACAGTCAGAAAACAATAATGACGCCCGGAAGGCCAGCGTTTGTGAAAACAACATCAGACAGACACTATGCATGATCAGTGGAGCAAGTTTAACTGACAAGTAAAAAGCCCAAATAAACAGCTTAGATGAGATACTGAATGAGGAAAGGAAAAGTTTGCCATCATTGCGAGCGGTTGATAAAAACAAACTGAATATAGAAGTGCTAAAAGTCAACAAGCTTTTACAAAACATACAAATAGATGATATAACGAAAATGAATGACTTGATTTATGCTGGTGCTGTGTTTGTTGCAGAAAAGTTCAACATGTTTAAGGAAAAAGCCAAGAAATCAGGAGCCCTAGTCAAGAATATTCTCGACTAGTAAAGAAAGTATTAGAAACCAAATTGAACAGCAGGAACCTGGTAAAAGGGATTAACACCTGGGCAGCATCTCTAATGGGATATTCTGCACCCTTCCTGGATTGGACAGTAGATGAGCTAAAAGCAATAGACAGGAGAACCAGAAAACTTCTCACAATGCACAAAGCTTTCCATCCAAAGGATGACTTTGACAGGTTATATGTGGGAAGAAAGGACGGCGGGAGGGGGCTTATTTCTATCGAAGAGTGTGTTGAGAATTCTGTGCTCGGTTTGAGAGAGTATGTCGAGAACAGTAACGAAAGGCTAATGAGAGCCGCAAAGGATTGGTATGAAGTATCTGAGAAATCTGTTGATGACCTTAAAAGGCGCAGGGCAGCAGAAAGAAAGGAGAGGTGGAAAGAAAAGCCAATGCATGGACAGTTCATAAGGCAAACAATGGATATAGCAGATGATATGTCATTTGCATGGCTCAGAAATGGAACATTAAAACGAGAAACTGAGTCACTGATTACCGCTGCACAAGATCAATGTATCCGTACCAATTACATCAAGGCAAGAATAGATGAAACCCAGGAAAATAGCCCCTGTCATGTGTGGACAAAAAGAAGAAACTGTAATGCACATCATTTGTGAATGCACAAAACTTGCACAAAAAGAGTACAAAAAGAGACACAACCTGGTAGGAACAGCAGTCCATTGGGAATTATGCAAACAACTAGAATTCAATCATGCTGATAAATGGTATGAACACAAACCAGAATCTGTCCTTGAAAATGAAAAAAGCCAATTGTTGTGGGACTTTGAAGTGCAGACGGATCATCATATAGAAGCTAGAAGGTCTGACCTCATAATTGTTGACAAAGAAAAGAAGACATGTCAGATTGTGGATTTTGCAATAACCTGGAGATCACAGAGTTGAAATGAAAGAAAGGGAAAAAGGGAGAAATACCCGGGGAGAAATACCAAGATTTGGCAAGAGAATTACAATTACTATGGAATAAGAAAGTAACTGTTATCCCAATAGTGATTGGGGCTTTGGGGACAGTTCCAAAGTCATTGAAAGATAGATTAGACCAAATCGGAATCCGAACAGAAATTAGCACCATGCAGACTTGATTTGATTTGATTTGATTTGATCTATTTATCTAACTGGGAGGGTAGCCCTTCAGCAGAAGTGCTGATTTTCAAGGGGCCCTCCCATAAATTAAGATTAAACTAAATTACAAAAATGTTTAATACAAAAGCTTCAGAATCTAAAAATCTAAGCCTATTTCACAATCTAAAATCTATTTGCAATATCTAGTATTTATTTAAAAGGAACAAAGAAAGAAACTCTGTATCGTCTGCTTAAATGAGCTAACGGTGGGTGCTTGCTTTGACTCAGATGAGAGGCTATTCCGCAACTGTGCTCCTCTGAAAGAAAAACATTTTTGACCGTTTGCTGTTTTTTTTTCAAAGGTAGCCTCAGGTCCGTGTTTGTATTGCGGAGGATACGGGAGGAGCATGCTGTGTTTCTTGTGAAAAGGCTACTCAAATACTGTGGAGCCAACCCGTTGAGGGATTTGAAGACCATTGTTCCAGATTCATTTTTGATGAGTTCCTGAATGGTCTTCCAACCCAGCCCTTCAATAAGTGGTCTGCCTGGGGTGTCGTAGCTGCTGTTTGTGACAATTCTTGCAGCGCGATTCTGAAGTTTTTGCAATTGATTAATTTCAGTTGAACCTGCACATCTTCAAACAGAGCAACAGTATCGAAAGTGGGAATCCACAATACCCGTGTTTGTTTGTTTGTTTGTTTTCAATTTATTTTGAGTGGGCTTGTCAGGATTTCTAGCTACTGAAAGCTAATTTAGGCCCACTGTGCATGCCGCATCCAGGCACGGGACCCCTAGTTTAACGTCCCTTCCGAAGGACGGCGAGGTGAGTTGCGAGGTCAGGCCTCAGTGGTCACCCATCCGAAATCTGACGTCACTCGACCAAGCTTAACTTCAGTCACCTGACGAAGACTGTATAAGCCACTCGGCCACTCACCCCGTGTAGAGGGTTTTCAGCGATTCTCTTGGTAGGAATGATTTGGCATGCTTCAAAAAGCCTGCTGCCCTGGAAACCTTGGCAGAGACCGCCTTGATTTTTTCTTTCCAGTCCAAAGAGCAGTCAGTTTGTACTCCAAGGCATTTCGTTTTTTCAACAACTTGCAATTGATTTTCACGAATTTTCAATTTCAAGTCTTCATTCCGACTTTTGAGAGCAGCATGTTTCTGTTTGGTGCAAACAAGCATGGCATGAGTTTTTTCAACATTCAAAGAAAGTTTGTTGCCTTGGAGCCAAGTGTCTAGTTGCCTAATATCGTTGTTAATAGCCTCAGTCAGCTGACTCAAATCATTGGACTGGTGGCATACACTGGTATCATAAGCAAGCATGGACACTGTGGAATCTCGGACAGCTTGTGGGAGATCATTGATATAGATCAGGAAAAGTAAGGGACCAAGACATGAGCCTTGTGGCACACCAACTTCTATATCCCCAAAGTCTGAGTCAACACCGTTAACCCTACAGAACTGTTTACGGTCGGTAAGGTAGGATTTAAACCAAGAAAGTTCTCGGTGTTGGACACCATAGTGGGCAAGCTTTTTGTAGAGAATATCATGATCAACAGTATCAAATGCCTTTTTAAGGCCAATGAACTAGTCCCACAAACTTACCGAGATCCAACCGATTGTACCAATCATCAGTATTTTTAAGTAAACAAGTTACTATGGACCAAAGGCGGAAAAAACCTGACTGGTCATTGGAAAATTGACCGTTTTTCTCCATATGTTGGTACAACTGGTTGGTCACAAGTTTTTCAAAGAGCCTTGAGATGACTGATAAGACTGATATTGGTCGATAGTTAGACTGATCAGTCTTTGCTCCATTTTAAAAATTGGAGTCACTCTAGCTACCTTCCATGAGTCAGGAAACTGACTTTTTTTATCCGATATAAAAATTTACAATTACGTAATTACCTACAACAACACTTCCAAACTACTTTACTACACTACAAGAACGACGCCATGAGGAGCAGGAGACCATGACTACCCCATGACCAAACATAGAAACAGATAACTAAAGCCAAATCTAAATATACAATTAACTACTAATACAAAAGGCTACGCATAAACAATTTCTACTCATTAAATACTGCAGTTAGGTTCACATAGGATGTCGGGCAATTGCTGTTTCTGGATGAAACAGTTTAGTGTTACGTTGGATGGATGCTAAACTTTTTAATTCCAAATTAAGTGAGAATTTAACTTCCAAATTAAGTGAGAATTTAACTGTCATCTGTTTGTTTCAATGGATGTATTGAACGGGAAAGCAAACTGACTTGTTTCAATGGATGTATTGAACGGGAAAGCAAGCGAGTTTTCAATGAAAGGCAATGCAAGTTTCAAAAAGTAGCTAGAGATATTGTCAGTCCCAAAACTCTTTGCTGTTTTGACCTTGGCAAATGCATCCCTGATTTCCTGAACCTCAATAGTCTTGAAGTGAAATTCAGCCTTATCTGAGTTAACTTCGTAGTCACCTGAAAGGAGGGGATTTGAAACCAGGTCAATTTTGTCAGCAAGATCCTTACCTACCGAGAAAAAAAGGTGCTCATTTTATTAGAATTTTTTTTTTTGCAAACAGTCTCTGAATCCCATTCTTTAAGGCAGTCAATGTTACTTGACTTAGACCTCTTGTTGAGAGGTTCATTTATTGTCTTCCATGATTCTTTCATGTTTCCTTCACAAGCAGATATCTTATTAGTGTAGTATTCCTTCTTAAGCTGAATGTTCAGGGTATTAACCCTATTTCGTACCTGCCTATATGAGTCCATAAGGACTGGGGACTTTCTCTTGGTTGCAGCCTTTTTAGGCCTGTCTCTAGTCACCATAAGGTTTCTAAGGTCCTTATCAATCTATGGGCAAAATTTCTCTGAGACACGCATTTCAGCTATTGGTGAATGTTTGTCTATAACCAGAGAGAACATTTTGGACCAATTGTTGACAAGAACATCAATATCATCTGTTTCATTGAGCATTTGCTTCCAACATATGCCAGAAACATCAGCCAGGAATGCTTCTTTATTGAAATTCTTCATTTTGCGAGCTTTAATCACTTTGTGGCCTTTTTCTACTGCTCCATTAAATTTTCTAACACAGTAAACCATAAAGTGATCACTCAAAGAGACTTCATGCACGCCTGATTTTGTAATGTTTCTGGCACATGTTGTAGCAATATGGTCAATGATGTGGAGGTGTTCAAAGTAACCCTTGTTGGCTCCTCAATGCGCTGTTTGAGGCTGAACAGCTCATAGAGATTACACATACGCCTGTAATCATTGCCTATGGGCTGGTCAGCTATCTTCTCTGTGAGATCACAATCTGTATCCCCAAGGAACATTATTTCTTTGCCCTCTTTATCCAGAAAAGAGAGAACCTTTTCCAGCTCCTCAAAGGTGCCAACAAGACGACCTGGAGGTCTATACCAAGCAACTACGAGAAATGGCTTACGTTTTGGTGGTTCTATCTCAATACAAATAAGCTCAAGATCATCTACAGGGACATCGTCTCTGGGCTTAAATCTTACAGAGTCTCTAATGGATATGGATACAGCACCCCCATTGCAAGTCCTATCAAGCCGTTTTTGTTCGTAACCTGAAATGTCGGTCAGTTCCTTTGCAATGGAACTGTCATAGACCACAGCGTTGCTGAACACAGCCAGGATCGAAAGGAAAGTCTTGGAGCTCTAAGGAGGCTTGTTGCTACTGGACCTTCAAGAAAAATCCACCAATAACGGTGTGAAATGAATTCACAATAATGATAATGATGATAATAATAATAATAATAATAATAATAATAATAATAATAATAATAATAATAATAATAATAATAATAATAATAATAATAATAATAATAATAATAATAATAATAATAATAATAATAATAATAATAATAATAATAATAATAATAAATAATCTAAAACCTCATCAAAATTTAACAGAAAAAAAGAAAAGAAAAGCGAGACTGCTAAAATTCCAAACGTTTTGATCTAAAATCTTCCTGAGTGCTTTTACAACCAGAATCAGCCAAGTATTTATAGTTAAAAACATATTTACATAAACATTGTATAAGTAATCTCCAAGGTATTACATGAAAACAGAATATTTACTTAAACCTTTAGTGCATCTTAAATTGAAAATGCACGACAATTTAAAAGAAAAATTATAATGTTTGTTAAAGGTTGTTTGCACAAAGCTTAGACCGTTTCACCAATCGACAAGGGACCAGAATCCACGTTGTTACAACCTGGACACCGAACAAGACCAACTCCAAAATGCCTCCAGGGATCTGCTTTTCATAAATTGCTAAATCCAAGATGGTTCGACAAAGGGTTCCATCCTATCACCCCCTAAAGACCCTCCGCAGGACTCGCACGATGCTTAACTTTTCTTTTAGCATCAGCTGAATCCCAGAAGGCCTAATACTAGAATTCCCTCCAAAGATTTGCTTTTCGTAAATTGCTAAATCCAGGATTGCTTGACAGGGGATTCCACCTTGCCACCACGTATACGAAGCATGTCAGAGTACACACCCACTCGTCCGATGTCCTGGGTAACAAAACTATTCAATTCATCGACACGACTTAGGCAATCCCACAGGCAAACATATCCAGCTCAACATCCGCTGCCCTTTCATTTAAACCATTTGGTATAAACGTTAATAATAATAATGATAATAATAATAATAATAATAATAATAATAATAATAATAATAATAATAATAATAATAATTGTTATTAATGCCTGGGCATGACTTTAAACTGCATCCGGTTGTGGAGTTTCGACGTGGGCGAATGAGGTTACCCTTTGCCACAACTACCTCCAGGTCATCCTTGAGCAAGGTGTAGTACCTGTCAGCTCTCCCCGAGGCCATGAAATATCGGGTTGGCGTCCGGCGGGGGCTAGTCTGTCTCATGGGTGGGGGGGACTCTTTAGTCTTGGTCGACAACCCCCCTAGAGATGGTGTCTCAATAAAAATACCCGAGGGAAGGAAACCTGGATAAAACCAATCTCATAATATTAAATTATGATGCTTAGATGTCTAATACACAAATTAGAGATAACGACGTGAATGGAACTGGAACCGACCCAGGTGAAGGGTCCTCGTCCGGCAGGGGTACTCGAGGACAGCAGCGAGTCCCAGGTCGTCAACAAGCTACTGCTAGAAAGACTTGGAACAAAGAAGTAAACAAGCGTATAATGAGATGCTACATTGAGAGTAATCCATCAGCAAGGGGATACAGAAAAAGAATGCTAGCTATATGGAAGGAGATTGGTGTCTTTGAGGTGACAGAGCAAAGATTAGCAGATCAAGTTAGGGCAGTTAAGGTGAATGGGTGGCTTTCTGAGGTGGAAATAGAAGAGATCCGTAGGAACATTAAAGATAAACAGAATGATACAAACGAAGCAGTGATTACGATTGAAAACCCAGACGTTAGAGTGAATATAAGTCCAGAAGACAATAGTGATGAAGGAATGAGTGAAATTTTGAATAGTGGTCATCAAACAATCAGTGGACAGAATCAGATAAATGAAGCAGACATGAGTGATGAGCAAGTGGAATTGGCAGCAGCAATAAGAGCAAAGCTATTAGAAGAGAATGAGTTACCACCACAAAATCTTAGAGCTGTAGATAGAAAGAAACTGAAGGAAGCAACGCAAGCCGTGAACAATGTGATAAAGAAACTTGATACCAAAAACATTAGCGAAACAAATAGATTAACATTGGCGGGAGCAAATGTTGTGGCAGACCTTCTGCAAGTAAAACGTAAACAAAGACCGAAAAAAGAGCAGAACAAAGAACCATGGTGGAAGCAAAGAATAATGAAGCAGATAAAAGAATTGAGAAGAGATTTAAGTAAATTAGATCAGTGGTCGCGAAGCAATCTGAAAGATAAAGATAAAATGGAATACTTGGAAAGAAAGTACCATGTAAAAGCCAAAGGAATGAATGTGGTACTTGAAGAACTAAGACAGAGGGTAAAAGCAAAAACAGCAAGGATCAAGAGATACGAAGAGCGAAACAATGCTTTCATGCAGAACAGACTATTCCAAAGTAATCAAAAGAAACTGTTCGAAATGATCGATGGCTATGACAGAGAAAATGAAGTAAGGCCCGATGTTGACGAAAGCAAGGAATTTTGGAGTGAATTGTGGGATAAAAATGTGAGTCATAATGAAAACGCTGATTGGCTGACTGACTTGAAAAGAGAATATCAGAGTGTCGAGATGCAACCAAACATGAACATCACAGAAGAAAAAGTGAAAACACAGATAAAAAAGATGCCAAAGTGGACAGCTTGTGGACCTGATGGAGTTCATGGGTATTGGCTGAAGGAGTTTACAAGTTTGCACTCTAGGATAGCAGAACAACTTGAGGAATGCTTACAAACAGGACAGGTAGCTTTATGGATGACAAAAGGAAGAACGTCTTTGATTTTGAAAGACCAAAGCAAAGGAAATACTGTATCAAACTTCAGGCCAATAACCTGTTTGCCACTGATGTGGAAGCTGTTAACAGGGATCATTGCAGAGGAAACATACCAGCATCTACAAAGTAAAGGGCTATTTCCTGAGGAGCAGAAAGGCTGCAAGAAGGAGAGTAGAGGTACTAAAGACCAACTCATGATAGATAAAATGGTGCTGAAAAATTGCAGAAGGAGAATGACTAATCTATGCCTTTCTTGGATAGATTACAAGAAGGCGTATGATATGGTGCCCCACTCATGGCTGATGGAGTGTACTACGATGCTTGGAATTGCACTGAATGTGAGGGAGATGTTGAGTAACTCAATGAAAAGTTGGAAAGTTGAACTGACATCAGGAGGACAAACACTAGGGGAAGTTAACATCAGGAGAGGGATTTTCCAGGGAGATAGCCTATCTCCAATTTTGTTTGTGATAGCCCTCATACCATTATCAGAAATTCTTCGAAAAGTAAAGATGGGATATAGCTTAGGAAAGGACAGAGGAAAATTTAACCACCTCCTCTTTATGGATGATTTAAAACTTTACGGAAGAAATGTCAATGAGATAGATTCACTGATTCAAACTGTAAGAATATTCAGCCAAGATATTGGTATGGAATTCGGAATACAGAAATGCGCCATGTTGAAGATTGTTAGAGGAAAAATGGTAGAATGCGAAGGAATATCCTTGCCAAATGGAGAAAAGGTAAGATCATTGGAGAAAGGACAGGATTACAGGTACCTAGGTGTGCTACAGTGCGACACGATAAAGCACAATGAAATGAAAGGGTTACTGAGGAACGAATATTTTAGAAGAGTAAGAAAAATGCTAAAGTCAAGTTTGAACTCTGGAAACGTTATTCAGGCAATAAACTCGAGAGCAGTGTCAGTCATCAGGTATGGGGCGGGGATAGTTGATTGGACAAAGAACGAATTACAGGAAATGGATAGAAAAACCAGGAAACTGTTGACCATTTATCGGAGTATGCACCCCCAGGGTGACGTAGATAGGCTGTATATGAAAAGAGTAGCAGGAGGCAGAGGACTACAGAGTGTCGAGGAGACAGTTGAGTTGGAAGAAGCGAGTTTGGCCTTTTATTTGGAGACCAAAGAAGAAGAACTGCTGAGAGAGGTCTCACGAGAACAAATTTTGGAATTCAATGGAAGTCCTCAGGATAAGAAGAAAGCAATGTTAAAGGACAGACAAATGAAATACGAAAATAAAATATACATGGAGCATTTGAAAGAAAAACGAAAGAAATAAAGGACAGTGTGGAGAGTTGGACTTGGTTAAAGAAAGGATACTTAAAAAAGGAGACAGAAGGGATGATAATGGCGGCCCAGGATCAGGCAATCAGGACAAGATGGGTGCAGAAGAATATCGATAAGATGGATATCACTGAAACGTGTAGGATGTGCGGAGACAAAGAAGAAACCATCAGCCATATAGTATCTGAATGTAAACAGTTAGCCCAGAAAGAATATAAACTTAGTAGACATGATAAGGTTGCTGCCATACTACATTGGGACATTTGTAAGAAAAATGGATTCGAATGTGATGATAAAAGTTATGAACACGTCGTTGATAGCGAGAAAAAAGTTTTGGAGAATGAAGATGTTAAGGTTTTGTGGGATTTTCCAATTCAAACCGACAAGAAATTGGATCAGAACAGGCCAGGTATTACAATGATTGACAAGAGAAAGAAAGTATGTTGGCTAATTGATGTCGCTTGTCCATTTGACACAAGAATAGACAAGAAAGAACATGAAAAAATAGAAGCGTATACAGAGCTGAAATATGAAGTCCTGAAAGTATGGCGGGCGGAAGTGCAGAAAGTCTTCATAGTCCCAATCATCATTGGAGCACTAGGATCAGTCACAAAAAAGCTTGGAAAGAACTTAGAAATGATCAATTTTGTCAAGGGAGTGGAGCCATCGCAGAAAGCTTGTCTACTGGGAACAGCTAGAATTATCAGAAAAGTGTTGGACTTTGGTGACTAAAGAGACAAATGACTTACTATCTAAAGCTGCGGGAGGTGGCTTGATAGTAAGATGAACCCAGTTGAATTGTACGAACTGTGAAATTGCAAATAATAATGATGATAATAATACGATCCTAAGTTATTCCGCACCCAAGCAAATGGCGAGACCTACTGCTTAGTTAATATACAGAATGTTTGCTGGTTTTACAGTTACAGTTCATAAACGCTATGGCACAAACGGTGAATAAATTTATCACTGAGTATCAAGGATGAAAAGGCTCAATCTTGATGTAAACAACAACCAGGTGTAATCAACAGGAGACCAAAAGCGAAAGCGAAAGATGTAATGGAAAGAATCAGTGATTCAATTTTTTCACCCTGTGCCTCCAGATATAATTCGCTCTAATAATATTAGAAATCGAGCACCAAGCTAACAATTCCTTTGTTTTTGCTTTTCCAAAACCAACATTCCTCAATCGTTCATAAACGTCATCTTTGATACAGCCAAGCGCGCCAAAACACAGAACATGAAGAGAAGGTTTCCAACCATTTTCACGAAGAAAGTCACATAGTTCCTGGTAGCGATCACACTTGGCTGGAAACGAGAATTCGAAGTAGAGATCAAAACACACTGTAACTTCTGCTATGATGATAACTCGCGAAGTCTCATCAATTATGACAATATCCGGTTTCCGATGTTGAAGCAAAGTCAGCTCTTCTCGATACTCCGGCAACAAAGTTTCTAGTAACTTGTTTGTATAAACTTTCTTCCCCGAACATGATATCAACTTTATTTCATCGAAAAGTTTCCCAACAATCCGATCGTGGCGACGACTGTAGAAATTATGAAATTCCTTGCATCCATTAAACAAGTGAGCAATACTCTGTGTGACCAAAGCAAAACGGGCAACACGGATCATTTGTCCTGTTCCAAATATAGGTTGTGAAGTTTGTTGGAAGTAAGCTTAAACGCGCTTTGATAGCAAAACGAAACAAATCATCACTTATGTTCCAGTTGTAAAATATAGAATGTGACGCTTTTATCTGAATATCAGTTAGTCCAAGAAAAGGACCTTGAATGCTAAGTTCTTTACTCTTTTGAAGATCACTATCTATCGTGATGCGAAACAGTCTTTTCTGCAGTGTAGGGGTTTCGTCCAAAATTAAATCTTTGTAAGTTACTTCTGCTTTTCCGTTTCTAAAAATCACTTTCACTCCCAACTTACGAGAATATCGTAGCATGTCTGGCCAGTCTGACTGGCACCCGAATCGCGTCGTCGTATTCAAAAAGCCATTAGAATTCAAATCATAACCAAGAAAGTTATCACTATTCTCTGAAAGTGGCACTCCCCTTTTGACCATATCCAACCTTAAAGACTCACGAGCCATATTTCTGAACTGTGGCACATCATGATTCAGCATCTTGACTAAAAATGCCAGTCTTTTAGTCCGATAAAGATCGGACACTCTTTTCACTCCAATACCACCATACTCCCGCGGTAAGTAAATCACAAGATTGGTTGTAGTGGTGTATAATCCATACATTTCTCTGACAGTCGTAGTAACTGACTTGTCGATATCTTCCAGTTGTTCTTCCGTTAATCGTGTATTATAAAAATGATGGAGGATTTTGGCCAGGGCCATGTTATTTAATGCGCTTACTTTAAGTGCCAAAGGTAAACTGGAGTCAGAGATTTTCTTTACCAAATAATAATAATAATAATAATGATAATAATAATAATAATAATAATAATAATAATAATAATAATAATAATAATAATAATAATAATAATAATAATAATAATAATAATAATAATAATAATAATAATAATAATAATAATAATAATATTAAGTAGAGAATGTTATTGTGACAGAAGACATTAGGTTATTGTGGGATTTTCCCATACAGACAGATCATCGACTGGAGCATAACCGACCAGACATTGTTTTTGAAAATAAAAAGGATCGATCGTGTTTGCTGATTGACATATCCTGTCCCTTCGATACCAGGATCGAAAGAAAAGAAAAGGAAAAAATTGAGGTCTATCAAGACTTGAAGAGAGAGATTAAGAGGCTCTGGAATGTAAGAGAAGTTAAGATTGTACCAATAATCATTGGAGCTCTGGGTACGATTGGAAAGAACTTTGAAAACTGGTTGAAGAAGATTGAAATAGAATGCAGCACAGAACTTTTACAGAAAGCTTGCCTGTTAGGAACTGCAAAGATAGTAAGAAAAGTACTGGATACCTAAAGCCAAGGGATTTGGCCTGCTATCCAGAAGTCAACCGGCAGTCAACATCACCGCCGAGTGAACAATGAATAATAATAATAATAATAATAATAATAATAATAATAATAATAATAATAATAATAATAATAATAATAATAATAATAATAATAATAATAATAATAATAATAATAATAATAATAATAATAATAATAACGAGGCTGTGAAAATTCTGTGGGATATCAATGTACAATGTGATAACGTCATTCAGGCAAGTAGAAAAGTACCAAGATCTGAAAAGGGAAATAAAAAGGTTGTGGGAACTGCGATGTGCTAAAGTTGTTCCAGTAGTGATTGGTGCCCTCGGAAGCGTTACAAAAGATCTTGAATGTTGGATTGAAAAGATGGACATTGTGCCTGAGGTTGGAGTACTGCAGAAGACTGCTTTGTTGGGGACGGCAAGAATACTGAGAAAAGTGCTAGAACTTTAAAGAAGAAGGACATCTGTTAGCCTTTAGTCATATGTTGTGACTCGCCTAACAGGAAGAAAAACGGCAATAAGACCAGCCAGTGCAGAAATGCTTAAAATCCCATAATAATAATAATAATAATAATAATAATAATAATAATAATAATAATAATAATAATAATAATAATAATAATAATAATAATAATAATAATAATAATAATAATAATAATAATAATAATAATAATAATAATAATAATAATAATAATAATAATAATAATAATAATAATAATAATAATAATAATAATAATAAATAATTATTATAATTAATAATAATAATAATATAATATAATATAATATAATAATTAATAATAATAATTAATAATTCCCCCCGAGGCCACGAAGTACCGGGTTGGCGTCCGGCGGGGGTTAGTCTGTCTCATGGGTAGGGGGGACTCTTTAGTCTTGGTTGACAGCCCCCCTAGAGATGGTGTCTCGAAAAAAACACTGGTGGTTGTGCAACCTTAAATTCACTACACTTATACTTATGTATAATGCTTTCAAATCAAATAACAAACAACTGCGTTAATGAGGCTGGAACCAACAATGGTGAAGGTCTCTCGCACGGCAGGTGCCCTGTGGAAGAGCAGCGCAGGCCTGGTCGACATCAAGCTACTGCCAGAACAGGAATAAGGAAGAAGTGGTCGAGAGTTGCTGAACACAGCCAGGATCGTAAGGAAAGTCTTGGAGCTCTAAGGAGGCTTGTTGCTACTGGACCTTCAAGAAAAATCCACCAACAACGGTGTGAAATGAACTCACAATAATAATAATAATAATAATAATAATAATAATAATAATAATAATAATAATAATAATAATAATAATAATAATAATAATAATAATAATAATAATAATAATAATAATGATGATAATAATAATAATAATAATAATAATTTTTTTTTACATTCCAATAAAAATTTACAATACGGATTTACTAGTTACACTGCTTACAGAATACTTAACTACACTACAAGGACGATGCCACTGGGTGCAAAATACTATGACTACTCCGTGGCATCACAAAAAACTAAGACGATTTACATATGAATTACAGAAGAAAAAAAAAAGGAAAAAAATTCAAGACATGAAAAAGAAGCAAAGAACACTACACTCTGTCTCAAACTAGATATCAGGTGAAAAATGTCCGCGAAATAATAGCAGATAAGATTTTCGCTGCGTTATGGGTAATAGTATGAGTAATTTTGCATTTCCACAGGTCTCACCTCATATATAATTTGAGACAGGCTCTACATATGATAATTAACTAAATTATTGTTGGCTTACTAAGGGGGATTGGGGCGACGTACTTTATTCAAATCGACCAGTACTATGTATAAAACGTATTGTTAACTCAAGGATGCTTCTATTGAGATTGTTTGGAAAATTCTTATCGCCGTACAATAAGATTTGCAACAGAATATCATTTGCAAGATTTACATATCCATATGGTCGTACAAGAGAGTATATTCCAGCGAGGAGATCAGTCCTTTGAACACCAAAAGAGGGGCAGAGCAACAAGAAGTGCTCCGTATCCTCGATTCCATCGTTACTTGGGCACATTGGGTTTATTGTGTCTCTAAAGTTGTGTTGAAATTTGTGAAAATTTAACTTGCTGAGACCAACCCTGAGTTGAGTAAGATGAGACGGGCCCTTCGGGTCATGAATGCCAAACACAGATTTTGTAGGGGGGCGGATTTTAGATAGTATCTTTGTCTTGAAAACAGCAACAGAAGATGACAATCTAATTTCAGGATCAAGTTTATTCCACTCGGACAAACAGTGAGGATAAAAACTAGATTTATATTTTTCTGTCCTTGCTCGTATTTGCCCGATCGTGTCACGTTCACGAAAAGAATATTGGACCTGGTGAAGTGGTGGCAATGGGTCCCTTGTGTAGTCAGGAGTTAAATTGTTTATGACTATATATAAAACAACGTAAGACGTCTACTCCATCTTCGGAGGCTTAGAGATTCCCACCCAAGGTCAAGGTAAAGCTTTTCTCGAGACGTCCCCCTCCACGCTCCCGTTATAGCTAAGGTAGCGGAGTATTGAACAGATTCTAGCTTCTCCATTAAACTTGATAAGGTGGTACTGCCTGTGAAGTCACATACTTTTGGTGGATTGTGGTAAATAACATCTCCGTAATCTAAGTGGGGTCGAACATAGAGCTTGTATAATTCATTTAAGGTATGCCTAGGCAGATATCTGGAAAGGAATCTCAACATACCAATACCTTTCCTTGTTTTTGAGATAGCAGCCTTTATATGAGCGGAGAAAGATAAAGTCCTGTCCAAGGTGATTCCAAGATGTTTATGTTCATCAACTTTCATGACGGGCATATCATTAAATAGTATTACTGGATGATCAATCACCGATTTTTTCTTTGAAAACATTAATTCAACTGCTTGCTTCGTTGGGTCAGGATTGAAGGACATCCTCCAATCATTAGCCCACTTCCTCACCAACTCAAGATCGTGGTTCATGTCACTGGCAGCTGTGTTCGAGTCTTGAACTACAGTGAATAGGGACGTATCATCTGCAAAAAGCTTGACATTGCACTTTAAGTTCTCAGTCAAGTCATTTATTTATACCAGAAAGAATAGGGGTCCCAGTATAGATCCTTGGGGTACACCAGCTAAGATATCCCCCCAGTTAGAAGCCTGCCCGTTTAGAACTGTTCGCTGCTTTCGATTTTTGAGAAAATTTTGAATGAGAGATAGAAGTTGTCCAGAGACGCCACATCGTTTTAGTTTATAAATGAGGCCATCATGCCATACTCTATCAAATGCCTTTGAAATATCGAGATACACAGATCGAACATCTAGGGGTGGATTACAATCGAGGGCTGTAAATATTGTATGCGTTATAGAGATCAATTGGTTGATTGTTGAGTCACCTGGACGAAAACCAGATTGATTCGGGTTTAGCAGTTTCGAGGAGACAAGATGAGAGTACAGAGAGTCAAATATGAGTTTTTCCAGGATTTTCCCAAAGATTGGTAAAAGAGAAATAGGACGATAGTTCCCCTTGACATTTTTCTCATTCTTCTTATGGACAGGAACTACATTTGCATATTTCCATATATCGGGAAATATGCCTCTTCTCAAGCAGTTTATGAATATTATCTTCAGTGGTATAACCAGGGCCATATCACAGAGCTTTATCATCCTCACAGAAATCTCATCCCAGCCATGCGCTTTATTAGGGTTGAGTGATCTGATAATTTTCAGTATCTTTTCCTCAGCAATGCAAAAATCATTCAGTAGGGTGACCGTTACTGGTTCATCCTGTGGGATTTCACTGCCTGTATCAATTGTCGTACATTGGAGCAAGAAATAGTCATTAAATATTTGCGCCTTTTCAGAGAAGTTTGTTACAAATATATCGTTATCTAGAAGTGGCGGTATTACAGGGATCTTAGCTTTGTTCAGTACAGCGTTAATTAGAGACCAATAAGTTTTGCTGCCTGTGCTAGGATCGGCCAATGACTTTCCGGCCTTTAGAAAAAAGTTTTTCTTAGCGTTCTCAATTAGTCTAGAACCTTCTGATATCATGTTCTTTATTCCTTCCAGTTTATTGTTTGGCTGGCCATTCTTGACGAAGCTTTTATACGCATGGTTTTTTTTCCTTAGAAAGTTCTTCACAGTTTGGGTTATCCAGGGTGCCTCGCGAGGCCTCATGGTTTTAAATTTGTTCGGTATAAAGTTAGAGAAAATGTTCATGAGGACTTCATTGAGCGATTTGACTTGTTCGTTAGGACATATAATATTTTCAAGGTGCTCGTGCCAGTCAAACAAGTTAATGCTGCTCTGAATCGCCTTGACATTGGCCTTATCATAGTACCAATCCCTACGCTTGTAGGGGGGCGGTGCTAGGTTAGAGACAGATAATTTTCCATTTACTATTTGATGATGACATTGACAATGCAGAGAAGAATGAACACCGGATTCGATAAAGAGGTTAGGCTGATCGGTAAAGACCAAATCGATACAAGATTTTGAATCTCCAATGAAATGTGTTGGTTCTGAGATCAACTGATACAGACCCAGGTCTGACGTCAACGGCTCAAATAGCTTTCCCTCATTATTTTCTATTTCATTTTCCCACCATTGGGAAGAGCGGCAGTTAAAATCACCAGTGATGACAACACAAAAAGGATTCTCGGCAGCCATTTTGGATAACATCGACTCAAAATTTAGGGTGAAATCATCGAATTCAGTTTGGTTCTGACTTGGGCTTCTGTAAATGACGACAAAGAAATACTTTTTCCTGTTCAGTTGGATCTCACATACAATGCATTCAGGGAGAGTTACCAAGTCAAAACGCTCATTAGAGGGAAGGGTTTCTTTGACATAGAGCCCAACACCACCCCTTTTAACATTTTGCGGATGGTTATTTTGAATGAATGTGTAGCCATCTAGTGCTAGTCTATCTTTATCAACGGCACTGTCAAGGTGGGTCTCAGCAATGCCAATCAAATCGTAGTTATAAACAGAGTTGTATGCTTCTATAAGAGAAACTCGTAGATAATCATGCGCGGCAATCCTATTCAGATTCCAGCAGCAAAAATCAAGGGTACCTGGACCAGGGTTTGTCTCTATATCACCACTTAGCTGGATAGATCTAAAAATAGTCCATTGTGTGTGGAGCGTGTAGCATATCATACATAAGATATAAAAGTATGCATAAACGAAAAGGAGTTTCCGAAGACCATGGTGTTTATAACGCAAAAGAAAAATTACTCCTAAAGGGATTCGTTTAAACAGTTCAATGATTGTGTAGAGGATTACCTTAGCAAGGTAATAAATGCGACGGAACAAAGGCAAGAAACTAGTGTGTGGTTTAAAAGAGTGCACTGCAAGAAACTGTATCATTAACGTTAGTGGTAAGACCAGGATTGAAATTGCAATAAAGATACTGCTAAACCAGCATAATTTGAGAAACTGAAAAAGCACGGAGAGTGGCTTGATTGTTTTGTTTGTGCGGTACGATGTTTTGAAGGATACCCGGAAGCAACCTATTGCTGCTCGCCACTGACTTATTTCAACCGGCATCACGGTATGGGATTCCCCTCGCTGGTTTTAATTTTATGCGAAACAAAGTTGCCGTGCAGTAGCCGATACAATCTCCATTGATAAGCCGTAATAGGAAAAACAAGAAATAACTTAAGAAACAACTTACGAGAGTTCCAACATACAAAAAAATACAGTTAGTACACACTACATCTAGTAATAGAATGCACGCAACCATGGCCTTCCCTATTGGGTTTTGATTGCTCATGGGGGTTTAAATCACACGAGTGGTGACTTATTTGAAATCTTTTGTCTCAACACGATGGAAAATATATTTCTATCATTGTATCGAATATGCCAAGGGCATTTGAAAACCGAGTTAAAAATTTTCCGTGGACAAGATACAAGATGTAGACAACTTGAGGGCTATCCCTAAAACACAGACGCGGAACGACGGACCGAGACGACAGGGAGACGGAGCTGAACGACGGAACGGCGGAACACCAGCAAACACCCCGAACCAAACTGCCAAACGCCAGTGGGACGCCAAAGTTAGCATCCCACCGATGCCCAAGAGACCAATTCCAATTATCCAACAGGCACTCCACCACCCCACCACATCACCCCACCACCCCACTCCACCACTCCACACTCCGCGTTCCAGAGATAGCCGCAACCTGAGAACTAGAGGAAAACAAAACTACAACTAAGACTAGGCCCATACAGGGTTCAACCAATCTAACATCAATTTTCATGTTCATGGATCAGAATGATCAGAACTACCTTGAGCTTCATCAGTGGGATCGTAAGCCTCTTCACCTTGGCTCATTTCATGGTGGCTGTCTTCACTTTCAAGCTCATCAAGTGACCTTATGACATCAAGTAAGTCTTCTTCTGATTCGAGATAATGGAACTGATCACCGATCTTTGCACAGAGTCAGCAATTCACATCGGCGAAAGCAAAACCAAGCTCCTTTTCTTCCAAAAAAACGTTGACTTTTTCTAGCAACTTGACTCTTTTCTTTGTGAGGTCGAGCTTTATGCGATATTTTGGGCATTTTTTCCTTGCGCGATAAACTTTGGTCTTGTGACGCCAGGTCGTAAAACGCACGATTACTTGATGAATTGTTCTTCCACGCACTGTCTGAGGTCTTCCAATCCTGTGGGCTCGATCTAATACGGAATCTGGGATGTCAACTTGAAGCTCATTGAAAACCTTTTTGACCTTTTCGAGACAATCCTCACCTGTCTCCTTCTCCCCTTTAGGTGGTGGAGGTATCCCATTTATGCGGAGGCATAAACGGTGGCTGTACTGTTCATTATCATCGTTGTGATCTTGCAGTTTGGCAATTAGATTCTCCATCACTACAATCCTCGATTCAAGGGCATCAATTCGATTGTTCTGCTTCTCAATTGTCGATTTTAGTGTTTCTATACGTTCTTTTGTCGCCATTTCTTTTTTCAGTTCGTCAAATTTTTCATCGAAGTAAATTTGATAGCTCTCGGCTTTACGTGTTTTTCCTGTCATGGCGGCAATCTCCGAAGGCGTGGCAGCAATTTTTGTAACAAAAAAGTATTGGAAGAGCACTCAGTTAACTTCGAAAACACTGCTGACCCCTTAAGCCAGTTGCTACTCATTAATTTCTTGCTAAACCATCGACGTACTTATGAAATTCATCACCACAAGTGAGCTCTAAACTTCAGACAGAGTGAAACACGTCCGTCTGCCAGGCGGCCATGATTGAGATTCGAATAATAAATAATAATAATAATAATAATAATAATAATAATAATAATAATAATAATAATAATAATAATAATAATAATAATAATAATAATAATAATAATAATAATAATAATAATAATAATAATAATAATAATATTAATAATAATAATAATAATAATAATAATAATAATAATAATAATAATAATAATAATAATAATAATAATAATAATAATAATAATAATAATAATAATAATAATAGTAGTATAGAATATTCTCGGGATGATATAAAAATGGAATTTGGATTATCAAAGTGTGCTGTTTTAACAATGAAGAGAGGAAAGGTTGTCACAAGAGAAGGAATTGATCTGCCTGATGGAAAAATGATAAAATGTTTAGAGGAAGGGAGAGGTTATAAGTATTTGGGAATCTTGGAGGCGGATGGAATAAAACATGAGGAGATGAAAGATCAAGTAACAAAAGAGTATGTTCGAAGGCTCAGAACCATACTAAAGTCGAAACTAAATGGTGGGAATATCATATCAGCTATCAACTCAAGGGCAGTATCAATCATAAGATATGGACAAAGGCTGAGTTACAAGCTTTAGACAGAAAAACTAGGAAAATGTTAACGATATATGGAGCACACCATCCAAAAGCAGATGTAGATAGAATGTACTTGAGGCGAGCTGAAGGAGGACGAGGTTTAATTGGAGCGGAAGATTGTGTAAGAATAGAAGTTGACAGTTTGGAGAAATATCTACAGAATTCTACGGAGGAGCTATTAATGGCTGTGAATAGAAATGATGCATTTGGGGTCAACAGTTGTGGAAAAGGCAAAGAAGAAGTACAAAAGGAACACGAAACCGCTTACAAAGAGAAGCCATTACACGGGCAGTTTAGAAAAGGGACCGATGATATAAGAGGAGGTAAATCGTGGGATTGGTTAAAGAAAGGATATTCGAGAAAAGAGACAGAGAGTACAATCATAGCAGCTCAAGATCAGGCATTATGCACAAACAACATGAGGAAAGTAGTGTATGGAGAAGATATATCTCCACTATGTCGAATGTGTGGCACGGAAGATGAGACAGTAGCACACATTGTCTCAGAATGTCCCAAGCTTGCACAGAAGGAGTACAAGAATTTGAGGCATGACAATGTTGCCAAAGTAATTCACTGGAAGCTTTGTGAAAAGTGGGGGTTTGAAAAGGCCGAGAAATGGTACATGCATCAGCCTGAGAGAGCACTTGAGTCAGAGCATTGCAAGATACTATGGGACTTCCCTATACAGACTGATAAACAGTTGGAGCATAATAGACCTGACATTACTGTAATTGAAAAGAAAGATAAAAGTTGTAAACTGATAGACCCATCTTGCCCATTCGATACTCGTATCGAAAAGAAAGAAGAAGAGAAATGCACAAATTACAATGACTTGAAATATGAAATTGCAAGAATATGGAAAATGAAAAGGTTGATGTTATACCAGTAGTTATTGGAGCCTTGGGGACAGTGACAAAGAATTTTGATAAATGGTTGGAAAAGTTAGAACTGGATCTTACGGTAGAGATGCTACAGAGACCATGTTTGCTTGGAACAGCGAGAATAATACGTAAAGTATTGGATATAAAGTGAAGATCAAGAAAAGAAGTAATGTCAAGATACCAAAGACCACTGGGTGTGGTCCGCTATCGTGGCAAATGAACCAGGAAATAAGATCACTCCTGTGAAAAAGACACATAATAATAATAATAATGATAATAATAATAATAATAATAATAATAATGATGATAATAATAATGATAATGATAATAATAATAATAATAATAATAATAATAATAATAATAATGATAATAATAATAATAATAATACACAGAGAAAACAAGGCTTGTTTGTTTGAAAATTTTCGATCTAGCGTAGATCTTCATCAGTCAAATAATGTTCGAAGAAATGCTATGCAATCTAACGTTGTAAAATACGAACGTAATCTTCCATTAATGAAAGAGTATAGAGTTCTTATAATGAAATAGAAAAAGGAGTACGATTAATGTGACGAAATTAGATCAATCTGCTAAATATGTTTGTATAATCTGTAAAATGTCTTTCCTAGCTCATTAAGGCTAGAGTTTAGGCCGTTTGGTTCTTTAGAATCTAATTGCGATATCCACAATTTTTCATGGTGTTCTAGCTTGTCTCGGTCTCCTTCTACTCTTTGCAAAATGTGTACTCTTAAGTCTCTATCAAAAGTGCACGAATCACTCTCGTGAAAATGTTTGGCCAATTCCGTGGCATCCGGATCATTTCTAGCATCGCTACGGTGCTTGTTGAATCTCTTACTCAATGTTGTAGAAGTATATCCGACGTAGATCAGCTTATGTTTCGCGCATTCGGCGGCATATATTACGTTTTTGCTGTTGCAAGAGCCGCCGTCAATATGACATGTTTTCCCTGTCTTGGCATTCGTTATTTCATTTTGTTGTCCCATGTGGCTGCATAGTTTGCACGGACGTCCTCTCTTCTTTGCTTCTTCTAGCGTACAGCGAACGGAAAAACCTGCCTTTGCGTTCTTTTTCAGCTTTGTACTAACGAGATGATTATGCAAGTTAGGATTTCAACGGTATGAAACTAATGGTGGTTCTGGGAACACCTTTTTGAGATCTGGATGTTCGATGACCATGAAATTGTAGTGTCTGATTAATATCTGGGAGAGTCCCTTGAACTTTTGATGCCAGTCGATTACTAGAGGAACTCTGTTATCCTTATTTTGTTCAACAACTTTCGGCTTTAAAAGGCAGTTACGATCACGCGTTTCTACTTCGGTTGCAATCTTAGTTAAGTGTCTTTATGGAATACCCTCTGTTGGCATAAAAGATAATGAACTGCGTTGCGTGTTTACGATAATCAGCCAATAGGTGACAGATACGTCTGATCCTTATAAATTGGGACAATGGATTTGAGCGAAGCGTATGTGTTGGGTGGTCCGATAGTTTGTGGAGGTAGGCGTGTGTAGCTGTTGGCTTACAGTATAATTCCGTTATCAATGCTCCATCGTATTTCTTTACTCTTGTGTCCAGGAAAATAACATCAGATTTGGAATATTCCATTGTAAATTTTATGGTAGATTTGTAGGAATTCTTTGCAGCGTATGAGTTACAATAAGACAAGAAATGCACCAGTTCTTCTTGATTATGATCCCATACAAAAAATACATCGTCTATGTAACGTATCCACATAGCAGGACCTCGTCGATATTCTTTCTTATAGTCGTGCAACAAATTAGTTTCAATTAGACATGAATAAATTTGCGAAGCTAACAGCCATAGGTGTGCCCATTGCGGTCCCTTTGATTTGATGGTAAAACTTGCCGTCGAATGAAAGTGTGTTGCTTTTGAGGATGAAGGCTATGAGATCGGTTATAACCTCGCTGGGAACAGATCTATTGGTGCGTCGTTCAAGTGCTTCTCTACATGCAGTTACACCTTCTCCATGGTCGATTTTTTGGATATAGCGAGGATACATCCATTGTAACGATGTAGGAATCGTAGAGTTTGCTAGTGTTGTTTTGAATTCCTCTATTTTGTTGACAAAGTCAGTGGTATCTCGGATATATGACCTTGTCTGCATTGCTGCTGGTTTTAGAAAACTATCCACCCATTCCGATAATCTTGTGGAGCATGAGTTATATCCACTGCAAATAGGACGAAGAGGGGGGAACTTTTCGAAGGTCTTATGGATTTTGGGAAGACCATAGAAACATGGCGTCCTCGTTCCCTCTTTAAGTCTAATTTCTTCTGTTTCGCTGATGTAACCATTAACTTTAAGCTCGTCGATAATTTTATCAAGGGATATACGATATTTTGGATTCGGGTCATCACAGACTGTCTCATAGAACTCTTTATCTTGCAATATATTTAAACATGCTTCATTATAGTCATTCGTATTCATAATAACAATGCCATTCCCTTTATCTGCTGGTTTGATTATAATAGATTCGTTAGATGACAATGATTTTATTGCTTGTCTTTGACTATCTCTTAGGTTATTCCAATGTTTGTTATTTTTAGAATGGATATGTTCACTAAAGTCTTTAGTGCAACTATTTATGAAGTCAACCAGTCCTTCTGAACGTCCTTCCCATACTGCTTCTGGGTACCATTGAGGGTTCTTAGTATTCCAATTGAGGGAACATCGATCTTTGTCAGTGTTTGAATGTTTTTTCTTTTCATTATTGAATTTTTCATCAGTTTGTGATCTTTCATAGAAGTATTCTTTTAGTTTAAGGCACCGTATAAATGCATGCGTATCATTGGCGAATTTCTCTCTGTTAAAATTCTTTTGGCTTGGGCAAAACGAGAGGCCAAGTTCTAAGACCAACCTTTCATCTTCTGTTAATTTGTGCTGGGAAAGGTTGTGCACATTAGATTCCTTGTTGACCCTTTTGAACGGATTGTTTGGTCCCATAGTGTAGTAATCGGTGGTGTGGAGCTCATCTTGCTTTGATCTTTTGATTGGATTCGTTTTCTTCACGCCCATTGGTACCAAAGGAGAAAAACGATTACTTAGTTTCATGCTGTTGTGGTTCAGTTTGTCAGTAGGGATCCTGTAAACTTTTTTCGGAAATGTCCATTTCCAAAGTTTGCTGGTGGATTTTGTAATTTCATTTTCTTGCTTTTTGGAAAAGTTAATTCCCCATTTAGGAAATGGCGTTATGCGTCCTGACTCTAAGCATGAACGATAGTGACTTCACAACTTTGTTTGGTCAAACGTTACTGTAGAAGGATCTAAGGATCTTTGTTTGAAGCTATTTCAACTGCGTAGGCTACTGCAAACAGACCACAGTCATAAGGACCTTGTTGCATTGAAGATATATGTGTTTGAATCGTTGTTCGTAATACTTGTTTGTCTGGTGAGTAAATTGCTGTGATTTGACGAATCAGTTCATTGGTTGGCTTTTGATTGAGACTATCAAATATTCGCACGTGGCCTCCTATTGAGGTTGACGTAACAAAGTGGTTTCTTCCAGTGTGGCGAATATGAATCGTAGGTGCTGGATTGAATATTAGGTGATCCGATGAAAGGCAGGAAGACTGAAAACTAAAATGGGGGAATTATTTTTGTAGCAAAGACGTCAACAAGACGGTCGCAAAGTTCCTTTCCACTTGTCAAGAATTCTTTTTCCGTGTTATGCAAATTCAAATAATTGATCCATACTGGATTTGGCTCTGTATTTCTAGAGCAAGTTTCAACACGATGACATGAGAGTTTTTTGAGTTTCTTGCTTTTTACCCCTCCAAATCTCTTGTTGTCCTTTTTCTTAAATTCTTGTAGGCATTGCAGCAAGTACTGAAAGCGTTCTTCCGAATTACAACATTTCTTAAGTTTTTCTTTATTTTCTGTGATCTTTTCATTAATAGACCTTTTCAAAGAGGTCTGGGACGGCGCGCTACTTTTCTGGAAGATGGCGGATACACGGGAATCTTCTCCGCGATGCTGAACGAGAGTTGCAGTGGGAAAAGTTGTGAACAAAATATTTAACTCTAGTTATATGGTTCAAGAAAGACCAGAGGGGCTTCAGCATGAAAACAAATACTTGCTTATCACATGAACGCAATGTTTAACGCATTTTACGAGGAGGAGACGTTTATACCTTCGAGTTGTTTCAGCGAAGTTCGGACTTCGTGATGCCCTCAGACTCGGTCAGATAAATTTAGATTTCTGTTTGCGAGTTGGGCTTATCCCCCGATAACTGCAGGAATACGAGCAGTCGTATGCATCGAGAACTGTTAAGAAACAAACAATGATTCACATTTCTTCTTTCCAGTGCTAAAAATACCGACCAGGCCTTTCCAAATCAATTCAGCTAATGAAAAGTTTCTTCGATCTTTTAATTTGTTCACATGCGCCTTACAAAGTTTGGAGTTGTTTGAAATAAAGCATTTCTGTATGCACTCGTAAAATAAGGCCACTTACCTGCTCCAGACACCTTAAGTTGCACAAGATTCCCATTTACTTATTACTTGTAAAAACTTTTGCTCCGATTGAAAATTCAATACAACTAACTGCACAACTGCTCGCAACCAACATGTCACTAAGACTTTGCCTCCAAACAAAACAATATACTTTTTACTTTAGCAAATCTTTGACTTGGAATCTCTTCCACATAGTACAATCAAGAAACGACTGCATTTTTTCTGTTTTCGTTCTGAAATCCACAAGACAAGTGCTTTTCTGCAAACCATTTTCTTTTTGTTTGATCCAAGAAGCAGAGAACGAAATGACGAATACAAATTTGATGAGGAATGTTTTCCCGCCAAAATCTCTCTTTTGCTACGAGGCTCAGAGGGTCTAGGAGAGGAAGTAGATGTTTGCCCCTATACGTTTGTACCAAAAGTGCCTTCGTATATCTTTAGTTAGGGCAATAGATAAGATCCGTTCATTCATAAATAGAAATCTAAAATTGGCAACTAATTATCGTACAATCCAAATTCAACGAACTCGAAGAAATAAACTTTTCCTTGTAAAATATCACTTTGATTTGATAACTAACTATTTAGTTCGATTTTGTAACATTTTGTGGGCATTTCTGGTCCTTTCAGTACAGATTAGCTGGACTTAATTTCGGTTTTAGTTGCATTACGCCGCCCATTGCAACAGCATTTTAGCGTTTGCAATGCGAAGCGGATTCCCCTTCGCAGCTTATCCGCCATCTTCCAAAAAAGTAGCGCGCCGTCCCAGACCTCTTTGAAAAGGTCTATTATCGGTCTCAGATTGTCATGGTGCCTTGAAATAACATCAATGGCTTCCAAAGAGTTCTTTCGAGTAACTGTATTGATCTCATTATCATGATCAATATCATTATCATTATCATCATTGATCTCATGATCTCATTAAGGTCCTTATGACTGTGGTCTGTTTGCAGTAGCCTACGCAGTTGAAATAGCTTCAAACAAAGATCCTTCTACAGTAACGTTTGACCAAACAAAGTTGCGAAGTCACTATCGTTCATGCTTAGAGTCAGGACGCATAACGCCATTTCCTAAATGGGGAATTAACTTTTCCAAAAAGCAAGAAAATGAAATTACAAAATCCACCAGCAAACTTAGGAAATGGAGATTTCCGAAAAAAGTTTACAGGATCCCTACTGACAAACTGAACCACAACAGCATGAAACTAAGTAATCGTTTTTCTCCTTTGGTACCAATGGACGTGAAGAAAACGAATCCAATCAAAAGATCAAAGCAAGATGAGCTCCACACCACCGATTACTACACTATGGGACCAAACAATCCGTTCAAAAGGGTCAACAAGGAATCTAATGTGCGCAACCTTTCCCAGCAGCTTTGATACCCCAAGCAGACCTCTTATCGAAGAGCTTGGTTGGAACACCATTCAACAACTAATTACCAATGAGTCTAAAACAATGGTGTTCAAATCACTCAATGAACTTGCTCCGCAATACTTGTGTGGCCTTTTTACAAGAAACTCACAATGCTCCACCCGTACCCTCCGTAATACCGGCACTGATGTGAGGTTACCAAAGAAAAATTCTGCGAATGGGCAAAATTGTTTTTCATTTCGTGGAGCAAAATTATGGAATAGCCTATCAGCTGAGTCAAAACAGGCATCCTTTCTGAATAGCTTTAAAAAGTCTATCTAGAGATGAGGGCAGGGGTAGATTTTTGTGGCTGTGGCTGCGGCTGCTCTTGGTTGGCGGGCTGTGCCAGAGTGACTGATGGTGGGATCGGCTGCCGCCGGTTGCTCTGGGTTGGCCTGCCTGTCGGGAGTGGCTGCTGCCGGCGTTGCATTGTCCACCCTTGCCTCAAAATTGTAATTTGCTTTTCTTTCTGTAAGTATTCTCTTTTAATGTAAATTATCAATTTTTGTAACTAGGTTTTAACATTATGGTTTTTTATTGTAATTAGGTTTGAAGTATGCATTTCTTTTTTTTAGATTGTATTGCACTGTAATTGTTTTTTATGGAGGGCCCCTTGAAAAACAACTTTGTTGAAGGGCAACCCTCCCTGAATTAAATGAAATGAAATGAAATGAAAAAACAATTAACAGAAGATGAAAGGTTGGTCTTAGAACCTGGCCTCTCTTTTTGCCCAAGCCAAAAGAATTTTAACAGAGAGAAATTCGCCGATGATACGCATGCATTTATGCGGTGCCTCAAACTAAAAGAATACTTCTATGAAAGATCACAAACTGATGAAAAATTCAATAATGAAAAGAAAAAACATTCAAACACTGACAAAGATCGATGTTCCCTCAATTGGAATATTAAAAACCCTCATTGGTACCCAGAAGCAGTATGGGAAGGACGTTCAGAAGGACTGGTTGACTTCATAAATAGTTGCACTAAAGACTTTAGTGAACATATCCATTCTAAAAATAACAAACATTGGAATAACCTAAGAGATAGTCAAAGACAAGCAATAAAATCATTGTCATCTGACGAATCTATTATAATCAAACCAGCAGATAAAGGGAATGGCATTGTTATTATGAATACGAATGACTATAATGAAGCACGTTTAAATATACTGCAAGATAAAGAGTTCTATGAGACAGTCTGTGATGACCCAAATCCAAAATATCGTATATCCCTTGATAAAATTATCGACGAGCTTAAAGTTAATGGTTACATCAGCGAAACAGAAGAAATTAGACTTAAAGAGGGAACGAGGACACCATGTTTCTATGGTCTTCCCAATATCTATAAGACCTTCGAAAAGTTCCCCCCTCTTCGTCCTATTTGCAGTGGATATAACTCATGCTCCACAAGATTATCGGAATGGGTGGATAGTTTTCTAAAACCAGCAGCAATGCAGACAAGTTCATATATCCGAGATACCACTGACTTTGTCAACAAAATAGGCCAAAGTCATACCAATCGTTATAGGAGCACTCCGAACCATACCAAAAGGCTTGAATGGATACTTAAAAGAGATTGGAGTTACAACGAGAGTAGAACTGTTGCAAAAGTCAGCACTGTTTGGAACTGCCAGGACACTTATAATGGTTCTTGAAACCTAAGGAACTTGTTGGACCCGGTTTCAAGACATATTCCGGTTAGATTATTTTGAGACTATCACTAACCGTGGACATCAACAATAATAATAATAATAATAATAATAATAATAACAATGGAAACTTTCATTCAATATATCCTAATACATACAATACAAATTTAAAACCAAAATCTATGGCATTAACTCGCCAACAAGGGGTATTAATGACATACTCACACAGGTGATGTAAAAGTTAGAAATCAGGGACCTAAAAATCTAAGAGTTCTGGATTTGTCCATTCCTTGTTTCTACAGCAAAAAATGAAGTAGGATGCGCGAATACAAATGTTTATCATCCTTTTGGTTACATATTTTATTTCTGTGTCTGAGACTTTTAGGTTAGATAGCAGTTCGAAGAATCTTTTACTGTCCTTTTCGATGAAGCCACACGCCCCCATTGAGACATTACAGTGCACAACCTTATTATATGATGATTTCAGTCTGCTCATAAGTGGCTTGTATTTTTCTCTCTTTCTTGTGCTGTTACCCGCCATGTTCGTCTCGAAACCAACCGTAAGCTCCACAAGTGTGACGGTCTTGTGTTGAACAATAACAATATCAGGTCTTTTTCCTGATCCCCTGTTACTATGTAGGGAGATGCAAAGGAAGGCAGATCAACATATAGGCTCTTACATGATCTTGACAACGTATTTGCAATGATCTTCAGAACGGAGTTATGTCTCCATGTATTGCGTCCTTTAGTAAGAACGATGTTGCAGCCTGCGACAACGTGGCCCAGTGTTTGGGGATCGTGACACAGTGGGCACATCTTATTTTCTGCATAAGCCCAAATCTGCATATTACTCATGTTAGGAAGAGTATTATTCAGGTATCTTATTGTGTAGTTGAAGATGTTCCTTGGCATAGCCTTCTGTACAGACGACCACACTGATTTAGTGTTTGAAAGAACACAGTCCCATTCACGACGCATGACAAGGCCTTGTGTCGTAAGATTTTCTTTCACTTTATTTGTAAGATTTAGGCTGATAGATTTAAGGACGTTCTTCGTACTGTTGAAAGAATCGTATTGGCGACTTTTGTCATTGGAAAGCTGGGCTAACTCATTAATGTCTTTGTTGACAGATTTCTTTAAACATTGCCTCATAACAACCTGGCATTACTTGAATTTTGTACTTATATCTTGAATGTCGAGACCAAATTGGCTTTTAGAAAGCATGATGCTCGACAGTGATCCATTTGCTGGAATTTCAAGCCATCTTCGCAGATAACTATGAGCAAGGGAGTAATATTGATTTATCACCCAGGTTTGCTCAATGTCCGCGATTGTCAGGTGCCAAGATAGTTTACTCATTAGGTAGCGAGAGTAGAGCATGATTTTATTCTTTGGATGCAATGGTAAGCCGTCAACTTTGTTCATAATGTGAGTGACAATCTCTGTTAGCTCTTCTTGTGTTTCTTATTGTCCATTTCGAAATTGAACCAACGACCAAGATATTCAAAGCTTTCTCCTAATTCAATGGGTTTGATGGCCTCTCCATTTATAAAGAGCTTCGGTTTAAATTGAACCGACTTAGTTGCTTTCTTGCATATTCCAAATGACATACATTTATCTGTCCTTATGATCATGTTCGTCCAAGTACACCACCTTGTAAAAATGTTTAACAGGATTTGGTTTTCATATTGGCTTGATGTTATGGCTACTGCGTCATCAGCAAATTGGAACCAGTTTTTAGGCTTTAAGATCTTATGGTACACGTAATTCATTTGCCTTATTTCTTCGCTTTTTACCAAGGTCTGGATAAAGGTGTTGAAGACCATATTAAAGAGGAGGGGGCTTAAGCAATCTCCTTGAAAGACACCCTTTTCAAATTTAATAGCCGGTGTAATGAAATCCTTTGTCGCGATAGATGTTGTGAAACCACCATAGATGCCTTCGATGATTTCCATTATTTCTTTTGGGATGTGATGGTATTCTAATGTTCTGGAAATAAGGCGATGATCGACCTCTCCAAATGCATTTTTCAAGTCCAGTAATGTGATAACGATTGACTTTTGGTTCTTTTTAGCATGCCGTAGTAGGTAGGCGAGTTGAGATGTATGCTCAAGTGTTCCCGATACTTTTGGGGTGAACCCCTTTTGGATACTGCACTCAATGAAACCATTGTCCTCGAGGAATTGGAATGTTCTGTTTCTTATCAAAGAGGTGTAAACTTTTAAGAAAACGCATTGGAGTGTTATGGGTCTGAAATTCTGAGGATCATTCGCAGCCCCCTTCTTGTGCTGTAGAATTGTAGTGGCACTCTTCCATTCATCTGGGGTCGTTTTTGCAGACCAGGCGGCTTTAATGACCTCTAATAGATAGGTCCGCAAATATGGGCATCGCTTCAGCGTGATGATTGAGATCTGGTCGAGAGGGCAAGGGGCTCCTGACTTTTTCAGTCTATAAATGATTTTATTTAACTCTTTATAGGATGGGGCTTGAAGATTGAACGGTTTTTTTTGGTTCTTCATAGGCTGGCATCCAGTTTGGTTTCCAGAAAGTTAATTGCGATCTTGATTTGCTGAAGATGCTTTGAAAATATTCAACATAGGTGCCTTTTGAAAAAGATGGTAAAATCCCAGAAGCCTTCTCGATTTTCGCTTTTGCGTATTTCCAAAAGTTTCCTTCAATTTCGTTGTCGTGGTCTATTGGGAGATGATTATTCATAGAACCAGAGATTTTACTCCTTAGTAATTTACTTACGAATCGAATTTCGTTGGATCTGTCGCCCTCATTTGTCTTTTTTAGATTTCTTAGGGCAGTTTTTAACTGGTTCTTACTAAGGTTGCAATATTTAGCATTCCATTCATCTGTGTACTGTGTCTTGTTTACAATTCATCATTCCCTTTGAAAATATTCTTAGATAGTTATGGAGAGTTTTTTGCATGCTGCATTGAGGCCGTTGGAGACTTCGTGTAACCGTAGGCTTACTTGAAAGAATAGGTTTGCAGTTTTCCATTGTGTCTCGGACTTTGGCAAATGAATTCCAGGTCTAACTATTGTATCCCCAAGATTGTTTGATGCCACGAATTCAGTGGAATTGTCATTTGGAGACATGGATTCTTCGATCTCTTGGGCAATGTCTATCAGAACATTTGTATTTAAACCAGTAATTGCGCGACATGATCTTTGGTGCCTCTTGAGACCACCATATGTTTTAACAACTTTTCCACAAACACATCTTATTGTCTTACTATTTGTTGGTGAACAATTCTGGAGATCCGCTTGTTCTAAAGATGGATTTGAAAGGTTGTCATTGGAAACGATTTCGTCACGTTGGTTGCGTTCCTTGCATCTCCAAGCATGTCTTCCTAACACTTCGAAATCCTTTTGACAAAACTGGCATACGACACAGATAATGATCCATATTAATGATATTCGCTTGTCCATTTTTGTGCTGTGAATTTCCAGAACACAAGAGCGTAATTAAACAAGACCTAGCTGGCCTGTGTGAAAGATGCTGACAGTAAATCTCAGAGCTCAGCACGAGACGTCCGTAACGACCCACTCATGAGCACAATAATGATAAATAATAATAATAATGAAAATAATAATAATAATGATAATAATAATAATAATAATAATAATAATAATAATAATAATAATAAAAATAATAATAATAATAATAATAATAATAATAATAATAATAATAATAATAATAATAATAATAATAATAATAATAATAATAATAATAATAATAATAATAATAATAATAAAGACTGAGGAAGACTAATAAAGAAGACTGAGGAAGGTTTTAGATCGAAACGTTTGGAATTTTAGCAGTCTCGTTTCTCTTTTCTTTTTGCTGTTAAATTTTGATGAGGTTTTAGTTTATTAATAATAATAATAATAATAATGATAATAATAATAATAATAATAATAATAATAATAATAATAATAATAATAATAATAATAATAATAATAATAATAATAATAATAATAAAGAGAAAACACAACTGCTAAAATTCGGACGTTTCGATAAAAATCTTCTTCAGCTTCTTAAATCTTCTATTAAAAATCTTCTATCTTCTAATAATAATAATAATAATAATAATAATGAAAACATTTCATCCCTAAAAGTAACTAGTTAAATAAAATAGTAAAGATAAAAGTTTGTATATGTCACTCTCCAAAATGGGCATGGCAAAATACATTTTACCGCTGCTAAAGTCCAAAACCTTACATCATTGTAATCTTAAATCGACAAGTCCTTTAAAATACTAGAAGATCTGGATGTAGCCAGTCTTTGTCCTTCTTACAAAAAAGGTAGTTTGTTGATCGAATATAAATATTGATTGCTGTTTTAATTACGTTTGTTGCAGTTTCTTTTGGAACTCCTATACTTGTTAATGCATTCAATAGATTTTGTTCAGAATCGTTTTTACCGATGAGTCCCAGAGCGCTCATACTCAGATTGACGAAAGTAGCGTTTTTGTATCTGGCATTCAAGTTGTGAAGCGTTTCATTATAGCTGGTCTGTTTCCTTTCACTGTTCTCCTTTACTTTTGTTATGAATCCACACGTTAATTCAACTACGATGACATTTCCCTTGCGGTGGACTAGTATTAGGTCAGGCCTTTTTAATGATCTTGTTACTGTAGTTGGACAATTATACCCTGGAAGATCAGCATATATCTGAACATCTTTTAAGCCTGTAAGTGCTTTCGTGATGTTAGCGAGGATGGAATTATGACGCCACGTGTAACGCCCTTGTTGGAGATGTACTTTACAGCCAGAGACGACATGCATTAGGGACTGGGCATTACTGTTACAAGCCAAGCAAGTGTCACTTGATGCTTTCCCCCACATGGTCATGTTTTTAAGTGTTGGCAGGGTATTGTTCAGATACCGCACTGTGAAGTTGTAGATGTTTGCTGGTAGAGTGTCTCTGGTCTGTGTCCAAAGATTTTTGAATATCTCTGAGCCATGTGACCACATCAGTTTCACTATGTATCCCTGGTTTTCTAGTTCATCTGAAATTCTTGTTATTTGCTGAGATCTAACAGCTTTTGTTACTTCCTTTGAATTTTATGGGTGTCGTATTGAATATTTGTTTCAGCTGTTGCTTGATGTAAAAATCTTACGTCATGATTTGGAGACTTTCTTACACAGTTTCGGCGGGTATTTTGGCATTGCATAAACTTAGTAGATACCTTTATCAAGTCCAAACCGAATCTCGTTTTTGACAGGGTGATTATATCGAGTGTTCCGTTTATGGGGATTTCGAGCCATTTTCTTAGGTAGCTGCAACAGATGTTATCAAGATTTTGCTTAACCCACGTAATGCCTAAGTCTGCGACGGTGAGGTCCCAACTGAATCTGGACAGTAGATACTTGCTGTATAACTCTATTTTATGCTTTGGGTGTAAGGGTAGTTTGTCTATATCAATGAGTATTTCGCGGCATTTTCCCACAAGGGTACTCTTATGCTCTTCGTCATCCATCTGAAAGTTGAAGTGTCTACCAAGGTACGTAAATTGCTCATTGATCTTTACGGGTGGAATTACCGAGTTATTCGTTAGCAATTTTGGAAGGAATTGGACAGCAGTCGTACCCTGTTTTTGTATTCCAAAGGTTTTACACTTGTCAACGCGTATTATCATATTGGCCCATGATACCCATCTGGTAAATGCATTCCATGGGAAAAGACAAGGATAGTATTTGTAACATTACCCTCACAGCTAACTGTAGCAACATGCGCATGCTCTGTTTGCTTTTCACTGTTCTCATGTGACACGCGACCATTATCCTCGAAGCTCTCCCTCAGCTTCAGGTGATCCAAAAGCGAAAAAGTGGATGTTAGAAATTCGCATTTTTATGCCTCGAATTTTTCAAAAATATAAGTTCATTTTGTACCCTATCGTAGATGAAACAATAGGGATCTCAGATCCACCTGTATGTTTTTGATATCAAGTCCGAGGCTAAAGCAACAGGGCATTTTCAAATCACAACACATGGCCTACGTACAAATCTCCTATTGCTTGGAGCCAAATTGGAAAATTTCATCTTCATTTTTATGCCTCGAATCTTGAAGGAAATCATTCTGTTTGTGTCTCAATTTGTCAGAAGAGAGTTAAATTATTGGAATCCACCTGTATGTTTTTGAATAATGCGATGGATTTATGCAGAGAGATGGAAATGTACCATTTTTGGCTGATTTTGAGGCAGATTTGGCAGACCGCAGTACGCGGAAGTAAGTGCTTAAGCAAATGTTACAAACCTTTTGGTATGCAGTAGTATCTGGTTCTCATACTGCTGTCCTGTAACGATTGCAGCATCATCAGCGAATTGGTACCAATGCCGTGGGGACAAATGCTGTGCGTATTTGTAACCAAGCTGTTCGAATTCTTGAGATCTTATTGAGGTTATGAAAGGATTGAAAATCATGTTGAAAAGTAATAATATATAATATATAATATATAATATATAATATATATAATATATATAATATATAATATATATATATATATATATATATATATATATATATATATATATATATATATATATATATATATATATATACATATATATATATATATATATATATAATAAATGATATGTAATACGCATACTTATGATAATATATAATAATAATAATAATAATAATAATAATAATAATAATAATAATAATAATAATAATAATAATAATAATACCTAATGGTTACATTTTATATTAATCTTTGTAGATATAATATAGAACGTTGTTCTTTTTTCTTCTTTTTTTTATCAATTTTTAAAATTATTAGCTGATAGGGATATGTGGATAAAGATGATCAAAGTGAAAAAAGAATGAAAATATTTGGTAGCACGATCAGAGCGTGCGATCTTACAAAAAAGTGGACGCTCATCCTACTTTTGCGATCGATCGCCAGCGTTGTAACAGTCCCAGCAGGGAAAGTTAATTCAGAGGACGTGAGCATTCGTCTTGGTTCCTCTTATTCTTCTCATTATCATCTTTTCTTTCGCAGGAGTAGCAACAGCTTTTAACCGTCTGTTTATAGCAGCCATCTTTGATCATGTTATCATTTGAGTTTGGAGAGCGGGAAGATGGTTCCGCTTCCGCACTACTTATCGGAATTGAAAAGAAGTTTTGCGATCGCTAAAAGTCGATCACTAGCTGCCATGCGCGCGACGAAAGTCACTGAATGGAAATCTGCCTTTAGACGTCCGTAGTGATCGGAGACATCCGTAGTAACATCTGACACGGGGGTTGGCGCGTTAGAAATATCACATTTTTGTCATGATGCGTAAAAGAAATCAAATTCTGAAAAGATTGAGAAGGAAAAGTAATGATAAAACAGAGTATATCTATAAGTAAATTTGGAAATCGTGTTACTGAAACCAATTACTTTGATAGTTATTTTAATGTCAATAGTAACACCATGAAGCTTCTATGGTCAGGTATCAAATCAATTGTAGATCAAAAGAATACTAATTCAAACCTGATTTCTAAATTAAAAGATAAAAATGGAAGTATAACCACACTGACTGCACGGTCGTTGCTGACACTTTTAATGACCTTTTTGTGAATGTTGCTTGTTGTTTTTCTAAGACGATCCCAAGGACAATGAAATCTCCATTAGATTTTCTTAAAAACAGAATTGGTACATCTTTCTTTATATCCCCTTCAGTGCCAACGAAAGTGGCAGAGGTCATAAATTTACTCAAATCTGGAAAGTCTGTTGGACCAAACAGTATTCCTATTACGTTGCTGAAAACACTTGCCCCTTACGTGTTTTCTCCTTTGTGTCAAATCATTAATGATTCTTCTCACTTAGGTAAATTCCCAGATTAAATTAAGATTGCTAAAGTTATCCCTCTGTTCCAAAAATGTAGTCGTTTATCATCTTTAAGATATAGACCTATTTCTCTCCTTTGATTTTCAGTAAAATCATACCGGGTGAGTCAATAAAAACGCCTGGCGTTTGGGAAAATCCTGCTCCCTGAATATCAAAGCAATGATGTTGAAAACTGTCTTATTTCATTCCCGATATGTCAAATTATGTTTAGTAACTTACCCTGCTTTAATCGGTCATTCCTTCCCGTCGAAATAGGAGATTTTCTGCAGAAAGCCCCTCTCGAAAACCTGCAAAAACGAGCGAAACCAGCAAGCAAAATTTTCCTTTGTTATCCTTTCTAGCAATAATGACTCTTGGATAAGCTCATGTATTTGTCCTCATGGGAGAATGGAATCCCCCTTAATAAGTTATTCACATTAGGGGGAAGATTTTTTGACCCGTTAAAACGAAAGCACGTGCTAAAGCGTGCTGAAAGTCATCGCTGTGAGGTAAACACATCAGGGACTTTTGGTTGCAATTTTAGCACGTATTTCAAGGTTTCTCAAAGGACTCATTTTGGAAAATGCCTACAGAATCAAACGGAGTGACCAATTCTAGCCAGGAAAATTTCTTAAAATAATTGAACATGTTAGCTATTCAATCAAATATTGCCAAATATCATTGCTTATTCAGGGAGCAGTAGCCTTTCAAACGCGGGGCGTTTTTTTTTGACTCACCCGTTAGAAAAACTAATGTACACGCATTTATACAGATTCTTGGAGATTCAAAATATTTTGTATTCTATGCGATTTTGTTTACGTGAAAAGCACTCAATAGATCATGCCCTTGTAAGTCAAACTGAATCGATTAGGAATTCCTTAGACGATTAAAAATTTGGTTGTTGTATGTTCATTGATTTACAGAAATCATTTGATACTGTCAATCATAAGATACTCTTGGATAAACTTGAGCATTATGGAATCCGGGGAACACCATTACAATGGTTCTCATATTATTTATCTAACAGAAAGCAGTTTGTTCATGTTAATGCATGGGTTGCAGGAAACGAAGTGATAGTTAAAAATGTAAACGCAAACATACCTGTGTCTTTATCGTGGCTTCTTCTGCCTTTCTTGGCCTTACTTTGCTTCGCTGCCACAGCTCAATTCACTGATTCAAGTTTGCACTGGCCTAATGGCCTAATTTAATTTCTCTGCAAAAAAAAGAGGCTGCCCTCGTTTGCGGTTTTGTAATTTTCTCATTTTTCGCGCCGTTCAAAACCACAAACGAGGGCAGCCTCGGTTTTGCAGAGAAACTGAATTAGGTCATTTGGCCAGTACAAACTTGAATCAGTGAATTGAGCTGTGGCAGCGAAGCAAAGTAAGGCCAAGAAATGCAGTAGAAGCCGAGATAAAGACACAGGTATGTTTGCGTTTACATTTTTAACTATCACTTCGTTTCCTGCAACCCATGGTTAATGATTCTAACTCTACTCTCCTTGATGTGAAATGTGGAGCTGTTGTTGTTGTTGTTGTCGACTTATTTTACTTCGAATGAATAAATAGCTTCTAATTATATGTAAATATATAAAAAGAAACTAATCAAATTCGAAGAAAGACTAAAACTAAATAAATACACTAAGTTCGATATGGAAGCACCAAGGAAAAGAAATTCTGTTTCAAATTTGGAGGAAGAAAGTTGCAGTCCCATCGGAAGGCCGTTGAAAGAACCAATTCGATTATTGTAAAAGAAGACAAGTAATCTTTGATACAAGTGCAAGAGGGTCAAGCAAGCAGGATACCCAGCACACGGACGGACAACCGCGCCACAACAAGCAGGTCTGCCAACCCGACAGAAGGAAGCACTAAGCCATAGGCGCAGCCATCCAACCGAACACCGGATACCCCACCGGCCAACCATCTCGCACCTGTGTTCATTAGGATTCTGTGTGCCTGCAGACGTTGCAGTCGCATTTGATACCCTCCCATTCTTTAATTAAACGTTTAAAAGCAGCGAAGTTATCAGCCGATTTAATCTCATTTGGCAAGTTATTCCAAACTTTTGGTGCCAAGGTTCTAAGGCTATTGGAGCTGTAAGTTACCTGATTAGGCCTATAGTGCAGTAGGTCATAAGGATTTCTTTGAGAACGAGTTGGATTTGTTGCTGATTTGAATTCGAAAAGATCCTTCATGAAAGTGGGATTCAAATCTTTCATAGTCTTGTAAATTTCGATGCAGAGGGATCTTAGCCTAGAAACATGCATGTAGCATCTGCCCGACTTCACTAACAAGGCATCATATGAGCTAGTGTGAGCATAGTATAGAAATCTCAATGCCCTTTCCTGTATCTTTTCAACTTTTTGCAATGACTTTGCTGATGAAAAATTACAGACCAACGGACAGTAATTAAAATTCGAGTATACAAAACTTTGAATCAACACTTTTCGTTCTTCAAAGCCGATAAAAGACTTTAGCCTTTTTAGGACATTAAGCTGAGTTGCAGCTTTATGGCAAAGATCAGAAATATGCGAATCAAAGTTGATCTTGTTGTCAAGTTTTTTGCGTAAGAGCTTCACGCTAGCTTTCGATTTTATACTCTTGCCCTGGATTCAAGCCATTCGAAATCTCGGATGCTCTGTTGTTAAACGGCACTGAAATCAAACGGGTACAAAAATCCAAATCTCTCGGAGTCATCATAGATGAAAGTCTCACATGGGACGAACAGTTTAAAGCTGTTAAGTCCAAAGTTTGCGGTGGTTTGTCGGCCTTAAAAAAGTTAAATGGTATCATACCGCAATCGCAACTGTGTAGTGTATTCCACGCAATCGTGGAAAGTGATCTTCGCTATGCAGATGTTATTTGGGGGAGTCTCTCAAAAGCAAACTTAGATACTCTCCAACGTCTGCATAACAGGGCTCATGCAATAATAGGAAATGCACGCATAAAGTATGAATGGTCATCTAATTGGCTAAGTGTTGAAAATCTTATTCGATTTTATCGTTCTGTAATGGCATATAAGATTCTGAACAAGCTGAGCCCAGAAAGCCTTTAGGACAAGTACCAATATAGATCCGCGTACTCAAATTATGAAACAAGGAATTGTAAGGATCTCCAGATCCCAAGGCTTAAAACTGAACATGCCAAAAAAGGATTTTACTACTCTGCCTTAAAAGCTTGGAACGATATCCCAGCTAATATTAGAGAAATCCAAACACTAGGGCGCTTCAAAAAAGAACTAAATGCGCACCTGACGAGCTGAGAATGCTGAGAACAAAACACTAAAACACGACCCTCTGGAAGAACAGTCTATTTATTTATTTTTTTAATTTTATCATAGATATTACTAGCGTTGTATTAGGTTTTTGACTGAAGGGGTATCGTGTATAAAAAAATGATGATGATGATGATGATGATGATGATGATGATGATGATGATGATGATGATGATGATGATGATGATGATGATGATGATGATGATGATGATGATGATGATGATGATGATAATGATGATGATGATGATGATGATGATACTGATATCAACACCACTGGTGTCAGACTGATCTTTTCTGATCAAAAGTGCATTAAAGGGCCTGTTCATATGGAGGCGAGCCAGCCCGCTTACCGGGCTGGCCCGGTAGGCGAGACAGCTTTCATCTTGTGTTCATATGGAGAAATTCCAGCCCGCTTGCCGAGACAGAAATTGGACACGTGTCAAAAATGAGACACGTGCCCAATGTTTAGATAAGCAGCGCAAGAGCAATAGCGACATTTTCATCTCGGTAGCCGGGATGGAGTGTTCATATGGGGAAATTTTCATCCCGCCTACCGAGATCTCGCCAGTACACCAGTGAGATCTTGCTTAGCGGGCCAGCCCGCCTGCTCATATGAACAGAAATCAAATTTTGTATTGGAATTGGGGATGATGTGAGATCTCGGCAAAAAGCTCCAGCCCGGTAAGTGGGCTGGCTCGCCTCCATTTGAACAGGCCCTAAATTTCTCAGGATTTGCAATCATATTATTATTCTTAAGCCATTCTAAAGAAATATTTGCTTCGCCCTCCAAAACATCTATAAGATCGGACATTGTTTTAGAAGAGTGAACAAGGGTGTTATCATCGGCGTAGTTATAAACCGATGCTTTTTTAAAGAACAAAATCAGGTCGTTTATGAAAAAGTTAAACAGAATAGGGCCTAGTACGGAGCCTTGGGGGACACCCGATAGAATGAGTTGAAACTTGCTATAAGTATTATTTATCCTGTCACACTGCTCTCGTCTTTTAAGGTAGGAATGGATATATACTAAAGAGTTTTCATCAAGCCCATATGCAGCCAGTTTTGCTATCAAAAGGTCATGAGGGATACAGTCCAATGCCTTTGAAAGGTCCATAAGGATAGCTCCTACCACGTAATCGTTATCTAACCTTAATCTCCATTCTTCGATTAGTCTTATCGAGACATGTTGGGTTCTATAGCGCTCTCTATAGGCTGCAATAAACACGGAAAGAGACTTATCGAGATGAGGAATCAATTGATTTCTGACAACTTTCTCGTATATTTTGGAGAATGCGTTTAGAACACTCACAGGTCGAATGTTTCTCTCAACTGTTTCATCTTGCTCTCCCTTGTCTAAAGGACAGACAGATGCACGTTTTTCTCTTTCTAGAAACTGAGAGTTACGGATACTGCTGTTAATAGCGTTGGTCAGCGGAGCTGTGAGTTCAACCGAAGCTAGAGAAACTAGTTTTGGCGGAATATTATCTTCGCGGCCTGTTGATTTCCTACCGTCCACCTCCTTTAATAGTCGTAAAACTGCAGAGTTTTCCACTTCTTTGAAAGAAAATGGCTCGAAATTATTATTTGGGTTTTGAATGATTGCTAGAACGCTTGGATGATTTTTGTGTGTTGGAAGAATCTTTTTGACAGCTTCACGATCATCTTTGATGGCGTAATTCTCGGCCACACTGGTAGGTTTCTTGCCACTGGATTTCTGAACAATATTGATATAGTGGTCGTTAAAAACTTCCGTCAATTCTGCGCCATCTGTTATCATTTTTTCGCCATCTGATAGACCCCCTTTGTTAGATAGGAAAGGCTTGACTAGGTTCCAAAAATCTTTGTTCGACATAAGGCCTTTACTTGTTGCCTTCTTAAAATGGTCTCTTATTGCTTTTTTCCTCAGAGAAACGCACTTATTGCGATGTTTCTTGAATCTTGCTTTGTTTTCATTGGTTGGATTTTTTATGAACTTTTTTTTCAAATTCGTTCGGACATAGATTGCCTTTTTTAAGTTTCTGTTTATGAAAGGGGCATTATTTCCTCTAAGAAATTTCTTTTTCAGCGGGGCATGCTTGTCAACGACTTTCCGAAATTTGACTGAGAGGTCAGTGTACAGATTGTTAGGGTCATCAATGTTACAGTCCAATCCAATATTTTTTACATCAAGAAAAAAATCCTTTGAATTAAAATTTTTGAAGGTGCGGTAAATAATGTTCTTGGGTTTAAGGCGAGGGATATGAGATTTCATTGTGGTAGCAATAAGGCCATGACAGTCATTCAGCCCAGTCTCATAGACAGAGGTCAACTGAAAGCTTTTCGGACAATTGGTAAGTATGACATCAATGGAAGATTGGTATTGGTTGGAAAAACAAGTATTACCCGTTACTAAATTGGATAACCCTAAAACGTCACGGAAAGATTTCAGCTTGTTGTAGCCAGGATGTTTCGTATCATGTGTATCTATGTTGATATCACCCATGATAATAGTGTTATCATATTTATCAAGAGCTGCATTTACTGATTTGAAAATCTCCCTAAAAATGATTCTAGATTTGAGTCCGGCGGTCGATAGAAACTAAAAACAACCCATTTCTTGTTACATATAGTAAGCTCAGATCATATTAGCTCGATGGTAGGAGATTCAAAACAGGGCACTCTCTTACATACAATTCCGTTTCTAATATATTGCATCAGTCCTCCTCCAAATTCCGTCCTATCTTTGCGATAAGGGTTTTGATAACCATCAATAGATAATGTTTCAGTTTTGAAACTTGCATTTAGCTTTGTCTCCCCGATTACCAAAACATCAGGTTTGCACCTTTCGACTATTAACCTAAGGTCAATAATCTTATTTCTCAGACTGTTTATGTTAAAAAAACCAATGACTGGATTGTTTGGGTATTTAATCCTTACACCGAAAAATCTGTCGATGTCACAAGAGGACATGGATTGATCAGAGTCAGTTGATAATACAGGCGAGGTCACGGTGACTTGCGAATATATAGGGGACTGATACAATGGAAGACTCGAAACTAATAACGTGATTATCACTACTTGAAATCGTGTGATCTGTACTATCTATATTAACAGTGTCATCTGGTACTAAGTTTAACGAATTCAGTCACTCTAAACTACGAATTAGGTTGCTTGTAAGGATATTTGTTCCATGAAATTTGAATGGAGAAACCCATTTATCGAGATGACTAGACTGTATGTTATCATTATTTATAAGCTGCAAATCATGTCTGTTGCACTGAGAAATTAACAAACTATTTACCTGAGTTTTTTTGCATCAAGTTCTTGTGAATCTGCACGTTTGATCAGTGTTGATACCTTCACTTCCGGAACGTGTGACTTAGCTTGGACAGCAACATCAATTATCTTTCTGGCAACAACATGTGGCTCTTCAGACCGCAAGTTATTTGTTCCACAATGCACAATTTTGTTGGGGATACGTGCGAGCTCAAGTTGACGAGGCAGTGGATATCACCTCAGGGACCGTGAACGCATGCGTAGTGAGTAAAATTTTATCGATTTGATTGCGTAATGTCACCATTTTCATCAGGAATGTTTAGTCATTTGAAAGGCAACCGGTAGTCAGACATTCGAAGGAAACCACGTCCGCCTCAGAACAATCAATTTTCGATGGGGGAATAATAATAACAGTTTTTGAAGTCCCTCTGACGGTATCGTTTCATGGAAGCTTGGCAAAGAAATGTATTTATCCGATAAGCAAAGGGTACTCACTCATAGGAGGCCTACCCACCTTTTTCTGGGTTTCAGTGTCTAATTGCATAGGTTTGTCTCAAATGGGCTCGTCGAAATTTCGTCAATACAGCAAATACAAGTGTGAAATCTGGGCTTTAGACACCAATGCTCAGAGGGCTGGTGTTTTGCCTAGGCCAATAGGCCTATCCACGTGAGATTAACCACCGCTCAAAATTTACTTCTGTACCAAGCTTCAAGAACGATCGGTCATGAAATCTTTCTTTGCTATTTCTTGCAGGCAAATATCAAACAAAACTGCAGTCAAGAATTGATAGAACATAAACAAAGTTTCCCGTAAATTGAGCTGCGAATCTTCCTTCACTGCTCGGTGTCACTGCAGCGATCTTGGCAACGGCTGGATGTTCAACCGATGTCTACAGCGCATGCGTTCATAGTCCCCGCGCTGATTGGCTGTCAAGTTGACCCAAAAACAAAGCGAGAAAACAATAGGGTACCATATATAGACCATATATACCATATATATATAAACGAGAGTACCATATATCCCCAACAAAATTACAGCTTCAGGTTTTGACTTCAACGCAGGTTGTATGTAGAACTTCATATCTTCTGCAGTTGCACCTGGAAATGTCTTCACATGTGTGGTTATGCCGCGGCTTTGTAGTTCTGAGTTAATTTCTCCTCTCTTTAAATTCTTTAACATAGAGTCTCCAACGATATAGACAATCCTTTTTTTTTGTCGCCTTGTTGCATTTCCGAAAGTGGTCATTTCTGGCTCTGTCCGCTTATCCCTTGAGAAAGAAAATCTTTGTGCTTCTTCAGAGACCATTCCTTGCCTGTTACGAAAGTTTCTTGCTGTGTCTCCCTGGATTCGCCGAGGGTCATCAGACTGCATTTGATGATTCTCTTGTGACACAGAAACTTGATAATTTTTACTATTCAAACGATTTGTTATTGGAGCCTGGTTTCGAAATCTTTGCATTTGAAAAGATGCATTTCTTTCTCTTGGGACCCTTAAATTTTCCTCTGATTGCAGGTTTTCAGTTCCATTTTTGTGAGAATCGCAATCAGCCATTCTTGCTAAAGTACTGAACCTGTTGGTTGTTGTTATTGGCATTACCCGATCTTGGACTGGAAAAGGTCTTCTTGCTGCCCTTGGGAATTCCCATTTGTCTTCTGATACATTCATATTTATACTAGTGTGTTGCGTACCATAGCAACGGTTTGCTGAAATACTCGTCGTTGTAGCTGATGATCTTACATCTCGATCCTCATGAGGATTTACTTAATCTATTCCAGGATCTCTTGGGGCTTCATTTTTTCCTTTGTTTTTATCACTAGTAAAATTTGGTAAATCCAGGGGCTTGAAATAGGGCCTAGTATCAATAAAATCATCGCCCTTAAACAAACTTTCATTCTTTTCCTTCAAAATTTTGTTCTCGTTTATTAAAAACTGGTTTTCCCGCTCCAGGGCGCTAATTCTCTGAAAAAAGCTATCTGACATCGACTTCCATTTCCTCTCACTTGAAGCTTCAGAGTCATTTAACGCCTGTGGCTCCTGTGATATGAACTAGCTCACTTGAACAGAGGAGGCATGAATAATGAGGCATTGGGTGGCAGTAACTGGGTCGTATCGGCTAATTTGATTTCATTACAAGCAAATGAGGAATCACAATTCCTTTTGATTAAATTTGTATGCTACAAGTAAGTTCATTGTTCTGAAGAATGCTTGACTTTGAATGAATGGTATTTGCAGAGTCATGTTTGGTAATCACAGTTTGGACTCTGAACTTTGAGGTGAAATGGTTGACTAGATGGGACTTTGTTGTTTTCAGAGATTGAATTGTTATAACTAATCTGCCACCATTCTTGTATGGTGGCCTAACCGCTTCTTCACTTGCTTGGTAATTGACTGGACTGTTTGAATGATTTGTGCATTGACACTTTCTTTTCTCGTGAAAGTTAGTTCCTCAGTTAGGCATATACCACATTGTTTGCAGATGAGAATTTGCACTCGATTGATACTTCTTTATGCTTGCCAGATTACTCTTTTCTTTTATTCATTGTAGATTAGTTGCATCTTCCACTAGTGATTTCTTCATTTAATTGGGAAGGGCTACCTTCTTTTACGCGTACGCTCTTTGGGGACTTCCCCTTCTTTAAATAGGCAGCACTTTGGGGACTTCCCCTTTCAATTAACGATGTCTAAGTGGATTTCAAGGACTTCCTTGTTTACGCATACGCTCTTTGGGGATTGCCCCCTTTTAATTAATTACGCATACGCTTTGGGGGTTTCCCCTTTCAATTAACGATGACTACATGCATTTCCAAGGACTTCCTTGTTTACCTATATGCTCTTTGGGGATTGCCCCCTTTTAATTAATTATGCATACGCTTTGGGGGTTTCCCCTTTCAATTAACGATGACTACATGTATTCCAAGGACTTCCTTGTTTACGCATACGCTCTTTGGGGATTTTCCCTTTTGATTAAATATTTGCATGTTTTTGGGGGACTTCCCCTTTAATTAACTATTACAATCACGTGTGCACTTTTGGGACCGCCCTTTTTGATCAAATTTCAACAACTTCATATTCAAGGACTTCCTTGTTTTGCATACACTTTGGGGACTTCCCCTTTACAATTAAAAACTTCTACATTTCATTTTTCAAGGACTTCCTTTTTTGTGTACACTTTTGGGACTTCCCTTTTTGATCAAATTTCAACCACTTCATATTCAAGGACTTCCTTGTTTTGCATACACTTTGGGGACTTCCCCTTTACAATTAAAAACTTCTACATTTCATTTTTCAAGGACTTCCTTGTTTGTGTACACTTTTGGGACTTCCCTTTTTAATCAAATTTCAACAACTTCATATTCAAGGACTTCCTTGTTTCGCCTTTACAACTTCTACATTTCATTTTTCAAGGACTTCCTTGTTTGTGTACACTTTTGGGACTTCCCTTTTTAATCAAATTTCAAAAACTTCATATTCAAGGACTTCCTTGTTTGCATACACTTTGGGGACTTCCCCTTTACAATTAACAACTTCTACATTTCATTTTTCAAGGACTTCCTTGTTTGTGTACACTTTTGGGACTTCCCTTTTTAATCAAATTTCAATTCAATTTCAAATTTCAAACTTCATATTCAAGGACTTCCTTGTTTGCATACACTTTGGGGACTTCCCCTTTACAATTAACAACTTCTACATTTCATTTTCAAGGGCTTCCTTGTTTGCGTACACTTTTGGGACTTCCCTTTACCATTAACAACTTCTACATTTAATTTTCAAGAAGAAGGTCTAACGCCCTCTATGTACATCTTCAAAGTCTTCCTTTTTTAACACACATTTTTGGTCTCCCACTTTGAGAAGCATTTCAAGTGGTATGGGAGGTTGCTTCCCTCGGACTCTTGTATAGTTTACTTCTAGAGTGGCCCAAACCAAATTTTTTTCTTCAAACTTGTACAGGTTTCTTTCTTTGCGCCAACTTTTGGGGCTTCTGTGATTGATAGAGAGGTGAAAGTTGGCCCAAACAAACAGCAGAAACTGTGGTAATGAGGGCCTTTCAGCACTTACTTTGTTTGTTTGTTTTTTTTTAAATGCGGTTTGGCACTTGACTAAACTAGGGTCATGCTTATTATTGGATTTTGTTGTGCAAAATATTACTATCATTATCTTTGCTTTCTTTGTAGGGGACAATTATCTACATGAATGAACCGAAAAAATTCGATTTGCACAAACTAACTACGATACGACCATGTTTGGGGCAGCAGGAAATCTTAAAGGCTTGCTGACAAGAGTACCTGCTGCCCGATGGCTTATTAAACCTAAGAGGGAGGGAGGGGAAGGGGTTTATTGAAATCAATCAGAATATGACCTTCCTTTTGGAAGGCAATGAAAACTTGATTTCTAGATCCTCAGCAGACATGCAGAGCACGCCTTAGAATTGCTGAAGGACTGGGAACTAACAGGAAGTATCCATGCATCGCCTTGTCGTTAAAGTACATTTACGCAGGCGTAAATGTTTCATTAACGCCTGTGGCTCCTGTGATATGAACTAGCTCACTTGAACAGAGGAGGCATGAATAATGAGGCATTGGGTGGCAGTAACTGGGTCGTATCGGCTAATTTGATTTCATTACAAGCAAATGAGGAATCACAATTCCTTTTGATTAAATTTGTATGCTACAAGTAAGTTCATTGTTCTGAAGAATGCTTGACTTTGAATGAATGGTATTTGCAGAGTCATGTTTGGTAATCACAGTTTGGACTCTGAACTTTGAGGTGAAATGGTTGACTAGATGGGACTTTGTTGTTTTCAGAGATTGAATTGTTATAACTAATCTGCCACCATTCTTGTATGGTGGCCTAACCGCCAAGATACGCCCAAAACTACCACCCTGCCTTGTTTGGACTGTAGCCAGGGAACCCTGCCCCGCTAAAAGACCCTACTTTTTTTTTTGGAGAGCTGTGATTTGCTTTATCATATTTCAATGTTCAGTTCTTGGTAGCACTAAAGTTTAATACGTTTTAGTTTGACCTGGATACACCAGCAGACTTTGCTTGCTCTCTGCAGGAGATCGGTGACAACACTAAATTGATACAGGAATTTACATGGGTCCTTTAAAGAAATTTACAACTACATTGTGGAACAACTGAGACCAAGCCTGTAATGAAATGATATGTTTGACCTTTCAATAGAAGTAATTAGGCCGGAACAGAGTGCCATGTGGATGAAATGAACTTGATTGTTACTAGGTGATGGACTAAGGCTTATTTGATTCATACTGAATCCAATCCAGAAGATTACCACCTTCCTTTCATATCTCGTTGTTTTTTTTTTGTCTTTACCATTTTACTTTTAATATTGCCATAGAAAGTCTATGTATGACATATAACTATTTTTCTTAACTTCACAAATGATTTTGAAAAATTTTGATCTAGCTGATATTCGTGATCAATTTTTTTGTTGTTGTTGGATTAATTGATATTTGTGACTGAACATTGAGACTCGTGTGAAGTTTGAAACCAAACTGCTTGTATGCCTGCAATAAAATGGTGAACCCTGAAATGGAGGTGGTTATGCCTGAAAAGGAAGAGTACCCTGTGAGTGAAAATTATTTTATTGTTACTGGAGAATGGACTCAGTGCTGCTTGAGATAAACTGAATCCAATTACGGAGTTTGGAGCCTTTAGTATTTGATTTGTCATTGAAAATATCTTATCCAAGTATTATTGACATACTGTATGTTTCCATATATCGCATATATATAACCTACAGTCGCATAATTCTGATTTGGAAAATGGCCAAAAATCTTAATTTGGCATTTTTCTGGTAGCTTTTTTTTTTTATTTGCATGGTGTAGGGACAGGGATTAAAGAGCCTATATGTGGGGGGGGGGGAAATGCTTATTGTGCATGCAAAAAACTTCTCTTTTTCTGAACGGAAGAATATCTACTGCATTTGCATTGCATCAATTTGCTTTATGGCTGACCTGAACTTGCATGGAATTGATGAACAGAAAGGTTAATATAAACTGCCCTAAGTAAGCTTTAGCTGTGCAGGCAAGGCAGTAAAGTGGGAACTGTCTTAGTAGCCAGTGGTGTGTATAGAAGGGGGGTGGGTAGAGGCTTTTAGTATATAAAATATAGCTTGAGTTAAGACTTGAACTTTAGCCTACTGACCCAAAAATTTGAAAATGGACATGCTACCACCCTTGCAACTTTGGCTGATTGGGTTGGGCTTGACCCTCCCTAATGAACTTTTCACTACTTCTTACTGCAAATTTCATCAATAACTGGACAGCTTTCCGTTGCTTCTTTAGCAGTGAACAAACTGAGGTCACAAGTGCTCCATTTCTGCTTACATTTCTCTGCTAGCATATTGTGTAGGTAATAGCATTTTAAATGTTTCACAATGGCTTTTGGATATGCAGTTGACTGAGAACTCTATTGTTCCTGATCCTTATGGTCAGCTAAAACGCTGATAATTCTGGTGGCACTGCTTAACCGACAACTCTTGTTTGGTCCGTAATTCCATCCCTTGTTGCTCTATTTGTTGTGGAACTGGTGTAGAACTGGTCACAAGCATCGCATTCTCAGACCACTGTGCTTCTGCATTGCGATTCTTGAAATGACGACAGGAAGATTTCCGTTCCATTTCAATTATAATTTCAACACAACGGTCAGTCCACATTTGACAGCGCATGCAGCTACTCTACTTCGTAACTCGCTTCTGTTGCTATTTGGACTGTTTCTTGGTAAGATATACACTGGATACATGACTTTTTACAGCCAATAACGTCCATAGCACAAGCCTTGAACACAACATCCGCAGATGTCAGCCTAACTTCGGCCTTTCCCGTAAAAGATTCCAGCACAACCGACAACGATAATCGATGCTCTAACCATAGACAAAATCAGCATAGCTGTGTTGCAGGTACTTCGTCGCAATAACCAGACTTATCCCTTGTCAGAATCAAGAGCTTGTTTATTGAAATCAATCAGATTATGACCTTCCTTTTGGAAGGCAATGAAAACTTGATTTCTAGATCCTCAGCAGACATGCAGAGCACGCCTTAGAATTGCTGAAGGACTGGGAACTAACAGGAAGTATCCATGCATCGCCTTGTCGTTAAAGTACATTTACGCAGGCGTAAATGTTTCATTAACTTCCCACAAGGGTGTGTTCTAGGTCCCCTACTTTTTCTTATATTTATCAATGATTTGCCACATGCTTCCTCTAAATTGACATTTTACTTATTTGCTGATGATACTAACGTCTACTGTGAATCAGGAGATTTAACTGTACTTGAAAAAACTGTTAACAAAGAACTAAAACAAATTGAACACTGGCTTGATATAAATAAACTTCGTTAGATATTGATAAAACAAACTTTCTTATCTTTCATTCTGTTTATAAAGCTTTGCCATTACAAATTGTTATAAAGATTGGTAAAAGTCACATTAAACAAACAAAATATGTTAAATTTCTTGGACTTCTTGTGGATGAACACTTAAGCTGGAAGTTTCACTTAAGAGAGGTTTCTAAAAACTTGCAAGAACTTGTGGAATATTTTTTAAGCTAAGGCATTTACTACCTCATAATGTTTTGGTGTACTTGTATTATGCTCTATTTTGCTCGTTCCTTCAATATGGCCTCATAGTTTGGGGCTTAGCTTTTGATTCATACATTATGCAAATCTATGTTTTTCAAAAGAAAATTTAAGAGCCATTTCTTTTCAACCTCGTTGCTCCCCTTGTGCACCTATATTCCTTCGTACAAATATTCTTAGAGTTTATGATCTTTTTGACCTTAAGATAGCTTTATTTTTTTATGAGTTTGTACACAAGATCTTTCCTGCTCATTTCCATAACTTCTTCGGATCTGCATCATCTGTTCATCAACATAGTGCCAGGTTTCAAAAGGTGATGTCTTTTTGCCAGGGAAGGATAGTATTCAATGTGGCCTGAAATCAGCACGTTTTGCCGGTGCCAAGTCTTGGAATAGTTTACCAGTCATCATTAGGGAAAGGCAATCCATAAGGGTTTTCAAATCCAAAACAAAAGCTCACTTCTTTGCTACTCGATATTATTGGGTGCCATTGTATGTGGGCTGTGCCGTACTGGCTCAAGGGGGCTTATTGGGGTTTCTGCTGGGTGGTCATTTTCCATGGGGATTCCTTTTGGGGTGGCCACCGTGCTGGTGTCGGAGGTCTCTTTGCTCCGTGTGAAGGTACTTCTTTGACATTCTTTTGCATCATATTTTTGGCATAAGGCCTTTGTAAATTCGCCTCAACACTTCATTAAAGTGTCTACGCTTTTGCAATTTCTAACAAGTCTGTCCACCCATAAATTATTTTCATAAATTTAGTCTTTCTTAATATGTTAAGCACAAGAACAAGGGGGGGGGGCTCTCTCCTCGATTAGTTTATCTACTGAGAGAGCTCCTCCTTTAAGAATTATCATACCTACTTTTTTTATCTCCATTGAATGCATTTATATTGTATTTTGTTATGTATTATTGCAGTAAATTGTAGTTGGTTGTTGTAGATAGAGAATTTGAATAAATATTGTGAACATGAACATGAACCCACAAATACGAAACTAACTCGCAGATTCGAACTAGGTTTGTGAGTCACGCTGTTGAGTGATTCAAGCTATTTGTAAATCTAGGATTTTAACTGGGAAGTGGAGTCAGATTATTCTGCTGGAACATGTTTGTTATGATGAGAATTTGGCAATTTACATGGGTTAGCAAAGATTACTATTAGTACCATTATCAAATGTCCATTTAAAGCAGGCTAGAAGTGAATAACTAAAATAGAGCTAATCTCGCCTACTATTTACAATGTACTGAATTTACAGTCTGGTGAAATAGAACTATTGATAAATATTACAGGATGAATAGGTTGAGATGAAAATAAATTCTAGTAGAAACCCAACTTTCGGGATACATACCTTGCAGAGCTTACAGTTGCATCTTTCACCATTTCAACATCATATTTGTCATTTAAGATAAGGAAGGCTGTTTTATTGCTTTATTCCTTGCGTTAAAATCTGCCACAGTTTTAACTGGTGGTCATGTAACTGGTGTTGTGTATTTAGATTTGAAAGAAGCCTTCGACACAGTGGATCATTCTGTGTTGCTTTTGAAGTTGACAGAATATGGTGTTTCTACAGCTTGAAATGGTTTCGCTCCTATCTTAGTCAGAGATCGCAGAAAACATCGGTTGGGGACGCTCTCTCATCGAAAAGAAACGTAACGATTGGCGTACCACAAGGGTCAGTCTTAGGTCCCTTACTTTTTCTAGTTTTCATTAACGACTTGCCGCTATCAATAAAATACTCAAACACAATCTTGTTTGCCGATGACACAGCAATCTATTTTTCAGGAAAAAACTGTAATGAAATACAGAGTAAAATGAATGAGGATTTGGCTCTTGTGAAAAAATGGCTAAATGACCACCGATTGACGTTAAACATCACAAAATCGAAGTTTGTTGTGGTCGGAGGAAAGCAGCAGTTAAAGCGTTTCCAAGATCTGACATTAAAAATCGAAGAGGACGAACTAAGTCGAGAATCAAGTTACAAATATCTTGGTATAATAATCAATGAAAATATGACATGGGGGGATCACATTGCTTCATTGCAGCTGAAAGTGGCAAAAAGGATAGGTTTGATAAAAAGAATCAGTCACCTAATCCCCAGGGCGCAACGTTTAACTCTGGTAAACACTATGATAATCCCCTTGTTTGATTATGGAGATACTGTTTGGGGGGATAGAAATAACCAATGCTTGATGAAGACTCTGCAAGTTCTTCATACCAAATGTGCCAAAATAGTATTGAACATGAAACCATATGAATCCAGCACGAAAGCCTTAGATTCACTGCATCGATATGATATATTGAATAGAGGACCCTCATGAAAAGCATTCTCGAGTGACTGAGGAATTCCTCTGTAAATATCTGTATTGTTATTATTATTATTATTATTATTAGTATTATTATTATTATTATTATTATTATTGTTTAATATCCAATGGACTCGCAAAGATGAAGTTTAAATTTCATTTTGAGCAAAATATGGTCTTTTGAAAGGAATAGACGTGTAAGGGCACAATTATCCACTGCGTTATTAACTCGTGTTAACTCAATACTGGCTCATCGTTCTTTTCTTCCCGTAAACATCGTCGTGTTTCATTTCAGGATGCAGATTTGATCGAATATGTCAAGGTTTATCCAGAAATTGTAACTGTCCCAGATCCAGAAGTTCTGGAAGAAAATCTTGTCGAAAATAAACATCACAAATTAACAAGAAGTGTAAGAAGTGGGACAATGTCACGTGACTTGAAGCCAAACGCCGCCATCAGAGATCAACTCAATGTGAGTATTAAATGGCCTAGTGCCACCCTTTTGCACCTCTTATATGCGTACTCAGGACATAACGTGTGCTTGAATACCGCCTTAGAGTTAAACAAAATTTAAATTCGAATGAGAAATAGATCATGGCAAGAATCGAAAGTGGAATTCTCATTCCCATACAAACCCCTTACCGACAATTTCCTCATTTTTTGATCAGAAAGATCAGTGATTTTGCCAAACAACATTCTCATATCTAAGTTAGCCTTTGACTGATAGATGAAGATATTAATTATAATAGTCAGTCACGTGGTTCTCATTTCACAGCCCACTAAACGTGCTGACTTTTTTATTCATCCGGTATCTTATTGATTTTTGTGAATGATCGTGAATGCATTAGCTCATGGAAGCTCTGTGAAGACAGTCAGCAGGCAACAGGCTTGGACAATATTGCAGGGAAATTCCTCAAAGACAGTGCAACTGCTTTAGCTGATCCAATAACCGAACTATGTATCCAAATTTCCTGATGATAGCAAGCAAGCAAAACTAAAACCGCTTTTTTTAAAAAAAGGATCAAAAGATGATCCTAGAAACTATCGACTAATTTCTTTACTTTCGCAGCTCTCGAAAAGTCATTGAAAAAATCATCCATGGTCAAGTACAAAAGTGTCTTGACGAAAAGAAAATATTGTATAGATGCCAATCTGGCTTTCGCGCTCATGACTCAACGGATACCTGCTTATCTTTCTTGAGTGATAAGATCCTTCAAGGATTTGAAATTGGAATGTTCACAGGCATGATCTTGATTGACCTTCAAAAAGCTTTTGATACAATTGACCATAGCATTTGCCTGGATAAAATGGCATACCTTAGCTTTAGTAAATCTGCCATTTTGTTGTTTAGATTTTACCTTCAGGATCTATCATTTGCCGTCAACATAGGGAAGGAATACTCAAATCATGGCAATCTGTCATGCGGGGTCCCTCAGGGGTCCATTCTTGGTCCACTCATATTCCTTCTTTACCTCAATGACATATTCCTTCTTTACGTGAATGACATAACTTTGCGAACAGTCAACTGCAACCTGCTTCTATATGCAGATGATTCGTGTTTAATAGAGAGCAACTTGAATAGAAATTTGAATGCTCTCTGTGATTAGTTTGTAGAAAACAAACGAAGCATCCATTTCGGAGAGGACAAAACTAAATCTATTCTCTTTAGTCGCAAAAAATGCAAGGACCTGAAAAGTTGGACATCAGGAGGGATGATATGAAGATTAAACAACATACAGTGGTCAATTATCTGGGATTTACTCGTGATGAAAATCTCTTGGGGGAAACAATGGCAACTAATATGCTTGAAAAAATAAATGGCAAGCTAAAATTTCTGTACAGGAAGCAAAATTACTTGGACAAATCCCTTCGCAGGTTGCTTTTAAGTGCTCTTATTCAACGTCGTTTTGAATATGCATTCACTTCATGGTATCCAGGGTTGAATAAGAGGCTGTTCAAAAAAATTCAGACCGCACAAAACAAATGCATTCGTTTCTACTTGAATTTAAAGAACACAGCACATATTGGCGTCACAGAATTAAAGGCTATACAAATTTGCTCCCCACAAAGAACAGGCTGGATCAATGTGTCTATGTCAACATAATGATATTTTTCAAAGGCACTGCCCGGCATACAGTGCTGAGATATTCTGTCCAGTCAACCAGGGCTAAGCAAAACGAAGGTCCAAATTCAAATTAGACTTTCCACTCCGAAAAAGTAATGCTGGACAAAGATGCTTATCTTATCTAGGACCCAAATAATGGAATAGTCTTCCATCCGAGTTGAATTTAACTAACAATATAAATACATTTAAACATAAGATCAAAGAGATTTTTTTCCAAAATATACAGAAAGAGGAAGACGATATATATGTCTTCTACTTAGGACCTTTCTTAGAAATTCTCCGTCTTACAGACGAAGCCTTTTCTTCGGATCTCATTTCTTTGATCATACCTCAGGAGGGACCATTGTGGAAACAAGGTCACCTTGACCTTTTTAATGCTATCCCTGCCATTTTTAACCTGGGGTATTTTTAGATTGATGTTTTTAGTTTTTGCCGGTAAATTTTGTATAGTTGTAAATTAACTCACTTATTTTTTTTCTTTTTTCTTTTTTTGAACATAAATTGTAATTTTGATTTTAATGGCAAAAATATACATACATACATACATACATACATACATACATACATACATACATACATACATACATACATACATACATACATACATACATACATACATACATACATACATACATACATACATACATACATACATACATACATACATACATACATACATACATACATACATACATCCATACATACATACATACATACATACATACATACATACATACATACATACATACATACATACATACATACATACATACATACATTAGCTTGCATAACCATCGTTGATCTTTCTGGATTTTGATCAGAGTTTTGAAATAAGCCAAATTTCAAATTCGCATGCTTGTTTCGTGAGGGCACATTCTTATTTTTCCTAAGAGTGTAGGCACGCGCAGATTGCTGGTATTATCGACGAGTTCATTGAACTTGGCCTATCTATCCTTAGGTTCTGGAATGGCTCTGTGCGGCTTGTGCTAAAAAGGGCGACTACAGCTTTTGATAGGACCTTGCCTCCAAAAATTTTCCGGGGCTAGCCCTGGACCCCAATTCACGGTCGTTTCACTGGCAATTTACCCCCTCCCCCTCCCTTCCAAAGATAGGAGCCTGGCTACGCCACCAGTGGAGAGGAAATCGAGCCCCGCAACAAAGAGTACGTCTGTGTGACAAAAAGCCACGCTCAAAAGCCATGCCCATCAGTCGGCAAATTGAGAGCTTGCACCCCCCCCCCCAGCTTGATTGCTCTAGCAACGGCCCTGATTCTTCTATCACGTTTTACATTCTTGGTTTGATGTAAAGTTAGGTTCTTCATAATTTCATTATTAGGGCGTCTGATAGTATGTGCTATCCATTTATGCCGTTGTTCTGTGTAGAACGATCTAACTGAGTCTGTTTGGGTTCTAGAAAACAGATCCCTGTCTCTTATGACAGATTTCCAGTCGACTGTCTCATGTTTTTCTTTTGATGGATCAGGTTGTTTGATGCTTTTGTACCCATTAGTGACCATTGAGCGAAGAAACTTTTTATAAGCTGTCGAAAGCTTGGCAAGTTCTGCAGTGGTTGGTCTCCATGCATGGCAGCCATAGGTCAGGCGCGATCTTACAAGACTATTGAGGAGTGATACCCTTGTCTTAGCTGGATGTGTCTATTTGTTAGCACCTTTCTATTTTTAGCAAATGCACATACTTCCATTCTGTTTCACCAATATGGATATCATCATAATCACTCCATACACGTAAGTAGCGGAAGAATTTCACGTTATTCAGGGGAGTGTCATCAGTTTTGAGAATCGAGTTAGGGTACGGGCCATCAAGATTTTCATTCAATTCCATATCATCGTTTCTGTTTTTTAAATATCGACATTCAAACCAAATGCTTTAAAGATATTGAATAGGATATGGATTTTTTGTTTTAATGATTGATAAACCGTTTTTAGCTCTTTCTTGAGCATTTCAGATATTCTATTTTACAGGAAAATAGTTATAGAAAATCAATGCGCGCAGATACAGAAATGAAACAAATACTCAAGGCTAAGTTGAGCGTTTTATAAAGGGGAATTTTTGAAATAAATCCGGTTAACGACGAGACCATTGTGCCACCTTAAGTGGTTGCCAGTCTCTTGGCCCACCTCATTGCCTCCTTAAGTACTTCCCAGCCCCCTGAGCCACCTCGTTGCTCAAAGCTAGCTGGCCTAAGTTTGTCAAATTTCTCCCGCTCATAAATCATCCTCTGTTATCATCGTAAGTCATTGTGATCATCGCACTTTTTGTAATAAGAAAACAGCAAGATGTTGAGGAATACAGATTCGACTGAAGATGATGATCGGAGCCTTCAGAGGATCGTTGATCGCCGTCGTGATGCTGAACGCACCCTCATTGCGTGGCGGGACATCAGCAAGAAAGAACTAATCGCAGCTTGCACCCGTTATGAACTTGACTCAACTGGTACGAAAAAAGTGATGGCACATCGGCTTTACTGCCATTTTAGGCCTGCTGGATCCTCGTCAACCCTTATTAGCCCCGAAGGAAAGTCATCTGAAAAGTCTTCCCGTCGTGAAGAAGCTTTCAAAATAACGACTGCCGAGAAGCATCAAACCCAACCGATAGTGCAAGTAAGCTTGTTAAAGATGCTGTATCGTCAGCCATGGCATCTCAAGAACAAGAGATACGTATCAGTGAACGGGCAATACCATCCCTGTCACCTTCCGCGCACTTGTTGACCCAGCAGAATGCACGCCATCATCAGAGAACACAGGAGCAAGATGCCACTATCACTGGTCGATATGCCTTCTCTAACTCTGGAATTGACCACGTTGCTGCTTCTTTTATGGCTCATGGGGAGGAGGCAGACACTGCAGGGCAGGAAACAGGTATGGAAGTCTGTTCCACACTCCCAGCCAACTTACCCCCACTGTCTGTAAAGATGCACAAATCAAAAAAAGCAAGGGAACTTATTGATTTCAATTCCTTGCTGCCCGAATCGCGTTATGATCTTATTTCAACAAACCAGCTGGTTGATTTTCAACTTGTTCCTGGCCAAAGTGGTCAAGAAACATTTTCTCTTGCTCCCAAAAAGCGTCCATCCCAAAGAATCACAAACCTTCACACTTGGCTGGAAGCGTGGAACATCTTTGCTCGAGTCACTGTGCATTATCATCCGCATTTGGCCGCTGAAATCCTAGCCTACCAAGAGCATATTTGCCAGATTAGCAGAAGTTATCCGCTCTACGCATGGCACCGCTATGATACAGCGTCCAGATTAAATTTGGCTTTGAATAAAAGTTTGTTCTGGGCCAGGACCGCTATTCTTTCCACAAGTTTCTTAGAGATCATAGGGCCCAACAACAACCAGGGCTGTGTGACAAGTGTCAGCTGCCAGGTCATTTAGCGTCTGACTGTCCTTCTGCTCAGCGTTTTCGTGCCATACAAGCCACAACAGCAGCAACCACCAGTTCCCAAAGTCAAGTACCCTGCAGGCATTACAACAACTTTAACCGTTGCACCCAGAAACCTTGCTCCTTTGCCCACAAATGCAACAGGCCAGGTTGTGGGGGGAGTCACCCTGGATCATTTTGCCAAGGAACTCCTAAAAGTCTTTAATCCACTTCCCCCAATGGGACCTACCCCTGTAAATATTCCAGCTATGGCAGATGAGCTCAGCTTTTATGCAGACAAGACATTTTCAAGAAGGTGAAGAAGGTGAAGGTGAAGGTGAAGTTGCGGTTTTTAGCGCCAAGCGCCGGGATTGGAGAAGTGGCTAAGCGCTAATCGAGTCCGCGACCCCTTGTTATGACGCTCAAGTGGTGAGGCCCTGTCGCGTCTCGAACCCACTCCGCCTGACCGTTCTGGCTTCAAAGTCAGAGGATTACACCACTGCGCCACAACACCTTCAAGTAAGTTACTCCATTCTTTGTTGACTGGTTTTGACATTGGTTACACTGGTCCAGAACTGTCCAATTTAGCTACAAACCTTAAGTCTGCTTATGAATACCCAGAAGCAATTTTTTCATGTATTCAGAAAGAATTATTGAACAAAAGGATCCTTTTACTCACATTCCTTTCCCAAATTTCCGGACCTCCCCTATTGGAGCAGTGCCAAAAAAGGATGGAACTTTTAGCATGATCACGGATCTTTCCTTCCCTGCAGGTCTTGCTATTAATGATTTCATTCTAGCAACCGATTCCTCTGTGCAGTTTACTGGATTCGATGAAGCCGTAAATATTGTTGCAAGGCTAGGAAAGAACTCCCCCCATGGCAAAACTTGATATCAAGAGTGCTTTTCGACTTTGTCCTGTACGCCCCGAGGACTGGCACCTCCTTGGGTTTTCATTTTGTGACTTGTACTTTGTTGACCTTTGCCTACCTTTTGGTTTGAGGTCTTCAGTTAATCGATTCACCAGACTCGCAGACACACTAATTTGGATCCTCAAGAACAACTATGGACTGAAGAACATAATTTATGACCTTGATGATTTTTTTCTTTCAGCATCAGATTTTGCAGATTGTGCACAAAATATCCAGCTTGTTTGCAGAGCTTTTAACAAGCTAGGAATCCCCTTTGCCCCAGAAAAACTGGTTGGTTCTGCTACGTCTTTAACCTACCTAGCAATAGAGTTAGATACTGAACTCCCCCCCATGGCAAAACTTGATGCGATTGCCTCAAGACAAACTTGCTGAATTAATGACCACGTTACATCAGTGGTAAGACAAAAAAAAATGCACAAAGCGTGATTTAATATCCCTGATTGGCAAGCTGCCCTTCGCCACAAAGATCATTCCATCCGGTCGTATATTTTTACGTCGCCTGATTTACTTATCAACAACTGTCAGCAAGTTACACCACCATGTCTCGTTAAATTTGGAAGCTAGGCTTGACTTGGCCTGATGGCAGGAGTTCCTTCCCACCTGGAATGGCAAATACAAAATCCTTGACCCACAGGTCATTCGTACTCCCGCCTTAAACCTATTCACAGATGAATCAGGAGAGTTGGCTTTGGAATCTATAATGGGGGACATTGGATCTCTCAATCATGGTCCGCTGAGTTCAAGCATTATTCAATCCAGTGGAAGGAGTTGTTCCCTATTTACGTAACTTGTCTGGTTTGGGGACAGTCTTTCAGAGGTAGAAAGCCTCTATTTAACTGTGAAAATCAGGCAGTGGTTGACATCTGGTCGGCTAAAACTAGCAAATGCAGTAGTATTATGTCTTTGCTTCGGAAAATTTTCTTTTTATCCGCAAAGTATGAGTTTTCATTAAATGTAAGTCATATTTTAGGTACTGACAATAGTATAGCAGACGCTTTATCTCGTTCACAGATGACACGTTTCTTCCTGCTGGCACCACAGGCAGATCATATATCAACGCCCCTGCCTCAGCATGTATGGAAGGTTTAAGTGCCCAGGCTGATTACTACGTAGCAAAGTCATTATCATCTGGTTCGCAAAAAAACGTATCTTAAAGGGGCATTCTGCGGGAAAAAACTGGATATCGGCGAATCGCGTCGTTTGCATATAAAGCGAACATTCATATCATTATCAACATTTTCTGATATCTCTCCACCTTAAATAAAGCTCAAACCGGCCACAAACGACAGACCGAGAACTCAGCAGTAACCTCGCATTTGAATTCGAGACAGATACCGAGAATTGTCGTTAAAGCCGATCATTTCTGTTGGTCGTAGTCGATCGTGGACACATGAATGAGCCAATACAACATGATTTTCAAACTCAATTCTAAGAGCGACACGCAGCAAACCCATCAATGCTCGCCGACGACTAACCGGCAGACAATAACGAAAATGTGCAACCTTTGTTCGCCAACAACGAGGCACGAAAATAGTAGGGTATTAAAATTGAAATCGGTATTTATTTGATATTTTGATATTTGATATTTGATTTAATTAAGGAGGGTTGCCCTTCAACAGAGTTGATTTACAAGGGGCCCTTCACTAAAAAAAAACTACTTACAATATACCATGTACAATTACCGAATAAAAAGCCAAAATTACAATACAAAAACCATAATATAGAAACCTAATACAAAATTTACGACATCTAGTATAAAAGAAAAAGAGAAAGTCCTAAAACAGAGTTTTTAAAACTATTCAGGGAAGTTGCCTGCTTGGTATCGGCAGGAAGGTCATTCCAAGCTTTTGCTCCTCGATAGGAAAAACATTTTTGCCCATTACTTGACTTTTTCAAGGGTAGTCTTGAATCTGTCTCTGAATTGCGCAAGACATAGGAAGAGCACTTTGAGTTTCGGGTGAAAAGGTCACACAAGTATTGGGGAGCCAGTTCATGCAGGGACTTGAAGACCATTGTTTTAGATTCACTAGAGACGAGTTGTTCAATGGTCTTCCAGCCCAGCTTGTCGATGAGTGGTATTTCATATTCCATATATTTTATATTTTTCATATTTGCATATTTAATTCTTTTAAGGAGGGTTTTCCTTCAACAAGTTGATTTTCAAGGGGCCCTCCGATAAAAACATAAATTACAACATATAACATAAAAGGAAAAAAGCTATTAATTGAATTAAACTATAAAACCTTATTTACAATATCTAAAACTTATATACAATAATGCTCAAAATTTTCAGTAAGAGTGAAAGGAAGCATCTGTTTCTAAATAGTTTTTTTGAAACTATACAGAGAGGTTGCCTGCTTTGACTCGGCTGACAGGCTATTCCATAGCTTAGCACCTCTATAAGAGAAACATTTCTGGCCGTTTGTTGACCTTTTCATCGGTAGCCTCAAGTCGGTTCCCGTATTACGAAGACTAAATGATGAGTAGAGCGATTTTCGGGTGAACAGGTCACACAGATATTGTGGAGCCATCTCATTCAGGGACTTGAAGACCATTGTCTTAGATTCACTGGAAATCAGTTGGTCAACGGTCTTCCATCCCAGCTTTTCGATAAGAGGTCTGCTTGGGGCATCGAAGCTGCTGTTCGTTATTATCCTAGCAGCACGCTTTTGAAGTTTTTGTAGCTGATTAATTTCACTTGAACCAGCGCAGCCCCAGACAGAACAGCAGTATCGAAAATGAGGCTCCACAATACCTGTATAGAGAGTTTGCAAAGTTTCTTTCGGAAGAAAGACTTGGCATGTTTTAGAAATCCTATTGCCCTGGAGACCTTGGCAGAAACTGCCTTGATCTGTTCTTTCCAATCCAAAGAACAGTCAATTGGCAAACCGAGGTATTTAGTCTTTTTGACTACTTCCAGCTCGTTATCACGTATTTTCAATTTCAAGTCTTCATTTTGACCCTTGAGAATACTCTAGAATACTCTAGAATACTCTATTCTAGAATACTCTAGAATACGAATGGTCTACTTGGGGTGTCAAAGAAGTTGTTGGTTATAATTCTAGCAGCTCGGTTTTGAAGTTTTTGCAACTGATTAAGCTCAGTCGAACCGGCGAAACCCCAAACAGAGCAACAATATCGAAAGTGTGGCTCTACAATACCTGTGTAAAGAGTCTTCAAAGTTCCCTGTCCTAGGAACGTCTTAGCATGTTTTAAAAAGCCAGTTGCTCTTAAAACTTTGGTAGAGACAGTTTTAATGTGTTCCTTCTAGTTTAGAGAGTTGTCGATCTGCACACCAAGGTATTTTGTTTTTTGGATTATTTCGAGGTCATTGTCGCGAATTTTCAAATCCGAATCATCATTTCGACTGTTGAGGATATTGTGCTTTTGCTTGGTGGCAACAAGCATGGAATTTGTTTTAGCAACATTTAAGGAGAGTTTGTTGCCTTGAAGCCAAATGTCCAGTTGTTTGAGATCGTTGTTAATGGCCTCGTTCAGCTCATCTATATCCGAAGACTGGTAGCACAGACTTGTGTCATCTGCATACATGGAAACGGTTGAATTTTGGATAGCTTGTGGTAGATCATTGATATAAATAAGGAAAAGGAGGGGACCCAGACATGAGCCTTGGGGAACACCAACATCTATACCCTCAGTTTTTGAGCTGACACCGTTGACCCGACAGAATTGTTTTCGATTGCACAGGTATGATCTAAACCATGCGAGTTCGCGTTGTTGGACACCGTAGTGCACCAACTTCTGGCAAAGAATCTCATGGTCAACAGTGTCAAAAGCTTTTTTAAGATCAATGAAAGCTAGGCCAACAAGCCTTCCAAGATGCAGCCCATTATACCAGTCATCTGTATTTTTAAGTAAGTGGGTTACAGTAGAATGGAGGCGTAAGTAGGCAGATTGCCCAGATGAAAGCAAACCATTATCTTCCATATGCTTGTACATCTGATTGGTTACAAGTTTTTCAAAGAGCCTTGAAATGACAGGTAAGACTGATATGGGGCGATAGTTTGACTTATCAGCCCTATCTCCATTTTCATAAATAGGAGTAACCCTAGCAATTTTCCATGAGTCTGGAAACATACTTGTTTCAATTGATGCATTAAACATGTATGCCAGGGAATTTTCAATGAAGGGTAAAGCAAGCTTCAAGAAGTAGCTGGAGATATTGTCAATTCCAAAGCTCTTTCCTGTTTTAACCTTGGCAAATGCATCTCTGATTTCCTGTACCTCGATAGTCCTGAAGTGGAACTTTGCTTTAGTTTTATTCATTTCAAAGTCACCTGATCGGAGGGGATTTGCAACTGGACTGAATTTATCTGCTAGATCCTTACCTACTGAGCAGAAGTAACTGTTCATTGCGTCAGGAATGTCTTTTCTGTGAACAGTTTCTAAACCAGACTCCTTAAGACTATCAATGTTACTTGACTTAGACCTTTTATTAAGAAGTTCATTGATTGTTTTCCATGATTCTTTCATGTTACCCTTGCATGCAGATATCTTATCATTGTAGTACTCCTTCTTTTGCTGGGTATTAAGAGCATTGACCTTATTGCGAACATGTCTATATGAGTCCAACAGTGGTGCAGACTTACTCTTGATAGCAGATTTTTGTTAGTTTATCTCTTGTCCGCATAAGATCCCTTAGGTCTCTATCAATCCAAGGACAGTACTCTTCTGAGACACGCATTTCGCATAGTGGGGCATGCTTGTCAATGATAAGAGAGAATATGCTAGTCCAATGGTTGACAAGCACATTGAAATCATCAGTGTCGGAAAGCATTTGTCCCCAGTTTATGCCAGCAACATCAGACAGGAATGCCTGCCCATCAAAATTTTTCATTTTACGAGTTTTGATCATTTTATGGCCTTTTTCTACTGCTCCATTAAACTTACGGATGCAGTATACCATATAATGATCACTCATAGAAACATCATGCACTCCAGATGTGATGATGTTCCTGGCACAAGTTGTAGCTATATGATCGATTATGGAAGAGGTGTCTACAGTGACCCTAGTTGGCTCTTTGATGAGCTGACTGAAGTTGAACAGCTCGTACAGACTAGTCACATGTTTAGTGTCATTGTCAATGGGCTGATTAGCTTGTTTTGTAGTGAGATCACAATTTGTGTCACCAAGAAGAATTATCTCTTTCCCTTCCTTGTCCAAATAGGAAAGGACCTTTTCAAGCTTATCAAAAGAAGCAACAGGGTCACTAGGTGGCCTGTACCAAGCAAGAACGAGAAAAGGTTTGCTTCTTGGTGGTTCACCTCAATATAAATGATTTCCAAGTCATCAACAGGAACATCAGAACGCAGCTTGTATTTAATAGAGTCCCTGATATAAATAGAAACACCACCTCCACTGCTTGTCCTGTCTAGGCGTTCTTGTTGGTAGCCAGGAAGACTGGTCAACTCTTTAGGGTAATTAGGATCAAGCTTAGTCTCATTAAGTACAAGAATATGAATACCTAGACTTCTAATAAGTAATTGAACCTCGTCAAGGTGACTGCTAGACCATTAATATTCAGAGATACAATTGCCATACCTTTTTAAACCCAAGGTGTTGACGACACAAGTCAGATCGCTCACCAGTATGGCAGGCATTTTCCCTGTTTGTGGAAGAAGTGGAAGTTGAATTTTCTTGTGCGGTATTATTGTTTAATGCACCCTCCCTATCAACAAGACGCTCTAGTCAATAGCACAGGGCACGAACTATATTACCTTCCAGCAAATTATCACTTGCCTTATTAAGGTGAATTAAACTTTTGTTTAAATGTTTGGATGCAACGATACTTGCGTGCTCAATGAAAGCATAGTTATTTTCAGAACACAAGTCTGCTAATATCAAGTTTACTCTTTTTCGTTTAGTTTCGTACTCATCACCGCGAGAAACAAGGTCTGAGATAATGACCTCTATATCATTTTCCCTTATGCCCTTGGCTAATTCTATGACTTCCTGCGCAATCTGAACTGCAGACTTGTCTTCTTCATTTCTCTTTGGCGACAAATCATTAGTGCCAATGTGAAGAATGACGACATTTGGTTTCCTTTCGTTTGACGACATAGGGTTTGGAAGAATGACGACATAGGGTTTGGCATAGCTATGCATATTCCTGATGTTGGCACCGTTGAAGCATTTCACATACACGTTTTCGTTGTGACCACATTTTTCCTTTAATTTCCAGCTATGTATATTTTTAACAATGGAATCGCCAAGAATAACTGCAGAGCGTTTAGGACCTTTGCCTCCAAGTTTCATCTTGTTTGCATTGTCTGTATTATTATCATTATTTGAATTGCTGCTATTCCCGGGTGGATTTTCCTCAGCATCGCACGGATTAGCAGATATCTCATCACTTGTCAGGGGTGTGGTAAAGGACTTTAAATTGCTATGTGGGACGCTTTGTTGTTGTTGCATGATATCATTTTCTTTGTTTGTAGTTGTCTTAGCTTTGCCTCTTGAATCAGTAGCTTTGTCATCAGTCGCTTGAGAACTGGAACAGATTTTATCATTGGTCATTTGAGGGTCGGAAACGTTTCTCTTCTTCATGTTGGCGTTAACTTCTGTTGCTATTGCTTTACGGCGTCTTCTTTTGTTAACACGCTTTGTTTTCTGTTTACCTTTAGGATGTTCAATCAAAATGCTTTCGGTGACAATGTTCGCATTGTTGAATTCACGAGAAGTGATGATATTAGAACCACTGGGAATAACATTTGACTTTTCACTTGCATTGTCAGCAGCTTTCTCACAGTAATCAACTGCACTGCCTACAGATTTTTCGCATTTGTTAGAATTCATTAGCAGGTATTTTTCATGTTTTTCCCGCAAGACTTCTTTCAATTGATCCTGAAAGTTGGCAACATTGCCAGCCTGTATACCAATGTTTTGGCTGATCGGATTGTCTGCTGCCACGCAGGGGCTGATTGGGGCAAGAGGATTCATCATGGCGTTGTCGCTGCCCATCGCGCCTGAACTAAGACTACCAAAATCTTGGAATTGGTCACCATCTGTCACGAACCGTAAACTGGTAAGATCCCTCATGTTTTCCATCGTTTGGCCTCCAATTTGTGAACTCAGCTCCTGAATTTGAGTTCTTAATTCAAAATTTTCCTTTATGAGAGCAGTGTTGTTGGCTCTCCCTGTAGCGATCAATTGAGATAGATTGGAATTGCTTGTAACCAAATATTGTACAACTTTCAAAAGTGAACTGATGTTGTGGATGCCATCATACCAATTTAAATCATTTGTTTTGTCTTTTGTTGGTGTTTGATACCGTCTAGGAAGCAGAGGAATGAGTCATTTGCTGGAAGTGCATCTTTAGCTTTAGAATCGGGATTGGGCAGTTCATCTGTCTTTCCGACTTCGTTGTTTATGTCAGTTGACGCACAGCTGAATGAAACGATTTCTTCTTTTCGGTCATCTAAACTTGGCTCTTTATTTATTCCTTAATCCATATCATTCGCATCCCGGTTCATGATATATTGGTAACTTGGTACATATGACGATGGGCCATTCTTTTATTGCTTTTCGTAAATGACGCCTTCATTTACCAATCTTCTCAAAGTGTGGAAGGTTTCGTCTGGGCTTAGGTCATATGAGGAATTCATGAACTTCGCGATTTTCTCTTCGTCTGGCCTTTTCTTGCTGTGTTTCCTTATGACATTAATCGCATCTATAATTTTACTTGCTGTTTCCGTGCCAACTGCATAAGCCATACTGAAGGATTAGACATAAAAATTCACATTGGATTGCAGCTAATCAAGCACGCCCTCTCACCATGAGCTGATTTTCGCGGAATGTCCCTTTAATGGCCAACAGCAATATGTAATGTTTTGTTCACAGTTCAAGCTGACCCCGTACCCTCCAACTGAACTGTCATTGCGATCATTGCGGTCCAAAGTTTTTTTCCATATCTTGCCTTTGAGAAGTGCGATCGAGGAAAGGAAAACGATTTCTGAGGTCTAACAAAATCTGCTTTTCGATCGGGATAACGATATGAACCTTTGCATGCATTTGATTTTCGCGGAATGTCTCTTTAATGGCCAACAGCAATATGTAATGTTTTGTTCACGGTTCAAGCTGACCCCGTACCCTCCAACTGAACTGTCATTGCGATACTTTGCATATTTTCTAGCTGAATCACTTAGCTTTGCTACGATTCAAACATACCTAGCTGCTGTTCGTCATAAATCAATTGAGCTGGGTTTTGCTCCCTGCTGGACTCCCATGCTCTTGTTAACCTTGGTACTGAAAGGTATAAAACGGTGCAAAAGTTACACAGCTAGGCCAGCGAGGCTGCCTATTACCATTGGAGTTTTACGTGCTTTGAAAACAGCCCTCTCCCAATCTGAATTTAAGAACATTGACAAGCGTATGTTGTGGGCAGCCTTCACCGCAGCCTTCTTTGGTTTTCTGCGATCCTCGGAATTCGTGCGGTTAGTCAAAAAGAATTTTTCCTTCAGCGAACCCTGCTTCAATCAGATGTTAACGTCCAACCAGATGTCATTTGTCTGAACATTAAAGCCTCAAAGACAGACCCCTTTCACAAAGGCGTTACCATTCGTTTGGCTAAGTCATGATCCTCCATTTGCCCTTAAACTGCATTAACCTGATTTTTACATTATTCCTCGGGGTCCGATTCCCCTCTGTTCTCCTTTGGTAATGGCATCTTCCTTACCCGTCATACCGTAACAAAAGTGCTGAACAGCTTACTACGAGGGACATCTTATGGCACTTCACATTTTTCCTCCCATTATTTCCGGATTGGGGCGGCATCTACTGCAGCAGCCAATGGCATACCTGACTGGCTGATAAAAGTACTGGGTCGATGGTCTAGCGACTGTTTTCAGACTTATATTCGTACCCCAGTGGCAGCTACTGACAATGTACCATCTAAGCTAGTGTTAAGCTATGTCTTGTAATGCAGTCTCACATTTGACAACAAGGGGCTTGGTGCTTGGGCGTATGTAGGCGGTATAGGCCCATGTCAGCTAATGCTACCATGGCCAAATCCTTTCCCACTCCCTCTAAGTTCACCTGGGTTGCGTTTGTAACCCCCTTTATTCCCTCGGGGGTCAACTTCCACTTACATTCAATATGGATAACATTCAGTGTAATAGTATTCCCTAACATACGACCCCATATGCGCCAAGCCCACTGTGTTATTTCTGTTGTTTTGCCTCAGTTTGTATAGGTTTGTCACAATGGGCGATGGCTGTTAAAGGGGAATTTTTGAAATAAATCCGGTTAACGACGAGACCATTGTGCCACCTTAAGTGGTTGCTAGTCTCTTGGCCCACTTCATTGCCTCCTTAAGTAGTTCCCGGCCCCCTGAGCCACCTCGTTGCTCAAAGCTAGCTGGCCTAAGTTTGTCAAATTTCTCCCCGCCCACCCACCCCATTTTCTTTTCATAGGATAAGCCTGCAGGCAACTTTCTTTACTGTTAGGATTTAAGGGCTCAACCCACCCGGCTATTCACCGCGTTTCATTTAGATTTCAGTTGTTGAACCCCTGGTGCTCTGTGCAAACTAGTTTTTGTTTTGTTCTCCCTTGGCTCAAGTCTACGAGAAGGAATCCAACAAGTTGTTGTGAATTAGCCACTTCAGTTGATATGAACCCACCTGATATTTTAGCATGCAGCTATGTGCTCCAGTCAACTTTCCATATTTGGACTCACGTCGATGAGTCCTATGTGCTTAGTCAAAAATGAAGTTACGCTGTTTTTTCTTTGAACAGAGTCCCAGGCAATGAGCTTAGCATTACAAGTATATTTGATTTGCTAAGTTTCCACCCAGTGCTCAAGTCAATGAGCGAGTTGCGTTTTTCTATGGGATCCAAGTTAATGGGCCCAATGTGCCCAGTAGATCGTTAAGGTTACACTTATTTCATTAATGGGACTCAAGTTGATGATCCCAGTGCACCTAGTTTGATTGATATAATATTACTGTTGATTCTTATAACGGGACTCAAGTCCAGTTTGCCTAGTTCGATTGGTATAATTTTACTGTTGATTCTTATAAAGGGACTCAAGTCGATGAGCCCAGTGTGCCTAGTCTGTTAGACATAATTTTGTGGTTGATTCGTTTAACGAGACTCAAGTCGGTGAGCTCACAATGTCTAGTGATTAATATAGTTTTTTTTTCTTTTTGCTGACTCGTATTCTCTCTCTCTAAGTGCCTTGTTCTTCCAGAACGTTGGCGGCCATGGTTCTCCATAAGTCTCTGTCTTTTGCAGTTCTAATTATATCCTTTTCATTGATCTTCATCCAATGGCTGAGACTTGAGATGAAAGTGAGCCTCTGTCTTCCTCTGGCTCTTTTTCCGTCAATTTTTCCAGTTATTGCTACATCTTCCAGTTCTTCTTTTCTTAAAACATGCCCTAAAAATTGCAGTTGCCTCTTCCTGATCGTTACGACAAGTTTCCTTCTTGTTCCTGCCTTAGCCAGTACTTCCTCATTTGACATATGATCTGTCCAAGATATTCGAAGCATTCTTCTGTAAAACCACATTTCAACTGATTGTAATCTCTTTTCCATAGTCTGTGATATGGTCCAGCATTCACTGCCGTAAGTGAGGGTAGAAAATATGTAGCAATCTAATACTCTTAATTTTGTTTTCATTGATAATTTTCTATTTTTGAGTATCTTCCCCATTTTCTCGAAAATAGCTTTTGACATTCCGATCCTCTTATAATAAATAATAATAATAAAGAATTTATTTAAAGTTGGGTACAAACATAGTATACTCTAAGAATAGAGCAACTAACTCAAACCAACTATTTACAAAAATACAATATTTACAGTTTCAGCTAATTACAGATATTACAATTACAATCATCTCCATTCCATGATTTGATCTTAAGTTTGAACGAGGCTATAGATTGACTGGACTTTATCTCATCAGATATAGCGTTCCACAGAATACTGCCTCTGAAGACAATTGAATTTAAGCCGTTTAAAACAGTTCTTGCTTTTGGTAGCTGTAATAGATCTTTTGCTCTGAGGTCATAAGTCACTTCCTTTCTTATAAACAGATCCTGCATGAATGCTGGACTTTGGCAATTTAAAGACTTATAGACCTCAGTCATCAGCTTATGGAGGTTTTTTGTATGGACTGTCTGCTCATTGTTTCTTTGTAGAAGCTCTTCGAACGAGGCTTCATAATCATTAAACAGTATACGTAAAGCACGTTCTTCTTTATTTCACTGTCACTTCTTCCATCTGATGTAATTAAACTCCCTAGGTAACTGAACTTTTCAACCTGTTTTATCTCTCTTTCTCCAACTGTTAATTGACAGTCTGGTACATCCAATTTTTTGCTTACCACCATACATTCAGTCTTTTTGCAATTAATTGATAATCCCCTTTTTTCACTCTCTTCTACTACCTTATCCAAAATCTCCTGCAACTGATCTCTTGAGTCACTTATCAACACTGTATCATCCGCATATCTTAAATTGTTCATGTTATAGCCTCCTATCACTAGACCCTTCAAATCTTTTATCTCTCTTAATATTTGTTCACTGTATAAGTTAAAAAGGTCAGGCGACAACACACATCCTTGGCGCACTCCTCTCTTTATTTGCTTGTAGGTGCTAATTTTATCTTCAATCCTTATACCTGCTGTTTGTTCCCAATACAAATTTCTTAGTAGTCGTATGTCTTTCCCATCTATGTCTAAATCTTGGAGCATATCTAATAGTTGCACGTGTTTCACTTTGTCAAAAGCTTTGGTATAATCGATGAAACATAAATAGATATCTTTTTGCATCTCAATGGATCTTTCACATATCATTCTTAACGTAAAAATTGTTCCCGTATCTTTCATAAATCCACACTGCTCTTTTCCTATTTCAGGTTTAATATTCTTCCTTGCTCTCCACATGATTATCCTCAAAATCATGATTTTTGGCTCGTATTGCGTATTGCGTAAATTTGACTCGTATTGCGGGACTCAAGTCGATGAGCCCAGTGTGTCCAATTGATTAAGACAGTTACTACAGTAAGGCCCCGCATTTAAGAAACCACCTAAAAGAAACTTTTAGGCTACTAAAAAATGATTAGGCCCCCTGCCTATAAGAAACTCTTGAGGCTCGCACCCAAAATAAAGTTTCTTGTATGTTGAGTAACATTAATTGCTGGTCTAATAGAGTGAGAGCATGACACTTCATACATGATTCATTAAGAAATTACTAGCGAGATATTTTGGATTTAACAGATTTTTGCCTAAATTTTAATTCATGCCCTTGACAATCATTGTTGACACACTTATGGCTGAATATAGATGATATACCAATAGACCGTCCCGTTTTGGTTTAACTTATTTGCCTAGGACTTCAAAGAAATTAAAGTAGCAATTTAAGAAACTTGAGCCTAAAACATGAGAAGTATCAGAGATGTAAGAAACATTTTAGGCTACGGTGTGAAAAAGTAGTTTCTTAAATGCGGGGCCTTACTGTATGTGATGCACTGAATGGTCTCAAGTCCGTGAGCCATTATGTTTCCCTGAGTCTTGTTGTTCACGCGAATTTCAGGTCATTGGACCCATAAACTGGTTATCTCCAATAGTCAGTGACTAAAGTTCTTCCTCATAATGGAACTCAAGCCTATGAGCCCCCATTGATAGTCATCTTAAAACCAATTGTGTCTCTGCCATCCGTGCTCAGTTTGGGCAACTATCAACCCAACATGCAAGATATAACCATTTTATATTGAATGATAGCCAAGGTTTAGTTAACTTAACAAGAAACACATCCTGGCCTCGACACTCATCCTGCCACCTCCTCCCTCGGCCCGCCCGGCTTTTCTTCTTTTTCGTTGCAGGTATCAAAGTGTCGCGACCAGCCAAGGGCCGGCTGTCTACTAGCAATCGCTGAGTCTGAGAAACACAATGGAAAGTCGTTCACGGTAATATGGAAGACCGCAGTCTCTCGTTATCAAGTCAAGAACTCCAGCACATGGTTTCCCACTCAGAAAAGAAAGCAGTACTTGAAGCGTAGTGAAGACTCTGAATTAAAAGAAAGGTCACTTGACGTGGAGTGTAAACATGAACTTGAATCTAAAGAACATTCGGTGTTAGTTCGAATCATTGACGTCCTCTCACTGAAAGTCATGAAGTCATGGACTGACATATAAAGGCAAAGTATGAACTCTTAGAAATGGGTCGTATCCCCTTGTAACCCAGTTAGGCGGTATAGGGTCATGTCAGCTAATGCTACCACGGCCAGATCCTTTCCCACTCCCTCTAAGTTCACCTGGGTTGCGTTTGTAGCCCCCTTTATTCCCTCGGGGGGCCAACTTCCCCTTACATTCAATATGGATAGCATTCAGTGTGATAGTATTCCCTGACATACGACCCCATATGCGCCAAGCCTTCTGTGTTATCACTGTTGTTTTACCTCAGTTTGTATAGGTTTGTCACAATGGGCGATGGCTGTTAACAGATTTCTTTTGAAGTGTTTATCAAATAAAGCACACTTTTACTAAAAGAACAGCTGAAATAGGGAAGTCTATTTTGGGACACCCACTATCATGTGAGATTTTCTATAACACGAAATTGCATGTAGGAAAATTTATCACTATTCACGTGCCTTTTCAAGTGAATTCTAGTTTGAAGGAGATTACTAGGTGAGCCAGCAGAAGGTCTCCAATGTTGAAAGTCCATAGCACCGAAAGTACTTCACAGATTTGAATGATTCAAATTCTAGCTCGAAGCCGAGAGACTGGGGTATTTTTGTGATTTTTCTCGCTGTCTTGGCAGCTCTAGAACTATCGGTAAATTCAACAGCAAGAAATTTCATGGTTGCAAAATAACTGAAAAAAGGGCCTGAAACATTGATCAAATCGAAAGGACTCTCCTTACACAGAGCAATTCGCAATGAGTGTTACATCTCTCTCAAGAGTTATAAGGCCCCGTCCACACGCATCCGGATATTGAAAATGCATCTTTTTCATCCGTTTGGGTTAGCGTCCACACCGAGACGGCGTTTTCGGTAACCGAAAACGAAGCTTTTCGAAATCGCTCTCCAGAGTGTAGACACAGGAGGCCCAATCGCGTATATAGTTGCCGGGCCTAGCTACAACTGAGGCAATTTATGCTGTTATGTTTTCCTAACTGCAAAATAAAGAACACTTCTTGTTCGTTGAATTTAGAAAAATGAAATTCATACCGTTGAATGGTTGATTGTTTATCTCTGTGTTTTCCTTCGTGCATCTGCCCTGTTGATGTTGTTGTACTGCAATGACGTAACATTATTGCCTGTGTTTGGTGTGCTGTATCATCATAATATCTAACAGGGAATGAAGCTTGTTTACCTGCCAAAATCTAACAACAGGTTTTTGCTCGCTCGATGTCGGCAAATTTTGCATCAAACGCCCAGTCCTTTGCATCAAAAAACTTTGTACTGAATGCATTTGTTCTCACTTTCCTCCGTGAGATGGTATGAAAAAATGCCACCAGACGCCACGTTTTTATTGAAGACAAGGAGAATAATGGCTCAGGCAATAGCAACGGATGATCAATTGTATGATTAATCGCATTTTTGATCGCATCGTTCGTTTATCATCATGATTGCGCGAATGGTGATTGAGTTGATTCCTATCATTCAAATTAAAACCAAAACGAGCTTGTGTTATCATTTGACCAGAGCCTCCTTTCTTACTGCTCTCTCTTCCTCTTCCCAATTTTCCTTTCATTTTTAACATGAGCTGTAGTAACCAGGGTACTTTTCGGTTATCAAACAAATTTTGATTGATTCCAATACTTCCCACATAACAAAGTGTCAGACGTGTGAAGTTCGTTTTGATCTACCAGGTACAGTTCGTAGATTTACCTTGATCTTGCTTCCTATTTTTCAACATGCAACGCATCTTCTTTTTCTTGCTGTTGATGGATTAGCACCGACCTACCCATCAGCTAGCAATGTTGTTTCAAATGGCTGTTTAAATCTCGTTTCTATCCACCCAGTTTGCTTGTTAAGTCATTCAACAAGAGAGGGACTTGAAACTGTTAGAATCTTGCGAGTCGAGGCGAGTCGAAGTTCGTAGAAACCTGCAAACATGTTTTGAAAATTTGATAGTTATACTTTGCTTGATGTTTTTTGCAGAAGATAGTCAGTTACCCACCAACTACAGTGTTGAATGAAAAGGAGAAAGATCTCGTATGGCAATTCCGATTTTATTTGACAAGTCAAAAGAAGGTATGTTCATCATTCATAGTTGTTGATATGTGTATCCAAACTCAGGTTCAGCTTGGTTTTCGAGAGTAACAGATGTTGAAAATTTTGTTGAACTGTAGGTCTTAGAGTGAAATATATTTTTTTGATGCTGATTTTAAAGCCTTCAACTGACAACTCTCCCTAAAGGTTAGGCGGCTGTGACGTTAGAATTTAGAGCAAAGGCACTTTGCATCGATATTGATACAAAATCAGAAGTCCTGAATATTATTTAATTTGATTATTCATCTACAAAACAACTAACAAAATAATTATTATTCAAATGTGTTCTGTGTAACGCAATCAAGAGTGAAAAAGGAAATCCGTTACACGTAACAAAATAGACACCGTAATTAATTGATTCAAACGTTAATTGGTCCGGCAAATTGTTAGGCTATGTCACCAATCTATGTTTACTTCTATTGAGATTGAAAACTGGCGAAGATAAAGATTTAATGAATACAGGTAGTTCTAAACCCTTCGACGTTGGTCAAAAGAAAGGGACAGATTTTCATCAGCTGTAGTGGAGCAACACAATGAACATATCATCCTGGAAATATGCAACTTGAATCAATGATATGTGTGGGTTAAAGTAGTGTAGCCAGGGGTCAAGGGGGCTGGCCGTCCCGCCAATCATCGCCAGAGATGGGTTTTGTGATTCTTCCAAATCCGTTGAGAAACTGAAGGGGGGGGGGTAAGCTGCATTTTTCTGCAACACCTGTGGCAGCGTGGTTTGTCAGTGTTATAAAAGAAACAGGAATGAAATTCTCGAGCCAATAAGTGACATCTTGGCACGATTTTGCCAAAAAAGTATAAAAAATTTTCTGCCTGCTTCGCTTGCACTTCCATACGTGCGTCACTGTATCATTTTTGTACCGCCTGGCCTGCCATCATGTCCCCGCAAGGCAAACAGCTTCATTAGTTACTTTGAATCCGACTTAGCACCCCTCTAATTTGATGTATGCTTGAGTCTATGTGGCACAGAACATAAAATCAGGTTAATCACATCTCATGAAGTTTTCTTGCTTCGCTCACCTTTCAATCAAGACTTATCAAGACTATGTGTACTTATGCAGCCACTTGTATCCTTGAACGATTTCTGCATTTTCCTATGTATCAAGCATTACAAGAATTTATGAGTCCAACTTAAACCTTAACTTTAATCGACAGTGCATCTCTTCTACAGTGATGTGACATTTCAACCATCCAGTGAAATTCAGTGTGTGCTTCTCAAAAATGGTCGGCTCGCCTCAGTCGAATTCTCTTAATGTTCCGTATACTCCATAATTTTCGTTGCAACTTGTAGAGTTTTTATCAGTGCTTCAAAACAATTCAAAGTTGAAATTTGTGAGCGGTACCATAAATCCCATCATTCGGCAATGGCCCTTGATGGCTCAGCTCTTCCTCGTAAAAATGTTTCTAAATCGATCCGCCCAGCGTGACATGAATATTCTCCTGTTTCCTGTTACAAGGGACTTTCTAAATTGCTATATTTTTACTTCTTTTGTCTCACGTACCCATGGTACAAAATTTCGAAATTTTTACAAGAATTGAAATATTACTGAAAGAAAAATGAAAAGCTTTCGTCACCTCCACTTTAAAAACGGCATAGAAAATTTTCTCTGCTATTTTAGTTCGGGTGCATTCTTGTTTTTTTCAGTGGCGTACCTAAGGAGGAATGCGGCGTCGTAAGAAATTCTTGAACAATGTTGGCAGAGGCATTCTAAACCAAAGTAGAATGCATGTCATCAAAAATTTTCCTGGTCACTTTACCCTGGACCCATCCACATCAAATTCCCCTGTGAATCTTAGCCTATATATGCCTGCTGTTGGCTGTAGGGATCCTTAATTTCTACCACTCTGGAAGAATCTCATCAAATGATGATTTGAATCTGTACGCTAAAGAGCAATTTCTTTTGCAAGTTTCTTGCAAATGATGCTGTAGACTGACAAGATAATGAAAAGCGAAAAGAGACAGTTCCTCGAGTATCAAGATCGAACGACCAGCACCAAATCATTTTGCAGTAGAGCTGAGAAGATCCATTTCGTATTTCGTACTTGATATGTTGGACCGCTTGTAATTGCGTAAGAATTATTTTGCTTTCTTAGTAATTCTTTTGCTTTCTTAAAAGTATTTCTTAGTTTGCTTTCTTTCAAATTCTTGATCTAAGTTGAAAAAAACATCCTGCCTATTTTGTGTTCAATGTAGTCATGTCTATGATGCAAAATGTAACTGAAAAGGGCGTTTCCCTCGTTTTCCGAGCATATCAAGGCCTTGCCCCCAATAATTTTTCCGGGAGCGAGCCCCCGGCCCCCCACAGTGGGCACGCATGAGGAGGACATTTCGCAAAAAATTATTTTTTGAAATCACATCATCTATTATGATATCCTGCAAGTCCAATGAGTGTATTATTGAGTAGAAAAGACAAAATGCATTTATCTCTTTCCAATCAAGAGATATTGCAATTTGAATTTGCTAAAATATAGAGATCTCTTCACTTTGCTGTAATTCTTCATTTTTTGGATATTCATTCATAAAGCCAAAGAAAATTATTTTAAACTTGATTTTTGTGTTCGATTTAATGTTATGATTGTTTACATCCGTTAAGAATATGATTTCGGTCAGGATTGTTTGTTTTGTGCCAAATTTAGGCAAAGAATTGCAGATTTTTAAGAATAATTTACGCGTTTTAGGGGCAAATTTTTCTATATATTTGTAAATAACTCAAATTTTAATACTCACAATTTCTTAATTTGTTTCCTTTTTTCTGAATGCATCAATTCCATTCCAAATGCACTCAGTTTCGATAACTTTTGTCAAAGTATAGGCTTTAGGGTTTCATATACATGCAACATTCACGCGATTGATTTAGAATCGATGTAGCCCCCGTGAAGCTGACGAAGCCAGTGCCCCAACAGGCGTGAATGAATGAACAATAGGAACGCATAGATTTCAATAGCCATGGACAAAAGAAGTTTTCAATGGCTTGAACATTGTTCAACATAGCCCAAGAGAGATGCTATTAACACCGTCAACTAAGCTGCGCGAGGACATGACACCAAGTCGTGCCGCGCAGAAATACATTGAATAGTTTCATGTTCCCAAATGACAAAAAATGCAAACTTCAGAGCTCTACTGCGGCTAAACTATCCAAGATATAAATACGAAACTTAGAAATTGACTTAATTTCAAGGAGAACTGCATGCTGTCGTTCAAAATTTTCTCATAGCGTATGTAGTTTCCATATTCCCCGATTCCCCGATTCCCCGACTTTGTTGCCCGATTGTGAAATCCATGTTTAACATATGAGTTAGATTGTTGAATTTTTGAAACCTGGAGGCCAAGAGCTATCGATTGATATGATTCTATCCTCTGTAAAGCTTTTAGTCTCTATATTCCCCATTTTAGTAATTTTTCAGAAACTGAACTTTTGACTGAGTATTGTGGCTAGATCCCATGGGGGATTCCCTTGATTTTTTGGGAATAGACTTGTATTTGGTAGTTAGTTATTATACCACAAACTGCATACCGATATCTCTTACCGTTTCCATATTCCCCACTCAAGAATTTCTCACTTTCTTGAAACTGAACAACTAAAGCGAGTAATGAAAGCATTTATCTTGTCCCAGTTCAACTACTGTCCGCTTGTTTGGATGTTCTGCGATAGAACACTGAACAATAAAATTAATCGTATTCATGAACGGGCATTGCGGATAACTTACAAAGATATGAGATCAGATTTTGATACAATGTTACTCAGAGACAATGCTGTCCCAATCCACATTAGGAATTTACAGTTGTTAATGACTGAAATTTATAAAACAAAATGGGAGCTTAATCCTAGTTTCATGAAGGAGATCTTTGCCGAAAAACACAGTCCTTATGGGTTAAGAAGCTGCCATCATCTACTGCTGCCACAAGCACGTACTACGTGCACAGGGAAACCAGATTAGATATTAACCGTTGCATTTATCGTTTGATAATCTATGTTATTTTTCATTAACTTTTTTATTTGGTAATTTCTTCTATTTTCTGTGTAGCTTCATCTCTTATTCATTTTCCGTGACCTCTAATGTGCCACGCAGCTAACTTTACAGCGAGGGAGCGTGAAGAGAGGGAGGAAATGCGAAGGAGCGCAGAGCGGAGAAGAGACACGTGGCTACCGCAACTGTTCTATTTGAGTGCGGAACACAGCGAGGCAACTTCGGCGATGTTTCTTCCCTTGTCTTTTCCTTCTCTTCTCCGCTCTGCGCTCCTTCGCATTTCCTCCCTCGTTTCACGCTCCCTCGCTGTAAAGTTAGCTGCGTGGCACATTAGAGGTCACGGAAAATGAATAAGAGATGGAGCTACATAGGAAATAGAAGAAATTACCAAATAACAAAGTTAATGAAAAATAATATGGATTATCAAACAATAAATGCAACAGTTAATATCTAATCTGGTTTCCCTGTGCTTAAACAAAAAATTTTCCATGGAATCGCCTTTCCGCGGAATTCACTTTGGCCTTACATCCCAAGTGAATTCCGCAGAAAATTTACTTCGCGGAAGCTATTGTTTACGAGAAAACAATAGTTTCCGCGTTTTCCGCGGTTTCCGCGACTTCCGCGGAATTCACCTGGCCTATTTAATCGGAGAGACGACGTAGACAGGTTTCTTCAACATATCAATAGTTTTCACCCAAATATCAAATTCACTTTCGAGATCGAGGAGAACAACACATTGCCATTTTTGGATGTTCTTGTCAACAAGGAATCTCACTGTTTTTTCCTCCAGTCTTTATAGGAAGAAAACATTTACTGGACTTTATACAGATTTTGCAAGTCTCGCGCCTAACAAGTACAAAATCAATTTGGTTACTCTGCTTATTTACCGTGCTTTTCACATTTAATCTACGTATCAAACTTTTCATGAGAAAATTCTTAAAATAAAAACAATCCTCAGTGAAAACTGCTTTCCAAAAATTATTGTAGATCGTATAATCTTTTTAGATAAGCAATTTTGTCCTAAGAAACCTGTATCTAACAGTGAAAAAAGACAAACCGTTCTCTTCTCCCTCCCCTACCTAGGTCAAATTAGCTTAGAGGTTAAACCAAACTTGTTAAGCTCCTCAAGCAATGCTACCCTGATGTCAAATTTCAGGCCATCTTTAAATCCCCTAGACGACTCTCTTCACTGTTTAGATTCAAAGATCACTTTTCAAACTTAATGTGCTCAAATGTTAGTTATAAATATACGTGCAGTGGTTGCGATGCCACTTACTATGGTAAAACCAAAAGACATTTAATTGTTTGAAAAAAAAAACTTGGTACGAATTATAACTAGAAACTTTATATAGAGAGGTTGGACGACGAAAAATGAGGACACTCTGATGAGGACACGAGTCCGAAAGGCCTCAGTGTGTTAAATCTTAGTATTTTTTGTCGTCCAACCTCTCTATATAAAGTTAATTGTTTGATGTAGAGAGCACCTAGGGATTAACAAAGCAGGTCAAAAGATAACGTCTAACTACTTGTCCACAGGGGACCACATTTCTAAATCTGGCCACAAAGCATCTTTTGATGACTTTGAAATTATTAGCAAAACAGACAATCATTTTGACCTTCTTATCGACGGCTATCTTTAAAACACGGAATACGGAATGACGGAAAGGAATGACGGAATAACGGAATGGAATGAGGGAATGACGGAATAGCTGTTAAGTAGTAGGAAATTGTATCTTAAATGCCAATAAGATGTTAATTTTGCTTTCAAGTAACACTTTTCGGGTCAGCAAATCAAGATAATCGAGTAAAGAATTCGTTTTCTCAAACCATTCCGTGTTTTCTCAAATCATTCCGTGTTTTCCTTGAGAATCACCTTTTTGTCAAGCCAGTCTGAGCAGCTTTCTTAGCACCTCAATTTGACCCAGAGTACAATAGAAAATACTTTTTGTCCAAGTGCTACTAAGATGTGGAACCAAGGGAAATATAATTGATTGATAGAATAAATATAGATAGCTGCTTAGTGCGAAAGGTAAATTACTGCTTAAAGTCTCGTACGCTCTCAAAAACAATCAAATTTTAATCACAAATTAATCTCATTAATCACAGGGAGCCCCCTTAAAAAGTAGCGAAAACAAGACAAAGAAAACCAGGAGCGAGTTAACTCGCTCCGTTCTTCCGTCTTCACTGCTCCTTCGCAGATGCTACGCTCGCTTGATGTGTCTCACCAGTAGAGGACGGGTAGAGCACGCATTGTGTCTGGTTTTCGCTACTTTTTAAGGGGGCTCCCTGTGCATTAATCATTCAAAAATCACGTTAATTACCAAAAATCACCAGTCATTTTAGTCACAAATTCTGAATGTTTTACCAAGTTTATTTGTTTAATTTTATAAGAAAAGAAAAGATTAGATTGTCTCTGTCACCACGGCGAACACCTTATTAGATATCCAAATCACAAGCTCCAAAGCATGAACAGCACAAAAATGCAAGATTGTGAGTTCCCTGTGATGGAGCAAAAAGGAAAGTCTCCATCTTGTGTTACAAATAACCTTGTCAAATCAAATTAGCATGATAGTCTATGACTTGATTTATGAAACAGCTTACCGTCATATTTCATCATTTGATTATCAATCTTACTCTGTCTTGCCTTATTCATACGAGATTTTTTAGTAAAGGAGCCTATTTGAGAACTTTTTGGAATGTGTGATTTACTCTAAAATAATCACAAATTAATCATTTTAATCACCAAAAAAATCAAATTAATCACAAAATAATCACTTGTGATTGTTAATTTCGTACGCCATTTTCAGGAGTGATTTGCCCCTCGGTTTAGTGTACATAGGAATGAATAATTCTTTGACTTAAGGGATTTGTAAAATACCCAGCTCCTGTCACATGTGCCGAATGATTGGAAATGACTTGAAAGTTTCAAGCTCTGGTGTTATAGGCGCTTACTCCGTATCAGCTGGACTGAAAAGAAAACAAACAAATGGGTTCTCGAGCGGATACCCTTCTCCCTGGATGAAAACAGAAGGCCATCACAGATTTCCGCCATGTTTTTCATAAGATAGCTTTCACTCTTTCTGAAATGCGTACCAGATTTTGAAAACAATATTTTTAAGGATTCGGGGATCTTCATTGAAATAAGAGTTTTCAAATCTTGCAAAGAGACGGTAGGCCCAATTTTTCGAGAGGCAAGAAACCACCCTCCCTGAATTTTAAAAAGCTAAGAAACTTTCGTCATTTGCGGTGCTAATTTTCCATTATTTTCCCAATCCTTCAGTGGGTCGTTAGACATCGCAGTTGTTCTTCATTTCCCCCGTTGTGTTAATTTGGACCACAAAATTTATTCACCACTACGGAGGAGCCACGGTAAAGTCCCACCTTATACTGACCTCAGCCTCTTGTTCGTCCTTAATTACTCTCGAGTACCGAATAATCGTCCCCCCCGCTTATTAATTTTTGAAAAATTTTCCAACCCCCCCCCCGCTCTTATTCCACCCCCCCCCCTTTTGTTAATTTTTGGAAAAATGAAATGATATTAGACATAATTTCTGTATAAACACAAGAAAAAGTCTCAAGAAGTGCATTAACAGAACCAGAGTTCAAAAGTATATGTATCAGTAACATCACTGTTCACATAGATATATAACAGATAAGTGTTTACCTAAGAAACGGCTATTTTATATTTCTCCAGGCACCCCCCCCCCCCCCGATTATTCCAACCCCCCCGATTATTGTTATATCGAACCATTTCCAACCCCCCGATTATTCTCACCCCCCCCGTTTATTCGGTACTCGAGAGTACTCTTTTATTTCCCGATTGTTCTTTCAAAAGTCGAAGGTATGATTTTGTGGCAAAATAGTTTCTTTGAGGCGGGGAAACTTACTAGTGTGTCTGGATCTCCTCTGTAAAAAATAAAAACTTTCCTCCCATTTCCTGGTGCTAGTTTCTTATGAACTCATTTCCAATGAAAAAGTCCATGGATGAATGCAAATTACTCATCACGAGTGGCTATTACTAAAATAGGGAATCGGGGAATCAGGGAATCGGGGAATCGGGGAATCGGGGAATATGGAAACGGTAAGAGATATCGGTATGCAGTTTGTGGTATAATAACTAACTACCAAATACAAGTCTATTCCCAAAAAATCAAGGGAATCCCCCATGGGATCTAGCCACAATACTCAGTCGAAAGTTCAGTTTCTGAAAAATTACTAAAATGGGGAATATGGAGACTAAAACCTTTACAGAGGATAGAATCATATCAATCGATAGCTCTTGGCCTCCAGGTTTCAAAAATTTAACAATCTAACTCATATGTTAAACATGGATTTCACAATCGGGCAACAAAGTCGGGAAATCGGGGAATCGGGGAATATGGAAACTACATACGCTATGAGAAAATTTTGAACGACAGCATGCAGTTCCCTTGAAATTAAGTCAATTTCCAAGTTTCGTATTTATATCTTGGATAGTTTAGCCGTAGCAGAGCTCTGAAGTTTGCATTTTTTGTCATTTGGAAACATGTAACTATTCAATTTATTTCTTCATATTTTCATATATATATTTATATTTAATTCTTTTAAGGAGGGTTGCCCTTCAACTAGTTGATTTTCAAGGGGCCCTCCGATAAAAACATTAATTACAATATATAACATAAAAGGGAAAAAGCTATTAATTAAATTAAACTATAAAACCTTATTCACAAGATCTAACACTTATATACAATAATGCTCAAAATTTACAATAAGAGTGAAATGAAGCATCTGTTTCTAAATGGTTTTTTTGAAACTATACAGAGAGGTTGCCTGCTTTGACTCGGCTGAAAGGCTATTCCATAGCTTAGCACCTCTATAAGAGAAACATTTCTGGCCGTTTGTTGACCTTTTCATCGGTAACCTCAAGTCGGTTCCCGTATTACGAAGACTATATGATGAGTGGAGCGATTTTCGGGTGAACAGGTCACACAAATATTGTGGAGCCAGCTCATTCAGGGACTTGAAGACCACTGTCTTATATTCACTGGAAATCAGTTGGTCAACGGTCTTCCATCCCAGCTTTTCGATAAGAGGTCTGCTTGGGGCATCGAAGCTGCTGTTCGTTATTATCCTAGCAGCACGCTTTTGAAGTTTTTGTAGCTGATTAATTTCACTTGAACCAGCGCAGCCCCAGACAGAACAGCAGTATCGAAAATGAGGCTCCACAATACCTGTATAGAGAGTCTGCAAAGTTTCTTTCGGAAGAAAAGACTTGGCATGTTTTAGAAATCCTATTGCCCTGGAGACCTTGGCAGAAACTGCCTTGATCTGTTCTTTCCAATCCAAAGAACAGTCAATTTGCAAACCGAGGTATTTAGTCTTTTTGACTACTTCCAGCTCGTTATCACGTATTTTCAATTTCAAGTCTTCATTTTGACCCTTGAGAATACTGTTGTGTTTCTGCTTGGAGGAAATAAGCATAGAATGAGTTTTTGCTACATTCAGGGAAAGCTTGTTACCTTTTAGCCATATGTCCAGTTTCGCAAGATCACTGTTAATAGCCTCATTCAGCCGAGTCATATCGTGAGACTGGTAGCACAAACTAGTATCATCAGCATACATGGACACGTTGGAATCCAGGACTGCTTGCGGGAGATCATTGATGTAGACGAGGAAAAGAAGAGGGCCAAGACATGAACCCTGTGGAACACCAACTTCTATGTCCTCGATTTCGGAATCAACACCATTAACCCTACAAAATTGTTTCCGATTCGTTAGGTAGGACTTAAACCAAGAGAGTTCACGATGATGTACACCGTAAAGGTCAAGCTTTTTGCAGAGAATGTTATGATCAACAGTATCAAATGCCTTTTTTAGGTCAATGAACACTAGACCCATAAGCTTTCCAAGATCCATTCCATTGTACCAGTCGTCAGTATTTTTAAGCAAGCATGTTACTGTTGAATGAAGACGCAAAAAGCCGGACTGGTCGCATGAAAAATGGCCGTTATCATTAATGTACTGGTACAGCTGATTTGTTACTAATTTTTCAAAGAGCCTTGAGATGACAGGCAAGACTGATATTGGTCGATAGTTGGACTTATCAGCCCTGTCTCCATCTTTGAAGATCGGAGTAACTCTAGCAACTTTCCATGAGTCGGGAAAACGACTTGTTTCAATGGATGTATTGAACAAGAAAGCAAGCGAGTTTTCAATAAAAGGCAGCGCAAGCTTCAAAAAGTAGCTAGAGATGTTGTCAGTCCCAAAGCTCTTTTCTGTCTTAACAGTGGCAAATGCATCCCTGATTTCCTGCACTGAAATAGTTCTGAAATGGAATGTTGCCTTATGTTTGTTAATTTCATAGTCACCTGGAAGAAGGGGATTAGGGGCTGGATCTATTTTTTCAGCAAGATCCTTACCTACTGAGCAGAAGAAACTGTTCATTGCATTAGAAATATGTTTTCTATGAACAGTTTCGGAACCAGACTCTTTGAGACAATCAATGTTGCTGGACTTTGATCTTTTATTGAGGATTTCATTGATTGTCTTCCATGATTCTTTCGTGTTACCTTGACATGCAGAGATCTTATTAGTATAGTACTGCTTTTTTAGTTGGATGTTTAGGACATTGACCTTGTTACGGACCTGTCTATAAGAGTCCATAAGGAATTGGGACTTTCTTTTAGCTGCAGCCTTTTTTAGCTTATCCCTGGTCTGCATTAGTTTCTTCAGGTCCTTGTCAATCCAGGGGCAGTACTTCTCTGAAACACGCATTACAGTCATTGGGGCATGTTTCTCTATGAAGAGACGTGCTCTTCGGATCCTCTATAAAGAATACGAATGTCCCTTTGAAACATTGCTCACTCGAAGTGGCAGTTTTTGTATACATGTTAGAAACTTGCAGAAATTAATGACAGAAATCTACAAGTCCATGAATCATCTTAACCCATCGCTTATATGGGAATTTCATGAAAAGAAACATGTAAGTTATAATCTAAGGATACAAAATCTTTGCAAACTGCCACAGATAAAGACACAGGGCTATGGGCAAGAATCACTGTCATTTAGAGGGAGTCTACTCTGGAATACCCTAGATGATAGTGTCAAAAATGAGCCAACACTTTCGGCTTTCAAAAGGAGGATCAAAGACTGGGCTGGTGATAATTGCACCTGCAAAATATGCCGCTAATTTTTGTATAATGTATATTTCTTTGTAAATAGTTGGTTTGAATTAGTATTTTTATGATTACTATTGTAAATACCAACTTTAAATATGGATTAAATAAAAAAAAAATGATCAAGGAAAAAAGGTTCGACCAACTGCTTACGAGAACATCTATGTCATCCGTTTCAGTAAGCATTTGCTCCCAACAAATGCCAGAAACATCAGCCAGGAATGATTCTTCGTTGAAATTTTTCATCTTTCGAGTTTTGATCATTTTTTGGCCTTTTTCCACTGCTCCATTAAATTTTCGAATGCAGTAGACCATATAATGATCACTCATGGAAATTTCATACACTCCGGATTTTACAATGTTTCTCGCACTTGTTGTAGCAATATGGTCAATTATAGAAGAGGTAGTTAGAGTGACCCTAGTTGGCTCCTCAATAAGCTGTTTGAAGCTGAATAACTCATAGAGATCAAGCATGTGCTTTGAATTGTTATCTATGGGCTGCTCAGCTTGTTTTGGAGTGAGGTCACAATTAGTGTCCCCTAAGAGGATTATTTCTTTGCCCTCTTTGTCCAAAATAGAGAGAACTTTTTCCAGCTTACTGAAAGATCCAACAGGGTCGCTCGGTGGACGGTACCAAGCAAGAACAAGAAATGACTTGCTTTTTGGTGGTTCTACTTCAATACAAATGAGTTCCAGGTTATCAGTAGGGATATCAAGACAACGTTTGTACTTGATAGAGTCCCTAATATAAATGGAAACACCCCCACCATTGTATGTCCTATCCAAACGTTCTTGTTGGTACCCAGCCACACTAGTGAGCTCCTTTGGGGATTCTGGATCTAGCTTGGTCTCATTCAAGGCAAGAATTTGAATTCCAAGGTCCCTAATTAATAGCTGAACCTCATCTAGGTGACTTCGAAGACCGTTGATATTCAGGGATGCAATTGCCATACCCTTTTTAAATCCTAAATGCTGATGACACCTACCAGATGCCTCAGTATCACTAGTGGATGTTAGATTTTTAGCTGAGGAACCAGTATTGCAGGCAGCCTCCCTGTTAAGGGTTTGAATCGAGAATTGGTCTTGATTTTCAATCGATGCTCCGTGAAACGTACCGTAATTTGTTAACAAGATTTTGTGCAAACCTGGCATTGCCGTGCTGATTTAAGTGGAGCCCTCTGCCACCAAGTTGTTCATTCATGATATTACTGTTGTTTATTGTGTCCAGTTTGAGTGAGATTATCTTTTCACGTACATCGGATAATATCTCATTAGCCTTGAGATTGTCATTTCTGCGGATTGGTAGTGATATGATGACTTTGCACCCAAGTACCATTTTTTCGATTTCCTCTTTAAGATCAAGAATTCTTTTGACCAGCTTGTCAGAATCTATACCATTTTCAGTAGCATCGTTGGTCCCAATGTGTAAAATGACCATGCTGGGCTCCTTCTTCAAAAGAGGCTTTAAGTAGGAATGCATGTCTTCTGTATTAGCTCCAGAGAAAGCTCTTAATTTCACATCAAATTTCATTTCTAATTTGCTCTCCTCTATACCATTTAACATGCTGTCACCCGTAGTGAGCACTGTTCCTTTTTTCCATGTGTGAGTCGATGTTTTCTTTGCTTTCTCTGCCGGTTTGGCTGCATCGGTTTCAAGTACTGGCCTTGTTTCTTCCTTGTCATTAGGTTTAGATTCGAGGCCAGACTTCTCACTTGTTGATTGCTCGTTGCTGTTAACTTTCTCTGAGGTTACTTTGCTTTGTTTGTTTCTTTTATTCTTTTTGTGAATCTTTCCTTTGTCAGGTTTTTGTTGTGATTTCTTCAGGGAATGCATTTCTTCTGCCTTGCATTTTACTAGATTCTGCGTGGCACGACTTGGTGTCATGTCCTCGCGCAGCTTGGTTGACGGTGTTAATAGCATCTCTCTTGGGCTATGTTGAACAATGTTCAAGCCACTGAAAGCTTCTTTTGTCCATGGCTATTGAAATCTATGCGTTCCTATTGTACATTCATTCAAGCCTGTTGGGGCACTGGCTTCGTCAGTTTCACGGGGGCTACATCGATTCTAAATCAATTGCGTGAATGTTGCAAGTATATGAAACCCTAAAGCCTATACTTTCATTTCATTTCATTTCATTTTTCATTTCAATATATTAAGGAGGGTTGCCCTTCACCCAATTGGGTGGTTTTCAAGGGGCCCTCCACATAAAAACTTACAATACAATAAATAATCGGTTAAAAACATTTAAAAATACTTACAATATGTATATATAACTAAGAAGTAAACCCTAATTTGCTAAATTAAAAGAAATGTACATAAAAACCAGTAGACTGGGAAAACTTCTCCAACGATCAAGCAGCCAGGGCACTCCCCGTCCCCGCGCCCGACCACCGCCAAACCGAAGACGGAGACCCCAAGATAGATCTCCATCGCCGATCCAGCAGCGAATCAAGCACAGAGACCGCGGGCCGCGGCCAGCTACCCAACCACAAGAAAAGTCCCCCAGTCTATTGAATGTTCTGTTTGAAGACGGCAAAGGAGGGTGCCTGTTTGATCTCAGCTGAGAGGCTGTTCCATAGTTTTGCACCTCGATAAGAAAAACATTTCTGCCCATTTGCGGATGTTTTCTTTGGCAGCCTCAAGTCTTTTTTCGTATTTCGAAGGTTGCGAGAGCTGCAGGCGGAGTTTCTTGTGAAAAGATTGCTCATGTACTGCGGAGCAAGCCCATTAAATAGATTTATAGACCATCAGTCTAGAATCCTGGTCAACAAGGTCTCGAACGGTTTTCCAACCAAGACTCTCGATGAGAGGCCTACTTGGATCATCAAAGCGGCTGTTCGTTACAATTCTGGCGGCTCTGTTTTGAAGCTTTTGGAGCTGATCAATATCAGTTGTTCCACAACAACCCCATACAGAGCAGCAGTATCGAAAATGGGGCTCCACAATACTCGAGTACAATGTTTTCAAAGAAGCAATTGGGAGAATATTCTTTGCATGTTTTAAAAATCCGATGGCTCGTGATACTTTGGTGGATACCGTTTTAATATGTTCTTTCCAATCTAGACTATTGTCAACGTGAACACCAAGGTATTTGGTCTTATTGACAACGTCAAGTTCACTACCACGAATTTTAAGATGCAATTTTTCTGCAGCATTGTTTAGAGTTCGATGCTTTGGTTTGGTTGCGATTAACACAGATTGTGTTTTAGCAACGTTTAGTGAAAGCTGATTGCCCTTCAACCATGAGTCTAAGTGCGCAAGATCGTCATTAATAGCTTCATTCAGCTGAGAAATATCTCTTGATTTTAAGCAAAGGCCAGCATCATCAGCATACATGGATACAGTTGAACCCTGGACAGCACTAGGGAGATCATTGATGTATATCAAAAAAAGAAGTGGCCCCAGACAAGACCCTTGGGGTACTCCTATTTCAACGTCCCCAGTTCTTGAATCGACCCCACCCACTCTGCAGAACTGTTTTCTGTTAGAGAGATAAGACTGAAACCAAGACAGTTCCCTTTGCTGAACACCGTAGTGTTCAAGCTTTTTGCAGAGAAGGTCGTGGTCGACTGTGTCAAATGCCTTTTTAAGATCAATGAAGACTGTACCCACCATCTGTCCAGTGTCCAACCCACTATACCAATCGTCGGTATTTTTAAGTAAGCAGGTCAATGTAGAATGAAGTTTTAAAAAGCCTGATTGACCAGGATGAATAAGTTTATTCTTAACCAGATACTCGTAAAGTTGATTAAAAACAAGTTTTTCAAAGAGCCTTGAGATGACAGGGAGAACTGAAATTGGGCGGTAGTTAGACCTTTCAGCCCTATCACCTTCCTTAAAAATTGGTGTGATGCGAGCATTTTTCCAAGAATCAGGAAACTGACTTGTTTCAAGAGAGGTGTTAAACATGAAAACTAAGGAGTTTTCAATGTATGGAGTAGCTAACTTCAAGAAGTAGCTAGATATGATGTCACTTCCAAGGCTCTTAGATGTTTTTATCTTACTCATTGCATCTCTAATGTCCTGAACCACAATTGGCCTAAAATTAAACCGCCTATTATCAGGGTTATGATTATATTCACCTGTGAGCATGGGGTTAGGGACATCCTCAATCTTGCTAGCTAGATCCTTACCTCCTGAGCAGAAATATGCATTCATAGTATTTGAAATTTCCTTCCTATCTACAATTTCTCTTCCAGGTCCCTTCAAAAGATCTATGTTTGTGGATTTAGATCTTTTATTTAATACCTGGTTGATCGTTTTCCAAGATTCCTTCATGTTACCTTTGGCTTGAGCAAGTCTTTCCGAAAAATACTGCCTTTTCAACTCGAAATTTTGTTTGTTAATTTTGTTTCTAATATGCCTATAGGAGCTCATAAGAAGCTGAGATTTGCTTTTAACAGCAGCTTTTTTAAGTTTATCCCTGCTTCGTATTAGCTGCTTTAGGTCATCATTCACCCATGGGCAGTACTTTTCAGAAACACGCAATGTCTTGATGGGAACATGCTTGTCAATGATCAAAGAGAAAAGGGTTGACCATTGTGTGACAAGCACATTAACATCATCCGTTTCACTAAATCCTTGCTCCCAACAAATGCTAGCAACATCAGCAAGGAATGCATCTTTGTCAAAGTTTTTCATAGATCTGGTTGTGATCACTTTATGGTCCTTCTTTAATGCACCCTCAAACTTGCATTAAAGAAGGACCATAAAGTGATCACAACCAGATCTATGAAAAACTTTGACAAAGATGACAAAATCAAAAAAACTTTGACAAAAGTTATCGAAACTGAGTGCATTTGGAATGGAATTGATGCATTCAGAAAAAAAGAAACAAATTAAGAAATTGTGAGTATTAAAATACAAAAACTCTCATGTTGAATTAAAAACCTCTTAGCAGAACACCTTTCTTATCGAAGCGAGAAAGCGTACGAAAGTTTTTGAGAGAATTGGATTTCAGAGGTTTTTTGAAGATTTTTCTTCAAAACAAAGGCTTGTCGCCAATAGTTGTGTGAGACTTTTTGATATTTGTTGGCGTTTTGGAGTGCGAAATGCGCGTCAAAATAAACGGTTCAGTTAACATTATTCAAGGCCCAGGATTTGCTAAGCATTTTTTGCAGTTCTTCTCGCGCCACGAGCCCTTCGCAGTTTCTTACGCAGCTTTTATCTCAAAGCTTCGCAAATGCCTCGCTGTTTCCTATGCAGCCCCTATTCCAGAAAATACACGTTTTCTTTTTATAAGAAACTAGGATCAGGCCATAGTACTAAAAGTTTCTTAAGTTCGCATGAAATTTTGTCCATTTTAGTACTAAAAGTTTCTTAATTGGTGTCTTATTTTTTGAATGCAGAATTAGCAATGTGGTCGCTAACACTGCGGCAGATATGTTTCTTGACATTTAAAACATCATAAAGGAATAAACAGTGTTCTGCTATGTTGAAACACCAATGGTTAGATAATATTGCTCAAGAATAAAGGTTCAACGATCTAGTTGCTATAATATTTATGCTTTTAACTTTGAAAAGTTTCTTAGTACTTCTAAGACATAGTACTAGAGTTTCTTAAAATTTTTGCCATCTTAGTACCAGTTTCTTATAAACCAGTTTCTTTTGAAAAAACGTGTATATATTTTTTAATTTTCCCATTATTATGAGGCTCCCTGTGGACATGTTTGCATGATGTACTTGCCTTTAACTTATAAAAGTTTCTAAGTATGTGCTCCTCAGACACACTCCAACTTTTTGTATCTTAATATTCACAATTTCTTAATTTGTTTCCTATGTTCAGAATGCATGAATTCCATTCCAATTGCACTCAGTTTCGATAACTTTTGTCAAAGTATAAGCTTTAGGGTTTCATGTACATGCAACATTCAAGCGATTGATTTAGAATCGATGTAGCCCCCGTGAAGCTGACGAAGCCAGTGCCCCAACAGGCGTGAATGAATGAACAATAGGAACGCATAGATTTCAATAGCCATGGACAAAAGAAGTTGTCAATGGCTTGAACATTGTTCAACATAGCCCAAGATAGATGCTATCAACACCGTCAACTAAGCTGCGCGAGGACATGACACCAAGTCGTGCCGCGCAGAAATACATTGAATAGTTCCATGTTCCCAAATGACAAAAAATGCAAACTTCAGAGCTCTACTACGGCTAAACTATCCGAGATATAAATACGAAACTTGGAAATTGACTTAATTTCAAGGAGAACTGCATGTTGTCGTTCAAAATTTTCTCATAGCTAATGTAGTTTCCATATTCCCCGATTTCCCGATTCCCCGACTTTGTTGCCCGATTGTGGAATCCATGTTTAACATATGAGTTAGATTGTTGAATTTTTGAAACCTGGAGGCCAAGAGCTATCGATTGATATGATTCTATCCTCTGTAAAGCTTTTAGTCTCTATATTCCCCATTTTAGTAATTTTTCAGAAACTGAACTTTTGACTGAGTATTGTGGCTAGATCCTATGGGGGATTCCCTTGATTTTTTGGGAATAGACTTGTATTTGGTAGTTAGTTATTATACCACAAACTGCATACCGATATCTCTTACCGTTTCCATATTCCCCGATTCCCCGATTCCCTGATTCCCTGATTCCCCGATTCCCTATTTTAGTAATAGCCACTCGTGATGAGTAATTTGCATTCATCCATGGACTTTTCATTGGAAATGAGTTCATAAGAAACTAGCACCAGGAAATGGGAGGAAAGTTTTTATTTTTTACAGAGGAGATCCAGACACACTAGTAAGTTTCCCCGCCTCAAAGAAACTATTTTGCCACAAAATCATACCTTCGACTTTTGAAAGAACAATCGGGAAATAAAAGAGTACTCTCGAGTACCGAATAAACGGGGGGGGGGGGGGTGAGAATAATCGGGGGGGTTGGAAATGGTTCGATATAACAATAATCGGGGGGGTTGGAATAATCGGGGGGGGGGTGCCTGGAGAAATATAAAATAGCCGTTTCTTAGGTAAACACGTATCTGTTATATATCTATGTGAACAGTGATGTTACTGATACATATACTTTTGAACTCTGGTTCTGTTGAATGCACTTCTTGAGACTTTTTCTTGTGTTTATACAGAAATTATGTCTAATATCATTTGATTTTTCCAAAAATTAACAAAAGGGGGGGTTGGAATAAGAGCGGGGGGGTTGGAAAATTTTTCAAAAATTAATAAGCGGGGGGGACGATTATTCGGTAATTAATTATGAGGTAGGCCCTCCCTTCGAGCGGCGTGAACCTGAGCCATGTAAACTCACCATTGTGTTGCTTTCTGGCGATGTATATCAGCGGTGTAAGCAGTTCGTCGTTCTCTGGAGAACTGAACCTTCCATAAATTCCACTGGTTTAGTTTTCATTTCATTTATTACATTTAATATTATTTATACACAAAAGAAACCCTTCAGCAAATCAAAATATACAATATCTAATTACAATGATAAAACTCTAAGAATAAAAACCTAAAGCCCTATAAACCTAATCATTGCTGTTCTTCCAGGGAGTTGTGTTTGAGAGTCTAGCTCTTTAGATGCGTTTTTAGTTGTTTTTTAAAACGATCTAATGTCGGTAGCTCACGAATTTCGGCAGGTGTATCATTTCATAATGTGAGAGCTGCGTAATGAAAGCCTTTTTTGGCAAATTCAGTCCTATATCTAGGGATCTGGAGATCTTTACAGTGCCTCGTATTGTAGGTCGAGTGAAAAGATCTCGGTTGGAATTTATCCCATAGGCTTTCAGGGCATAGTCTGTTCATAATCTTGTAGGTCATGACATTCCGGTCATAACGGAAAAGATTTTCTACGTTCAACCATGAAGTCGACCAGTCATCTTTTATTCTTGCATTTGATATTATTGAATAGGCCCGGTCTTGAAGGCGTTGGAGAACAGCTAGTTTTGTTTTAGACAGATTACCCCAGATGACATCAGCATAACGCAGATGACTCTCAATTAATGCATAGTATACATTACACGGTTGTGATTGCGGAACGACATTTTTCATTTTTTTTAGAGCTGCAAGTCCTCCACTCATTTTACCTTTGGTGCCCTTAAACTGTGCATCCCAATTTAGCTTTTCATCAACTATGACTCCGAGGGATTTCGTCTTATCGACTCTTTTTATGTCAGAGTTATTTAATTTCAGCACTTCTGGCAGTTCTAGATTTTTGGTTTTAAGCGGATGCCCTATGATCATGAATTCAGTTTTTTTCGGATTCGGGCTAAGTTTATTCACCCGCATCCACTCAGAGAGGTTGGAAAGCTCTTGATGTGCGTCCTCGACTAGTTTCTCTACATCATCCGATGCAATCGTTATACTGGTATCATCAGCATAGATACTAGCCCGGGAGAATTTAAGACACTTTTCTAAGTCATTCAAGTAAATGATGAAAAGAAGAGGGCCTAGACAAGAACCTTGGGGAATACCACAGGTTACGTCTTTGGCGTTAGATTGCTGACCGTTCAGAGAGCAGAACTGTTTTCTATTACTTAGGTAGGATTCAAACCAACTCCCAGCTTTGCCTCTTATTCCATAAGCACTTAATTTTTTTAGTAAAATACCGTGATCGACCGTATCGAAAGCTTTCTTGAGGTCAAGAAATATAGTGAGATTGACATTACTGTGATCTATGTTTTCGTACCAGAAGTCTGTGCTGCTTATGAGTGATGTTATCGTGGAGTATAACTTACGAAAAGCTGCTTGGTTGCATGTAATACTCTTATTGATTTTGAGAAAGTCAAACATCTGGTCGTGCGTTAGCCTTTCTAGCATCCTTGAAAACACTGAGATTACAGAGATGGGCCTGTAGTTGTTTACATCAGTCTTTGGGCCCGACTTGTAAATTGGGGTGACTCTCACTAATTTCCAAATATCAGGGAAAACACCATTCATAAGTGATGAGTTATAAATCAGCATAAGAGGGTGAGCGATAAATTCGCTCGCGTCTTTTACCAAAGTTATGGTAATTTTGTCAGGACCAGACGCTTTCCCGTTCTTTAGCTGATTGATAGCATTCATCACATATTTTTTGTCGACTGGTTTGAACAGCATTTCTTCGTTTACTGGCGTAACATGCTGCAAGCAATTATCGCTAGGTCTCGTTTCTATACTTCTTGCGAGCTTTGGTCCAACAGATACAAAGTGGCAGTTTAAAGCTTCAAGCACATCACGCTTTTGTGTCAACGTTTTGCCGTCGATTTCAAGACTGGAAAGTGTCGTGGACTTTGCATCTTTATCCAAGACCCTGTTTATTGTTTTCCACATTTTCTTTGGATCCCCTTTATTTTTCTCAATTAAACCCTTGTAATAATCCTGAATAGAATATCGAATTTCTTTGGTTACTTTATTCCGCTGCTTACTATAAGCTGACCACATTTCAGGAGATTTCGCTGCTATTTTTTTCAGTCTGTCCCTAGTCTCCATCGATTTTCTAAGACTTGGAGTTAGCCAAGGAGCGAATTCTGATCTTACCCTCCTCTTCTTAATCGGAGCATGTATATTCAAAAGCGATTCGAAAATCTCCTGAAATGTGCCAGCCATGGCAGATGGATCATTAGCAAAAGGGGTAAGTTTGCTGTCCCTTCACCTTCAAAAAAGCCAATTCATATTTCTTTTTCACAGCACCGCTTTATCTATTCTTCCGCTCGTCCTCGCGCCCAAATGCACGTTGCGAACACGTGGCTACCGCAACTGTCCTATGTGAGTGCGGGACACAGCGAGGCAACTTCGGCGATGTTTCTTCCCTTGTCTTTTCCTTCTCTTCTCCGCTCTGCGCTCCTTCGCATTTCCTCCCTCGCTCCACGCATTTCCTCCCTCGCTGTAAAGTTAGCTGCGTGGCACATTAGAGGTCACGGAAAATGAATAAGAGATGGAGCTACATAGAAAATAGAAGAAATTACCAAATAACAAAGTTAATGAAAAATAACATAGATTATCAAACGATAAATGCAACGGTTAATATCTAATCTGGTTTCCCTGTGGTTTAAGTTGAAATTTCAAAGTCGAAGGGCATTTTACTCATTCGAAAAGCGCACAAGATTTATCAGAACGAGAAGATCATGGATTTTTTTATTGATTTTCATTGAAAACAAAGATTTTAATGAAAGGTGTGCAAGATTTCTTGGAAGTTCATTTTTCATTTTTCATTTTAAATTCTTTATACACGAAAGTCCCTTCAGCAAAATAAGAAAATCAAATAAATACCCTAATTACATTGATACAATCCATATCCAGTTAATGCTAAATTATTTACAGAAATCTATTTAGTGCAGCTGCTCTTCCAGGGAGTCGTGTTTTTTGTTTTGTTCAGCTCGTGTAATAACTTTTCAATTGCTTTTTGAATCTATTAAGTGTAGGGAGCTCTCTGATATTGATGGGAATATCGTTCCAAGCTTTCAGAGCTGAATAATGAATGCCTTTCTTGAGATATTCAAGGTTGTTTCTTGGGATTTGTAGGTCCCTGCAATTCCTTGTTCTGTAGTTGGAGTGCTGGGTCCTATGATGATATTTATCCCGAAGGCTTTCGGGACATTGCCCGCTTATTATTTTGTATGTCATAACTGATCGATCAAACTTTGTTAGTTGCTCAACGGTCAACCAGTTATGAGTACAATTGTCTTTTAGTCTGGAATTTTCAATAATCGAGCGGGCTCTGTCCTGCAGACGTTGGAGAGTATTCAATTTTGATTTTGGAAGACTCCCCCAGATAACATTAGCATATCTCAGATGGCTTTCGATAAGTGCACGGTACACATGATCAAGCTGGGATTGTGAAATAAAATTTTTCAGTTTTTTTAGCGACTTTAGACCGCCACTAATCCTTCCTTTCACTTTGCTGAATTGGTCATCCCAGTTTAGCCTTTCATCCACCATAACCCCTAATGATTTGGTCTTCGCGACTCGCTTTACTTCAGAATCATTAAGGTTCAGTGGTTCTGAGATTTCAACTTTATTTGTCCTCCGTGGATGGCCAATAATCATGTATTCAGTTTTTTCGGATTTGCGCTTAGCTTGCTTATCCGCATCCATTCCGAGATGTTTCTTAATTCTTTGTGAGTGAATGCCCCTCGGGCAAAGCCGGCAAATTGAAGTCAATAAAATATGCAAAGATCATGTTTATCGTATGTCTCAGTGAAACTGCAATGATCAGTTCGATGGAAATCACTTTAGCTTTCATATGAAAACTCAAAATTTTGCCATTGCGTTGCTTGTTTTGCCGTTGTGCCGTTGCGTTGCTTGTTTTGCCTAGAATCCGAGATATGCAACTTTGCCGATGATAATACCATATTTGCATGTGGCAATGATATACAAGAAATTGTGATCAAATTGGAAAATGACCTAAGACTACTGTTAGACTGGTTCTCAAAAAATGTAAAGATAGCAGTGGCGCCGCCAGGATTTTTTATTGGATGGGCACAACAGGACGGGGTCTGGGGCGGAGCCCCAGAAAATTTTTCTTGGACCACGCCCTCTACCTTGGCCTTAGATGCGACCAACGCCCTTTTCATAGACTGAAATAAAGATTAAATGAGTCTCTTAAAACAACACGAGTAGGGTTCCACACTGTCCACAATTAGAAAATAACGTCCAATCGGCGACCGAGCGTCCAACCTTTGGATCCCCAAATATTTCAGCGACCAATTTACCACACGCCTCTCTGTTATGAAATTTGTCACACGGCTGTCGTGTACTTTCAGATTCAGAAATATGAAGTAGCTATTATACATTGTTTGTGAAAAAGAGGGCATTGGGTTAGGCAGAAACTTCAAAGCTCCGTCAACACTGAGGGGTCTGGGGGCAAAGCCCCCAGGAAAATTTTTGTAGATATAAACTCTTTACTTTGGCCTAGAACACTTCTACCGATCACATTTCAGCCTGTGCTGCATTGGAGTTGTTGATCACTTTGCAACAGTTATTTGAATTAGCATCTCATGAAAATTTTTTGACATGATGTTCTTTGGCTTAGAATGCCTATCCTACATGCAATCTTTACGAAGACCAAATGGGAAACCTACACAATTTTGTAACAATTTTCAATGGATCACCTCCACAGGAAAAGTTTTGCGCACACACTCTTCTTTTTCCTATAATGGTTCCTAACGGTCCTCACAACCCAACTGCCAAGGCCTCCAAAAATGTAAGTCTTGGACAATGCTATAATAGTTTGTCTAGAAAAGTTCTCTAGGAGTCAACTTATGCTATGGCCTTAGAAGAAGTCTCCGGGGGTCACTTTCCAGTATTTCGGCGAAAGATTCTTCCCATGCACCACCTATGCAACTACCAAACTTCTTTCTCCTCTTTCTTGAAGAGATCTTGACTTACGTCCTCCATAACCTATGCTGATAAGATATGCAAACTTGGAGCGTACGTAGAACGGGAGCCTGCGGGCTTCGCCACGAGAAAAAAATTCGAGTCAATGCCGTACAGATCGTGGGAAAAATGCAATTGAGGTGGCAAGATTGTAGAATACTGTGCTCGTACACATTATAATTGCCAATATCGGCCGTACCCCCCCCCCGCAATTTTTACGCCAGAAATAGAAGAATCAGAAAAATTGTCCTGGAGAACATTGGAGGGGCGGCCGCCCCCCCCCTTGCCCCCCTTCCCGGCGCTTCTGAATGATAGCAAATCCTGAAAAATTCCAGATTATGTTCCTGGGCCTAAAAGATGAAAGGTGCCTGCGCCGTAACATAGCAGGAAAAAAATTACCTACTACAGACACGGTAAAACTCCTAGGCATACAGATTGATAACAATCTTAAGTTAAATAAACACATACACGGACTCTGTTCAAAGGTTCATCAGAAAGTTAGCACTTTTGCAAGGTTAAATATATGTTTATCGCCAGATCAAGCAACTAAAATCTGTAACACCATAATCCTATCGAATTTCAATTACTGCCCCCTGGTATGGCTTTTTGCAGTGATGCTGCAAACGATGAAATAAATAGAGCACATAAACGTTGTCTGCGGATACTCTACCAGGACTAGGGTACTATTATGTACTAGGTTAACGCAACTTTAAATAATGATGATGATGATGATGATGATGATGATGATGATGATGATGATGATGATGATGATGATGATGATGATGATGATGATGATGATGATGATGATGATGATGATGATGATGATGATGATGATGATGATGATGATGATGATGATGATGATGATGATGATGATGATGTGTTCGTACAAACTTAGCCCCAGGCCTAGATGTCAATCCATGTCGATGAACAATAAATAGCCCAGTCTACACCCCTTTCGGCACGGCACGTGACGTGGATACCTGTGCCGATATTCAGACATAGTGACGATGGAGACACAGAGACGATGGAGATTCAGACTTGTTCATGAATTGAATTTCATTATGTTCGGGAATATGCCAAGGGGCATTTCACTCTCAAAAACTTTGTAAACCTATGGAAAAGGACTTTTTGTTTCAAGAAAAATCCATCAAAAATCCACAAAGATCAGTTTGTTCAGATAAACGTCGTTAGCTTTTGTAAGGTCAGTTGCAACTCGTGAAAGTCGTGACCGATTTTAACCAATTAAGTTTTATCATATCATTTGACAAGTCTGATACCCACACAATAATGCATACTATCATTTGACAATAAGTCCATGATCACACATTAAAAGCCACGATTTTGATTGCAGCTGTAGATTTTGTGGGGTGTTACATAGTTGTAAGTTGGTTGATTATCGTTATAAGCTAGTTTTAACTTTATCATTAACATATAGTTGTGTTTTGACTGACGTTAATTAGCATTGGCTATACCAAAAAATGATTTTCTTTGGCTCTCTCTCGATTAGTTTACCTACTTAGAGAGCTCCTCCTTTATCAGTCAATCTTAAATGCAATTGTGTAAAGTAATTTTTCTTTTTTTCTTCGTTTTCAGTAGTGTTAGTTTTTGATAACAAAGTCCAACTTTGTAATCGAAGAGGGGACTTGATGTCAGTAAGAAAGTTAGTCAAGTACGCTCGTTTATGCAATTGATTGCCGTTTTATCTCTGCTAATTGGTAGTGAAATAAAGAAAACGCACGGAAAGCGCATACGAGACACAAGTTTCCTGCGATCCTATAGTAAAATTTGACGTCGACTTAATTCATGTTGGACAGACTTGACACCATAAGATTGACGTACGGCTTTATTGTTTTCAGTGTTTTCAGTGGGAGAAAAAAAATGTTAACTTAAATTGGCACGAACTTGACCTAATTAGCAACTTAATCACGTTTAAAGCACGTTGAAAATTGAGCAATCTCTCATTAAAATTTGCTCTCACCAACAGTGTGCTTTGTGCAAATGTGCTTTGTGCTTTGTGCAAATGTGCCCCCGAGGGACTGTTCCTTCAACTGACTGCGCTTGGTGCTCTGCACAGGACCGTTTTAACACTGGGGAACAAAGGAGAAACTACTCAAAACCTCAAAGTCCCTTTGTTAAAATAGTCCTCTGCGGAGGACTATTTGCGGTCAGTTTTGCAGGCAGTCAATCTGTAATAAGTCATCTGTTTTTGATTGACTTAGTTACGTTTTTGGCAATGTCTACGCTAGTATCGTTTCTTTATGTCCTGCTCCATGGTCTAGTCCCATCATCCTTTACGTTCTGGGCTTTGCCGAAGGTAGAAGGACCCTTTCTGGTTTCTAGATGTGTTTGCCCCTTGTCAAGACCGATGCGGACAGAATGTCGTTTAATTTTTTTATCGTCTACTTTTGTGACTTAGTTATGTTTACTTCTCATCCCGTGTTGTCTTGAAGGAAATTGGATTTCTTTAAGGATTTGCACTATTTTGTAATAGATTTCACATTCGTACAATCAAAGTCTGACGTACATCATTTAAACAAAAATTTGGGTGCGTGAAGCTAAGGTCGGAAATTTCGTATGAAGCGATCCAAAAAATGAAAAAATTGCAAAATTCAAAAACGAGGCCACTTAGTTGGAAAAGTGTATTGCGATCTTAAAGCAAAATTTGACGTCGGCTTATTTCATGCTGTGGGCACAAAAAGCGGATACGCGACTTAAGTTTCCTACGATCCTATACCAGAATTTGACGTCAGCTTATTTCAAGTTGAATGGTACTAATTATGAATAATTCAACTTTAGAGGATGATGTAACTGGCCTGCACAGAGGTTAGCGTTCGCAGCATCACCGTAGGTAGAAGGACCCCTTCAATACAGCTACAGATACAAACATCGCAGTTGAAGTTGCAGAATCGCTGCAAACAATGGCGCCATTCATTGGAGAAGATACCCGACCATACTGAAGCGAAATATACGCAAAAATATCAATATCTGTTTTTCAGGCGATTCTTTTCTTACGAAACGCGTCTAATTTTGATTGAAGGCAACTTTGGCAGCAACATTCATATCCCAATGATTTGCAGCTAAAACAGCAGCAAAGATCATTTGGGGTTATGAACGAATTAGTATGTTCATAAGCTCTTGTGCTTGCTTAGCCCAAATCAGACTTTGTAGTCATCCACAAGGATCTTATGTTTAGTTTTTAGTGTTGTAATGTATCGTAGTTGTAGAATTTTGTGTATGAATTGTATTTGGGATTGATTGATAATGAATGAAACTTGAAACTTGAAACTTGAAACTTGAAACTTGAAACTTGAAACTTGAAACTTGTTGTGTACAATCTTTTCTAAAATTCTCGACACAACTGATAACACTGAGATAGCCCGGTAGTTGTCTACATCTGTTTTCGTGCCCGCCTTATGAATAGGTGTTACTCTGGCTAATTTCCAGATCTCGGGGAAAAAACCCCTTTCTAAAGATGCATTGTACATCAGTGTCAGTGGTTTCGACACTAAGTTTACGGCATCTTTCAGTATTTTGACGGGGATTCTGTCAGCAAAAGGAGACTTGGAGTTATTCAGAGCTTTTATAGCACGATATACATACCCTACACCTACTGGCTGTAGCTTAAATTTGGTTCCTCCAGTTTTATCTCCAAGGTACTTTAGAGGGTCATCAGAAGGCTGAATTTCTATTTTCTCCGCCAACTTAGGTCCAACCGTTGTAAAATGTTTGTTGAAAGCTTCTAAGATTTGTGAAGGTGATTTTAGTTTTGTGCCTTCAAAGATGATATTTTGAGCCACAGTGTGATTTGAGTTCCTATGTAAAACCTTATTTATTGTTTTCCACATATCTTTATTTTGGGTTTTGGAATTATTTTGGGTTTCATCAATAAGGTTATGGTAGTATTCCTGTACCCTGGCACGAAGTTCAGAAGTGACTTTGTTCCACAACTTCTTATATCCTGTTTCTTTATTGGTATAAATTGCCATGTATCAATTAGATTTGCTGAAGATGAACCAAGTATGGCTCGAAACGTTCAAAACATGTTTAAGTCAATGAAGATTTTTATTTCCAACCTTTTACGTCAACTACCGTTTAAAGTCAACTACCGTTTAAAGTCAACCACTGTACTTTTTGCTTTGAATGTCGATGAAATGAAGTACCGGGTGAGTCAAAAAAAAGTTTAGGCGTTTGAAGGGCCATGGAATAAAAAGTATGTGACCGATATTCAAAACTGAAATGTTCATCTATCAGTCAAAGGTCAACTTAGATGAGAAAATTCTGTTTGGTAGTAGCCCTCGTCTTACAGACCCAGAAATTAGCAAAATGCTGGTAAAGGGCATATTTGGGAACAAAATTCCACATTCCATTCTGGTCCATGATTTACCTTCTATCGAAATTCGAATTCAGCATCTTAAACTGGCAATTTAAACTTCAATGCCACATTATTCATGAACCAGAATGGAATGTGGAATTCTCGATTCCCATACAAACCCCTTACAAGCATTTTGAGTATTGCTGGGTCTTAAAAACGTTTGATTTTGTCAAACAAAATTTTTTCATCTAAGTTAACCTTTGAGTGATAGATTGACACTTTAGTTTTGATTATCGGTCACACACTTTTTATTCCACAGCCCGCCAATCGCGTTAACTTTTTGACTCACCGGTATACAATGATTGTCGTCGCTTGCCTCACCCTCCGCTTGGTAATAAAAGTTCTCCATGCGCTTCCCTGTAGTGTTGGTGAAGAAAAAGGATGGTACTTTCCGATTTTGCATTGACTATAGAAAGCTTAATGCAATTTCAGAAAAAGGTGCCATCCTTTACCTAAGGTCTATGATCATTTTGATGCACTTCAGGGTTCTTGTATAAAAGCGGACCGAATGGATAAGAGAAAAAAAACAGGGAAAAATTATGGAAAAAATGGATGTAATCAAATTGTCTTGGGCGGGACACCTTGGGAGAATGGAGAATGACAGGTGGGCCAAAAAAGTGCAGAGTGGGCACCTGGAACAAAAAGAGTAGAAGGAAACCAGCAAGAAGATGGCGGGATGATATTGTGAAGGCAGCAAGTGTGACTTGAATGTCAAGAACAACGAACAGATTGAAGTGGATGGTGGAGAGGCCATCTGTCAGCAGAAGCCTGGACGACTAATGATGATGATGGTGAGGGGAATTGTGAATACAAATTAAAAATTAGTTTCAGATCCGATGTTGTTTTCGAAAAGTTATAGAACATTATGTGTCCATGTATGTTTTTAGGTACCATGTTTTTTTATTTACGTATACCTGTAATACCTTTGCGTAGATCAATCGAATGTTTCAATGAGATCAAAAAAACATTTCCTTCACTTATCTTCTACTTTATGAATTACATTAGAATCCCCGCATATAAGAACCTACCAAATTAAGAACCTAGAGGCTTTTTTTCCTAAATCATGCACCTTGCAGTTAAGGACTTGTTTCAGTTTGATGAAAGATTGGTTCTTATTGCAGGTGTTGCAAAGTTGATTTTTGATTGTTGTTATGTAAATCATTCTCGCCCCAGTTGGCTGTTAGAGTTTGATTCTCCTCCCCAATTAGTTATTAGGTCCATAAAAACCCTTCCAAAAATAGTGGGGCTGAACATCTTTTATGAGGCTCTAAAATGGCCTACACGAGGCACCCTTCAAATGAGAGGCTCTATACCTTGAAATTAGTGTTCGCACCTTTGCAATGAGAAACTGTTTCAGCCTCTCTCTCGAAAATGTAGGTTCTTATATGCGGGGATTTACAGTAGTTTGCCTCTTCCAAGAGCACTCCAGACTTTGTAACAAGGATCGATGGTCGAACCATCGTTTTGCCTTCAAGAATAGGAAAAAATGATGCAGAAGAGTTTTGTAGGTGGAATACTTTCAAAGTATACGTAAAACATAGAAACTACAAACTACAGTGACTGTCCGAGGACCACCTCCAAGATCAGCCTTGAAAACGTCGTTGCCAAGGAAAAACAGGCAAAGTAAAACACATGAATAATCTAGGACAAATCTGTCCATTCATGTTGTAATTTTGTTTTTCTCTGTGAGTAGCTTTTCTTCGGAAAATATTTAGTTTTTCTTAAGCATCCCATCACCACCGCCTGAACCCTAGTTCTATCCTTACCCTGTCTCTTAAAATGTCCTGAACCCTGTCTCTTAAAATGTACCAATGATTGGTACCTCAATTTAGAGAACAATGAATATACAGCCGTTACTTTTATTGATATAAAGAAGGCTTTCGATACGGTGAACCATGACATCCTTATACAGAAACTGGAGCATTATGGGGTTAAAAACAAAGAAATACGCTGGTTCCGCTCGTATTTAACTAATAGAAAGCAGTGCTGTAAGGTAAATGGGCAGCTTTCTGATCTTGAATCAATAACGACTGGAGTTCCTCAGGGTTCTTGCCTAGGACCTCTACTTTTCATAATATACGTAAATGATCTTCATTTCTCATTGAGACACTCACATGTCAACATGTACGCGGATGATACAAGCCTTTCGTTCTCTTCAAAGTTCATTCCCTTGATAAATGAATGCGTCAACGAGGACCTCGGATATCTTAAATCTTGGCTTAATGCAAACAAATTGTCCCTAAATGTGACCAAGACACAAAGTCTTGTGATAGGTGGTAGGAAGCGTTTAAACGACATGGAAAAGGTAGAGGGAGTAAAGCCTCTCTTTAATGTAGGGGAAGAAACTGTTTCTATCATAAAGCAGGCAAAATATCTAGGAGTAATGGTTGATCAACACTTGAACTGGAAAGAACAAATTTCTACTATTAAGAAAAAAGTTTCCAGAGGAATAGGGATGTTGAAATACTCTAAAAAGTATCTCCCTCTTCTCACAATACAAAGTATGTATAAAAGTCTTGTAGAACCATATTTTAGATATTGCTGCCCTGTATAGGGAAGCTGTGGCACCACAGCAATTAACGAACTACAAAAACTTCAAAATCGGGCTGTAAGAATAGTTACTAACAGTAGATATGATGCTTCTCATCAAGAAACTTGGATGGCTCACTGTTAGTGAAATTATTCGAATGGAGACATTGAGTATGGTATACAAATCTATCAATGATCTGGCTCCCACTTACCTTACAGAAATGTTCTCAAGACTCTCGGATAGAAGTAAGAGAGAATTACGCAATACCAGATCTGATCTAGAAATTCCCTTGCGAAAATCTGCAAATGGCCAAAAATGTTTTTCATATAAAGGCGCGACAATGTGGAACTGTCTCAGCCTAGAATCAAAATTGTCCCCGAATTTGAAAACTTTCAAAAAAAAGCATAGCAAACCTTGCATCTAGCTAATTTCTCTCTCACATCACATTCTACCACATCATGATCATATCTATGATTTTTTATACACTTTGCTAATAGCTGTATAGATCGTATTGATTGTAGTTTTATTTTTGATTTATGTGTAAATTTAGATTTTTTCTTTTGTAAGTATTTTTTAACAGGGTACATTGTAAACCAGTTAGCTGAATGTTTTACCCTGTATAAATATTATAAAATGAAATGAAAAATGAAATCCACTGCGCTTTCAGTTGTTCCGGTGCGCTTTCAGTTGTTCCATTGAGATGTGCTTATTTTAAAGTTCAATGGTTTTGTTAAGTCATTGCATTTCTTAAAATAAATAACTGATCTTGCAGTCCATATTATTCAACCCTTTCATACTGCAGGCTTTGACAAAGTTCCTGAAATGTGTCAATTGGAATCAAGCACAGGAAGCCAAACAGGTTAGGAACAGCATGCTATTTCTTCATTTATCGATACAGCTGCAATATCTTCTATCTAATCGATACACCATTCACAAATTCGATGCGCTCTCATTTTAGGGAAAAAATGATGTAAGCTATTCTTGTAGTACAGTAGTTTTTCATATTGAGCGCCGTCATCGAATGAGCGGTCCCTGAAAGCCCAACTCAATGAATGTTTCACTGTCCCCTTCTCCCTCTGTCAACTACTCTGTCCTTCAGCTTTTCCTTCGAACATCTCTTTCAACAATCCTTCTCCTCTTGAAGAGCCATTGTCAGCCAGGGTACTTTGCGGGCGCTCTACAATGCTAGAATGTCTGAAAATCAATTTTGGCCTAAACGGCAACCACCGGGTGTCCCAAAAAAAAGTTCCGGCGTTTGGTTGAATGCAGAGAAAAAAATTTTGAATCTGGCTATTTCTAATCAATCTAGTTAAATGCCAAACATTTCAACTTAAAGTTTGACATATCGTAAGAAGAAATCAGTAACCTGAAAATGGAATTATCAGCTCCGACATTCCATGTTTATGTTCAAAGAAAAACCAGAGGGATTGTACGCCTTTCTTCATCGTCGCAATGAAGGGGGAATCTCCGGATGAGCAACAGACAACGAATGAGAGTTCTGCTCATTGAGAGCATAGCTATTTTTCGTTTTTTATGCGCACGCACACTCGGTTTCAAGTCGAGACTTCAATTTTTTGTGAGTTTGATATATCGAAAAAGCGGCAGAGGCAAAATGTCATACTGGAAAGGCAGCAGTACCAGACTTACTACCCAAGCCCCTCACGTTTGCTGTCGAAAGTCTGCCAACTAATCTAAACTTTGCCGAAACACTGCTCAATGCCTAAAGTGAACTAAAAGGTACCCTAACTCCCAAAATTGCCTCTTGTGATCACTTGTACTAGAGTTTCTTGATTCCCTAGAAGTGCCTTTTTCATTTGAAATACACCTCACAAAGTGCTTCCAAAATAAAGAGAGCTTTGCTCAGTCTGCTTCACCATTTGTGATGTGAATGAACTAAGTGGGATCAAAAGCAATAATAGAGACCTAGTGGTGGAAATATTTTTGATTTTGCGACAGCAATTGCTTGCCCTTGAAATCTTAGGTGCATTTTTCTTTTAGGATAATAATATCTTACTGTCAAAGACAGATCATGAAATATGCCCAGTTTCTCCTGTAGTCAAACACTCTTTCCTGGTGACCCTTGGTCATTCCACAAGATATCTTTTCCTTTCCACTGACAGCATTGACATTGAACATATAAAACCTTCCTACAGACAGGTAAATGCACAAATAAAACAAACAAATCCTGTGAAAGAAGCTTGAAAACACCTTTCAGAATAAAAAATTACTTATCAACTAAAGGAAAATATCATGCAATAATACTGTGTATATGTTCTGCAAATGTTGTGAAAATGTTCTTGATATGTTCTTTCTTCCCAGCCTCTCAGAAATGTAGGAACCAAGGAGCACTGGGGCACATGCCCCATCTAAGATTTTACAATTTTCATAATGTCCTTTTTAAGAAGTGCCCCTTCAGCTTAATGCAGAACTCCCTTGAAGTGTCATGTCTGCAAGTTTAAAATGCTTCCTACAGCACTGAAACTTCGTATTTGCAACTGTTACATCTGCTGTATATTCCAGTGCTGCTTTACAGTGTATGTGTCTTTGGCATCTTTGCATTGATTATCAAAGCTAGTGAAATTGGATGGGCAGTGCAAGTGAAATCTCATCTGTATTTGTTGAATGCATTGAAGGTGCATAGATCTGCAAGTCAAAAACAATACACCATTTTGCAAACACTTGTCACATATTTCAGATTGATCCCTTGTCAGGATACAAAAAGTTGGAACATGCAAAACATTTGGAAATAACATGTTCAGGCCATTTTTATGGGGGCAAAAGGGTTAGTCACCCCCATGCACCCTCTCCTGCATTTCTGACTTTCTTCATGTAAAGTGGAGCTAAATACTAACTTGACACATTGTTCTGACAATGCAACAAATAACTAGCCCAAGGTCAGACTGCAATTGAGCTGTTTTCTGCTATATACCATAATAGCTCCATTAAGCTCCCTCTCTAGTAAGCCCCTCCCCTCTGAGTAAACATTTGAAACAAGCCCCCTCTCTATTTGAGATAAGCCCCCACATATACAAAATTCTAGAATTTACCAAATATTTTCCATTTATATAGCTACACAACCTTGCATGTTAATTCAAATATGGGTTGGGATAAAAACTGTGTCAAAATTTTTATATTTGAGCTGTAAAGTTGTATGTTGATTCTGCAAAATATTCATAAAATAACTGAAAAGCTACCAAAGATATCCTTGTCACTAGATTTTGTGATTAAGCCCCCCTCGCGAAGGTCCAAAATTAAATAAACCCCCCAAGAGCTTAGTAGAGCTTCGTCTTATATATGGTGGACAGGACCATTTTGACGTATGCCGGTGTACACAAAGCTTCAAACCGTGAAATCTTGTAGTTTATGTGCTATTCTTGGCATAGATACACAAAATTTACAAGGTGGACACATATGGCATGGCAGGTGGTTCTCAACTCCATTGTGAGCACAAGATTGTTGCATCAAAAAAGAAGAGAGTAAATTTCCAACCTTTGATCCATACCAATTTATTACTCCTTGCATTCTCTGTCAGACAAAGTTCTGAAGTAAACATTTGTAAATCATATGACTTTAAGTACGAAACTCCCTTCGCTGTCGATATATCAGGACTGAAGAATTAGGTTCTTGTGACACATGACAAATGGTTCTTGCCCTGTCTGTGATTGTTCAAGGACAAAGCTTTTCCTTCCCCAAATCATTTTCAATGTAAATAAAACCTTCCCTCAAAAAGACGAATATTTACGTTGAACGCAAAAACAGTGGACATACCGACACTGCCACACTGTTGTTGAAGCTCTTGTGAGTGCATTAGCAAAGTTTGGTGATGTGGCACGGTGCCGATTTGGAGAAATAAGCACCTGAAGATTGGCGATTTCAGCTGAAGAGTGTTGAACCATTTTAGACTGCACTTCGATAAATAACGATTTGCCTGCCTTGTCAACCACTTACGAGTATAGGCTTCTGGATATTCCATGCCAAGAAGGAGTTCAATCAACACAAACAAATGCCAGACTTCCAGCTGGAATATTTCGATGGAAAAACGATATGGCAGGAATGGCTCCCTCTGCTACTTGGCTAGCATGGTCCTAGAGTAGTGTCCAGAAAACCTGAAATAACTTTCCAACGCAAAAAACAGTGAAAAACCTACCTGATCAGCGATGTTTCTGACATCCTTGGGAAGAACTCCTGTAAAGATCTTTATGTGGCACGGGTGTAGTTTTTGAGAAATATACTCTTTTGTCAATCTGAAGTTCCATGTGAATTAGGCCATTTTTCCATGACCACAAAGAGTCTTCAAATAATGATTTTTAATGAGAAAATTTGGTCGATTGTGAGTTCTCCATCTTGTCTGACCTTCGCAACATCTGAATTCAGCAGTCAATTTGTGTGCGTGCGCACGTGCTCACGCTGGAATGCAAAAGCCGCTGTCGAATCCATTTAAGCCTGCTGCCTCGCGAAATTTGAAACCAAGCTGTGAGGCTGATGAATTTGCGCGGTCAGCGGTTTCTGAGACGAATTTTCACCATGCTCTCATTGAGCACATTCAAATGAAAGTCTGAAAATCTAATCCAATAGGGAATAGGTCTTGAGGGAACATACAACGTTGTTACTTTTAGTTTTTACCACTCAATTCGAGCTGCACGAAGCCGGAGAATTAAATGCTGCCTTGTAAGATACGTCGAACAAGGAACTGAGAACTATCTCAATTAAAGAAAGGAACTGTGAAACTGTGGAGTAGGAAAACTCCCATTTGAAATTCCCAATAGATCTTTTAGCTATTCTCACAACGAATGTGGATCGAACGATATTTCATCACAATTTGTAGAATTTTCGAATGAGCACAATTGCGATCGAAGCTCTAACGCCGCTCTATCGAACCTCGCGTATAAAATTGTATAAAAATATCGCTCGATCCAGGCTCTTTTGTAGAATGGCTAAAAGGTCTATTGACGTAATGCAACAATAAAAGCAGCAAACTGTTTGTCCCAAGACAATCAACAAAATGATTTCGAGCACGTATCACTTCACACAATGAAAAAGAGTTAAAAGCTAACAGTAGAATGTCTGCATTCTCGGCAAATTCCACTGACTGGAAGATAGACTTTACTTTGAATGTTTTCAGTGATTAGAAACCTTGCCCCTTGCCAAGGTAATCAAAGCATTATCAACTCAGTGTATATGTTGGTCTTTGAGGGAGTCCCCTTTTACCACGATGAAGCAGGACGCCGTACAAATCTCTCTGGTTTTGTCTTAAGCATAAACATGAAAAGTTGGAGCTCATAATTCCATTTTCAGATGACTAAGTTCTTCCCACGATATGCCAAACTTCAAGTTGAAATGTCTAGCATGTAACTAGAGTCAATAGAAATCGTTAGGTTTATAAACTTTTTCTCTGTGTTCCATCAAACGTCGGAACTTTTTCTGGGACACCCGGTACTGTATAGATTTACGTTGCAGTAATTGAACTGATGAAACAGTTCAACTGAAGTAAAAAATTCTAAGAAAGTTCAGCTACTGTTTTGTGGATCCATTTTCTTCCTAAGTGCAAATTTTATTCTCACCGGACCTCGCGCTCGAAATTACGCATTATTCCATCCCCTGGAGTCTAGTTTGATTCATGTAGCCTCCCTCTAGACTAGTGCCAGTCCCCTGCGGCACAAGGGGCATATTTAAACCTGTGCATGAGTCAGATGTGGCCTTCTTTAAAAGAAACAATGAAGATCGGCGCGCTCGTCATCGACCCACCCTCCTCCCTCAGTGGCAGTGCACGATGCGACCACTGTCCTTGCCACAACAGCGAAGTCTCCTTCGCACTCCCCATAACTTAAATAATGTGGTAAGGAGAGCCGGAGATTCGGTGATATTATAGTACGATTCTCAGACAGCATTTAAAAATGTTCCAAATGCTCGGCAAGGCACAAGCGGTACACGACGAAGAAGTCATACAATTTTCGAGTTCCCTTATCAATCTGATCATTTTTTCATAACTTTAACCCTATCAAGCCTAGGGGGCTGAAGCAGCCCTCCCAGTGGTTTTTCGTCTGTAGATCTTACCAAGTGCTCTTACAACGCTGAAACTTTCTGAATTTTAGTTTTTATCCTTGTCACTATCGAAAATAATTTTTTTGAAAAATCAAATTCATTCCAGGGGGTAATCGCGATCATTATTCGAGAAATGTATGTGTCAAGCTTTGAATAATTCAAAATAAAATCTACAGGTTATGTGATAAAATGATGGAAAGGAGGGAATGCATACCTATTTTTGATGCTCTAGTATTTTCTATTTGAACTTATGGTTTTGCGGATGTTGGCACTACACATGCGAACATTCTTTCCCGTTGTTAATTTTTCTTCACAGAGCAAATGCTATTTAGACATAGAATACAATGAAATTAGACTGATGTCCTTAATGGTTTTCGTTTTCTCACAATCAACGATTGAAAATTTTTAGCTCTTAACCCTATTAGCTTTGAAAATTGCAAATTGTGACTTCATGGAAAGGTTACGTGACATATCTAAAAATAGATTTTATATTTGGGTTCACCAGATGATGTTCTATGCACATCCAAAGTTTCAAGGCCCTAGGTTGTCTAGAACAGAAATAAGTTAGGGGGGCCGAATCAGCCGCCCTAGTCTTCCTAGAGCATCAAATACCCTAGGCCTGATAGGGTTAAACCAATGGTAGCGAGATTCTTGTTGGCTCTCACAGCTAGGAGCTTTCTAAAATGCGCGCAGATGCCTCCCAGTCTTTCTCAAGACTCTTGTGCTTGTGGTAATCCACCCTTCCTACACTACCTTTACTTATCCATGTCTGTTCTGTCTAATGTCAAGTTGAACCTTAATGAACCTGTACTTCAAGTCTAAAACTACAGCGTTTGGCTATAAAGAACCCTGGGTAACAATGGCTATTTAAGACGTGCCCAATACGCCCTTTGAACAAAACGCTGCATGCTGGGTAATCAGGATCGATCTCTTGCACGAGTTGTATCCTTTCTATTGTGCTTACGTATTCTTTCGCCCTTGGAAGTTGTTTCTCGGCGGCTTTGTACGAGTTTACTCAATTAAACGAGGTAAAAAAGATCTCCCGTATATTTTCCAAACTTTAAGGTACTTTTTCTTGACTTTTTGGGTGGTGTTTGACCATGCAGTATGATGTAGGGCATCGTTGATTGCTGGTGCAGCGGGCTTAAGGCCCACAGTCCCTGTATTTGCCAGTGGCAAACAGCATATCTTTGCTGCCGCACTACTTTCAAACATTACTTTTTACATTGACGAGACATTTCAAAGTTCTTACTGTAGCCAACTAGCTGAGACATTGATTCAAGTAAAAGGAGAGGAAAAAGCCTCTCCCTTTTCATTCAGGCGTATATGAACACCCAAAGAATTGTGAAATCAAAGGCAGCTGTTTGTTTGCAAGAGCAAGTGCACAGTTTGTTTAGCTTCACGTCAGCCCGCATGCATTTTTCACAACGCAAACGTTGAGAAGGCAAGGCATTTCGTTTCCTTTTGCTTGAATAAATGTCTTAGTTTGTAAGAGCTTTTCAAGAGTCTTCTCAATGTAGAATCTATGTGTGAAAGTGATAATGCTGCGACGATATGCTGTTTACCACTTGAAAGTGAGTATATGAAAATGTGAGAACGAGCCCCGAGCCAACTGCCTCAAATTGATTTGTACTTTAGATGTGAGCCATGAGATGGGCAGATCAGTGAAAGTTATAGAAGACATATGATCCGCGAGACAGGTGGCTTAAAAGTGGCTCGTTTTTAGCACATGGCTCAGAAACGGCTCATGACTCACAAATGCCTAGTGAAATTGCTCCTTGAAAGTGCAGGGCCGTAGGCCTAAGGCCCACTGGGCCTGAAATCAACGATGCCGTGTATCATATTTTATAGTCAAACACCACCATAAAGTCAAGAAAAAGTACCTAATAGTGTGGAAAATGTATGGGAGAAGTTTCTTATCTTGTTTTAATTGAGTCGAAAACCGTTCTAAAAACAACTTCCAAGGGCGAGAGAATGAGCGAGCACAATAGAAACAATACAACGAGTGCGAGAGATCGTTCCTGATTACCCAGCATGCACCGTTTTGTTGAAAGGACGTATCTCGATGAGAGCCTTGAGATGATGTATGATTTTTCAAATTGTTCATGACGTCAGAAAAGTTTTAAAGATGATGATGATGGTGATGTTGATGATGATGATCATAATCATGATCATGATCATGATCATAACCAGGATGATCATGATCATGACCATGAAGATCATGATCATGATGATCATGATAATTATGATTGATTATGATTATGATTCTGGTTATGAAGATGATGTATGCAAAAATACATGACCGACACTACAACAAGTTATTTCCATACGAACTCAATACACGTTTAGATATTTTTTGATAACAATTGTTCCATTTTCCAAACAGGCCATTGACTTAATCAACAAGTGGGAGCCAATTGACACTGCTGATGCACTAGAATTGTTAACACCACAGTTCACAAACAAAGCTGTCAGGCAATATGCAGTGTCACGCCTAAAACAAGCATCAAATGAGGTGTGTTCTTTTTCTTCATTGATAGAGTTTCAGCGATTCTGCTTGCAAAAATGCTTGAAATGAGACACAGACAGTGGCTGTAAGGGCTGAAATAGCATGTTAAAGTCAACTCGCCTCCTTGCCTCGTGGCCTAACCGTTACTTGCTCGGCCGCCATTAACATAAAACAACAACAACCACAACAATAATCACTACATCATTCCCCTCTTTCTTTTGAAAGGAAACGTAAAGTTACCAGAGTTTCTAAATGTCAAAACTAACAAAGTATTATCAACCAAACAAACGATTAATGGGTTTTCCGATTACCTAAACAAATTCAGTAGGAAATAAATCTCCATACCTGTCCACTTACTTACGTGTGCGTCCTGATCTCCTAGGTCCCTGTTCCGCATGTACTTCTTCCCTCGCCTCTTCTTCTCTAACTAATTCTTCATCATCACTGCTCTCTACTTCATCTTCACTCTCCTCCTCAGCTTCTGTCTCGACTTCTGCAACCTTCTTGAAGTGTGAAATGTTCCTTGTTATCACATATCGTCCATTCCTAGCTGTGATTCTGCTTCCCTTCCTCTCTGTTACTCTCAATTTGTCAGGACTAAACTTTGATGACAGTTTGTTTCGAGCTGGTTGTAAGCATATGACTGTATCTCCAATTTCGATATCTGCCTCTCTCGCTCTCTTTCTTTTGTCATGATACGCTTTATTCGTTTCTTTCTGCATTTCAATGTTTGCTTTCGCCATCTTGTGTTTGTTAACTACTTTATTTGACGTTAATTCGGGAAGTTTTCCCCGAATTGTTCTGTTAAATAGGAGCTCACATGGTGCCACTTTTGTCGTGCAGTGGGGCGTTACTCGAAAGGACAATAAAAATTTCTGAAGTTCCTGTCTCCAGTTCTTGTTTTCAATCTTTGCTGACTGAAGTAATTTGCCAAGGGGTTTCATGACACTTTCAGCATGTGCGTTACCCTGTGGCCATAGTGGCGTACTTGGCTTCCAGTTAACTCCCAACAGTGCCATATATCTTTCCTGATCTCCTAGGAATTATATCTATCATATATCATACCATACATAGCCTTTGGTACTGCATGACTGATTACAAAATTTACATCATGCTCAGCCATCTTCTCAGCAGTTGTTTCTTGCATTCTTGGCATTACTGGGTGTCGACTTAAAAAGTCTGCTTCATTCAGAGATCCCTTTTTGTAAATAACGTTGAAGTTATAGGGCTGTAGTCTGAGCATCCATCGCTCAACCCTTGCTGGAGGTTTAGATCTTGGGTTGTTGAATATCGACTCTAAAGCTTTGTGATCAGTAATGACATCAAATTCTGATCCTATCAAAAACAAACGAAAATGCTCTATGCTCCATACCAAACTTAAACCTTCTATGTCTGTCTGTGAGTACCTTGATTCTACTGGAGTTAAGCCTCTGCTGGCGTAAGACACGATTTTGTAGGGTGCTTGATTGCTTTCTCTTTGACACAAGATTCCACTTATGCCATGTGGTGATCCATTCACAATGAGAAGGCTACGTTTCTCAACATCAAAATATGACATCACAGGTGCCTGCGTGAGGGCTTTCTTGAGTTGATTAAAGGCTTTTTGATGGCTGGGTGTGCACTGGAAGATTGCATTCTTTCTAGTCAACTCTCTCAGAGGACCTGTAATTTGGGCATAATCTTTGATATATTCATGACATGTGTTGGCCATGCCCAACAAACTTCTTACTTCTGCTGTGCTTCTGGGTCCTGGGGCATTTGTAAGGCTGCTGATTCGTTTTGGGTCTGGCTTAGTTCCCTTTTCAGTAAAAATGAGGCCATAAAACTTGATTTCCTCCTCCAAAAATTTGCATTTTTCTCCTTTAGCTTTCAAATTCAGTTCCTTTAGGTGCTTCAAACAATTTTCTAAGGCTCTGTCATGATCTTTTCTGGTCTAATAATAATAATAATAATAATAATAATAATAATAATAATAATAATAATAATAATAATAATAATAATAATAATAATAATAATAATAATAATAATAATAATAATAATAATAATAATAATAATAATAATAATAATAATAATAATAATAATAATAATAATGATAATGATAATAATAAAAGGCATTTATATTGCGCCATTTATCCACACGGCTCAAAGGCGCATTACATAATTTACATAAAACTAATAAGTTAATATCATATAAATTAATTACAAGGAATGTTAAAAATTATTGGCAAAAATAAAACCTAATCAAAATATTCTTTAAACAAATGTGTCTTTAGTCTACACTTAAAAGTTTCTAAAGAATCCGTTGCTCTCAATGCATATGGCAGTTTATTCCAAAGATGAGGAGAGGCACTTATAAAGGCACGATCTCCAGCTGTCACAAGCTTTGTCCTTTGTGTTTCAATTTTCAAATTATCATCGGTAGATCTTGTCCGTCTTGTTGCTATTCTTAATGTCACCAACTCAGTAAGGTATTTTGGTGCAAGATTGTTGATGCATTTATAAGTTAATACTATGATCTTGTATTTGATCCTTTGTGTTATTGGCAACCAGTGGAGTTGTTTTAACACTGGGGTTATGTGACTATGTCTGTTCGCACCGGTCAAAATCCTGGCAGCAGAATTCTGAATTTTTTGCAACTTTTGTAACTCAGACACTGGCAAGCCATATAAGAGTGAATTGTTGCAATCTAGCCTAGATGTGACGAAGGCAAGTATGGCTTTTTCAGCAGCTTCCTTTGTAAGATACTTCCGAGCTAGGCGGATATTATACAAGTAATACCTAGCTGAGCTGCACAGAGAGTTGACATGTGACTTAAGTGACAAATTTGCGTCAAAGACTGCACCAAGATTTCGTGCTTTTTCACCTGGTTTAATTTCAGTGTTTCCAATATTTATCAACAGATTTGGCAGTTTTGCACATTGTTTTCGCGTTCCTATCAACAGCAGTTCAGTTTTATCTCCGTTTAGTTTTAGCTTGTTTGTTAGCATCCATGTCTTCCCATATATGATGATGTCATCAGCTATGTTTTTAACTCCTGGTATATCAGCTAAGTTTTGTTGCAATACGTTTTGAAAACATTCAGCAGCACTGGAAGTACCATAATTCAAGCGCTTAAATTGATACAAACCTTCATGTGTTGTGAATGTTGTGATAAACCTGCTTTCTGGTGCAAGTTCTAGCTGATGATAGGCCTGACGCAAGTCAATTTTTGAGAAAAATCTTGATCCGTTAACATCTGCTTTAAAATCTGATAGGGTTGGCATAACATGTCTCTCTCGCTCTATTGCCTGGTTTGCTTCTCTCATGTCTACACATAGTCTAATGCTACCATCCTTTTTAGGGGTACAAACTATAGGTGAGATCCATGGAGTGGGCTGATCTTTCACACTCTCAATTATGTCTTCATCTTGTAATTTCTCCAGTTCCTTGGAAACAGCTTTACGAAGGTGATACGGTATCCTCCTTTGTGGCTGCATAACTGGTTGAACATTGTCCTTAATGCGTAACTTGACTTGTGTGTTTTTCAATTTCCCTTCCCCCTGAAAGACACTTTGGTATTCTTGTATGATTTCTTGTATTCTTTTGTCCTTTGTTTGTGGAACATGTCCTACCTCCTGTGACTTTGGAGGGGCAACAATTTCTGACTCTTTGCTTTCAGCTTGTGTGGATACTCTGTTGACCATTTGAATAAGATTTAGATCTTGAGCTGTCTTAGCACTCAATAAATTACCCCCTGCTCCTTCAACTACATAAATCTGTGTTACAGCATATCTCTTTTTTGATTCAATTAAAGCTTGGAATTGTCCTTTCTATGATAGTGGTGTTTCTGACCCATATGGATATATCTTGGTATTTGTATTAACAAGTTTCACAGTACCTTGCAATTTCTCAAATGTGGGAGAGTCAATGATATCTACTGATGCACCTGTATCCACTAAAACCGCAGTTTTAACTGAATTTATTGTAACTTTAATTCTTGTACTAGGTTGTTTTCCTCTGACTGCATAAGCATATTCTGAATCTGAGCTGTCATCTGTGTTTTTTTTTTATTTTTTATTCACAAACAAACCATACTGAGCTAAAACAACAATATATTTACATTCAATATGCCATTCACAGCGGGAAAGGACACAGGGTCATCTAGTTCCCACTGTCAATGGCATTTACATTTCTTTAATAATTTACAAATTCAAATAAGATAAAAAAAAAAAATTGGGAAAGGGGGTGTCGCTGCGTCGGTGTTATCATGCCCATGGAGAAACGTACAATCCACCCACCAGAGGCACCAGGCCCAGCCCATGCGCGGCACCGACCACGCCCGCCCACGCCGAATCCCCCGAGCACACCCCAAGCCGAGCCGCCATGCAACCCCGAATGCCCACCCCCAAACCGCCCGAGCACAGCACCCCGCAGCACACCGCGCCACCACAGGAAAGTCCTATGGTGACCCACTGCCCCGCGAAGCACCATGCACAAGCAGCCAAAGGGGCAGCCACCCAAAGCAACACGACGACCAGGCCCCGGAGGAGCACGGAAGACCCGACACAAACAAGCGAGAACAGCACCGCACACAAACCAGGCCCGCAACCACAAGCAGGCAGACCACACGCTCCCCCATGAGCAGGTACTCTTTACAAAAATTTTTATCCGAACCGCCTCGTCTTTTCAATGAACGAAATTGTAGCTTCAATAATCATTCTGTTTGTTGAGATATTCAGATTATCACTTCCATATAAAAGTAGATCACACAAATTTTTTGAATCCATGTCTGTAATATCTAAGTCTGGGACTTCTGCAAGCTGACGGAAGAGATCCATACGTTCCAAACCAAACTGGGGGCAGTGCAGGAGAAAGTGTTCATTATCCTCCTCTCCCATTCCACATAAACAGCGGGGGCTAAAGCAGTCAAAATGGTGCCGAAATCTGTGCTCGTTGAGTGGACTAAATTGTAGGCGCAGTTTTGTTAAATTCTTGATACCTACTCTGTCATAAACACTGTAAACCGATCTTTGTTTTGGTCTTATTACTGCTAGTAGTTTACGCTTGAATTCTGAAATTGTTTCAGATTCTTTGATATTGTTTTCCAACGAGTGCCACTCAGAAAGGACGTTTTGAAAATAAGTATTTGAGAAGCGAGCAGTACGCGCAGCCATTGGTTCATATTCGCGCTGATGCCTTAAATTGTATGCAACAGGACGTTCGGGGGGAATTTCATCAAATAGATATATTGGCGCTTGCGTCTTCCTCAGATTGAAGAAATGACATAATCGCCTGTACCACCTTCTCTGATAGAGACTCTCCCAGCCAAGCTCCCCGTACAACCTCTGCCTGTTGGTACCCCTCCATGCACCTGTAACCGCTAATGCTGCTGCATATTGGGTTTGCTCCAACCTTTTCGTTATGTCTAGCTTCATTTCCGGATCAGGTCTGTGGTAAATTATATCACCATAGTCAAGATGAGGTCTTACATAGAGTTTGTAAATTTGGTCCAACACATATCTAGAGACATACTTTGAAAGGTATCTGATCATACCAATACCTCGCCTGGCTTTCACGATAGCTTCCTTGACATGACTTTGAAAACTCAGTTTGGAGTCAAGGATCATACCAAGATGTTTATGCTCCGATTTATTAGTTACCTCGTCAGGTCCTAACATCAGCACAGGATGTTGCTGCCTTGTTCTCTTCGAAGAAAAAATAACCTCTTCAGTTTTATCAGTGTTGAATTTCATTTTCCATTGCCATGCCCACAAACGAACTTTCTCCAAATCACTATTCAAATCATTGGCAGATCTAATTGAGCTCTCAACAACGGAAAAAAGTGAAGTATCGTCGGCAAAAAGTTTGATTTCACTGTTTATGTTTTTAACAATATCATTGATGTACACAAGAAAAAATAGGGGACCTAAAACAGAGCCTTGAGGCACTCCCGCAGATATTCTTTTCCATTCAGAGCTCTTTCCATTCAACAACACACGCTGCTCACGATTAGACAGGAAATTAGAGATCAGATGAAGGAGATTGCCCGATACACCACTGCATTCAAGTTTATATAACAAACCTTCATGCCATACCCTATCAAACGCTTTGGATAAATCAAGAAAGACTGCTCTGCTTTCCTTGCTTGGTATTTCTTCAAACCCACTGTATATCCTGTGGGTAATGGCTAATAGCTGGTTGATGGTTGAATCGCCAGGACGAAAACCAGACTGATGAACACTCAATAGATCATTGTCACAAAGATGGCAATAGATTGTTTCAAAAATAATTTTTTCAAAGATTTTTCCAAAGATAGGCAATAGAGAGATAGGACGATAATTTTGTTTGGATTGTCTGCTGCCCTTCTTGTGAACTGGAGTAACGTTGGCTCTCTTCCAGAGAGCGGGATAAATTCCACTCTCAAGGCACTTTTCATAAATCATGCACAAAGGCTCCAAAATTGACTCATCACATATTTTTACCATTGCAATAGAGACTTCGTCACAACCATGGGCTTTCTTTGGGTCCAATGACTTAATTATCTGAAGTACCTTTTCCCGGTTGATTATTAAGTTTTGAAGTAATGACTTGGGTCTTGGTTGGAAAGTAGGCAAAGTGCTACTTGTTGTTATCATGGAGCACTGTTCTACAAAATAATCGTTGAAAATACCAGCTTTACTCAGTGGATTCGTGATAAACACTCCATTTTCCAACAATGGGGGAATATTCACTGCCTTTTTTCTATTGATCAACCTGTTTAGGACTGACCAATATGACTTGATTCCTTGGTTGGGATCTGAGAGTTTACGCCCCAAATTTAGGAAATATCCCTCTTTTGCATTAACTATCATGTTTTTTGCCTCGTTGCGAGCTGTTTTAACTTGATCCCAGTCTTCTTGCCTCCTTCCACGACGTACAAAATTCCTATAAACCCTATGCTTGCGTTTTATTGCAGTTTTCAACTCTGGGGTTATCCAAGGTGAATCTTTGTCACAACATGTAATAACTTTGTTTGGAATGTGTTCAGCTAGGATAGACAATAAGTTTTCTGTGAAGAGGGTTGCCATGCTGTCAGAACCAAGGTTATTAAACTTCGATTTCCAATCTATCTTATTCAAGGTGTCGCGTATTGCTTGAATATTTGCCTGGTCATATTCCCAAACTTTCCTTTTATAAGGGGGTGGACATGGCATTGATACATTCAGTTTGCCATAGATTATTTGGTGTTGACAGTGATCGTCTAAAGAGGGGTGTACACCGGAGTCTATGAATAAATTCGGTTGATCTGTCATTATGAGGTCAATACAAGACATCCCCTCCCCCCTTATATTTGTTGGCTCATTAATTAGCTGACGCAAATTATTTGTTTCGATTAACTCATCAAGAGCAGTGCCCTCTGGATGTTCCACATCTTCTTCCCACCACTGAGAAGACCTGCAATTGAAGTCTCCAGTTAAAATCAAAGCTTGAGGCCTTTCTCTTCGAATACGTGTTATCACCAGCTGCAGTCTGTCGCAAAAATTTTCAAACTGTTCATTGTTTTGACTTGGACTACGGTAGATTGCGACCAAAATAATCTTCTTCCGTTCGATATGAATTTCTGAAACAACCATTTCTTGGAGAAGCTCAAGGTCAGTTCTGCGTTTAATTGAAAGATTCTCTCGAAAATAAAGGCAAACACCCCCGACTTTAGTATCACTCGGATGATCACTACGGTATACCTCCTTACTGAAGCCTGCAATGAAAATGTCTTCATCACTAATTGAGCTATCTAGCATTGTCTCGGAGACGGCAAACACGTCAAATTTGTGCACAGAGTTATAAGCTTCAATCAAAGAAATTTTTATACCCTCTCTAGCACAAATACTATTTAGATTCCAATGAAAAAACTTGAGACAGCCGTCATAGTGAGGCCCAGGATTTGACTCGATATCACCAGCAAGTAAAAGAAGGCCACTGAGCGGGAAAGATTTCCCAAAATATAGCAATTCCATGTATCTGCTAATCAACAAAAAATACACAATGCTATACAATTTGGTTTGAAGACGCCTTCGATAACCATAGCAATGCAATAGCTGGTTGACATTTTCCCATAAGTTCTCCAAAACCCATGTAGATAAAAAACAGATGAGAACAAGAAAAAAGGAATTCAGTTTAATGAAATTTTGGAGGGGGCTCTGTAATTCCTGAACATTCAGTGCAAAGCAAACCTCAGTACGAAAACAGCTGTGAATAGTGGAGGCAAGGGAGGCAGCTAAGACCGAAAATGGTGCGGATATAATCGATAAAAAAATGAACAGGTACAAACTAGCGAAGGCGTAGAAAGAGCAAAACAGGAAATCACCAACAGAGAAGTTTGAACAGGCCCGCACTTGCAAAGTTGCCTTAATTGATGCAATTCCTGCACGCCATTGCTCAGTACTTATGGGCATAGGATCGAAACATGATCTATTCCGTCAGAAGCAGATTGAGTAATGTCTGCGACTATGAGGTATTTACTGCAGCGATCAAGGGGGGAACTAGAGAAAAATATTTCAAAATAAGACTGATATTCTATGAAAAACACAATATAAAAGGTAAATACAGTAGAATGGTAAATCAACGCCATGGGGGTAAAGACGTGCAATGGATCGCAGGTTCCGTTCTTTACGACAAATAAGTTTTTCAAAAGAGAAAAATGTTTTGAATGTAACGTATTATTGGAAAATATCAAGCTAATTATCTCGGGATGCCCTTGTAGTATATTTTTGTGTTTTTAGAATCACTTTCAAAAAAAAGTTGGGTTGACGAAAGTGCCACTTCACGTGCAGACTAAATGTTGAAATTAGAAACAAAAATTTATGGCATCCCTTGGGCCTGTTCTAATCGCAGACAGCGTATAGATAAATTCATTGAAGTAAGTCAAAAAACATATCCGATGAGATTTGGAAAAAAAAATTTATTTCGCGGTCTTTTTTCATCCGCCACCTACTTTGAATTCTACTTTCATTATCAGGCTGATAGAGGGAGGGCATTTGATTCAAGAGAAATCGTATCATGGCATCCCTAGGGACTGCTAAGATAATAGCATTGTACTCCTTACCCGAACTGCAACTAATAACAACAAATCGGTAAAATTAGGCCTAACATGAGGAGTTAAATGATTACATATTGTCAAGCTTATCTAGTTTATCGTTCAAATCAGCGATGGAAGTGAAGAAGATAAAGCCTTTACTACCTTTCAATTTCACGGAGAGATTGCAATTTATATCCGCGAATGCGAATTCACACTTTCCATGATTCTTGACCAAATCCTGTGCCTTTATCAACGTGTCTAAGCGTTTTTTGGTCAGATCAAGCCTAACTTTGACACCAGAATCACCAGAGAGACTTTTCCGTGCTCTGTACACTTTTGTGCGATCTCTGAAGGAGTTGAAGCGCACTATCATTTGCTGACTGCGACTTCCTTCGTCTGAGACCTTTACGGGCCCAATTCTGTGTGCCCGATCAACAGATTCGACACCAACTCCACAATCGAGATCACGAAGCACTTTCTCAACTTTTTCCATGCACGTTTCCTTTTCTCCTTGCTGAGGTAACTCGATGTTATTAAGTCTCAAACATTGACGACGACTGTATTGTTCACCATCATCAATACGACGTTCCAGATTCTCCATTACCTCAATTCTCTCTTCCAGATATTTGATTCGCTCTTCCAACACAGCAACTGTATCATCATCCACGCCAAGGTTGTCAACACGTTCCTCCAACTCTTTAATTCTCGCTTCTTGAGTCTCAAACTTCTCATTTAACTTTCTCATTATTTCATCTTCAACTTTCAGAAGGCAATCTTTGAGGTCATCTCTCGTTGGTAAATTAGCAATTTCGCTTTGAATAGGAGCCAGTGCTTCCTTTATAAGCTCTTTGAATTCCTTTCGATGCTCCATTACGAAGGCCTTGGACACTGCTTGTGCTCTCGTCGTTGTTCCTGACGTTCCACTCATTTATGCCAGATTCAGTTTATTACCATTTGGTTAATACAACGAAACACTCAACCAATTCACTTCAAAACCATTATATTTCTGAAACCTACGCCATGCTACGGCGCTAAATTCACTCCAGGACGGAGCGCAGCAAAACACGTGTGCACTCCACCATGTTTTTGAAGAAAAAAAAAATAAAAAAAAAAAATAAAAAAATCTGTGTTGTCCTGTAACGCTATAGCATGGGCATGTTTTCTTCCTTTAGTACTTTGAGGCCTTGGTTTTGTGTCAGCATTTGTCCTCCTTTCAGATCTTTTGTAACTGACATCTTCCTTTTGCTTGCAAACACGAGCAAAATGCCCTTTTACTCCACATTTATTGCAGGTTTGATCTTTGGCGGGGCATGGGCGGTTCTCATAATGAGGATATCGAAACCCACAGTTATAACATGTTCTGCTGCCTTTCTGTACCACATTTACTTGGGATTCCTCAGTTGATTTGGTTTCCATGCCACATGCCTGGGCTGAACTGGTTTCAGATTTTCTTCCCTCAATTATCATGTCTTGCAATTTTAGCTCTGGTTCTCGTAACGCTTTCTTTCTTAGTCTAGAAGATTTCCCATTACATACGATCTGGAGTTTTATTTCAAAATCTGCATCATGAAAATCATAGTGTTTTGCTAATTGTCTCAATCGTGTATGAAATTCATCAGTGGTTTCGTCCTCCCGCTGTGAGGCTTGTCGAAATAAGTAGGTTTGATACAACGTATGTGCTAAATGCCATTAAGCAACTAAAAAATGGCAAAGCACCAGGACCAGATAAGATCTCCACTAAGCTAATTAAAGATGCAGCTGACTTCATTTGGAAGCCACTAACCATGGTTTTCAACTCATCGTTGAAGTATGGCGTCTTCCCAGATATCTGGAAATTAGCAAGAGTCACACCAATTTTTAAGACGGGCTCAAAAAAAGATGCAAATAATTATAGACCCATCTCTGTCATCTCAGTCTTTTCAAGGATGTTGGAAAAAATAGTTCACGATCAGCTTACTGAATATCTCATAACTAACAAAGTATTGACGCCAAATCAATCTGCTTTTCGAAAATTATACTCCACCGTAACATCCCTGATAAATAGTACTGATTACTGGTATGACAACATGGATGAAAAGCAACTCAACTTAGCTATATTTCTTGATCTTAAAAAGGCATTTGATACCGTTGATCATAGAATATTGATAAAAAAGTTAGGTGCATACGGTATCAGAGGAATCTCGGGTGGATGGCTCACATCTTTCCTAACTAGTAGAAAACAATTCTGTTCAGTTAATGGACAGAAGTCAGAAGCTAGATTGGTAACATGTGGCATACCTCAAGGGTCATGCTTAGGACCACTCCTATTCATAATCTACCTAAATGACTTTGAAAAATGCTTAGACTTCTCCAGGGCTAGCATGTATGCAGATGACACACATGTTACATTAACATCTAGTAACACTGATGGTCTACTTACAAATGCCCACAAAGAATTAAGAAACATCTCTGAATGGATGCGGATAAACAAACTAAGCGCAAACCCGAAAAAAACTGAATACATGATTATTGGCCATCCACGGAGGACAAACAAAGTTGAAATCTCAGAGCCACTGAACCTTAATGATTCAGAAATAAAGCGAGTCGCAAAGACCAAATCATTAGGGGTTATGGTGGATGAAGGGTTAAACTGGGATGACCAATTCAGGAAAGTGAAAGGAAAGATTAGTGGCGGTCTAAAATCAATGAAAAAACTGAAAAATCTTATTTCACAATCCCAACTTGATCATGTGTACCGTGCACTTGTCGAAAGCCATCTGAGATACGCTAATGTTATCTGGGGGAGTCTTCCTAAATCAAAATTGAATACTCTCCAACGTCTGCAGGACAGAGCCCGCTCGATTATTGATCAGTCCAGACTAAAAGACAATTGGTCTCATAACTGGTTGACCGTTGAGCAACTAACAAAGTTTGATCGATCAGTTATGACATACAAGATAATCAGCAGGCAATGTCCCGAAAGCCTTTGGGATAAATATCATCATAGGACCCAGCACTCCAACTACAGAACAAGGAATTGCAGGGACCTACAAATCCCAAGAAACAACCTTGAATATGTCAAGAAAGGCTTTCACTATTCAGCTCTGAAAGCTTGGAACGATATTCCCATCAATATCAGAGAGCTCCCTACACTTAATAGATTCAAAAAGCAATTGAAAAATTATCTTACGAGCTGAACACAACATAAAACACGACTCCCTGGAAGAGCAGCTGCTATTAAATAGATTACTGTACATAATTTAGCTTTAACTGTATATAGATTGTATTGATGTAATTAGGTATTTATTTTCTTATTTGGTATTGAGTTGTAAGCTGAAGGGATTTTGTGTATAAAGAATTAAAATGAAATGAATGAAAAAAAAAAATGAAACGTATTCTTCGCAGGCTCAAAATATTTTGTAAGTGCATCCACAGCAGCGGCATAATCATTATCTTCCGCTGTGTCTGAGAGGGTTTTGAATATTTTGTAGACGTCATCTCCCACTTGATAAAGAAGTAAAGCACGTTTCCTACCCTCATTTGTGATATTGAGGGCCCTGAGATAATTGTCAAATCGCTCCATCCATAACGACCATCGTGCACTCGTATTCGTGGGGTCACTTTGTGGCAAAAATGGACTCATCGGTTGTAAATGATTTGCCATCGTATTCCTCGTATGATATCCTGTACGATTCGTCCGATCTTTATCGTCGTCGCCAATGAAATAGCATGTTAAAGTCAACTCGCCTCCTTGCCTCGTGGCCTAACCGTTCCTTGCTCGGCCGCCATTAACATAAAACAACAACAACCACAACAATAATCACTAGAAGGGCCTCCGACCAAAAGGGGCCCTGAAGGGGCCCCCAGCAAAAGGTGTCCTTTGCTATTTCATTTTCAAGCTGTTGCTGTAGACTTGCCCCAATCTGGTCCGTTTTATCTTATTCTGGTGCAGCTCACCACCGAATGAGACGGCCCGAATAAGATAACGAATTAGGTAGCTAGACTTAGAGCAAGTCTAGCTGTTGCTGTGGCGTTGATAAAAGACCAAGGGGGGGGGATCAGACCCTCATTACATGGCAATCTAAGTGAAAGGAAAGTAATGTTGATTAAGTGACAGATCTTTGCAAGATTTTAACATTTAGCCATGTTCTAAGGGGTTCTAAGCCGTCTAGGAAAATCTGTTACTTGCGATAAGACTTGCAAGAGTGATACCTGCTCCTTTTTATATATCGTGTCTATAGCAACTTCGGATATGCAGATTTCATATCTCGAAAGATAACTGGGGTTTACTTGCAGGTACGATCTAATTCATCAATTTATTTTTGTCACTTCTTAGAGCTGATCAAATTATCTTTTTGTATTTCATCATATAGGATCTGCAGCTTTACCTCCTTCAATTGGTGCAAGCTTTAAGGTACGAACTTATACCTGATTGTACAAAAGTAAGCGAGAGAGAAGCTGCGGAAAAAGATAAAGATACGGATGACGAGGAGCTTTCAAATATTATTGCAGATTCAAGTGAGTCATCATTAGGTTAGTTACTTTCATTTTAATTTTCCTTTTTTTCTTTCAGTCATGAGCCTCTTGGCAGAAGTAAAAGTGATCGCGATTCCATCAAGCACCAAGCGATTAAAAACTGTCCAAGATTTAACCCCTGCCCCAAAGACCTTTTACCAGTTTGATAGTTACCATGTTGCGTTTGATATGAAGGCTAACCGCGAATCTCCGGAGGCCAAATTATCTTTCAAAGGCAAGGCTTATCTTATCGAAATTCAGATCAGTAGATGTTGGACCTAACCTTGCATGCATAGTTGACACGTGCATCTAGTAGGATGACCTGTTGTAAGTTCTTCCTAATACGGTAACCTTTCAGGTTTCGAAGGTTTCTGGTTGCAGACAGACGAGACAACACTGATTCGCTTCGTTACAGTTCTCAGCTTCATTGTGTGCTTTTTGTTACCACATTTTCGGACAGTTACATGTGTAGCATGTTTACTAAGTGTTTCCACAAACGATTTCAAAACTCCATAAAGTCTATCATTTGATTGCTTGTTGAAATTTTTTGCTGGGATTTCATGTAGGCAAATTCTCTGTTGAATCGGTACTTCAGGCTTTGAGTTATTGGGCTAACTGGTTTTAATTTCTTGTGGTATTGCGGTATTGAGGTTTCACAGCGCGCGGCGCGATATTTGGTATTGTACATGCTAATTTTGGGCAAGGCCATTTCCCTGAAATACTCCAAAGTATTTTCAAGCCAACTAGTAGAAGAAGAGACAACGCAGGAGGAGGATCCCTTTTTCTCTCGCCACCTGCTCAACCTCCAAGAGGTGCCTAGGAGGAGAGCAGTGTAATATTTCATCTGAACATTTGGGGGCAATAAAATACTGTTTATGTATTATATATTTGCCAAAGTCAAATATTTACAGTTCGGATCAAAATTTTAGTTCTTTACCATGGAAAGTATTTTTTCCCATCATGTTGCATTCGAATTCATTTGCACAACTTGCCTTCCTGTACAATATAGCTTTTATCGTTGGCAAACATTTCACTTTAGTTTGGCACTGAAAAGCTTTGGGCCAAGTTCTGACCCTTGTGGCACTCCGTATGTAGCTTCGCTTGATCGTGATGATAAGTGGCTGCAGACTAATTAGGCCTTCTCTACTGCTGCGATCCTAGCGCTTGGCGCTAACAATCACAACTTCACATCACCTTCATCTTGATTAGATCTGTCTTCCTCAATTTCATGTTAGTGATTCCTGTTCTATATATAGGCAATTTGTTCGATATATATGCCATTATCAAGCTGTGCAAGTTCCCAGATATTTTAAAAGCCTAGAGTTAGCCAGCAGATCGAATGAACAGGGTTCTTGAAGTATGTTCAAAACACTGCGGTCAGATGCAACATCAATAGTTCACTTGACCTTTCTTTTACTAAGCCCTACTGATTTTTGCTTGCCAAAGATTAGTCGATGAAGTGCTTATCCATACCTTCTCCTATAATCCCCTCAAAAACGTTTCTAGGCATATTTAATAGTGACAGAAGCCCATGATTCTCTCCTTTCTGGACTATTTCCTTTCTTTCGTGCTTCTTAAACTTAGATAGGTTGCACATTGTAGGATTGTAAATTTCTGTCCGCAACATATAATAACCTTACAGTTATGAAGGGTTCAGCCAGTTTTGATGCTGTTAAATTGATGTTAACTGGGCCACATGATTTCCAAGGCTTACCTTTCTTGCTTAATGATCTTTGACCATTGTTGCATCAAACTGCATATCTTGCAAAGTGGGCGTTACATGGCGGATGTGCTCATTTTCATCAGCCGATATATCCATTTGAATCTTAGCTGCAAGGTTTTTTCCTTATCTTTGCAAAGAGTTGATTAAAATTTTATGCTGGATCAGTTATAGTTTTTTCATCTTCTCTTTTAATTGCAACTGTGCTGCATTTTCTTGTGCCTTAAATTTTTCTGTCCATGTTCCAAAAAATCACTTGAGCTCTTTGCATTCTCAAACTTTGTTTTCCTGTACTTGTAGTATAGGGATACCACGATCAGGAGAATGGGATAAAAATTTTAAATTGTCAAGTATCCTACGGGACACAATGTCATAAGAACTGTTTTTTGTTTTCGTAATGGCTGCCATCGATGCAGTATTACTGAAAGTAAATCAGTGGAACTATTTTCCCACCGTTCACCCACTGTTCTTTTGTCTTTCAATACGTCTTGCTACTATCAAATAGATCAAACTACAGACTTGAATGGATGAAGGTATATTCAAGTTGGAATAAAGTTGCTATTTACTGATATACCGTATTGACAGAGAAGGCGATTTACGCCAGTAAATATTTGTTAATGCTATAGTCTCGCATAGGGTTTGTATTCCCCCTGGTAACACCTAGTACCCAGTCCTCAGACTTCAGCGCAGTTCGACAGCATTGTTTGTGATGGAGAGTAATTTCCAGTTTTAATCGTGTTTTAAAATGAGTCAAAGTGTTGGTTTCTCGAAGTTTTAGTGAAGTCTAAGGCTGCTGATAGCTATGCCGTGTAATTTAGAAGAAGCTGATGAGAGTTTGTCCAAAATTATGACCTGAATACCTGGCAACGGCCAAAAGAATTACCTCAAGCAAGTTGCTGAGATGTTGGACAACAAAAATGGCGGTTGTTTCAACGAACAAAGTGGGCTTACTGGAAGCCGTTTGTCCGAATATTCACAGCAAGAAACTCTCCACCCGGGATCGTTGTTCATTGAATGAATATATCTGCCATTGCAGTATATCTATATATATATATATTTTTTTTTCATGAGTGGGCTACCACAATTGGAGAATTAAAATTTTTTCCTGCCCAGAATTGAACCCGTGACCTTCATGCCAACAGACCCTCCGATAATTCCATTGAGCTATTCAAGCTCTATGAAATTACGGAGAAATCCGAAGTCATTCAGATCTAAGGTCCTACACCGTCGACAGGAGAAATATTTTGTTTTCCGTGTTTCGGCTTAAAGCCTTCGTCAGAGCCATGCATACGTATATTTTTTCATTCGGCATTAGCTGACACGGTAATTAATATTTTTCATGAGTGGGCTACCACAATTGGAGAATTAAAAATATTTTCCTGCCAGGAATTGAACCCGCGACCTTCATGCCAACAGACTCTCCGATAATTCCATTGAGCTATTCAAGCTCTATGAAATTACGGAGAAATCCGAAGTCATTCAGATCTAAGATCCTACACCGTCGACAGGAGAAATATTTTGTTTTTTCGTGTTTCGGCTTAAAGCCTTCGTCAGAGCCATGCATACGTATATTTTTTCATTTGGCATTAGCTGACACAATTAGTCAGCTAATGCCGAATGAAAAAATATACGTATGCAGGCCAGGTCTATAACGCGGACCTCGCGGACTTCGCGGACTCCGCGAACTTTTAGTCCGCGTCCGTGTATGTCCGCATTTTGTGCTCTGGCATAGGTCCCAGCAGAAAACGCGGAATTCAGTGAAATTTACGAACAAATAAATATTCAAACCTCAAATAACTTTGACATGATTGTCATCAATGCCATATAATTAGCGGTGCCTTCTTTATCAGCTGCAGTACATCTTCGCCATCATTCATATAACTGACGATACGACTTTAGGCCCTATTTCATCGTATGATAATGCCTAAAGTTGTGAAATTGCTTCAAATTTTTATTCATTTTCAAAGAGAAACACATTCCCAGCTCACAGGCATGTCCAGCCGTTTCTTCTCACGAGGCTGAGCCAAAGCATGGATGAAATGAAAGCCCAGAGTATCAAAAAGTGCAAACAGTAGTCTAATCGAACGCCATCTTTCATATTAAAAGGTTATTCTTTGCAAAAACGGCAAGAAACTTTTAACATTTGTAAAGTCCGCGTTTTGTGGTGAGACCTATGCCTGGGCACAAAACGCGGACTTCGCGGACTTTTCTCCTTTGATACATAGTCAAGTAAAATTCGATGATGTAGACTAGAGAGGACAACTACGTACTTAAAAGTAACCTCATGAGGCCTGAGGCATGCTGTTGTTGCTCTCCACTCCCTACTGTTTCTACTTTTATTTTCGTAATGGGCCTAAGTGCGTGGCTAGGCTAAAAAGTCGATATGAGAACCAAATATGAGAAATAGCACCAAAAGATAATCAAATCGAACGCCATCCTTCATAGAACAAGGTTATTGCATGCAAAAACGGCAAATAAGTTGTCGTCCCTCCATCAGATTCACAAGAAACTTTAAAAATTTGTGAAGTCCGCGTTTTGTGCTGAGACCTATGCCTGGGCACAAAACGCGAACTTCGCGGACTTTCTTCTTTGATACATAGTCAAGTAAAATTCGATGATGTAGACTAGAGAGGACAACTACGTGCTTAAAAGTAACCTCATGAGGCCTGAGGCATGCTGTTGTTGTTCTCCACTCCCTACTGTTTCTACTTTTATTTTCGTAATGGGCCTAAGTGCGTGGCTAGGCCAAAAAGTCGATCTGAGAACCAAGTATGATAAATAGCACCAAACGATAATCAAATCGGATACCATCCTTCATAGAGCAAGGTTATTGTTTGCAAAAACGGCAAATAAATTTTCGCTCCTCCATTAGATTCACAAGAAACTTTTAAAATTTGTGAAGTCCGCGTTTTGTGCTGAGACCTATGCCTGGGCACAAAACGCGGACTTCGCGGACTTTTCTCCTTTGATACATAGTCAAGTAAAATTCGATGATGTAGACTAGAGAGGACAACTACGTGCTTAAAAGTAACCTCATGTGGCCTGAGGCATGCTGTTGTTGTTCTCCACTCCCTACTGTTTCTACTTTTATTTTCGTAATGGGCCTAAATGCGTGGCTAGGCCAAAAAGTCGATCTGAGAACCAAGTATGATAAATAGCACCAAACGATAATCAAATCGAACACCATCCTTCATAGAGCAAGGTTATTGTTTGTAAAAACGGCAAATAAATTGTCGCCCCTCCATTAGATTCACAAGAAACTTTTCAAATTTGTGAAGTCCGCGTTTTGTGCTGAGACCTATGCCTGGGCACCAAACGCGGACTTCGCGGACTTTTCTCCTTTGATACATAGTCAAGTAAGATTCTATGATGTAGACTAGAGAGGAAAACTACATGCTTAAAAGTAACCTCATGAGGCCTGAGGCATCTGTTGTTGTTCTCCCCTTCCTTCCTTTGTTGTTGTTCTTTTATATTTAAAATATTGATCAAAATTAGAAAACTAATCAATAGATATAAAGATGATTTAACAAGCAAAGAGATAGACTACATAACAAACTTTGACTTTAAATCCAGTAATATCTATGGATTACCAAAAGTACATAAATGTAAGGAAATACTTGACACTATCAAAAAGTCACCAGACAAATGTATAACGGTGAACTGTCCAGCAAGTTTAACAATGCGACCAATTATTGCGGGTCCAAATTGCATAACGAGTCACTTAAGCAATTTCATTGACAAATTATTGCATCCTCTCTTAAGGAAGGTAGATAGCTACGTTAGAGACGATATTGATTTTCTGGCTAAGATGCCCCGTAAAGCAGACTGAAAAAGGTGTTCACAACGTTTGACATATCTAGCATGTATACTAATATTGATAACGACTTAGGGACGGAAGCAATTCAGTTCTGGCTAGAAAAATTTCCGGAGATCAAGCCAAGAAACATACCAGACCAGTTTATAATAAATGCTATTCGGATTGTCATTGAGCAGAACACTTTTAACTTTGATAATAGAACATTTCTTCAAATTTGCGGAACAGCAATGGGAACAAAATGTGCCCCTGTATATGCTACAATGGTAATAGCATTTTTAGAAGTAAGATTATATGATAAATTTCAGAGATACTTTGGATTGGAGGGCCGACAAAGATTCTAGAAGGAATGGATGAGGTATCTGGATGATTGCTTCATCTACTGGGACACTAGATTAGGCCCAGTTACACAACTTCACGACATTCTCAATACCTTACACGATAACATTAAATTCACAATTGAAACTAACCACAAACAAATGAATTTTTTAGATATAAAAATGATAGCAGAAAAAGACAAAATAATTACGGACATATGTTTTAAGCCAACGGATACTCACAATTACGTTCCATTTTACTCAACACATCCAAAGCACACACTTAGAAATATTCCATACAACCAAGCCAGACGACTGTGCACTATAGTCGACGAGAGGGAAACTCTCGAAACACGAATGAATAAGTTGCAAGAAACTTTGATGCACCTGGGATACCCATTGACATTGATAAAAAATGGCTTTGAGAAAGCCAAAGGAATTCCTCAAGAACAACTGAGAACGCCAAAAGAGAAAACACTTGAACAGAACCTGCTTACATTCGTATCCACAAATAACCCAAGAAAACCAAAATTTTTCCAATAAAGTTCCAATAAATTTTTCCAATATTTAAAGTTTTTCCAATAATCAAAGAATCAATTTCAATATTAAATGCAAGTCCGAAATTAAAGAATAAAGTAGAGAATACGAAAATAATACCAAGTAAACGCCAACCACAAAACCTTAAACGAATACTCACACGGGCAAAATTGACACCAGAAAATCTAATAGACAGTACACCTAAAGTGACAAAATGTGATGATAAACGCTGCGAAACATGCAAACAAATCGTTGTTTGCAGCCAAGTTGTAATAAACAAGCCAAATAAAACGCTATTCAACATTAAAAATGATATGGATTGTGGGGTTAGAAACTTTATTTGTGTTATAACGTGTAATGGTTGTGGAGAAAAATACATTGGTGAATCAGGAGACACCCTACGACATAGAACAACACTACATCGTAACCAGATCTCCATACCACAATATCGAAAATTAAAAGTAAGCAAACACATTGCAGAATGCGCAAAGAACAAAACCATAATGTTCACGATTTCCCCCTTTTTCAAATTACACAATCAAGATGAAACATATCGCAAAGAAAAAGAAAGTTATTTTATTTCCAAATACAATCACGTATTAAATTGAGTAAAGATCATGTAATCACTGTAGCCTGAAGATTCCGTGTGAACGGATGAAACTAGTCGCGAGCATTTATTTATGAAATTATTTTAGTGAGTCTCAAGTGGCTTCTTGACATTTTGTGTTTCGACTTATAAATATATATATATATATATATATATATATATATATATATATATATGTATATATATATATATATATATATATATATATGTATATATATATATATATATATATATATATATACATATATATATATATATATATATATATATATATATATATATATATATATATATATATATATATATATATATATATATATATATTTATATATATATATATATATATATATATATATATATATAAAGTGTACGATATATATATGTATATGTAGACACTCAGAAAGAACACATTCGTTTAAACGTTTCGGCCAAAGCCTTCATCAGTCATCAGTAATAACTGTTCAAAATCAGACGGAGCATACATAAAGATATCGAAATTACAAAGAACACAAAACAATAGCCTAAGCGGGTCCTACCTATTACAAAGCGTAACTATGATGTGTTAAAGCAGCCGGTAATTACAAAGGTAGCGGGAGAAAGATCAAAGAAAGCGCAGAGTAGAGAGCTGCTGAAGTCGGTGGCTGTGTCTGTCTCGCCGAAGCTGAAAAAGATCGCACGTTGCAACAAAACAAACAATAAAAAGATCCGAGAGAGGATTAGCAGAACAGAAAACCCTAAAAAACAGCGTGTGTCCCTAACGAAAAGCTCAGCGCCAAACTTAAAACAACACAACAACCAAAATGTAAAAAATTATGAAATCTATGTATCAACCTGCCTAGTGTTTAAACCCTTAGGGGCAAAGCAATCCAGCCGATATTGCCAGAAGCTTTCCCGCATCCTATTTCCCCCCATTAGCCTATCAATTATCTTAACACTAATATCCTTCAGAAACCCGTGGTGGCCTTCTTCAGTAAAATGCCTGAAGAATTCCACCTGGGGTACTGAGGCCCCCGAATTAAACGTACGACTGCACGCCTTGTAATTGTTAAACCTAAGCCTAAAATGCGTGCAAGTGCTACCAACATATTGTACACCACAAACGGTACATTCCAACAAATACACAACATTTGACGAGTCACAATTAAACGAATAATTCATCCTATATTCCCGGCTATCTATGTTCGAATGAAAATGCTCACTATTACTCATGACATTACACACTTGACAACGAGATTTACCACAACGAGAACATCCCTTTTTATCATTCCCCCCATTTCCCTCATTACTCAACCTAGCCCTAACAAGTATATCCTTAAGGTTCTTACATCTCCTAAATGCTATTAAAGGTGGCTCAGGAAACACCTTCCTATGCTCCTCCAAATTCGTGAGCATAGGATGGAGTCTCCTGGCAACCTTCCCCAAACTATTGAGCGCTGGATGATACGTCGCAACAAGTGGAACCCTTTCCCCCCTCCCTTGGTCATTGGTCCTATTTCCCGAATTTGCTAGAAGAGTTGCCCTATCTAACCTACGTACCCTATCTATTTGCTCATTTACTAAAGACTCTTCGTAGCCCCTGTCCTTAAGCCATCCAGCTAACTCACCTACCCTCTCCTCAAATTGGCGATCCTCCGAACATATCCTACGAAACCTAAGTGCGTGACCATAGGGGATCGCCTTCTTAGTATGCCAGGGGTGACAAGACTTCTTGTGCAAGTACTGATGTGTATCAGTTGGCTTGCAGAACAAGTCTGTCGCAAGGACTCCCCCACGCTAACCTGGACATCTAAGAAACTAATACTATCCCGTGATTGCTCGCTAGTAAACTTAATGGTTTCGTGGCAACTGTTGAGATGATTGATGAAAGACTTCAACTTTTCTTCCCCATGCATCCAGATAAAGAAAACATCATCGATGAATCTCATCCAGATGATGGGCTTGTCAGGTGAAGCTTCCAACAACCTCTCTTCCAACCGGGTCATGAAGAGATTGGCATAGGCCGGAGCGAACTTCGTGCCTATAGCCGTGCCCAATTTCTGCCTATAAAACCTATCGTTAAATTCAAAATAATTATTCTCCAAGACCAAGGACGCCAGCCCCACTAGGGTATCAGTAGCCACGCCCGGGTTTTCCCTTCTATCCAGCGCCTCCCTGATGGCCTCTAAACCCTCCCCGTGTGGAATGCTGGGATAGAGCCCCACAACATCAACAGTGCATAACAAAGCCCCCTCTGGTATCCTACCTAACTTACTTAGCCTAGATAAAAAATGGTTAGTATCCTTAACATATGACCTACTCTGGCTAACCAACGGGTTAAGGTGGTGGTCTAAATACTCTGATATATGTTCTGTTACTGTACCACAATTGGAAATGACCGGTCGCCCCTTAACACTACTAAGACCCTTGTGGATCTTAGGCAACAAATAAAATCTACCTAGTCTAGAATCTTTAACTTGTAAATAATCAGTCACTTCCTCTAATCCCTGGTCCTCCTCCCTCAGCTCGTTCAACCTAGAATTAATGGTCTTACCCAAATCTACCGTGGGGTCCACCTCTACTTCTTCATAAACCTGCCTATCGTCTAATTGTCGGTTAGCCTCACTTATGTAATCCCCCCGATCCCACACTATAACTGCTGATCCCTTGTCCGCTTCCTTGATAACTATGCTCCCATCAGATTTAAGTTGCTTTAAAGAAAGTTGTTCAGAAGAAGAAAGATTACTGAAATTCTTACCCTCCGGCGAGACAGACATTACCTCCTTCTCCAGCAGCAAAAGGTAGTTTTTGAGAACAGGGTCATCCTTAGGGGGCTGCCATGTGGATTTAGGTTTAAAATCAACGTTCTCATCTGGTACATAATCCTCTTCATTGTTTCGAAAGTGCCACCTCAATCGCATTCTTCGCTTGTAGGCCTCCAAATCCTCTTTTAACTTTGCTTTGTCGATTTCAGTGGGAGTGGGTGAAAACTTCAGGCCTTTCGAAAGAAGACTTACGTCTTCCTCCGAAAGCTCCCTCCGTGATAGATTCACCACACTCCCACTGACAAATCGTCCAACCAATCTCCCATTTTCATCTTCTTCTACTCCTTGTACCGTCTCTGGTACTTCCTCTACAACGTTGATGTTTTCCTTCGTCCCTGGTCTCCTTTCCACATCCAAATTGTCCTGGCCTATTGCACAGGTGATGACTCTTTTCGGAAGGTGCGTTCCATCAAACAAACAGTTCCTGTGATGGCTGGTGGTGTTTAGCTGGGCTGCTCTATTTCGTGTCCATTCAAGTCCTGCTCTTCTGCATAAATTAGAGGCCTTGTTCACACGTGTCCTATAAAGGGTCTCGCTCGTCTCCCGTACCCTGTCCCTGATGTGTTCCAATTCATCCCTTGTAAGATCCGGTCTAAACTGCTTCAAAATGTCATAGGCTGTCTTCTGTGCTCCTGGCAGTCGTTCTCGATACTGGAGTAGTAGCAAGGTCAATAGCTGTGACTGGGCAGTATCTAAGATCTGTCTCCAACATTCACCGAAGTCTTCCGATGCCAATCCAAAAAGTGACGGAGATTTCTTCAGCTGCAACCCAAGTGGGACGATGTTCGTGTTCTTGCAAAATTCCAGAAAATTGTGGTGGTGCTCTAATTTACTTAAATTTATAAATGTATTAATGATTGATATCGTACGCTCCATTGAATTACCTTTCGATTCCTATTCCTAGCAAATATTATTATATTTTCTCAAAAGCGCATTCTAAAAGATGCTTTAAGATTAGTATAGATGCTGAAAGAAAAACACTTCTGGTAAACGTTTCGACTTGCGTCTTCATCAGTATTGCTTCTCAAATCCGAAAGAACGTACATATAACCAACAGGGCAACATTTCGTTTTCAATAGACTGCTGAGTTTGTTTTGATTTCGAGATTGACCAATCAGATCACGCTATTTTTAAAGATGGCGGCTCGCTGTAAACAAACCAAGCCTCGAAAAAGGGCTAAAACCCCTCTTTCTTTCTGTGCCACGGATTTGCCGTTTTCGAATATTTTCAAACAACGACAACGAATTTCTTAAAAGTGAACTCTGATGCATACTTCCAATGTGCATTTTCTCGATATTTGGCCTAAATCAAGATTAACAGGGTTTTGAAATTAACGAAAAAATCGCATGTTTTCAGACGGTGCCCTTTCTATTACAGTTCAAAGGAATTGCCAGGAAAATTACTTGGAAATCAAAACATGTCCGAAAAGATTATTTTACAAGTCAGTTCACTTTGAAATCGACAAATAAAAGTAGATCTCTAGTCCTTTTGAGTTAAAATGATGTCAAAGGGGTTGATTGTTTGGTCTATAGAAGTGTAGGCAGGAAGCGGGCCTGTTGCAACTTTATGTTAACAGTCATAGAATCAAATTATTTGCACATTTGCGACGAACTGAGGTTGCAAGCGCTTGCAACATCAACGTTTCCTTAAAACAAAGTTTCGAATCTAAACTGAAGACAGCTAATTGTTACAACGATCGCTCTGACAGATCAGGATAGCACTTGCCAGCATCTCAAGGCTCTGTCCACAAGCACCTGTTGCCTCCGACTCATCAAATTCATCTGGCACTGTTTCATCGTTATCATCACCGCGTTCTCCTATCAAGAAATCGTCGTCTTTATTCTCTTTGGGAGTTTTGGAGCCAGATTAAAACCAACGAGTTTGCCCTCATCATCATCATTTCCATCTCGACATCAAGAACCCAAGAATTCGAAACAAATAATAGGGGCTAGCTGCACTAAATGATTGCTGGCAAGATGCATTCTGTGTGAAATGAGTGACCTTTTGGCCACAACCATGAACAATTATGCGGGCAGGACTCATCAAATCACATCCGCCTTTGTCACAATCTTTTTATGATTTAAGACATGTTTCTTGAAATTTAGAAAATCTGAGAGTGAGAGCAGGTTTGGCTCCACAACTCCCATAGTCCTATAACTGCGACGGATCATGCAGTCTCATGTCCAAAAGAAGGACGGGTAAGTTCTACATTTGCTTTGCTCAAAAGTTTTATGAGAATAAAACTTTACGTATTTTTTGTAAGAAGCTAAGAATTTGGGCTAGTACTGAAAGTTCCTTACAATTATCAAAATTTGAATACTCGAAGTTTCTTTCGAGTTTATTAAAGGTTTCATAACGATCTTCATTTTCACTACCTGTGCCCTCATGAATATTTCAAAACAAGTCTTTTTGAAGTACCTTTCGAGCAATATAATACAGGAACAAGTGAGAATGAAGCAAAAACATGCTATGGTTTCCTCGGTCAAAATAGACGTACCTTTTACAAGAAACTAAGAATTGGGGCCAGAACTGAAAGTTTCTTAAGATTATCAGATTTCAGTTCATTAACTGTTCCCTCCTGAACATTCCAAAACAAAGTTGTTTGAGGCCTTACTGATATTTAGATTTTATTCGAGTACCTTTCAAGAAATATGATACGGGAAAGATGTGAAAATAGAGTAAAATATGCTGGGGATTTCTTTTGAGGAAATAAACAGTTTCTCGAGTTATATTTTCCCAGTAGTGGAGTTTCTTAATTTTTGGCGATCTGAGAGTTGAGTTTCTTATAAAAGATATGTGTTAATATTTTCTTCAGTAATATTTTCCCAGTACTGGAGTTTCTTAATTTTTGGCGATCTGAGAGTTGAGTTTCTTATAAAAGATATGTGTTAATATTTTCTTCAGTAATATTTTCCCAGTACTGGAGTTTCTCAATCTTTTGGCGATCTGAAAGTTGAGTTTCTTTTCAGCAATTTCTTATAAAAGATAAGTGTAGTCTTCTCCGTTTTGGGTTATAAATGGAATCTTCCAGTCACTATGGCCTTGGACTTGCAGAGTCCATGGGAAAGTCCATCATGGACTCAACTGCATGAACGTGCAGGGAAGGAAACTGATAAAAAAGCTGTAAATGAGGTCAAGTGTAAGTCACATCAGCTCTAAAACTTCTTCAAGATATGAAATATTTACCTCCAACAAAACACTTTCAGTTTTACTTTGGGGAGTGCCCTGGTGAACTCTCGTTTATGTAAGCTAATCTCAATGAACGAAATACATTTTTTCTCCAAACTTTTAATTGCTCTCCTTAACTTTGACTTTTATCTCTTGCCAATGTTTTCAAACATTTTCAGATGTTGTTGAAGGCCATTCGATCAACAATATACGTTTCTATATCATTCTTTATCCAAATTTCAGATTCCCTTATTTCTGTGAAACTTCTTTAGGCATCTCAGCAACTTACTCCGTAAACACAGGCATACTCCCCCGGCAATGTTGGGCCAAAATTTAGGTGGCGTAAGAGCTCATATTTTCCCGCCAAAACTTTCCCGCCAAAACATGCTAAATTTCTCTCCTGGGAAGAGCTGAGCTGAACAGTAAGGAGGTATGTGAAGAATGAAAAATGCACTTTGATTCATGAAGCAAAAAGATCTCGAGTCCCCTTATCAAAACTACCCTGGCCATCAGAACCTAAAAAAAAGAAAAAGAGAGGGGAAATTTCTTCTCTCTTTTTCTTCTACTTTTTGAATTTTTATTAGGCTTTGGTACCCAGGGTATGTCCAAACATGTTTTGCAAAATGTTAGATAAAGATTCCCTGTTTTCACATGTTGTTACAAGCTATTTGACCCTTTGTGGACTCCTTCACAAATTGATTAAAAAAGTAAATTTTTAGTTGTCAATTTCAAAGTCGCATGACACGTGAAACGATCTTTTTGGGCATGTTTTGATTTCCAAACAATTTCCTTGCAGTTTCTTCGAACTGAAATAGAAAGGGCAGTCTGAAAACATGCGATTTTTTCGTTAATTTCAAAATCCTGTAAATCTTGATTTAGGCCGAATATCGAGAAAATGCACATTGGAAGTGTTCATCAGAATTCATTTTTAAGAAATTCGTTGTCGTTGTTTGAAAATAATCGAAAACGGCAAATCCGTGGCACAGAAAGAAAGAGGAGTTTTAGCCCCTTTTCAAGGCTTGGTTTGTTTACAGCGAGCCGCCATCTTTAAAAATAGCGTGTTCTGATTGGTCAATCTCGAATTCAAAACAAACTCAGCGGTCTATTGAAAACGAAATGTTGCCCTGTTCATATAACCAAAAATACAATAGATGTGTTATTCAATAACTTCAAACGAAACCTACCTAGTACAAGGTGTGAATGAAGCATACAGCTTTTGCGGCAGAGGAAAGATAAAAGAAAGCGCAGAGCAAAGAACCGCTGGAGTTAGCTGGATGGCTTAAGGACAGGGGCTACGAAGAGTCTTTAGTAAATGAGCAAATAGATTGGGTACGTAGGTTAGATAGGGCAACTCTTCTAGCAAATTCGGGAAATAGGACCAATGACCAAGGGAGGGGGGAAAGGGTTCCACTTGTTGCGACGTATCATCCAGCGCTCAATAGTTTGGGGAAGGTTGCCAGGAGACTCCATCCTATGCTCACGAATTCGGAGGAGCATAGGAAGGTGTTTCCTGAGCCACCTTTAATAGCATTTAGGAGATGTAAGAACCTTAAGGATATACTTGTTAGGGCTAGGTTGAGTAATGAGGGAAATGGGGGAATGATAAAAAGGGATGTTCTCGTTGTGGTAAATCTCGTTGTCAAGTGTGTAATGTCATGAGTAATAGTGAGCATTTTCATTCGAACATAGATAGCCGGGAATATAGGATAAATTATTCGTTTAATTGTGACTCGTCAAATGTTGTGTAATTGTTGGAATGTACTGTTTGTGGTGTACAATATGTTGGTAGCACCTGCACGCCTTTTAGGCTTAGGTTTAATAATTACAAGGCGTGCAGTCGTAAGTTTAATTCGGGGGCCTCAATACCCCAGGTGGAATTCTTCAGGCATTTTACTGAAGAAGGCCACCACGGGTTTCTGAAGGATATTAGAGTTAAGATAATCGATAGGCTAACGGGGTGAAATAGGATGCGGGAAAGCTTCTGGCAATATCGGCTGGATTGCTTTGCCCCTAAGGGTTTAAACACTAGGCAGGTAGATACATAGATTTCATTTTTGTTTTAATTTTGGTTGTTATGTTGTTTGATTTTTGCACTGAGCTTTTCGTTAGATACACACGCTGTTTTTTTAGGGTTTTCTGTTCTGCCAATCCGCTCTCGGATCTTTCTATCGTTTTTTTTGTTATACATGCTATCTTTTCAGCTTCGGCGAGACAGACACAGACGCCGACTCCAGCGGTTCTTTGTTCTGCGCTTTCTTTTATCTTTCCTCTGCCGCAAAAGCTGTATGATTCATTCACACCTTGTACTAGGTAGGTTTCGTTTGAAGTTATTGAATAACACATCTATTGTATTTTTGGTTATATGTACGTTCTTTCGGATTTGAGAAGCAATACTGATGAAGACGCAAATCGAAACGTTTACCAGAAGTGTTTTTCTTTGAGCATCTATACTAATTTTAAAGCATCTTTTATAATGAGCTTTTGAGAAAATATTTATATATATATATATATATATATATATATATATATATATATATATATATATATATATATATATATCACGTCTTTTTCTTAGAACTCAAAGACGTCTTTTTCTTGTGTACATCTTTATATATATATATATATATATATATATATATATATATATATATATATATATATATATATATATATATATATATATATATATATATGTATATGTATATATATATATATATATATATATATATATATTTATATATATATATATATATATATATATATATATATATATATATACATACATACAAAGTGAACAATCATAAAGACGAAGAGGGGCAACATCTTCAGAATCATGAATGATTTACAGCTAGCAACGCACAACACAACAACAATTACAGCAGAGCCTAAGAGGACACGGATCCACTGCGAAGGGTAGCAACCTGAGATGGCCAGAAACTGAGGAGGAGGCTGTCTTCTGAGCAAAACAGATCTGACGATTTATAACAAACGGACCGAGTGAACTGAGTCCGAGAACTTGTTACATTAACCTTATATGGACATTTACTATACTTAATTAAATTTTTCTCTATAAAAGCCGTTGTATTTATAAAATTCTTCAGTTGCTCTGATGATGGCCTTGTGGCCGAAACTAGTTAGCAGATGACTGAAAAGAAAATAATAGCGCAAAAGATCAACTCGATGCCTGCTTTCTGAAGATGTTGCCCCTCTTCGTCTTTATGATTGTTCACTTTGTATATATATATATATATATATATATATATATACATATATATATATATATATTTATATATAAATATATATATTTATATTCTCATCAGCTCCTTCTCAATGCGAGTTAAAATAGATATAAAAACTCATAAAAACACATTCTTTAAACGTTTCGGCGAAAGCCTTCATCAGTAATGACTGTTCTTTTAATCAGACAGAGCACACATATCAATCACGAAATTAAGAAACAATACAAAACAATAACCTAAAGCAGTATCTTACAAGATACAATGAATACACCTAAGGTGTTAAAGTAGCGGATGTTGACAGAGGCGGTAGGAGATAGATCAAAGAAAACGCAGAATTAAGAACTGCTAAAGTCGGTGGCTATGTCTGTCTCGCAGGAGCGGAGAAAAACATGTGCTAAAATAAAACAAACAATATAGAGATCCAAGAGCGGATGGGCAGAAAGAGTTTCCTAAAAAATAGAGCGTGTCCCTAACGAAAAACTGAGCGCTAAAATCAAAACAACGCAACAACCAAAATGCCAACAAAAATTCAAATCTATGTGTCAACCTGCCTAGTGTTTAAACCCTTAGGGGCAAAGCAATCCAGCCGATATTGCCAGAAGCTTTCCCGCATCCTATTTCCCCCCGTTAGCCTATCAATTATCTTAACACTAATATCCTTCAGAAACCCGTGGTGGCCTTCTTCAGAGAAATGTCTGAAGAATTCCACCTGGGGTACTGATGCCCCCGAATTAAACTTACGACTGCACGCCTTGTAATTATTAAACCTAAGCCTAAAAGGCGTGCAGGTGCTACCAACATATTGTACACAACAAACAGTACATTCCAACAAATACACAACGTTTGACGAGTCGCAATTAAACGAATAGTTTATCCTATATTCCCGGCTATCTATATTCGAATGAAAATGCTCACTATTACTCATGACATTACACACTTGACAACGAGATTTACCACAACGAGAACATCCCTTCTTATCAGTCCCCCCATTTCCCTCATTACTCAGCCTAGCCCTAACAAGAATGTCCTTACGGTTCTTACATCTCCTAAATGCTACTAAAGGTGGCTCAGGAAACACCTAGCCTGCGTGCAGCCTCTCCTACTGTCTCTGCGGAGGAAGACGGAGAGAAGGAGGAAAGAAGGAAAATCTCCCCCAGTAGAGATATTGGGGGAGATTTTCCTTCTGGGGGAGATTTTCCTTCTTTCCTCCTTCTCTCCGTCTTCCTCCACAGAGACAGTAGGAGAGGCTGCACGCAGGCTAGAAACACCTCCCTATGCTCTTCCGAATTCGTGAGCATAGGATGAAGTTTCCTGGCAACCTTCCCCAAACTATTGAGCGCTGGATGGTATGTCGCAACAAGTGGAACCCTTTCCCCCCTCCCTTGGTCATTGGTCCTATTTCCCGAATTTGCTAGAAGAGTTGTCCTATCCAACCTACGTACCCTATCTATTTGTTCGTTAACTAAAGACTCTTCGTAGCACCTGTATATATATATATATATATATATATATATATATATATATATATATATATATATATATAGTGTACGATTTGAAGAGGGCCTAACTACTCAAAGAAACAGGCATCTGTGTGGTCTTTTGCGCTTTTTCTTTACCAGTGCTAACTAGTTTCGCCCACTAGGGCATCTTCAGAGCAACTGAATAAATTTGACAAGTCAACCTATATTTATAGTCAAAGAATTTAATCAAAAAGATTAATGTCCAAATAAGGTCCTTCCGGTTCTTAGTAACACGTTTGAGCTTCATCCATCCGAGGTCGAGCTTCTAGATTGATGTTGTTGCTGGTGTTGTTGTTGTTCTTTGTCGTTTCACGTCAGATTGTTTCTTAGATGTTGTTGTGTTGTTTCTTGCTATTGTTGTTGCTATTGTTCTTCGTTGTCTTTGTTATAATTGATGTTGTTGCTGGTGTTCTTGTTGTTCTTTGTCGTTTCACGTCAGATTGTTTCTTAGATGTTTTTGTGTTGTTTCTTGCTATTGTTGTTGCTATTGCTTTTTGTTGTCTTTGTTTTAATTGATGTTGTTGCTGGTGTTGTTGTTGTTCTTTGTCGTTTCACGTCAGATTGTTTCTTAGATGTTGTTGTGTTGTTTCTTACTATTGTTGTTGCTATTCTTCTTTGTTGCCTTTGTTTTAATTGATGTTGTTGTTGTTGTTCGATGTTGTTGTTGCTGTTCAATAACAAGAATGATGTTGTCTTCTAACCGTACACTATATATAAATATTGAGTCTGGACGCAGACGCCGAATGGCCCGCTATAAAGAACAGGAAGCGCTTTGAAGTCAACAACAACCAACTGCGACAAGAAACACTTACAGCAAAGACTGCAACTCAGAACAGATGCCACAAAGACACTCACACTGTGAAAGACGCCAAAAAGAAACGAACCGAGAAGAAACGAAAGAACAGGGTAAAGTACACCCGAGATGGCATTAGATTCACGGAATCGGCCATTGGCTACGAAGGACCGAAACGAGTTGGGACGGCGAATCTCACTTGACGAAACATCAATCTGACATCAGATGAAACAACAACAACAACAACAAAGAACAATCTGACGTGAAATAACAAAGAACAACAACAACAACATCAATCAAAATCAAAGACAACAAGAACAATGGCAACAAGGAAAGCAGGAAAGAACACAAAAACATCGAAGAAACAATCTGACGTGAAACAACAAGAATAGGAAAAGCAACAACAACATCAATCGAAGAAACAATCTAACGTGAAATAATAAGAACAATAATGACAGCAACAACAAAATCAATCTGCAACAGAACAAAGACAACAAGAATAACTGCAACAACAAAAGCAGGAAAGAACACAAAACACCGAAGAAACAATCTTGCGTGAAATTACAAAAGACAACACAACAACAACACCAGCAAGAGGCTCAACCTCGGAAGGATGAAACTTAAGCGTTTTACGAAGAACCAGAAGGACCTTATATGGATATTGATATTTTTAATCAAATTCTTTCGCTATAAATATAGGTTGACTTGTTAAATTTATTCAGTTGCTCTGAAGATGCCCTAGTGGGCGAAACGTCAGCACTGAAAAGAAAAAGCGCAAAAGACCAAACAGATGCCTGTTTCTTTGAGTAGTTAGGCCCTCTTCTAACCGTACACTATATATATATATATATATATATATATATATATATATATATATATATATATATATATATATATATATATATATATATATATATATATATATATATATATATATATATATATATATGTATATATATATATATATATTACACTATAAATATATATATATATATATATATATATATATATATAAGTCGAAACGAAATACAAATTGAGCACAGGCATCACTGATTATTGCAGACTTGTATATTTTTTATAAATATTTATAGACGTCAGTCTCAACAGGAAAGCCAATGGGCGCTGTGAGCGCTTTTATGACAGGGAACTACCTCTGTCAACCTGTTACCTGAGACTGAGCATTTAGGAGATGCAAGAACCTTAAGGATATACTGGTTAGGGCTAGGCTCAATAGTGAGGGAAATGGGGGGACTGATAAAAAGGGATGTTCTCGTTGTGGTAAATCTCGTTGTCAGGTGTGTAACGTTATGAGTAATAGTGAGCATTTTCATTCTAATATAGATAGCCGGGAATATAGGATAAATTATTCGTTTAATTGTGACTCGTCAAATGTTGTGTATTTGTTGGAATGTACCGTTTGTGGTGTACAATATGTTGGTAGCACTTGCACGCCTTTTAGGCTTAGGTTTAACAATTACAAGGCGTGCAGTCGTGGGTTTAATTCGGGGGCCTCAGTACCCCAGGTGGAATTCTTCAGGCATTTTACTGAAGAAGGCCACCACGGGTTTCTGAAGTGTTAAGATAACTGATAGGCTAACGGGGGGAAATAAGATGCGGGAAAGCTTCTGGCAATATCGGCTGGATTGCTTTGCCCCTAAGGGTTTAAACACTAGGCAGGTTGATACATAGATTTCATAGTTTTTTACATTTTGGTTTATTGTGTTGTTTTAATTTTGGCGCTGAGCTTTTCGTTAGGGACACACGCTGTTTTTTAGGGTTTTCTGTTCTGCCAATCCTCTCTCGGATCTTTCTATTGCTTGTTTTGTTGTAACGTGCGCTCTTTTCAGCTTCGGCGAGATAGACACAGCCACCGACTTCAGCAGCTCTCTACTCTGCGCTTTCTTTGATCTTTCTCCCGCCACCTTTGTAATTACCGGCTGCTTTAACACATCATAATTACGCTTTGTAATAGGTAGGACCCGCTTAGGCTATTGTTTTGTGTTCTTTGTAATTTCGATATCTTTATGTATGCTCCGTCTGATTTTGAACAGTTATTACTGATGAAGGCTTTGGCCGAAACGTTTAAACGAATGTGTTCTTTCTGAGTGTCTATATCTATTTTTATTACATATTGAGATTGAGCTAATGAGTATATATATTTATAAATTGCTAGGAATAGGAAAGAGGAATAATTAGATGGAGCGTGCATTATTGATTTTGAATTATTTTAACAATCTTACCAAACTTGAACACCATCGATGCTCCTTGGAATTCTGCAAGAAAGTGAACGTGGTACCTGTTGGACCGCGGCTGAAGAAAGCACCATCACTACTTGGAAAGCCATCCGATGATTTTGAAACGACATGTAGGAATATCCTTGCCACTGCTCAAGACCAGCTACTTACTCTCCTCCTTATTCAATACCGGGATCAGACAGAAGGGACATACAACAGGGCATATTAGATTTTGCAGTGAACACGCCATGAACTGACCAGAGAGGAGATGGATCACATCAGGGGACAGATAAGGAGCTGCAAGGAAGCCTTGCAAATGAAAAGAGAGAAGAAAGTGGTTGCGTTGTGCAAGGACTCTGGGATAAACCTATCTACTGAGATGCTGCAAGACCTAAAAACCACCGACCACCACAGTCATGATTTATTTAACAGCATTGATCTACGGCAAGCGGAGCAACAGCACGAAAGAAGGAGGACGACACCAACTATGATGAGGACACAGGAAGATGAAGAAATTCAAGTAACGGATGATGGCAGATTGAAGGGACGATTTGTCAGTGGGAGTGTGGTGAACTTATCACGGAGGGAACTTTCGGAGGAAGACATGAGTCTTCTTTCGAAAGGCCTGAAGTTTTCACCCACTCCTACTGACATCGACAAAGCAAAACTTAAAGAAGATCTAGAGGCATACAATAGGAGGATGAGGCTACGGTGGCATTTCAGGAATAATACGGACAGTGATTCTCAGGACGCGACTAATAATAAAAGTAATACACTTAGGATCAAATCCACGTGGCAGCCTCCTAAGGACGACCCAGTTCTGGAAAACTATCTTTCGCTGTTGGAGAAGGAGGTAATGTCTGTCTCGCCGGAGGTTAGAATTTTAGTAATCTTTCTCCTTCTGAACAACTTTCTTTGAAACAGCTTAAATGTGATAGGAACATAGTCATCGGTTGTAGTTTGGGATTGGGAGGATTACATAAGTGAGGCTAACCGACAGTTAGACGATAGGCAGGTTTATGAAGAAGTAGAGGTGGACCCCTCGGTAGATTTGGGTAAGACCATTAATTCTAGGTTGAATGAGCTGAGGGAGGAGGACCCGGGGTTAGAGAAAGTGACTGACTATTTAAAGGTTAAGGATTCTAAGTTAGGTAGATTTTATTTGTGCCTAAGATCCACAAGGGTCTTAGTAGTGTAAAGGGGCGACCAGTCATTTCCAATAGCGGTACTATAACGGAGCATATGTCAGAATATCTAGACCACCATCTTAACCCGTTGGTTTGCCAAAGTAGGTCGTATGTTAAGGATACCAACCATTTTCTATCTAGGCTAAGTAAGTTAGGTAAGATACCAGAGGGGGCTTTGTTGTGTACAGTTGATGTTGTGGGACTCTATCCCAGCATTCCACACGGGGAGGGTTTAGAGGCCATCAGGGGGGCGCTGGATAGAAGGGAAAACCCGGGCGTGGCTACTGATACCCTAGTGGGGTTGGCGTCCTTGGTCTTGGAGAATAATTATTTTGAATTTAATGATAGGTTTTATAGGCAGAAATTGGGCACGGCTAGAGGCACGAAGTTCGCTCCGGCCTATGCCAACCTCTTCATGACCCGGTTGGAAGAGAGATTGTTGGATATTTCACCTGACAAGCCCCTGGTCTGGATGAGATTCATCGATGATTTATTCTTTATCTGAACGCACGGGGAAGAAAGACTGAAGTCTTTCATCAATCATCTCAACAGTAGCCACGAAACCATTAAGTTTACTAGTGAACAATCACGGGATAGGATTAGCTTTTTAGATGTTCAGGTTAACTTGGGGAGGGGGGAGTCCTTTCGACAGACTTGTTCTGCAAGCCAACTGATACACATCAGTACTTGCATAAGAAGTCTTGTCACCCCTTGCACACAAAGAAGGCGATCCCCTATGGTCAGGCTCTTAGGTTGCGTAGGATATGTTCGGAAGATCGCCAATTTCAGGAGAGGGTAGGCGAGTTAGCTGGATGGCTTAAGGACAGGGGCTACGAAGAGTCTTTAGTTAACGAACAAATAGATAGGGTACGTAGGTTGGATAGGACAACTCTTCTAGCAAACTCGGGAAATAGGACCAATGACCAAGGGAGGGGGGAAAGGGTTCCTCTTGTTGCGACATACCATCCAGCGCTCAATAGTTTGGGGAAAGTTGCCAGGAGACTCCATCCTATGCTCACGAATTCGGAGGAGCATAGGGAGGTATTTCCTGAGCCACCTCTCATAGCATTTAGGAGATGTAAGAACCTTAAGGATATACTGGTTAGGGCTAGGCTCAATAGTGAGGGAAATGGGGGGACTGATAAAAGGGGATGTTCTCGTTGTGGTAAGTCTCGTTGTCAGGTGTGTAACGTTATGAGTAATAGTGAGCATTTTTATTCTAATATAGATAGCCGGGAATATAGGATAAATTATTCGTTTAATTGTGACTCGTCAAATGTTGTGTATTTGTTGGAATGTACCGTTTGTGGTGTACAATATGTTGGTAGCACTTGCACGCCTTTTAGGCTTAGGTTTAACAATTACAAGGCGTGCAGTCGTAGGTTTAATTCGGGGGGTGTAATTACCGGCTCGTTAACTAAAGACTCTTTGTAGCCCCTGTCCTTAAGCCATCCAGCTAGCTCGCCTACTCTATCCTGAAACTGGCGATCTTCCGAACATATCCTACGTAACCTAAGAGCCTGACCATAGGGGATCGCCTTCTTTGTGTGCCAAGGGTGACAAGACTTCTTATGCAAGCACTGATGTGTATCAGTCAGCTTTCAAAACAAGTCTGTCGAAAGGACTCCCCCCTCCCCCAAGCTAACCTGAACATCTAAAAAGCTAATCTTATCCCGTGACAGTTCGCTAGTAAACTTAATGGTTTCGTGGCTACTGTTGAGATGATCGATGAAAGACTTCAGCTTTTCCTCCCCATGCGTCCAGATAAAGAATACATCATCGATTAATCTCATCCAGACAAGGGGCTTGTCAGGCGAAGCATCCAACAACCTCTCCTCCAACCGGGTCATGAAGAGATTGGCATAGGCCGGAGCGAGCTTCGTGGCTATTGCCGTGCCCAATTTCTGCCTATATAACGTATCATTAAATTCAAAATAATTATTCTCCAAGACCAAGGACGCCAACCCCACTAGGGTATCAGTAGCCACGCCCGGGTTTTCCCTTCTATCCAGCGCCTCCCTGACGGCCTGTAAACCTTCCCCGTGTGGAATGCTGGTATTGAGTCCCACAACATCAACTGTACACAACAAAGCCCCCTCTGGTATCTTACCTAACTTACTTAACCTAAATAGAAAATGGTTAGTGTCCTTAACATATGACCTAATTTGGCTAACCAACGGGTTAAGGTGGTGGTCTAAATACTCTGAAATATGTTCTGTTATAGTACCATAAAAAGACGAATTGAAGTTCTTGAATTATTTTATTATACTCTTCTACTATCTTCTACTCTCGACGCGTTTCGACTGTGTTGTCATCGTCAGGATGAAAGATATATATAAATATGTATGAAAGAAACTGAATCTAAGACCGTGAAAATCAATGGAGAACCTGGAAAGTAATCGTCATTGAGCCGTGAAGCCTACCTGAACATCACCTTGTGGAAGAGGGCTTGGTTTGTTGACAACAATCAAAGCTTCGATTCACAACTTATGGTCCCGACACTATCTTGCCCAAATAATAAATTTCAGGTTCTCAGATCAGTCAGCATAAAGTGTAAATCAGGGAACTCAACATACCGAAAAATCTGATAACTGTTTGGGCAGTTTCCAGTAATCAACATTTCTTGATACCGCTGCATTGCACTGTACTTGCTAGACATTAAGAACACATAATCAAAAGTGAGTCGAGGGAATCACCATACCAGTACACAAAGGCCCTAATTCACAATGCATGGGATCAAAAAATTAAACTATTGGAATGTTTTGTCAACGACGTTGCAAGTGAAAACCATTACATGACACTCAATTGATCTCACTGACAGTTGTTACAAGCATCAATAGACCCATTTACAGTAAATCGGTCGAATCGAGTTTCGAGACCATGCGGCGTCAAATTTTTCATTTTAGCATTTTTTGTTCTCGTTACAGTTTACAAGATTTCTCTACATTACCGCATTGGAAGACAATGAAAACTTAACTGGACCTACCTTAGAGTCTGAGGAACTAATCTTTTGTTTCTTCTCGTTCTAAACTTTCTCAGAAATGACGAGGAACCTTCGCAAACACCGACCGCTCCTAGCTCTTTTCACAAAACCGCCGCCTAGGCCCAGCGACCGCCCTGAACCCTTTCAGCCATAAATTCTGTGCAGAGATAGATACCAACTCGATTTCCAAAATGAAAAGTCTTTATACATCGTCGATGATCCTCTGAAATTTCCACACTTCGATCTCTTGTCGTTTTTGTAAGATTTCCCCTTGATTTGCCTCTTGCTATGTTTCCAAGTAGGCTCACGGCCAAAAGCCGATGACAGAGAAGTTCGCTCATTGTAGCAAGGATTGGGGAGCCCTTTCAACAGCGACGGGGGAACAAGAACAGAGGTGAATATGTAACTGACGAATCAGCTGATAATTTCACGCCAAATTCAAACTCGTTCTTGAAGTTATCAGTTGTTTATTTGCAGTGGTTATCATCCCCTTCAAAAGCTTTATGCCAGTTGTGAAAAATATGTTGATGCTTTTGGCAGGATCGAAAGGGGACAGTGCTGCACTTTTGGTGCACTTTTTTCATAAAGAAACTAAAAATATGAGCCAGTATCGAAGTTTCTAAGAATTTGAGCCATTATCTGAGTGTGATTTGAGTACTCAGAGTTTCTTAGGACTTTAAGTATACACGTTCTTTTCATAAGAAACTGGTTTATAAGAAACAAGTACTATGATGGCTGAAATGTTAAGAAGCTCTGGTACTATGTATGAGAAGCATTAAGAAACTTTTCAAAGTTAAAAGCATGGATATCATATCAAATGTATGGTTGAACTCTAATTCTTTTGCATATTAACTAACCATTTCGTCTTCATCATGACAGAACACTGTTTATTCCCATATGATGCTTTAATGTCAAGAAACATATCTGTCTTACCGACCACATTGACAATTCATGCATTCAAAAGATAAGAAACCAATTAAGAAACTTTTAGTACCAAAATTGGCAAAATTTCATTTTAGATTAAGAAACTTTTAGTACTATGGCCTAATCCTAGTTGCTTATGAAAAAACGTGTCTTGTGCTCACTACGTGTGACCTCGTGAACATTTAAAACAAATGTAAACGTTAAGACAATTAACCTTCAAGTAATATGACATTAGAAACAAATGAAAACAAAGTAAACCTATGCCAAGGACTTCCTTTACCAAAAGAAAATTTTCTTGCTAAGTTTTTTTCAATATTCAAAAGCACGCATTTTACATGAGAAAGTCAAGGCTCAAAATCACCAAAATGTTAGAAAACTAGTACTGGGGAAAACAACCTAAGACACAATTTATTTTGATAAAGAAAATCATTACCCTAATTTTATTTTATAATCTTCATGTTCACAACATGTGCCCCCGTGAACATTTCAAAACAAAGTTTTTGAAGCCCTTCTAATGTTTGACATCACTGAGGCACCTTTCTAGTAATACGATACAGGAAAAAAGTGAAAATAGTGTAAAAATATGTGAATGATTTTCTTTCTGGAAATAAATAGTTTCTGATGCTATATTTTCCCAATAGTGGAGTTTCTTAATTTTTTGGAGATCTGACTTTTTTAAAAGCAGTTTGAGCAGTTTCTTATATGAAACAATATGTACACTGGAAAAAATTTGGCAAGAAAATGTTTCTTTTGAGAAAGGAAATCCTTGGCATAGATTTACTTTATTTTAATTTGTTTCCTATTTCGTATCGCTTGAAAGTTATCATCATGTAAAAATGTAATCATGTTTACATTTTTCGTAAGTGTTCACAAGGTCACACGTAGTGAGAACGAGAATTGCAATGAAACTCATAAGAAACTCTGAGATATTTGAATATTTGATATTTGAATCTTTTTAGGAGGGTAGCCCTTCGGCAGAAGCCGTTTTTCAAGGGGCCCTCCATTAAAAACTTACATACTATAAATAATTAAAATAAATCACCACTAAAATAAGAAACCATAATCTAAAAGCCTATTTACAATTTTACAATAGATACAATAAACAAAGAAATTAACCCTTTACAGTTTTCTTAAAACCATCCAGGGAGGATGCTGTCTTTGACTCAGCAGGGAGGCTATTCCATATTTTAGCTCTTCGGTACGAAAAACATTTTTGCCCATTCGCTGACTTTTCTTTGGCAACCTTAAATCAGTCTCGGTGTTCCGGAGGTTGTGAGAGGAGCATGCTGAGTTTTTCGTAAAGAGATTACACAGGTATTGTGGAGCCAAATCGTTGAGCGACTTGAAGACCATTATTTTAGACTCATTATCAATGAGTTCTTCAATGGTCTGCCAGCCCAACTCTGCAATAAGTGGTCTGGTTGGGGTATCAAAGCTGCTATTTGGGATGATTCTAGCAGCACGATTTTGGAGCTTTTGCAGCTGGTTGGTGTCTGTAGATCCAGCACAACCCCAGACAGAACAACAGTATCGAAAGTGGGGCTCGACAATACCAGTGTGAAGAGTTTTTAAACTTGCCTGAGGGAGAAAGGATTTAGCATGTCTTAAAAAGCCGATTGCCCTGGAGATCTTGGTAGAAACTGCCTTAATTTGTTCTTTCCAATTCAAACAGCAATCGATTTGAACTCCAAGGTACTTTGTCTTTTGAACTACTTCGAGTTCATTGTCGCGTATCTTCAGATCCAAGGCTTCGTTACGACTTTTGAGAGATTTGTGTTTCTGCTTGGTGGATATGAGCATTGAATGAGTTTTTGCCACATTCAACGAAAGCTTATTGCCTTGAAGCCAGGTCTCCAATTTACTGAGATCACTATTTATAGCCTCATTCAGCTGAGTCAAATCGCGAGATTGATGACAAAGACTGGTATCATCAGCATACATAGTCACAGAGGAACCTTGGACAGCCTCAGGAAGATCATCTATGTCGATGAGGAAGAGAAGAGGGCCAAGGCATGAACCCTGTGGCACTCCCACTTCTATTTCCCCAACATCTGAATCAACACCGTTAACCCTACAGAATTGTTTGCAGTTAGATAAGTAAGACCTGAACCAAGAAAGCTCTCTCTGCTGAACCCCATAAAGTTCGAGCTTTTTACAGAGAATTTCGTGTTCGACAGTATCAAATGCCTTTTTCAGGTCAATGAAAAAGTTGATGAAACAAAACTTGATGAAAATATTCACGATGATCTTGTCAGTACTGAGGGCTATACGATTAGAAGACGTGATCACAACCGCCATGGTGGTGGGGTAGCTATTTACATAAGGGACTCTATTTATGATAAATGTAAACTCCGTAATGATCTCCCTGTGTCATCTTTGGAGACTATATTTGTGGAAATCAAGCCAGTGTGAGCGGCCGCCTTCTTCATTTTGGCCTGGTATCGCCCCCTGATGCATCTCCCGACACTTTTAATGAAATTGAAAACAACTTAAAATTTTTAGAAAATGAGAACAAAGAAATCATTCTTTTGGGAGATACAAATTGCGATATCTTGCCTAATTTGAGGAAGGGGGATTGTGCTGGAGCCTGTGCTGACCTTCCTACGCACTCGTCTAGATTGTTAGAAGTCTATGATCTTTTTGGATTTCAGCAGCTAATTGACAGAGGTACCAGGGAAACTTTAACATCCAACACCCTCATAGACCATATTGCGACTACAAATAAATCAAATATAGTCACGTTTGGGGTGCATGAAACAAGCATCAGTGATCACTATATGGTGTACTGTGTTAGAAAATTTCGTGGAGCTTCTAGAAGACAGCATAAAAACATTTCTACAAGGCAACTCAAAAATTTCAACTCTGCAGACTTTATAAACGATCTGCTTTCAATAGACTGGACTGGCATTGTCAATAACAACGATGATGTTAACCTTATCGTTGAACAGTGGACCTCTTCGTTCTCACTGATTCTTGAGAAACATGCGCCACTTCGTGAAAGACGTGTCTCAGAAAAGTTCTGTCCTTGGCTCACGAAGGATCTTAAGCTTATGTCTGCTGCTATAGATAAGCTGAAAAAACAAGCGGTTCGCTCAAACTCTGAAATATTGATGCAAGCACATCGGCAAATGCGCAACAAAGTTAACAAACTTAACTCAGAGTCCAAGCGTGAGTATTTTTCAAGCAAGATTGCTTCGCGTAATGGAGACCTTAAAAACACATGGAAGACCATTAATCTTGTTTTGAACAAAAAATCAAAAACACGCAAATAGCATCCCTTGATGTTGATGGAAAGCAGGTTTGCAACAATAAAGCCATTGCAGAATCGATGAATGATTTTTTCTGCAATATTGGCAAAAACCTCAGTGACAAACTGCCACAGACAGAAAACCCCCTTCTTGAAAGTAGGTTCTCTGTTAACGAGCATAATTTGCGGTTTGAATTTCAAGCTGTAAATATTGCTCAGGTAGAGAGGGTCTTTGGAAAATTCAAAAAGTCCTTGGGTTTTGGCACTGATGGTATTGCCAATCATTTCTTGAAAATTGCGCTTCCTGTCATCGGTGAATCACTTTGCAACATCTTCAATCTTTCTATAGCAACTGGTGTATTCCTAGATTGTTGGAAAATTGCTAGAGTTGCCCCCATCTTTAAAAGTGGTCAATCTGATGATCGATCAAATTATAGGCCGATTTCAGTGCTACCTTTCTTGTATAGGGTATTTGAAAAATTGGTTTTTAACCAGCTTTATGAGTATCTAGATAAAAACAAGCTCATATACTATAAACAGTCTGGGTTTAGGTCCTTACACTCCGCTGTCACTTGTCTGCTGAAGTCTACAAATGATTGGTATGTTAATATGGACAAAGGTAGATTCACTGCTACAGTATTTATTGACTTGAAAAAGGCATTCGATACTGTAGATCACGATATTCTACTCCAAAAGTTAGAAAAGTATGGAGTGATTGGCCTTGAACATACCTGGTTTTCCTCCTACCTGAAAAACAGGCGGCAGCTTTGTAGAGTGAATGGGGTAGCCTCAAATATGGAAGAAATGAAATGTGGAGTTCCTCAAGGCTCTTGCCTTGGGCCCCTTTTATTCCTCATATACATAAATGATCTGCCATTTGCTCTTAAAAACAGTGAAGTAACGATGTATGCCGATGATACCAGTATATCATATTCTTCTAAGAATATCGACGAGCTTAATGAAACCCTTAACAGTGATTTAGACTCCTTGAAACAGTGGCTTGAAGGTAATAAGTTGTCGCTCAATGTAATCAAAACACAAGCAATGGTTATAGGCTCTAGGCCTAATATCAAGAAGATATCAGATAAATTAGTACCGACCCCGTCTTTTGCCATTGGCAACTCGCATATTGATGTTGTAGATAATGCGAAATACTTGGGAGTACAACTTGATAAACATCTTGTGTGGGATGAGCATACTAAGGCTTTACGTTCAAAGATTTCTCGCTCTTTGGGTTTCCTAAAATATGCTAAGAAATTGCTTCCAAAGTATACCCTGAGTCAGATGTATTGAGGTATCGTTGAGCCCCATTTTCGCTACTGTTGCTCTGTGTGGGGTGGCTGTGGAGACTCTCGTCTTTTGATGCTACGAAACTTACAAAATCGTGCTGCGAGAATAGTTACCAACAGTAGCTATGATACACCAGCAGCAAACTTAATAAAAGAGCTCAAATGGCCGACAGTCCACGACATGATTAAACAAGAGACGGCTACCATTGTTTTCAAATCAATAAACGGTCTCGCGCCCACTTACCTCTCTACTCTATTCACGAGAAACTCGGCACGGGAGATAGTAAATTTGAGAAATCGTGAGACTGACTTACTTGCTCCACGAATGAAAACAAGTAATGGCCAAAAAGCATTTTCGTTCCGTGGAGCAAAGGTTTGGAATGAATTAAAACATGAGGTCAAGCTAGCCCCCTCTCTGTCTACTTTTAAATGTAGACTGAAATGTAAATAGATTTAAATTTTTCATTTATTCTAATTTAACATTGTTAATATTCTTTTTTATTTATCTTGAGTAACATTGTAATTAGGTTTTTTCCACGGCCCCCTGAAAAGCAGCCACTTTTGGTTGATGGGGCCACCGTGTATAAAGAATTTAAAATGAATGAATTTGAAATGAAAAAATGAATACTAGTCCAACGAGCTTACCGAGATCAAGCCCGTTGTACCAGTCGTCGCTCATTTTAAGCAAACAAGTTAGTGTGGAATGTAGGCGCAGAAAACCAGATTGATCCGATGCAAAGAGACCATTTTCTTTCATATACAGGTACAACTGGTTGAAAAAAAGGCTTTCAAAGAGCTTTGAGATGACAGGCTAGACTGATATTGGGCGATAATTAGATTTTTCAGTCTTATCTCCATCTTTGAAAATCGGAGTATTCTAGCTACTTTCCATGAATCTGGGAACTGGCTAGTTTCAATCGATGTGTTAAACAAGAAAGCCAGAGAGTTTTCATTATATGGTAAAGCAAGCTTCTTAAAGTAGCTAGAGATATTGTCAGTCCCAAAGCTCTTCGCCGTTTTAACCTTGGAAAATGCATCCCTGATATCTTTTAGCTCAATTGCCTTAAAGTGGAACTTGGCCTTACCTTTGTTCACTTCATATTCACCTGATAGAAGGGGATTACTTGCAGGTTGTATTTTATCTGCTAGTTCCCTACCTATTGTGCAACAGAAATTGTTCATTGCATTAGAAACATCCTTTTTGTTCCGAATTTCAGTACCAGATTCTTTAAGACAATCAATATTACATGACTTTTATCTCTTGTTGAGAAGTTCATTAATTGTTTTCCAAGACTCTTTCATATTTCCTTTACAAGCAGCAATTCTATTATTATAATGCTGCTTCTTCAATTGAACATTAAGGGCATTGACCTTATTACGGATCTGTCAATAATAGTCCATAAGGATTGGAGATTTACCTTTGACTGCTGACTTTTTTGGTTTGTCTCTTGTACGCATCAAGTCCCTGAGATCTTCGTTGATCCATGGGCAATACTTTTCAGAAACACGCATTTCAGTCAAAGGGGTATGTTTTTCTATGATCAAAGAAAACATTTCAGACCAGTAGTTGACAAGCAAGTTGATGTCATCAGTTTCAGTGAGCATTTGCTCCCAACATCAGCAAGGAATGCTTCCTCATTAAAATTTTTCATTTTGCGAGTCTTAATCGTTTTGTGACCTTTTTCTACTGCACCAGAGAAACTTTGAATCAATCTATATATGGAAACTTTGAATCAATCTTTCTGGAAACACTCGAAGCAAATGCCCCTACTAAAACAAAGCTAGTCAGGGCTAATGATAAACCGCATATGAATAAAGATTTACGGAAGGCAATGAGGAAAAGATCAATTTTGAAAAAAGCTGCAAACAATAGCAAGCGAGATTTAGATGTAAGAAAATATAAGGATCAAAGAAACCTTGTCGTGAAATTGAACATTCAGGCTAAAAGACAGTATTTTATGTCTATACAGTCGAAAACAATTGACAACGATAAGAAGTTTTGGAAAACTGTTGAACCTCTGTTTTCTAATAAGAATCCCATGAGCGAGAAGATCACATTGATTGAAGATGGTAGAATCCCCTCAAATGATGTGGAAGTTGCTGAATGCTTTAATCAGAATTTTTGCAATATTACGGATAGTCTGGATATTGACCCCATTTTTAAAGAGGTTCCAGAACATATGTCTGTGGAACAAATGGTTTTGAGAGCGATAACTAAGTATAAAGATCACCCCTCTGTAAAGGTTATCAATCAAAATGTTGCATTAAATGGTAACACATTTAGTTTCTCTCATGTAAGCCCAAATGAGGTCATGAAGCAGATAGACTTGCTTGACAAGAATAAATCCAACAGTGGGAATATTCCTACTGGTATGTTAAAGGCAACGAGGGAGATAGTTTGCCCCTACCTAACAGACTGTATCAACTCTGCAGCCTGTGATTGCAAGTTTCCAAATGAACTGAAGGAGGCTGATCTCAGCCCTCTGTTCAAAAATGATGATTCGAATTATAAGGGAAATTCTAGGCCAATTAGTGTTTTACCTGCAGCCTCCAAAGTCTACGAAAGACTTCTAAAAGACCAAATATGCCCATACTTTCAAGACAAACTCTCCGAAATCTTGTGTGGTTTCAGGGAGGGGTATAGTACGCAACATGCTTTAATAAGGCTGATAGAAAAATGGAGGATATGTCTTGACACATCAGGTATAGTAGGAACAATTCTAATGGATCTATCTAAGGCTTATCACTGTCTGCCTCATGACCTCCTTATCGCAAAACTGGAGGCGTATGGATTTGATTTCAACAGCCTCTGCCTCATGTATAGCTATCTGGATTGCCGCCATCAAAGGGTAAAAATTGGTTCACATAGAAGTACCGCAAAAAGAATAAGAATTGTTTACCACAGGGATCTGTCCTAGGTCCTTTGCTCTTTAACATATTCATAAATGATCTATGTCTCATGAGACTAGACTATGAGATCTGTAATTTTGCAGATGATAATACCATATACTCATGTGGGAGAGACCTACATGAAATTGTTACCAATTTGGAAAGTGATCTCAGAAGATTGCTGGAATGGTTTACAAATAATGGAATGGTTGCAAACCCAAAAAAATTCCAGCTTATGTTCCTAGGCTTGAAAGGCCATAGAAGACTGCGACTAAATATAAATGATAACAAATTATCTGCAACTGATCATGTTAAATTGCTAGGGATTGAAGTTGACAACAAATTAAAGTTTAGCAAGCATGTTAAAACGTTATGTTCAAAAGTCAACAAGAAAATCGGTGCCTTTTCTAGGCTTAATATGTATATTTCTTATATTTCTAGAGAACAGACATTAACAATTTGTAACGCGGTTTTCTTGTCGAACTTCAATTATTGCCCTTTGATCTGGCTATTCTGTAACAAAGGTACAAACAAAGAGATTGACCGCACACACAAACGTGCTCTTCGGATCCTCTATAAAGAATACGAATGTCCCTTTGAAACATTGCTTACTCGAAGTGGCAGTTTTTGTATACATGTTAGAAACTTGCAGAAACTAATAACAGAAATCTACAAGTCCATGAATCAACTTAACCCATCGCCTGTATGGGAATTTCATGAAAAGAAACATGTAACTTATGATCTAAGAATAAAAAATCTTTGCAAACTGCCGCAAATAAAGACACAGGGCTATGGACAAGAATCACTGTCCTTTAGAGGGAGCTTCCTCTGGAACACCCTTGATACTATTAAAAATCAGCCAACACTTACTGCTTTCAAAAAGAGGATCAAAGACTGGGCTGGTGATGAATGCACCTGCAAAATATGCCGCTAATTATTCTTTCTTTTGTATTAAGTATAATTTTCTTGTAAATAGTTGGTTTGAATTAGTATGTGATTATCTACTATTGTAAATACCAACTTTAAATATGTATGAAATGAAATGAAATAAAATGAAATGAAAAATGAAATGAACCATTGAATTTCCGAATGCAGTAAACCATATAGTGATCACTCATGGAAACCTCGTGCACTCCTAATTTCATGATGTTTCTTGGACATGTTGTAGCAACATGATCAACGACTGTTGCTGAGTCAAGAGTGACTCTTGTTGGATCCTCAATAAGCTGTTTGAAGCGGAAAAGCTCATACAAACTTAAAATATGCTTTGCATTGTTATCCAATGTCTTATCAACTGGCTTTTTGGCAAGATCACAATTTGTATCACCAAGGAGAATAATTTCTTTGCCCTCCTTGTCAAGGTAAGCTAGAGCTGTTTCCAGCTTATTAAAGGAGTCAACAAGGTCACTTGGAGGTCTGTACCAAGCAACAATAAGTAAGGGCTTGCTTTTGGGTGGGGAAATTTCAACACAGAGAATTTCTAGACCATCAGAGGGCACATCGTCCCTCGGTGTCAATTTAATGGAGTCTCTTACGTAGAGAGCAACTCCACCACCATTGCAGGTCCTGTCAAGGCGCTTTTGTTGATAACCGGGAATTTCAGTAAGCTCTTTTGGAATCGAACCATCAAGCTTAGTTTCGTTTAAGGCAAGAATATGAATCCCCCGGTCATTTAAAAGCAACTTAATTTCATCAAGGTGACTGCGCAAACCATTGATATTCAGGGATGCAATTGCCATACCCTTCCTAAACCCTAGATGCTGTTGGCACCCTTTCGATACAGTATCATGAACGCAAGCATCCTCCCTGGTGGAGCAAACACTCTCTTTATCTACAGTCTCAATATTATCTAGTCAAATTCTTAATGCACGAAGTAAATTGTTACCAAGAATGTTATCACCATGTTGGTTAAGATGGATCTGACTTCTGTTAAGATGTTTGTTGGCGTGTATATTGCTGTGCTCCACGAATGCGAAGCCATTCTGTGAGCATAAATCTTGGAGTACAAAGTTTACCTTCTTCTCTTCGATTCATACCTTTCACCACGTGTTATAAGCCCAGAAATGATGACTTCGATACCATTATCGCTAATTGACTTGGCCAGGTCGATAATTTCTTCAGCAATTTGTACTTCACTTTTTTCTTTCCCATCGATTTTCAGAGGAAGATCATTTGTGCAGCTGTGCAGGAGAATTAGGTTGGGCTTTCTTTCAATCGAAGGCTGAGCATAACTATACATGTCTCTGGTTGTTGCACCATTGAACTTCTTCAGAAAGATATTCGTTCCGCGATTTCCACACTTCTCTTTTAATTCCCAGCCATCAATATTCTTTATAAGAGAGTCACCCATAATGACTGCAGTGTGTTTTGCACCTCGGTTTTCTCACATGAACTTGGAGGGCGATCGTTGTCCTTGTTTGCAGAATTGAACACGCTTGATCTCGCTCTCCTTTGTCTTCTATTCTTCGCTTTGCGATTATTTCTATTGCTGTTTGGACTTCTATTGTCTTTTGTTGTTTGTGTTATGCTCTCGTACACAATAGATGGACCATTTCCATTGTCAGATTCATTGTCCATGGTATCACGTGATCGATTTCGAAGATCAACATCATGGCGAAGCTTTGATTGAAGATCAAGGTTTTCCTGCATGAGACGATGGCATTTTGCGCGCCCCTTTGACAGAAGCTCGTTCAAATCGGCAACTGATTTTGAAAGCTGACTTGCTGTTTGAAAAATTGTGGTATCATGCCAAAAGGTCGCCATTGAGTTAGCAAAATCAGGACAGGACGGGCCGCTGTTCATGGCTGCACGTGCACTTGTAGCATCAAGTTCTTCTGAATCTAGTTTAATGCCATGTTTTACATGAGTGATGAACTTTTTATCTTCGACAGTTTGTCTCTAGCTGCTTCACAATCGACTTCAGTTTCGTTCGTAAAATAAGAGCACTCAAATCACACTCAAATAATGACTCAAATTCTTAGAAACTTCAATGCTGGCTCATATTCTTAGTTTCTTATTTAAAAAAAGTCCACCAAAAAGGGCAGCACTGTCCCTTTCCGATCCTGCCAAAAACATCAACATATTATCACAACTGGCATAAACTTTTGATGGGGATGATAACCACTGCGAATAAACAATTGATAACTTCAAGAACGAGTTTGAATTTGGCGGGAAATTATCAGATGATTCGTCAGTGACATATTCACCTCTGTTCTTGTTCCCCCGTCGCTGTTGAAAGGGCTCCCCAATCCTTGCTACAATGAGCGAACTTCTCTGTCATCGGCTATTAGCCGTGAGCCTACTTGGAAACATAGCAAGAGTCAAATCAAGGAGACATTTTACAAAAACGACAAGAGATCGAAGTGTGGAAATTTCAGAGGATCATCGACGATGTATAAAGACTTTTCATTTTGGAAATCGAGTTGGTATCCACCTCTGCACAGAATCTTTGGCTGAAAGGGTTCAGGGCGGTTGCTGGGCCTAGGCAGCGGTTTTGTGAAAAGAGCTAGGAGCAATCGGTGTTTGCGAAGGTTCCTCATCATTTCTGAAAAAGTTTAGAAAGAGAAGAAACAAAAGATTAGTTCCTCAGACTCTAAGGTAAGTCCCGTTAAGTTTTCATTGTCTTCAAGTGCGTTGATACAGAGAAATCTTGCAAACTGTAACGATAACAAAAAAATGCTAAAATGAAAAATTTGACGCCGCATGGTCTCGAAAACTCGATTCGAATCCCCTGTTCGATTTACTGTAAATGGGTCTATTATCATGTGCTAGGTTGGCCAATAGACCCTTTCACGGTAGATCGAACGGGGGATTCGAATGGAGTTTTCGAGACCATGCGGCGTGAAATTTTGGATTTTAGAATTTTTTGGTTATCGTCACATATTGCAAGATTTCTCTACATCAACGAATTGGATCCTGATGAAAACTTAACTGGACCTACCTGAGTGACCAAGGAACGTATCTTTTGTTTTCGTTCTTTCTAAACTTTCTCAGAAATGATGAAGAAACTTCACAAACACCGACGACTCTTTGCTCCTTGCACAAAACCGCTGCCAAGGCCCAGCGACCGCCCTAAACCCTTTCAGCAATAAATTCTGTGCCGAGGCAGCCATCAACTTGATTTCCAAAATGAAGAGTCTTTATACATTTATGATGAACCTCTGAAATTTCCACCCTTCGATCTCTCGTCATTTTTGCGAAATTTCCCGTTGATTTCACTCTTGCTGTGTTTCCAAGTAGGCTCGCCGTCACAAGCCGATGACAGAAAAGTTACCTTGTTGTAAAAAGGATCGGGGAAACCCTTTCACCTGGGATGGGGGAGCCAAACAGGGATAAATATTTAAATTGACGAAATATTTTTAGTACTTTGGATTTCTTGCGAGTCTCTGAAAGGTTTCATAAATATCTTTACCTACCTGTACGCTCGCGAACATTTCAAAAGTATCTTTTTGAAGCCTTTCCAATGTCTACCTTCTGAGTAAAATGATACATGAAACACATGAAAATAAAGTAAAACTATGTTAAGGATTTCCTCTAACCACATTTTTTCATCAATTAAAAGCAACAATAATATATTTAAGACTACAAAACTACAATTACATTAAACTGTGACGTTTATGGCGAAGAAAGACACGAGGTCACCGGGTCCCAACCATGAGAAGAAACAAAATTATTGGTTTCTAACCATAGGTTTATTTCGCCAGGATTGGGATTTCTTAATTTTGTGGCGATCGAAGAGTTGAGATTTTTATGAGGTAGTTTGTTATAAAAATATACGTGAATATCAACTCTCAGATCGCTAAAAATTAAGAAACTCCAGCATATGTTTTCTATACGAAACATGTATTAGGTCACTGTAGTACTAAAAATTTCTCATTTCAGGATGAAAATTTGTCCATTGTGATTCTAAATGTTTCTTAATGGGTTTCTTATGTTTTGAATGCATGATTATCAGTATGATCTCTAACACTGCTCCAGATATGTTTCTTGACAGTTATTAAACACCATATACACGTTTTTTACAAGAAACTGGTTTATAAGAAACTAGTACTAAGATGGACAAAATTTTAAGAAGCTCTAGTACTATGTCTGAGAAGTAATAAGAAACCTTTAAAAGTTAAAGGCATTGATATTATGGCAAATAGATGGTTGAACCTTCATCCTTGAGCAATAGTCACTAACCATTTGTGTTTTCAACATAACAGAACACTGTTTATTCCAATATAATGTTTTAAATGTTAAGAGACATATCTGCCGCAGTGTTAGCAACCACATGAATAATTCTGCATTGAAGCCAATTAAGAAACTTTTAGTACTAAAATGGAGAAAATTTTATGTGAAATTAAGAAACTTTCAGTACTATGGCCTGATTAAAGTTTCTTAGGAAATAAAAAACGTGTAGGAATAATAGTGTTCTGCTGTTCAAAACATAAACAATAAGTTATTGTTGCTCAATGATAAAAGTTCAACGATAGGTATACCCGGAAAGCTCTTTTAATCTCCCAGGAGCTTATCTAATTTTAGACACTCAAGAAGAGACTTAAAAGAGAGGGGGCTTATTGGAGAGTGGGGTTTATTGTCAAAACCAAAGGGCGATGGCTTTTCTGTTCTTTTTGCACCATATCTTACGTATTCGACGTGCATTTTCACAAGTCAAGTACAAAAATTCGACAAAGTTTTATTCCAAACCACATCAAAATTAACATGCAAACGTTTTAAGCCAAATGAATGTTCAAAATCTTTGATAAACACTCGAGTTTTATATAAGCATGGGGGGGGGGTTAACAGAGAGGGTTCATTAAAAATTTTGGCTCTGAGAAGAGGGTCTTATTATGGAGGGGGATCGAGGGGGCTATCCAGAGCTTTTACGGTAATCGCTATAATTTTCTTGCATTTAGCTTTTAAGAGTTTCTCAATCCTCCTCCGATATATTACTAAAGTTTCTTAAGATCTAGCTATCTTAGAAGTAGTTTCTTAAAAACCAGTTTCTTAAAAAACATGTACTGTATGAGCAAATATCTAGCTAACAAATCGTAATTAGGTAGTCCTTAGCATAGTTTTACTATATTTTCACTTGTTTCCTGTATCATATTACTAGGAAGGTAATTGTGGCAATGTCTAAACGTTGCTAAAGGCTGCTAAACCATAGTTTTAAATATTCGCGAGCTCACAACTAGTGAATGTGAAGATTGTTATGAAACTCGTAAGATAGTTGTAAGAAACACTGAGCACTCAAATCCTGAAAGAAACCTTCTGTGGTGGCTCAAATTCTCTTATAAGAAAGTTCACCATGTTGCCCCTGCTACACAAACTTGTTCTTTTCTTTTCTTGCCACAACATCAGCATATTTGCACAATTTGTATTAAACTTGATGAAAGGGACGAAACCCACTGCAAATATACAGATGATGATTTGGAGACCGAGTCTAAATTTGGCGGGAAGTTGTCAGCTGATTCATCAAGTTACATATTCACCCCTGTTTGGTTTCCCCTACCCTGGATACCAGAACCTCAACATTTAAATGAAAGGAAAGGGTAGGTTTCCCCCGTCCCAGATGAAAGGGTTTCCCCGATCCCTTTTACGACAAGCTAACTTTTCTGTCATCGGCTTGTGACGGCGAACCTTCTTGGAAACACAGCAAGAGTGAAATCAACGGGAAATTTCGCAAAAATGACGAGAGATCGAAGGGTGGAAATTTCAGAGGTTCATCATAAATGTATAAAGACTCTTCATTTTGGAAATCAAGTTGATGGCTGCCTCGGCACAGAATTTATTGCTGAAAGGGTTTAGGGCGGTCGCTGGACCTTGGCAGCGGTTTTGTGAAAGGAGCAAAGAGTCGTCGGTGTTTGCGAAGTTTCTTCAGCATTTCTGAGAAAGTTTAGAAAGAACGAAAACAAAAGATACGTTCCTTGGTCACTCAGGTAGGTCCAGTTAAGTTTTCATTAGGTTCCAATAAGTTAACCCAGAGAAATCTTGCAATATGTGACGATAACCAAAAAATTCTAAAATCCAAAATTTCACGCCGTATGGTCTGGAAAACTCCATTCGAATCCCCCGTTCGATCTACCGTGAAAGGGTCTATTCAGGCAGGATATTTCATTGGTCAACTCAACTGGACACCTTATGGCTCATTAATTATATATACATAAACGATATAACGTGGCAATGCCACACAACGTTTATCCAGATTTACATCTCGTAGGGTAGCAAGGGTGATGCCACCATGAGATTCCACCACCAGAGTTCTCAGGAGCCCAAACCATGCAATTTAAAAGAAATCATTAATTAGCAATCATTATATTTATTTGAGGATGAAGGACTTGATTCATCACAAAGCAATATACAAAAAGAAACAGGCAAAACAGTAAAAAAGCCTGGACTTTGCTATGTGGAAACATTGGTGGTCAACTATAGTCTTCAAATATGCCCAATAGCTTGAGTCTTTGCAGGAGAAGACCCGTTTCATGGTTAAATTCAGTTTGACGCAAGAGAGGTGATTCCCTGTACAGCAAGAAAGCTACATCGTATCATAAGGTTGCAAATACACATAGAAAACAATTTCACGCGTTGCTGAGAGCAATGTACGCTTTTGACATTTAGTCCCACATTGTATCGAAGCAAGCGATGTTCCTAGAAGAATTTCAAAAGAACTAATGTCATTGTGAAAATGATCTATAATGATTTCACCTTGCGTAAAAGAGGCAGATTTTGGAGAAGTGAGCCTGAAATGTACAAGAAACTTTGTCAGACTTGTTGAAGTACAGAATCACTCAGCCAAAGAGTCGTGCAACAGTTGTCTTATCAATGGAAGGAAAACAGTCAATGGTATCAAGGTTGTAATTTATAAAAATTGTGTTATATGGATATGGGTATCGAATAGTGCCAAGTAAACCTGGTGCTCCATAATGCATTGAACCCATTAATCTGAATTTCATTATTATTGACGGACGAAGGTGCCAGGAAACCTTGCAAGCTAACATTTCATCTGGTGATGTCCACAAACCAATAACGGCTCCCAATATGTACATAGTCTAAATGAGTGCTGTGGCACAACAACCTGAAACATAAGGGAAATATGACCCTATGTTTGAAAGGGGGAAATAAACCCCAGGTAATCACAACCTCAAAGACACCCCCACATACAAACTTAAAATCAAAACCATTTACAAAAAAACCATTAAACCATATAAGCATATAACCGCAAAAACATCTCTGCACACAATTAAAAGTGCAACCACAAATTCATGTTCAAACAAAACCATAAAACCAGCCCAACATACAAACTCAACAACAAAATCAAGTACAAGCAAAGCCATTAAACCTTGCAAGCATTTAACCATAAAGAAGTTCCCTACACACAAGTACAAGCACATCCCCAAATGCCAGCTCACATACCATCCTGGCCACAAAAACAAGCACAAACAAAACCACAAAGAAAGCTATGTATAGACACTACCTTATCATCTTCAGCAAAACATAAATCAACAAAACAACCCCCACACGAGACCATACACACAAATCCATTCACAAAAATATCCACATCAATAAAACCACCCTCACACTCAGCCAAACCCACAAAATCACCTCCACCAAAGCCCACAGCCACAAAACCATCTCCACATTCAGCCAAATCCACAAAGCAATCTACAAAGATCAAAGCCAGAAAAGCACCTCCATCTAAACCCATACCAACAAAACCATCTCCATTAAAGCCCCCACTCATAAAGCCATCTCTGACAAAATCCAAACCCACAAAATCACATGCACCATCCTCAAGCACATCTTTCAGTTTCTTTTTAGGTTTTAGATTTTTTCAATCTCTGTTTCCTTTTTGGTTTTTAGTGGAAAATTTCAATTTTGAATTAGGTAATGAGGAATTAGTATTTGAAATTGGGTGGTTGGGGGGGGGTTCTGAAACTTGTATGAAATTGGCAGGGATAGCTACTCACATCACTAAAACCTTTTTGCTGCCATTTATCTCACTTGGCACTTTGACTCTCGGTCATTGGTTCTCCAGAGAGAGATTGTCCAATTATATTCTCAGCCACAGTTTTCGGAACCAATTCCTAAAGAAAAGATGGCGGTTACAGAGGCCAGGGCGCAGGTTGGGCTGCCTTGTGACATGCCTGACACTGTCATTTTTCATCATTCTTACCTACAATGACAAGGGGCAGCAGAAATCCAACCCTTTTCACAACCTCGAGCACTAACAGAACCAAGAATTTTTAACAAATGAGTGTCTGTCCATGATTGAAGAAATTAGAGCTAAATGCTTAAAACAGCACCTATCAGCAAATGCTCTAATACACTTGAATTGTAAAATCATAGAGTGTTTTTCAGATTTCTGTTGCTACTCTCTGATGATATTCACCTTCACCCTGGGCCTACATACTCCCCATGCTCTCTATGCAATAAATCAGTTAGGTAAGGATTACCCTGTAACCAATGTGGCTTTTGGGTTCCATGAAATCAAATGAGATATGTTTGTTTATCTTGTAAAAGTAAAGCTAGTGAATTTCATTCGGACCAACTGCCCTTTGCCGACTCCTCATTTACAGAACCTTCCTCTGAAGAGTTAAACACCTCAGATGTAAATTTTTAGGAGCATTTGGAAGGATCAATGCTAAGAGGCTCTTAAATAAATGAAAAAAATGTACAGAAACTCGAAGCTTAGCCAATTATCAAAAGGACCTCTTTTTAAACGATCTAGCATCAATGGATTGGGACTAAGCTTTTGAAGCTACCGCTGATGACCCTAACATCATGGTGCGCTCTTTTAATGATCTTTTCGGCTCGATTCTTGAGGTGCATGCTCCATTAAAACGTAGGAAAGTTTCGAGTAACAACACACCGTGGATTTCACCCTCAATCAAAAATTTGATGAAAGAGCGTGATCAGGCAAAGAAAAGAGCCGAAGAAGATCACAATGTATGGCCTAGGTATAAGACACTGAGGAATAACGTAACAATTGAGCTACGCAACAGTGTGCAAGATTACTACCACAATTTGATTGAAGAAAACTCTGGTAATCCTAAGGCGATGTGGAAGACGATAAATAAAGTGTTAAACAAATGTAATACTTCCGCTCCCTTAAATTCAGTCACACTAAATGGGCGAAAGTATGTTCGTCCAGATGAAATAGCTGAAGCTTTCAATGAGCATTTTGTGACCATTGGGCCCAAGCTTCCAAGCAAAATTGAGGCACCTACTGATGCCAACCCAATGGCTTACGTGCGAGACGCAGTGAAAGACAAATGTCTTTCGAAATTCGTGTTCAAACATCTTGAAGTATCTTATGTCAAGCAAGAGATAAACAAACTAAAGACCTCAAAATCACCATGTCCAGATAAAATACCTATCAATATACTAAAGGACGCTGTGGAGATTGTAAGCGGGCCTCTAACTACAATTTTTAGTAGATCCCTCGACACTGTCATTTTTCCAGATCTTTGGAAACTGGCAAGAGTGTCACCAATCTTTAAGGCAGGTCAAAAATCAGAGTTAACAAATTACAGACCAATCTCTGTCGTTTCAATATTGTCGAGATTCCTGGAAAAGGTAGCCCATGACCAACTCTTTTCTCATATGAAAGACTGTGATCTTCTTGCAGACAACCAATTCGCCTTTCGTAAATTGCGTAACACGCAAACATCGATACTGACCATGGAGACTTGGTTCAGGAACATCAACGAGCAAGAAACGAATTTAAGCGTATTTTTAGATCTAAAAAAAGCCTTTGATACCGTCGACCATGACATTCTGTTATCAAAGTTATCAGCCTATGGAGTCACTGATCTTGCACACAATTGGTTCACTTCATACCTTGCCGGGAGAGAGCAGTATTGTTATGTAGAAGGTAAATCGTCAAACAACCGTTTAGTACAGTGTGGAATACCGCAGGGGTCGTGTTATGGTCCCCTACTTTTCATCATTTATATGAATGATTTTGAAAAATTTTTGGAAAATTCTAAATCAAATATGTACGCGGATTGACACGAGCATTTCTTTACGAACTTGATCTTGTATCATCCTGGATGAGGGAAAACAAACTTAGCCTGAATGCTGAAAAAAGCAAATTTATGTTGATAGGGCATTCAAAACAACTGAACAGAGCCAAAGATTTCCCTGACCTCGAAGTAGAAGATCAAAAATTATGCAGAGTTCAAAAAACAAAATATCTACAATCAGTTACAAAATTGTTGAGCCACCCTAAGATTTTTTATTTTTTGCCTCTGCTCTCCCCCCTCCCCCCTAGTCAATGTTGAAATACCACTTAAAAGCTGCGAAACCACGCCTGCCCACACGATCAAGTTCCTTTTTCCAAGCAACATTGACTAAGGGGGAGGGGGGGGGGCAAAAATGTCATTTTTTTCAAGGTGGCTCAACAATTTTGTAACTGATTGTCTGAAAATGTAAAACTTTCAAGGGCTCATAACTTTAAGGATTTTGCTTCAAATCATTTGAAATAACAACCGTCTTTAGAAATTGCCTGAAGGTAGTTGTCTGAATTTTTTAGAATTTTTTAACATTAGTGCGGCCTCGCAGCGTCCCTTAGAAAATATGCTTATTTTTGCTATTTCTACAGCATTGGTTTGGTTTCTTATACCTCCTAATAAATAGCTTAGCCGATGGAACATGGCCAAAGGCTTACCGCTGTTGCATTGGCAGATGTCGAATTGAATTTTTGAATTACTAAGCTAGGTTTCTTCGGTGAAAATGGTGGAGCAGCACAACTTTGCATTTTCTGTGTCTTTTTAAAAAAAAATCGGGTTGTTCTTCTGAATCTGCTTGTTTTTCTCACAAAGACCAACGCATGGGCAAACGATGATTCTAAGTTGGAAAATGGATTTTTTTAAACGTGGCAATATGAATATTTAGATCCTGACTCTTTAAAATAGATAACGTGTCTACCAGAACGTTCCTCAGGCTGAAAACTTGAAGGAGTGCAGCCGTAATAAATTGACAATGCCTGGGCCTCGTATTCAAAGAAGAAATTTTATTTTCAAACAACTTTACGACATTTATATTCGCTTTTGGTCATATCTTCATGTTAAAAAATGCATTGTTACATGATTATCCCTATAATCCAATATTTATTGCGCCATATTGTTGCCTTTGAAAAGAGATTTCTCCACTTGAGTGAGCGCTGGAAATTTGAAAATTTAACCGCTTGACTTCAGCATGGCAGCAAGTTCGTCGCAGCGTACAATTTTTCTCCTCACGTGCAGTCAAGCTGACTTAGAAAAGTTTCCAACTCGTCAAAGTTTTGCAGATGTTGTGTTTGAGTGTTTTGCAGCAAGGAATATCCGTATTTCAATGTGGGTAGCTTCACTTGAACGGCATAAGAATGGTGGTTTTCATTACCACATGCCTGTGAAGCTCTTTGGCAAGTCTCGTTGGTTACGAGTGCGCAGGGAGATTTTCAGTCGATATGCCATAAATGTGAACTTTAACGATGATGAAGAGGACTCTGGCAACACTTACTTCACTGCGTACAAATACGTTGTCAGGAGTGACTCTGACTTCCTCACTTCGTTAGACCATCCGGAGATGACAGCTTTGCCAAGAACAGATAAGGCCATTGCTGCAAATCGTCAAAGGGCCAAAAAAGATGACCAGAGTAGAAAGCGCAAACGTGAAGAAAGGATGTCGGACCATGATCTGCTCAAAATAATCCAAGAGCGGAAATTTACTTCACGCTTGCAAGTGCTCTCCCTTGCAGCACAGCTGCAGGCTCAAGGAAAGGTCGCTTTGACCAGATTCATTGCCAGCAGAGGGAGCAAATGTATCGAAAATGCTCTTCTGTTGGCAAAAGAGTTGAAGGATGCTCCAGTGCAGCTTGAACGGCAGTCAAAATCAAGACTCCAGCTACTTAGAGATGTACTGGAAGGGCCTTGTGTAGAGGGCTGTGGAGAGCAGTGGATGAAATGTGCTGTTGAGGCTGTACGTCAGAATGGCATCGAGATTTCTGCATTTGCCACTGCAGTCTATGAACTGCTGAGATACGGTCGTGGCAAATTTAGAAACATCTTTGTTCATGGTCCTGCTAATTGTGGAAAGTCGTTTCTCTTGCATCCCCTGAAGTTGGTATATAAAACCTTCTTAAATCCCGCTCATGGCACATTTGCCTGGGTTGGGCGTCGATGAGTGTGGGGTAATTTTCTTAAACGATTTCAGGTGGAGTCCAACTCTCATTGCTTGGGAGACATTTCTTTTTTTGTTGGAGGGGGATGTGACGCATTTGCCTGCGCCAAAGAATGTCTGCAGCAAAGACATCGAAATCAAGGACGATGTTCCAATTTTTGCAACTTCGGATATGCCCATCTTCTTTGCTAAGGGTGGTTCGATTGCCCAAGTCAATACAAGAATGATGGAAGTGAGGTGGAGATCGTTCAATCTCTGGAAAGTTATTCCGGAAGAAGAACGAAAAGAGCTGAAACCCTGTCCGCGTTGTTTCGCCGAGTTTATCCTCGCCTATAAGATAGAGACTGAGATGGAGGAGGATTTTTAAGTACGTTTACCATCAAGGGGTGTATCACTGGTTCAAAAAGCGTGCAAGTTTGTCGTAAAATTGTTGGAGATTTTTTGAAATTTTTCATGAATACAAAAGGACTTTTACTAAGATTTGTATCAGACTTCCACTGAGTGATATGCCCCTCGTTCATTATCGCGTTATGATTGGAAAAGACAGTAGACATCGAAAGACATGATTATACATTTTGCAGTAAATTTCAATAAAAGTGCAAATACAGAAGACCCACGACTTAGAAACTGCAGTGAGCACAACTGTCCGTATACAAATTTTCAAGAAAGCGGCCTCGTTTTGGAATTCTGCAAACTTTCTTTAGATTGCTTCATATGAATCTCTAACCTCAGCTTCACATTCAGCACACAAATTTTAGTCTAACTGCAAGTTTTTATAACCTTCGTGCTAGCTATTTTAACTTTATGATGAAAACAAAATTGAAAATTTATAAGGGATTTGACCGTGCATTACCCCCGAACAATTTCCACGGTCAAATCCCTTACAGATTCTCAACTTTGTTTTCATCATGGAATTAAAATCGCAAACTCCAGGAATATGAGAATCTACACTTAGAGTAAACTTTGGGTGCTGAATGAAAATCTTTGGTCAGAAGTTTCATCGGAAGAAATTTTCCAAAAGTTTGAAAACGAGGCCGTTCGTTGAAAACGTGTTTTGCATCACTATTGCATTCATACAATGGCATCTCGTTGCTTCATGTTCATGAGGAACACAGCCCTTTGCCGAGTTTTTCATTGCCGTCACGATTGAAAAATTTCACCATAAACACATTGACCAATATTGCCTTTTATTCTTAAATGCCAAATATATGAAAAGGTATACCGTCCCCTTTTGAAATCAGCATTAGTTCTTTTGGAACGGACAATAACGATAACAAACAATCTATCTTCGGGCCACTGCACTGTAATTGTTGAACGGATCAAACAACCGACGTCACTGAGCGAGCGCTTTCAACAATTCCCACCAACAATTCCCACTTTTTTAAGTTTCTCATACGTCCACCAAAGTTGATGAAAAAATTCATAAAGGCACCCAAACTATTGCAAAAGCCCGTATGTTCACATGGGTTAGCTTTTTACTCCAAAATTTTGCATGAAGTTGACGGAAAATGACGAAAACTTCAACATTTCTCATTTTCAAGGCTACTAAAAAGGCTATGAGAATATTTTAAAGGTACCGAAAGTGAGCATTGTCGGAACAGTTTGCTCACGTTCATCTCAGCCCGGAGACTTATTTTGCTGTTATTGGTCTCAAATGACTATGTCTACTCATATTGACAAGAAAATGTGCGTTTTTACCAAATTTTTCTAGTTTATCTTGGTTAGAAATAAAGAAATAAAAACGAGCAATGTTAGTGAGAATTGTCCCCAGCAAACGAGCAATGATGACGTAACTCCCCATATACACAAAGGTTTTGAAGTCTTCAAAACAAATGACCATGTTAAAACTTCGCATACCAGTCATAATTGTAAATAGGAACATATTATTCAGTTGTATCATCTGAACATATAAGAATATGGTTGCTACGAAATTTGAATGTACAAAAAGACGTTTATGAGCAGCAAATATCGAGAATAGCCAAGTCAAAGGGAGAATTCCACAAATAAGCGAAACCGGGAAATCTTCGAATTATCTGCCGTAACATTCGTCACCAAAATAAGAACGGAATTCAAGGTCAAGTTAATTCAAATTAACTGTTTCTGAAATGTATATTTTTTAATCCCGATGGTCCTTCTTGAAGGCAAATTTTTAACCTCATGTTTGGCATAGATGTTTTGTGGAACGCCCCCTAGAATGACATGGCGCACTTCACGATTCGCAAGCTTACTTAGTATTTTAGTCGTAAACCCCCGTTAGATATTATTTGCGTTATACGATGACTTACAGATTAGATGGTTTTGTCCACAAGTTCAGTTGGAATGTTATATAGTGTCCTGATGACTCGGCTGCTAAATTCTTTGTACGTTTCCTTTGTAATTGATCTTGCAATCGTCTCTCTGTTCAGTGATTGTGATGCCAGATGGAATACGTTTTTGATTGGGTTGAGATCTGGGCTCCTGGGGTATATTTTTAGGAGGTTAGCACCAAGCTCTTCCCATGCTAGACGGGCAGACTTGCAATTTTGGGATGGATCCCCATCTTGAATCCATAGCTTCTTTGGGGTCTTACTATTTTGAGCAAACAGTTTAGGAAACTGCCGTTGAACAAATGAAGTGAAATATCTTCCATCCATCTAATCATATTTCTGCACCAAACAGACACCTTTGCCATGCGATATACAAACTAATAAGTCCACTTTTTTACCCCTGTTCCACATTTTGATCCTTTTCCTGTACATCCCTTTGACAGCCCCTCGTGAACCTTTCGCCAAACTCTGGACCTGGTACACTTGGCACTTGCTAATGGGTTTCTGTTATACTTAAACGACTTTCCATCCAGATAGAATGTTATTTCCTTGCTCCATACATCTGCTGAGTATTCCCTCGTCATCTTCTTCGCAAACTTTACCCTTACGCGTAAATCTTTTGCAGTTAACATCCCTTCCTTCTTGCGATACGAAAGCCAAATCCCTGCCGATGCAGTGCACGTCGAACAGTGTGAAAGGGCACATGATTAAGGCCAGCCGCGTTCCGAATATCTTTAATTGTGAAATTGGCCCCATTGTCATCTTGCCTGAATTTCTTGATTTGCTGAATGAGTTTTCTGACATCCCGATCTTGCAGTGTCCGAGGTCTGCCTCATTTGGTCTTCTTTGCCGGGTTCTTCGTCGCTTGTCTGTCATCTTTTTTGCAGATTCGCTTCACTGTGGCAGTAGAGACGCCTGTCACCTGACTTGTCTTTTTTATGCTAAAATGCAATTCGTTTCGCAGAACTCTTATGTGTTAGCGAAAAGATTCGTCGTACTTCTTCCTAGAAACCATACTTCATTTAATAGATATGCAATGAAAGACTTATGCCCCATTCACATTGCAAGTTAAACCAGCTTAAACTAAACCAGGTTTTCAAATAAGGCTTTCTGATTGGTTAATCAGAAAAAATCTGTCATTTGATTGGTTGAAATTTAAACTGGTTTAGACAAAGCTGGTTTAACTTTGTCAATGTGAATGTAGTATGAGATGGTCACAATCGATATTTCTTGACATTTCATCGACCTTTTATCCACCAACGGTGTGAAAGGACAAGCGTGCGAGCTCCCATTGGGACTATTTCTTTTGAAATGCATCTCGTGGCGCATGGACTGTTGACACATTTGATACCATAATGAGAGGTCAAAAAACGGAAACATGCGCGATGCAAAGAGGTACAGGTGTGCGAGAAAATGGATTTTCAAGACAAACAGAAACAAGGACGAAATGGTACACTGGAGGCCAAAGTCATATGTCAGGCTCTTACAGACACATGTTACAACAATGCCACCCTGCTTCTTAACTCATCTTTCACTGTCCATTAATAAATGGCTAGCAACCAAACAGTAAGACTTGCAAATTTTCCTTCATATTCACCCAATAAAAGCAAAAAAGTGGAACTTTCATCAATTTTGGCATGCAGTTACATTTATGCATTTTACACATAAAGGATCCAGAAACTGTTTGCATCGTTGACCCAAAGTCCTCTCCCACTTTAATTTTATGTCGATTACCCTTCTTTCGCCCTAGTCGTATCGAAGTTGCCACATTACGCTTGAGGGCAAACAAAACTGAGAATCATATGAATCTTGATATGACTTTAAATCATGGGAAAAATACGTTATGCTATTTGAAGAAACTATACAGTTATGCATTTTTTTGGCAAAATGGCGAAAAAACACCTATTTTAAAAATCTCATAAATTAGTTACAGTCGATAAACTTTTCTAAAACCAACAATAATCGAAATCATGTGTCAATGAAAAGCCGAGTGCAAAATTTCATGCAGCTAGCCTCCGTACTTTTCATGTAAACTGAAGTCAAAGTTGTGAGCATTTCAGACAATCAGTTACAAAATTGTTGAGCCACCTAAGATTTTTTATTTTTTGCCTCTGCTCTCCCCCCTCCCCCCTAGTCAATGTTGAAATACCACTTAAAAGCTGCGAAACCACGCCTGCCCACACGATCAAGTTCCTTTTTCCAAGGAACATTGACTAGGGGGGAAGGGGGGGGGCAAAAATGTCATTTTTTCAAGGTGGCTCAACAATTTTGTAACTGATTGTAGGTGTCATAATAGACGAAAGCATGCATTGGGAAGAACAACTCAAAAAAGTAAAGCGAAAGATAAAAGACGGTTTAAGGGCGATGTTTAAACTCAAAAACATTCTTTCCCATAAACAATTGGCTACTGTTTATCGTGCATTGATTGAAAGCCGTCTGAGATATTGCAGTGTCTTTCGGGGAAGTCTGTCGAACTCAAAACTGGAACCCCTTCAGAGGTTGCAAAACAGGGCACGCAGACTAATTGAATGCGCAAGGTACAAGGATGGCTGGGAATGTGATTGGCTGAATGTACGCAATCTACTAAGATATGAAAGGCTAATTGCTACATAAAAAAAGAAACAATGGACTCTGCCTAGAGATCCTCAAAAATAAATTCACTCCTATGTCGAATATTTCGAAATATAACACAAGAAAAGTTAATTATTTCGAAAACCTCAGCTTCGGCTTGAATACGGTGAGAAGTCTTTTGGATACAAGGGAGCAAGTACCTTGAACGAGATTCCAAAGCAAATACGAGATTCTGCCTCATTGAGCTCCTTTAAAGTACGATTAAGGGAGTTCTTGAGGTAGAATGACGCAAGCACGATCTCTTGGAAGAGCAGCTTAATTTTTTATGATAATATTCATATTTACTTTGTTAAAAATTTCTTTGCTGATAGGGTATTGTGTCAAAATAAGAATAAAATGAAAAAAAAATGAATTTAACGGACACGGATATATGGGCAAATTTTAACAAGAGAGGTTTACATTTTCTCCATTTAAACGTAAATGGCCTTCTATCTAAAACTTAGGAACTTCGTTCGACAGCCCAAAAAACCAATGCTGCAGTCATTGGAATTTCAGAAACTAAGCTTTATAAGAGTGTTCTGGATGGGGAAGTAAACTTTAATCGGTATGAGATAAAAAGGTGTGACAGAAATAGACATGGTGGAGGAGTAGCTTGCTACTTAAGAAAAGACTTGGCATTCAATCCAAGAGAAGACTTTTCACCAGACATTGAGAATGTATTTCTTGATATCCTACTGCCAAAATCAAAACCGATTCTTGTTGGGATTCTCTACAGGCCTCCAACAGCTTCTGGTTTCTTAGATAAACTGACAATGGCAACCTCCAGGGTTGTGGATTTTGATATGCAAGAGTTCTGCTCCCACCATTGTCTAAAACAAATGATTCAATCCTCAACCCGGGTCACAAATAAATCATCGTCCCTGCTTGATCACAAATTTACAAATTCCTACCCAAAAATTCTCTACATGGGGTTTTTGACCTGGGGTTATCCGATCATCAACTGATTTATTGCACTAGAAAAGCCACCCGCATCAAAATAAATAAACACACCTTTATCAAGATTGGTTAAATAACTGGTTGAATGCGTTTTGGAGATCGAAAAATGACTTCTGGATTAATATGCGGATAGCATTGCTTAATCATTGTAAAAATTATAGTTTTAATCTGCAAATTATACCTCACCTTAGATATGGTACTCAAAACAATAGAGCTGTTTTGGCTTCTTGAGGGGCAGGGAGCCAATATGTGACCAGAAAAGAGTTAATAACACGATCTGTCAGCGCCTTAAAGAAAAAATCTTTAGATCAGAGCCCCCTTTTTCGGATAATTTCTTCTTAAATGTATTCATACGATGAACAATCTTGATTGCTGAATAAACTAGAACACTAATCAAGTTTGTCTTGCATTTATCGGGAGAAAGGCTGGCAAAATCTTTGTAGAGGCCAGTAAATGTTTTTTCCTGCACAAACTGGGTGAAAAATCAGTGCCTTCGTTGGTAACAAGGACATCGAAAAAGGATAATGAGTTGTCTGATTCAATTTAAGTTGTGAAATTTATGTTAGGGTGCTGACAGTTAATGTACTCTAAGAACATAGTAGTGTGGCTCCTATCCTTAAGTAAAAAATAAATTTCCCCAACCTATCTATGATGCAGTACAGATTTAAACTTAGAAGGGCAATTTTCTAAATAGCTTTCTTGGAGATGACTCATTAATATGTTAGCAAGGGCCTGTCTCAGAGAGGGGATCCCAATGCAACACCATCACTTTGATCAAAAAGTTGCCCATTAAAAACAAAGTGATCTTCTTTCACAGCAAAACTCTGATATCCTCAAAGATCCAGGTCCTTTCCTTAGATAATGAATTCGAGGAAGATTAATCATTGCAACTGCGGCGGCTCTGCTAGATCGACTTCGTTATCAAACCATCAAAATAACCGCTTCAAATGAAACTAAGTAATCGCTTTTCCACTCTTGATGAAATCTCAGAACCAAATGATGTATTTAAAGAAATAAGTACTGGTATTCTTTAAACAGTTAAAGAAGTCTTGCCACTTCAGGTATCTCCTCAGTGTAACTGGATGTCTGCAGAAACAAAGAAGGCTATTAGCTCAATACATAAAATCAGAAAACAAAAAGGTGCTAAGTCACCAGAGTACAAAATTGCAAAAGCTGAGTCTAAAAAGCTGGTCAAAAAAAAGATAGTCGAAAAAGACATTGGCTCCATCTGCAACCTTCCACCACACAAGCAATACTATGCTGCAATTAAGTGACTGAAAAGCAAGCCGAAAGACAACAATTGGGGAATAAAGGCTAAAAATGGAGACATCCTAACTGATAAAGAAGGCATTCTGGGACGCTGGGCGGAATGTTATGAGGACTCACATAAAGATGATATCCTCCCTTTTGACATTGATGACACTCATGAGGATTCCATACCACAGATTCTAAAAAGTGAAGTTGAGAATGCCATACAAAAATTGAAGATTGGCAAAAGCCCAGGATTAGACTACATATACTCCGAATACCTAAAGGCAGGAGGAGAACCACTCATGAAAGCTCTACTACATCTATTCTTACAAATTCAAGTAGCTGGCACTGTACCACAAAAATTCAAGGAAGCCCTTATTGTCGTGCTTTACAAGAAAAATAGCAGACTAGCTTGTGGTAACTACCGCCCAATTAGCCTATTAAGTCATTTCTACAAAGTGTTTATAAGCATCATTGCATCTAGAGTTGAAACTGATTTCTATGCTTCGTTCCCTGACTCTCAGGCAGCTTACCAACCAGGAAGAGGTACCATTGAACAAGTTATTGCGTTGGAACAAATCATTGAAAAGTCCATCGAATACAACAACCCTGAATACATTGCTTTTATTGATTTCACAAAGCATTCGACAGCATTAAACTCGATTGCCTATGGAGACTCTTGAGAAAACCAATATAAACAAGAGATATATTAGGCTCCTTAAATCAACATACGACAACTCCACTGCATCTATTAAAACTGATATACTGGTAAAAATTTATACTTGGAATATAGATACTATAAGAGGCAGATGCAAAAAATGAAAACTTTTCTTAGCACACTAAGGCCTTCCAAAGTTGAGTTATCATCAGAGTGTGACTGACTAACACGACAAAGATATTATTTATATCAACTGCGTTATGACTATTTGACGTTGGCATGTGTCAAAGGATTAATTTGTTGTCCTGTGGCGAAACATGAAATCACATTGAAATGAGTCATGAGTTGAGGGTTGCATGTCCAGCTTTGAATAGCTTGCTTTCGTAGTGTAATAAAAGTTTAGGGTCTGTCAGAGTCATAAAAACAAATATTTTGAAAAAGGGTTCTTTAAGCGAATTTTCTGCCTTTCCGCATTCGAAAACTTGCTTTGGAAAATTGCATGACGATTTGCCAGTCCTGCATTCAGAAATGTGATTGTTTATTCTGTGCCGTAAATTTGTAGTTTGACCAATGTAGGTGGTACTATTTGTAGTTCCTTCGCATGAATTGCATGATAAGAAATAAACAATGTTTGTGCTATGACAAGAGATTTGGTGTTTTATCTGCCATGTTGTTCCATTTGCTGTTTGAAAAGATGAAACCGGTTGGAGATACAGTTGGCAAAGTTTGCAGTTCTTTCTTTTGCATAGGGTTATTCCTGGTGATGGTAAATCCATAGGGTAGTGTTCAGAGACGAATTTTGCTTTCGTGAGAAGTGATGTAAGGTTTGGAGGCTGTTTTAAAGCTACAATGGGTTTGGTGTCCTGGAACTTTTCTTTTGTCGATGGATCTGTAATGTTATTGATTAGTGTGGATATAGTTTTGATGATATGTGTGTTATTAATGTTGGGATAATAAGTAGTGACGAGTGGGATGACGTTTCTTTCTTTGAAAGGAGCAGGTCCTTGCACCTTTGCCTTGTGAAATGCCTGCTTAATCAAATCTTTGGGGTATTCACAGCGTAACAGCCAATTTTCTAGTTCTTCAAGGCGGAATTTCATGCGTTCCGGATCAGATACGAATACTATGTTTCTTCTCGCTAAGTTGAATGGGATTGTTTGTTTGATGTGGAATGGGTGGGCGCTGTAAAAATTCAGGTTAATCCAACCCCTCCCTGGGTACATGGATTCTTTCTTTTTATCGCCCCAATTTCCGACTGTGAATACCCCAAAGTTCGAAGCAAGAAGTGGGCAAAAGATAGGCTCTCGCATGATACTATGAAGCTAGCGAAGCAACCATAATAACTACTAATACAAGATACACAGTAACTTAAAATACTATATGTGGGGCTTGGAAGTGCATTGTGGCAAGAAGACCTGGTATGGTTGAGCAAGACCCGTCGAGGGATGCAATATCCCATAAGGGCAGGCAATGCCAGACCATGCTTGCAGTTCATCTTGGTTGGGTGCTGGCGATACTCAAGCGATACAGAGTGCCGGGGCTCTGTCGTCATGGCTGGCAAGCAGCAATCCGAAGGAGGTTGCGCGAGTGCCGAGAGGGAGCCGGGTTCCCAAGGCAACACTCACGTACCCCTCCGGTAAAAATATATCAGACATTGCTGTTAAGGTGGAATAAGCTGTTTTGGGTTTGTGCTGAGAATGAAACCTAAAAATAATTCTCGGAAAATTAAGCCGCTAATTGATTTAGAGCTTGATTGCATACGTTTGGAGTCAGTTTTATGTAAGATATGTCTGAGTCTATTCTGGGGAAAGTACAGTTTTAAAGTACTTCCTGCCACTGATCACACTTGTGTGATTGCCCCAGATAGACGAGAATGTTTGTATTATGCGTATGGGATTGGTATGTTGGTACTGGTAATGAAGCAAAGTCTATTTTTGAGGATTTTTAAGAAACTTTTAAAAGGCAGACACAATAAGATCATGGTAAAATTGCCGTATGAGCTTTAATCTTCGTTATTCTTTCTTCGTGAGTAATGCCCACGGTAATTGCATGTTTTGAGGTCAAAAGGGGCTCTCACTGAGGCTTTTGCTGGAGAAAGCATATGAGGCGCTACTAGAATCTAATTGCGTTGAAAATAGGATATCGCTTTTAGCAATCCATGGTATTGAAGGCAGAGCCTTCTTCATAAAGACAAAGGTGTAAACAAAGTGTTTGGTTGCATAACTGACAGACTTCCTGCCTTCGCTAAGAACTCTTGGAGACGGGACTCCTTTCCTTGAACCTTGATGCATCTAAGTCCAAGCTTTGATTCGTCTTTGTTTGTGTTGGTACAGACAATATATTTGATGAAGGTTGTCAGGCAGCTCAAGGTAGCATCAAATTGAAAGGCCGTAAAGCATGCAAAGAGCGATATGTCTTTCTAAAAGCTTTCAAATCTTGCTACTTAATGAAAAGTTTTTTCTTTTTTTGGCACGGATACCCATCCGCCGCGCTCGTGGACTATTCTCATATCTGGCTTTATACTTGTTTGCTGCACATGAGGACCAGCAGGACTTGCACGAGGAGAGGCTGGTCAGCGGTAGATGGATTTTGTGAAGAAATACTGGTTCAGCCAGAAGAAGTATTCCAGTGGCCTCCTACAGTACGACCTCCTTGCCCTAAGCGAAAGTGATTTCTCAAATCAGTTTTCCTTTTCCTAAGTTTAGCTGAAGGCTGGTCCACTTTCTGTCCACCAAAGTCAAGCCCAAAAACCAGCATCCCCAGTTTTCACACGAGCTATTCCTCTTTCATCCGCCAAGTCCGAGGTAAAAGACTCAACTCCTCTACCACCGCGGTTCTGCCTTTGTCTGGGAAGCGGGTTTTTAGACATTTGCACTTGATAAATCATATTATCTTTGTCTGCTACTTTTAAGATAGCAACAGTGGAATTTTTCATGAAAGTGACCAGATTTTGGACCAAAGTGGTTCGAAAAAATTTTCTTCGTGAACCACCGGTTTTCGGACAAAAGCAGGACCATCATGTTCATACCTCATACCTTTGAGCCCTTAGATCATTGGGCTACGTAGCATTAATTAAACAAAGCGATAAATACGTTGCGTTAAGCGCACTACGGGCAATATAGACCGCCAGAATGGTGATAGACTGATAGCCATTCACTCCATGCCTCTGACCAGAAGCGCCACTGTTGTCGTCATGTGTCTTTTTTTGAGCCATTTCATCCGGATCAATTCTATGGGAGGATAGTACTAATGCAGGTAGATGGTTTGTACTCTGGCAGCTTTTGCTGCATACACAATACATACGTTAATGCATCAATAAAACACGTTCCAAATTAGAAACAGGACTTTCCCGTACCACGTAAGCAATCGTTTTGACCCCGCGGTTTGCCTCGGGTTATCAATCGGGATGACGTCGATGACAGTGAAAACCAAAACACATCTAACTCCTTGATGGATCCTCGAATAACCTGAATTTTGACCCCTCACCAGCTTGGATGAATTCGGAAATATAAATATATATATAAATAGATATATATATTTTTTTTTTGGTCAGGAAAGGTATTTTAGGCTTTGGCGAAGAAGACCTTGGGGGTAAAATTTCACCTTCAAATTATTAAAAACGTAAGCATACAACCATGTTTTTTTTTACGAAACTGGATACAAGAAACCCGCTCTCATATCACCGAAAAATTAAGAAACTCCATTGCTGGGATATAACTTAAGAAACTGTTTCGAGAAAGGAAATCTCTGACATATTTCTAGTCTATTTTCACTTGTTTCCTGCATCATGTTACTCACAAGGTACTTGAGCGATGTTTTGACGTCCGAAAGTCTTCAATAAACGTTGTTTTAAAATTTTCAGGAGGGGACAGGTAGTCAACATGAAGATCGCAAAAAGCCCTTAAGAAACTCATCAGTAAAATCCGATGATTTTTTAGAAACTTTCAGTACTGGCCAAAATTTCTTGGTTTCTAATACAAAATTTCGTGTCAATTACATTGGTTGGATTTCAATGGAAACATTTCAATCAGATATCCCCAATCCAAACTATCTCCATATTTGTTGCCATTGTGGACTGTATGCAACTTTCAAATTGTTGCTACCGTGTTCAAGCTGGTCGGTCTCTTGTTGATGTATATTAGAGCTCTCAAAGGGTAAACTATTTGTTAAACATGATCCGGGTAAGACAAAGTTTGAAATCGAATCCCACCAAATACATTTAGCCATATCTTTTTCTTCAAGGAATGTGAAAGCCGGTAAATTTTTTATTCCTCTAACTTTGAACATTTGAAGAGGGATGAACTTATTGCGAGACAGGTAGATACTAGGTGCACCTCACTGATTGAAGAAGCCTACGAGAGTTTTCAGAACAAAAGATTGGTTTTTTCGATTTGTGACGTAATTCTTCTAGGGAACCAAAGGATTTTTCCAAAGTGTACGAGGCTTTTTAAGTGCAATGCCCCTCGGGTAGACTTGAGTCCCCATTGTCGTCCTATGATATGAAATGAGCCACTCCTAACAGATGTTGCAAAGTATGATTCGCATAAGACTAGTTTTAATTCGTAATTCCACACTAATTGAACAGGATTGGATGTCTTGCCCCCAGCACGTAGATTAAGCCCCCCAAGATTGTCATATAATAAGCGATAAAACACTTAGCTCTCAGCTTGTCTTCTGTTCACTGCTTCCCATCGTTGCCAATGGTGGTGCACTGATACGCGACACCAAATGTCTTTCGATAAACCAACAAGCAAAATGTTGATCAGCATTCATTTCTACGAGAGAAACTGATAGTGTACACAGATGATTTGTATTGGTGGCGGTTCCTGCGGGTTGCCTTAACTATGTAGATTGTTGATGTCTATTAGAATGCCAAGGCCTAAGGAAAGCACCAAGAAATATAATAGGAAGCAGTTATTTGTACCGTGTGCGTGGTCAAGTACACATATTGTGCTGAGCTTCAGCTGGACAAGGTTGATTCAGGGCGTCAGCGTGCCAGACATTGGTACGATCTCTGTTGGAAATCACTAAATGTTTGTTTTGAGTGAAACCAGGTGTGATGCCTATTTCCATATTGAAGCCAAATTGAGCGTCCTGCTCGACAAATAGAGTTAAGTCCTTAATAAAATCATATAATGTAATCAAATGAAATACTTAGCTGTATGTCTGACGTTTGTGATGTGTTTGTGTAACTTTCCATTTGCGGCAAGCGAGGGTGATCTGTTCAGAAATCCCAACTGTCGTTCCGTAGTCGTCACTAGGCCATATTCAGTAGCCCGTCATGAAGCACTTTATTCAGTATTGGAGAGATCCAGCTTCAGACCTCCGAAACATGCTTTGGCGTTCCTGCCTTGAATCTTGGCACTGCTCTTCGCTGCCAGCATCCTCACTCAACTCACAGCTTGGGACAGCTTCCCGTCGTGGCCTTTGCTGCCTACAAAACAGGCTTCTCTGCTACCAGTTAAATGCATTGCTATTGATGTTGCCAATTTCCTTTATTGATTCGTCAAGTTCGTAATCAAACTTTTCAGCGATATCGTTACTTAGATCAGTATACGTCGTTTAACTCGAGGTGAAAACGAAGAGGGGTTTTTCACCATGTGCTGGATATTTATGGCCAAGGAAGTTTGGGCCTGACCTCTGATTGGTCAAGCAAACTCACATGGCTAGGAGTTGTATTTTGATTGGTTTTTTTAATGTGGATTTGTTTCTTTATATGACGATTAGAATGAAATTCTAATCGGAGTTAAAGCAACGAACATGCTTTGTATTGTTCTTGTTACAGATTTACAAATCTGGCAATTTAGACTACCTTTGTTTTAACTCTCTAGAGATGCAGCGATTTTCATCATCTGCGTGTTCATTGATAGACGTGCATGCGGCATGGTTTCTTCCATGCAGTATAAAGCAGAGTTTGATTTGAGAATTTAGTAAATTTTGCACACTCGTGCTGAGTGGTTGCAAATCAAATGCTAAAAGTGTCGACAGCGAGTTGAGCAATGTTGGTTGAAATGGCCTTCGGGCTTTGCTTGTGTTTGTGTTTTTCGTGTTTGTGGCCTTCGAGCCATGTTCTTCCTTTTCAGCTTCGTTCGAGCAGGCCATTTTGTTGCCCAGTTGTAGAGCAATTCTACATTGGTTTAGCACGAGGCATGGAGCCTCATATTTGGTGAGAAATTTCGTTTTCATTTATATCATGTGTACTTTCGCCTCTGGTCAGCAATGCAAGTATTTCGAGGTATCATTTTAGCTATCGCTTGCAGGGGCTGCATTTCCTCATCTTATTTTTGCTTCGACCCTATTTGGCTTGGGGTCTTGCGCTGTTTCTCTCCTCTTGGTTTGGGGTTGGGGGGAACACTTTGCTTCGTTGCATTTCATTTCCTCGCTTCGTGTTCTGTGGCGGGAAAAATGCAGGTTTTCCTTCCAACCCCACCTTCGGGAGGGTTATTTGCTTTTCGGGAGATGAGCTAATTCCCTCAAAGCCCAAATTGCCCTAATGATGAGGAAATGCAGCCTTATGTTTGTCTGATGCTTATGAGGAAAGATTTACGAAAAGGTTGAAAATATCTGAAGGGCAGCCAAGCCCCAGCAGCATTGGGCAGATTTATGGGAGTGTAACTTTAAAATATATATATCAGTCGTAACGAATTTGCCATCGCCTAAAATGACTTCTATGTCTAAGAAATTCAACGATTCCATGTTTTCTGTTTTTTATTTCCAGTTTCCGTCGTGAATTTCATCGAGTGAAGTTCATTGAGTGCTCGTTTCATTAACGAGGGGTCGATTTCTCTTGGTAAGGCTAAAAAGCCGTCGTCCATATATCTAAAAAAAATTCCTTTCTATGTATTTACAAAGTTCGCCATTAAAATATTTTGGCAAAACGAGCGGAAAAAGTCGTGTTTCTTCCTGGTATCCGACTGTTACGTATGCGTATGACGGTGCGAACTTTGTTCCCATTGCGGTTCCTGTTAATTGTTTGCATAAGAATTTATCAAAAATGAAGTTATTATTTTCCAGAATAAACTTTGCAGATTCGATTATAAAAGCTTTGCTAAAACCCTAAAACGTTGTGGGAAAAGGTCTTTCCTCTTTTCAATCCAAAAATCGAGTGCTTGTAATCCTAGTTCGTGTGGTATGCTTGTATACAGACTTGTTACGTCATACGAATAAAGAGAAGAATATTCAGAGAATTCTCTTGGAATTTTTCGTAGAAAATCCCAGTCGTCTTTAACATACGTTTTTAATGATTTTGCCAGTGGTTTCAATAATGTTTCTAAAAATTCACTTAGTCGTTGCGTAGGGGAAGATGGTCCAGCAATGATTGGCCTGCTTTTTAAAGTAGGAGGTGGCTGCATTTCAATAAATTCCTCATTTGATTCTGTTATTTTTTTTTATTATATCTTTGTTTTTGTGGATCTTAAGTAAATCATACAGATGGCTTGTTTTCCAATCGAAATTAGTTATAAAGTCTTGTTCTTTGTCTGTTAAGTAATCTTTATGTTTTTTCACGTGTGCTTTAAGATTTTTCATGACTGGTTTGTCTGCATCTACTGGTAGTGTTTCATAGTCGTTGCTTTTGAGATGACCTTCTGAAACTAATTGGTCTCGGTAAAAAGATTTATCCATAGAAAAAAATTTCCCCCTTTATCCGCTTTTTAATTACTATGTCTTCGTTGTTTACTAAATCTTCTAATGCTCGGCGCTCATCTTGAGTGAGATTGTCTGCTGCATTTATTTTTTCAGGTTGTAGTATGTCGGTTAATTTGCAAATATTGTTGATTTCTTGATTATCTGTAAAGACAGGTCGGTTAGATTTATTTCTATTTCTATTTATCTATTTCTTTATTTATACATATATTATAAAGAAACAAATCCACATGACTACCTGAATTTTTACAGCGCCCACCCATTCCACATCAAACAAACAATCCCATTCAACTTAGCGAGAAGAAACATAGTATTCGTATCTGATCCGGAACGCATGAAATTCCGCCTTGAAGAACTAGAAAATTGGCTGTTACGCTGTGAATACCCCAAAGATTTGATTAAGCAGGCATTTCACAAGGCAAAGGTGCAAGGACCTGCTCCTTTCAAAGAAAGAAACGTCATCCCACTCGTCACTACTTATTATCCCAACATTAATAACACACATATCATCAAAACTATATCCACACTAATCAATAACATTACAGATCCATCGACAAAAGAAAAGTTCCAGGACACCAAACCCATTGTAGCTTTAAAACAGCCTCCAAACCTTACATCACTTCTCACGAAAGCAAAATTCGTCTCTGAACACTACCCTATGGATTTACCATCACCAGGAATAACCCTATGCAAAAGAAAGAACTGCAAACTTTGCCAACTGTATCTCCAACCGGTTTCATCTTTTCAAACAGCAAATGGAACAACATGGCAGATAAAACACCAAATCTCTTGTCATAGCACAAACATTGTTTATTTCTTATTATGCAATTCATGTGAAGGAACTACAAATAGTACCACCTACATTGGTCAAACTACAAATTTACGGCACAGAATGAACAATCACATTTCTGAATGCAGGACAAGCAAATCGTCATGCAATTTTCCAAAGCACGTTTTCGAATGCGGAAAGGCAGAAAATTCGCTTAAAGAACCCTTTTTCAAAATATTTGTTTTCATGACTCTTACAGACCCTAAACTTTTATTACACTACGAAAGCAAGCTATTCAAAGCTGGACATGCAACCCTCAACTCATGACTCATTTCAATGTGATTTCATGTTTCGCCACAGGACAACAAAGTTAATCCTTTGGTACATGCCAATGTCAAATGGTCATACTACAGTTTATATAAATAATATCGTTGTCGTGTTAGTCAGTCACACTCTGATGATAACTTAACTTTGAAAGGCCTTAGTGTGCTAAGAAAAGTTTTCGTTTTTTGCATCTGCTTCTTATAGTATCTATATTAAAACTGATATTGGTATTTCTTGACCTGTCAAGATCCTGAAAGGCGTAAAGCAAGGAGATGTCCTGTCAGCTCTATTGCTCTGTATCGTCATCGCTACAATCATTCTGGAAGCGGAATCTGAGTGTAAATCAGGACTTTCTATTGGTGGTCAACTCCTCTCTAATCTCAAATATGCTGATGATATAGCAGCCATTAATAGATCACAAGGAGAACTTTAAACTTTTCTTGATTGCTTAGTAAAATACTCCTCTGAAGTCGGGCATGTACATTAACGTTTCAAAAACAGAATATATGACAACTGCTAAAAATGATACCTTACATCTCACCGTTAACGGAAAGCAACTAAAACAAGTAAATGAATTTGTTTATCTTGGCCATAAATTATCTGCCACAAACGATGGAACTGTAGCTGTTATACACAGAATCAGTCTCGGATGGGTCGCTTTTGAGAAGAACAAACTGCTTCTAACATCAACCAGAGTCCCTTATAATATAAAAACAAAAATTTTAAACACATATATTCTTCCAGTAGTTCTTTATGGAATGGAATGTGTTATTTGGACTAAGAAACTCCATTAAACGATGGAAATTTTCCAGAATCACAGCATGAGATTTATGACCAATCATAGACTTATCGACCATATCAAAATTGAAGACCTGCTGAAAACCACCAATCTTTCCCCTATCACACAACCATCAAGAGCAAAGTAATTATTTGGATATTAGTTGATTAGTTGAAATTATTTGGATATATCAAATGCTCTGAAGTGGGCCTTTCAAAAATCTACCTGGAAGGCACTGTTGAACGAAAACGAAACAAAGGAAGACCAAAGAAACGATGGCGCGATAACATCTCATCTTGGTCACAACTTGACCTCGCCGAGTTTAATGTTGCTAGCAGAGATCTTGCCCTTTAGAAAACTCTCTCTCATGTTTGTGCGCAATCTGCCGTAGGCGGAGATAGCGGTTCATGATGATGATCAAACCTCGTATCAATCTCATTTCAACCTCGCTTCTAAAATGGCTCTTCCTGATTTGCTGATAATACGATGGTTACGGTGTTTAACCAAACTCTGAAAATTTGATTTTGACTTGGAAAAGCATTTTGTGATGGCCTGTTTTGCGCCTACTTTTTCACAGTGAAGGTATATCAGTCTTTTTAACTGGAGTGACCTTCGCTATCAAATAGCGCTGGAAAAAGAGAACAAGAATGCAACGAGTCTATTAGAAGACTTTGCAATAAGCATTCTTTTAGTATGGATTTCTGTCAACGATTTGAACGACCATCTTCGAATCTTATGTTTCGAATGATATTTTCGGTGGCGATATGCAGTGGGCAGGGTCAGACGAACTTTCGGTTTAAATTTTCGTCATTCGAGGTTTGTTCTACATTACACGTTAAACTTAGGTCTTATAATAATGGGTGCTTATGAGTGCACTGTAGATCTAAGACTTGGGGACATCGTTGGTGAGTGCTTGGATCTTTAATGTACGTGATTATTTTCTTTCATCGAAGGTGATCTTACTGATGGTGACGATGAAGAGAAGCAAGGAAAAGAAGACTATACTCAGGAAGGGAAGCAAACTGAGGATCTAAAAGACAATGTAAGAGCAAAATACCGGTCTGGTCAAAATGGAGGCCCCCGCTTTAAGAAAATACTGCTTTGTGACTAGGGTAGGGTAGGGGGCAGTGACGTGGGTCTAAATTGAGCGAAATGTGAAAATACACTACTTGTAAAACGACAAAAAAGTACAGAAACTTAAAAGATTTTCGTTTAATTGACATCCATTGCTTCTACCTTGTGACCCAAAAACAAGTGACCCGGCAGAATATGTTATAGAAAATAAGTAAGAGGCCGATTGCAGTGCTTCAAACGTTGTTCTGTCGCTAAAAGACTACCCTACTTTAGGATTAATTCTTGCAATTTTTTTCGACACAGTAAATGTTCCAAATTAAGGATTTTGAGGAAAATGGCATGCCTGGAATCCTCAAAAGTCGTCAAAAACAGGGGATCAATTTACGGCCATTTCAGATGTTCAAAGCAATCAGAAGTGTGTTTATTTCAGGCTGGGAATGAGCAACTCAGACGAAAGTTTTCAGAGCAAGTTTATAGTCCCAAGATACCTAAAATATTCTTATCTTAGGGGACAAGGATACTTCTGCTTTTCTGTAAAGAATTCTTGAATTGCATGGAAAGTTGAATTCCTTTGAAATTCAATGAGTTTACGGGGAATATTTATTCCCAATTCTTAGGTACCTGGGGACTATAACCTTTCTCTGGAAACTTTTGACTTAAGTGCCTATTCCCAGCCTGAAATAAAACTCGCTGCACATTATTCTGAATATCTGAAGTGTTCGTAAATCGATCCACTGTTTTGACGACTTTTTGAAGATTTCTGGCATGTCCATTTCCTCAAAATCCTTAATTTGCAAAATTTTACCGAGCCAAAAAGCAATTAAAAAATAATCCTGATGTATGGTAGTCTTTTAGCGACAGAGCAACGTTTGAAGCATTCCCGTCGGCCTATTACTTATTTTTCAATAACAGATTGCGTCAGGTCACTTTTTTGGGTTACCCGGTAGTTTCGTGCCAAAAATCTCAAATCGATAAAGAATCAGATATTTTGAAAGAACTTTCTTTTTTGGCAACTGAAATAGGTCCACTCTTCCCGTCGAGCGGAAAAATTGGGTCAAGTTTCATATTTTGTACGACATGGCTACATGAAGGGGTAAATGTTTAAAAATACATCGAAATTATATCTCCCAAGCATTGGCCATTCAATAAAGTCTCAATCTTTGTCTTTCATAGCATGCAATCCCGTTGCCGTGGCGAAAATAAAGCCACTGTGGCGAAAATTAAACCACTGTTCATATGACGTGATCTGCCATAGTTTTGACGTGGAAGGCAGTGATTGAATTTGCTAGTAACGAGTAAAAGGGGCAAATATATTTGCAGTTTGTGTACTCCCATTTTCTGGTTGCAAAATAGCGACCACAGTGACAGGCAAGCCCTTTTCGCGTTTAGACACAAAGCAACGTGGCAAGATCAACGTAGTGCGAAAATTTTAACAAAATCGATTTTTTGCTTCTTAATAATTTCAACGATAACAAATGAATTTTATTGAAGCAAGGAAGATTCTTTCACACCCAAGGGAATCATTTCTGTCAAGAATAACTTTTATTCGATGGAAGTAATTCAAAGCTTCCTTAGAATGAACAGAGATGCCTCTTTGAGAAAAATTCGTGAGTTTGATTTTCAAGTTCGATTTGGATTTCTATTAAGAATTTTTCCGAAGTACGAGGCCCCTTGTGCGTACTTCGCTATGATTCAAGAGATTCCGCAAAAAAATGCGTTGACAGCGTAGGCCAAAGCCCAAAAGATCTGCTTTGGAGATGGAGGCAAATCTAAATATTTAAGATTAAAATTTCTTCTCTCAATGCTCAAATATCAATAAGGTATCTATCTTCACGTTAACGATCGAGGATTTGCTTAAAGGTTGTTTCCGACTCACTCTTGTTAAATTCTTAGGGCTAGCTATGATCAAATCTGTCGCCTTTTTTTCTGGGACACGCTGAAGCTAAAGTCAATTTTGCAAAAATTTCATGGTTGCAAAATGGCTGAAAAGAGCCCAAAACATTGACCAAATCACGAAGGACTCCTCGTGTAGGTCAATTTAACTTTCTCTCCTCCTCGGTATTAAGAATTTTTTTAATCTTCTTTGGACCAAAATGAAGGGGAAGTATCAAATGAAAGAACCATTCAGCAGAAAATCCTAATTTATTTGCTAGCTTTGGTAAAAAGTATTGGCATTCAGTTCTTAGCTCTTGAACTTTGGCCTGCATCCACCACTAGCCTAGATGTTTCTGGTTGAGTTTGAATGGAGCCTTGGACGGAAACTAAAACTGATTGATAGCAATTCCTCCTGGAAATTGTGAAATAGGGGACAAATAATCACTTTAAAATCAGATTTTCATTGCAATCTTTCGCTGCTTATCACATCAGCTGATTTAATTCCATCTTTTCACTGTCATGATTATCAATTGATCACTTCGCCTCGTATCCATGACGCTTCTGCACGCGCATAGAAAACGAATCTGCCCCTTGCTAGCGGCTTTGCTTTCTACTACCCACTTGCCCGCTGATCCGGCAGACGTCAATCTGCTTAGTGACTTATCTGAATAGTTAGATGGGTAGGAAAACAAGGGACTGGGAAAAATAAAAACTATTGTCTTTCGAAGCACGATCTTTTTCCCACAGCTCGTAACATTCCATTGCAAATTCACAGGGATTCAAAATAAAAATTCTAACCAAAACACGGGAGTTTCAACAACAAGCAAAGGTAAGCAACTGTTGCAGACAAAAGAAGGACCTGCGCGGTGCTTGTTGAAGTGTGGTTGAAGTGATTTTTATTCCCCTGACGGCGAAAGCGAATTTCCCTCAAGAAGAAAAGTTTCCCCTGACGAATTCCCGAATCGATCGACTTGATCGAATTGACGAATTCCATTTCTTTTGCAGTCCCATGATATTGTTTGATTGGAATGTTTAAACGTCAATCGGGAACGGAGAAATGAAGAATTCTCCAACATGCAACGAACTGGTGATTTGCAATTTTCCACAGGGAACCATTCTCTGCTTGGCTATGGCTCACAAGTTCTAATTTATAGCTCAAATTATCCGCTGACGAGTTTGAGTTTGGGTTTGATGACACTGCACATCCTCTGTTAGTAGAGAACAGAAAAACAAAATCTTCCATGTCAACTTTGTTATTGCTTGGTCTCATTTTCGCCCAGCTTTTTTAGCAAAGTGTGGTATCAGCTCATTATTCTTCCGAAGTAATTGCTCATAAGAAACTCAATCCTCAGGTTGCCAAAAATTAATAAACTTCAGTATTGCAAAGCAAAAAATTCCGAAAGTTCTCCATAGTTCCTGAATGGAAACTTAGGGGAAACAAACATCAAGGAAATTTAAGGCAAGCGAAAAGAGGGCAGTGTCTCCTTTCCCGCAAAGTCTCCTCAACTAAAAACTTGGTGAAATTTGTCACTTCTCGCAGGCTGGGAAAACATTATTTAGTTTTGTATCATATTACTTGAAGGGTAGTGGAGAGTGCAGTAAGAACCTATGCCATGCAAGGGGGGCAATTCACTCAAACAAAATATTGCAAAATATCTCGCAAAACCTTAATTTTTGTGTTAGAGATCCACCAAAAGTCCGTAAAAATCGTTTTGTTCTGGAAAAATTCCTCGCTTTTTCAAAAGAACGAAGTGCCTCTCGGTAGGAAACTACAAAATATGCATCATTTTCTTTCAAGACAGCCTGTTCAGTTTTTCATTAAAACTCGTAAAATTTTCTTGTATGAGGGTCCACATTGCTTGAAAATACGCATGGGTTTCTTCAAAGGTTGTTTTCATTTGAAGGGTTCTTACCATATCGTTTAAAAATCGGAAAAGTTTGAAAAACCATATTTTGAACTGTTCAGTGGGACACAGGCTGTAAACATGAAGGCTGATATCCTTCATTGGAGTATTTTGGTTGTTTGATTGATAGATTTTATTTTCTTTATACAGGGTTTAGTTACAGCTTAAAATAAAACTGAATTCCAAACTGCCCTGTTAAAATAATACAATAAACTTAACATTTCTAATCATAACAATTTTACAAGCAAGAAAAAGGTAGAAAAGGAAAAAACTATGTATTAACAAGTTAAACGAGAAGATTACTTGCTGTTTTTATAAGCAGATTTGAATCGACTCAAGGTGGGTGCTTTCTTGACTTCAGCGCTAAGGCTGTTCCATAATTGTGCCCCTCTGTAAGCAAAACACCGTTGACCACTGCAAGTTTTAAGGCGAGGTAGCTTGAGGTCTGTATTAGTATTACGAAGCCCTCTAATACTAACATCTGACAACCTATCGAACAGAGCTGTAAGGTAATTGGGATTTTCCTTGTTTATCGACCTGTACACCATCCTAGCAGTTTCCGTTTCAATAAGTTCTTTGACTGCTGGCCATCCTAGTTCCTTCAGGAGTGGTTGCGAAGACGCATCGTAAGGGCTGCTAGTAGCAATCCTTGCGGCACGCTTTGTAGTTTCTGTAGTCTATTTAACGCGGTAGTACTACAGACTCCCCACACGGAACAGCAGGATCGGAAATATGGCTCAATGAGACATCTGTACATTGACTGGATGGTAGTTTTCTTTTCTCATAGCGTAACATACCAATTCCTTTTGAAATCTTTTTGGTCACAGCAGAAATGTGATCATCCCAACTTAGAGATTGGTCGACTTCAATCCCCAGGTATTTTATGTGTTTAACTATGGTTCTTCACGAATAACTATTTGTAGTTTTTGTGTTTCAGAATTTTCAATGTCTTTCAACTTCTTTCTACCTCCTATGAGGAGATTTTGTGTCTTGGCCACATTGAGAGACAACTTATTTGATTCCAACGATGTTTTTAGATGAACAAGGTCGGAGTTAACATTTCCGTTTATGTTGGGATGGAATCCGAGGAAAACGAGATGCTGGTGTCATCGGCATACATATTCACTTCAGAATGATTTAGCGATAGGGTTAGGTCGTTGATGTATGGTAAACAGAGGAGAGGCCCTAGGCATGAATCTTGTGGAACGTCGCATGTAACGTCCACAAGTTCAGACATCTGCCCATTCACCTTACAACACTGTTTTCTGTTCGAAAGGTATGAACGCAACCAACGAAATTCCTTTTCTCTTATACCGTACAGGTAAAGCTTCTTGAGTAGAATCTCATGATTTACTGTGTCAAATGCCTTCTTAAGATCTATGAATGTATCTGACGTGAATTTGCCTTTGTCTATATTTAAATACCAGTCATTCGTGCACTTTAGTAAACAAGTTAAAAGTAACATTCTGAATCCTGACTATTTCAAATAAAGAAGTTTGTTTTCGTTAAGAAAGGAATACATCTGGTCAAAAACAAGTTTTCGAACAGATGTAAAACAACAGGCAAAGCTGAGATCGGACGATAATTCGACTGATCGTCAGTTGGACCAGTTTTATGAATAGGTGCAACACGAGCAATTTTCCAACTGTCGGAGAATAGCCCCTGAGACAAAGATAGATTGAAAAGTTGGCTTAGAGGGCTGGCAAGGATGGGGCATTCCAATTTTGAGAAAATAGCTGGAAATGAGATCTAGGCCAAGCCTCTTGGAAGTCTTAAACTTGCCCATAGCTTTGACAAGTTTTTAGGGCGATATTGGTGAAAACGAAAACGACACCTTTTCAGGATTTACAATGACATCTCTTTGAGGAGAGAGCTCTTGGTATGTGGGATTTTCGTGCTAAGTTGATCACCAACAGTGCAAAAGAAATTATTCATCCTGTTTGCTGTATCTTGAGGGTTTGAGATACGCTCATCACCATCAGACAGGGAGCTAATCATTGTCGTTTTTGATCACTTATTCACTAGCTTGTTAAGTAGCCCATGTTTCTTTCAAGTTTCCTTCGGACGCTTTTATCTTGTTAGTAAAGTAGTCCCTTTTTAGTCTTTTACGAGTGCTATTCACTTTATTTCTAAGTTGTTTGTAGGCTGCCATGAGAACCTCTGATTTTTTCTTGACTGCTGCCATCTTAAGCTCATCTCTTGATCTAAACATATGTTTCAGGTCAGAGGTAAGCCAAGGGCTATATCGCTCCGAGAAGCGTCTCTCAAGAATACGGGCGTGCTTCGGGATAATCATGGCAAGCATATTGGTCCACGATAACGTTGATGTCAGTAGAACAATGAAGCAGAGACTGCCAATCAACAGAGGCTAAGTCTGACAAAAAGAGCTCATTGTCAAAATTTTTCATTTGCCTAGTTTTTATGACTTTGTGCTGTTTTGTTAACGTTGATGTCAGTAGAACAATGAAGCAGAGACTGCCAATCAACAGAGGCTAAGTCTGACAAAAAGAGCTCATTGTCAAAATTTTTCATTTGCCTAGTTTTTATGACTTTGTGCTGTTTTGTTACTCTACCGTGAAATTTTCTGACAGCGTACACAAGGTAGTGATCACTGAGAGCTACCCTAAAGACACCAGACTCAGAAATGTTGCTGACATTGCTCACAGCAACGTGATCAAGGAGGGTTGAAGTATCTGTTGTCTCTTGTGTGGGTTCTTTAATTAACTGCTCAAGTCTAAACGATTGATAGATATCATTAATACGTTTTACATGATTTGGAACCTGAGGCTCTAAAGACTCGCGAGAGTCTTCAAAATTGAGGATCTTCGTTTTGTCGTGTTGATACATTTTCTGGTGATGCTCTTGCCGAGACTACATTACATAAATCCCTCTAACTTACGCTTGTTGTTGTTGTTGTTGTTGTTATCGCTTCAGTTGAGGGATTTATGTCCTTAAGCTTCAAAACAGGGACTAATTAGGCCCAGTCTGCCGCGTTCACGGCGCGACCAATCAGATCGCAACTTTCTTAATAAGGTAAGATCACGTGCCAATTCTTAGTGTTTGTTTTGCAGATTAGGAAAATGCTACTGTTTGGAGCGAAAGAAAACTGGGCCTGAGTTGAGTGTGTCGGGGGGCTCAGCAAAGAAATAAAATTGATTTAGTCAGCATCCTTTGTAAATATTCTCACTGCTTTCGCGGGCTTTGTTTGCAAAATGGAGGATCGTGCCATCAAAGCCGTGGAGGCTTGATCTAAGATGACTCTGCAACACGCTCTGATGAGCAAGGAAGGCCTGTTTTCAGAAATCCCCCTCTCTAGAAACTTTTTGATCGCTCTTCAACCAATCGGGCTGTCGAAATTCTGTATTGCGTGGAATGGGGAAAATGCAATTGTACCATATGTAAATAGTTTTAGAGATTTAGTTTGTATTTAAGTAGTTGGTTTTAATTAGTTACTCTTCTCTTCAGAGAATACCATTTATATTATCACACCAACTGTAAATAAATTCATTATTATTATTATTGTTATTATTATTGATTGCTGACGAAGATTTTTAATCGCAACGTACAGAGTTTTTAACAGTTGTGTTTCTTTTATTTTCTTTTTCTGTTAATTTTTGATGATGGTTTTGTTTCTTATATTATTGTTATCATTATTATTATTATTATTATTATTATTATTATTATTATTATTATTATTATTATTATTATTATTATTATTATTATTATTATTATTATCATTATTATTATCATTGTGTTTGTTCTCAGGTATGTTCTTGTTCCTGGTGGATGTTATATGCATAGCGGGCTACTGCCTGCAGCCATGGCTATCATATATAGTCTTCTTCTTCTTATCCTTAGCTATTCATTACTTTTCTTATGATCTTAGCTGATCCAAGGAGGCATCCTTTCTGCAGCAGTGCAACTGGACAGTCTATGCCAATCTGTTCTATCCAGGAATCGATCCTTTCTGTCACTGTTCCTAAAGCTCCAATTACTATGGGTACGATGGTTACCTTCTTCATGCTCCAAATTCTTGCAAGTTCGTATTTGAGTTCGTCATAGTTCGATAATTTCTCTTCTTCTTTCACTACTATACGAGAGTCAAAGGGGCATGATGGATCAATGATGAGACATGTTTTATTTACTTTATCTATCACAGTTATATCTGGTTTGTTGTGATTCAGTTTCTTATCCGTTTGAATGGAGAAGTCCCACAGAATCTTACAGACATCCGACTCTAATACCTTCTCTGCATTGTGGGTGTACCACATCTCACCCCTCTCAAAGCCCCATTTTTCACATAACTTCCAGTGGATCATCCTGGCTACTTGGTCATGTCTCCATTTCTTATATTCGTTCTGTGCTAAACTTGGGCACTCTGCTACTATGTGTGCTATTGTTTCATCAAATTTTCCACACATTCGACACATTGATGATATATCCTCTTTATGGATGTGTTTGCGGATGTTGTTGGTTCGTATGGCTTGATCCTGTGCAGCTACAATTGTACTTTCAGTCTCCTTTTTCAGATGGCCCTTTTTCAACCAATCCCATGATCTTCTTCCACAGACTTCCTTAGTTGCCTTCTCAAACTGTCCGTGCAATGGCTTACTTCTTCTCAATTCGGCATGTTCCTTCTGTATTCCTTCCTTGTCTTTCTCCCCCTTGCCAGCTTTCAACACTTCCTCCTTTCCAACAGCAAGTGTCAGCTTCTCCTTACTCTGTTCGACGTATCTTAGTAAACTTTCTTTTTCCATCCGTACGCAGTCTTCGATACCAATTAACCCTCTGCCTCCATCTGCTCTTCTAAGGTACAATCGATCAATATCAGCTTGGGGATGGTGGGCTCCATACATGGTTAACAACTTTCTCGTTTTTCGGTCCATTTGCTGCAGTTCTACCTTTGTCCAGTCAATTATCCCAGCCCCATACCTTATGACTGAAACAGCCCAGGAGTTGATTGCTGTGGTGATATTTCCTCCGCTTAACTTTGATCCTAAAATCTTCCTGATTCTCCTTATATATTTCTTACTCACAGTTTCTTTCATCTCTCCATGTTTGATTCCATCTGCTTCCAAAATACCAAGGTATTTATACCCTCCTCCTTCTTCAATTGATTTCATTGTTTCTCCATTTGGCATATCTATTCCTTCAATTCTTTCAAATCTCCCTCTTTTCATAACTAGCAATGCACACTTTGTCAATCCAAACTCCATTCTAATATCATCTGAAAATATTCTTACAGTATGAATAAGACTTTCTAATTGCTTTTCATTCTTGGCAAACAGTTTTAAGTCATCCATAAACAATAGGTGATTTAATTCTCCATTTCCTTTTCCAAGATCGTAGGCTATTTTTACATCCCGCAGTATCAGACTTAGTGGTATCATTGCAATCACAAATAGAAGAGGAGACAAGCTATCTCCTTGGAAGATCCCACGTCTAATTTTTAAGTGATAATAATAATAATAATGATAATAATAATAATAATAATAATAATAGTAATAATAATAATAATAATAATAATAATATTAATAATAATAATAATAATAATAATTATTATTATTATTATTATTATTATTATTATTATTATTATTATTATTATTATTAGAAATAACTTAGATAATGTCGTTGCTTCATATTTACGACGCTGGATCGATATCCCCATTAACGGAACCCTTGATATTTGCTTACTTTCCAAAGATAAATTTGGTCTAGATATTATGATGCCATCTACAAAATTTACTCTCTGCCAAACGGTGTTGAGAAATTGCTTGAAGAACTCTCCAAACGAGGACGTTAAGAAAATCCATGAAAAGTCTAACAAAGGAACAAATGTCCAGTTTGATAGATTCAATAGTACACGGGAAGCGCTAAAATCGATCAGAAACGAAAAAGAACAGAGGATAGAGAACAAACTTGTGAGTCAAGGGATGCTTTTCAATTTTCTTGCTAGCAATATACAGCCAAAATTTATCAGGCTTTGGTCAGATGTTCATCACTCGATGCCAAAAAATATCTTTAACTTCGCTATTAGATTTCTGAACAATACTCTGGCCAATCGGAGTAATATGATATTATGGAGACAGACGGATGATTCTCGTTGTACATTTTGTAAAGAACATGAAACATTGTCACATGTTATTGCTGGCTGTAAGGAATATTTGGACCAAGGCCGTTACACCTGGAGACACAATTCTGTCCTTAGTTTCATAGCTAGGACGCTGAGCTCTGTGAAGGATGTATCGCTCTATGTAGACTTGGATGGCTGGGAATCGCCATGTGTTATTACTGGTATGGAACTAAGACCTGATTTGTTGGCTGTCAAAGGTGCAACGTTGTACATAATGGAGTTGACAGTTGGATTCGAGGCAAACATTGAAAAGAACGCTGCAAGGAAGGAAGCCAAATATGAAGAACTATCTCGCAGGTTAAACGATGAATATGATGAGGTAAATTTTGTGAATGTGTCAATGGGTAGCATTGGAGTTTTTGGTAAGTCTTGTAATTCATTTTTAACCATGATGTCAAGCATTGGTATGGGAGAAAAGAGCTCAACATATATAATGAAAACGGCAGCTAATATAGCCTTAAGGTGTAGTTACTATATCTTTTGCCGCAGGAATAAGCAGTGGACAGAACAGTCATTGCTCCAGCTTTAGACAATTTTAATTGCTAGTGAACAATTCTTTTTCTTTTAGAGAACGATTTGAACTTTTAAACATGTAATTTGAACTTTTAGGCATCTCTCTTTTCCTTGGTATCCAGCAGTCGTATCTCTGCCTGTCATTAGAGAGGAGGTCGACTGGTATTGTATTAGTAGTTTTAAATTTTGTTGAAAATATATGAAGTTTCCATTATAATAAACTAAACCATCCTCTTGAACAAACAGAAATAGAAATATAAAAACACAACTGTTGCCGACATACGTTTCGATTAAAATCTTCTTCAGTGTAAAACTTTTCAGCAAAGACTTGTTTACTTAAATTACAAAGACTTTTTAAAAAGATGAAATCTAATTTACAATTGAATGTGCGATACATAAACAACCTCAGTGAACCTAAAATCAATGCCTACGGGACCATCTTACTCCTGAGAGATTTTTCATTATTTCATTAAATTTGCAATTTATACCAGGTCCCTCGGGCCAATAAAGCCTCCAAGAAAGACCCAAAAGACAAGAACTCACACAGAGTTCCCGTCCCCCGGGTCTCCCCAAAACGACCCAACGAGCCAAAGGACCCAGTGGGAGCCAGAACTATAATGTGAAGAGGAACTGGAGCTTAACGAACCCCTTGAGGCTATGCTAACTTTTCTGTGAATCCCAAGGGTAACTTTCCATAGATTCGCTAGCTGCTAAACAATCTTAGCAAATGCTGAATCCGGGACAGCCCGATAGGGAATTCCACCCCACCACCACGTGCAGAAAGGCACGAAGTTACCAGAAGAAAACACAGAAAATAACGCTAGCAGGGCCTCCCTACACCCCATTCAAGTGTAATGGCAGAGTCTAAGCTGTTCCACATGCAAACATATCTAATTTCACATCCGCCGCTCTTTCATTAAGACCCTTGGGAGAGAACGTTTCAAGCCGATATTGCCAGTAAAGCTCTTTTCTCCGAAGTGAATAAACGTCCTCTGTCCCATCGATAATTTTAATCCCAACCGTAAATTTCCCATTGTGTCCATTTTAAAAAAAATGCCTAAAGAAGCTGGCTTGTGGAATAGGCTTACCCTTGTCAAAGGAGCCTTCGTTATGTTTGCGCGAGTAAGACCTAAAATACGATTTGTACACATTAAATCCTTGTCGAAATTTTGTCTTAGTACTTCCCACATATTTTTTGTTACAACATTCACATTGCAAAAGATAAACCACGTGCTCAGAATTGCAGTCATACTTTCCAGAAAACGTTTTGAACGACCTTGGAGAATTAAAATTCTGGAAAGTATCTCCCTCCCTCATTAAGGGACAAATTTGGCAACTTTTTCTATCATTACATCTGAATGTGCCTTTTTCCATCAACTCTTCATCAAGATCTGGAAGTTATGCCCTAACCAGTTTGTCTTTTAGATTTTTAGCCCTCCGAAACGAAACGAAAATTTTGTCTTTGAAAACATTCTTGTGTTCATTATCAACCAAAAGAACGTTTTCATTAGCCCGAATGATTTCGTACACCTTATGCAAAGCTGGGTGATATGTGAGTACCAAAGGTATCCTCGTGTCATCCTTGGCCTGGGGATTGGTATCAAGTAAAGCAACCCGCTTTTTTAGGCGAACACGTGCAACTTGACTGTCAACCTCATTTTCTTTATAACCCCTCGCCAACAGCCAAGTTTTAAGATCCCCCGCCCTTTTGTCGAAAAAACTTTCCTCTGAACAAATGCGTCGAATTGTTAGAGCCTGACTATATGGGATACCCTTCTTAGTATGGCTAGGATGACATGAAGTGCGATGTAAGAGTTAATGGGTATCCGTTGGTTTTCTAAATAAATCATTGACAAGTTTGTTACCCTGTTTTATGACTTAAACGTCAAGAAAATTAACCCTCTCCGAGGACCATTCTGCGGTAAACTTAATAGAATCATGTGCCCCATTAAGGAAATTTATAAAATCCCTAAGTTTTCCTTCCCCATGCAACCAAACTAAAAAGACATCGTCTATGTATCTCCACCACAGCCACGGTTTCCACTGTGCCTCCGAAAGTATCTTTTCCTCAAGGGCAGCTAAAAAAGAATCGCATAACTAGGAGCACACTTGGTACCTATGGCCGTACCCCTAAGTTGCTGATAAAAATCACCATTAAATTCAAAAAAATTGTTTTTCAAAACCAAGTGAGCAAGCTCCGTAAGAGAGTCTGTGGAGATGGCCTTATCTTCTCGATGTTCAAGTGCTTCCCGAAGTGCTTCCAGTCCCTCTTCATGCGGAATGCTGGGATAAAGCCCAACAACATCTACTGTACAAAAAATAGCATCTTCAGGGAGTTCCCCCAGATTGTGGATTTTTTGGAGAAAATGGTTGGTATCCTTTATGTATGACTTAACTTTTTTTGCCAGTGGCTGCAAATGAAAATCCAAAAATTCCGAAATATTTTCTGTAAAAAATCCACAATTTGAGATGACTGGCCTCCCCGGGACGCTATTCAACCTCTTATGAATCTTACGTAAGAGATAAAAACGTCCTAACCTAGGGTTATTAACCATAGAAATAGAAGGACTAGAATGCGTGGTAGGTCACGTGACGCGTAACAACCATGGGGATTCAAAATGGTAGCAACATGTTGGCAGAAAACCGCGGGAAATCACAGCTAACAGTGGTTCCTCCTTGTAGCCTTTCTGAATTGGTCGAAAATTCCTCGCAAATTTATTTAAAGCTTTTATTCAAGAGATCGCTGAAAGCTTGAAAATGGTAGTCTCTTGTGCAGCGTTTGGATGCGAAAATCGCTGGATTGCAAAGAAGGAGTTGCATCCTGGCCAGAAAAACATTTCGTTTCACCAGTAAGTAGCCTATGCCTAGGCCCGCCATCGAGCGGGGCACAATCCTTTTTAGTTTTAAACTACCAAGTTTTTAAACTAACAGATGAAATTTTCATTCTTAAAGTGTATTTTTAAAATTTGCATCCATACATACTGTATGAAGAGCAGTCGCCTTTAAGTCCACGTCGGGTCGAAAGGACGGACTAATGTAATATCTAGGCCTATCATGAACTTCACTTCGAACGAACATGCAGCAACTGCGTATCAGTTTTTCCGCATTCCCCGAAGTCAGATTCTTATTGCTAGCTGTATCAGTGCCAGAATTATTAACATAAAAACTCATTTTGGCCCGACAGTCAAGATCTATCTATCTATACAATATTGTGCAACAACCTACATTGGTTATTACGAGCATAAATTGATCTTTACCAATATAAAAAATTTCTTGAAAGGATGTAAGGCCCACAAGTGTAAACAAGTTGAACAATCTGCTTTTCAAACAAAGATTTTCAAAAATAACAAAAAGTCCAGGATAGATCAACACTTTTTTATTCAAAACTAACCATAAACTCAAAATTTACATTTGATTAAATATTTGTATAACAGGTTTCCACTACACAATAAGAGATTGTTAGACAAATGGCTTGTTGCAATGCGTCGCAAAAGCTGGCATCCATCTGCATCACAACGAATTTGTGAGAGCCACTTCCTTCCTAGTGATTACAGCTACCCTCCTTCCATGCCAAATTCTGAATCTCTTGGTAAAAAATATTTGAAAAAAGATGCCATCCCATCTGTATTCAATTTTCCAAAACATCTACAAAAAAGGAGTCCAAAGAAACGAGCCCCAGTCAAAAGGTCTAATCCTGGCCCTCCAGAAACTCCTCCTGCTGTGGATCCGAAACATGTGCGAATAGACCACACTTATGCATCCAATATTTCACCTAGGAAAATGAAAGCAAATTATAAGAAAAAGCTTAGGCAAAAGAATAAAATAATTAATAGACTGCGGGCTAGAAACTTCAGGAAGGAGAAAACCATTAAGGGATTGATGTTGCAGTTAAACAAATTGAAATTATTGTCTGAAGAAAATGAGAAATCCATTATTGATAACTTTGGTCACATGGCTACTGAACTGTTCAGAAACGAGGCAAAGAACTGCAACAAATTATCTGGCTCCAGGTACCCTCAGGAAATTAAAGAATTCGCTATTTCACTCCATTTTTACAGCCCAAGGGCTTATAAATTTGTTAGAAAGTCCCTAAATTTGCCACATCCAGCAACAATAAGATCATGGTCAGTAAATATTGAATGTGAACCAGGATTCTTAAAGAAGCCATTTGAATTTGTCGAAGGCAAGGTTAATGAAGGCCAGAAAGATTGTGTACTGATGCTGGATGAAATGTCAATTAAAAAACAACTCCAGTGGGACAAAAAACAGTCCAAATTTGTTGGAAACACTGACTATGGCACTTTTAAAGCTGAAGCTAATGATACAATTGCCACTAATGCTCTTCTTTTCATGGTATGTGGGCTCCAAAAACCATGGTATGTCCCCATTGCATATTTCTTGACAAACAATTTAAATGGAGACATTTTAAAACAGCTGATATATGAAGCTATAAACTTGCTTACCGAGAAAGGAGCAGAGGTATCTGCAGTCATTTTTGATGGTGCCTCAAAAAATATCAGCATGGCCGAAAAACTTGGGTGTAACATCAAGAGGCTTGAAACATCCTTTCCCCATCCATCAAAGCCAAATCAAAAGGTTTATGTCATTCTTGATATCTGCCACATGCTCAAACTTGCAAGGAATGCCTTTGCTGATATCAAGGTCTTTTGTACCCCTAGTGGAGAAAAAATATCATGGGAGTATGTTCTTGCTCTACATAGAACACAACAAAAAGATGTACTGAATCTTGCGAATAAACTGAAATCAAAGCATGTCCAATGGCAAAATCATAAAATGAAAGTCAGTGTTGCAGCCCAAACTCTGAGCCATTCTGTTTCAGCAGCGATAACGTTTTTACGCAATCTTCAAGTGCCAGAGTTTAAAGATAGCAAGGCGACGAGTGAATTCATCCTTTTGATGAATAATTTATTTGACATATTAAATTCAAAAAGCAAATTTGGAAAATATACAAAGAGGCCCATTACCTTGGAAAATTTCTATGAGATTGAAGGATACTTGATGGATGGAATTGAAACTCTTAAATTCTTGAAAGACACAGCAGGTACCCCTATCATCAAAGGTCCACGGAAAACATTCATCCTTGGGTTTACCATATCAGCCCTTTCAATTATCAACATAAGCAAAATGTTATTAGAAAGAACAGAAGCACCGTTTGAATATATTTTAACATATCGCTTCTCTCAAGATCAAATTGAAATGTATTTTTCAAAAATCAGAAGTCGCTTTGGTTGGAACAATAATCCAACTGTACTCCAATTCAAGTATGCCTTGAGACAATTGTTATTAAAAAACAAAATTGAATCTCCATCCACAGCAAATTGTGTTGATGTTGCAAATGTGAATAACAGTAGTGAAGTGAACAAAGTTGACTCACGAATATCAGAAATGTTGCTTTCAAACAATGTTTGGAGGCATGATGCCCTCCATTACATATCTGGCTATATTGTTAAAAAAATTCTGGAATCTTTAGAATGTCCAGATTGTGCACTGTCATTATACCAGACCTCTGACAGCTCAGCTGATCATGGCTACAAAAGCCACCTTTCCCTTCTGTCATGCAAACGCTATGGAAATTTGCTGGTTCCATCTTGGTCAGTCTATAAGGTGGTTGAATGTGTAGACAAAGTTGCCAGAACAGGGTTGTGCAAATGGCAATGTACCTCAAAAGAAGTTAATGCCAACATAACAACAACAGTCTTACATGAAATGAAAAATGTTACTTTTTTATCAATTCAAGAACACTCACAGCAATGTCATGTGTTGGATGAGCACCTCAGAGATGATCATATTACAACTTTGATAAAACTCATCGTTAAAAACTATCTTGTAATTTTCTACCATCAGTTTGGCAGAATTTATACCGAGCGTATAATCAAAGGGAATAAATCATCACGAAGACACAAATTAACAAAACAAATTCTATTCAACCATGAATAGACATATAGATATTGTCATTTTCATAAAAGATCTACATTGAGGTAACGCCGAGTGCCGGGCGGCGGTCAATTAACCTGGTTCGTTCCCGACAGATGGAGGAAATGCCATCTTGTCACAGCTTTGTACATATAGGCATAAATATTGTAAATCTTAAGTATTAGGGAAGGTTATCCCATTCTATGACCCAGGGGGGTACTCAGGTATATTTATGACAGGGATACTCAGGCTGGGGTACAGAGCATCAACCCAAAAAATAATTTCTGGCATAAAAAGAGACTCAAAAAATAATTATTCTGATCCAGTATATAATCTCAAATCTATGGAAAAGTAGCTTTAAAAAACTGATTAGAGTTCTCATAATGTATTAGGACATTCAAGTACTTTGATTTTAATAATGTTACACGATTTCAAATTTTGTTTGTGAGATATAACCCATACTGTACTTGAGACCCCAAGAAAGTAATGCAGAAATTCAGGAACCCAAATGATTACACTGTACAAACGATTGACCCAAAAAAGTACTAAGCTCTGCCCAATTTTACATCCATGAAAGTAACCTGAGCATCCCTATCCAAGATATACCCAAGTAACCCCCTATGTAACACCAATGCTGAATGCTAGGCGGCGGTCAGTTTACCCGGTTCATTCCCAAAAGATGGAGGAAATGCCATCTAGTCACAGCTTGTACATAGGTGTAAATATTGTAAACATTTTAGATATTAGGGTAAGTTTAGGATCTTTGGCTACAAAGATCAAGATTGTTTAAAGGAGGGTAGTCTGGTCACCTAGGTTGGGTAGGCAATCATCTGTCTAGCTTCTAATCTTCATCAGATTGAGGTGGCTTCTGGTGCTTCACATCTTCACACTGAGAAAACTGTTTACTTGGACGACCATTATTAGAAGGTAATTAAGAACATTTCAATTATCTGAAACATCCGATCGTTACTGCCACAAATCCCAAATTCGGGTTGATTTACAATACAAACGATAGGCCAGGCCTAAGCGCAGGTTTGACACATACAACGCTTGAGTTTCCTCCAATTCCCCCTTCGTCATAGCTCCAAACTTCCTTCACAAGATGCAAATGACCAAGGAGAAGGGCAGGTGGCAATGAAAATGCGTAAAAACATGTTAAAAGTATAAAAATTGGCTGGTTTTTTGCCAGTAAAGCACATCAAAATTATTTTCAAGTCGACTGATCCTATAAACTTCGGCCTACGTTGCTACGTTCTGGGGTCGATATCAATGAATAAGTCGACTAAAAATGGTTAATATCAAATACGTATGGCACTACTTACTTAAATATGGCTTGTTCTCGATATTTTATTGCCTCTCTGCAAGCCAGCAGCACCAAACAGAAGAGATAGTGCAAGTCTTCCCACTGCGGGTCCTTTGTTTACAAAAATCTTTTGCCAACGTTGCTACCATCTTGGCTCCCCACGCGTATTACGCAGCAAACAAAAGCGAAACAATAGACCGCGCATTCTAGTCCTTCTATTTCTATGTTATTAACCATGAGATATTCCAAAGTTTTTTCGTCGATATCTCCTCTTTCTCTTATTATGTCCAATGCATAAGTTATGATTTGATGATGATTTGATTGATTTGATTTGATGATTTTATGATGATGATGATTATTAATATTATTATCATTATTATTATTATTATTGTTATTATTATTATTATAGAAATTACGCACAATATACAGTTTCTATATATTGGAGTCAATCTTGAATATCAAGTTACAACAAGTATCCTCAGACTTCAAGAACCTTCCTCAAAATTCTTGCTGTTCCCAGTAACACTGATTTCTGGATTTGCGATGCCTTTAAAGGAATTCCAATTTCCTTCAAGTTGTCCTTTAACCGAGCTGGTATCGTTCCCAACACTCCAATTACAATTGGAATGACTTTCACTTCCATACTCCATATCTTGCGGAGTTCTCTGGCTAAGTCCTGATATTTAACAATTTTTTCATCTTCCTTTTCTTTCACTCTTTTATCTCCAGGGCACGCTACGTCAATGAGCTGGCAGGTTTTCTTATCCTTATCCACTACTACGATGTCTGGTCTCCTTGCTGTTATATAATGATCCGTTTGGATCGTAAAGTCCCACAAGATCTTACATTTATCATTTTCAACTACACTTTGTGGATTGTGTTCGTACCAATTCTTTTCATGCTGTAAGTCATTTTTCCTACAAAGTTCCCAATGCAATGCTTGCGCCACCTTGTCGTGCCTTGCCTTGTATTCCAGCTGTGCCAATTTACTGCATTGATTAGCAATATGGGTCACTGTTTCATCTGCCTCCTTACACAATCTGCACAAGCTGCAATCACTGGTCTTATCTATTTTAGTCTTGATGATATTCGTACGCAATGCTTGGTCTTGGGCTGCTGTTAATAAACTCTCTGTTTCTTTTTTTAATGTACCTTCTCTTAGCCATAGCCACGTGTCCATACTTTTGACGTCTTCTGTTTCTCGAAGATATTGCCCATGTAGCGGTTTTTCTTTCCACTCAGACACCCTTGCTTCTACCCGTTTCCTTTTCACTGTTTCAGTACTCTCTTGCTCTATTATCTCACATCCCCTTGCCCCTTCTATCAATTTATCTTGACTTTCGTTGACATAGTTATTTAATCCCAAAATGGCAAGCTCCACACAGTCTTCTATTCCAATCAGTCCTCTACCTCCCATTTTCCTTGGCACGTACAAACGACACACGCTGTCCCTTGGATGTAATGCTCCATTCATAGTCATTGTCTTCCTTGTCATTCTATCCATATCCTTTACCTCTTCTTTTGTCCAGTTCACAAATGGTGCTGAGTGTCTTAGAAGAGATACAGCCCAAGTATTGATAGCTTTGATCGTGTTTCCACCATTTAGTTTAGACTGCAGAACCTTTCTAATCCGTCTCTTATATTCATTCTTCAGTATATTTTTCATCTGCTCTTTCTTAACTTCCTCTGCTTCTAAGACACCTAGATACTTGTACGCATCCCCTTCTGCTAATCCTTTAATCACACTCTCATCAGGTAAAATGATGTCATCTGACCTTGCCAACTTCCCCCTTCTTATCACCATCACTGCACATTTCTCCACACCAAACTCCATTCCAATGTCATTACTAAACATATTATTATTATTATTATTATTATTATCATTATTATTATTATTATTATTATTATTATTATTATTATTATTATTATTATTATTATTATTATTATTATTATTATTTTTATTATATAAAGTGTGGAATAGACCTTTTCTCAATTTAGAATTGCTCATACTCTTGGCAATGGAAAGACATATTAATCAAAACTGTTTGTTTTCACGGCTTTGGAGTAGGCTTATTTCAAAATATTTTACCAGCTTTAGAAGAACTTCATTTTCCACTCCGCTAATCTAAAGATTTTGATCAAACGTTTTTACTAAACACATGATATGCTCACGGACACGCATGCCAAATTTGAAGTCGAAAGCTCAAGCTTGGCCAGTTTTTTTGCAATAAAATTCTAAAGTTTGGTAGCCTTCTCGACAACAAACGCAAGAAAAGTTGGTTACTCGATTACGATTGGCAACTGCGAAAGAATCAGTGAAGCGCTTGCAATCACGTGTGAAAACAAGTCGGCAATCTTTCGAGACTGACAGTGCAAATCTATCTTTTTTGATACAAATCTTTTGTGCTTGCGCGAACTATGGAATATCAATTTCTTGTTTGAATCCCAAGGCTGAATTTTGCTTAATTTTGCTGAATTTTTGATGACGGCATGGCGGACGGTCGCATTTTCGTCTGCTCGTGAACTACTTTATCTTTGCAGAGGAAACTCTTTGAAACTTAGCATAATGAGAGGTATTATAGAGTTACATTGATAAATGGGGTCATGGCACACTGTTTTGGATACATGTAAAACTTGATGCTAAATCATGGCCTCCCAGACGAGAGCAAAAACAAGGCAGCGTGCGGAGCAACACGAGGAGGATACTGGCCTAGTCAATGTCGACGATGACGAGTCGCAAAGTGAAAATGAGTCACAAAGTGGAAATGGGTCTGAACTGTTGCTCATACTGGACGCAAAGCTCGCAGTATTGAAGGAAGATCTGGCAACTAAGGAATGCACTTCAAGCCTTCAGGATACAATTCTGGAGCAAGCACGAACAATTGATAATAATAATAATAATAATAATAATAATAATAATAATAATAATAATAATAATAATAATAATAATAATAATAATAATAATAATAATAATAATAATAATAATAATAATAATAATGGATATTTAACAGATCCAAATACATATGGCTTTTCACTGTTAAAGTTACAGTACCTAAAATACATTTTGTTTAAAATATTTACAGAAAAAGGAGTGTCTCTTGAAAGAATTTTAATTACATTGTTGAGCTCTATTAACTAAAAATTTGTTTGTTAAAGATAAAAATGTGTTATAATTTGAGCAGTTTCTTATGCTCTCTGGAAGGGAGTTAAATAGTTTAGCTGCGTTATCTTGAAAAGTTCCGCTCTCTTTCCTCGGTATTTCCAGCGATTTGCTGCCATTTGATCTCAGGTCTCGTTTATTTTTTCTCACATTCAGTTGCAAATAGTCAGGCCACGTTTCCGAGTTTAGTGCCTTGAAAACTTGCTTAAGAAGATTGAAATCTCTTCTCTCCTCTATAGGAAGCCATCGTAATTTCAGGATATCTTTTATGCTCTTTACATAGTGACCAGTAACGAAGGATGCGGCTGCAAACTGTACTCTTTGGAGACGTTTCTGAAGCATCACAGTTAGCGGCGTATAAACCTGGTCTCCGTAATCAATCTTTGCTAAGACGAGTAATTCTGCGAGCTGCTTCCTAAGACGAAACGGGGCAACGTTCTTTAATTTCCTTAGAATTGATAAGGTTCCGTTGCATGAGCTAGTGATAATTTTAACATGGTTCTCCCATTTTAAGTGTTCGTTTATTGTTACCCCCAACAGCTTACATGTCTCTGTTCTTTCCATCTTTTTTCCTTTAATATGGATATCTAGTTCAATGTCTTCCAGGCCGTGCCTTCTTGACATTTCTTGTGTTGACAGAACCATGAGCTTAGTCTTTTCCCTGTTCAGTGCAAGATTGTTGTTGCTGGCCCACATTCCTAATTGCTCAATTGATTGGTTGGTAGTTCTTGACAGGAATTCGTGATTTTTGGGTTTGGCGTGGCAATATAATGTTGTATCATCAGCATACTGATATCCTTTCATTTTCATTTCTGACTGGAGGTCAGCTACGTAAATGTTGAACAACACTGGTCCAAGGATGGATCCCTGAGGTACTCCGAATCTAACTTCTATTCTCTCGGATACCCTATCGTCAATTTGAACAAACTGCTTTCTCTTCGAGACATAGTTCAAGGTCCACTTTAGAAAGTTTTTCGAGAAGCCCAAATGATTCATTTTCTTGATAAGGTTTTGAAATTTGATTGTGTCGAATGCTTTGGAAAAATCAGCCAGTATCATCATTGTTACCTCTCCACGTTGCATAGCTTTTATAATGTCATCACGAATTGCTTGTAGCACATGCATGGTTGATTGGCCTTTCCTGTATGCTGATATATTACTCTCCATTAACTTTTCCTCTTCAATAAAAGTCGTCATTTTTCGAAAAATTAGTCTCTCATATACTTTAGATAATGCTGGTAGGATTGAGATTGGCCTCAGAATTGATAAGCTCGAAGCGAGAATTGTCCTGTTGGAAAGTTATGTGAATCAAATAGAGAAAAACGAGCGTGAAGTAAAACACCTCTCCAAGGGCTGTTTTGAACATGACAGTAAAATTGATCAATTGGAGAGAAAATGTGATGATATGGAACAATACCAGAGACGACTGTGCTTGCGTCCCGGCGGGTGCACTTCAATATAAAAAGTGATACACAAGCTTGTCTGAAGCTTTCCAAAACATACCCTTTTCACTGAGAAATGACTCCGCAGTTGGACCCTATTCACTGACATTTCATCGCAATGTTTTATACATGTATACCCCTATTCTTGAGAATCACTGACATGCTCTGCAGACTATTTCCTTTAGACTTCACTAAAGTAAGCAGTGAATTACCAACTACTCAAAATGGAACGGAACATTTGTATATTTTTCTCAGTTCAACAGAAGATAAACACTAATACTGCATATATCCTTTCCACTACACATCAACTCACTGAACAACAATATGGTTGAAACCATATTGTATGGTTTGGTCTCAGTCATATACCCTACAAACTCATGTTTCTAAATTCTTTTAACACTGGTTTTGTGCAGTCTAGGTTTCTGGCTGTATATGCATGAGATTTGTTCAATGTTGACCAAAGCACAACAGTCTCGAAGAAACATAAATTGCATCTCCTTTACAGCACTAAAATTCATTTTAACTTCAAGTAAATGTTGCCCTTAGGGTGCCCTTATTATTGTTTGATCATACCATTTCCGAGAAAATATATGGCAAACAAAATATTTAAGTTTTTTAGGCCTGGTGGGCATAACCCTCTTTGTGCCTGAAGAAAATAGTAATTGACATGAAAAATAACTGGGGCCAAATGACTGTCTTACCACTACCAAATTACATGTAAGCAGCATCAGTAAAATTATTTTTTTCAACTTCTCCATCACTCACGGTGCGATTTGAGGTTCGTTCGGCTAATCGCTTCTGAACTTTTCCCGCGTTTTTAGGATGCCTCGGATTGCAAAAGAGGCTCCCATCCCTCCGCATTGTTTCAATGGAAAGATGGCTGTGTGTTTGTCAGAGCCTCTAGTCAAAATGTAATAATTTTTGAGTGAATGCTCCACTACCATGAAGTTACAGTGACTGTGGTAAGATGTTTTGCTATGGAGATGCTTTTGCTTTTATTTCCCAAGACAGAAAAATATAAATCTATTTTTGAACTGAATAGCCTGAGATCAGGCTCTCTGGTAAAGAAGCTATGCAGCATGGAGGAAAAGCTGATCATCCTGCCAAAAAAGCAAACCGTGTCAGGCTTCCAATCAGAGAAAATGGAGTTACTGATGTAAAATGGTTTTTCCAATTGCAATGTATCACCAGTTACCTTGGAATAGGAAACATGACCGCTACAAGAAGAATTCACAAGTCTTGCTGTTCTTGCTTTTGAATGTGTCTCAAGGGTACTGGGTTCTGCCCTCCCTTCTGCACCTGCTTTTAGATTTAGCCGGTGGCTTCCTAAGTGTTTGCTATAAGCAAAAGAGTTATGACTGAATTTTATGCACATCAAGTGAGGCATTGACTTTGTCCAAAGAAAGATTTTTACAGCACAGACATTTTTACACCACAGACTGTTTTGGTCTCAAGATGCAGAGAAAGGAAGTGCATATATGATAATGACATTATGAATTTGATAATAATTCAGAATCAAGTTTATTGCACCCCATGACTAGTCTTATATACATCATATGAGAAAATAGTAAACAGCAGTCTTATTACTTGAAAATATTTGGTTTTGATTGAAGGCCTTTTCTCAAAATTCGCTGACTATATTCTAAAATAACCCCCTTTTTTATAAATCCTAGGTCCTAGGATTTGAAAATTTTTTTACCCCTTTCTCAGTGAATTTACAGACAAGCTTGCGTATCACTTTTTATATAAAAGTGCACCCGCCGGGGCTTGCGTATAAATGGCGTCGAATGTGAAGATGATGAGACAGCAGAGGACTGCTTGGAAAAAGTTAGATCAATCATCCAGAAACATTTGAAGGTAAATTTTCCAGAAACGGCTTTTGATAGAGCCCACAGAATTTGGAAAATCCACCAGGATGACGCAAGTGGTAAGAAGTCTCAGTCGATAATTGTTAGATTTACAACGTGGCGTCAAAGAACGATGGTTTTCAGAGCCAGGAAAAAACCTGGAAAGTCAGAGTCAGCATGGATTTGACAAAAAGAAGAGTCAAACTCCTAGAAAAGGCGAACAATATGTTGGAAGGTTTTGAAAACTGCTACGCAATGCCTGATGTCAACTGCAGACTTCACATCAAGCTGGATGATGGGTTCCATGCATTTGAATCTGAAACTGATTTGATGGAGGTTCTTAAATATGTGTAAGAGAACACAATTTGTTTGTCCATTTTCATCTATTTTGGTTGTGTTAACAGTTAATTTAGCTTGAGGTGAGGCCCAAGGGTTCAATTCATGGCTGTCTGACATTGAAATCGATTTGCTTTATGACTAAAAAAATAATTTTCGTCGTTCTTCTCTTTATCATACCCTTTGGAACAAAAATTTCGTTTTCCTTAATTGATTTTTGATGGCAAGCCTGCAGTTTTCAAGGTCGGGCAGAATTTGACAGAATTTTAAAAAAATCCAAATTGTATGGTATATATTCATATATATTGTCATATACATATATATATATATATATATATAATATATACATATATATATATATTCATATATATATTCATATATTCATATATTCATATATATATATATATTGTTGTATATATTCATATGTAGGAGCAGTTTGATTTTAGTGATTAACTCTGACCCCTGGACCCTTTAGTTGCACCTCACTGAACTGTGTTGAGTCTCCCCAGAGCTAGTTATTGCATGTGTTGCTATAGCAGGTGTTTGTTTCTCAAAACTTTGCTCCCCCAGGACAAAGTAAACAAACTTTTGCTTTTAGCTAACTCCCAAATTTCAGAGAAGGGAAGGAAAGACAGAAATTATTTGGACGTTCAAGAAATGCTGTCTCTTGATAAATCAGCTCACATTTTTATACATTTCAAAGCATCATCGATCATCAATTATGCACTAATTTACTATCTGCCAAAAAATTGGTTCAAAAAACAACGATTTCTTAGGTTTCCCCTGCAACTTTATTCACTAACACAACATTGTTTGCACTTATTGCGTTGTTGTCGTTATTCTCCAAGCATTTGTCTTTTCGTTCACGTATTTAAGACATTATCCTTTTTTGTTTGTATTCATGGAAATGAATGTATTGTTCATAGCCTGTGAGTATCTACGTTTGTTATGTCTTTTGTTATTAGTTAGTGGTGGCTGCATTGTGGGTTATTGCCAATTAGGAAAAACAGCGAGAGGATTTCTTTGTGACGATACCAGTTGAAGTCAATCAATGGCGAGCAACAATAGGGTGCTTCCGCGTATCCGTTCAAATATCCAGTCTCTTGAGCAAGACATTTTCACCGTTCTCTATCTTTTTTCAAGTCTTTAAGCTTTACTGGTTTTGTTGTTGTTTTATTGCAATCTCAATCCTCAATCTACCCTTTGTACTAATAACACAGTTTCTTGCAGTGAACACGGTGGCAACACAGTCCCATTTCTTGCCTTTGTTTGCCCACACGCATCAGTTTTCCAAAGGGTAATTTACATGACTGTTGAACTTCTCAAACGAATCCCGCTCGGTGCAATTGGTCTATTTCGATATAAGCGTTTTTTGTCTAGCAATGTCTTTTCCAGTATACCTACTTTTATATTGCGTGTATGACATGCTACACCCTTCATACACAATGGTTGGTTTTTACAACCATCCTGCTATTGCGGGGATGTTGAAACTAATCCTGGTCCTGAAACACTTGATTTTTGCTGTTGGAATTTGAATAGCATAGTTGCACATGACTTTCTAAGAGTTTCCCTTATTGTCATTAGATGCAATTGTTGTGTGTGTATCATCGGCATACATGTTTGCTTTGGAGATGTCCAAGCAACTCTCAAAGTCATTGAGGTACACAATAAAAAGGAGGGGACCTAAGCATGACCCCTGAGGAATGCCACACAGAACTCCCTCGGTCTTTGACCTTTGACCGTTTACAGAACAAAACTGCTTTCGTCCACTTAAGTATGACTTGAACCATTCTCTTTCTTTTCCTTTGATACCATATTTGAACAGTTTATCTATCAATATTTTATGATCTACCGTATCAAAGGCTTTTTACAGGTCTAGAAATACTGTCATGTTCAGCTTCCGATTATCAGCGTTTTCAAGCCAATGCTCAGTACTATTTATCGAGGACATAATCTTGGAATAGAGTTTCCAAAATGCATGTTGGTTATTAGTTAAGATACCAATTGCTTTGAGAAACTCGTATAACTGATCATGCACAATTTTTTCCAATACTCTTGAGAAAATTGAAAGCACTGAGATTGGTCTGTAGTTATTGCTATCCCAGACTTGAATATTGCAGCAACCCTAGCTATTTTCCAAAGATCGGGGAATATTCCATTTTTTATTGACGAATTGTAAATAAGAGTCAATGGATATGAAATGAAATTAGCTGCATCTTTTACCAAGGTTGTAGGTATTTTATCAGGCCCACATGCTTTGCCATTTTTGAGTTGTTTTAAGCGCTTCAGGACCTGGGAGTTAGTTACTGGCTTTAAGATCAAGGTAGCTGAATCATTCGGTTTGATGTGTTTAAGCTGGTTGTCACTTGGTGTCGTCTTAATTTTGTCTGCAAGCTTTAGGCCAACAGAAACAAAATGCTGATTCAAAGCCTCAGCGAGTTCACCCTCTCCAGTCACTACTTTACCATTTACATTTAGACTAGAAATAGATTTACCGGCCGAGTCCCTATTCAACACCCTGTTAATGGTTTTCCACATTTTGTTAGGATCATCTTTGGTTTCTTCAATTAATCCATGATAATAATCCTGAATTGCTTTTCGTATCGCAGAAGTGCATTGATTACGTAGCCCTTTATAATTTGGCCAAAGGTGAGGATTTTTTTAGCTGCCTTCTTCATCCTATCCCTTTTAGTCATAAGGTCTCTGACCGAGGAAGTGAGCCAGGGGGCAAATTCATTCCGTAGCTTTTTGACCTTAAGGGGTGCATGCATATTCAAAAGCGATTCAAAGATCTCTTGGAATGTTGTTACCATCTTACTTGGTTCATCGGCTAGGGGTGCAAGAATACAATCCCAATCAATTTCTTGCAGATCTTGCTGAAACAAGGCTTTATTATACCTTTTTAACCTACGAGTTTCAGCCAGCCTCTGCTTTTTGGAGGAATTGCGCCTCGATGCGTTTACCTTCCTTATACCGTAAATCACGTAGTGGTCAAGCATTCCAGTTTCTATAATATCTGCATTAAGAATGTAATTTGGCTTATTGGTAGAGAAGTGGTCTAAACGTTGTTAAATTCAGTGTTCAGTACTTCCTCGATCCTTTTGCTGTCTTTGTCGGTTGTAAATATAACAGTATCATCTGCATAGAGCAAAATCTTACACTCTTTAACTTGTTCAGTGATATCATTTATAACTATTGTAAACAGTAATGGACCCAAAATAGATCCTTGCGGGACGCCACATCTGACTGACTGTCTTTCGGAACATGTACCTTGATAAGATACAAACTGGTGCCTGTTGAAGAGATAACTTTCAAACCACGTAAGTTCTTTTCCATGTACTCCATATATTGGCAATTTGGCTATCAATGTTGCATGATCTATTGTGTCAAACGCTTTTCTTAAGTCGACGAAAACTGCTCCAGTTAGTTTACCTTCATCCATGCTGGTCTTTATCAAGTCAGAAAAATACGTGACTGCATGCACAGTGGATGATTTCCGTCGAAAACCAAATTGACAGTCCGAGAGGAGGTTGTTTTCTTCAAGATATGTGTAAAGTTGGTTATGCACGATTCGCTCAAAGACCTTCGATAGAACTGGTAAGACTGAGATGGGACGATAGTTGTCCATCACCGTTTTTTCATCAGATTTGTGTATGGGAGTTATATTGGTACATTTTCCTGCGGTTGGGAAAACTGAATGAGCTAAGCATCGGTTTATCAAGTGTGACAGTGGCACTGCAAAACTTGTGGTTCTTGTGAAATCAAGCAGCTACAGAAGCTTCAAAACCGAGCTGCCAGGATTGTTACGAATAGCAGCTTTGACTCCCCAAGCAGGCCACTTATCGAAAGGCTGGGCTGGAAGACCATTGAACAACTCATCAGTAATGAGTCAAAAACAATGGTCTTCAAGTCACTCAATGACCTGGCTCCGCAATACTTGAGTAGCCTTTCAAAAGAAATTCACAATGCTCCACCCGTTGCCTTCGAAATACCGAGACTGACCTGAGGGTACCAAAGAAAACATCTGCAAATGGGCAGAAATGTTTCTCTTTTAGGGGTGCAAAATTGTGGAATAGCCTTCCACATGAATGAATGTTCCATGACAGGGGCCTCAATGCAAAAGTAAATAAAATCCAAGAAAGAGCACTCAGAATTGTATATAAAAACAGTCACGCCGATTACGAATCTTTGCTGAAATTAGATAATACAGTATCCATTCACCAACGCAATCTGCAGTACTTGATGATAGAAATATACAAAACCAAAAAGAGCCTGAATCCTTGTTTCATGAGTGAGATTTTTGAGGCAAGAGATGTACAATATGACTTGCGAAATAAAAATACTCTTGGCATTCCTCTAGACAACTTCTTATAGCATAGAAACTGTGAGATATTTTGGTCACAAAAGCTGTGGCAAATATTACCTCACAATGTTAGAGAGTCCCAATCACTAACTGCTTTTAAAAAAGAATTAAGAACCTGCGCAATAGAGTGTGACTGTAGATTGTGTAAGACATTCATTTCGGGTTTAGGTTTTATTTAGCATCTTTTCTTTAAAATCCTTTCTGAACATTGCAACATTTTTATATGTATGATAGATAGTTGGCATTAATTAGCTTTTCATAGCTATTAGAGTTGTACGCCAACTTTAAATAAATTATTTATTATTATTTATTATTATTATTATTATTATTATTATTATTATTATTATTATTATTATTATTATTATTATTATTATTATTATTATTATTATTATTATTATTATTATTATTATTATTATTATTATTATTATTATTATTATTATTATGTTCATTTTTCACAGTTAAAACTGGACGTGTAAGCTTGGCATCAAATTGCAACACGCAAAATCAGATTTCAAGTACTTTTCGTAAAATCCTTGCCGTTCCTAGCAATACTGTCTTTTGAATTTGAGCTGTCTTGATCGAAATTCCAATTTCCTTGATTCGGCTTTCCAACATTGTTGGCACAGTTCCCAATGCACCTATCACAACAGGAATTATTGCAATTTTGACATTCCACAATTTGCTGACTTCTCTCGCTAAATCCCTGTATTTGTCAATCTTTTCATCTTCCTTCTCGGCTACTTTATTGTCGCCAGGGCATGCTATATCTATCAATTGGCACTCTCTTGTTTCTTTGTTAACAATTGTAATGTCAGGTCTCCTAGCACCGATCATTCGATCAGTTTGAATTGTGAAATCCCATAATATTTTACATTTCTCATTTTCCATTACACTTTCAGGCTCATGATCATACCATTTATCCACATGATCTAAACCATTTTTCTTGCACAGCTCCCAATTATTATTATTATTATTATTATTATTATTATTATTATTATTATTATTATTATTATTATTATTATTATTATTATTATTATTATTATTATTATTATTATTATTATTATTATTATTATTATTATTATTATTATCATTATATTATAGAAGCTGAAACGATTTCGTGTTTCGGGACAACTTCTTTCTCTTATCAAAAGCTTTCTGAAGGATCGAAAACAGAGAACCGTTCTGAATGGACATTGTTCTGATTGGGGAGATATTTTAGCAGGAGTGCCCCAGGGCTCTATCTTAGGACAATTATTCTTTCTTGTGTATATAAATGATCTCACTGCAGACTTGAAATGTAATGTCAAACTTTTTACCGATGACACGTCCTTGTTTACGGTTGCCCGAGAAGCTAATGAAGCTGCAGAACATATGAACCATGACCTACAACTGGTAAGTCAATGGGCCCATGATTGGAGGATGTCTTTCAATCCCGATCCGCAAAAGCAAGCTGTTGAATTATTATTTTCAAGGAAAAGAAATGAAATAGACGATCCTGTGATCCTTTGTAACAATATAGGGTGCCGGCGGTGGTAATCGGACACATACGGGAAACTTAATTTTTAGACAAGGAAAGTTATCGCAGACAAAAACTAAGATCATCCAGTTAAAGAGCAGCCCTTTTAACATATTTAGTCAAAGACTTTTGGTTTCGACTTTTCCTGATTCGCCTTTGGGGTCGATGTTTCTCCTGCTGAGCTCGGCGGTGGTTTTCGGACTCCGGCGGTGGTTTTCGGACGGTAAGTTAAAATTGTAGAGTGTGCCAAGAAATCGCTTCTTTTGATTTATAATATGGAATTATTCATTCTATGGACTTGTCTGCTTAACTTGATGCACTCTGAAAAACTACAACCTTTTGTCTTTGCCTTTGTCTATAACAAAACCTACAGGACACACAAAACAACACAATTTAAGAGAGAATAACTCTTGGGTTTTCAAAGCTCTTCACTGATATCATCAAAAGCGAACTGCATTAACAAAAGCAGGTTCATCCTAAGATTCCTGCATGTTTTAAAGCAAAATGAAAACAGTTCTTATCAATTGAGTGAGTTCACCATTACTTTTCACAGGGGATACGTTTGTTTTTAAATTGAATTTATACTCTAGTTTGAAAATCCACGGAAGATGCTTTATTCTGAAGAATCATTTTACCTCAATTTATAAAATTTGAGAATGATTAGATATTTGTGCGAAATTGTATTCGTCTGAATGAAAGAAATGGACAGGTTACCCGAAGAGGTCAATGACCTTACCCCAGTTAGTGCTAATGTATACTTTATCAAATAGCAGTCAAATCTTTGATTTAAAGTATCAGATGCCCAAGCCTAATATGCATGTTAATTTACTTTTTTGCACAAAAGCCTTCCTCTTTGTTTGCGAAAGCAGTCGCTGTAGGTAAAGGACTCGAAAGGCATCTTCGAGCTCGACTAACCATTCTCTTCCAGGGATAATTTGTTGGGTGTCCGAAAACCACCGCCGTAACCTATTTAGGGCAATCGAAACAAAAAATGCTGCCCCCCCTTTTAGTGGGGGGGGGGTTAAGTTTCAGCCACCTTCCCATATTTCGGTCTCATATCGGACATTCTATTTGTTTAGTTTATTTAAAATTCTTGACACTTTCTGCCACGAATTCAGAGCCTGTTTTGACGGTGCAACTTTCTGAACGACAATTTCTTGACCACAATCATGCCGAGAAGGTATAAATAGTAACTTTTTGATTGCGTTTTGCATTCAAGAGGGCTTTCCCTGGGGATGTTTACTATGTAAACTGGTAGAATGTAATGCAAACAACCATCTTCGCCTATTAAAAGTTATTGTGAATATTATTCACCCCTCACTTTCTTAGGTTTATTCAAAAGTGGTCGATTACCACCGCCGTCCGATTACCCCCGCCGGCACCCTACCAGTAAGAAAGGTAAATGAACATAAACACCTAGGTATTATCTTGGACTCGAAATTTTCTTTCTCACCTCATATCAAAGCAGCTATCTCTAAAACGAGAAAGGCATTGATTTGCTAAAGTATCTCTCCAAGTATTTACCCAGACATACCCTAAATGAATTATACAAACTTTATGTACGGCCCCACCTGGACTACGGGGATATGATCTTCAATATTCCTGCTAAAGAGAATGATTTCAGTTAAAACATAATTTTACCAAATAATATTCTGCTGCTCTTGCTGTAACAGGAACGTGGAGGGGAACATCACGAGAAAAACTGTATGCAGAGTTTGGCTGGGAGTCACTTATTTCACGTAGATGGAGTAGACGCCTTACTTTGTTCTATAAGATTATGAATGATCTCACCCCATGGTATACAAAGAAGCCAATCCCACCACTGCAACAGCCAAATTACTCTCTTTGCAATCAGTATGTTATTGGGCAGATAAGGGGTGGAACGGAGAAATTCTTGTCAAGCTTCTATCCTAACTGCATTTCTGAATGGAATAGACTTGATCCAGAAATCAGACTCGCACCTTCTGTTGGTGTTTTTAAAGCAAAGCTTCTGTCTCAGTAAATTGAATTTTCATAAATTCAAGCACAATTTTAGGGATACAGTGAACCCAATGTGCCCAACGAATGATGGCATTGAGGATACGGAGCAATTTTTGTTGCTTTGCCCTTCATTTGACAATCAACGACAAGATCTTCTTGCAGGAGTTTCAGAATTGTTACGACCATTTGTCCAAATCGAGACTCTTCCAAACAACGTTACAACGTTCTTGTTGAATACCTATTATATGGTAATGAAGAACTTCCAAATGACGTTAACAGAACTATACTGGAACATACTTTAAACTTCATCCATACAACAGGTCGGCTTGGATAACCGCAAACTTTCCTTTACGCCACACAACCGCTAGGTAGATTTTTCCTCATTTTTTTGCAAGTCTGTTTCACATTTAATGTTTGGCAACGAATTGCCCATGGAAACTTCTTGATGCTAATCCAAAGTAGTTCAGATTATCTTATGACAACCAGAAACCCTGGCCTGACAGCATATGCGCAGGGTGTTGGGGGATAGGGACTCTGGGGGAGGATCAGTGATGGTAGCAATTGCTGTCGTTGCTGTTCTCTCGTCCTGGGTTCCTGTTGTTCAGAATCTTTCTCCTATGCTGGCCTGACATCCAATGTGAAACGGATTTGAGTATTTATGTGTATAGTGCTAAATCGTATGTTTTGTATTTTGTAGTTATTCATTTAGCTTTTAATATTTGCATGTCTTTATGTTAATGGCCACAGGGTAGTCATTGTCCTTTGCTCCTTGTGGTCCTGCCCCTGTAGTGTTTGTATAGTTTGTAAAGTAATTAGAAAGTATCGTAGGATGTAGACGTAACTTGCATTGTAAAACTTATAGATGCATACAAAGAAAAGTCCCAAGGTGAAGAAAAAGTTAGAGGTCTGCAAAACAGTGTAACGTCCAGTTTCGTGAGTTTCAGAGAGCCGCCCTACAAAGGATTTTAGGAGAAGAGGATGCTTTTACATGAAAGCTCACGTGACCTACTCCTAGGAGACGTCCTGCAAACATGGATGAAATCGGCGAAAGGAATTGGACTGAGAAAGAGGCAACTCAAATCCGAGCCGATGTTGCCCCCCCCCATCTTTAAAACTTGAACTTGATTACGAGACACAATTTGGAAAGGAGGCGTTCTATTGTTCGTAAGATTTTAGTCCCTGTTTAGAATCCGTTTGGTCGTGAGTCCTTCGTATGAGTGAAGTTAAAAATCAGATTATAAATGTTGAACGAATACAAGGAATCACGTCGTCAGTCTAGCTGTTGCCGTTTGAAATGCGCGCCCTTCTTCGCACACCAGCGAGGAGCAATCGCGAATTTTGTGGAACAAAAGATTCACGGTTGCGAGTTGACAATGCGGTTTGCCTTCGAGAAGAATCAATGAACGCACTCAATCAAATCAAACAAAACAGAGAAAGCAAACCATTGAGGGCCGCTTTGTTGAAAGTGTAAAATCTATTCTTGAGGTTGCCAACTCACTTTGTCTCATTCAAATCTGTATCCTTTGTCTTACAGCCCTTGCTCAAGCGAGACCAAAATTCAAATATTTCTCTCAAGCACCCCCTAAATCAACAAGCGAAGGAATTTGCGACGTCCAAACAGGTTAACATTTCGTTTTCAATAGACTGCTGAGTTTGTTTTGATTTCGAGATTGACCAATCAGATCACGCTATTTTTAAAGATGGCTGCTCGCTGTAAACAAACCAAGCCTCGAAAAAGGACTAAAAAACCCTCTTTCTTTCGGTGCCACGGATTTGTCGTATACGAATATTTTCAAACAATGACAGCGAATTTCTTAAAAATGAACTGTGATGCACACTTCCAATATCCATTTTCTCGATATTCGGCCTAAATCAAGATTAACAGGGTTTTGAAATTAACGAAAAAATTGCATGGTTTCAGACTGTGCCCTTTCTATTTCAGTTCGAAGAAACTGCAAGGAATTTATTTGTTTTCAGTTATTCAGTTTTTTGTACACTTGTCCAAAAGCCTGGAATAGTATCCAACAGCTCATCCGAGACACCGAATCCGTTGTACGATTCAAAAAGATCTGAAATCTCACCTTTTGAGCTGATAGAAAATAGGTTTTCACGAATCCATAGAAGAACAGTACACGGGGGGAGGGAGCGGGAAAAACACAGTTTGAGCTTATATTGTAAACTATTAATTTTAATTTATTTTTCTTTGGTGTCGTATTTAACTGAATGGATGTTGTGCTTAAATAAGATTAAATGAAAAAATGAAAAATGTGGCCAAAAGGTCACTCATTTCACACAGAATGCATCTTCCCACCAATCAGCTGGTGCAGCTAGTCCCCTATTATTTGTTTCGAATTCTTGGGTTCTGGATGTCCGAGATGGAAACGATAATGATGAGGGCGAACTCCTTAGTTTTAATCTGGCTCCGAAACTCCCAAAGAGAATAAAGACTACGATATCTTGATAGGAGAACACGGTGATGATAACGATGAAACAGTGCCAAATGAATTTGATGAGTCGGAGGCAACAGACGATAACGGGTGCTGGTGGACAGAACCTTGAGATGCTGCCAAGTGCTATCCTGATCTGTCAGAGCGATCGTAGTAACAATTAGCTGCCTTCAGTTTAGATTCGAAACTTTTTTTCAAGGAAACGTTGATGTTGCAAGCGCATGCGATCTCAGTTCGTCGCAAATGTCCAAACAATTTGATTTTATGACCGTTAACCCCGGGGGGGGGGTAACTTGAGTTTCCAAGATACGGGGTTGTGCCATTCAAATCGTAAAAGTACTACCCATAAATCCGGAGAAATTTCTCAAAAGTATACCCATAAATCTGGAGAAATTTCTCCAAAGTATACCCATAAATCTGGAGAATTTCTGAAAATCATACCTATAAATCTGGGAATGCCAAAACAGCTCACCAATAAATGAATTCAGACAGAAAACTGTACCCATAAATCCGGAAGATGCCAAAAATTGTTGAAAACCATACCCATGAATCCGGAAACTATCATGAAAAAGGTACCCTAAGAAATGGCACAACCCCGTACCATGGACAAGTTAAGTTACCCCCCCCCCCCGGGCCGTTAACATAAAATCGCAACAGGCCGGCTTCCTGCCTACACTTCTGATAGACCAAACAATCAACCCCTTCGACATAATTTTAACTCAAGAGGACTAGAGATGTACTTTTATTTGTCGATTTCAAAGTGAACTGACTTGTAAAATAATCTTTTCGGACATGTTTTGATTTCCAAGTAATTTTCCTGGAATTTCTTTGAACTGTAATAGAAAGGGCACAGTCTGAAACCATGCGACTTTTTCATTATTTTCAAAACCCTGTTAATCTTGATTTAGGCCGAATATCGAGAAAATGCATAAGTGTGCATCAGCGTTCATCTTCAAGAAATTCGTTGTCATTACTTGAAAATATTCGAAAACGGCAAATCCGTGGCTCACAAAGAAAGAGGTGTTTTAGCCCTTTTTCGAGGCTTGGTTTGTTTACAACGAGCCGCCGTCTTTAAAAATAGCGTGATCTGATTGGTCAAATCTCGAAATCAAAACAAACTCAGCGGTCTATTGAAAACGAAATGTTGCCCTATTTGATGGGCGTAGAGTGCGTATCGTCCCCTTATAGATTCATTTGTTATAAATTTTGTCGTCCTGTGATTGGTTTATCCAGGTGACGCTTGTTTACGCTAATTCTGTTGGGAGAAGGGGTTATATTTGTTCTTGGTGGTTTGACCTGAGATAAACATCACAATCTTCGAAAAGGGGGGACAACACTGATCTTCTAACACTGCACGTCAGTCTGTTCATAAAAAGAATGTGGATGCCGACTGCTTGAGCGACTTATTAACCGAGCTGCTAAATGCTTTTTCCCCGAGAGGGTCTTTTCAAACTAAGTGAAGGAGTCCCTGTTACACTAGGCAATGTCACAGGGGCCACCTACTGCATTATTTTTTAATCCTCTTATTCCACTAAGGTGCGAGATGCATTCTTAGTCATCGTAACCTAATTTACATTGACCTGAAAACTCCCACAAAACCTTGAAAGGCGGGATAATGTTCTGCTGTTCCTTGGACACTGATCTGTACTGCACTCTTTGCATGACTTTTACGATCATTTCTTTATATTTGAAAGGGTTTCCCTCGACCATGGTGGGATATGCATGATAAAACTTGCGGTGGTGAAATTAACCCTACGAAAGTTTCACCTTAGTGCTGCAGATAGATATCAATCAAAGCACTCATAGGCCTATCATTTACTTGCACTCATTGCCTAAAAGCACTCATTGCCCTACCATGTTAAAATCACCAATAAGTAAGACATTTTCACGTGAGGTAGCATATTCATCGATAATCCACATCGATGATGCACATGTTATCATCAAAAGAACATGAGTCGTGTGTAGGGTTCCTGTATATCTGTCATGACAGCCATTTCTCTTTTCCAGTATTGATCTGAATATGGATAGCCTGCCTGAACGGCTTATGATAATTTGCGAAGTTTTTGCAAAGTTTTTTCAATCCATCTTATGCAGAGCTAAAAACTGTCCAATGCACGGTGAAACGGCTGAATATAAGAAAATTGAGTGAAATTAGAAACTTTCAGAAAAACTTCGCAAATTATCAATTGGCCCCCCTAATTGATAATTTGCGAAGTTTTTTTTCAACGGCCCAGAATTGGTTACGAGCGAGGAGAGAACATTATGTCTCCTTAAAACATTTCAAGACCTGTAAAATCACAACCAAAAACAGCCTTTTAAATCTTTTTCCTTGTGTTTTTGAAGAAACTTGCAATAACCATGTGACCATGTGCTTAGGCTCGAAAATGTAAAATGCTTAAAAACAACAGGCAAACATGTGCGGGTTGGTGTATTCTTAGTTAAATTTTCTTGCTTTGGTACTATGTCTATAATAAAACACAGCAAGATCAAGTATCCGGCACAGTTAATGGAATTTCAGAAAAACTTCGCAAATTATCAATTGGCCCCCCTAATTGATAATTTGCGAAGTTTTTTTGAAACGGCCAAGAACTGGTCAGCAGCCAAGGTAGAGCATTGTAGATCCCTAGAACATTGTAGAATACGTCTAATCTTCATCAAAACCAACCTTTTAAACAACTTTTGCCGGTGTTTACAAGGAGACTTACAATCTCCACACGCTTTAGGCCTAAACTATGAAGTTATTCAAAACAACGAGCAAACGTGTGAAAATTACTTTATTTGCCCCTAAAGCAGCTTGCCTTGATACTGTCTTGATGATTAGACACAGCAAGATCAATTATCTGGCACATTTAACGGCTTTTTAAAAAAACTTCGCAAATTATCAATTGGCCCCCCTAATTGATAATTTGCGAAGTTTTTTTTGGAACGGCCAAGAACTGGTCAGCAGCCAAGGTGCAGCATTGTGGATCGCTAGAACATTGTAGAATGCGTCTAATCTTCATCAAATCCAACATTTCCAACAACTGTTGCTGATGTTTACGAGGAGCCTTGCAATCACCACACGCTTTACGCCATGCAGAGCAGGAGTTGCAGAGAGCAGACGTGTTTTTGAGTTGCTCGGATGTCAGTCTTATTTTATCCATTACGTTCTTTTAAATAAATCTTTTTGTTATTTACCTTATATGGTAGCATTTTATTTACTTATTCTTCGACAAATCAAGAGCTTTCATTGGAATTAACTAGGTATTAAAGCCAATTTGGGTGCGAACTTCTGCAGCACGTGCAAGGCAAACCGAAGGTTAGGCCCAAATTGGTCGAGATGGCAAAGGAAACAAAATCATGGGATATGGACACAGAAGTCATAACTGCAATCAACGAAATAAGAACAAAAGATAGGAAAAGGCCCTATTGCAGCACGATTACCACAAAACCTTGAAAAAAGAAGATCACTTGCACATCAAATGAGGTTGACGATGCACTCAGACGTCTCGTGCAACGAAAACGGATCGAAAACCGAGGAGAAGATGGCAAGGACTCCTACTTTGTGCTTGATATCTCTGAATGGCCTGAATTACCAACTAAAAAGAATACCAATGATAAAACAAATGATACGATTGCAGTTGAAACTGTCAAGTACACTCCATTATCAGAATTTCTATCATTAAAACAACAGTGGAATCATTGAGGAAATCAGTCGAGGAGAAAAATGAATTCACAAGGAACAGCATTAGTAGGAGTAAGGATCTGGAACTGAAGGAGGAAATCTCTCTTTGAAAAAAGGAAAACGAGTCACTAAGAAACGAGATTCGACGAAAGAATTTGGTCATTGAGAGTTTTCAGTCTGATGACACATATGCAAGCAAGGAGAGTGGAAAGTATGGTTCTTTTAATCCCATTCCTGAACCAAATTTTAAGATCGCAAAGAAGAAACATGCCTGCAATGAGTCTCCGAAGCCCACATGGGAGCCTTTCATCTGTGACCGAAACAGATTTTCTCCAATTGCACCATCAGAATCGGACGAGGAGGAAATGCTACTTGGATTGCATAATACAACTAAGAATCAATCAAAACGCTACACAACAGGAAACTTTAAAGAATGGAAGAGAAAAGCAGAATTACCAGAAGAAACTACCGGTGCAACTGCACGCCCTTGGAAGCAAGCAGGAGGACTCCCACAGGACCAAAAAGTACTCAAGGAGTGGTCAGGCAAAACCAACAATGGCAGTGTTAGAAGGGAAACATTTGAATTACGACCTGCTGCTGCAAGCAATACTGTGAACAATATTCGACGAAATACTAGTCCAGTGGAAGGCAAGAAGACGAGAAGAACGGTAGAAATTGTCGGAGACTCGCTGGTAAAGGATATCCAGTCATACAAGATGAACGAAGCTGCTGGAAATACCGACGAGAGAATTTTTGTCAAGTCATTCTCTGGTGCAACGGTCGACTGTTTGAATAGCCACGTTTGTCCAACTATTAAACGGGACCCAGGAAAAGTCATCCTTCATTGTGGAACCAACGATCTTCGCTTGAAGGCTACTCCAAAAGATATCGCAGAAGAGATAGTTGATTTAGGAAAGTCACTGAAAACAAACGTAAACAAGGTAATGATTTCTGGACTTGTACCAAGAGGAGACTTGTTGCATAATAAAGCCATGGAGGTAAATATATTTTTGAAGCAACTATGCATTTCCCAAGATTTTTATTACATTGACAATACTAATATACAAGCGGAGTATCATTTAAATAGAAGTAGGATTCATTTGAACAGAGAGGGGACACGTCTTCTTGCAAATAACTTTTTATATGCCCTGGGTTACTGACTAACTAGCACCAAGGTTCTTCCTAATCAGCCTGCAGTACCTATATCATCTAACGCAGTTACTACTTCTCAATCAGGTGAGAGTGCACAGGATGCAGAAAGGCTTCCCTTAAACACAGAAATTTCAGCCATTCCCCTAGACTCCTCCGCAGCTAATACTCTTCCAGCTGATACTCTTGCTACTGATGCCAAATCTGCATTAAAATTGCTAAGAATAAGAAACATTGGTACGGTCATCATTGGATACCTAAATATCAATTCTGTTAGAAATAAATTTGATGCACTCAAAGAAATTGCGGCACAAAGTTTGGATGTATTGATGATTGCGGAAACAAAAATTGATGCTACTTTTCCAACAGGGCAATTTGTCATAGAAGGATTTTTAACTCCCTTTCGATTAGATAGAAATGCAAATGGCGGTGGCTTACTAGTTTATGTCCGGAGTGATATACCTTCGCGTCAGTTAAATTCTTTCAAATTTTCTGAGGGTGTCGAATGCATTAGTTTCGAAATAAATTTGAGGAAAAAGAAATGGGCACTATTTAGTGTTTATCGACCACCAACTCAATCTCAAGATAATTTATTTGAAAATCTTGGTCGTGCACTCGATCACTACAGTGACAACTATGAGAATTTTATGTTTATAGGGGATTTTAATATGACTGAAACCGAGGAACAGCTCAAAAATTTTTTGGAACTTTATAGTCTCAAAAATCTTGTCAAGGAGCCAACGTGCTACAAATCTCATATGCCAAAATGTATAGATCTTGTTTTGACAAACCGAAATAGGAGCGTGCAAAAAACCACTACTGTCGAAACTGGTCTGTCAGACTTCCACAAAAATTGTTGTTACTGTCCTCAAAACTACTTTCCCCAAACAAGGACCAATCGCAATTAACTATAGAAATTACAAAAAGTATGATGAGAATGTTTTCAAAAGTGATCTTCGACAAGAGTTACAAAAAATAGATCCATCGAATTTGAATTACAGTTCATTTGAAACTGCTTTTGACAGAGTTCTAGACAAACATGCTCCAGTTAAGAAAAAATATGTCCGGGCAAATGATAAACCATTTATGACACGTGCTCTGCATAAAGCTACCATGTTGCGTTCTAGGCTGCGTAATAAATATAACGAAGATCGAACTGCTGAAAATTGGAACAAGTTTCGCAAACAGCGAAATTCTTGTGTTAAGCTATTTCGAAAAGAAAAAAGAAATTATTACAACAACCTTGACATCTCACATATCACCGGCAATAAGAAATTCTTGAAAACTGTGAAACCATTTTTCTCTGACAAATCACATTCTAATAACAAAATAGTTTTGACCGAAGGAGAAAAAATTATCTCCAACGATGTTGAAGTAGCAGAAACTATGAATGAATTTTTCGTTACCGTTACTGATTCTCTTGGAATAAATGAAAATTCCAATAATGAAACTGCAACAGAAGGAATCTCGGACCCTGTTGAGAAAGCTGTACAAAAATTTGCGAATCATCCAAGCATTTTAAAAATTAAAGGTCACTATCAAAATGCTGGCCCCTTTGTTTTTCAAAAAGTTACCCCTGATGCCGTTGACAAAGAGATTAGGAATTTAAATCCTAAGAAAGCTACAACACACAAAAATATCCCTCCTAAAATTCTTAAATCTAATTCTGATTTGTGCGTGGAGCCTTTAACACAAATCTTTAACGATTGTGTTGACAATTCGACTTTTCCTGATGAGCTGAAGTGCGCGGATGTCACATCTCTTCCCAAGAATGGACCAACCAATACCAGGACTAACTTTAGGCCAATTAGCGTTCTGCCAACGGTCTCAAAGCTGTTTGAAAGAATAATGGACAAACAGATAGTTGCTTTTATTATGCCTTTTTTATCTTCACTTCTCTGTGGTTTTCGACAAGGTTACAGTGCTCAACATGCTCTCGTAAGGCTTTTAGAAAAATTCAAGATAAGCCTCGATAAGGGTGGTAAAGCAGGGGCAGTATTGATGGATCTCTCCAAGGCATTTGATTGTATTAGACACGATCTCTTGATTGCAAAATTGCATGCCTATGGCTTTTCTTGTGAAGCATTAACACTCATTAATGATTACCTCACAAACAGACAACAGAGAGTCAAGGTAAATGGTTCCTTCAGTTCTTGGAAAGAACTAACACGAGGTGTTCCTCAGGGGTCAGTCTTAGGCCCACTGTTGTTTAACATATACATCAATGATCTCTTACTTTTCATTCAAAGCTCAGATATCTGTAATTGTGCAGATGATACCACAATCTATGCTTGCGACAAGAACCTGGAAAACATAACTCATAAGCTTGAAAATGACTGCAATGTAGCATTAGAATGGTTTGCCAACAACTTTATGAAATTAAATGCAGATAAATGTCATCTTTTGGTCATTGGGAAGAGATGTGATGATCCAGTTGCTGTTAAGATTGGAAGCGCCGAAATCGTTAATAGCTCTGAAGAGAAATTACTTGGAGTTCATATTGATAGTAAACTCTCCTTTGACCATCACGTCTCGAAACTTTGCCAAAGAGCCAGTAATAAACTTTATGCACTTGCCCGCATATCCCCGTATATGGATCATAACAAACTAAGAATCTTGATGAGGGCATTTATTACCAGTCAATTTCACTACTACCCTTTAGTTTGGATGTTCCACAACAGGCAACTGAACCGAAAAATCAACAAAATACAGGAAAGGGCATTGAGAATAACATATAAGAACACCGAATCGACTTTTAGTGACCTATTACAGCGGGACTGTGCAGTCACTATTCATACAAAGAACTTGCAAATACTTATGACTGAAATGTACAAAACTAGAAATGACCTAAATCCCTCATTTATGCAGGAAATTTTCTGTGAAAATATTACTCACTACAACTTGCGTAACAATAACGAATTTATTCAACCAAGAGTGAGATCAGTCAACAACGGCTCTGAAAGTGTCAGATTTAAAGGTCCGCAGCTATGGCAAACGTTCCCACCAACAATACGCAATTCAGAATCCCTTTATCAGTTTAAAACAAAGATAAAGAATTGGTACGGAGAAAATTGTTCATGCAGGTTATGCCGCACATTTGTTCCCAACCTGGGTTTTTTGTAATGCACATTTTTAGATATCTGTTTTTATACTGTTTGATATTGACAATTTGTAAATATTTTATCCACCATTTTTATGTAATGTTTGTATTGTAATATTTTTAGGTTGGAATTAATTAGCTAACTACTTTTAGCTATTTTTACTATTGTCCAACTGTAAAGAAATTGATAATAATAATAAAAAAGGTCTAAAATATGAAATGGTTGAAAACAACGAGCAAACGCGTGAAAATTACTCTATTTGCCCCTAAAGCAACTTGCCTTGATACTGTCTTGATGATTAGACACAGCAAGATCAAGTATCTGGCACATTTAACGGCTTTTTAAAAAAACTTCGCAAATTATCAATTGGCCCCCCTAATTGATAATTTGCGAAGTTTTTTCACAGGGAAACCAGATTAGATATTAACCGTTGCATTTATCGTTTGATAATCTATGTTATTCTTCATTAACTTTGTTGTTTGGTAATTTCTTCTATTTTCTATGTAGCTCCATCTCTTATTCATTTTCTGTGACCTCTAATGTGCCACGCAGCTAACTTTACAGCGAGGGAGCGTGAAGAGAGGGAGGAAATGCGAAGGAGCGCAGAGCGGAGAAGAGAAGGAACAGACAAGGGAAGGAACATCGCCGAAGTTGCCTCGCTGTGTTCCGTATTCTGACCAAATGAAAAGGAGGTTATCGAAACTTATATCGCTAGGCAATAACAGATGGTTGGCTCTTTCAATAGAGATATTTTCTATGGCAATCTGGCGTTTATAATCGCAACAGTGATCGAAATTGTATGTTACGCTATGTGTTCCGCATACACATAGGACTTTCGCCATGATTGATAAGGCGGTGCAGCTTTGCCTCGTTATAGTGCAAGCAAACAAATAACAGAAAAAGCAGTGAGATGGTGTGGAAGTATGGCCTACGCTGAAGTAAACGCAAAGCACAGACGATTTTTAAACTTAGCTTTGGAAAGGCATAACGTAGTTCTTCTTGGACTTGCAGGGACAGGAAAAACTTTCGTTTTAAAGAGGCTGATACAGCTATTGAAAACTGAGAAGACAGTAACAGTGACGAGCTCATCGGGAATCTCGGCTCTTCTCCTTGATATGGGGCAGAAACTCTGCACTCTGTTGCTGGCATCGGGACTTGTAGGAAGGAGCAACTGAGGCCTAGTAGCTAGCCAGGTAGAACAGTCCCATCTCGGACTTGGTCTTGTGCTGTAAGATTATATTATGCAGTAGGCCTTGCCTTCGAGCGGCGTGAATCTGAGCCATGTAAACTCACCATTGTGTTGCTTTCTGGCGATGTACATCAGCGGTGTAAGCAGTTCGTCGTTCTCTGGAGAACTGAACCTTCCATAAATTCCACTGGTTTAGTTTGCTGTCCCTTTTCCTTCAAAAAAGCCAATTCATATTTCTTTTTCACAGCACCGCTTTATCTATTCTTCCGTTCGTCCTCGCGCCCAAATGCACGTTGCGAACACGTGGCTACCGCAACTATCCTATGTGAGTGCGGAACACAGCGAGGCAACTTCGGCGATGTTTCTTCCCTTGTCTTTTCCTTCTCTTCTCCGCTCTGCGCTCCTTCGCATTTCCTCCCTCGCTTCACGCTCCCTCGCTGTAAAGTTAGCTGCGTGGCACATTAGAGGTCACGGAAAATGAATAAGAGATGGAGCTACATAGGAAATAGAAGAAATTACCAAATAACAAAGTTAATGAAAAATAATATAGATTATCAAACAATAAATGCAACGGTTAATATCTAATCTGGTTGCCCTGTGGTTTTTTTTGAAACGGCCAAGAACTGGTCAGCAGCCAAGGTACAGCATTGTGGATCGCTAGAACATTGTAAAATGCGTCTAATCTTCATCAAATCCAACATTTTCAACAACTTTTGCCGGTGTTTACAAGGAGACTTACAATCTCCACACGCTTTAGGCCGAAACTATGAAATTATTCAAAACAACGAGCAAACGTGTGAAAATTATTTTATTTGCCCCTAAATCAGTTTTTCTAAAATTCCTTTAACTGTGCCGGATACTTGATCTTGCTGTGTTTTATTATAGACATAGTACCAAAGCAAGAAAATTTAACTAAGAATACACCAACGCGCACATGTTTGCCTGTTGTTTTTAAGCATTTTACATTTTCGAGCCTAAGCACATGGTCACATGGTTATTGCAAGTTTCTTCATAAACACAAGGAAAACGATTTAAAAGGCTGTTTTTGGTTGTGATTATACAGGTCTTGCAATGTTTTAAGGAGACATAATATTCTCCCTTCGCTCGTAACCATTTCTGGGCCGTTGAAAAAAAACTTCGCAAATTATCAATTAGGGGGGGGGGGCAATTGATAATTTGGGAAGTTATTCTGAAAGTTTCTAATTTCACTCAATTTTCTTATATTCAGCCGTTTCACCGTGCATTGGACAGTTTTTAGCTCTGCATAAGATGGATTGAAAAAACTTTGCAAAAACTTTGCAAAAACTTCGCAAAACATCCTTACAAGTCCCTCTATTTTCTTACACCAAATACCCTCTCTGGCATATGCCAGATGTGCTCCACTGTTTCTAGTAATGTCTGATCTAATTGGTACTTTAAAAGCATTTATTGTAAACTGAGTGCTCGTAAGAAACGAATCAAGTTTTTACTCTGCAAAAATTAAAACACCAAGCTCGTCTCTGATCATCAGAGAAAAATGTTCGATTTTACGATGAGTGCAAAGCTATTCTTTCACGATTTTTGGTGGCGAGAGAAAGACTTCTAGCAAGTCCACACAGCATTGGACTCTTCGTATTGTTATCTTTTGTTTATTGAATCTCATCTTGAAGCTAGTTGTTACAAGTATCCCTGCTGGGGGGGGGGGCTTTCTTAGTATATTTGTCTGATGGGGATGTGCCTGTATCTAGAGTCTCGTTTTCGCCCTTACTCTATCATTGGGTATCTAAAGATGTCACTATGAGATCAATATGAGGTGTATCATCACACACAGCAGTTTATTGCGATGTTACTTTGTATAGTTTTTGAACATTGTGTAGAATTGTTGCATTCTGTATATTTTTCAAGAGTCGCCTATTATTGGGTCGCTGAAGTATATATCCCTTCCTATTTCCCCTATCCCCTAAATAAATTGTCTTCCTTTTTTACGGATCTTTTGCCGTTGAACAGTTGAAATTGAATTTGCATTGTATATTTACATATATTAGAATTCTCCTTATCATTAAAAAGTCTTTTGAATGAAACAGCTCTTGAACCGTGGGAAAAACCCGTTTCGCTACTACCTTCCCCATCCCTGACACAAGCAAAGTCAAGTTCCCCCTCCCCCAGGCCGGCTAAAAAGTAAGGGACCTCATATAAGGCCATGGAATCCAATCCAGACCTCCTACAATGAGATGCATATTATAAGTAGATTTGCTGCCATTTTGTGTCAGCAGTATTCGTACACATTTCCAAGGTCGAATCACTTGGTCTTGTATGTATTTTAAATGTAACTTGATTTCAAGATTCTACTTTATCTTATCTTTTTTTCTTAGGGATCTGATTTAGCATCATTCCTTGTTTGCAGAGCTTGCAAAGATGACAAAATTGCAAATTTCTTCTTTTGGTATGTTTTATGGCCGCAAAACGTTTTGAATTCATTGGAAAAATGTTCACGATGCTGTCTATCATTCAGCAATATCCCTCGTATTTCTGACTCAACTTTTTGAGTCTTATTATGTACAGGATTATTTTGAATATTTTATTTTGACTCCTCATCACTTGTTACCTCTGTGCTGCAAACATGTGAACAAAATTTCTAACTCACAGTTTGTGTACATTCAAAGGTTGGTCTAGGTTTGCATAAATGCTGTGCAACGAACATATGAATTCTTAATTTCTTCTTACAATTGAAATTTTCATTTTGCTAAGAAGTTTTGGATGACTATTTGAAATTACAACGTTTCGTTGGTGTTTGGAAACAGTATTTCATAAGCTACAATCAGTTACAAAATTGTCGTGCCATTCTGAGAATAAGGTTTTTTGCCACTGTGCTCCCACCCCCCTTGCAATGTTGAAAGAAAAAGTTGTAAATCGTTAGTTGCCAACAGAAAAGTCACGTTTGTTTCCAATCAACATGAACAAATTTTTGTCGAAAGCTTTAAAAAGTCATGCCAACGTATGAGTTAAGGCTTCTACCGCCCCCAGCAGGTTTTAAGGTAGGTGCAAAAACCGTGGTACAAAAACTGTGAGTGTCAGGGATGAGTAGCAGAGTGGCTTAAACAGTCTTCGCCAGAGCTCGTTCGAGTTAGGTCAAACTCCGGATGGGTGACCTTAGAGGCCTAACCTCACAACTCACCTTGTCGTCCTTCGGAAGGGACGTTAAATTAGGTGCCCCATGCCTGGATGCGGCATACACATTGGGCCTAAATTAGGTTTTAGTAGGTAGAAATCCTGACAAGCCCACTAAAAGCAAATTGAAAAACAATAAAAGTCCGACTAACACACATTTGAATGTGTTGCTCTGTCAAACAATCAGTTGCAAATTGTTGAGCTATTCCAAAAAATAAGGTGTTTTTGCCACTGTTGCCCCCTCCCCCTTTGCAATGCTGACATCAGTCTGAAAAGTTGTAAATCGTTACTTGCCAACAGACCGGGGGGGGTACTTGACCTAAATTTGTACGAGGATGTGCCCACGAAAAAAAAAATTTCACCCTGCTCCAGAATTGTTGCCTTCAAATGATACCCTGTTCTAGAAAAAATCAGTGAAAAGTATACTCAAAAACACAAAAATTTGACTAAATAATAACCCGTTGTAACAAAATTTCCTCTTTTGACATGTTTTGACAACCTGCTCCAGAAAATTTGCCTTCTTTTGATACCCTGTTCTAGAAAAAATGGGTGAAAACGGTACCCTGAGAAACGGCACATCCCCGTCGGACAAACATACTAAGTACCCCCCCCGGGCCAACAGAAATCTCGCGTTTATTTCCAATCGACATTGCAACGAGGGGAGGGGGAAAGCCTTATTTTTCCATCATGGTTCAACAATTTTGCAACTGATTATAGTCACAAACGGGTCACAAACTCATCGGGCGTAAGTCAGTCTTTGTTTGCATGAACAGAGCTTCGTGTTTCACTGTAAACCTCTTGTTTTTTTGTAAGAGTGCAATGTACGCATGAGAGCGACTGAAACTCTATGTCTACGAACAACAATGGTGTAATTTAAGGCAAGGGGGTACTTTGCATGTTTGTCCGACGGGAATGTGCTGCTTTTCGAGTTGTCGTTCCATCGTTTTTTCTAGTGCCGAGTATCAAAAGAGGGTAATTTTTCTAAAGTCAATTGTCAATTTTCATGTTTCGTAGTATACTTTTCACCGATTTTGTCTCGAGTAGGATGTCACTTGGAAAAGAAAAATTCTTGAGCCAGATAAAAACTTTTGTCGTGGCACACCCTAGAGTGTTTAGGTAACATTAAGTACATGATTCTCAGTTTTTCGTATCGAACTGGCTGATGCTTAAGGCTTCAAGCTGAGACTCATGACCACAGAAAGCCCAGGGAATTGTCTGAACAATAATAAGCTTACAATCTTAAAGACCCTTTCCTGACCAGCATCCTTTGCGGCATTCGATTTCTATTCTCCACAGCTTCGACTCGTTTGCGATAATTTCTGACATCCAGAAATTATCGCAGTTGTAATCCGTCTCCATCTTCAACTGAAATCGCATATTTGGTCAACGAATCATATCAATAGTCTCTTTAGTTCATAAAGAATGTGTTTAGGCATATATTTTCGTATTGCGTGATCGGAGTTTTGGAAATCAAACGAAAGAATCTTGGGTCACGATGGCTTTGAAAGTGAACTGGAATGGAGAGGAAAATATCTAATTTACGGAAAAGAAAGCTTCTCAGGTCGAATATATCTTGTTTGTTTGTTATGGTCAAGCATTGAATCCATCAAATAAATGCATGTGAACGCAGGGATTAAAAAACTGAGAAATGTAATGAACTGTTACAGTACCCTCCTTGGATTGGACTCCTTGTTCGAGCAACAACGGGAAAATGTGCCAAAGTGAGAGCAGGTAGGTCAGAGTTTATCAATTCAAATTGGTCTTCCTCCCCTCAGGAATCTTATCTGCTGTCATTTCTCCAACATCCAATTGGTCTTGTACCGATATCTGGTGGCTGTAATCTTTCATCATTACTGACTTGCCGCCATATTTCGTTTGCGATGGAATGAACACAAGACTTATTACACCATCGTACTATCACTATGGATAAAATGGCGGCAGCTTTGCTTTAATGAAAGATAACTTGGACTCTTTGTAATCAGTCTATACAATTTTTGTAAACAATAATAAAGGCTTGCAAAGGGTGCCGGTCAGTAAAGGGTCTTTAAAATCGTTAATTGTATGATACCTTTGTGTTTTATTTGTGCACCTCTCCACAGTTGTATTATGTTTTATTGACTTCTACATTGCACTATATGATTGTTCGAATGCGAGAGTTCGATACGGTGTAACTTGCTGGTATTCTAATTTAGTTTACAAGGACTGAAAGTTCTCTCTAAGCCAAAATCAATAAACTGTTTTGTCCTCGCTCGTAATCCGGAATCCATGCTCCAAATTCGCAACAGAGCAGCAGCGCGAACCTCCGTCTTTTCCTTTTGATTTTATGTGGTGTGGTGGAGGAATGGCGGACCAAATTATCGCAAAGCTATGGCAGAGACAGAGCAAAAACTGCGCACGCATGCATGAAAACTGGTAACTTTAATGCCCGCTAGCTCCCTGCAACAGATCCCAAAATTCGGCAACACTTGATATTTTGTTCCTTGGGCCTTAAACTTTTGATTTATCGTTTCAAAAAGCTTATTGATCCAAACACTTCCTTATCTCAGGTTGCTCGATGACGTCATTTACACAGTCTCTGCTCTGTCTGTGGCAGATCGATGTCGTGTCAAAGTAAGAGCTTCACAACGCTATTCGTTGAAATATTGTGCGACGAAAGGAAAGTTTTCTATGTGCAACAACTGGGTGTAGCCTAGGAAACCAGAATTACACACTGCTTCACTTTTCTCAGAAACTTTTTGAACTCAAAGAAGCTTCGAACAACAACTTCAAAATAGCATCCGTAATGTCCTATTGCCCACTTGCCTCGTAACAAAACAAACGGTTTTCTCTCCGACCGAGACCTCAAATCAAACAGGTTTAGCGGGAAAAAATTCGTCATTTCTTTGGCTGATCACCTGAATCCAAAGTTGAGTTGTAATCTTAATCAGAACAAAGCTCACGGATGGGACGAAATTTCAGGGCGAACGATAAAACTGTGAGACGAGTCTTTAATAACACCGTTCAGATTAATTTTCGAAAATTTTTCGTTATGGCATCTTCCCTGAGACGTGGAAACAAGCAAATGTTGTACTCGTTCACAAGAAAAACAAGAAAAACGAGAAAAATCTGAAAGAAAATTATCGCCCTATTTCTCTCCTTCCAATTTTTGGCAAAATTTGAGAGAAGCTGATCTATGATTCCTTGTATCCACATTTAGAGAGGGAAGATTCTTAAACCCCAGCCAATCAGGCTTCCGTCCAGGCGATTCAACAATAAATCAGCTGCTTTCCATAACTCATTCAATCTTTGAGGCATTTGACTGTAATCGTACACTAGAAGTTCGTTCCGTCTATCTCAACATCTCTAAGGCCTTTGATAGGGTCTAGCATGAGGGTCTTATCTATAAACTTAAAAGATGTAGCGTTTTGGGAAATCTATTGTTACTCCTCAAGAGTTTCTTGTTAGATAGAAAGCAGAGGACTGTTTTGAATGGTCAAGCTTCCACCTGGGGGAATGTTTCAGCTGGTGTGCCGCAAGGATCGATTTTGGGCCCTTTGCTTTTCTTGATTTACATAAATGATCTGACAAATAATTTGAAATGTAGTGTGAACTGTTTGCAGATGACACATCTTTCTTTACGGCCGTACGAGACCCGAACTTAGCTGCTAGCGACATGAACCATGGCCTGTATCATATTGCTTTATGGGCACACGACTGGAGAATGTCCTTCAGTCCGGCCCCCAAAAGCAAGATTTTCAATTGATCTTTTCAATGAAAGAATCGAAAACCAATCATCCCATGATCCTCTTTAATGCGTCACTCGCATCGACAGTTCATCAAAATAAACATTTAGGCATCATACTAGATTCTAGGCTTTCTTTCTCAGCTCATATGCAAGCAACTTTCCAAATATCTCCCTAGAAATGCACTGAATGAGTTATATAAACTGTATGTACGACCCCACCTAGGTAACGGCGATGTAATTTTATCATATACCATTGTTTTCTTTTTTTTTCATTTTAAGAATGTTTGTCCTGGGATACAATTCAGTTAAAAAATAGATTAAGCAACTGCTTTCCAATTGATCCAGCAAAGCAAAGAAGTAAAAAGCTAATGAGAAATAGACCTATTTACAATATTTTCTAATTACATGGCTATAATTTCATTTCAGGGCTCCATTTCATTGGAGACCATGAAATGATTGGATGTGTGAGAAAAACCAACACTGCTAAATTTGAACCGAGGAAAATAACATGTCGAAACTATAAAGACTACAACCCTGAGGGCATGTGCGATGATTTGAGAAATGTTGACTGGGAAGGTTTCTATAACTTGAGAAGGGTAAATGATGCATGGGCGTTGCTAAAGAAACATCTCACTGATGTATTTAATAAGCATGCACCAATGATTACGAAGAAAGTTAAAGGCAAGCCAGCGCCTTGGTTGACAAGTGATGTGAAAGTTATGATGAATGAAAGAGACAAGCTCCTCCGCAAGTCAAGGCGAACGAGCAGCGAGGTTCATATTTCGGCTTATAAACGGAAAAGAAATGAAGTCAACAAAGCTATTCAAAGAGCAAAATTAATCTATAATAGAAATCTGCTAAGGGAAAATTCCAATGACCCCAAGAAATTTTGGAAAACTTTAAAGTCAATTTATCCAACCAAAGGAAGAGATAAGCCGAGCATGCGATCCTTTGATATAAACGGGGTGAAAACAAGCAACCCAAGAACGATTTCCAATGCATTTTGCACATTTTTTGCCAGTGTTGTTAAGAGCTTGAAAAAGAAGGCAATTCCGCTTCGTGATTTTATTTGGATAAAACCAGCAGGAATAAGAAAGAGGACAGAGAAAAGTTTCTTGTTTCAGTCAGTTTCACAACTTGAAGTCTTGCGTATATTAAAATCCATCAAACGCAATAAGGCAACTGGACTAGGTGATTTACCACCCTGCCTGTTGAAGGACTCTGCTGCAATTTTGTCAGCTCCACTGGCTCACTTGATAAACTTATCTATAACAACAGGAATCTTTCCAATGGACTGGAAGAAAGCAAAGATCATCCCCGTACATAAGTCTGGTCCGTTCTCAATTTTGGACAACTACAGGCCTATTTCAATTTTACCAGTTATTTCAAAGATCATTGAAAAGGCAATTCATCGTCAACTTGTCACATACTTAGATCAAAACTCTCTGCTATCCCATTTCCAATTTGGGAATTTGGGTTCAGGCCTTAGCTATCAACAGAACTTGCAGCAACTCACTTGCTGGATAACATTCGCAAAAGTGTTGATGATGGTAAATTAGTAGGCGCTGTTTTTATTGATCTGAGCAAAGCGTTTGACACAATAAGTCATTCGAAGCTGCTTGAAAAGCTACCCAAATATGGAATTGACGGAAAAGAATATGCTTGGTTCAAAGACTATCTGTTTGCTCGAAAAGCTGTCGTAAGTTACAACAACTGTGTCTCTGATGAAAAGGAACTGTATTCTGGAGTGCCACAAGGGTCAATACTTGGCCCTTTATTGTTCATCATGTTGTTTAATGACATTACCGATGCGATACAGCACTCTCGGATTGTAAAATATGCTGATGACACAGTCATATACTTCGCTGACAAGGACTCGAAAAGTATCCAGTCAAATCTTACCGAGGATATGGATTTGATCTCAAACTGGCTAAAGGAAAACGAACTTATTATCAACATGAAGGAGGGCAAAACTGAAGCATTATTGTTTGGAACTGCTAAACGGATAAGCATGCAGACAGAACCTTTTAAGGTGTACCAAGGCTCAAATGCGATAAGAAACACCGATGAGTACAAATACTTGGGTATGTACGTGAACAGTTCACTTGATCTGAATTCGCACTTTGAAAGATCTTACAAGAAAGCAGCCGGTCGATTGAGACTTCTGGCAAGGTTAAGAAAATATCTTGACTCACAGTCAGCCAGAGATGTATACTGCTCTATGATCATGCCTGTTTTTACCTACTGCGGTGTTCTGCAGATGAAACTGTCAGAAACCAAAATGAAACAGCTGAAAGCATTCCATGATCGATGCCTCAAGATTGTTTATGATGGTGAAAAAAGCAACGAAGGACTCCCATCAGTAATGAATGCAAACAAGATTCGTGCTTGCAAACTCGTTCGGAAATGCATTGATAAAGACATCTGTGACATATTTAAAGATTATTTTGCAATACAAGATCATGGAAAGGAGACAAGAAATGCCACTAACAGCTTGAAGATGCCCAAAATCAGAACTGAATATGCTCGGAAATCTTTTTATTATACAGGAGCAAAGATTTACAATGAACTGCCTCTGAAAATCAGAAAGATTACGAATGCTACTGCATATGAGAATAGCCTTAAAGACCATTTTAGTTAAATCGCACACTTTAATCAGCTCAAAGAACCATTGTGAATATTTTTATCCTTTCATTTTATCGAAAAATTGTAAATAGGAGATTTCATAAGCTTCAGTTTGATTTATTATTTTTAACAGGACACACGTTGATAACAACGATGATTCGTTGAAGTGTTTTTATCCTGTATAAATATTCGTATATTATTATTATTATTATTATTATTATTATTATTATTATTATTATTATTATTATTATTATTATTAATTATTATTATTATTATTATTATTATTATTATTATTATTATTATTATTATTATTATTATACAAGAAAAAGAAAAATAACGATGACTCTTTCGATGTAGAACGGCTTTCCTTGAATATTGTCAATTCAAAGCTTTTAGTTTCGTTTTGAATGACTTGATCGAAGGGGCTAATTTCATTTCCGAGTCGAGTTTATTCCATGCCTTCGCTCCACGAAATGCAAATGATTTTTGGCCATAAGCAGTCCTCATCTTTGGCACTGCAAGATTACATTTCGTGTCGCGAAGGACCCTGGTATGAACATCAGACAATTTGTAGAAAATTTTACGTAGGTTTTCTGGTGCGAGTTCATTCAAAGATTTATACACCTTTGTACAAGTTTCTCGATTGATTAGTTTCTCAATTGACGGCCAGCAAATCAGCTGCAATAGAGGAGCAGCTGAAGTGTCAAAAGGGCTACTTGTAACAATTCTAGCAGCTCTGTTCTGTAATTTATGCAACGTTTTCAGTTTAGTTGCCCCGCAGCATCCCCAAACAGAGCAACAATAACTGAAATGTGGTTGAACAATACTAAGATACATATTCCTTAATGTATCCTCTTGCACCTAGTGTTTTGCATACTTCAAAAGTCCTATAACTCTAGAGATCTTCTTCTGTGTACATTTTACATTGCTCTCCCATTTTAGATTATCGTCGATCACGAGACCGAGATTTTAGTTTCTTTCCCAAGATCGATATCATTTCCATTTACTTGAAAATGAGGATTCGGTACCATAGGTGTATCAATTTTCCTCCACTTCTGCGACGATCCTATGATCATGGCGTGAGTCTTGACAACATTAAATTAAAGCTTGTTACCATGTAACCACTTCTCAAGGCAGGAAGTTCAGCATTAACAACAGCATCAATCTCTTTTATATTATCGGAAGAGAACGAAATTGCTGTGTCATCCGCATACATCGTTGCTTTTGCACGATTTAATCCAAAAGGTATGTCATTAATGTAAATCAAAAGTAGAAGCGTTCCAAGGCAAGAACCTTGAGGTACTCCTATGTTGAATTCCTCAGGATCGGAGCAGACACCGTTGACATTGCAGAACTGCCTGCGATTATCCAAGTAAGTGCTAAACCACTGGTGTTCAAGAACGTCGATTCCGTGATTACGCATCTCATTCAGAAGAATTTGATGGTCGACTGTATCAAAGGCTTTCTTTAGATCAATGAAAATCATGGCGGTAAATTTCCCTCTGTCAATATTTGTTGGAAGAAAAATACAGTGCAGATAGTAGGAGACAGCATGTTAAACAACATCAATGAAAGAACACTGAGCAAAAGATACACGACGAAAGTGGGCTGTTTCCGTGGTTCGACAGTGAGTGACCTTCGTGACTACATCAAGCCTCTCTTACGTAAGAAGCCTGACAAGATAAGATTGGTTATTGGTACAAATGATATACAAAATGAAGCTGAAGCTGATGTGTTGAAGGGAATTAAATCCTTGATGGACATGATCCTCAACGAATTACCTGACTGTAATGTGGCTGTTTCTGAAATAATCAAAAGAGTTGGGAAATCTGTAGCCACAATCAATCGTAAGATTAATCAATTTAACAGTGGATTGAAGTCTATGAATGTCGATATTTTAAGGCAGCAGAACATTCTCCCTGACCATATAAATCAGGGTGGACTACATCTTAATCGAAATGGCGACCGTCATTAGCGATCGAAATGGCATCCATACCATAGGGTATGCATGGTTCTAAAAATTACATGATGGCAAAACTTGAATCGGTTCAATATTCTGCTGCCTTAGCAGTAACAGGAGCTTGGAGAGAAAAATCTCGAGAAAAGCTGTACAATGAACTTGGGTGGGAGTCCTTGAGCTCAAGGAGTTGGAGTAGACGCCTTATGCTCCTTTATAAATTCATCAATAATTTGACCCCTGATTACACAAGGGACCTCATCCCACCTTTGCATGAAAATATGTACCCCTTTTGGAATCCATCAGTAGTAGGGCAAATAAAAGCAAGAACTGAAAAATTTAAATCTAATTTGTACCCTCACTCTTTGTATGAATGGAATAAACTTGATCCGGAAATAAGAGAATCCTTCTCTGTTAGCGTCCTGAAGAAGAAATTATTTTCTGACATTAGACCTCCTGCTAATTCCGTATATGGTATTCATAATCCAAAAGGGATTGCATTTTTAACTCAGTTACGGATGGGGCTAAGCAAGCTCAATCTTCGCAAATTCAAACATAATTTTAAAGATACAATCAATCCAATGTGCCCAGTTAACGATGGCATAGAAGATACGGAACACTATTTGCTGCTATGCAATTCTTTCAGAGAGCAGAGATGCAGTCTTCTCACTGGTGTCAACGATGTACTCGAAGCTTGTGGACATTCTGAAACTGCAGGTATCAATATGCTGCAACTTCCCCCGTACGGAAACAAAAATTTGCCCTTTGAAGCCAACAAATTGATCTTAAATTTAACTATTAAGAACATTTCTGAGACAAAACGCTTTGGTTGAAGATTACTGGAATCCCTGAAATGAGCACCCAAATCCCTTCTATATGTGTCTGTTTTCAGTAGTTATGTAATGTCTTAAGGAAGCTTGCAACCAAATAATAGACGTTTTACAATGTCTTTCATGGTGCCAAACTTTTCAAATCTTCGATCGTGATTATTTGGTTGCAAGAATCCTTAACTTGTAGCTCTGTTTGTCATTTTATTAATCTCTTTTTATGTTATGACCCCTTGGTAGACGAACTGTTTTGCTCCTTGGGGTAGCGTCTTCGTAGTAGGGTAGCGTTAGGCGTAGGTATCGCAAGTTATCATGTATTGTGAATTTTTAAGGGGATATATATAAAAAAACATTCAAAATTCGATCGCTCTGGGACCGTTCGATGGCCCGAGCATGGTCATCAGCAAGAATCCAAAGCTGATGAGACGTGCATCAACAAGCTTGATTTTTTTGTGTGTCAGACACTGCAGATGAAGAAACAAAATATCGGGAGGTACAGTTCGATGATTGTGGAACATTTTGATGTGTTGTGTTGCGAATTTGGAGCATGTATGGCGGATTACGAGCGAGGACGAAACAGTTGATCGAATTTGGCTTGAAGATAACTTTCAGTCCTTGTAAGCTAAATTAGAATACCAGCAAGTTACATCGTATCGAACTCTCGCATTCGAACAATTATGCAGTGCAATGCAGAAGTCAATGAAGCATAACACAGCTGTGGAGACGTGCAACAAATACGCACAAAGGCATTATACAATTAACGATTTTAAGATCGTAAACTTATTATTCTTCAGTTAACTGCCTAGTCTTCCTGTGTCATGACCAGACAGCTTCAAAACGAGGACTAATTTATGCGAAGTATGCCGTGTTTATGGCGCGACAAATCAGATCACTTCTTTTTAATATGGGCAACCCACGCGCCTATTCTCAGCGTTTGATTTGCTGATAGTTAAAAGTTAGAACTTTCGAAACGAAGCCACGTTCGGAGTGACGCTCGAAGCGACGTTCGAATTTCTTTCAAAGCACGAAGGATAGAAGATGTTCAATGTTTCTTCAGATTTTTCTTTAGATCTTAGTTCCTGTTCAGAATCCGTTTGGTTGTTTGAGTGAAAATAAAGATATATTAAAAACGTTGAATCAATAGAAGGAACCACGTCTTCAGTCAAGGTGCACGACATGTAAAAGACATCAGATTTCCGTAAAAAGTTGTACTTTTGCATTGTTCGTGTTTGAGAAGTTTCTTTACGATTTGATCAGATGTTCTTTTGGGTCATTTTCAGGCATCTTGAAAACAAGGAACTGTTATAAAACAAGCTTTATCTATATTTCAGTATTCATAAAAACACAAGAAAAGTCACAAAAAACGTTTGTCTTTTATCCCTCAAGCAGAATTCCATTGATTGAAATCGAACTAGTCCTGTAGCGGGTGAGTCAAAAAAAGTTTAGGTGTTTGGAGGGCTGTAGAATAAAAAGTATGCGACTAATATTTAAAACTAAAGTGTTAATTTATCACTCAAAGGCTAACTTAGGGCCTGTTCATATGGAGGCGAGCCAGCCCGCTTACCGGGCTGGAGCTCTTTGCCGAGATCTCACCGCATCCCTAATTCCAATACAAAACTTTATTTCTGCTCATATGACTAGGCGGGCTGGCCCGCTTAGCGAGATCCCACTGGTGTAGTGGCGAGATCTCGGTAGGCGGGATGAAAATGTCCCCATATGAACTCTCCATCCCGGCTACCGAGACGAAAATGTCGCTATTGCTCATGCGCTGCGTCTCTAAACAATTGGCACGTGTCTCATTTTTGACACGTGTCAAATTTCTGTCTCGGCAAGCGGGCTGGAATTTCTCCATATGAACACAAGATGAAACTGTCTCGCCTACCGGGCCAGCCCGGTATGTGATATGTGATCGTAAAACGCTGGCAAACGTCAGATAACTTTTCTCCAGCGTTTTCTTCAACCTCTTTGAATGCATTTTTCGAAAAGTCCTTCGAGTTGTCGAATTCTATTTTTTTTCAGGGAATTTCTATTCCAAAGCCAGTCGGTCAGCTAAAAAGCGCCTGGACACACCTTAGCGCGTGAAAGAGGTCTTGTATTGTGAACAGCGATCTCACCATTTTCCGCTAGACTACTTTATTAATAAAAACACGTAGTAAATAATGCTTTGGTTCTAGGAGCACATTTCTGACATTGGTGATCGTTTTCGTGGAGTTGGCAGAGGGACACTTCTAGAATAACGTAGAGCCGATAGTACGTATGAGAGGTTAAAACTGGGGAGGAAGGGAAAGCTATAACATTCCATCCGATCAAAATGCAATGAAAGTTAATTACATAGGGGATGTCACCCCAGCAAATAGTTTTTCTGACAGTATAGTGCAGTTTTCTTTCGGGATAGATGATGTTCTTTCGGGAGGATAGATGAGTTGTGGCTGTACTTCGAAAGGAGGGAAGTTTAAGTTGACGAAGTGAGACAGTAAGCACTACGATCTGTAGAATCTTCTGATGGCAAATGACTGTTTTATGTCCCTATCATATCACTCATAATAGGTGCTTTATTTGAAATGTGGCTGTTCAGAGCGATGGTAATCCGTTTCTGTCTACCAGTGTAAATCAAAATCGGCGAGAATGGATAAAATGCATTGATAAATTGAAAGGTTTCTTTCCTTATACGACAAATAGATATACAATGTATATACTGAATTGAAACTGAAAACTTCGTCATTGCTAAAATAGCACTTGCATTTTATCAAATATGATCATGGTACTTGGAACCAAGTTGTCTTTTTTCGTTGCATAAAAGAACCAATTCTGCAAATTGTTGAATCAAATAGCATAACAACAATGTACAAGACTTCCAGAATGTGTAAAACATGAATGGTGCAAATAGCCTTGATCTTCCCAACAGTGTAAATGCGATATTTTTGCCTCTATGTTTGATCAATCTTTCAAATGAATAGTTTCTAAAAATCATCCTTTATGGCCATGAACAGTTATCATTAGATTCAAATGCGAAAATTCTCACAGCAACGCTAGAATATATCCAGGCCTTCCAACGTTTTGAATAAATTGGTAATGAAAACATGTACGTAAATTCTCCTCTCTCCTTAAAGTTAGTTGACGGAGAGTCCCCTTACACATGTAGTAGGGCTAGGACGAGCTAAAAATAGATCTGGTGCCTTAGCCAATGAAAATTGAGAACTCTTGTGGTGTATAGGGTGATCACCATGATCAGTTTTTTGAACATCAAACAGTTCAAAATGACTGATGATTCCCGATAGAGGAGTTGTGCTCTCCTCGAAGAAGGAGGAAGAAAATAGCAAAGTCAACACACTGAAAAGCTGTACAGGTAAAAGAATGAGAAGTTGTATAACGAGCAACATGATATCCAGTTGTTAGTAGGCGTTAAGACCTCAGCAGAAACAACAAAAGGGACATGGAAAGTTTTATTTAGGCCAATCGTTGCCAGTTCGTTCAAGGAAAATCTGAGAAACTGGAAGATGGAGCTGTTCACGTGCTGGAAGGTATTTGTATGGAAGAAAGATCGGGAGGAAGATCCACGAAAAGAGGGCAAGTGTGCTTATGGAGTGTGATTTATTGCGTTATATTTGTTATGTCTGTTCGTTTTTCAGGGATTTCCCCTTTTCACTAAGTCAGTGGCGTGATGCAAGGGACGCGCTGATTGGTCATTTCAATTGTTTACTAAGTTTCCAACCTTGTTCCCAGGGTGTTCTGAGTTTCGATTGAGTTGAATTGAATCTATTTTTAAAAAACCGTTGTCCTTAGCTCCGTCAACTAACTTAAAATATTTTCTTTTTCGTTTATCTGTGAAATCGTTTTCGTGTTAGCTAAATATCACCTTTTTCGTATAATTAGTTTATTTCAAGTCTTCTGCATATAGTACGTTATAGTTAGCGTCTTAAGTAATTCGTCATTGTAAATTTTTGTAGCTACTATATATAAAAACATGAATGAATGGAAATGGCATGCCATATTTGTATCGTTTGTTGGTTTATGAGTGAGAAAAACGTTCACAGGCTATTTTCTTTACGAACTGTACATTTGTAGATAACTTTATGTTATGATTTCCCGAAGGTATTTACTCGTTGAGTGCAAAGACGTCAGTGCCCGAGACAAGAAAGTAACAGAGCTTTATGTTAGTGTGACGAAACGATTTAGCAAGGCCCTTCTTGCGGTATGTAATTTTGATTTTATTGTTGAAAGAGAACGGTAGACGTAGATTTTGGAAGGTAACTAAAGACTCTTGAAACAATTTTGAAAGTTTTTTATTCCGCTCTTTACGTACTTCTTTGACGTAGATTTACTTGAAGCCACAATCGTGGCTGAAAGTTATTTGACGATTGATTAGAACCCAGCCTTGATACAAATGGCCAGTACTCCTGCGTTGGTACTGACCCTTGTACGTATTCGGCTAATTCGAGATCTGATTGGATGTTCAAAGCGAGGCTTACCAGTAAAATTACGTCACAATTCACATAAGTTAACCTGTTCCAGAAGTTTTGATACCGGAGCAGCGACACCGCGAGAGAAACTATTTTCAAACAAATGTCTAAAAATATAACTCTAGCAAGAGAAATTGTTGCAGGGAACTCGCAGTAAAGGAGTGTTAAAATTATGCTAGAAATTGAGTGTGGTGAAGTAGAGCTTTGAGGAATACATAATATGATTTTAGAGCACTTAGCTGGGCAAGCGATCAAAGCTAAATTGAAGACAAGAATCCAGGTTTTTCTCGCTTCTTGAAAATGCCAAAAATCTAGAGTAACGTTTGAGTCGTTAGTTGCACGTATTTTTCTATAAGAAACTAAGAATTAGGGCCAGAACTGAAGTTTCTTAAAGTTATCAGATTTTGATTACTCAGAGTTTTTTACGAGTTTCTTAAGGTTTCACGACAATCTTTATTGTACTTTTCAAAACAATGTATTGACAACTTTCCGATGTTTAGGCATCACTCAAGTATATTCCGAGTAATATGATACAGAAAACAAGGGAAATAAAGTAAAATAGGTCAAGGATTTCCTTTGTTAAAAATAGACAGTTTCTTAAGTTATATTTTCCCAGTACTGGAGTTCAGTTTCTTAATTTTTGGTGATCTGAGGGTTGAGTTTCTTTTAAGCATTTTCTTATAAAAAATACGTGCAATACTGAAAGGTTATTTAAAAAACGAAACCAGTGCGTGTAGGCTACAGAAAAGTTTTCCCGGTTATCGTACACAACGCAAATATTCTAAAACGATAAACTTTAACGACAATAGGTAGACTATTCCTGGAAATTAAACTTTGTAACTGCCTATTCTACTGCAACAATTCATGCAATTAGTCATTTTAGTTTCTGCAGTCCAGACCCATCACCATAGCTGCAACCTAATTGTCACCACATTGTCACAATGCGAAATAAAAAATAAAAAAATATCAAAAATTTTGAAGTGAAACTTTGTAAAAATTGACTCCAAAATGTGCGGCTGCGTCAGGCGACTTGTGTGAACAAGGCTAAAAGAAAGACTGAAAACATTGCAGTTTTACGCCCAAAATGTGCAAAAAAGCCAAAAGAACAATAAGTGAATTCAAGGACAAGCGCAATTAGACAAGAATAGCTACTGCAGGTGAAACTCTCGCAATGGCAGTACGAAACTTTTACATCAAAGTTAAAGGGGAAGTTCACTCAAAAATCGAAATTTCCAATTTGGCTTGTTTTGGGGTTAAAGAAAGCAAAACTAACATTTGCCTGCGATTTTATGCTGCTATTTTGCCGCTTTCTACCTCCAAATCTTGCTTCTTGACTGCCGCCATCTTGCCCGACAAAAAGACTGGAGCGAGTGTTACTGTTTGACGTCATCCCGTGCAGAAAGCAATATGAGGCACACTGTATAGTACGAAATCCAATCATAAAAGTCTTGCAAACTCAGCTATGGGCATGAAAATGGGTGGAGAGGGGCCGTTTGACATGCTGAAAAAGATGGGGTGTGAACCAAACCCAAAGATACCCTCTTAGACTATTTTAGACAGTGGGGCTATGTGGCTGCAAGTCCTTAAATCGGTTATACCTATAACTTTGTCACCAATCGTGGTACCAACTTAAGGCTTTGATTTCTAGGAAAAGTCGACCTGCTGAAAAGAGAGGGTATGAAATCAGACTGCAAAATGCCCCTTGTGCTATTTTTAGACTGGGGTACTAGGCTTCAGACCCCCTAAAGGCTTTTTTTGATAAATTTGTTGCAGTTTGTGGTAGAGACATGAAATTTGGTTGTCAGGGGCAAGTTGATGCGCTGAAAAAGACTAGATGTGGGTATGAATTGTAAAATGTCTCCCGTTTTATTTTTAGATGGGGATACTAGGTTCCAGTCCCCTTAGATAGTGATTTTTTTAACTTCATTGCCGATGGTGGTACTGACATGAAATTTTGTTTTCAGGGGCAAATTGATACGCTAAGGGATATAAGATGGAGATCTAAATTGTACCATCACCCCTGTGCTACTTTTAGACTGGGGTACCTAGTCCCAGGCCTATGATATGGACAACAACCAAGAGTAGGACAATACACTTGTTTTCATATTTTAGAAACTATCTTGGAAACTCTAGTAGCCTCTTATAGCGAAAAGAAACGCTACTAGCTGTGATCATAGGTCGATTCGAGGAAGAGAAACATTAACACAAACACAAAAACAGTGCATAGCTTACACAAGCATGCTAAGATGTATCATTTTTTAACGATTTTGTTCTTTCTTGTAGTCCTCTTCAGTCACAGACCTTAGTTTTATGAACATTGGGAAACTCTGCAGGAAGCTTTCACTTAAAGAATTGAGCCCAAATTTAAGAAACCCAGCTACAAAGTAATTATTGTAAAGGTGTTGGCAATGTTTCTGAACATTTGCTACAGCTGCAAGAATTGATAAATCCAAGAATGAATGGATGGATGAATGAATGAATGAATGAATGAATAATTAGATAAACGAATGGTACGTGCCAGGGGCAGGAAGTCCAAGCTTTTGTGAACTTGTTTACGAGTAGTAGTGCCTTCGATTTTACAATTTTTGCTTGCTTTTAATCACAAATACACTACATATAGCTGATATGCCGGTATCTTTTAACTAATAAGTTTAACTAAGAATTTGGGCCAGTACTGAAAGTTTCTTAAATTATCAGATTTTCATTACTCCGAATTTCTTAAGAGTTTAGGCTCCATAACGTTCTCCATGTTCACTACCTGTTCCTTGAACATTCCAAAAAATAAAGTTTTTGAAGCCTTGCCAACGTTTAGAATTTATTCAAGTACCTCCCAAGTAATATGATACGGGAACGAAGTGAAAATAGAGTAAAATATGCTAGAGATTTCCTTTGCGGAAATAAATAGTTTCTTAAATTATACTTCCAAATACTGGAGTTTGTTAATTTTTTGGCGATCTGAGGGTTGAGTTTCTTATAAGCAGTAAGAAAAAATACCTGTAGCCTGTAAGTCACCGTCGAACTAATTTTGAGAATTGAGGAGTGCAATGCGAGGAACCAATGCTCTGTGACAGCAGAAAGCATTGGAAACATTGGTCAAAATTCTTAATTGATAAAATTTATCCTCCCTTCCGAGGAAACAAATGGTTCCACCTTGCAAACACAACAAGTCAGAAACTGTTGAATTTCCTCCCACGTGATGAGTTGTTTTCGCACCGTTTTATGAAAATGTCAGTTTCAATTTCTTCGTCATGTAATTGTTTTGAAGACAAGAATTGCGAGTGTTGGGTGTAGGGAGTTAAGGCTGTAAAGAGAAGGATTTTATGATTACTTTATTGCGTAATTTTTTGTCTGTTACACAATGCAAATGGAGTATGGATTGATAAGCATTTGGGGTAGCTCTCGGGAAGTTTGATTTGCAATCTTCGTAAAACGAACCACAAACCTTGCCTTCAATCCTTGACCGAACTAGGCCAACGTGACTAAGGATGTTTGAATTCGATGACGTGCTGTTTTTGAATGTCAAGTTTACTGTTATCTGCGAAATATTTGCTTCTTCCCTTCCTCTTAGCCTATGTTTAGACCTTAAAAACGCTTGCATCGATTTCAACCTGGCGTAATTTCATGAATATTTGGAATATTAGAAAAGTTCGGGAGGAAAATGTGCTCGCAGGCTTGCTGAACACGTGCGAGAAAAAAGAGTTGGAAAATTTTGTAACAGATTTTACACCGGGCTTTTTTAGAGGGAAGGGGTAAAAACCGGCCAAAAGGGGCGTTTCCTGTCATGTGATTACAAATTCTCGAACGGCATTGGCTTTCAAGGTGTGAAGATTTTTAAGGTGTGTCTGCGCGTCAGCCAATCAAAGATTTGGAGCCTTTGCTACCGGGGGGAGGGGTTTGGAAAGTAGCAGAGGGCTAAGACCTCAACGAAGTAATATTTGGGCTTTCGTTAGTGACTGTCCAGTAACCTTTTGGCCACGATTGCAGCTCATCTTAAGATGAATTGATCTGGAAAAGCCCAGTCTTATAAGATTGGGCTATACCGCTTTGAACGAGAATATGAATGAAAAATTGGGGGTTGACACTTATCGTGTCGCTACGAAAACAACTTTGAAGTCGGATGGTTTCATTAGGACTTGTTATCATTTGTGGTAGACATACTATCTTGAAACATGGTTATGATGGAACAGAACATCTAAAATGATGTCTTCAAACCCTTCGAAGTGAGTTATTTCCATGAAGACAGAAATATTGCCCAATCATCTTTAGAAAAGAACAATTGCTTCCCTTAAGACCCAGGTACTTTATTCGTTTTCTCTCGTTTGCAGAGGGAAGGTGATATTGTTAATTTTTTCTGTTTTAGGGCGATTTCAGATGCAAACAACGCCGCAGCATATTAGGACATGAGCAGATCTTTCTCGAGAAAATCACCGAATTAGTAAAAACCGTTCAGCAGTTTGGAGGAAATCGAAAAAAGAAGGTTTTGATGCATTTTCAAACTTTATTGATCAATCTAGTAGTAGCAATAATAATGATAAATTCGTTTTCGCCCTTGTGTCCGAGCTGACAGCTCAGTTAACATCAAAATTATGCCTACTAGGCTTGCGTTATCCACTACAATCAGTTGATATATTCTGTGTAAGACACAAGCTTTAGAACTCATCCAGTGTGAAAAACACGATATAGAACTTAGCGTATCTGATCATACGCAAGGAGCGAGAGAAAAAAAGATTTACACGAATAATTTCTTAACCCTGTGTCTTCATATCTTCATATGTTTTTTTTATATATAATCCATTAAAATAAACACAAAACATTTACAGCTACTGTGCCTGTCATGGCGGGAATAGACACTAGGTCATCGGAGTTCCCACCATGACAGACACTCACAATTCAAATATTTACATTTTTCTTAAAGAGTAATATTAACGTCTGTCTCACATTTGATGTCAGGCAACGACCCCTGCAAGGCTATCAATGCGTGAAAAACGAGTGCAAGTCAATGAGCATGGGACCCCCATGTGCAGACAAAACAGCCACTACCCCCTGCCACCCGCGCCACCCCAATCGGGATAGCAAGCGAGAAAAACAAAGGGCAGCAGCCATCCAGCCACACAGCAGGAATCCCTTCCACCCATTACCCCGCACCCAGATTGAATGGTAAACAAAAATATTCTTTGGAGTTTTAATCACCTAACATCAAATGAGAGACAGAAACAACTACTGCTAATACTACAAAAAGAAAATATGGGGAGAGGGAGTGCTGCTTTGTTATTTTTGGAATGTGCTTCACTCGAATCTCTTCGTTGCCTTAATGTAACTAATTGTTGCTTCCATAATTATCCTATTTGCAATTTGGGTCAGATCTGGATTTCCAAAAAGAATTAAATGGCATAAAGATGGTGTGTCCAGTTCTGCTATGTTTAATCCAGGAATATCTGATAAGCTGCCAAGGAGATCTCTCCGTGCTTCTTCGAAAAAATGGCAGTGCAGGAGGAAATGCTCACTATCTTCTTCAGCTCTACCAGAAAGGCAGACAGGATCTAGGCAATCGAAATTATGCCTGAATCTGTGCTCATCAAGGACACTGAAATTAAGTCGTAATTTCGACAAATACTTAACGCCAACAATATCATTTATACCGTAAATTGAATTCTTATTAGGTCTTATTTTAGCAAGTAATTTACGTTTAAACACAGAAATTGATGTTGAGTTTCTTATGTCTTCAGCCAGCAGATTCCACTCAAAAGGAGCATTTTGAAAATAGGTGTTCGAGTATCGCGCTGTTCTTCCAACATTTTGGTCATAAGTTCTCATATTTCGAAAATTGTAGCTTACGTTGCGCTCAGGGGGGATTTCCACAAACAAATAATTAGGGGAACGCGCTTTTAGCAAATTATAGAAATGGCACAGTCGTCGATACCATCTTCTGTGATACAAGTCCTCCCAGCCAAGTTCCCTGTAAAGACGTTCCCTGCTTGTTCCTCTCCATGCACCAGCCACTGCAAGGGCAGCACAATACTGAGTCTGTTCTAGTCGCTGTGTAAAGTTTAGACGCATTTCAGGATCATATTTGTGATAAATAATATCCCCATAGTCTAGGTGCGGTCTAACATAAAGCTTATATATTTGGTCTAAAATGTCTCTCGAAACATATTTGGAAAGGTACCTTATCATCCCAATACCGCGCCTCGCTTTTTGTATTGCCGCTTTAATGTGACTTTGAAAGTCTAGCTTTGAATCAAGAATCATACCAAGATGCTTGTGTTCGCTCTTTCTTACCACGTCATCATTGCCAAAAGACAAAGGAGGATGGAATGGTTCAACCCTCTTAGCAGAGAAAATTACTTCTTCTGTCTTCTCGGTATTAAATTTCATTTTCCATTGCCACGCCCATAGTCGCACTCTCTCTAAATCTCCATCTAGTTCTTCTGCAGTTTTAGACTCATCATACACAGCTGAAAAAAGCGATGTGTCATCAGCGAAGAGCTTAATATCACATCTCACATTCCCAACAAGGTCATTAATGTATACAAGGAAAAGAAGAGGTCCCAAAACTGATCCTTGGGGAACTCCCGCCGATATGTCCTTCCATTCAGAATTTTTACCATTCAGCAAGACCCGTTGCTTACGATTAGAAAGAAAATTATGAATTAGATGTAGAAGATTCCCAGCAATTCCGTTACACTCAAGTTTATATAGTAATCCCTCATGCCATACCTTGTCAAATGCCTTAGAGAAATCTAAGAAAACAGCACGTGTTTCCCTGCTAGGAGTTTCTTCAAATCCCGTGTAAATTTTATGAGATATGGATAATAACTGATTTATTGTTGAGTCACCAGGACGAAAACCCGACTGATGGGCAGTCAGGAGACCATTGGCACAAAGGTGATTGTATATCGAATCAAACAATAATTTTTCAAACAATTTTCCAAAAACAGGAAGCAAAGAAATTGGGCGATAGTTGTTTTTACATTGCCTGCTACCCTTTTTATGAACGGGAATGATGTTCGCCTTTTTCCAAATTGAAGGATACTGACCAGTTGTAAGTAGTTAGCCATTATCATATGTAGTTAGCCATTATCACATTTGAAACTGAGCACCACTGTAATGTGTTCTTTTCAATTAACTTATCTACTGACAATGATCTCGTAACAGTCCAAACAGCCATTTTGATACAGCCAAGTGAGCCAAAGCAAAGCACCTTCACATATACATCTCAACCCAACGACTGCAGCAGACTGCACAGCGGCTGATACCGTTCATGTTTGTTGCTCAGCGCTTTTTCAAAATATAGATCGTAACGGACAGTCACCTCTAAGATAAAGCATTTACATGTCTGATTGTCAATGATAAGGATGGCAGGTTTACGAGTCGTAATACGCTGTAATTCATCACCATATTCCGTCAATATTGATTCTGCTAGTTTGTTTGCATGAAACAGAAAACCACTCAGGCTTCCTGAGATCATCTCAAATATTTTGTCAGCAATCCGATTGTGACGTCTACTGTGAAAGTTGTGAAACTCTCTGCAACCATTCATCATATGTGCGACACTTTCCGTTTGCTGATGGCAAAAGGGGCAAGAAGGGTCACTATCACGATTCCATACGTGTTGTTGGAAGTAGACTCCACCTTGCTTTTATTGCAAACTTCAACAGTAAATCACTTACTTTCCCGCTGTAAAAATTGAATGGGAAGATTTCAACTGAACATCAGTCATACAGAGAAAGGGGCCTTGAATTGACAATCGCCTTGCTTTTTGCAGATTTCGATTAAATGTCTGTTTGGACAGCAACTTCTAGCAAATTCCGGGTGGCTGCACTAATGCCCAATTCTCTAACAATTGTCTGTTTTCGGCTTATTTCGCAGAGCGATCCAAATTTGCGCCAAAAGTATATTTTCGCCACAATTTATCTGTTTTGGAACTGCGCAGGCAAAACCTCTGTGAGAGTAGATGGATAGTGTGGCCTTTGCCATGCTAGAAGTTGTAAACCTTGGGAGGTTTTGTGCATTCAGTTCATTATAATCAAAGGCACCATTGACTGCACATATGCTGGGTTTCACTTCTAAACCTGCTATCTCAATGGCAGCTTTTCCAATATCAAACATCACATTTATAATCTTTGCGTTGTAATTAACAACAACAACATCATCCGCTAAAGCTTGTAATGGCAATGGATTAATCCTCCTTTCATGTTCAATGCCCTGTCGAATAACAACCTCTCTTACCATAGGCTTGCATACTCTGTCAATCACCAATATGAATAAAAGTGCACTCACCTGTCTTTGTTCCTCTGATTATATTGAATTCTTATTCAATTCAAAACCACAAATCACAGAAAACGAAGAGTACCGGTAAAGATCTTCGACTAAACAACAATGAATCAAAGGAATGTCAAAGTCCCGGAGAGATTCAAAAAGGAGACTATGCTCAATGCTTCCAAAAGAATCTGCAAAATCCATAAAAATTGCCCAAAACGTTGTACTTAAATGTCTGAAATCATGCATTGCGGCTTTTAAACTGAAAATAAATTCCTGTCTGTCACGATCTGGCAGGAAAGCACGCTGTCAAAATGCAATCTCATTGGATATGTAGGTGATGATTCGCTTACAGTTTGCTTTCGAAAGCACCTTGTAGCAAGTGGGTAACAGAGATACATCCCTAAGAGTTGACGAATCATTGATGCTAAAATTTTGCTTGGGGATTCGTTGGACAACTGACTTTTTCCACGAAGTTGGTATTTGCAAATTTACAAGCACAACATTCAAGATATTCACTAATGCATATCTATTTTCACTAAACACTTCCTTCATATCCTCGTAAGTATCCAATCGACCCCATAACTTTCCCACTTGGGCAGCCTTTCACAGTAGATTCAATCTCATCATAGCTGAAAATGACTATAATTCACAGAGGCCAATGCCTCTTCACGATCAAAGAATGGAGGTGCAAATCCTTCAAAGCCATTACAATCAGCAAACTTGTTCGACGCAGCGTACTAATCTTCAATCCTTTGCATTGAAATTTCAGCATTCTTGAAGTTAGACCAAAAGCCGTTGTTCCTGATCACAGAAATCGCTTTCTTCCTTCGCTGTAACCACAAATGGGTTAGCTTTTCCTTTGATCCTTCGTTTCTATTGTCATTCCCTTTTCTCTTTGACGAAAAGAATGGTATGATTGTATTGTTAATATATTTCAATTGTTTACTTATGTACTCAGTTCTATCCGCAGCTTTATTTGTGCAATAAGTGTCATCCCTCGGGAATAGTCGCAAACAACGACGAACAAATTTCAAGAAGCTCATGCTCCACTGCCCCCCATTCACTTTCTTGACCAAGAACTTTTCGCTTTGGTAAAATGTCCCCGATAAAATGTTTGGAATCCAGTCATAACGTCCACTTGGTTGGTCCGCTTCGAGCAAAAAGCGCTCTGAATTTTCTTTCCCTGTCCTCAAAAGCTTTCCACTCGTCTCTATTCAGTAACCTGATATCATCATAGATTTCCTCGCAATCGGAATTTGAATCGAACTTGGTTCCAACAAAGTAGATCTTTCCTCCTCTGATGGCTGATTTAATTGCTCTTTTTAGCTTGACAATAATGAATATGAACTTGATGTGGTGAATAACAGCATTAACGAGGCAGTTGCGACGGATAAGGTGGAATTTTATTCTTCAGATAGACGAACCGTAAGGCCCGTCTGTCCTCCGTCTGTCCTCATCCATAATAATATAATAATAATAATGATAATTATACCCCATTCACTTCGAAGTTGTGGAGTTTCGACGTTGAGCAAGGTGTAGTACCTCTCAGCCCACCCGGAGACCACGAAATACCGGGTTGGCGACCAGCGGGGGCTAGTCTGTCTCATACATAAGGGGGACTCTTCATCCTTGGTTGGCAACCCTCCTAGTGATGGTGTCACAAAAATAATACCGGTGGATGTGTCACCTTATCACCACTACCCTCATTATGAGTGTAATGTCAAATAATGGATTATCCAACAACGGCGTTAATGATGTTGGAACTTCTAGTGAAGGTCTCTCGCCCGGCAGGTGTCCCGTTGCACAGCAGCGCGGGCCCGGTCGTCAACCTATGACTGCTAGCAGAACTACTAAGATGATTGGAGCAAAGAAACAAACAGAACTGTTATGGAATGTTATTTAAGGAGTAAGCCAGAACGAAGAGGTTACAGGAAACGGATGCTTGAAATTTGGAATGGAAAATGTATTGTTGAGCTTCCAGAGCAAAGATTGGCGGATCAAGTGCGACAAATTCTGAAAAGAAATGGATGACAGATATTGAAATCGAGTCGATCAAGAGAAGACTGCAAAATAGGGAATGAGAGAATCCTGAGGAGGATAATGGAAATCAAAACGATACTGAGGTGGAGGAGAATTTGGAATCAAATCGATTGGATGAAGATAGAATTCCCATTGAAGACCTCGAGTTTGCTGATGAAGAGCTAGAGATAGCTACAAGACTACAAGATGTGATAAATGAGGAGGAAAGAAGGAGGATACAAAGTCTGAAGAGTGTACAGAGACAAAAATTAATGGCAGAGGTAAAGAAAATGGATGACCTCTTAAACAAAATTCAGTCTCAAAATATTTCGTACACTAATGAATTGATCTATGCCGCTGCGATAGTTGTCACTGAAAGGTTAGGTGTAAAGATCGATAGACTGAAAAGTTAGAAGCAACCAATGTGGAAAAGAATAATGGATGGGCAAATCAAGCAGTTGTGTAAAGATCTGGCACGTGTAGAGCATCTACTAGGTGGGAAAAAACTGAAAGCAAAGCATAAAGAGGCATTAAAGAGAAAATACTGGCTAAGGCAAAAAGGATTTAAGAGAGTGGCAGAGGAAATAAAACAACGATTGATATCAAAGACAAGCAAAATGAAAAGATATCAGTCTAGGATCTAACAATTTCATTGTCAACAGATTATTCTAAGAGGGAGTGATGCCCACTGATTGTAAGCTTGCTGTGCTGATTCCTCTGCTCAAAAAGATTGGTCTTGAGCGACTAAAGAAAAACTTTCGACCTATATCAAACTTACCGTATGTATCCAAGATTATTGAGAGAGCTGCTGCAGACCAGATTGTGCTGCATATGATCACAAATGGATTACATGAGCCGCTTCAGTCTGCCAACAAACAATTCCATAGCTGCGAGACAGCACTCCTCAAGGTTCAGAACGATATCCTAATGGCAATGGATAAGCAACAGGTATCAATTTTGCTGTTGCTTGACCTTAGTGCAGCCTTTGACACAGTGAATCACAGCCTGCTGCTAAGACGACTGTCAGACAGATGTGGTATTCAAGGTGTCGCATATAAATGGCTTGAGTCTTACTTGTCAGAGAGGTTTCAGATGGTGCGTATCAAAAGTGAAACATCCAGCAAGGTACAACTTACCTGTGGAGTCCCTCAAGGGTCAGTGCTTGGCCCACTTCTCTTCACAATTTACACCTTACCTGTTCACAATTCACAATTTACAATTTACACCTCACCTTACCTTACCTTACCTTACCTTTTTTTCTCAGATCTGTCCACCTCTTTAAATCGTGCACTTGATCGGTACGATAACGTCATTGTAATGGGCGATATCAATATTGATACTCACAATAAAACGTATCCCGGTTTTGACAAACTAGCTTCTTTCTGTGATGTGTTTGGACTATCCAATCTAGTGACGTCGAAAACTTGTTTTACTAAGAATCATAGCTCATCAATTGATGTTATTTTAACGAATCGACCAAGGTCCTGCCAGAAAACCGCTGTCTTCGAAACAGGACTAAGTGACTATCATGGTCTTGTAGCTACCACTATGAAATCAACTATTCCTAGACTAAAACCGAAGCAAATAAAATATCGCAGCTACAAAAAGTTTGTTCCAGAGAATTTTTTGAGCGATGTAAAGCATGCCCAATTTGAATGCGATGGGGCTAACCCGGATAAATCCTACGACCACCTAACCAATACTTTCTGTAACATAGTGGACAAGCATGCTCCTATTAAAACTAAGTTTCTAAGGGGAAACGATGCACTCTTCATGAACCCAGAGCTGAGAAAAGCCATGTACACTCGTGCTAGGCTTAAACGCAGATTAAATAAACACCCTTCAAAGCGAAATGAAGTAGCATTCAAGAAGCAACGAAATCGCTGTGTTACTCTCCGTAAAAAAGCCATAAAGAATCACTTCAAGAGAGTTACAAGCAATGGTCTCATGTCCAGTAAAGCTTTCTGGGATCTGGTAAAACCTTTTCTTTCAAATAAGGGTGTTCTAGTTGGTACCGATATTTCCCTGATCAAAGATGACAAAATAGTCATTGATGATCATGATTTATGTGAGATTTTTAATGATTATTACATCAATATTGTCGAAAATACTTCCGGTAAGAAGCCTTCCAGCATTGCCAATGCGAATTCGATTGATGATGATCGAGAAATTGTCAGGTTAATTCTTGATAAATACAAGGATCATCCAAGTATTCTAGCTATAGTTCAAGACCCTGAGGATACTTTTCAATCCTTTTCTTTCAATGAGGTTACTGCAAGAGATGTATGGCTCCAACTGAAAAAACTCGATGGCGGTAAATCAACAGGTGTTGATCAAATCCCTCCGAAGCTCGTTTCTCTGGCTAGCGACGATTTGGCTATGCCTCTTACTAATGCCATTAATTGCAGCATTCGAAATTTCAAATTTCCCCAGAACGCAAAAACAGCGGCAGTTTGTCCATTAGACAAAGGTGAACACGTTCGTACTGTGGAGAGAAATTATCGTCCAGTCAGTATACTCAACACTTTTTCAAAAATTTTTGAAAAAATTTTAAAGGAACAGCTTAGCCCCTTCCTTGACAAGACTCTCTCCGTTTTCATTGCAGCTTATAGAACAGCTTACAGTACACAGCATGTTTTGATTAAACTTATAGAAGAGTGGAAATCTAAGCTTGACAACAACCTTATTATAGGGTCCGTTTTGATGGATCTGTCAGAAGCTTTTGATTGCATCCCTCATGACTTGATTATAGCTAAACTTCATGCATATGGTTTTGATGAAAATGCCCTGGTTCTTGTCTATTCCTACCTTAAAGAACGGAAGCAGAGTGTCCGAATAAATAACGTCTACAGTTCTTTTCAAGAAATTGTATCAGGAGTACCACAGGGATCAGTTTTAGGTCCTATACTTTTCAATTTCTACATAAATGATCTTTTCTCTTTTATAAAACAAGCAACCATGTATAATTATGCTGATGACAACACGCTAGCTTTCTTTTCCAAGTCCTTGCCAGATCTTGTCAACGTTTTGGAAAATGAAGCAGACAGCGCGTTGTCATGGCTGGAACAAAATGAAATGATTGCGAACCCGAACAAATTCCATGCACTTTTTGTTAAAAAAGACCAGACAAATACTTGTGGCATAAATCTTGACTTTCAAGGACATTCCATCAAATTTGAAGAGACTGTTAAGCTCCTAGGTGTTACACTAGATTACAAATTGAACTTTGACCCACATATATCTAACCTTTGTAAAAAAGCTGCAGCACAACTGAACGTTCTTAAGCGACTTAAGTCATTTATTGGTTTTGCTGAAAAAGAAGTTTTGGTTCAAAGTTTCGTGTATTCGAATTTCAACTGTTGTCCTTTTGTTTGGTACTTTTCGTCTTCAAAATCGCTTCAAAAAATTGAAAGGATAAAGGAACGTGCGCTAAGATTTTTGCACAATGATCATAAAAGTTCCTACGATGATCTTCTTATTAGGTCAAGGAAGTGCACAATGCAAGTTGCTCGTCAGAAAACCCTCTGTATCGAAATATTCAAGACAATCAAAAATTTAAATCCATCTTTTATGCAAAGTATTTTAGTTCAAGAACTTCAAAGCATCCTTCACGGAATCCGAAGAATTTAAATCATTTTCGACCAAATCAAGTGACGTTCGGTTCCAAGAGTCTTAAAGCCATTGGACCTCAGATCTGGAACTGTTTGCCAAATGAAATAAAATCAGCTGACAATCTCAACAGTTTCAAACGTATGATAAAACAATGGGATGGTCCTTCTTGTAAATGCAACGCTTGTAAATATAATCATACCCTGTAAATTCTATCCATTCAAATCCAAATTGCTTTTAGTATTTAGCTTTGTAAGTATTTATTTCCTTAGTTATTTCCTTTCTCTTGTATTATAGGAGATAAATTTCGATTTAGATTAGTTGTATATGTATATATTGTGTATATATATATGTATAGCTAGATTGAAATATCGAAGCAAAACAAGATCACAAACAAACAAACAAAACTTACCTCTGGGAGACCTCATTCGCGAACGCTACAACATGAATTTCCATCTTTATGCAGACGATACACAGTTATACATGGCATTCACTCCCACTCAAGCTGATGCAGAACAATGTACTAAAAAGCTTGAAAATTGTGTACATGACATACATGATTGGATGCTGTGTAATAACTTGAAACTGAATGGTGATAAAACAGAAATGCTGGTAATTGGTACTCGCCAACAACACGCAAAGGTCCAAGGTCTCTCCATTAAGAGCGACGGAGATACTATAGAGCCCAAAGACGAAGCACGGAATTTAGGTGTCATCTTTGACAAGCACATGACACTGAAAGCTCATGTGAATGCAGTGTGCAAGTCAGCAAGATACTATCTCCAAAACATCAACGTAGCACGGAGATACTTGACCATTTAAGCTGCTGAAAAGGCTATTTATGCCTTTGTTGTATCACGGCTTGATGGAACAAGCTCTTTGCTGTATGGTCTACCAGCTATTGAACTAAAAAAACTCCAAAAGATCCAAAATTCTGCGGCTCGGATTCTGACAGGTGCAGCAAAGTATGATCATGTCACCCCAGTATTCAAGCAACTGCACTGGCTGCCTGTATCATCAAGAATTAAGTACAAGATTCTCATGCTTGCTTTCAAATGTTTACATGGATTAGCACCTCACTATCTGCAGGCCCTTGTGCCAAAGTATGAGCCTGCTCGTATGACAAGGTCAGCTTGTGATGGATACCTATTGAAAGACAACTGGACAAGTTTGAAAACTGCAGGAGATCGTTCATTCAGTTATGCAGCACCAACATTGTGGAACAAACTTCCATATTCAATTCGATTATTAGATTCACTGTGTAGTTTTAAGCAATCATTGAAAACATACCTATTTAGGTCGTGTTACTCTTAATTATCGGATTTTGAAAAATAGGAACAATGAGGTCAAAACTTAGTTTTTTAAAGTATTGATTAATTTAATCTATGATGGACTTTTTAACTGAATAGTTTAGATATTTTAAGTATATTTCGTTTATAACATTATGTAAATTAGCTATATCCTGGACTCTAATTTTAATAGTTATGTTGTTAAGCGCCTATGAGCCCTGGGGAAATATGGCGCTATATAAGTGGCTATATTATTTCACCAAAACAGGCTTTTCATATTGATCAGAGCCGACTCTTTGAAGAACTCGATGGGAAAGAGAGGCCCGACTTAAAGCCCGATGGTGAACAGACGAATGAATTTTGGAGTGAGATCTGGAGTAAACCATTTTTTTATTTATTTCTTATTTAATCCATATTTAAAGTTGTATTTACAATAGTAATTATGAAAATACTAATTCAAACCAACTATTTGAAAAACTATACATTGAACAAAAATTAGCGGCATATTTTACAGATGCATTTATCACCAGCCCAGTCCTTGATCCTTTTTTTAAAAGCCAAAAGTGTTGGCTCATTTTTGACGCTATCATCTAAGGTGTTCCAGAGTATACTCCCTCTAAATGATAGTGATTCTTACCCATGGCCCTGCGTCTTTATTTGTGGCAGTTTGCACAGATTTTGTATCCTCAGATTATAACTTACATCCTTCTTTTCATGAAATTCCCATATAAGCGATGGGTTAAGAAGATTCATGGACTTGTAGATTTCTGTCACTAATTTCTGCAAGTTTCTAGCATGTATACAAAAACTGCCACTTCGAGTGAGCAATGTTTCAAAGGGACATTCGTAATCTTTATAGAGGATCCGAAGAGCACTTTTGTGTGTGCGATCAATCTCTTTGTGTGCACCTATGTTACAGAATAGCCAAATCAAAGGGCAATAATTGAGGTTCGATAAGACAACCGCGTTGCAAATCATTATTGCCTGTTCTCTAGAAATATACATATCAAGCCTAGAAAAGGCACTGATTTTTTACTGACTTTTGAGCTTAACGTTTTGACGTGATTGCTAAACTTTAATTTGTTGTCAAATTCGATCCCTTGCGTACTATACCCCTCTCTGAAACCACACAAGATTTCGGAGAGTTTCTCTTGAAAGTATGGGCACATTTGGTGTACATACATACATACATGCATACATACATAATTTATTTTATCCAGGTCAAGTTTTGGCAGCAAAACAGCTGATGTGGACCTGCTAAATAAAGATTAAAACCAGCCTAATTACAAATGTTTGTTAAAAATGAAAGTAAAATGTTAAAAATTATCTCTAACCTAATATCAGAAAATTGAATGTACATCTTGGCACAATGTTTCTAAAAATAAACAAAGCTTTCATCTCTATTTGTGTTAAAAGTTCTTTCTTTTCCAAAGGACAATTTATTTAATGTTTTCATGTTTGATTTTAACTGACGTTTGAAAGTTTCTCTATTTGTTTATTTCTTTAGTTCTTTGTTTAATGAATTCCATATTATGGGACCCCTAAATTGTAATGACTATCTTTCAAGTTCAGTTCTCATTCTCTTTATTTCAAATTGTGTCCCCTTTCTCATCAAAGACTCTCTTCTAACACAATACTGGTGAGCAATTCTGCTTTTGGTATCAAATGTTACTTTGTGCATCCCAGTTGCAATTTTCCTCTTATAGATATAACCAAGGTCTTGCCAATTTACTGCTGCTAATACATTTTCATCTCTTATTGTTTTAGTCAATCTGTAAATAACTCTAGCAGCCCTTATGTGTTGTTTTTCCACTCTTTTGAATGTTGCTTCTGGGCAGGATCCCCATACTGATATGCAGTAAGTGGTGGCAGGGATCACAGTTTTATAATAAATTTCTTCTAACATTTTTGATGGCAAATATTTAAGTCTTTTTAACATGCAAATCTTTGACCTCATTGACTTCACTACTGTATCTGTATGCTCCTTCCAGCTTAGCTTTTCGTCAAGTTTGATTCCCAAGACTTTTTCGGAGGAGACGGATTCTAGGCATTTTTTGTCCATCTTAACAGGTAAGAGTGGCCCAATGAGTCTTTTTTGCTGTAAATTCATAACTTTGCTTTTCTTTGTGTGAACAGTTAATTTGTTCTTAATACACCAACTATGAATCTGTTGAGCTACATCCTTTAATTTCTCTATAACCTCATCGACACTGTTCCCAACAACATGTGCTGTAGTATCATCTGCATACATATTTATCTCTCCTGTTGTGTTGCATGTGGGTAGATCATTCACAAAAATTGAAAACAGTCTTGGTCCAAACATAGATCCTTGTGGTATACCATAATTTATGTTCCTGACTAAGGATCTTTTATGATTGATCTTCACAAACTGTGTTCTATCTTCTGTGTAAGTTTTTAACCATGCAAGCAACTTTCCCCTAATGCCTATCTCTTTCATTTTTCTGAAAAGTATACTGGGGTCAATTGAGTCAAAAGCTTTTCGGAAATCAATCATTAAAACCCCTACTATTTTTCCCTGGTCAATTTGTCCTTTCCATTGTTCTGAGAGATACAAAAGAAGTGATTCTGTGGAAAGGCTTTTCTTGTATGCCCATTGGTTTTGTGAATGGAGTCCTCAAAGTGTTTATCTAATGAGATACAAGTGACTGATTCAACTGTTTTGCTTAGAATACTTACCATTGTTAATGGTCTATAATTTTCTGACTCTGTTTTGTCTTCTTTTTTATGCACTGTTTTTACCTTTCCTGTCTTCCATGTAGTACGGTACTTGGTTTCTTGAAAACTCAGATTGGCAATCATACTGAGGCTATAACTGAACTCTGACCTTATCACATTAAGTTCTTTTGCCGATATATCGTCTTGACCATGAGTTTTGCCTGGCTTTATTTTCAATAGGGCTTTTTCGAATAATTTCTCATCAAAGTCAACACTGCTGATTTTATTACTTTCTATGGTTTGTGCATTGACATTTTCATTGTTATTAAATTGTATTTGTGGCAGATCCCTTGCATGGTCTTTTAGAATTCTTTCATATACTTTTGAGGCTGCAGGTACGACACTTATTGGCCTAAAATTTCCCTTATAATTTGGATCATCATTTTTGAACAGAGGGCTGAGATCAGCTTCCTTTAGTTCGTTTGGGAACTTGCAGTCATAGATTGCAGAGTTAATGCAATCTGTTAAGGCCGGTTGACACGATCATATTCACGAACAATTTGCTTCACATTTTTATGTGATCACAGAATGTGATCGTTTAAATGGGCTTTACAAGTTGCTTGAAGTTATGTGAAACAATTAAAACTAATCCCCTTTAATTACCCATCACAGATTTTTCATTTGAAAGCTGGTCAACTTCTTTTTCATGTGATGCAATTTTTTCAAAGGCACCGCTATTCATGACCAATACATCGAGTACTAGCGTTTTGGCGCGCCTTTTCAAGCAGCATCGATTCCAAAATGGATATTGAAAATGATGATGAAGAAAAAGCTATGACAGCTATTGGACTAAGCCAATAATGGACTAAGTCAACCTAGAAAGAAGAGGAGCTATTGGACTAAGCCTTTGTTAAGGCAGCGTGAAGAGAAGAGCATCTACAGCGGTTTGGTTTGCGAGCTGAAGCTGGCTGATAAGGGAGATTACCGAAGATTTCTCTGAATGAACACGGATACATTTGAGGTCAGCCACTTTCAACGAAATCAAAATTCGTTTATTTCATTCTGTTAATCTTCGGTTATAATAACTGTTTCAAATGGGTATTTTAGCTCCATTCTCCTGTCCAAAGGTATTCTCTTACAAGTTACATTTTTACTTCCGGATAATGCTGGAAATCACAACTCCAACTGTCAATTATTTATGTAAGACATTTGTAACACAGGTTGGATTCTTGAACTGATTTATTTATTATCATTCAAAACTCACCTGTAAACATGCATGATATATAGATATCATATTGTTAACTTAATTAGATTTTAGTTAGCACTCTGTAATTATTTTATCTTAAAAAAATGTATTTTTTTTGTTTTTGTTTTAGTAGGCATCAATTAGCTGTATTGTATCTATCTATTAAACACCTAATATAAAGAAATTAATGATAATAGCAACAACAACAACAACAATAATGATAATAATGATAATAAATTCCACAAACTAGCCACACAGTATGATGGTTCTCGACAAGATCTTGTAAATCCGAAGTAACAAGGCCATGGTTTGCACATGTGCCGAGTCTGTGGTCCTTAGTTCTCAAAGTAGAGAACAAAACATCTTGTTAGAAATTGGGGTGCACAATGAACATTAGTGAACAATCTTGTGTGTACAGATTCCACGCTGTGCAGTCTGGCAAATGCTTTACAAAGCCATTTAGCTATTTTATGTTACAGTTTCAATTTGTTTTTAATCAAATTTGCAAAATCACACACCTTTTGTAAAGCTGTTGTTACTGACTATTCTTTTGGGGCTTCAGAAGGAATGACAGTGACCCCAACATTCTATTTCAGGAAAGCAATCTACAGAACACCAATATTCGCTTTTTCTTAATTTCAACAAAGGCATCTCACATTACATTCATAATCATTTGCAGGAATTCTTACTGAGAGTGCAGCCTGCCATTGAGAAGAAAATTACAATTATGAGAAAATAAGTCAGCGCCGAAGAAAAGCTAGCTGTAACATTAAGATACTTGGCCACAGGTGAAAGTTATGAAAGCCTACAATTCCAATTTTGCACACATAAGTCAACAATTTGCAACTTTTTGCCAGATGTTTGCGAGGCAATTTACAATGAATTGAAGAGTGAATTTTAATCTACCTTCTTCTCAGGAAGACTGGCTGATACTTGCAGAAGGAGCTGAACAAAGGTGGCAGTTCCCAAATGGCTTTGCTGCGGCAGATGGCAAACATGTTTCAATCTACCATCCTCACAATACAGGTGCAACATTTTACAACTACAAAGGGTTCTATAGCATTGTCTTACTTGCCCAGTAGACTATGATTATCGTTTCATTTATGCTGATTTTGGATGCCAAGGAAGGATTACCGATGGTGGAGTATACAGAAATTCATCGTTGTTTTCCTTAATTTGACACAATGCATTAGATCTTCCAGCCCCAAGAGTTTAGCCTAAATCAGTGGATCCTACCTGGGGCCCATATGAAAATGGAGAAAAAGTGCCATATGTTTTCGTTGCTGATAATGCCTTCCCTCTCAGCAAAGTTTGTATGAAACCATATCCTGAACTTGGCTTAACAGACAGGAAGAGAATATTCTACTACAGGCTATCAAGATTCCGACGTGTTACAGAAATTGCATTTGGCATATTGACAAGTGTCTTCAGAGTATTCTCAACAAAGATCAACATGCACCCTGACAAAGCTACTTCCGTTGTGTTGGCATCACTTTCGCTCCATAATCTGTTGAGGACAAAATCCTCAGAATCGTACACACCAAGGGGGTTTGCTGATGAAATTGAAGGAGATAAGGTGATCGATAGACAATGGAGAGCAGAAAATTCCTGTGCAAATATGTTGCCACTTCCACCAAGGAGGCATGGGAACAATACTGCAAAGTCAGCAGGAGACTTACGTGAAATTTTTGCTGATCATTTTTATGGGCCTGGCCAAGTTCCATGGCAATGGAATCACATTTTGTCAAAAAATTAGAAATAATGAACCCGACAGCTCACTTAGTCAATTTTGCATAAACTAGCCTCGCATTTGTTGGATTTCATGTGTTAAATAAAAAAATTAGTTCTGTTTGCATAAATATTGTGAAATAGATGTTCATAAGCCAGACGTTCCTACTGACCCATTCTGAAAAGGGTCAACTACTGTAAAAAAAGTCTGACTGTGTGTTTAGAAAAGGAGACTTTTTATGTTCAGGAGTAAGGAGAAAACTATCAGTTGAAGCCTGTGAGCATAAACTCGCTCTTGTTTACAGCAGAAGCCATGAAAAACATCCAAACTACCTCCATAATATCAAGACTCTTAGACAGTTTTCTGTTCACCATATTTTCAGATAATGGAATGCATAAACTTTCAATTTAAGATGGTTACTTGCTATGCAGGGTGCATTCTATGCACTTAAGCAAGAAAATCTTTAACATGTGGATGGTAAATTTTCCTGGTGTATTAGTGTGGACCATACTGTACTTTTGTCAACAATGTTTCTTGACATAACAATATTTAACCCTACCGCTCTGCTTATTTTATCCGCTGTTTGTTTAAGTCAACTTTCCATGTAGATTCTAAATTTTGATGTGTGTTTTTAATTTAAGCACCATGTTTGCTATGACGTCACAATGAAATATTTGCAAATTATTGGAAATTATAGTGGTTTTGCTAACAAGGGGTGTGACCCAAATATTGTGTTACTTGGCTGGATTTTATATCAATTAAGTACACGTATATAATTTATTTCTATCATTTGTTTGCAAACTATCAAAACTCTACAAAAAATATTAGTTCAGGGAAAAAAGTAGAAGAGAGCCTCCAGTCCACAGCTATGGCCATAAGCTTAAGACTACCCTTGGAAGAGTGTGAAAAAAGTATGTGCTCATGATGCAAGAGCCTTCGATATTGGATGATTAGAATGATAAAACAGTTCATGAAAATTGATTCCAATAACTATGCGATTTGTTGCTTGAAACTAAAAATAAAGGGCTGATGGCCACAGCTGTGGTGAAAGGCCATCCACTGCTTTTTCCATGAAGCAATATTCTTCTTGGAGTTCTGATATTTTGCAATCAAATCACAGTTGTAGGCAGAACGCTAGGGTTCAATATCTTCAAGATATCGTTACATCAAGAAAAATAATTGACAAAAATGTGGTCAAAGATAAATTTTTGGCAATGACTATAGAAAAAATTCACAGCTATTGTAATTTCATTGAACTCAATAGATCCTTTTGTTTTCCCCGTGTAAAGGATTATTTTTGGCAAAATTTGTCATGGATCTTACATGGACTGCACCCTGATAATCTAATGGTTTAAAATGATAATGCTAGTTTTCGCATATAGAGAAAATTTGGTAATATCATGAATAAATGGGGCAAAGGTGAGTAAGAAGTCTGAATTTTCTATTGATACATGAAAAGTCATTGATGCAGCATTGACTGTCAGTTCCTCAAATCCTACTTAAATTTCAGTGTAATCACTACTTTCTCCAAGGTCACTTTTGGTTGAGGTAAAACTGCTGGTTGATCCATTGGTAGTTTGAGGGGATGAGGCAAAAATATTTGGCTGGTAAGGCTCTTGCCCTATCATGGCACTAAAATTTGATACTGGTTGTTGTACAACATTTCTTTGGTAATTCTGGGGCATGACTCTTTGTGCTGCCATATATTTTGTTTCATAGACAAGCTTTTGCAGTTCAATTTCAAGTATGTCCTTTGCTTGCCCATCAGGTCTTGTCTCCAACGTGCCACTTACCATCTCGCCAAAAACCTTATCAGCCGACTTTGGGATCTTGGCTTCTTTAGGCAATTCATTGGGCTTATCCAAGATATTCATTGCCTTCTCCATTAACCGGCTTCTTATGTTTACATCAAACATTCTTGTAGCCTCACCACTGGGTTTTCCTCCAAGGAGGCTGTAGGCTGACTTCCTGCTTTCATCATCATCATCACTGCCTGGATGCTGTCTCTTTCCCACATTAGAAGTGGTGGCTCTTGGAGTAATGTTGTCTGACAAAAATGCTAGACTGTCAAAATACTGCCACTTGCTTTTATATAAATCACTCGTTCCTGCTCCACTGACCTTTGTTTGCTCCATTTTATTTTTTTCTGCTACATAATATGTACGCAATGCATTCGTCTTTCGTTGAAAGCAAAACACCTTGATCACCCAAGGATGAAATAATTCAATTGATACAGTTTCTTCTTTTTTCTTTGACATGGTAGTTAGGATGACTAACATCAAATAACAATGGCTGGTTTTGCCATAAATCAATTTAGGATTTCTACTATTTCATCTCTCCATTCAAATTTTTGTTCCTTCATCTTCCTTCTCCTTTGGCCTTCCTTCTTGACTTCCTTACCCTCGCTTTACTTGATTTGAAATGACTGAAATGATTCTCCATTTTCTTCATTCTGTGTTTGAAATTGTTCTTCATGGTTTAATGGGCCAATAACAGTACCACCACTATCATATCCAATTTCAAAAGTGGGATTGTTTGTGCTAAAATGAGAATACAAATAATGACTCAACACATTCAAATTTATGTGAAGGAGTGGTGATGGTCATTGAAAAAATATGAACCCATCCTTTTGCCTTAACCATGCCTGCTTCTCTTTTTAAGGATCAGTCATATATCGATTTTGTCTCAGCTTAGCGTCATTTCGATGCTAACTTTGAAACCTCTCACCCATCGTTATTAGCATCGGTCCAATCAAAACTGACAAAAGGGCTGCAGTAGACGTTATGAGTAAGGCACTGCATTCATGAATAGCAACAGCAGTCATGACTTGACATCAATCATGACTTGACACGGGAGCTTTCTTTCAAGTGTTAATCGGTCTGAAGACAACAATTGGGCCTAGAAACTCTATGTTGTCCAAGAATAAAACTACTAACTGACAAGGGTGCACCACTGACAAAATTAGAGAGGCCAGGCCCTGTTTGCTGTGTTATCAAGTGATGAAAAGTAAACAGGATGAAGAGCATGGAATCTTTACCAAGAGTTTCAAAATAACTGAAGGAACAAAAATTAATAGACCTATGGTAGTAATACCTTGTTTCCCGTTGTCTTCTTTCCAAGAATTTCTCGAAGTTGTTGCTGACATAATTTGCGGCCATATTGGCGCCAAAACACTCCCACAGGGGTCAGCATCAGCCTGAATTGTGCGCCAAACGCTAGTACTCGATGTATTGGTCATGAATAGCGGCGCCTTTGAAAAAATTGCATCACATGAAAAAGAATTTGACCAGCTTTCAAATGAAAAATCTGTGATGGGTAATTAAAGGGGATTAGTTTTAATTGCTTCACATAACTTTAAGCAACTTGTAAAGCCCATTTGCACGATCCCATTCTGTGATCACATAAAAATGTGAAGCAAATTGTACGTGAATATGATCGTGTAAACCGGCCTTTACGTAGGGGCAAACTATTCCCCTCGCTGCCTTTAACATACCAGTCAGAATATTTCCACTGTTGGATATATTCTTGTCAAGCAAGTCTATCTGCTTCATGACCTCTTTTGGGCTTACATGAGAGAGTTTAAAACTGTTACCGTTTGATGTTGAATGTTGATTAATCACCTTAATTGACGGGTAATCTTTATACTTATTAATTGCTCTCAAAACCATTTGTTCCACAGACATTTGTTCTTGCGCCTCCGTAAACAGAGGATCAATATCAAGATAATCGTTACATTGCAAAATATTCATTAAAGCATTCAGCTACTTCCATATATTCAGCAACTTCCTATATTCTTTATTTACAATGGATTACCTACAAAATCTTACTTTGCGGCGACATTGAGACTAATCCAGGCCCAATCAACGACACATTTTCGTTTTGTTCTTGGAACTTAAATAGTATCTGTGCGCATGACTTTGCGCGAATTTCTCTCATTGAAGCTTATAACTCAGTTTATGAATATGATTTAATAGGTATCGTAGAGACTCATCTTGATAGCAGCGTGGAGGTAAGCAAAATTGAGCTCGATGGTTACAATTTTATGAAAAGTAACCACCCACTTGACGTGAAACGGGGAGGTGTAGGGCTCTATGTAAAAGATACTTTTCCTGCAAAGGAACGACTAGACCTTAAAACATTACCAGAATGCATTGTATGCGAATTTCAACTTGATAGGAAGAAATACTTTTTTGTAGTCCTTTACAGGAGTCCTAGTCAAAGCCAAAATGAATTTCAGGTTTTTATGAATAATTTTGAGTTGATGTTATCCAAGATGTCTGACGAAAATCCTTACTGCGTTATCGTTACTGGAGATTTAAACTGTCGCTCTTCCCATTGGTGGGAGAATGACATTGACAACGAAGAAGGCAAATTATTCGAGCCGTTTTCATCAGATCTAGGGCTGCATCAGCTGATTTCGGAGCCAACTCATTTCATAGGAAATTCAAGATCGTGCATTGACGTAATTCTCACTGATCAACCTAATCTTTTTCTCGAATCTGGTGTACACCCCTCGCTCCATGAGCAATGTCATCACCAAATCATATACGGCAAACTAAGTATTAAAAATCCAGCCCCTCCCCCCTACCAACGTAAAATCTGGTTCTACGACCGAGCAGATATCCTCGCAATCAAGAAGAGTATAGATATGTTCCCCTGGCGAGAAACCTTCAGAGAGAATAGTTGTCCGAACTGGCAAGTCAAAACACTGAATGAAATTTTGCTAAACATCTGTTCTAATTTTATCCCAAACAAAGTAATTACTGTTAGGCCTCATCAGGCACCTTGGATAACTCAATCAATCAAAAACTTTCTTAAAAAAAAGAATAGAGCTTATAAGACTTTTATTAGAAATGGTCAACCAGAAGACAAGCTGCAGAATATCACAGACATGATATCCCACGGAGCAAAACTTATCGAAGATGCTAAGAGTAGATACTTTATGAAAATCGGCGAAATTCTCTCGGATGCAAAAACGGGTAGAAAGATGTATTGGTCCCTGATCAATAAAATTTTGAACAAACCTAAGATTCCCTTAATTCCACCTCTACTGGAAAATGATGTCTTTGTATTAGATTTCGAGGCCAAGACAGACATTTTTAATGATCACTTTATTCAGCAGTGTACAACAATTGATACCGGAAGTGAAATTCCACAATCTGTTGTTTTAAATGGGCCATTACTTACGGACTTCCCTATCTCAGATGAAAAGATACTAAAGATTATTCGATCATTGAACCCTAAGATAGCTCACGGTTGTGATGACATCTCAATCCGAATGATTAGGCTGTGTGACGATTCCCTCCTTCTGCCCCTCAAACTGATATTTGAATCGTGTAAAGCCCAAGGTGTTTTCCCAAAAATTTGGAAACAAGCCCACGTAGTCGCAATACATAAGAAGAACTGTAAAAATTCTAAGAAAAACTATCGTCCTATTTCACTGCTACCAATTTTTGGAAAGATCTTTGAAAAACTCATTTTTGATAGCCTTTACCAACACCTGGAAATCTTCGGATTATTAAATCCAAACCAATCAGGATTTCGCCCAGGAGATTCAACTATTAATCAACTTTTGTCCATCGTCAATTCAATTTTTACCGCTTTTGACTGCAACCCCCCTCTGGATGTCCGTTCGGTTTATCTCGACATCTCAAAGGCATTCGATAGGGTCTGGCATGAGGGTCTCATATTCAAACTTCGTCGATGTGGTGTTTCTGACAAACTACTCCTTTTGATTCAAAGTTTTCTCAGCGATCGAAAGCAGCGCACCGTCCTGAATGGTAAGACATCAAAGTGGGGTATCATTTCAGCTGGGGTTCCCCAGGGTTCAATCTTAGGTCCACTTTTTTTCCTGGTTTACATCAATGACCTAACAGAAGATCTGAAATGCAATGTGAAACTATTTGCTGATGATACATCTATTTTCACCGTCGTCCAAGATCCAGATGCAGCGGCCCTTGATATGAACCACGATTTGAATCTAATTAACCGTTGGTCACACAAATGGAGAATGTCCTTCAACCCTGATCCTAGTAAGCAAGCAGTTGAGGTGATATTTTCAAGGAAAAGGATACCATTGAACCACCCAAATCTTTTCTTTAATGGTTCTCCAGTAACAACGGTTACGGAGCACAAACACCTTGGAATTGTATTAGATTCTAAACTATCTTTTGCGAGTCACTTTCGATCAGTTGTTTCAAAATCCAGGAAGAGTATAGGTATGCTGAAATGCCTTTCAAAATATTTGCCACGTCAAACACTAGATGAGTTGTATAAAGTCTACGTGCGTCCCCATCTGGATTATGGTGATGTTATTTACCACACCCCTCAAACTATTTGTGAGTTTACTAACATCGCAAACCTTAGTAATCAAATGGAAAAGCTTGAGTCTATTCAATACTCTGCAGCACTAGCAGTAACCGGTGCTTGGAAGGGTACATCTCGGGAAAAGTTGTATGCGGAGCTCGGATGGGAATCGCTAAACCTTCGAAGATGGAGCCGACGCCTTGTTCTGTTTTACAAGATCGTAAATGATATGACTCCAGAATACATGAGATATCCCATCCCTCAATTGCAGGAATCAACGTATAATCTTCGCAGACCTATCACAATAGGTCAAATATGTGCAAGAACCGAGTCTTTTAAGTCAAGTTTCTATCCAAATTGCTTATCTGAATGGGACGAACTTGACTCTGAAATTAAATTTTCCACCTCAGTCAGTGTTTTCAAGAAAAAGATCTTGTCTCTTATTCGTCCAACTTGTAAGCCCGTTTATAGCATTTTTGACCCTAAGGGTTTGTCCATCTTAACACAGTTACGTGTCGGACTCAGCAAATTAAATTCTCACAAGTTCAGACATAACTTTAGGGATACCTTGAACCCTATGTGCCCAATTAATGATGGCATTGAGGATACGGAACACTTTTTGCTGCTCTGCCATGCCTATGCTTTGATCAGGTGTGATCTTCTCGACAGCGTAAATGCGATTCTGCAAACAAATGGTTTATCTAACCTTTCTTTACAAGAAATGACAAAAGTTCTCCTGTATGGTCATGAAAGGTTACCGGCTGATGCAAATAAGAAAATCTTATTGGCAACATTAGAATACATCCATGCTTCAGAACGCTTTCAATAGACGAATTGGAAACTAGAAGTCCTAGTTACTATAGTTTCTTCTCTCATGTCACGTGGTATATAGCACCTTGTACTTGTAAATTTTATTTTAAGTATCTGTATTTATTGTAATATTAATTCTATGTATGCATAGCGTTTTGTAAATGTTAGTCTTGTTGCATGTCTCTATGTTAAAGGCCATGGGGTTGTCATTGTCCCGTGCTCCTCTTGGCATCGTCCCTGTAGTGTTGCATAGTTAATCTAGTAGTATAGTAGAACGTAGCCTTGTAATTGTAATATTTTATATGGATAGAAAAAAAAAAAACTTCCATATCATTTGAGAGGATTCTGCCATCTTCAATCAAGGTGATCTTCTCACTCATGGGATTCTTATTAGCAAACAGAGGTTTCATAGTTTTCCAAAACGTCTTATCGTTGTCAATTGTTTTCGACTGTCGACTGTCTTTTAGCCTGAATATTCAATTTCACGACAAGGTTTCTTTGATCTTTATATTTTCCTACACCTTCCTCTCGCTTGCTATTGTTTGCAACTTTTCAAAGTCGATCTTTTCCTCATAGCCTTTCGTAGATCTTTATTCACATGCGGCTTGTCATTGGCCCTGACTATCTTTGTTTTTGTTGGGGCGTTTGCTTCAAGTGTTTTCAAAAAAATCGATTCAAAGTTTCCATAGGTAGATGGGTGGGCTGAGATCAGATTTTTCCTCAACTCATCTTCAAAACGCAGCTGAGACCAGCTCTTATAGTCTCGATAGGTAACTTTTTTCGGAGGGAGTTTAATAAATGTTGTTTTCAAGATGGTGCAAATAATATGATGGTGATCGCTGAATCCAGTCTCAAGTGACTTGGAATGCATGAGGGAGTGCTTTCGATTTGTAAATATTAAATCAATGCAACGGCCGTTGGCAGAGTTGAAACATGTTGGATGTTTGATCACGTTATATAAATCATGATCTTGTATTAACGATGACAGGGCTATGTCATCTTGTTCTAGATTGAAGTCTCCAAGGACCATTACATTATCATATCTAAAACATTTATCAATCAATTTATATTTTCTTTCACTAGCGCTTACCGCTAGCGATCTCAACTGATCCCGTGTGTTGTACCCTAAATTATATTTTGGTAATTTCATACCTTTTTGTTCAAAACCATTATTGAAAACACACTTACACGTTTTTGTTTTCCTCAAAATTTTCACCGCCCTCCGGCGGCCTCTTCAGTGAGAATGTTTGATTCTCCCGAACGTTGCGTTCTTGTACTGTTCGTAACATTTTGATTCGCAAAATCGATTAATTCGAATACGTTACGTCGTTCTCTTAATTTGTTCGAGTTTCCCCATTCTTCTTTTGTATTCAGTGTTGGGTTCCATTCATTGATAAAAACTGCTTCAGTCACTTGCCTGAGCATCGCATCACCAGAGCACATAGCCAATATATCTACGTTTATGTCTTGTGGAATGGAATCGTGCCTGTCTAACATGTGTTTGTAAAACACCGAATTCTTCTCTCCGATGCTTCTTGCCGTTTCTCCAATATACATTCCTTCTATTTGGTCGTTTTCTGTACAGCCGAGGCATTTTATTCTGTATACGACATCCCTCATTTTACAGTTTATTTTTGGGTTTGCTTTACATACTTTGCAGGTATCTTTTCCGCAAGAACCATTTTGAAACGGATCAGATTTGCTTAAGACATTCCTCAATGATTGCCCTGATCGTTCAACAACTCTTATCTTTAGTTCGGAACTTTTTAGTGCCTTCTTGCACTCCGCCGCTAGCTCGCCATTCGGTGTTGCATCTACAAACATGACCGTTTCTTATCCACCTTTCTCATACCACCGGTTCTTTTTCTCTGCCTTCTCCTTTTCTCTTTTTCTGTATTCAAGATACGTCGATGACATTAGCATCGTTTGCAGAATGAGATCACCAGAGCCAGGAAGACAACAGTCATACAAAGCAATGATGGAAAATATTCAAAGGATTGCCAATGGCGTTCACAACAGCATAAAAGTCACTATTGATTATCCATCAAATCATAAAAATGGAAGGATGCCTGTGTTAGATCTGGAACAATGGATTGGACAAGCAGAGATAGATAGCGTTGCACGTAAACAAATTCTCCATTCTCATTACATGAAGAAAATTGCTAGTAAAAGTGTCATCAATAAAAATTCTGCAATTTCCCAAGATGCCAAGATTAATATTCTTGTTGCAGACCTGATCAGAATAATGAGAAATGTGTCACAGCACTGCGAAATGAACGAGAGAACACAGCATGTACAACACTTTCTCCACCGAATGCAATTCTCAGGTTATCCGCAAGAAGACTGGATCAAGGTATACAAAAAGGCCAAACGAAAGTTTGAAAAGATTGTTGAACGGGATAGAACGGGTGAATGTCCAATGTATAGGGGGAAATTTTGGCAGCGTGAACGGAGAGAAGAGGAGAAGGCAGAGAAAAAGAACCGGTGGTATGAGAAAGGTGGATACGAAACGGTCATGTTTGTAGATGCAACACCGAATGGCGAGCTAGCGGCGGAGTGCAAGAAGGCACTAAAAAGTTCCGAACTAAAGATAAGAGTTGTTGAACGATCAGGGCAATCATTGAGGAATGTCTTAAGCAAATCTGATCCGTTTCAAAATGGTTCTTGCGGAAAAGATACCTGCAAAGTATGTAAAGCAAACCCAAAAATAAACTGTAAAATGAGGGATGTCGTATACAGAATAAAATGCCTCGGCTGTACAGAAAACGACCAAATAGAAGGAATGTATATAGGAGAAACAGCAAGAAGCATCGGAGAGAAGAATTCGGTGTTTTACAAACACATGTTAGACAGGCACGATTCCATTCCACAAGACATAAACGTAGATATATTGGCTATGTGCTCTGGTGATGCGATGCTCAGGCAAGTGACTGAAGCAGTTTTTATCAATGAATGGAACCCAACACTGAATACAAAAGAAGAATGGGGAAACTCGAACAAATTAAGAGAACGACGTAACGTATTCGAATTAATCGATTTTGCGAATCAAAATGTTACGAACAGTACAAGAACGCAACGTTCGGGAGAATCAAACATTCTCACTGAAGAGGCCGCCGAAGGGCGGTGAAAATTTTGAGGAAAACAAAAACGTGTAAGTGTGTTTTCAATAATGGTTTTGAACAAAAAGGTATGAAATTACCAAAATATAATCAATTTATATATTTCTTCTACAAAATTTTCTGAATTTTGCTATGGAGGCCTATAGATTGGTTTTATCAACCATTTTTTTTTCTAACATTAATCTCAATGGCACGATCTGGATATCAGATGGTGTGTCAATGAGATTAACATATTTTGAAAGGAGGCAATCTCTTACGTAAACCAAAATTCCACCGCTATTCCCAGAAACGTCCAGTCTATAAGGAATTTTAAAGCCGTCTATTGAGAACTGGCTCGTGGGGAAGGATGAATCGATTTTTGTCTCGGCTATCGCCAAAGCATCGATGTTTTCACCAATCATCTCAGAAAAACCACTAAATTTGTTCCTGATGGAGTTTATGTTGATGTAACTAATCATGACGTTTCGTGGGTATTTAGGCGGAGGAATTTCAGTTCATCAAAACAGCTTGCCTCAGTTTCAATTGGGGTTGATAAAGATGATATTTCAGATGGACCCAGTAGGGTGTCATTATCTATGACTCCATTAATACTATCAACGTCAATGCCTTGATTTTTCTTAGTGCATTCTGAACAGTTTTCTTGTCTTTGGCTGGTTGGCACCGTTGGAGGCACCGCAGTTCAAAAGGTTTTATTAATACTCTCTGTCCGCTTTTATACCGAACATTAGCTTTTTGAGATATTTTTATATCACTCATTCGAGAAACCCTACGAGATTTTCAGAACAAGCAAGGATTCTTACGGATTGTGGGTTTTTCATGAAAATAGAAGGATTTCTGGACAAAGTGTATGACATTTTTTTCATGTTTGTTGTTTTCGTTATTTGTGTGAAGCACCCCCTCGTATTCATGTGCTCAGAATGATCAGGGGCTCTCAGGTTGTTTAGGCCCAAAATGCGAGAGTTTGTTATTTTGCTCGGTCTTTCAAAAACAGAATTCTTAAGCCAATGAAAGACATTGGCACACAAATACAGAGTACACAAAAGAGCTCTCAGGGTCCTACCTGACGATCATCAATCCACGTTTGATGTTTTACTTGCAAAGAGCAGTGAAACAACTATCCACATCCAAAACCTGCGTGTGCTTATGATTGAGATATACAAAACACTCAACTGTAATAATCCATCATTCATGCAGGAGTGTTTTGTCAGAAAGGATACCAAATATGACCTCAGGATGAAAGATCTATTGCAAATTCCTCCTGGGAAAAGCATAAGGTTTGGCATTGATTGTATAAAGTTTCGAGGCAGCCTCTTGTGGAACAGCATGCCTGATTTAATAAAAAGCGCTTCATCAGCTGCAATATTCAAAAGAAATATGAAAAATTGGAGTGGAGACAAATGCCAGTGCAAAATTTGTAGATAATGATTATAGACATCTTATTTTATTGTACCATAGGTTTCTTCTTTCAGTAAAATTGTAAATAGTTGGTTTAAATTAGTTCACATTAGATTAATGTAGAACTAGAGTTGTAACCAACTTAAAACAAATTGATTATTATTATTATTATTATTATTATTATTATTATTATTATTATTATTATTATTATTATTATTATTATTATTATTACCATTGTTATTATTATTATTATTATTATTATTATTATTATTATTATTATTATTATTATTATTATTATTATTATTATCATTATCATCATTATTATTACATTCGTAAAACTGGACATCAAGCTTCTATCATACAAAAGCCCGAACGAACAAAATGACGTTACATACATCTACTATCAACCATAAAGATAAATGGGGAATGGAGATGTATCTTGTGGCGTAATGAATGTCCTCAAGTGCTTTTGAAGAGGAGCCCCTACGCGTCGGAGTCGTAACTGAAACACGGGGGGCTCCTAAACGATCCACGCAAGCGACGCAGACAGGAGCGAGTCCGGCCTCAGTGAAATTTCCATAGACTGTAGCTTTGAAGCCCAACTCGCAGGAGCCCCTACGAGTCTACTCAAACAAGCTAATGGAGACAATATTCACAGAGTATCGCGAGGAACTTATGTTGATTGAACATCGCAAACCAGACATTATTTTAATTGATCATGTATCACAGAAGTGCACCATTGTTGAAGTAGCTGTGTGTTATGATTTGTACTTTGATTGCGCATTTCGAGAGAAGTTGGGGCGTTACGAGAGCGTTTGCTGTCTATTACGAGGTCATGGATGGAACGTTGAATTAAAGGTTATGTGTTTTGGCTCGCTTGGTTGCATAAAGAAGGATATTTGGAGAGAACTGAGATCTTTGTCAGTTGACAAATTAGTTGCAAAGCAGATGTTACAATGGTGTTCAATATCAAATGTTATTATGGCAAATTATATTTGGAGGCACAGGGTGCGGAAGTCATTCCCATAGTCTAGGCCTACATTTAGCACTTTTGAAATTCAAGGGCATTGCTCTTTTTCCGTTTGAAATAAGTCAGCTAAATGTCTGCCTGTGCTTGGATAAACTTCCCCCCTTTGCTGAGGTATTTTCATGTGATACTGTGTGTAGTAGCTAACATAAACCTAGTATAGCGTATTCATACGTTAACTGAGCTGCTAGCCCAGGCACTAGGGCGGATACGAATGTATTATTATTATTATCATTTTTACATTCGTAAAACTGGACATCAAGCTTCTATCATACAAAAGCCCGAACGAACAAAATGACGTTACATACATCTACTATCAACCATAAAGATAAATGGGGAATGGAGATGTATCTTGTGGCGTAATGAATGTCCTCAAGTGCTTTTGAAGAGGAGCCCCTACGCGTCGGAGTCGTAACTGAAACACGGGGGGCTCCTAAACGATCCACGCAAGCGACGCAGACAGGAGCGAGTCCGGCCTCAGTGAAATTTCCATAGACTGTAGCTTTGAAGCCCAACTCCCACCGATCCAGGCAAACGACCCGGACAGAAGTTGAGCAACTTGGAAAAGGGAAATCGAGGGGCAAATCACTTTCATTTCATTTTCATTTCATTTTCATTTCATTTTCATTTCATTTTCATTTCATTTTCATTTCATTTTCATTTCATTTTCATTTCATTTTCATTTCATTTTCATTACATTTTCATTTCATTTTCATTTCATTTTCATTTATTTTCACAGGGTAAATACATTCAGTAACTATGGTATCTACTGTTTTACAATGTGCCCTGCTTTAAAACCCTAACTTACTTAATTACATTAATTAACTAAGATTAAAATCCAATATATAAGAAAGAAAAGTATAAAAATAAAGGTGACTCTGGAGTCAAAAATGTGGCTGATGTTGATTTCGATCATCAAGTTCTTTGATCTTTCAAAAAAGATTTTAATTTCGTCTTGAAAGCAGCTAGCGAAGGAGCAGTTTTTATTTCAAGGCTTAATTGATTCCAAACAGTAACCCCTCGATACGAAAAGCTTCGACTTCAGAGAATGGCGTACGAGATTAATAATCACAAGTGATTATTTTGTGATTAATTTGATTTTTGCCGAAGTTGTTTGTAACACAAGAACGACGCTTTACTTTTTGCTCCATGGCAGGGAACTAAGAATGTTGCGCGGTTGTGCTGTTCATGTTTTCGAGCTTGTGTTCGCATATCTGGCAATTTGTTCACATAAACTTGGGTAATGGTGACAGGGACAATCTAATCCTTTCATGTCTTATAAAAGTAAACAAATAAACATCGTTAAACATTCAAATTTTGTGATTGATTTGACTGGTGATTTTTCGTGATTAGTGTGATTTTTGTGTGATTAATTTGATTAATTTGTGATTAAAGTGTGATTATTTTTGAGAGCGTACGAGAATTTAAGCAGTGATTTGCCCCTCTAGGGAAATAGTGAATGTTTCCTAGCCTGTACTATTTAAAGCCTAACTCCTACCGACCCAGGCAAGCGACCCAGACAGGAGTTAGGTAAATATCGGGAAATTGCGAATCTGTATTTTTCAAATCTTGAGTTTAGTCTATTGAATATACTGTGACATTTAGAGAGTCTATGGGAAAGGTGTGCTGCCAAGGACACTTACGCCACAACATGAAAGCATCTCACGCTACATATAAATTATGTAGAAACGATTTATGATAAACGCTAATGCAAAATCATCGCTACTGAAACCTAAAATGTCAAAGTGTCCACTAAATGAAAAGGAATCTTTCTGAGTCAGCAGATGAAGCCTGACTATTTAACAATACGCAATAATTGTAGTGCATCCTGAAGAGTGAGTTTAACCGATATATCGATTCAGGCGGATCTGGGTAACTTCTACTTGGTAAGCTTTCTGGGAGGGTTTGGGCGGGACTTCGAAAATTTCTTACTGCCTTCGTGTACGTTGTAAGAGAATGTGGGGCTGGTTATTTTCATGCGATAATATCGCTTACTCTCGCTTCCCCTGATTGGGTGAAAAAATACAATGACCTTGTGTGTTATTGGCCGACTAAAGTCACATTGGTAAGAAAATTGATCCCATTGGCTGTCTCGCATCCTATTTTGGCGAGGTAAAGTCACCTGACTTTCTTGGCAGTACTTTCCCACGGCATTTTTCCTAGCTGTCGTTATAAATAACATATGTAATTAACGCTTCTAATGTCACTTGTATCGTCTGTAATCCGCGCTTTGAAAGACTGTTACCTAATGCCCTTGCTCTCCTAGCTACACAAAATTGCACCTCGTTAACTTCGCAGAAGACCGCGTTAATTGCCCCGACCAAGCCGCTCTTGGGTTGTTAGCCATTCATTAGTTATGTGTTGATTTGGTCCTATAATCCCCATTGAGAATGATCTCAGTTTCCTTGGTCTTTCCTCAGGGAATACCTAATATTTGGTGAAAAGAGATGGTCGGTAGATTGCAGATCTCTGTTAAATTTCCCGCAGTGAGGGTCTGGGTAAGAGCTTCAGGTCTTTTAGGTCTCCAACTCACTCTAATGCGAGTGGTGTGGCACGAGGTTTCTAAGGCCTTACACAGTGGCTGCAGGAGACTATTAACCGCATTTGATGAAGTTTCATCAAATTTTGAAATAAAGTTTAACAAATTTCTTGCTAAATAGGCGTTACTTTTTCCTTAAGATGTAATTTCTTGCGGCTAAGACAAGACACGTCTATGGCAAGCGAAAGTCACCAAAATCAGATAAACCCAGTTTTTCTCAGAAAAACCGGGTTTATCTGCAGAAAAACCGAGTTTATCTGAGAAAAACTTGGTTTTTCTCCAGAAAAACCGAGTTTTTCAGAAAAACTGAGTTTCTCTGCCAGATAAACTTGGTTTTTCTGAAAAACCAAGTTTTTCTGCAGAAAAACCGGGTTTCTCAGATAAACCAAGTTTTTCTGCTATGTCACTATTTCGGAGAAACCGAGTTTTTCTCCGATCCTTTCCGATGAACCGACCGACCAGGCCGAACTTAACCGATGACTTTCTCAGAAAAACCGAGCTTTTCAGAAAAACCGGGTTTTTCAGAAAAATCAAGTTTTTCAGAAAAACCGAGTTTTTCGGGAACACATTATTTTTCTCAGATAATCAAAGTACAAAGGGGACCTTGAATCAGCGTTGATTGAGATCGTTCAGCCATTGACTGAATAAACTCAATGGTGCGATATAAAATGTGACAAAGAGGAAGTATTCAAATCCTCGCAAACAATGAGTGCCACGTGTATCCATGATGGAGAGGTTCCTGTTCCTGATTTGTTCCGCATTCATTTTGCCCAGTGATATTTTGCCAGAAATTTGCTCTACTTCTCATGGAACGACGAGTTTCTTATGAGAGAAAAACTTATGCCCGGTTGATAGAAAGTTTTTAGCTGCAATGCTGCACTGCATGAATTGAAGTAGTACATAAATAAAAGTTTCTTAGTATTTTCATGGCTTTAAATTGTACGATTTCAAAATGTTTTCATAGAATGAGCCTAAAATATGAATGTAGGGGCTTCTGATATGAGTCTGATATTTACAAAACGGGTTTCGTACAGTAAACTATGTCTGTACATTTTGTTGTACAGTCAGTCGGTGAACACAGTTGATTTCATTCGCAGTCTATTGTATTCGCCATTGGCATTCGCAGCTGGTCTCTTCAAATACATGTCTTCACCGAAATCGGCAAAACTTTGTATTTTCGGGGAAGCATCCCGAGAGTTCGGAATGCCCCTTTTAAAAATTCGGTTTTTGAGATGATAAGATACTTTCGAAAAACGAAACTCATTCTCGTTCATCGGAAGAACCGAGTGTAACTTAGAGCGGCCAAATTTTCTGACGCGAAAGTCACCAGAATTAGAAAAACCGAGTTTTTCTGGAGAAAAACTTAGTTTTTCTGAGAAACTTGGTTTTTCTGCAAAAACCGAGTTTTTCACGAGAAAAACTAAGTTTTTCAGAAAAACCCGGTTTTTCTGGCAGAAAAACTCGGTTTTTCTGAGAAGAACCGAGTTTATCTGATTTTGGTGACTTTTGCTTGCCATACACGTCTATATTTGAATTGTCGATAACTGAAATCTTTATAGTGGTGGCAAATTCTCGGATCTCACGATTCAATGCTGGGACGCTCACCTTTTTCTCAATCGCCTGTTTATCTTTTCTCGTCACGGCTGTTGAAAGAACAATGGACGTGTCCAGTGATTCAAGTTTGGTTTCCTCTATGATCTCTCTGAAATTATTTAATGTATCAGGTTTTTTTTTGACTCGTAAGGTCATTTATGCCTGCGTGTCTTATTATACAGTCTAGCTTTTTTCTGATAACTGGTCTCACGTAATCCACGATATCTCTCGTTGTTGCTCCAGGGTGATGTTTCACTTTGGACGTTGTGGTCTTTTTGCAAACCTTCGTCCAAGATTCCATTTAGCATAGAGTCACCAACGATCGTGATTCTTTTCCGACTCTTCGTTTTTGCCTGTTTAGGCCCATTCTCTTGATTCTCTTCTCGGGGTTGTTTACTTTGAATTTCGTTGCCTTTCATTGTTGTTTGTTTAGACTTTTGTTCTTGATTCAGTTCTCTTGATTGATCAGTTAGGTTTCTTTGCATCCTTCGTCTCCTTTGTATCAACCATTTGTTTCGCTGATTGTTCTCCACTTGTTTTATTACAGTGTGTTACATTATCTCCTATTCCTGTGGGAGTTGCTGGCCTAAAGGATGGAATTGCAGGTTTCTGGCCGTCTAATAATTTTTCGATGATGAATTGCTTATCTTGCAACTGTCTCTCCAATGAAATAATTCGCTGTTGTAAGCAAGTTACCAATGCTTTACGATCTCTATCACACTGGGTTTTTACTTTCGGATTTGGGCTTCTACTGGTAATTTCAGCCTTCAATGATAAAATTTCCCCATTCGCAAATCGCTTGAATTCAACAAAATCGGTTTGAAACCGATCCAACTGATCCTTGGTCACAAAATCGTTTAAAGGCAACGGGTCTGTTTGAGTGACATTTGTTTCGGATTCATCTTCGATACACACTTTCTTTTTTTCAAACTTTCGACACGATACTTTGTTATTTACGGTGGTTGTTTGAATTCTGTTCTGTTTGATGGCTTGCCTTGAGTGCTTCAGTAACGTCTACGACTATATCGATGTTATTTTCCATGATTTAAACAAGCTTTATAGCGTAAGATTCGATAAATTACGAGAGCAGGTTGTATGCACGTCTTGACTCTCCACGATCACGCCCCAAAATTGCAAGACAAGACATCACAAGACAATAGAAACACTGAATGGCTGAACAAGTTAAAAGCGGAGATATCTGTAGAAAAGCAAGAACCGGTGAAGGTCTCAATAGATAAAGTAAGAAAAGTGTTGAAAAGAATGCCTAACTGGAAAGCACCGGGACCCGACCTGGTGCAAGGTTTCTGGTTAAAAATCTAACAAGTATGCATGACAGACTAATAGTACAGTTGGAGACGTGCCTTAGCAGTGGAGTTGTGCCTACCTGGATGACAAAGGGACGCACAGTGCTCATCATCAAGGATTTAAGAAAGGGTAACAATGCAAATAATTATCGACCCATTACTTGCTTACCAATGATATGGAAGTTACAGACAGGGGTGATTGCAGAAGAAATGAATGGATTTCTAGAACATATGGGGTTGTTACCAGAAGAGCAGAAGGGCTGTAGGAAGAATGCGAGGGGAAGCAACGATCTCCTATTCATAGGTAAATTGACCCTCAAAGAGGCAAAGAACAGAAAGAAAAATCTAGCAATGGCCTGGATGGATTATAAAAAGGCCTTCGAGATGGTGCCACCACACTCCTGGATTTTAGAATGCATGGATTTGTTTGGAATAGCAGAAAACATCAAGCGGTTGCTGATGACAAGTATGAAGAGTTGGAAGACAGAGTTAACGTCGTGTGGAGAGGTATTAGCAGAAATAAGGATAAGAAGAGGCATTTTTCAAGGAGATTCACTCTCCCCCATCGTTATTCGTAATGTCCCTCATACCTTTGACAATGGTGCTGAGAAAGGCAAATGCAGGCTATCAATTCACTGGCGGAGAGAAGATCAATCATCTTTTATCTATGGACGATCTGAAGTTATATGCTAAGAATGAACAACAATTAGACTCACTGGTACAAACTGTCAGGACATTTAGTGAAGATATTGGTATGCAATTTGGGATAGACAAGTGTGCATTAATAATACTCAAAAGAGGAAAGAGAACGGTTTGCGAAGGAATAAGCGTTCCAGGTAATCATGTTATTAAATCGTTGGAAGAAGATGGAAGTTACAAATATCTAGGGATACTGGAGGCAGATCAAATAATGCACAAAGAAATGAAAGATAGTGTACGCAAAGAGTACTACAGGTGAGTTCGGAAAGTTTTCCAGGCAAAGTTGAAGGGAGGAAATTCTATCAAGTCAGTAAGTTCTTGGAATGTATCTTTGTTAAGATATTCAGCGGCATTCATCGGCTGGACTAGAGACGAACTGAAAGAGATGGACAGACAGACTCGTAAGATTATGAACATGAACGGAGCACTACGCCCTAGGGATAGCGTAGCAAGACTTTATATACCGAGGAAAGAAGGAGGTAGAGGCCTTATGTCAGTCGAAGATTGTGTGGATATGGCAGTTCTTGGTCTGGGAAATTACATAAATGAAAGCACCGAGAGAATGATAAATGCTGCAATAAGAAGTGATAGAAAGGAAATAGAAAGTGTTGCAAGCTATAAAGCAAGACGTTTGCAAGAAAGAACAACTGAACTGAAAGAAAAACCACTACATGGTCAACATTTTTGTAAAGAGACAGAAGGAATAGGTAACAAAGAATCATGGACATGGCTTGAGAAAGGTCAACTGAAAAAAGAAACAGAAAGATTAATCATGGCAGCTCAAACGCAATCTTTGAGAACAAATGTGATCAAAACAAAAATTGATAAGAGCCAAACTGATTCTGTATGTCGTATGTATAAGACAAAAGACGAAGCAATTAGCCACATAGTGAGTGAATGTACTAAGTTGGCCATGAAAGAATATAAGCGAAGATATGACAGTGTGGCAAGAGCTTTGCACTGGGACCTGTTAAGACAAAATGGCTTTCATCATTCAGATAAATGGTATCAGCATGAACCAGAGGCAGTTGTTGAGGATGATCATCACAAGATCTTATGGGATTTTACCATACAAGTAGATCGTGAAATCACAGCCAGAAGGCCCGACATAGTTGTGATTAACAAAAATACAAAGAGTTGTCACATAGTTGATGTAGCAATACCAGGAGACGCAAGGATTATAACAAAGCAAGAGGAGAAGACAGAGAAATGTCAGGATCTAGCAAGAGAAATTCGCTCATTATGGAGAGTTAAGGCCAAAGTTATACCGATTGCTATAGGAGCACTCGGGACCATACCAAAAGGCTTGAATGGATACTTAAAAGAGATTGGAGTTACAACTAGAGTAGAACTGTTGCAAAAGTCAGAACTGTTGGGAACTGCCAGGACACAGTGATTCTTGAAACCTAAGGAACTTGTTGGACCCGGTTTCAAGGCATATTCCGGTTAGATTAATTTGAGACTATCACTAACCGTGGACATCAACAACAATGACAACAACAACAACAACAACAATGATAATAATAATGATAATAATAATGATAATAACAACTACTAATTGACCAAGATGCTAAGCAAAAAACTGCTTAAAAAACTGGTGTGTTGCCGTATTCCCGGGAATGTATCAGCTAAAGTCCGTTTACTAACAATAACTATTGTCCCAATAACTTTTTAACTCAGCTCCTCCAGATATAGTTTCCTCCAATTATACACGATATCGAACACCATTTCATCACATTCTTTATATTTTCTTTACTTTGGGAGAAATTTCTCAATCCTTTTCCATACGTCACTTTTTACACACCCAAGAGAACCAAAACAAAGAACAACCAGCTGCACTGAGAATCCATTTCTCTCCAGATAATCACATAACTCCTTATATCTTCTAACTTTCTCTCGATAGGCATTTTCCAAATATAAATCATAACAAACAGTAATAATAATAATAATTATAATACTAATAATGATAATGGAAACTTTCATGATAAATTCAAACCTAAATACATACAATCTAAAGATACGCTTATCAGACCAAACTACTCTCTATGATATAGGCATAGCATGCCTGTCTACACAAAGGTGTCTCTAAAAGGTTCTATGGTAAAATAATTTTTAAAAACAGTCAAAAGTCCATGAGGTCAGGGTCCGTCCAATCTTTCATTCTCATGCAGAATATGTAATACGAAGATCGTATACAAATCTCAATCAACTTTGAAGCAATGTATTTTACAGTAGTGTCATCAACATTCAGATCTTTCGACATTTTAAAGAATTGATCTGATTCTTTTGAATATATCCCAGCAGTTGTCATTACAAGATTAATAAACTTAATTTCCTTACAGACGCGTTTTAAGGTATCGTCTCTTAATAGGTTTTTGTATTTCTCCTTTTTTCCTCGTTCATTCTTCTCTGTATTTGTTTCATGACGTACTGTTAGTTCAACGACGTAGAGGCTGTCCTTTTTATTAATTGCCAGAAGATCAGGCCTTGAGCTTGTACCAGTTACTATTTCAGGTGACGAATAGGAAGGGAGATCGCAGTAAAGTTTCTGTACAATTGGCTCAAGGAACTTTGCTAGATTTATCAACACTGAATTATGTCTCCATGTATAATGATCCAAGCACGGCGTACATCCAGCCATGATATGCTTTGTCGTTTGAATTTCTCGACAGAAAATATAGTTGGGGCTTGTGTTTATACCCCATCGCGCTAGGTTAGATAGGCAGATGGGTATCTCACTGTGAAGCAGAAGATATTTCTTGGGAGCCGATGTTGCGTCTGGAACCAATAATTCTTTGCCTTGGGGCGAGCAGTTTTCCAAAGTTCCGTCACTACTGAGCCCTGTACTTGGAGTGTTTCAATTTTTGACTTTTTATCATCTCTTATCTTTTTTTAGTGCTTGCTTTGCTGAATGAAACGAGTCGTACTGTATATTCGATTTTTCTGACGTAACGTTATGGAGGTATCGTATGTCCTCGTTCAATGAGTTTTCAAGACATTTTCTACGAGTCACCTGACAAAGGGTAATTTTAGTGCTGACATCAACGACTTCTAGGCCAAATTGTGATCTGGAGAGCTGTAGAATTTCTACCGTCCCGCTTACTGGAATTTCGAGCCATCGCCGGAAGTAACTATGACATATCGAGTCAAGCTTTTGTTTTACCCAAGTTATATCGATGTCAGTGATTGTTAGGTCCCAGCTCATTTTGGAAAGGAGGTATTGATTGTAGAGTAAAAGCTTGTTTCTTGGATGCAATGGAAGCTGATGGATTAAGCTTAAAATCTTTTCAGTAGTGACTAACAGCTCTTCTTTGTGCTCATTATTGTTCATCTCCATGCCGAACCAGCGACCAAGGTATTTAAAACTTTTGTTTTCCTAGAAACCTTTGATTAAAACATTGTTGATATAGATTTATGGTTTGTATTGTTTACACAGTGTGGCAACTTTCTTAATTTTAAATGACTGGCATTTATCGGGTCTAATTGTCATCTTAGCCCAGTTGCACCATCGACAAAAAGCATTAACTAGGGTTTGGTTGTCGTATTCCGTTGCAGAAATGGCTATGGCGTCGTCAGCAAATTGAAACCAATTCCTTGGAGTGACTAGCTTGCTGGCTCTGTAACTTAGTTGGCCAAATTCCTTAGTTTGAAGAGAATGTATGAATGAGTTCATGCAAAGATTGAGTAGTATGGGACTAAGGCAGTCTCCTTGAAGCACTCCTTTCTCGATCTTCAGGAGTGGAGTCACAAATTGTTTGGTAGTAATAGTGGTCTTAAAGTCTTTGTACAAATGTTCGATGATTTCATTGACATGGTTCGGAATGTGATGATACTTTAGCATGGCATTGATCAGTCCATGTTGGACTTCTCCAAAAGCATTTTTAGGTCCAGCATAGTAACGACCAATGATCTTTATTTACGCTTTGCGTCGCGAATAATGTGGGCAAGTAATGCTGTGTGTTCCATTGTCCCGGAGATTTTTGGAACGAAGCCCTTTTGAATGTGGTTTTCAATGAAACCATTTGCTGTTAGGAATTTGAACATACGATTTCGAAGGATAGATGTGATCCCGCATCGCTCGATAGATAATAATAATAATAATGATAAAGAAACAAAAAGCACCATCTAAAAATAACAGAAAACTAAAATAAAGAAACACAACTGCAATTTTGCTAAAAACGTTTCGATTTAAAATCTTCCTCAGTTTTTAATGATAACTAATAATAATGATAATAAAATAATAATAATAATAATAATAAAATAATAATAATAATAATAATAACAATAATAATAAATAATAATAATAATATGATAATAATAAAACTAATAATAATGATAATAATAATGATAATAATAATAATGATAATGATAATAAAAATAATAATAATAATAATAATATAAAAACACAACTGTTGCCGACATACGTTTCGATTAAAATCTTCTTCAGTGTTAATAATAATAATAATAATAATAATAATAATAATAATAATAATAATAATAATAATAATAATAATAATAATATGAAAAATAAGACTGTTTTATAAGACCTAACGTTTCGATTAAAAAATCTTCCTCAGAGTAAAACTTTACTGGGACAGCCGAGAATTTATACAGATTGTTTACCGATAAAATTATACATGACGAGTCTATTTACAGATTAAAATACCTGATCCCTTTGTCCCTGATCAATAAAGAACGGATTGGAAGCGTTTTAAAGTTTAAGTTATTCCTTTGAGGCTATCCTGGCAGCTCTACAGTTACCCCCAAAAGACCCTCCGAAATATTCGCTTGATGCTTAACTCTTCTTTTAGCATCAGCTAAATCCCAGATGGCCTGATACTAATTCTTTACCCTTGAGGCTGCCCTGGCAACTCAGTTTCCCCCAACTGACCCTCCGAAATATTTTGCATGATGCTTAACTCTTTTTTTAGCAACAGCTAAACCCCAGATTGCCAGATACGGATTCCAATTTTTTCGATACCCTTGAGGCTGCTCTGGCAACTCAGTTACCCCCAAGAGAACCCCCGAAAGATTCGCGTGATGCTTAACTCTTCTTTTAGCAACTGCTGAATCCCAGATGGCCTGATACTAATTCCTTAAACAAGAGCAACCTCTAGGGACCTTTAGATGCATTGGCAGAATCTAAGCTGTTCCTCCGCACGCAAATATGTCTAATTCCACGTCTGCAGCTCTTTCATTAAGACCCTTTGGTGAAAAAGTTTGGAGTCGATATTGCCAAAACAACTCCTTTTGGCGAAGCGAAAAAACATCATCTGCCCCATCTATAATTTTGATACCCACCCGAAAAGTCCCATTGTGTCCGTTTTCAAAGAAATGACTGAAAAAAGAAGCCTGTGGGACAGGCTTCCCTTTATCAAGAGAATTTTCGTCGTGTTTGCGTGCGTATGTCCTAAAATAGGACTTGTAAACATTAATCCTTTGCCGAAATTTAGTCTTAGTACTCCCCACATATTTCTTGTTGCATGACTCACACTGCAGCAAATAAAACACATGATCAGAGTTGCAATCGTATCGCCCCGAGAAATTTTTAAAAGATCTGGTGGAATCAAAATTGTGGAATGTATCCCCCTCCCTCATCAAAGGACAAATCTGGCAACTCCTTCTGCCATTACATCTAAAAGTACCCTTTTCTATCAACTCCGCATCTATACTTGGCAGCTTAGCCCTCACAAGTTTATCTTTCAAACTTTTTGCCCTTCTGAAAGAAACTAATATTTTGTCCTTAAAAACTGTCTCATGCTCACTGTCTACCAGTAATAGGTTCTGGTTTTTGCGAAGGATGTCATAAACCTTGTATATAGCTGGGTGATATGTCAACACAAAAGGTATTTCCATATCATCCATTTTCATTTCATATCATATAATAATAATAATAGTAATAATAATAATAATAATAATAATAATAATAATAATAATAATAATAATAATAATAATAATAATAATAATAATAATAATAATAATAATAATAATAATAATAATAAATAAACAAAAAGCACCATCTAAAAATAACAGAAAATAAAGTAAGAAAACACAACTGTAATTTGGCAAAAACGTTTCGATTCAAATATCTTCGTCAGTTTACTTTACAATTGGGGACAGCCAGGTTTTTATACATCGTAAACAAAGTTAAAAATTACATAAAATCAAAATTAAAATACCCTTGATACATCCCAAACTATAAACTTACAATAATAATACATACTTTTTACAACGTAAACAAAATTAACATAAACTTAAACCTGATTCACACCAGGCCGCCCGGGACGCCCGAACCGCGCAGAAAGACCCAAAAAAAACAAAGAACCAGAGTTTGAGTCCTTTGTCTTCCGGGTCCCCTGCACGACCCCAACGACCCAAACGACCCAGCGCGAACCAGGCTTTCAGATAAAAACAAGATTAAAATCAAAATACTCCAGACAATTCCAAACCATAGAGTTACAATAATTCAGCCTATCTTTTTGTGTCTTTACCCACATGGGATTGAGAGTGTCCACCGTAGAAGTATACTTATTTCCAAGGGAACTGAAAAAAGAGAGACGCCAGCCGGTAACCCTCCAAGGATTTGCTTAATTTGCTAAATCCCGAATGGCCCGATGGGGAATTCCACCCCAACACCACGTGCAAAATGCACGAAGTTAACCGGCCAGCATCCCCTTCCACTCCCTCGGGATCTAAGTGCAAAGGTAGAAGAATTAAGCGTTCCCACAAGCAAACAAATCCAACTCGATATCCGCCACCCTTTCATTTAGGCCCTTAGGAGTAAATACACCCAATTTATATTGCCAAAAAAGCTCCTTTCTGCGGAGCGAATTCACATCACCTGCACCATCGATGATGCTAATGTTTACAGAAAATTCACCCCGATGATCTTGTTCAAAAAAAGTGAGAGAAAAAGCTTGCCTGTGGGACAGGCTTACCCGTATGAAGATTACCACTGAGACGCTTTTGCTTGTAGGTCCGAAAATACGATTTATAGACGTTAAATCTCTGGCGAAATTTAGTCTTCGTACTACCTACATACTTTTTATTGCAACATGTGCATTGCAACAAGTAGACCACATTTTCCGAGTTGCAGTCATACGCCCCCGAAAAGTTCCTAAAAAACCGAGAATCATCTGCATTATAAAACGTTGACCCCTCTCGCATCATAGGGCATTTTTGACACCTTCTACCATTGCACTTATGCGTACCCTTTTCTACCAGCTCCTCATTTACCGGTTGTAACTTTGCCCGAACCAAGATATCTTTAAAGTTTTTGGCCCTTCTAAATGAGACGAAAAGTTTTCCTGAAAAAATCCTGCGATGTTCACGATCAACCAGAAGAATATTTTCACATTTACGCAAGATCTCATGAACCCCATTAAGAGCAGGATGAAAAGTAAGGACAAGGGGTATCCTCGTGCCATCCTTAGATTTTGATTCCCTATTCAAAAGGGTATCCCTTTGCAAACCTTTGACCCTCTCCAATTGAGTGTCGATCTCCCCACCCTTATATCCCCGATCCATAAGCCAAGACTTTAAATTAGCCAAATGTTCCTTAAACGAAGAATCCTCTGAACAAATGCGTCGAATGCGAAGAGCTTGACCATAAGGTATACCCTTTTTAGTATGATAAGGATGACAGGAGGAACGATGGAGGAGCTGATGGGTGTCCGTTGGTTTAGTGTATAAATCAGTGACAAGAGTGTTGTCTTTCTTAATAACCCTTGTATCTAAAAAATTGATGCTTTCCTTAGACCATTCTGCGGTAAATTTGATCGAATGGTGAGATGCATTCAAGTAGTCGATAAACTTTTGAAGCTCTTCTTCACCATGCGTCCAAATCATAAATACGTCATCAATGTAACGCCACCATACACTAGGCCTAAAATCGCAAGAACGCAGAAGTTTTTCCTCCAAGTCGGCAAGAAAAAGAATAGAGTACGGTGGCGCACATTTTGTACCAATTGCTGTACCTCTTATTTGATGGTAAAATCTCCCATTAAACTCAAACATATTATTCTTAAGCACTACTTCTGCCAAGTCCATTAAGGAATCTGTAGACACCGACCTATCTGCTCTAGAATCAAGGGCTTTTCGTAACACTCCCAATCCCTCATCGTGGGGTATGCTAGGATAAAGTGCAACCACATCAATCGTACACAAAATGGCATCCTCTGGAAGGTTACCTAAGGATTTGATTTTTTGCAAGAAATGATTTGTGTCCTTGATATAGGAGCGGACACTTTTAGCCAGGGGTTGTAAATGAAAATCCAAAAATTCCGAAAAATTCTCTGTGTGGAAACCCGAATTCGAGATAACTGGCCTTCCGGGTACACTATTAAGCCTTTTGTGTATCTTAGGCAACAGGTAGAATCTACCAAGCTTTGGGTTGTTGACCATTAAATATTCCAAAGTTTTATCATCAACATCCCCTCGTTGTCTAATTCTACCCATTGCCTGATTGACAACATTATGTAGAATATCAGAAGGATCGTTATCAAGGGGTAAATACACGGCAGGGTCATTCAGTTGATCCTCTGCCTCTATGATATAGTCCTCTCGGTCCCAAACAACTACCCCTGACCCCTTATCAGCTTCCTTGATAACGATCGTTCTGTCAGACTTGAGACTATTCAATGCTGATATTTCTTCCCTTGTAAGATTACTAAAATTCTTACCAACTGCTGATAATTTCATTATTTCATCCTCAACCTTAGAAAGATAAACCTCAATAGCTACGTCCTTATGCCTAGGATTGAACTTACTGCGTGGTCTGAACAGTGGAATTTCCGAGAAATCTTCTTCATCCTTAAACCACCATTTAAGCCGCAATCTTCTCCCGAAATTTTCTAAATCTATTTTAATTTGAGAATAATCTAGTTCCTTTGGTGTACTTACAAACTTTAGCCCTTTAGATAAAACTGATACCTCTGCTTCACTTAAAGCACGTTTAGAAAGATTTATAACCTTATCATTTTCAAAGCGTCCACGAATTCGTCCGTTATCCTCTAAATCAAAAGGAAAATCGACATTTCTAACCTCTTCTTCCTGACTGCTCGTTTCACCGTGAGTTCTTGACCTTTCCATAAGATCCGGAGGTTGATTCTCAAAGTCATCCGATAACAACTGTCTTTGAATCTCCTCTAAATCAACATTGTTTGGTAGTTCTTCATCCTGAGTTCTTGACCTTTCTACATCATCCGGAGGCTCATTTTCAACGACATTCGATAACCTCTGTCCTTGAATCTCCTCTAAATTAACATAGTTTGGTAGTTCTTCACCCTGAGTTGTTGATCTTTCTACATCATCCGGAGACTCATTCTCAATGACATGCGATACCATCCGTCCTTGAGTCTCCTCGAAAATAACATTGTTTCCATCTTCACTTGTGGCTGACTCCTCCATAACTTGCAGATCTTGTTTGGCGTTGGTAAAAAAGGCAATATCTTTAAAGAACGATATGCTATCATGTAGCCCTCTCTCGTTTTCATGAAAATCCCTCGCTCCAATCAATCGTGCAAGTTTTCTCCTTCTCCGAATCTCAATCTCTGCATACAGTCTATAAACATTCCCACTAAGTTCTTCAAAGAAAAGTTCCAGATTGGCGTCATCTACCTCTTTTGATAAAAATTCCACTGTCTTATTCCAAAATTCAGTTTCAAAGTGGGATGACACTACAGCGTACTCTTGAATTAAAACATCTATCAAATTATGTTCAGCAGTGGCTAAAGTTTCATTCCATCGTGATAGAAAATTATTGGATTGCTTACCGATCTGTGCCGTCTTTTTAAGTTTCAAACCATTAGGAACAACATCGAAGTTGCGGTATAAACAAAGAAATAACCAATGACTTTTATATCGAGTGACTTTTTCAGCTAGAAAGAAAAGCTGCTTCCTTCTTTGGACCTGGCTGTCCTCAGTCATCTTGAACCCTCTCAATTGCAATAAAAATCATAAATAAACAAAAAGCACCATCTAAAAATAACAGAAAATAAAGTAAGAAAACACAACTGTAATTTGGCAAAAACGTTTCGATTCAAATATATTCGTCAGTTTACTTTACAATTGGGGACAGCCAGGTTTTTATACATCGTAAGCAAAGTTAAAAATTACATAAAATCAAAATTAAAATACCCTTGATACATCCCAAACTATAAACTTACAATAATAATACATACTTTTTACAACGTAAACAAAATTAACATAAACTTAAACCTGATTCACACCAGGCCGCCCGGGACGCCCGAACCGCGCAGAAAGACCCAAAAAAAACAAAGAACCAGAGTTTGAGTCCTTTGTCTTCCGGGTCCCCTGCACGACCCCAACGACCCAAACGACCCAGCGCGAACCAGGCTTTCAGATAAAAACAAGATTAAAATCAAAATACTCCAGACAATTCCAAACTATAGAGTTACAATAATTCAGCCTATCTTTTTGTGTCTTTACCCACATGGGATTGAGAGTGTCCACCGTAGAAGTATACTTATTTCCAAGGGAACTGAAAAAAGAGAGACGCCAGCCGGTAACCCTCCAAGGATTTGCTTAATTTGCTAAATCCCGAATGGCCCGATGGGGAATTCCACCCCAACACCACGTGCAAAATGCACGAAGTTAACCGGCCAGCATCCCCTTCCACTCCCTCGGGATCTAAGTGCAAAGGTAGAAGAATTAAGCGTTCCCACAAGCAAACAAATCCAACTCGATATCCGCCACCCTTTCATTTAGGCCCTTAGGAGTAAATACACCCAATTTATATTGCCAAAAAAGCTCCTTTCTGCGGAGCGAATACACATCACCTGCACCATCGATGATGCTAATGTTTACAGAAAATTCACCCCGATGATCTTGTTCAAAAAAGTGAGAGAAAAAGCTTGCCTGTGGGACAGGCTTACCCGTATGAAGATTACCACTGAGACGCTTTTGCTTGTAGGTCCGAAAATACGATTTATAGACGTTAATTCTCTATAAAATAATAATAATGATAATAATAATAATAATAATAATAATAATAATAATAATAATAATAATAATAATAATAATAATAATAATAATAATAATAATAATAATAATAATAATAATAATAATAATCACGACTTCTATAATAATAATGATCACCACTTTTTTTGTAACATCTCTGATTCCAGTAACAATTATTTTAAGATCATTGAAGCAAGGATACTCATTAGATAAGAAAACCAAAATAAATGACCTACTGTACATGGACGATTCAAAATTATGTGGGAAGAGTAACAATGAAATAGATACGCTGATACAGACAGTAAGAATATGTACAACCGATATAGGTATGAAATTTGGTCTAGACAAGTGCGGTGTTTTAGCAATGAAACGAGGTAAGGTAACAACCTGCGAAGGAATAATGACTATTTTTATGAATGGTTCTTCTGAAAATTTCGAAATCTGCGCCTTATTTCGCTTTGCCATGCAAATTTCTGACCTCTACCCCCTCCAGAGTCTGTGCTTCTTCCCCATATGGCAACTTGTGCCCCTCTCTGATCTAGACTCAACAGGAGAGAGGAAATGGAGGGAAAAGAAATAATTACAGGCGATGGTGTCGTCATATTTTTGTCGGTAATATGATTTACCGTCTTAAATTCCCTTAAATGTTACTTCAAAAATGGGGAAAGGAAAACAAAGTCTCATTCAAATGCAACGCACGCTGAATGGTAGAGCTCGTAGCTCGACAATCTCTCAAAGACCGTCCTAGACTTCCCAACATCTTCTCCAACGGCTGCAAAGCATTCACATCGAAAGAAAGACGCTACGAACAAATTTGCATTGACTGCCTGATGATATTTCGCGAGAATATACAAGAAATTTGCCAGCTAACTTCAAAAGTTTGCCTGCGTGTCAAAAGGTTTGTTGGAGTTGCAAAACAAATTAAATTTCACAGACGATAATTACTAACAGTTGCATTACACGAATTCTTGTCGTAAGAACCTGCTTTTAAGAAACTCAACCATCAGACCGCCAAGTATTAAGAAACTCCAGAAGCTAAGAATATCTAAGAATTTGCGTCAGTACTACAAGTCTCTCAAGATTATCAGATTCTTCGTGTTCCCCTTTCTGTTTCCTCGTGAATTTCAAAACAAGGGCCTTGAAACCTTTGCGATGCTGTTTAGACATCATTCAAGGACAATGATACGTGAACAAATGATAATAAAGTAAGAATATTTTAAGGATTTTCTTTACTAAAGTAAATAGTTTCTGAACTTACATGTTTTAAGTATCGAGGGTTCTTAATTTCTTGGCGATTTGAGAGTTGAGTTTCTCATAAGCAATTTCATAAAAACATACCTTTACGTGGAAAATATATGTTAAGAAACTTTTTAAAATGACAGAGGAAATCATTCGGACATTCTTACGTTATTTTCACTATTTCGTGTATCATATTGCTTGGAAGGTACTCGAGAAAAGTCTGATTGGAAAGGATTCATAAAAGTTTTTTGTTTTGAAATGTTCAGATCAAAAGTAGTAGACATGAAGACTGTTATGGAACCTTTGGGAAATTCTGGAAATTCTGAGTATCTATGTACTCAAACCAATCCTCAAACTTTGATAATCATAAGAAATTTTCGATACTTTCTGTACTGATCCAAATATTCAGTTGCTTATAAAAAAGATGTAAAAACTATGCTAACTTTGTGGGCTGGGCTTAGAGTTGTTAAGTTTGGCCCCAGTTCTTCCCGGGGTTAAAGTTTCTTATAGATTTTCTAATTTTTTTACAAAATTGAATTTACAACTTCACACAGGCACAGAGTTGGCTATTAGCGGCTTCTTGTAAGCAATGATATAACATTGCTTCATGATTGCTATCGATACATCGTTGTCAAAATCTCCCTTGATAAGAATTGAATAATTTGAAATGTGCTCACAGCAAGACAACATCTGCAAAATAGATAGAAAGAAAACCTGCTTCATTGTCGTCTTCCTTGTGAATTATTTGTAATTCCATCAATTTGGTTTCATTCACACTCCATCCCAAGCGCAGGAATTAAAAATCTTGGCAGTTGTTTTGATACTTTGCTCCAACTTTCAGTCGTAAACGACAATCTTCCTATTGATTTCATACTGGAAATTGTATGCAAATGTCTAAAGAAACTGATGCTTGCCTCTAAAACTGCCACCAATCATTCATTCCAAGCAACTGCGAGGAGACTACATGAACACTTGTGGTCTTATGTATTAGCATCCTTTTCCCGTTGAAATTTTGAATAAATTCGATTTACTCGAGCGTGCAATGTTTTTTATTGGGGGGTACCCAAAATGACCTAAATCTGGCTGCGAAACGCGGAAGTGATAAAATGACGGCATCTGATTGGTCAATTTTAGTAGAAAACGCGATCCGATCAGAGGATGAGTCAGCGCCCCAGGGGAACTTCGGACAAAAGAAAAGATTTGGCGGCTTTGTTCTCCCATGTACACATAATCTTCTCACAAATCTCCTGTCCGAGTTGGTGAGAAACCCAGAGTGGTTACCGGAAGGGTTGACATACTTGCTCCCCAAAACTAAAGAAAGAGATAAACCAGAGAATTATAGCCCCATAACATGTTTAAGTGCAACATACAAGCTACTCACCCCAATCCTCACTGAACGAACCTCATTTATAGAATCGAATGATCTTTTCGCCATAGAGCAAAAAGGGGTGCAAGAGAGGGTCGTATGGATGTAAAGACTAACTCCTAATCAATCGAATGATCATAGAAAACTGTAAAAGTAGACATAGAAATCTCAGTATGGCGTGGATTGACTATCGTAAATCCTTTGATAGTGTACCTCATAACTGGATAGTAAAAGCACTCGAGCTATATAAGATCACCCCCATGATAATCAATTTCTTGAAATCAAACATTTCATTTTGGAAAACCAGTCTTGCACTAACACATGAAGAGGGTACGCTCAGGTCAAACACAATTGATACTAACTGTGGTATCTTACAGGGAGACTCATTATCACCTTTTTAGCGCTAGTCCCCCTATCTGCAATATTGAATGATACAGGCTATGGCTACAAGATCCAGGGCCGAAATATCAGTCACCTGTATTACATGGATGACTTGAAGCTGTTTGCCAAAGATGACAAAGATCTTGAAGGGAATGCTGCAAACAGTAAAGAAATTCAGTGACGATATAGGCATGACATTCGGTCTAGAAAAATGCGCGAAGGCAATATTTAAAAGAGGTAAGCTGACACAAACAACATCACTAGAACTAGACAGAAGCACAACCATAAAAGACCTAGACCAAGAGGAGTTTTACAAGTACCTAGGAGTCAATGAGAGTGACGGAATCCAACATAGCCAAATGAAAGAAAAGATAAGGAAAGAATGTTACCGTAGAGGTCGTGCAATACTAAAAACTGAACTTAGCTCTGCAAACCGCATAGAAGCCATTAACACGTCAGCTATTCCTGTAGTCACCTACAGCTTCAACATAATCAACTGGACCCTATCAGACATCAAGAAAATCGATGTCAAAATCAGGAAACTCATTACGTGCAGCCGAATGCATCATCCTAAGGCTGATGTCGACAGACTATACATTTCAAGGAAAGAAGATGGCAGGGGAATGATATAACTAGAACTAAGCTTGAAAACTACAACAATTGGCTTACTGAAATACCTTGAAACATCCAAGGACTGGATGCTACAATTAGTAAATATCCATGATCAAGGAAAAAGACTTTCATTCAATCAAGAAAGAAAGTAATAAGTTTGTTACAGAACTAAATATTGAAACAAAAACGAATGAAGAATTACCTTATACACCAAGGACCTAAAGGAGAAAGCCAGACAAGAAGGACTGAAGAAAATACAAGAAAATTGAGAAAGTAAACCTCTTGACGGTCAATATCCAAAACGTAGTCAACAAGCGGATGTCGATGAAGACAAAACACACCAGTGGTTGCGAGGAACGGGTCTTAAAGCTGAAACAGAAGGTTTTATAATGGCTGCACAAGACCAAAGCTTGTTCACCAGAAATTACCAATCCAAAATAACGTAAGAAGGGCCCGACCCTAAATGTCGATTTTGTGATCAATATGATGAAACAATAGATCACCTAGTGGCGGGATGCTCTGTACTTGCACCAAATGAATATAAGAATAGGCATGATCGAGTGGGACAATACTTACACTGGAAAATCTGCAAGCATTACAATACACCGCACGCTGAGAAATGGTATAAACATAAAACTGCTCCAGTTGTAGAAGGAGAAAACACGACGATCCTATGGGACTTTCCAATAAACACGGACAGATCAGTCCAAGCCAATCGACCAGATATAATCATGAAAGATCACAAGAGAAAAACATGCCTCCTTATTGATATGACTATTGCCACAGACCGAAATATTTCTGTCAAAGAATTTGATAAGCTATCCAAGTATAAAGACCTTCAAATTGAGATAGAACGGATGTGGCACCTTAAAACAACTGTTATACTGTACCTGTCGTAGTTGGCCACTTGGGATGGTGAAAAGGGAATCGAAAATCATCTCAGTGCAATCCCTGGAAAACCAAACTTGCAAGAAATGCAAAAAATAGTCCTTACAAGTACGACACACCTCCTTCGCAAAGCATTGTCAATATATAGATCTGAACAGCATATAGCTGTAAACATTGAACTGCATATCAATGTTAGCATGCGAGTAACAAACCCTCTTGCTGCCACAGAAATGAATAGCCGAAATGAAAAGAAAGTATCAAATAACAATGATAATAAATGTCCTGGGTATGACTTTAAACTGCACCCGGTTGTGGAATTTTGACGTGGGCAAATGAGGTTACCCGAATAAGCTCTCCCCGAGACCACGAAATACCGGGTTGGCGTCCGGCGGGGGCTAGTCTGTCTCATGGGTACGGGGGACTCTTCAGCCTTGGTTGGCAACCCCCTACTGATGGTGTCACTATAAAAAATACCGTGTTCCCAAATCACTCAAATTGGACAGTCTCATGATTTCATGATGTCAAATAAGAATAACCAAGTTAACAACGTAAATGGGAGTGGATCCACTAATTGTGAAGCTGTCACGTCCGGTATGGATTGTGTGACGGAGCAGGCACAAGCAGATCGTCATTCAGCAACTGCAAAAACCAGAAGAAGAAGAAAGTGGAGTAAAGCTGATAATGAAATTGTAGTTGAATGTTATTTGAAAAGTAACCCAGATGTAAGGGGATATGGTGCACGAATGTTAAAAGTCTGGACTGATAAGGGAATGTTTTTGACAACAGTGAAGTGTCTTACAGGGCAATTAAGACTAATAAAGCGGAATAAGTGGATAACAGATGTTGAATGGGAAGCAATACAGCGGAAGTTGAAGGTTGATGATGGTATAGAGAATGATGAAAGTCATAATAATGGTAATGATGTAAATACAGCTGAAGAAGAGATGAATTTCTTCGAAAATACCAATTCACAACCTATCAGTGGGATGGAAGATACAGATAATAGCATTTTGCTGGATGTTGGAAATGATGTTAGAAGCATGTAGGAGGAAGATGCTGTTTTAGTACAGGGACTGAAAGAGATTCTTGACATGGAAGAGATGAGACCATCTGGTAACCTTCGCTTGATTGAATTCTGGAAAGTTAGGAAAGAAACTGAAAGATTGAACAAAATATTGAAGTATTTTCTAACTAGTAACTTACAACTCTCCATGAAAGACTAGTATCCAATCTCAATGATTGCGTTCTGACAGGAAATGTTCCACGTTGGCTAGTAGCAGGACGTACAACCCTCCTACTGAAAGATCCATCCAAGGGATCAGAAGCTTCAAATTATATATTGTAGGTAGTAACACCGCAACACGTTTTTTGGTCTACGGTTGCTAAGTATCTGTGGGTCTGGGAAGACTTCCTTGCAGTTAGTTGAGTTTTGCAGTATGTGGAAGTTGCTGTGAAGTATATGCTTGAGTTGTGGAATGCTGGGGTGGTAGGTGACAACGAATGGCGTTCTGTTGTGATGTCTTTTCTGTTTCGTTTGTAAGCTTGATTGTCTCGTTGTTTTGGAAGCCTTCCGTATTTCGTTAAGTACGTGTTTGCGTTTGTATCCTCGTTTAGTAAGGTATGTAAGCAGTTGGTTTGTACGTTTGTTGAATGTATCATCGTTGGAACATATGCGTCGTAGTCGTAGTGCTAGGCTGTATGGTATAGACTGTTTCGTATGCTTAGGGTGAGCGGATGTGCTGAGGAGGTATTGATATGTGTCTGTCGGTTTAATGTAGAGGTCTGTGGAGATGGTGTTGTCTTCGTTGAGTATAACTGTGACGTCGAGGAAATGTGTGCTAGTAGGTGATATGTCGCTGGTGAATTTGATGTTTGGGTGGATGTCGTTGAGTGTGGATATGAATCCTGTGAGTTTGTCAAGTTCGTGAGTCCAAATTAAAAAAATGTCGTCGATATAACGCCGCCAAACAAGGGGTTTGTGAGGTGCGTTGTGTAGGGTATTTTCTTCAAAGGCCCCCATAAAAATATTAGCGTATGGGGGTGCCTTGCGAGTGCCCATGGCTGTACCATGTTTCTGTAAATAAAATTGTTCGTTAAACTCAAAATTGTTGTTGCGTAAAATGATGTCTATGAGGTTGCATATGGTTTGGGTTTGTGGGTTTTGTGTGGTGCGTTTGTCAAGGTACTCCCTGGCAGCCTGAATGCCTTCAGAGTGAGGTATGTTAGTGTAAAGTGAGGATACATCTAAAGTTACGAGGAGGGAGTTAGCAGGAAGAGTGCCGATGTTAGAAAGCTTGTTAAGAAAGTGAGTCGTATCTTTAAGAAAGGATGGAAGTTTAAAGACAAGAGGATTTAGGATATCGCTTACGAATTCGGAGATGCGTTCTGTTGGGTGACCATTAGTGGAGACGATGGGTCTTCCAGGGGGTTTGTCTCTGTTTTTGTGCAGTTTGGGTAGTATGTAAAATCTGGAGTATTTAGGGTCACGTGGAGTTAAGTAACTGTATGTGTCGCTGTCTATGTGTCCGTCCTGTTTCATTTGTTGTAAGTATTGCTTCACTGTGTTTGTGACTTTGTTTGTAATGCCTTTGTTGTGTTTTTCGTAAAAGTTAGTGTCGTTGAGTTGTCTGTTGTATTCGTCTATGTACATCTGTCTGTCCATCACGACCGTTCCTGAGCCTTTGTCTGCAGGTTTTATGATTTTGTTGGTGCGTTTCGATAGGGTCTTCAGTGCTGTACGTTCGTCCTTGGTGAGGTTGTCTGATATGCGTATGGGTTGTATGTTGTTTATGTCATCTTCTACGTTATCTATGTAAGAGTCTAGTGACGGGTCTAAGTTCCTAGGTGGTGTCCAGTTGCTGGTCTTTTTGTATCGTTTTGTCATTTTGTCTGTGTCTTAATGCGTACTATTGTCTGCCCTGTCGTCTTCAGTTCCTGTATTTTCGTGGAAGTAGTGTTTAAGTCGCAGTCTCCGTTTAAGTTCTGCCAGGTCAGCGTTGATTTCGTTCCAGTCGATTTTCTGTGGTGTAGGACAGAAATTAAGTCCACGTGAGAGCAGTGACAGTTCAGCGTCTGCAAGGTCGACGGTGGAGAGGTTGATAACAGTGTCTGTTTCTAAATTTTTTGGTCTCTTTTGTCTCCGTTTGTTGCGTTTGTTGTTGTTGTTACTTTTGTTTTCTGTGTCATGTTCGTCCGGTTTGTTAAGTTCTCTATGTCCGTTAGGCGTATCGTCGTTTATTAGTGTTTCATTATTGTTGTTATTGTGGTTAAGGTTGTTAGTTGTTGGATTGTGTCGTGAAGTTTCGTTGTTGTTGTTGCTGTTCGTTCTGTGGTCGATGTCATGTTCTTCGTTGTTGGTATCGTTTTCGTTTCTGGTAGCCGTTGTGTATATTTGATCCTGTAAGTGGTAATGGTTATTGTTCGTTTTGTTAAGGATACTTGTGTTAGTAGTATTGAGGTTGGGAAAGGAAATGGTCTGTTTGGGAGCGGAAGAAGCTTTACGTTGAGGAGTATTAAGTGGAGGAAGTGTTATGGGAGACGGAGTTCGACTAACAGAAAGAGAATCCAGTGGAAAATAGTGATAGACAGGAAGGGAATAGGCATGAAAATTATTGCTATGCTGTGATGAATCATACAAATGAGGCTGGTTATTATGGATAGACCTGGTATTACTTTGGATGCATTGATGGATGTGGTTAGGGCTGTGGAGATTAAAAGCACGGTAAGAGTTAGTTTTGTTATTGTACAAGTGCCCATGACTTATGCTCTTAAGTGTTGTTGTATGATGACGGATTTTAACTGATGTTCGATATCTAGAGTTTTGTCTTTGCATTTTTCTTGACTTTCTGGAGTCCAGTTTGCGGCAAAGGTTGTAACAGGAATATGAAATGTTTTGTTGTATACTTGAGAGAAGATCATAGTTGCAAAGGGAGGATAGTTGATGCCATGAGGATAGTTGAATACCTGGTGCGCGCCAAAATAAAAAATGACGCCACCACCACTCGCAGAGGTATATCCAAATGTCCATCACGCCGTAACTGCCATACATGCCAACACATACAAGACGGAACACGCACAGTCACATTTTATAACACCAACAAAACCTTTGACATACGACAAAGCCTTGACTGCAACTCCACCAACCTCACATACTTACTGCAATGCAAACGATGCCTACGCAACAAAAAGACCGACTGCCAATACATAGGACAAACGGGACGACGTATAAGAGACAGACTCAACGAACATCGACGAGACATTATAAACAGACGTTCCGACACATCCGGGGTTGCAGAACACTTCTGTAGACCCGGACACTCAGTACAAGACTTGCAACTACTACCGCTACTCCAGATACATGACACCAGAGAGAGTGTTAGACGAGCCAAGGAAGCATACTTCATTGGCTTGGCCAACACTCTGTCACCTGACGGACTTAACAGAACCACAGACCGCTAACATAAATAATTCCACACTAACCGAATCTACTGGCACACTTTCCTAACCTTCCCATCTTACTCTACAGCACCACCATCATCATTATCGTTGTCATCACTTCACATTAAACTACCATATCATCATCATTATCACCATAATCATTCTCATCATTATCATCACCAACTACATTATCATTATTATTACCACATAACGTAATCCTCATAACCTACCTACATAGCCTCTGCGTAGCCATCATATCTAACCAATCACATGTAGCCTCTCCTATTCAAATCGCTGTACATATTCTAATCTTCAATGTAACTATCCCATAACAGCCCTGAAGAAGTCCTGCATGGCAGGACGAAATATTGGCAAAACATACATAATCAAATAAATACGCGTTAAATCGACTCATTCTTTGCTGTTGTTCTTCGTCGTGTTGCGGTGTTACTACCTACAATTTATTCCTTATCCATCATCGCAAGCATCTGCGGATTCGACGAGCGACGTTTATATCGTGGCCTTTTCTTTTTCGATTTATTCAAATTATAGGCCTACTGCTTGTCTAAATCTGCTATGGAAAATGCTATCAGGGATATTTCCACAAAAAGTGTACAAACACCTGGAAGATAATGACCTCCTCCTGATAGAACAAAAAGGATGTAAAAAGAGAACCTGAGACACAAAAGACGACCTAATGCTAGATAAAGCTATACTCAAAAACTGCAAAAGAAGGGAAACCAGCCTTGCCATGGCATGAGTTGAATTCAAGAAGGCATATGACATGGTCCCGCACTTGTGGATACTATAGACTTTATCAATGTTTGGCATAGCTGATAACGTCAAAAAACTGCTCCAAAATAGTATGCCTTTGTGGAAGACACAACCTATCATGGCCGAGAAAACCTTGGAAGTGTTAACATACAGAGAGGAATATTTCAAGGCGATTCATTTTGACCACTTCTCTTTGTAATAGCATTGATACCAATTTCACGTGTATTATAGAATGCCAAGATAGGTTATATAAGCAGAGTTTAACCATTAACCACATGCTATTTATGGATGACCTTGATCTGTTTGGGAAATCGATGACTGAAATTGATTCATTAGTTAAGACTGTTGAGACGTGTTGTGCTGATATTGGGATGGCGTTTGGCATTGCCAAGTGTGCAGCCTTGAATTTAAAGAGAGGTAAATTGGTAGCATGTGATGGATTAGAGCTTCAGTCTGGTGATAAAATTGATTGTGTTGTGAGGATATAAGTACCTTAGCGTACTGGAAGTAGATCACGTGTTGCATGGAGCAATGAAAGAGAGAATACGTACTTCATATTATGATAGATTGAAGAAGCTGCTGAAGTCCAAGTTGAATGCAGGAAATTTGATCAAGAATGCTATCATGTAGCCCTTTCTCATTTTCATCGATATCCCTCCCTCCAATCATTCGTGATAGTTTTCTCCTTCTCCGAATCTCAATATATTTATTCAATTTATAAACATTCCCACTAAGTTCTTCAAAGAAAAGTTCCAGATTGGAGTATTATACCTGTCTTGATACGAATTCCACAACAGTCTTATTCCAAAACACAGTTTCAAAGTGAGATGACACCACAGCGTACTCTTGAATTAAAACAACTATCAAATAATGTTCAGCATTGACTAAAGTTTCATTCCATCATGAAAGAATATTATTGGATTGCTTACCGATCTGCGCAGTCTTTTTAAGTCTCAAACCATTAGGAACAACATCGAAGTTGCAACATAAGCAAAGAAATAACCTATGACCTTTGTATCGAGTGACTTTTTCAGCTAGAAAGAAAAGCTGCTTCCTTCTTTGGACCTGGCTGTCCTCATTCGTCTTGAACTCTTTCAATTGCAAACAAAAATTGCATTAGACAAAAAGCACCATCTAAAAATAACAGAAAAGAAAATGATAAAAACACAACTGTTAAATGTCAAGACGTTTCGATTAAAATCTTCATCTGTTAACTTTTCAAGTGCGGACGGCCAGTTCATATACAACGCAAACAAAATTAAAATTTCCGTAAAATTTGCATTAAGTCAAAATTAAATTCCCTCGATACATCACAAACTATAAACTTACAATGAGACATACTTGATACAACGCCAGCAAATTAACATAAACATAAGTCAAAAACAAGATTAAAATACCCTAGACACAGTCCAAACCATGGTATTCCAATAATATAGCCTATCTATTTGTTTTGTCTTTTGCTATTTGTTTTTGCTTTTTGCTTTTTCCCACATGAGATTGAGAGGGTAAGCCGTATCCATGTTTATTAGGGAACAGAAAAAGAGATGCCAGCTGGTAACCCCCCAAGGATTTGCTTAATTTGCTAAATCCCGAATGGCCCGATTGGGAATTCCACCCCACCACCACGCGCAAAATGCACGATGTTTACCAGCCAATATCTCCCCCATTCCCTTGGGATCTAAGTGCAAAGGGAGAATGATTCAGCTCCAATTCAACATCCGCCACCCTTTCATTGAGGCCCTTAGGAGAAAATAAACCCAGTTTTTACTGTCAAAAACAGCTCTTTTCTACGGAGCGAATGCACATCACCTGCACCATCGATGATGCTTGTTTTTACAGAAAACTCACCCCGATGATTTTGTTAAAAAAAGTGAGAGAAAAAGGTCGCCTGTAGGACAGGCTTACCTATCACTGAGACGCTTTTGTTTGTAGGTCCGAAAGAACGACTTATAGACGTTAAATCTCTGGCGAAACTTAGTCTTCGTACTACCTACATACTTCATATTGCAACAAGTGCATTGCAGCAAGCAGACAACGTTCTCCGAGTTGCAGTCAAACGCCTCAGAACAGTTCCTAAAAAAACGAGAATCATCCGAATTATAAAATATGGACCCCTCTTGCATCATCGGGCATATTTGACACCTTCTAAAATTGCATTTATGTTTACCTTTTTACATCAGCTCCTCATTTATCGGTTTTAATTTTGCCCAAACCAAGGTGTCTTTAAAGCTTTTGGCCCTTTTAAACGAAAAATATTTACAGATCAATTTCGGCTGCAAAATTATTTGAAAAAATTGTGCATGATCAGTTACCCGACTTCCTTCTTTATAACAGGAAATTGACAATGAGCCAATTTACCTATCGTAAACTGCATTCAAGCATCACCTCTGTGATGGGTGTTTCAGAACGAAAAAGAAACACTAATTGGAGCCAACGAGAAAGAAGATTTTTTTATCTTCGGAATTTATTTCAGCTCTCTAACTAGCTCATTTTACTTTAATCATTCAAACGATTTAATTTCATGGTCCAAATCAGCACTTCTGCACTGGTAATTTTTTTCTATTCAAATATAAATATTTACAATATATCTAACATTAAACTATGCCTATTCTAATTACTATTCATCACTACTGTTACGATGCCATGGGGAGCGAAAGACAATGACTACCCCATGGCCAATTCAAAAAGACACTCAACGTTCAACTAACTACGACTTCACTACAAACGATTAAAGACTAATGGACAATGTACCAGATTCTGTTCCACACCAGCTCTCAGGTCAGGAATATGATAAATGGAAAGATGTCGAGAGCGCAACTGATTTGATGTGATAGATAAAATGCCTGACATCTGATGTGGAAAAGAATTTACAAGGAAAAAGAATATTTACTTAAGGCACTTAGTGGTTGCTTAATACCAAGGCTACGAAGATCTCAATCAAACCGACCAGTTTCGTAGATAAAACGTAAAATCAATTCGAGTATACTTCTATTCAAATCATTAAAAAGGTCGTAATCACGATATAACAAAAGCTGGGTCAAAGCATCATGAGAGAGGTCGGCAATTTGTATGACTGGTCGTAATAATTCAACAATTCCAGCGAGAAGATCTTGTCGTTGAACATCAAATGAAGGGCAGAACAGCAAAATGTGTTCCGCATCCTCAATCCCATGGCTTGTTGGGCACCTTGAATTTACAGTATCCCTAAAGTTATGCTTGAATTTGTGGACATTCAGTTTGCTGAGACCAATCCTGAGTTGAGTAAGATGAGATAATAAGTTTTTGATCCTGAATTCCAAAGACAGATTTTGCAGGGGAGGGGGCTGATTATTGATTAAAGCTTTTTCTTAAAAACAGCAACAGAGGGTGCATGTCTCAATTCAGGCTCAAAATTATTCCATTTGGATAAACAGTTTGGACAGCCACAATCCTTGCCAAAACAACTTGGAAAAAAAACTTCATTTTGCTGCTTTTTCGTCTTCTTATCCATACAAAACATATCGCTGGAAACTTCACCTCTTGCTTTTTTCCGCGCCCCCTGCCCCCCCTGAACAATGTTGGTCCAAAAATATGATCACCAGACTTGAAGGAAAGCAACTCGAATGCTTGGTTGTGCCCTAACGCACTGCGTAATCCTACAAGAAACCAACGTTGTAAGGGGAGGGAGAGAGAAGTGGGAAAATATGCGATTTTTTTTCAAGAGTTTTGGCAAAGATTTTAGCCTCGAATTTTTCAGTTCTTGCCTTTAATGTCCCAAAGACATCCTGATAACGAAGACAGTACTGAGATTGATGAAACAGAGGAGCTGGATCTCCTGTATAGTTGGGGCTAATATTGTAGAACAAGGTAAGGCGTCCACTCCATCTTCGGGAACTTTATGACTCCAAACCAAGGTCTGTGTACAGCTTCTCTCGAGATGTACCCCTCCACGTTCCTGTTACAGCCAAGGCTGCAGAATACTGAACGGATTCTAGCTTTTCCATTAGATTTGGTAAGACGATATTTCCACTGAAGTCACATACTTTAGCAGGTGAGGTCGAACATAACATCACCATTGTCCAGGTGAGGTCGAACATAGAGCTTATATATTTCGATTAGAGTATGCCTTGGCAGATATTTGGAGAGATATTTAAACCAATGACCTTCCTTGCTTTAGAGATAGCTGACTTGATATGAGCTGAGAAGGACAACTTTGAATCAAGGATGATTCCTAAGTGTTTATGCTCATCTACTTTACTACTCATCTGTACTGATAATTATCACCTGCTGTAACATATATAGCTATGCATGTCTGTGTTTATGTGTGTTTGTATGTATTGACTTTATACTGCAAACCATCATCAGAAATCAGATCAGTGAACATAATTTCAGTATCATGTTATCGGGCTCAATTTTTGCTCTTACAATGAGTCTGCTGTACTTGCCTGGTTGTTCCTAATGTAATATTGATTTGGGCCAATCATTGTGAAATTAACTATATGTTGCATAAGCTATGTCAAAGTTATAATGATCAACTGATTAAATGTGAACCAACTATTTTAAGTTGTCAACTGCATGCCACGGATGAGCATTCAAATATCTTACCTTATCATATTTACAATATACAGAAGAATGCAAGCCGTTGAAATTCTTTGCAAAAAATCACTATTTTTTTGTAGATAGAGAAGCTGCAGTCCCTGGTTGATGTTCCAGAATTTGTAAGCTTCAAGCCAATCCCACTTCCACTGGATTCAGATATCAAAATCAAAGGGATTATTCCAGGTAAAGTCACGAAGCCCTAAAAAAGATATTGATTCTGTCCCTTAAAGCATCCAATCTGCTTCATTTTGAATCTTTTTTCATTGCATCTTAATTTACTCGCACAGTAAAAAGAAATCAGTGGGGTCCGGGGAGATTAAGTAGGGGGGGGGAACGCGCACTGACAGCGCAAGCGATGTGTGGTGCACCTCCTTCGCAGTGCTCCGCACACTTTGCTGTGGAAAGAAGATGGAGTTGCTGCCTGGAAATTAAAGGCAAATCATACTTGGATTAGGTTTTGATTACAGTGGTAAGCCTTTAAGTTTATTTTGAACATTGATTTATCTCTTTTATATTTTTTATCTTTAACTTGAGTGACTCGCTCAGCCATTTTGAGCGAAGGAAATAATTCCAACGACATAATTTCTTCAGTAGTAAACTTAGGCCAGTTCATCTATCTATCTATCATGCAGCTAGCACACACTTGTGAAAATTTATCGTGCCAATGCATGCCCATGCTGGACGTGATTTTGCATTTCTGCGGACGTCTATCAGCAAGGAATCAGGCGTAAAAGATTTATGATATTTTATGATACTTTTTGATATTCATTTTTTCCTGTTATTAGGTGCTATATCTAGCTCTGCTTCAGTAGGTATCTTTGTTAGGGCTAATCTTTTGTGCATTGCTTTGATCAACCATCGTTTTGTGCATTGTTTTGAACAACCAAAGCGAATCTGCCTGCAAAACCAGGAATTACCTTCTACTGCTAGTTTTTCTGAGCATTGTTTTGTTATTGGAAGGAACATTAAAATCAGGAAGTAGCTGAATATTGAAGGGATCGTTAGGCCTACATTTAACATGACTCTTCTGTACACTGCTGCATGTGTCTTGCAGGTTTTGAAGGGAACATCAGAACCAAGACACAGTAAAAGACTTTGCAGAGATGGGTACTGATGGACTGTTATATCATTTTTGTTGTACTGTAGTCTTTGAATACAGATGCATGCAAAAGAGCAAATTAAATTAGAATGACTGCATTGTACTCATTTCTGTTCAGCACTGTTGATCTGATAAGCTGAAGTCCTTCTCAAATTAGATGCAGGTGTAATAGCACGCAATCAGGTGCAGGTGAGATTTCCAGCAATATAAAATTTCTGATAGCCTCCAACTTTATGGTAGAAAAGTCAAATGCAGTACTTGTAAGACTGACAATTTTCTCCTAATTTGGACACAAGTTTGGCTAAAAAGGTTTCAGATCCTGACAAATCTATGTCAGCCTTGGAAGGTGCAAGTACAGTACATTTTTAATTATTTTCAACCCCTTGACACTGGCACTCTGAAAAATTGTGTGGTTAATTCTATGTTGGTGAATATTTGTTGGTGCTAATTGGAAAATTTCAAGCTTGTTTTCTAAATTTTATGCCACCTTTTTGCAGCTTGACAAAACTTGTAAATACGCAGTTTCAATAGCAAACTTAGATAACCTACAAGTTATGAAAGTCTCTAAAATTTTGATGGATATGACAAAAAAATATTAATACTAAGTGTTCCTTGATCTGTTTTTATCTTTTGGTGCAATGATTGTGATCTTTCTTTGACAATTTTGGGAGCTTTTCTGAGAAATAAAACTGAATAAAACCAAATCAGCTAAGGTTTGTTTACCTATTTCAAGTCATGTGACCATATATATGGTCACCTATTCTTGGGAACTTTTAGTATCATGCTACTCTTTGGACTCAAGGGGGCATAACTATTCATGGCATGAAATATGTCAGGGAAATCAAAAGATTTTTTATGAAGAGATTGATAACATGACTTGAAATGGGTGTAAACAAAGCCAGCATAGTGAAAATTCGTCTCAGAAAGTGCTGACCGCTCAAAATCTTGAACGAACACTGGAAAAAAATCTTGAACGAGGACGTTGTAGTAAATTGCTTGATGTAATATTGAACGAGCATCTGTCATTGGATGACCATATAGCCAAAGTAACATCTTCATGCTTTTGTACCATGTCCATACTACGAAAATTCAAAAATCTTATGCCATTCAATTAAAGAGACAAGTTGCTGAGCTCCTCATTTTATCAAGGATGGACTATCCAGACGCTATTTTTCGACCTCTTCCTTCGCGACTCCTAAAACGATTGCAGAAGGCTCAAAAAAATTTTGCTGCAAGTTTCGTATTAGGCCGCTACACCAAAGAGAAAGACATGATAACACTCGGTTGACTGCCAATGAAAGAGCATCTGATGGCATCTGATGCTGTGATGAAGAGACTGGCATCTGATGAAGCTTTCATGTAAGTACGTTAACGATAAAAATGCCCAAGTATATTGACATATCGTTGAGAGCAAATACCAGAAACTCAAAATCTAGTTCTGCACCGCTTATCGCGTCGTGACGTGCTTCCAACACTTTCAGGAAAGAAGCAGCAGAACTCTTTAATAAATTGCGCGCTGAAATTGGAAATGCTAAGACTTCAATGAAATTTTCAACACAAGCGCGCAATAACTTATGCATAGCTGCGATGGGAAGACTTTTAGCTTAACACTTAACGACTTTTATCACTTTCTTAAACTTATAGATTGTATATTGTAAATATTTAAATATTTTAATTAGCTTTCATTTAAATGCGTGTAATTCAGTTTTTAGCAGCCAGGTGAGGAGCCACTCTGTGGAGATACTGGCCGTTCTTTTCTTTCCAAGATGAAAGCTTTTCTTTCTCTTTTCTGTTCTTGAATTCTAATTTTGACTCGTTCTCTGTTAGCAGCTTCAGCTCTTTCCTTGCAAACTTCAACAATTCTTCCTGGTTCTGCTACAAATACATGGCAATGCTTCGCCTTTCTTCTTCAACACAGTCTTCTATTGAACATATTCCTCGACCTCCTAGCTTCCTTGGCAGATAAAGTCTATCGACATCGCTCTTCGGATGTTAGGTTAGTAAGGTTAGTAATGCAAGGTTAGTAATTTTCTTGTTTTGCGATCAAACTTTCGAAGCTCCTCCTTTGTCCAATCAACAATTGCAGCACTGTAACGTACAGATGCTACTACCCAACAGTTAATTGCCTTGATCAAATTTCCTGCATTCAAATTTGTTTTCAGCAGCTTCTTCAATCTATCGTGATATGAAGTACGTATTCTCTCTTTCATTGCTCCATGCAACACTTGATCTACTTCCAGTGCACCAAGGTACTTATATCCACCTTCATCAACACACTCAATTTTATCACCAGACTGCAGCTCTAATCCATCACATGCTACCAATTTACCTCTCTTTAAATTCAAAACTGCACACTTGGCAATGCCAAATGCCATCCCAATATCAGCACAACACGTCTCAACAGTCTTAACTAATGAATCAATTTCAGTCATCGATTTCCCAAACAGATCAAGGTCATCCATAAATAGCATGTGGTTAATGGTTAAACTCTGCTTATATAACCTATCTTGGCATTCTACAATACACGTGAAAATGGTATCAATGCTATTACAAAGGGAAGTGGTCAAAATGAATCGACTTGAAATATTCCTTTCTGTATGTTAACACTTCCAAGGTTCTCTCGGCCATGATAGAGTTGTGTCTGCCACGAAGGCATACTATTCTGGAGCAGTTTTTTGATGTTATCAGCTATGCCAAACATTGATAAGGTCTCAAGTATCCACAAGTGCGGGACCATGTCATATGCTTTCTTGAAGTCAACCCATACCATGGCAAGGTTAGTTTCCCTTCTTGTGCAATTTTTGAGTATAGCTTTATCTAGCATTATATGGTATTTTGTGCATCTTTTTTTGTTTTTACATCATCTTTGTTCGATCGGGAGGAGGTCGTTGTCTCCCAGGTGTTTGTACACTTTTGCTGCAAATATCCCTGATAGCATTTTCCATAGCAGATTTAGACAAGCAATAGGCCTATAATTTGAAGCTTCTGATCCATATCTTTCATCTTTCGTTATTATCATTATTATTGTCCTTTCTTCACGCCTTTTTGTTGTTTGGCGGCTTTTTCTGGGCAGCGGATTGAATCCCTCAATCTTAGATGTCCAGAGTCCTTCTAATTATCTTCGCCGTGCCAAGTACTCAGGTCTTTTGTAATAAAGATGTCATCTGTCCCATTTCAAGTTGCTCAACATATCTCTTAAAATTTTTGCTCAGCGTACCAAGAGCTCCGATGATGATTGGTATTACCACCACTTTCCTGACATTCCATAGTTTTGCCACTTCCCTTCTAAGATCTTCGTACTTTTCCCTCTTCCCCTCTTCTCTTTCGACCACTCTTCCATCAAACGGGCATGAAACGTCAATGATTTGCATTCATTTTTCTCTTGATCGTGTATTACGATGTCAGGTCGGTTGTGATTCAACTGCTGATCCGTTTGAATTCTAAAGTCCCATAAGATCTTTGCCTCTTTATTCTCTAAAACACCTTCTGGAATATGATCATACCATTTCTCTGTACAATCGAACCCATATTTCTTGCAAAGGTCCCAGTGAATTACTTTTCCAACTCTATCATGCCGCCAATTCTTGTACTAGTTCTGGGCCAAGTTTTCACATTCAGCCACTGCATGCGCAATAGATTCTTCTCGTTTTCCACACTTTCTACAAACAGGTGAAACATCTTGTTTATCTATGCGGCTCTTAATAGCATTCGTCCTCCACGCCTGATCTTGGGCTACCATTAACATCCCCTCTGTCTCCCTCCTCAGCCATTCCTATGAATCAGAACTTCTTATGCCTGCAGTCAACTGCTTATACTGGCCATGTAGAACTTTCTCTTTATAAGATTCCATTCTTTTTACCCTGATTGTTTCCTTTGTCAATCTAGAGCCCAACAAATTTTCTTCCTTTACTACTTTTAAAAATGGTTCTTTGCTCCGCTCTACATAGCTATACAAACTGTTTACCTCAATCTCTACGCAATCCTCAACACTGATTAACTCCTGCCACCGTCTGCTCTTTTGTAACAGAGTCTGTCAACATCCGCCCGTGGGTGCAATGCTCTATAGATTGTTAGCAACTTTCTGGTTTTCCTATCGATGGCTTTCAGCTCATCTACCCTCCAGTTAATTATTCCTGCGCCGTATCTGATGATTGATACAGCCCTGGCATTTATTGCTTGGATGACGTTTCCACCATTCAATTTGGATTTCAGTATTGATCTAACCCGCCTGATATATTCCCTCTTCAGTTTCTTCTTCGTTTCTTCGTGTTTTACGTTGTCGATCTCTAAAATTGCTAAGTATTTGTACCCCTCTTCTTCAAGACCATTATTATTATTATTATTATTATTATTATTATTATTATTATTATTATTATTATTATTATTATTATTATTATTATTATTATTATTATTATCATTATATAATAAGGAAGGATAACATCAATAACATTAAAGAAAGAATTAAAGAAGAATAACATCAACTACACGAGACTTATAAGTAAATGTATGGAAAGTGCACTACGTGCATCCTACTACATCTTCTGCATGAGGAATAAGGACTGGGTGACCCCAGAACTTTTGTATTTTTACTAAGTACCTGGTGTTCTCGCTAAGCTTTGGTCTAGGACCTTTCCCACATTGACCTTGCACTGTAAGTGAACAATGTTTTGGGATCTACCTAATATGTTGCTGTAGAAAATTTTAACTATTACTTCTAAACTTGCTTGTAGTATAACAATATTATTAAAATTTTATCTTGTACTTTAACTTCCTTTAGATTTTTGAATGAAAAGATCAACGTTTGAAAAATTGTTATTATTATTATTATTATTATTATTATTATTATTATTATTATTATTATTATTATTATTATTATTATTATTATTATTATCATTATTATTATTGTTATCATTATTAAAAAACACAACTGTTAAAAATTCTGTACTTTCGATTAAAACTCTTCGTCAGCAATACTTTTCTAATTGGACAACCGAGGATTTATACTCCATGGTAAACAACTTCAATACAGTTAAACATAAACTAAAATTACATTTCATTACAAAGAACCCTATTCTTAGTAAACATGAGTGACCCCGAAATTAAGATCCAGTGGGAATGAAAATCACTTTTTAAATTCAAACTTTTTTTCCAGCGTAAACAAGAAGTGATGTTACTGGCACATCAGCAAATGTCCCTCCCCTATGACCCTCCCGTATGTCCTTTCACCCCGTGAGATCAGATAGATCACAGAGCAAACCTCCAAGGGATGCAGCCGGCAACCCCACGGCCCTCCCACTTGACCTTTCAATGATTCGCATATTGTAATTATTATTATTATTATTATTATTATTATTATTATTATTATTATCATTATTATTATTGTTATTATTATTTTTATTATTATTATTATTGGTTAATACATGCTAATATATTTAGCAGAAATGTTCCCTTGAGGTTTGGTGACAACAAGTCTCCTCAAACCTCAAGGACTTTCCTTAGGATCCTAGCAGAGCACAGGATCCCACTTTTTTGCAAGTCGACAATATGGGTCTCTATCCCAATGTCTTTCAGTCTCTTCGGTAGCAGCCTTGGCGTTGAGCCAAGCGCACTAACTACAACTGGGATGATTTTCACTTGCGTGTTCCATAGTCTCTGTATCTCTCTGGCAAAATCTTGATACTTGTCGATCTTCTCAGCTTCCTTGTTGTCAACTCTATTGTCATACGGAACTGCAAAGTCGATGATCTTGCGCTGTCTGTTCCTTCTATCCTCGACGATCATATCTGGTCTTCTTGCTTCGATAGCATGATCAGTCTCTATGGAGAAATCCTATAAAATTCTATAGTCATCATTCACCATGACAGCCTCAGGCTCATGTTCATACCACTTATCTCTTGCCTTAAATCCACAGACGCTGCTTACATCCCAATGTACTATCTTACCCACCTAGTCATGTCTGCGCTTGTATTCTTTTGAACAAATTGACTACCCTCACTAAGAATATGGTTGATACTTTCGTCCACTTTTCCACACATTCTGCATTTGCTGTCAATCTGGGTCTTATCGATTTTTGCTTTTATTACATTAGTTCTGATAGCTTGCTCCTGAGCGGATATTATTAATGATTCAGTCTCCTTTTTCAAGTTTCCATCTCTCAACCACAACCACCGTTCAGCGTCTGCCACCTCTTCGGTTTGTCTCAGATATTGACCATGTAATTCTTTGTCCTTCCAGCTGTTTTTTCTTTCATTCTTCTTTCTTTTCTTGAAGCCTTTCGCTGTTGCAGTAACTTTCTTGATGTTTCTAGCTGCAGATAATATCCGTTCATTGCTGTCAACAACATATTCTTCCAAGCCCAAAATGGCTTTGCTTACCGTATCTTCTACGTTTAACAAGCCTCTACCTCCTTCCTTTCTCGGTATGTAGATCATGACAACATTACTCTTAGGGTGGTGTGCGTTATGCATTGTAAGAAGTTTTCGTGTTCTTCAATCTAGTTCTTGTAGCTCTGTCTTTCTCCACTTCAAAAAATGAGCGGAGTATCTCAGTACTGGAATCGCCCACGTGTTAATAACCTTTATGATATTACCTCCATTTAGTTTAGTTTCCAGCACCTTTCTAATCTTTCTTTTGTACCCCTTTGTGACCACCTCTTTCATCTCCTTTTCTTTCACCTCATCATTCTGCAACACCCCTAAATACTTGTACCCATCGTTCTCCTGAAGTGACCTGATGACATTATTTCCTGGTATCTGTACTCCATCAGATTTAATCTGTCGACCCCTCTTCATAATCAACACTACACATTTTCACCCCAAACTGCATACACATGTCCTTACTAAAGACCCTCACTGACTGAATAAGACAATCGAGATCTTTTTCGTTTTTGGCATAAAACTTGAGATCATCCATGTACAGAAGATGGCCTATTTTCTCTCCGTTCTTATATATATTTATAGAAAACATCTTATATATATATATAGAAAACATCATCGATATATATATATATTTATATATCGATGATGTTTTCTTTATCTGGATGCACGGGGAAGAAAAGCTGAAGTCTTTCATCAATCATCTCAACAGTATCCACGAAACCATTAAGTTTACTAGCGAGCAATCACGGGATAGTATTAGTTTCTTAGATGTCCAGGTTAGCGTGGGGGAGGGGGGAGTTCTTACGACAGACTTGTTCTGCAAGCCAACTGATACACATCAGTACTTGCATAAGAAGTCTTGTCACCCCTGGCATACTAAGAAGGCGATCCCCTATGGTCAGGCACTTAGGTTTCGTAGGATATGTTCGGAGGATCGCCAATTTGAGGAGAGGGTAGGTGAGTTAGCTGGATGGCTTAAGGACAGGGGCTACGAAGAGTCTTTAGTGAATGAGCAAATAGATAGGGTACGTAGGTTAGATAGGGCAACTCTTCTAGCAAATTCGGGAAATAGGACCAATGACCAAGGGAGGGGGGAAAGGGTTCCACTTGTTGCGACGTATCATCCAGCGCTCAATAGTTTGGGGAAGGTTGCCAGGAGACTCCATCCTATGCTCACGAATTCGGAGGAGCATAGGAAGGTGTTTCCTGAGCCACCTTTAATAGCATTTAGGAGATGTAAGAGCCTTAAGGATATACTTGTTAGGGCTAGGCTGAGTAATGAGGGAAATTGGGGAAATGATAAGAAGGGATGTTCTCGTTGTGGTAAATCTCGTTGTCAAGTGTGTAATGTCATGAGTGATAGTGAGCATTTTCATTCGAACATAGATAGCCGGGAATATAGGATAAACTATTCGTTTAGTTGTGACTCGTCAAATGTTGTGTATTTGTTGGAATGTACTGTTTGTGGTGTACAATATGTTGGTAGCACCTGCACGCCTTTTAGGCTTAGGTTTAATAATTACAAGGCGTGCAGTCGTAAGTTTAATTCGGGGGCCTCAGTACCCCAGGTGGAATTCTTCAGGCATTTTACTGAAGAAAGCCACCAGGGGTTTCTGAAGGATATTAGCGTTAAGATAATCGATAGGCTAACGGGGGAAAATAGGATGCGGGAAAGCTTCTGGCAATATCGGCTGGATTGCTTTACCCCTAAGGGTTTAAACACTAGGCAGGTAGATACATAGATTTCATTTTTGTTATATTTTTGGTTGTTGTGTTGTTTTGGTTTTAGCACTGAGCTTTTCGTTAGGGACACACGCTGTTTTTAGGCTTTTCTGTTCTGCCTATCCACTCTCGGATCTTTTTATTGTTTGTTTTGTTGTAATATGCGATCCTTTCAGCTTCGGCGAGACAGACACAGCCACCGGCTTCAGCAGTTCTTAACTCTGCGCTTTCTTTGATCTTTCTCCCGCCACCTTTGTATTGCCGGCTATTTAATACATTTTTTATACGCATTGTAATGAGTAGGATCCCGCTTAGGCTATTGTTTGTCTTGTATTGTTTTTGGAATTCGTAATCTATATATATGTTCCTGCTAATTTTGAAAAGTCATACTGATGAAGGCTTCGGCCGAAACGTTTACAAGAATGTGTTTTTTCTGAGTTCATATATCTATTTCTATTACGCATTGAGATTGAGCTTATGAGTATATATAAACATATATATATATATATACATACATACATACATATATATGTAAATATATATATATTTATATATATGTATGTATATATATATGTGTATATATATATATATATATATATATATATATATATATGAAATTACGTCGATACTAGAATCACATGAAGACGACTGGATATTACGTCTTAGAACTCTCACCCCAAATGGCCTAAACGGCAAGCTTAACCACCCAGAAAATATAAGACTATAGATCTTTAAACAGATGGACAGGCACCAGAATTATATTCATTTTTTTGTTATTACATTGTTCCCCTGTGACCTGTCATTTTCTTAATCATACATAATTTGAAACAACTAATTTAACGTCACATTTATAAAAAGAATTTATAAAACTGTTGTATTAGAAAGTAACTCATTCTCCTGATGATGACCACACGGTCGAAACTAGTTGAGAATTGAGAAAGAATTTATACATATATTTATTCCTGCTCGTCTTTATTTTTGTTCATCTTTATGTATATATATACATATATGTTGTTTTGGTTCTGATAATAACGAATTGAATAAACACAGTGACAAATTAAAACAATAATTCATAGCACGTGGCTACTCTCCAACTGTAGTGGATAACCAGATAAAAAAAGCTATTGATATCCCAAGAAAAGATACCCTAAAATTAACAAATAAAGAGAAATCTAATCGTATCCCCCTTGTAACAACATTCAACAATACCCTACCCCCAATGGCCCAAATGATCCAGAAACGCTGGGACATTTTAAAACTAAAACCAGATTTAAAAGAAATTTTCCAAGAACCTGGTATGATAGCTTATCGTCGACCAAGGAACCTTAAAGAAATGATAGGAAGCAACAATATTTCGAATAACAAGGTTACCCGTACGAAACCAACTACAAAAACTGTTAAATTTTGCCAACCATATAATACTAAAAACAGCCTATGCTGCAATCATCTTAAATCTACTAACTCATTCACGAGCTGTGTAACTAAAACAACCTATAAAATCTACCACGAATCTAACTGCAAAAGCAGAAACGTCATATACCTATTAGAATGCACACTTTGCTCTAAACAATATATCGGAAAATCTGAGTGGCCCTTCAACTTTAGACTCAACAACTATCGACACAGAATCAAATCAACAGACTATGATAAACTACTCCCTGTCGAACAACACTTTCGCTTATCAAACCACGACTTTGCCAGAGATGCTAAATTCACCATAATAGAAAAAATTGAAAAGAACGTATCGGATGAAATTACGTCGATACTAGAATCACATGAAGACGACTTGATATTACGTCTTAGAACTCTCACCCCAAATGGCCTAAACGGCAAGCTTAACCACCCAGAAAGTATAAGACTATAGATCTTTAAACAGGTGGACAGGCACCAGAATTATATTCATTTTTTTGTTATTACATTGTTCCCCTGTGACCTGTCATTTTCTTAATCATACATAATTTGAAACAACTAATTTAACGTCACATTTATAAAAAGAATTTATAAAACTGTTGTATTAGAAAGTAACTCATTCTCCTGATGATGACCACACGGTCGAAACTAGTTGAGAATTGAGAAAGAATTTATACATATATTTATTCCTGCTCGTCTTTATTTTTGTTCATCTTTATAATTATGGGATCAAGACGTGGAAAAGGGACACAGGTTCCACCAAGGATAACATCGGAAATTGAATTATCTGCATCAACCTCAAGTGCAACAACCGTGATTTCGGTAGAATCTACCCCACACGAGGAAATAGAATTCCTAGCAATCAAACTCAATCGCAATATGGATAAAGTTGCCCGCTTCGAATCACACCAAGAATACTTAATAGCATGCATTAAAGACAAACTGATTCCCACAAACTTCAAAATAGAGCTAGACCCTTCAATTGGCAATCGCAATGAGGCATTCCTATCTACTTGGTACGATAAAATTCAAAAGTTTTCGCTGGACCTCATGAAAGACACAGTTAAATTTTGCGAAAAAACGGTTACTGAGACGAAAACTGAAATCAAAGTGCTCGAAGATGAAATAAAAAATCAAGCTGAACCCGAAGAATTTAACGAGATTAAGACCACAATAACCAAATACAACGAACAAAAGATCAAGGAACTGCAACGAATCAAGACAGCAAAACACAGACACCTAAGATGGAACCTCACCTCAAGACAAACAAGACAAAGAACTCCAAGAGAAAAGCAAACAATCATCAAAGAGAAAATTGAACAAAAATCCTACCCACAAAGAAGACTGCAACATCCGGGAGATGAATCTGCAACACCAAAGGAAGCACCAACACAGACAAAACCACGCACATACGCAGACATCCTCAAGCCAACACAGAACAAGAGAACAACACCACGTAGCCAAGAAACAACAAGTAATCATGACCCTAGAAGATTTCCAATGACAACAAGAACACAGATTCAAACTCCGACTCCAATAACACAATTTCAACCATCAAGAAACACAAACGCATACAACACCCAAAAAAACGAGGTAAGCCCCCGACCAAGAAACTTGGAAGGGGGCATGCAAGATCTGCTTACCACCACAATGCAAGCTTTCGAACTTTTAAGAAACAACTTCGAAAGACTCATAGACTTAAAGATGACCCAGATGGACGAATAATTAATTTAAGGAAAAATAAATTTACTGTAGATGTATTTAAATTGTTAAGTAAAGGCCTCAACTTCTGCCCCCGCCCACCGCATTTTGATAAACATACATTGGAAAACGACTTAAAATCATTTTTTAGAAGAATAAGATTAAGAGCCTATTTTGGAATATCCAAGTATGAACCAACCATTTTACAATCTCTCAAAGAAAGAAACACTTCATTTACGCCACAAAAGATAGATGCAACTATCCAGACGTTTGAAATTGCAGTCAAAGAGGACATTGAAAACCACGAAAAACGAAACTTACCACATGATAACCTGACAAAAAAGCAACGTGAAGCCCTTAAGACACTCACAGAAAGAGATGACTTAGTCATAACTAGAGCCGATAAAGGTGGAGCAATAGTTATCTGGGGTACCTAAGAGTACCTCTTAGAAGCCAATAGCCAACTAAACAACACAGAATTTTACCAAGAACTCACAGTTGACCCCTTTGAAGATTACCAGAAAATAATAATAAACTCACTTAACGAAATGCTTTCAAATAATATCATCGACAAAGAAACATCAGATATACTAAAACCAATTAATGTTAAACCTGCTCGCTTCTATTTACTTCCTAAAATACACAAAAAGAACAACCCCGGACGGCCAGTAATTTCCTCAGTTAACTGCCACACCACTAAACTATCAAAATATGTTGATGACTTCATACAGCCCCTTGCTAAGAAAGTTAAGTCCTATATACGAGATACAACAGACCTCATAAACAAAATAAAGCACATCAAAAAAATACCACAAAACGCAATTCTAGTTACAATGGACGTTAGGTCCTTATACTCAAACATAAAACACAATGATGGAATATCAGCCCTAAGAGAATGCCTTGATAACAGAGTATCAAAACAACCACCTACAGAAGTAATAACAACCCTAATGAACCACATACTAACACTAAACAACTTTAACTTTAATGGAAGACACTTTCTCCAAATAAAAGGTTGTGCCATGGGCACTGTAGCAGCCCCATCATATGCCACCATTTATATGGGACATTTTGAAGAAAACCACATCTATCCAGAAATTAACAATGATTGCCTCTTTTATGCCAGATACATTGACGACATTTTCCTTATATACACAGGTGGTGAAACAAAACTCGATGAATTTCTGACAAACCTTAATACGAAACACGATTCCATTAAATTTGACCACGAAAAATCAACACAATCGGTCGCATTTTTGGACACTTTAATATACATTGATAAAAACAGACAACTACAAACAACGCTCTACACAAAACCTACAGATACCCACAACTATCTACATTTTAAATCTTCCCACCCTAAACATCTTAAAGAAAGCCTACCCTACTCCCAAGCCCTAAGACTACGAAGGATCTGCTCTGATAATAACGAATTGAATAAACACAGTGACAAATTAAAACAACAATTCATAGCACGTGGCTACTCTCCAACTGTAGTGGATAACCAGATAAAAAAAGCTATTGATATCCCAAGAAAAGATACCCTAAAATTAACAAATAAAGAGAAATCTAATCGTATCCCCCTTGTAACAACATTCAACAATACCCTACCCCCAATGGCCCAAATAATCCAGAAACGCTGGGACATTTTAAAACTAAAACCAGATTTAAAAGAAATTTTCCAAGAACCTGGTATGATAGCTTATCGTCGACCAAGGAACCTTAAAGAAATGATAGGAAGCAACAATATTTCGAATAACAAGGTTACCCGTACGAAACCAACTACAAAAACTGTTAAATTTTGCCAACCATATAATACTAAAAACAGCCTATGCTGCAATCATCTTAAATCTACTAACTCATTCACGAGCTGTGTAACTAAAACAACCTATAAAATCTACCACGAATCTAACTGCAAAAGCAGAAACGTCATATACCTATTAGAATGCACACTTTGCTCTAAACAATATATCGGAAAATCTGAGTGGCCCTTCAACTTTAGACTCAACAACTATCGACACAGAATCAAATCAACAGACTATGATAAACTACTCCCTGTCGAACAACACTTTCGCTTATCAAACCACGACTTTGCCAGAGATGCTAAATTCACCATAATAGAAAAAATTGAAAAGAACGTATCGGATGAAATTACGTCGATACTAGAATCACATGAAGACGACTTGATATTACGTCTTAGAACTCTCACCCCAAATGGCCTAAACGGCAAGCTTAACCACCCAGAAAGTATAAGACTATAGATCTTTAAACAGATGGACAGGCACCAGAATTATATTCATTTTTTTGTTATTACATTGTTCCCCTGTGACCTGTCATTTTCTTAATCATACATAATTTGAAACAACTAATTTAACGTCACATTTATAAAAAGAATTTATAAAACTGTTGTATTAGAAAGTAACTCATTCTCCTGATGATGACCACACGGTCGAAACTAGTTGAGAATTGAGAAAGAATTTATACATATATTTATTCCTGCTCGTCTTTATTTTTGTTCATCTTTATGTATATATATACATATATGTTGTTTTGGTTCTGATAATAACGAATTGAATAAACACAGTGACAAATTAAAACAATAATTCATAGCACGTGGCTACTCTCCAACTGTAGTGGATAACCAGATAAAAAAAGCTATTGATATCCCAAGAAAAGATACCCTAAAATTAACAAATAAAGAGAAATCTAATCGTATCCCCCTTGTAACAACATTCAACAATACCCTACCCCCAATGGCCCAAATGATCCAGAAACGCTGGGACATTTTAAAACTAAAACCAGATTTAAAAGAGATTTTCCAAGAACCTGGTATGATAGCTTATCGTCGACCAAGGAACCTTAAAGAAATGATAGGAAGCAACAATATTTCGAATAACAAGGTTACCCGTACGAAACCAACTACAAAAACTGTTAAATTTTGCCAACCATATAATACTAAAAACAGCCTATGCTGCAATCATCTTAAATCTACTAACTCATTCACGAGCTGTGTAACTAAAACAACCTATAAAATCTACCACGAATCTAACTGCAAAAGCAGAAACGTCATATACCTATTAGAATGCACACTTTGCTCTAAACAATATATCGGAAAATCTGAGTGGCCCTTCAACTTTAGACTCAACAACTATCGACACAGAATCAAATCAACAGACTATGATAAACTACTCCCTGTCGAACAACACTTTCGCTTATCAAACCACGACTTTGCCAGAGATGCTAAATTCACCATAATAGAAAAAATTGAAAAGAACGTATCGGATGAAATTACGTCGATACTAGAATCACATGAAGACGACTTGATATTACGTCTTAGAGCTCTCACCCCAAATGGCCTAAACGGCAAGCTTAACCACCCAGAAAGTATAAGACTATAGATCTTTAAACAGATGGACAGGCACCAGAATTATATTCATTTTTTTGTTATTACATTGTTCCCCTGTGACCTGTCATTTTCTTAATCATACATAATTTGAAACAACTAATTTAACGTCACATTTATAAAAAGAATTTATAAAACTGTTGTATTAGAAAGTAACTCATTCTCCTGATGATGACCACACGGTCGAAACTAGTTGAGAATTGAGAAAGAATTTATAAATATATTTATTCCTGCTCGTCTTTATTTTTGTTCATCTTTATGTATATATATACATATATGTATATATATACATATATATATGTATATATATACATATATATATATATACACATATATATATATATATATATGTATATATATAAGCTATTCCGCATTGAAGACCCTAGTAAACTAAGTTCTTTTCTGCTTTAGCGGTTCTATAAATGCCATCAGTCAATTCTTTCCATCTCTTCCTGTCTTGTGCTATCTCTTTCAAAGTTTCAAGATCCTCATTTGTTTTCAGATTCATACCACTGGTTGAATATCTTGTTAAGTCTTCATTTAGCTTCCATGGTAGATTTATGCGCAGTCTTCCTTTGAATCTTCCTGCTTTGCTTTCAGTGAAGAAAAATTTCATTGACTTTTGTGCAGGTGTATCTTCATGAAGTCGCATTGTGTGTCCAAACAACTTCCATCTATTTTCTAAAATCGTTAAAGATAGTATTTCATCACTACTATTTCGGTACACAATACTGTTCCTCATAGTAACCGGATTTTTTACATTCATTACTTTTCTGAGCTGTTTTCTATGGACTGCATCTAACTGTTCCTCTTCCTTCTTTGTTGGGCTCCATGTGCCTTAATTATACAGTAATACTGGGTTGATGATTGATTTATATAACTTCAGTCTTAAACTTTGTTTGATCTTATCCTTTCTGATCCATATAGTGTTCATCTTGTTCAATGCTGCAGTTGCTAGTTGCTTCCTTTGATTGATATCTTCTGTAACACCTAGCAGAGATCCTAGTTTCTTTGTTGTCCTCCAGTTCTCAGTCTCATTCTTCTTTATGATCGTTTTTAAATCATCTTGCAATTCACAACTATAACCTTGGACCTTTCTCTTTCTTTCTATTATTGTTTCTTCTGTTTTAATCTCCTTCACTTTGAGGTTTTCTTTTTGTAGTGTGTTTTTGATGTTGCTCTGTAGCTTTTCTTTCTTTTCCAGCTCTTGGGTAATAAAATCAGCATCATCAGCGTAGATGGCTTCATCAGGCATCATTGTTGGTGTTTTCTCCATCCCACTTAGAGATTCTCTTACTTCTTTCAACGCATTCTCAAAGTAAATATCAAACAATTTTCCGCTCAGTCCATCCCCTTGAGGTGAACCTAAATTACTACTAAATGGCTCTGTTTTTGCTCCATACACTTTAATTTCTAGAGATGTATTTGCCAGCAAATACCTTATCATCCTGACTTCATCTTCCTCTAAAAATGTACTCACTAAATCGATCAGCCTTTTCCTTTTTATTGTGTCAAAAGCACTACGATATCCAGTAACGTATATCTTTTCCTTATATATCTCAGTCCTTGATGTTAGCCATCTATATGCCCACACAATATCTGAGGTGCTTCTGAATTCTCGATATGCACTTTGGGATTATGACAAGTATTTTCAGTTTTATCATTGGTCCGTTCCAAAACAATGTTTGATAGCACCTTTCTGATAATTGGTAGCAAAGTTACTGCACGCAAATGTTCTTTTGGACCTTTTGTCTTATTTGGCTTATTAATAGGTGTAAGAATTCCTTTTCCTACATGGATATCTATATGTTCCTCAAAACATTTATTTAGTGTCATTATTATAGCTTGATGTAAAACTTCTGGCCCATATTTCACCATCTCAGCAGTTATGCCATCATACCCAGCTGCTCTATTGTTGTTTAATTTGTGTATGTCTTTTTAACTTCCTGAAACTCAAGAGCAAGTAATAAGAAGTCAAGCTTTCAAAGTCTTAAGGTGATAAGACAGAACGTTGTGCTACAGAACAGAATTTGTTGATACGACTTGATGTAATATTCAATTCAGATATTGTAACAAGAAAACAGAACTGTTGTTCCTTCAATCCACTGTACGTTAAAGTATCTTGATTTTCAATTTTTCCGACTATTGCGAATTTTTACAACTCAGGTGATTGACTTTCCTTTGATTTGAAATGAGTTTAAGGTATTATTCAAATCTGTAATTCGGTCAACATAGACAATACTGGTTTCACATGCGACCACATTTCGTTTTCAAGAAAATGACCACACATTCTAAAACGGTCATAAAAGAAGGTTCCTGAACATATCCTTTGGCAGATGCACTCGAGACATGTTCTAATTAATTATTATATTTTTTGCTAAGACACCGTTTGACCCCGTCTTTTAGATTTTCAACCGTTTTTATCAAAATATCGGTTTTTATCCTCTAGTATAGTACTATCTCGTAATTCGCGAAATCCGTGAAATTTCTAATTTTTTTCTCGATTGTATGAATCAGAAACGTTACTGAGATGTATACAATCAAAATAAAGAAGAATTTCAAGAATCGGATTAGTATAGGCAGAGAAACTGAATTTTGAAGTTAGCCTAAATTGACTGTTCATTGCCTTTTTGATGTGGAATTTGTAAACTTGTAATATCTTGAAACTACAGAAATTAGTTTCTTGGCTCTCACCGATCCGATTTTGATAATTCTTCTTTTATGTTGATTGTCAATCATTGCTCTTTCAAATGAGCTACAGCTTGATTAATTCTGAGAACTTTCATTTTTCGGCATTTATTACATTATTTGCCATTCTGGAGCACTGTGCATGATGAGGGACTCGGTTTCTCTCTTCAGGCTTCCCTCTTTTAGCCACAACCATCGATCCCTATCGGTGGCATCCTCTGTTTGTCCCAGGAACTGTCCATGCATCACTTTCTCTTTCCAGTTGGCTTTCCTTTTCTGCCTGTTCTTTCTCTTAAGCTCATTCTCTGTTTCAAGTTCCTCATTCTCAGTATCGCCTCTAGCTGCAACCAGCAGTTTCTCCATGCTTTCTTTGACATATTTTTTCAGGCCAATTATGGCCAGATTGACAGTATCTTCAACGCTCATGAGTCCTCTTCCACCTTCTCTCCTGGGTATATACAACCTGTCAACATTACTTCTTGGGTGGAGCCCATTGTGCATGGTTAAAAGTTTCCTTGTTCTTCGATCCATCTCTTCAAGCTCGGCTTTAGTCCAATTAAGGAAAGCAGCTGAGTATCTCCATACAGGAATAGCCCATGTATTAATACCCTTGATGACAATCCCCCATTCAATTTTGTATCCAAAGTCTTTCTCACTCTTCTCTTATATCCTTAACGAAGAAGAATTACCGACCGATTACAGTTTTACCATCGGTATCAAAAATTTATGAAAGATTGATGCAAGATCAAATGCTACCTTTTGTCCAAAGTTTCCTGTCCTCACTCCTTTGTGGATTTCGAGAGGGCTATGGTACACAGCATGCACTTCTACATTTTGTGGAAACCTGCAAGAAGTCAATAGACAGTGGAGGCGTCACTGGGGCCGTCCTGACTGACCTTTCGAAGGCCTTTGATTGTCTGAATCATGAGCTATTAATTGCAAAATTGAATGCATATGGCTTCAGTAGATCTGCTTTGCTGTTTATCCATAGCTATCTCACCGACAGGAAGCAGAGGGTGAAGGTCAATGGTTCATTCAGCACATGGACAGAAACCGTCCTAGGAGTACCACAAGGTTCGGTCTTGGCACCCCTTTTGTTTAACATGTATCTGTATGACCTTTTTATGTTCATGGAGGAGACCGAAATTTGTAATTATGCAGACGACACAACTATTTATGCGTGTGGTCCTAGCATTGAAAATGTCATTATGCATTTAGAGAATGATGCCCTCAAGATAACTGAATGGTTTCCAAACAATGGCATGAAACAAAATGAAGACAAATGCCATTTAATGATTTTTGGTGCAAAAAGGAGTAATGAAACAACAATCAAAATAGGAGAGGCCTGTGTGAAAGAAAGTACAGAGGAAAATCTTCTCGGTATAACGTTTGATCAATCACTTTCTTTCAAGCAACATGTAAAGGCACTGTGTAGAAAGGCTAGCCAAAAACTCCATGCTCTTGCTCGAATATCACGATACATGGATACAGAAAAACTACAGCGTTTAATGAGGGCGTTCGTTTTATGTCATTTCAGCTACTGTCCGCTTGTTTGGATGTTCTGTGAAAGAGCGTTGAATCACAGAATAAATCATATTCATGAAAGGGCATTACGCATTGCATATAAAGATTACGAGAATGATTTTGGTTTCCTCTTGGAACAATCTAAATCGGTGCCAATCCATGTAAGAAATCTGCAGTTGCTCATGACCGAAATTTATAAAACAAAATGCGGTCTGAATCCACCATTCATGAACGATATTTTCATACAACGAAATATTAGCTATAGTCTAAGGCATGGCGATGACGCACTACTGCCAAAAGTACGAACAACGTCCTTTGGAGTTGAATCCATTGCCTACCTTGGAAATAAACTGTGGCAGAATTTACCACAAGAAATAAAACAATCAAACAGCCTTACCATCTCAAAAAACAAATTAGATGTTGGAATGGTGGAAAATGCAACTGTAGGCTCTGCAAAGTATATATCCCGAAAGTTGGGTTTCTAACAGGATAGATTTTCTTTTTAACTCTGATTTGTCCTGTAATATTTATTGATGGTTGTAAATAATGTATATTGTAAATAGTAGGCCTTAATTAGTTGTAACTTAGCTGTTCTTTCGTTTTTAGCCTACTTTGAATAGATTTTTAATGATAATAATAATAATAATAATAATAATAATAATAATAATAATAATAATAATAATAATAATAATAATAATAATTCGTTCCTCTGCTTTTCCTTCTACATTCTTTCTGTTCTTCCGGCAGTATGTTGTTTCTTTCTAAGTACTCATACATACTCTCAGCTATTACTCCAGTCAACAGTCTCCACATCAATGGCAAACAAGATATATGTCTGTAATTGTCAACTGCGTTACCCTTTGAATGATCTTTCTGGCACAAAACAGTTCTTCCTTGAGTCATCCAGCTTGGTACAGGTATTCTGTTATTAATCATATCATCCATTTGACTCGCAATTCTACCATGAATGCACGGACAATACATTAGAGACATCGATGTAAACATTGATAAAGATAAGACCTGGGGATGGCTCAAAAATGGTGATTTGAAAGCTGGTACAGAAGCATTAATATGTGCTGCACAAGATCAGGCATTAAGAACAAACTATGTGAAACATCATATTGATAAGACGTTGGAGTCACCTCTGTGCAGGTTATGTGGTGAAAAAGGAGAGACTATCAACCACATTGTGAGCGAATGTAAGATGCTAGCCTAGCGAGAATACAAGAGAAGGCATGATAACATTGCAAGGAATATACACATGGAGTTATGTGGCGAGCTTGACATTGACAGGGCAAATAAGTGGTACGAACATCAACCGGGGGGTGTTTCAAGAAAGGGAAATACCAAGATATTGTGGGATTTCAACATCCAGTACGATCACGAAATTGAAGCAAGAAAACCGGACATTGTGGTGGTAAATGAAGATGCAAAGGAATGCCAGATCATTGATGTAGCAGTGCCGTGGGATTCTCGAGTAAGAACGAAAGAGCAAGAAGAAATTGAAAAGTATGGGGACTTGAAAAGAGAAGTAGCAACTATGTTAGGCATGAAGAAAGTGACTGTCATTCCTGTTGTTACTGGCGCATTGGGAGCAGTATCGAAAGAATTTGATAAATGGATAGAGAAGATTAGGATTGATTTGAGAACTGGACATGTGCAAAAAACAGCATTATTAGGCACAGCGAGAATGTTGAGGAAGGTGTTAGAAACCTGAAGAAGCTGGAAATTGACTTTGAAACCTTTAGTTGCTTGTTGCAACTTGCTTTCAAAGCATAAACCGGAACACATCTAACCCGAGAATGTACAATTGAATAATAATAATAAAAATAATAATAATAATAATAATAATAATAATCCTGGGTATGACATAAAACTACATCCGGTTGTGGAGTTTCAACGTGGGAGAATGAGTACGATATGGTGCCGCATTCGTGGATTTGTCAGTGTTTGCAGATTTTCAAGATATCAGACAACATCAGGAATCTAATAGAAAGGTCAATGACTAAATGGAAAGGAGAACTGACATCAGCTGGAGAAAGGTTGGGAGAAGTGAAGATAAAGCGAGGTATCTTCCAAGGTGATAGTCTGTCACCGATTTTGTTCGTTGTTGCTTTGATACCAATGTCAATTGTCCTAAATAGCATGCCAATTGGATACAACCTAGGAAAAGACAGGGGTAACTTGAATCATCTTTTGTTTATGGATGACTTGAAGCTATATAGTCGTAAAGTGGAAGAGCTGGATACCCTTGTGCAAACAGTTAGGCTAATCTCCGAAGACATCGGCATGGAGTTTGGCATTTCGAAATGTGCAATGATTGAGATGAAACGAGGGAAGATAGTAAAGAATGACGGAATCGAATTACCGGACGGCGAAAGAATACGGTCATTAGAAATAGATGAAGCCTATAAATACCTAGGGGTACTGCAAAGCGATAAGGAGAAAAGCAAGGAAATGAAAGAAATTGTAAGAAAAGAGTATTTTCGAAGACTGAGGATGATCCTAAGGTCCAGCCTCAATAGTGGAAATACTGTGCAGGCAATAAACGCCAGAGCTGTTTCGATAATTAGATATGGTGCAGGAATAATTGAATGGACGAAAACAGAGTTGAAGGAAATCGATCGAAAAACCAGAAAGATGTTTACCATCTATCACAGTATGCATCCGCAAGGAGATGTAGATAGACTTTACTGGAAAAGAAATGAAGGTGGCAGGGGATTGTTAAGTGTACAAGACGTGGTCAAAATAGAAGAAAACAGTATGGGCTTCTACATAAAGGATAAAGAAGAAACGTTACTCGCAGAGGTTGTCAGAGAAGGCCTATTTGATGACAGTGAAGACCCAAAGAAAATGAAGGATGAGGTTGTAAAGAAGCATAAGGCAGCATTTGAAGAAAAGACCCTGCATTCAAAGTTTATCAAGGAAACAAGTGATGTGCGTGATAACAAGAATAGCTAGTTATGGTTGCGGAAAGGCTACCTTAAGAAAGAAACTGAAGGACTGCTGCTAGCAGCGCAAGATCAAGCATTAAGAACCAGGTGGATAATGAAAAACATAGACAAGAAAGATGTCCAAGACAAATGCAGGTTGTGCGGAGAGAGGGACGAAACAGTTGCGCATATAGTTTCTGAATGTAAACAGCTGGCCCAGAATGAATATAAGAAATGTCGACATGATAAAGTGGCTGCCATGCTGCACTGGAGCTTGTGCCAACAATATGGATTCCCTTGTACAGAAAAAAGCTATGAGCACGTCATCACTAAAGAGATGAGGGTTCTAGAGAACGATGAAGTAAAGGTATTGTGGGATTTTCCGATTCAGACTGATGAGAAGCTGGAACACAACCGACCAGACATTGCCATTGTAAAGAAAAAGAAGAGAACCTGTATGTTAATAGACGTGGCGTGTCCTTTTGACACCAGAATAGAGCGAAAAGAGAAAGAAAAAATAGAAGTGTACACAGACCTAAAATATGAGATCTTGAAGTGCTGGAGGAACGAAGTGAAGACTGTCATAATTATCCCGGTCGTTATTGGTGCTCTTGGCATTGTGACAAAAAATCTTGAGAATTACCTATCAAAGATAGACTTTGCACCAGGTATCGAGCCACTTCAGAAAACTTGCCTACTTGGAACAGCCCGTGTACTGAGAAAGGTTTTGGACTACCAGCAGTAGTTAAAAGACACAGAAGACGTCGACAAACAGACAGTTGTTACCCTAGGCTACTGGTTGTGGCCCGGTAGCAATTGAAAATAACCGGCTCAAAGCAAGATCAAACATTAGCTGTGAGAAACAGTCAAATAATAATAATCCTGGGTATGACATAAAACTACATCCGGTTGTGGAGTTTCAACGTGGGAGAATGAGGTTACCCTTCGCCACAACTACCTTCAGGTCACCCTTGAGCAAGGTGTAGTACCTGTTAGCTCTCCCCGAGACCATGAAATTCCGTGTTGGCGTCCGGCGGGGGCTAGTCTGCCTCATGGGTAGGGGGGACTCTTGAGCCTTGGCTGGCAACCCACCTAGGAGAAGGAAAACTCTTATTACAAACCAGGGCAGATGGGCCTCTTCAGTCATGGCAGACAACCTGTCTAGTGGAAACTACACGAATAATGGTAGGATAGGTGATGTCCTTTAGTTTCGATAAGCAGATTACCTAGTGGAGGCTACACGAACAATTGTACCCGCAACCCGAAGGTACCGTGCCGATATGGGTGGATGGCCACTGCGTTATGAGGTCACCGATCGCGGGATCTGGTAGAGGAGTGGCGACTCTATCACTATAAAGCCTTATCCAGAGAGCCGGGCAACCCTGGATGGACTTCTTATACCCGTGCATTCAAATACATATCATATGGAAGACTTAGATTACAATTATCAAAATCAACCAAACCTTACACTCGGTGTTGCTGACAGAACAGTGGCTCAGTTAACTGGTGCTGAAAACAAAGCAGACCGAGAACGAGACAACAGACTTCATACAATGAATTGTAGAGAGTGGACTGACGAAGAAAAGAAAAGAGTATTAGAAATTGACATGAAAGAACGAATGAAAGGGAAAAACTTCATGAAGAGGATAAAAGAACGATGGCATCAAGAGTATCCAGAAAAACAGAGGACAGCGCAGAATTTAATTGACAATGCTAAAAGATTTGCCAAAGAAGGGTGGGGAATAGTTCAGGAAGACTCCGTTAATAGTGAAGCACAGGAAAGGGATACACAATCCAAAAATGTAGAGTGGACAACAGAGATGAAGGTAAGATTGGTACAAATTGACGATGAAGAAAGAAAAAGGGGGAAAGGATTTATGAAAAGGGTGAAAGAAAGATGGGTAGATCAGTACCCAGAACACGCAACAGCCAGCATACAGAAGCTACGTGATAATGCAGCAAGGTTCCGAAAAGAACAAACCGTTACAAATCTTATACTAGTGAGACAAAGAAATGAAGTGGAGAATGAGAACCCGGGAAACCAAAGAGATGACCAACAGGAGATAATTTCGAATGAAGTAAATCAGGATGAATCAAAGATAGAGGGTGAGACAGCAGTGGAGGGTCCTGAGCTAATCGATGAAGAGTTAGAGGCTATATTTAATGACCAACTTATTAGCCTGAAACATGTCACAATGACAGATGTGGAACCAAGAGAGACGTTAAGGAAACTCAAAATGCCGGCTGAGTTGCAAGAAAGAGAAGACAGTACCTTGGGGAAGTATTTGAGAGGAGTAGATACCATACCAGAAATCATGGACAAGGTGTATACGATGGGAAGGGCTGTGGAAATTAAAATGGGTTTACCGCAAAAATTAAGTAGAGGAAATAGAAGACAAAAGCCATCTAACGGAAACAGGAGAGTGAGGAAAATGAAAAGAGAAATGAAAATGCTAAGACAAAGTATAGCTAGGGCTGGAAATGAACTGCATAGGCGAGAACAAAAGAGAAAAGCAACAGACAAAGAGAAAAAGATCTTGAAGGACTTAAAACATCAAATGGAGGAGTCCGAAACAACATCAAAGAACATCAGAAGATACAAAGAGAAATGGGTGGATCAATTACGATATAAAAAGGTGAAACTGGAAAAGATGATCGAAAGAGGAAACAGAATTAAGGACAATGCCAATTTTGAAAAAGACCAAAAAGCCTTTTTTAAGACTTTGGAGGAAAAGACTGTATACGAAGGAGAACCGCCACCGATGGAAAGGTTTGTTGAGTTCTGGGCTGGGATATGGGAAAAAGATGAAAAAACACCAGAAATGCCATGGATGCAGAAAGTGAAAATGGCGCTGCGGGAGAAGGTGAAAAATGTAAAGGAGTTTACCCTCACGGAAAAAAGAGTAGTTGGAGAGATCAGAAAGAGGAAGAACTGGACAGCTCCAGGCATAGATGGGATTCAAAATTACTGGTGGAAAACATTCAAAACAGCACAAAAAGCGTTGACGAGAGCATTTGAAAGGATGAAGAATGATAACAACCTGATACCAGTATGGTGGCCAACAGGAAGAACAGTCCAAATACCTAAGACAAAGGACCTTAGCAATGAGCAGAAATATCGCCCAATCACGTGTTTGAATACTTCGTACAAGATTATGACAGGTTTGATTGGTAAATACATGAGGGAACATGCACTAGAGAATGAGGTCTGGGATGCAGGACAGCTTGGAGCAGCAGAGGGTGTTTTGGGCACAGTTGACCAGTTAATCATTGACAGCTGTATTATGGAGGAAGTAAAGACCTACCACAGGAATTTAGCTGTAGCCTTCTATGACTATCAGAAAGCATATGACAAAGTGCATCACGACTGGATGATACGAGTGTATGAGTGGATTGGCATACCAACAGTAGTCATTTCATTGTTGAGAGAGCTGATGAATAAATGGAAAACGAGACTGGAACTCTGGAAAGATGGGGAAAAGTGTGTAAGCAGATGGATACATATAAAGTGCGGATTTTTGCAAGGAGATACTTACTCACCGGTTGGATTTTGTATCACAGAAATACCTGTTGCTAAGCTTCTTGAACAGAGTAAAGGATATCGAATGGGAGAGCCAGGAAAGAGAGATGTAAGCCGGACACACAGTTTGTTTGTTGATGACCTTAAGGTATACCAGGAATCACACAGTTTATTAAAGGAAATAAATGAAGTTATTGTACAAGCGAGTTTAGATGCAGGAGCTTGTTATGGTGTTTCAAAAGGTGCAGAAATTGTGTTCGAACGTGGAAAAATGGTGAAAGGTGAAGGATTGCAAGTGTTACAAGAACGGATGAAGACTTTAGAGCCAGATCAGGAGGAGATGTATAAGTTTCTTGGAGTTGAGCAGGCAGATGGTATCAAGACAAAGAAGGTATATGAAAGGGTTAAAGTAGAAATGACAAAGAGGCTGAAACTACTAATGAAATCCGAACTAAATGATGAAAACTTGATACAGGCAATTAATTCTAAGATTGTTCCAGTAGCAGCTTATCCAATGAATGTATGCAAAATGACAAAAGGTGAACTGAATGAGCTGGATCAAATTGTTAAAAGGGAATTGAGGAAGAACGACATGTTAGGGAGGCAAGCAAGTGATGAACGATTATATCTAAAGAGAGACCAAGGCGGAAGGGGACTGAAGTCTATGAGAGATGTGTATGCAGAAACAAGAACAAGAGTCACTTGTTATATGTGCAAGTCAAATAATAAATGGATTCAGGCAGCATGGCATAGAGAGACAATAAAAGAAACTAACACAATCATTGATGAAGCAGTAAAAGCAATGATGGAAATTGATAAGACATTAGAATTCGTAGAGAATAGTGTAAGGCTAGAGGGAGAAATATTGGAATTAGAATGGAAGCCAACATGGAAGAAAGTGAAAGCAGAATTGAAGAAGGGTGTGGAAAAGAAAAGACAGGATTCTTACGAACAGAAAGAATTACAAAGTTGTATGTATAGACGACAAGAACAGGAATGCCATCTTTGGCTAAAACAAAGATTGACACCAAGAATGACAGCATCAATAATGACACTGATTGAGCAAATGGTGGAGACAAGAGGATGGAAGGTGGCAAGGGGGCTAATGGAAAATGGAAGATGTCGATTATGTGGTGAATTCAATGAAACTGTTGAGCACCTTTTTGCTGGATGTAAGACGATAGCCAACAGTGAGTACTTGGCACGGCACAATAGACCGTTAATGGTAATGGCTATTGCATGGGCAAAGGAATACGGGTTGGTAGGAAAAGAAACAAAGTGGTATATGGAAAATTGGTTGAGAGGACAAGTCTTGGAAAACAGTCGTGCCAAGTTAGTCTGGGATTTTGAGTTCAACTTACGTAAAACAACAACATCCAGGAGACCAGATCTGGTATTGGAGGACAAGGAAAGAAATAAGATTTGGATATGCGATATGGCATGTCCGCAGCAGGCAAATATAGCAGCTAAAAGAAATGAGAAAGTGACAAAATATCGACAACTTGCATTTGAATTAAGAGACAGAAGACCAGGATATGATATAGCTATAATTCCTGTTGTCATTGGTGCTCTTGGTGGCGGTATGAAAGAAGTATTGCGTGATGTGGAAAGAGTATTTAGCGAACGCTTAGAACGAAAGAAATTAGCTGAGAAAGCAGTAGCAGAGATGCAGAAAACCGTATTAATGGACAGTGAAAGCATGGTTCGAAAAGTACTTTCAGGACTCGTCCAACACGAAGATTAGATATTGACTGTTTTTTTTTTGTATGGAAGGTGTTGCTCATTTTTAGGACCAACAATATTTGATGGTCCTCATTGTTGGCTATTTAACTGTAGCTATTTTGCTTCAATAATAATGATAATAATAATACTAATAATAATAATGATAATAATGATAATAATAATAATAATAATAACAATAATAGTAATTATATTTACTGCCGATTTTCCCTTTCATCTCTTTTAGCTGCACTTCATCTGCATGTATTACACCCAGATATTTGTATCCTTCGCCTTCTTTCAGTGATTCCATAACTTTATCATCTCGCATTTTGATACCGTCTGATTTTATCCTTTTTCCTCTCCTCATAACCAAAGTCCAACATTTTTCAATCCCGAATTGCATGCCAATGTCCTTGCTAAACACTCTGACCGTCTGTATAAGTGAATCAAGTTCCTTCTCGATCTTTGCATACAACTTAAGGTCTTCCATTTAAAGAAGGTGATTAATCTTTTCTCTATTTTCCATTTTTTCTATTTTTCGCAAATTCGTACCCAGTTTTTGTCATTTTCAATACACTGGTAAGAGGGATGAGTGTTATAACGAAATGAAGCGCCGATAACGCATCTCCCTGAATTATACCTCTTTTAATCTTAACCTCTCCTAGTGATTCATTGGCACATGTCAGCTCAACCCTCGAATCTTTCATTGTCTTTTCTAGGAACTTCATTAACGTATTGATTATTCCTAGGATCTGCAGACACTCTAAAACCCAGGGATGAGGTACCAGATCAAATGCTTTCCTGTAGTCAATCCATCCCATCGCTAAGTTCTTTTTCCTCATTCTTACCTCCCTCAGTATCATCCTGTCTATGTACAATTGATCTGCCGTTCCTCTGCTCCTCCTCCTACATCCCTTCTGTTCCTCAGGCAGCCGCTGGTTCTTTTCCAAAAAGGAGTAAATTTCATCAGATATTAGTGCTGTTAGCAACTTCCAGCAAAGCGGTAGGCATGTGATAGGACGGTAGTTGCTTGCATCTCTTCCCTTTGACTTATCCTTCTGTAACAGGACAGTTCGGCCTTCTGTCATCCATGATGGTGTCTGTCCTTCCAAGCATTCAGTGAAATATTTCTCCAAATCTGTATGCATTGTTGTAAAATTTTTTAGCCAGAACCCTTGTACACCATCTGGTCCAGGTGCTTTCCAATTTGGTACTTTTTTAAGGATCTTCTTTATTTTCTCTCTCGTAACATTCACTTCTGCTTGTCTTGGCCCTGCATTCATCTTCGTTTTAAAGTCTTCTAACCACTCTGCCTCGCCGTTGTGTTCGACCTCTGTACTCCACATATCTGTCCATAACTGCTTTGCTTCATTTGCCTCTGGCACTTTACTTTCAGCTTGTTCTCCTTCACTGTTCAGCTGTTTATAAAATCCACCCTCTTTGTTCTTAAACTGGCTATTCTGTTGGTATTGCTTAGTTCTTTGGCCATCTCTTGTAATCTTCCCGCGTTTGGCCTTAATTATTTGTCTCAGCTCCTCCTTCACAATCTGCAATCCTTTCTGCTTGAACTGGTACTTTCTTTGCAATCAGTCTACATCTTTTTTCTTTACTGCCTTTCTTTCAATCAAAGCATTCACTTGACCTAGATCTCTGTTGAGCTATTTTAACATGCCCTTCAAGCCTACGTTTCCACCGTGGTTCTTTTCTTTTCTCTTTGTTTTTGCTTTTCACTCCAAGCATCTCTGTTACCATTGCTGCCCCACAGTATATCAGATCATTAGTCTCAGTAATGTTGTTCACCTTGATCTTGCCTATTACATTATCCACCTTCTTTACTGCTGCTATAAAAAAAGCTTTCCTTTCTCAACGCCTCTCAGTTATGGTAATGTAGCTCTGCCCTTCTTACTCATCTCATTTAATCGTTCAATCAATTTCTTCTCTTCATCAGTTACTTCCTCGTCAACTGAGAGATAACCATTCCTTATTAGCATCCTGACGATCAACGCTAGCCACATGATCAACAATTTCTCCGTTTCCATTTTCATGCTCAGCTCAACTCTCTGTTCTATCTGTCCATACGATGCATCTTCGATCGATCGTTTAGTCTTCAAGCTCCAGGTTCGATAACCATTGCTTCTTCATGATTTGATTTTTCCGATCTACTAGTCGTTGTTCAGTAACTGGGAACATTCCTCTACTAATCCATACACTGTGCATTCTATTCCTGTAGCCATTACGGCCGGGCTCGCTGCTATACTAGCACTCCATAACAGTCCTGTTATCATCCTGTGACCACTTTCTTCTAAAGATGTCACATTGTCAGTTGATAATTATTTTATAATGATAATGATAATGGAAAACTTCATATATTTTCAACAAAATTTAAAACTACTAATACTATACCATTCGACCTCCTCTCTAATAACAGGCAGAGATATGACTGCTGGATACAAAGGAAAAAGAAAGATGCCTAAAAGTTCAAATTACATTTCAAAAGTTCAAATTGTTCTCTAAAGGAAAATGAATTGTTCACTAGCAATTGAAATTTTCTAAAGCTGGAGTAATGACTGTTCTGTCCATTGCTTATTCCTGCGGCAAAAGATATAGTAACTACACCTTAAGGCTATATTAGCTGCCGTTTTTATTATATATGTTGAGCTTTTTTCTCGTATACCAATGCTTGACATCATGGTTAAAAATGAATTACAATACTTACCAAAAAGGCCAATGCTACCCATTGACACATTCACAAAATTTACCTCACCATATTCATCGTTTAACATGTGAGATAGTTCTTCATATTTGGCTTCCTTCCTTGCAGCGTTCTTTTCAATATTTGCTTCGAATCCAACTGTCAATTCCATTATGTACAACGTTGCACCTTTGACAGCCAACAAATCAGGTCTTAGTTCCATACCAGTAATAACACATGGCGATTCCCAGCCATCCAAGTCTACATAGAGCGATACATCCTTCAAAGAGCTCAGCGTCCTAGCTATGAAACTAAGGACAGAATTGTGTCTCCAGGTGTAACGGCCTTGGTCTAAATATTCCTTACAGCCAGCAATAACATGTGACAATGTTTCATGTTCTTTACAAAATGTACAACGAGAATCATCCGTCTGTTCCCATAACACCATATTACTCCGATTGGCCGGAGCATTGTTTAGAAATCTAATAGCGAAGTTTAAGATATTTGTTGGCATCGAGTGGTGAACATCTGACCAAAGCCTGATAAATCTTGGCTGTATATTGCTAACAAGAAAATTGAAAAGCATCCCTTGACTCACAAGTTTGTTCTCTATCCTCTGTTCTTTTTCGTTTCTGATCGATTTTAGCGCTTCCCGTGTACTATTGAATCTATCAAACTGGACATTTGTTCCTTTGTTAGACTCTTCATAGATTTTCTTAATGTCTTAATTCTGATTGTTTTCATCTTCATCGTACCAGCTATCAGAATGTCCTAACACAATTGAAACTGTTACGCAATGAAATATCGACCGGTCCTGATGAGATCCCGATTCGATTTGTAAAGATGGTAGCTGAAATCCTCTGCTCCCCCCTGACACATATCATCAAAGCATTTATAGAAAGCAACAAATTTCCAAGCCTTTGTAAAGTTGCAAGGATCGTCCCAATTAACAAAGTGGCAACACCAACTGAAAAATCTCATTTTCGGCCTATTGCTATTTTACCAGTCCTCTCAAAGATTTTTGAAAGAACTGTTTGCAACCATCTCATCGAATTCATAGACAAGCGACAGTTGTATAAAGATACAGTTACCGGTTTTAGGAAGGGTTTCTCGACTGGTTCGGCTTTGCTAAAGCTAAGAGATGATATCAAGAAAGCAATGAGTGCGAGTGAACTATCGATAATCGTACTCATTGATTTCTCCAAAACGTTCGATACTATTTTGCATGATACCCTGATCAAAACGTTGCACAAATACAGTTTCTCAAGCGAATTTCTCCACTGGACGCTAAGCTACCTCAGAAGCCGCAAACAGTACGTGCAACTTGACTCAAAGAAATCTACATTCATGACAATATACTTTGGTGTTCCGCAAGGCTCCATTTTAGGCCCACTTCTATTCAACCTGTATGTGAACGATCTTAAAGAATGCCTTCCATCAAAATCGATTCAATATGCAGATGACACTACGATCTATGAATCATGCAGACCTTCCAACATCCAAAACGCTGTAAATAAATTGAATTATTCTCTTATCAAGTTAGAAACCTGGTCGAGCGATCATTCTCTGGCTGTCAATGCTATCAAGTCAAAGTATTTCATCTGTTCGTCTAAACAACTACACAATAGACATCACCTGAGTGATATCCATTAATTGAAAGCCCTACTCGTGAGACACTGACCACTACTATTATAGATCACATAGCTACGACAAACAAAAGTAATATAGTATCTTCGGGGATACATAAATCTTGTCTCAGTGATCATTATTTAATCTTTTGTGTTAGAAAATTTCGTGGTTCTTGCAAAAAACAACACAAGAACATTTCTACCAGGCGAATGAAAAATTTTGATCAAAATGAGTTTATAAACGACCTTTTAGGGGTTGACTGGAGAGGCATCGTACGGAATACAGACGATATAAATATTGTAGTTAACAACTGGACAAAAACTTTCTCACTTATTCTTGAAAAACACGCCCCGACACGTAACTGGCGCGTCTCTGACAAATTCTGTCCTTGGTTGACTAACGACTTCAAACTTATGTGCAAGGCAAGGGATAATATAAAAAAACGAGCCATTCGTACAAAGTCCGAACTATTGATTAAGTCCCATAAACATGTACGTAACCAAGTTAACAAACTAAATGAGCAGCTTAAGCGCGAGTATTTTACTCACAAAATTGCTTCCTGCGAAGGAGACCTCAAAACACATGGAAGACCATCAATAACGTTTTAAACAAGAAATCCAAAACCACCAACATTTCGTCCATAAGTATCGAAGGGAAACACATCTCTTCCAGTGCTGGCATAGCAGAATCTATGAATAATTTCTTCTGTACCATAGGAGATACGCTTAGTGGAAAAATTCCCAGAGCGAAAAACCCTCTTCTTGAGAATGATTACGAGGTTAATCCACAAAAAACTATGTTTAATTTCCACGTTATTGACACCTTTCAAGTAGGAAAAGTTTTTGGCAAATTGAAAACATCAAAGGGATGTGGGAATGATGGTATTGCTAGCTGTTTTCTAAAAATTGCACTTCCGGTTATTTCAGAATCTCTTTGTGATATTTTCAACCTTTCAATTGCTACTGGTTGCTTTCCAGATAGCTGGAAGATTGCCAGAGTAGCACCCATTTTTAAAAGTGGCCAACCTGATGACCGATCTAATTACCGACCAATATCGGTTCTGCCTGTTTTAGCTAGGGTCTTTGAAAAACTTATTCATAACCAATTATATGATTATTTGGACAGAAATAAACATCTGTTTTCAAACCAATCCGGCTTCAGAGCTCTTCATTCTGTTGTCACGTGTCTTCTTAACAACACAGATGACTGGTATGTGAACATGGACGATGGCAGATACACTGCAAATATCTTCATTGATCTCAAAAAAGCATTTGATACTGTGGATCACGACATTTTACTTGCTAAGTTGAGGAAATATGGCGTTGAAAATCTAGAACATTCTTGGTTTACGTCTTATCTAAGCATCAGAAAGCAATTTTGCAAAGTTAACGGGATATGTTCCAAAACTAAAGATATTCATTGCGGTGTGCCCCAGGGTTCTTGTCTTGGCCCTCTTTTGTTTTTGATTTATATCAATGATCTTCCGTTCGCCCTAAAGAAAGGCAAAGTGACGATGTACGCAGACGATACGAGTATTTCTTATTCCTCCTCAAGTTTAGTAGACATAGAACAAACTATAAATAGTGAACTGAATGATTTGAAGCTATGGATGCAAGGTAATAAACTCTCTTTGAATGTCCTAAAAACTCAGGCTATGGTTGTAGGCTCCAAGCCCAAAATTAAGAAAATTACTGACAAAATTGTTGATCATCCAAAATTTTTTATTGGAGGCTCTCAAGTTGAAAATGTAGACCGAGCAAAATACCTGGGTGTGATAATCGATAAGAACTTAAATTGGGAAGAGCACATTAGCAATGTCCGTACCAAAGTTTCTCGTGCAATTGGGTTTCTGAAATACTCCAGGAAATTTTTACCTCAAAACACATTGAGTAAAATGCATTCGGGTATCGTCGAGCCCCATTTTCAGTTCTGTTGTTCGGTATGGGGGTGCTGCGAGGTGACCAAGCTGCAAACCTTACAAAAGTTGCAAAATCGAGCTGCTAGAATCGTTACGAAAAGCAATTTTGATACCCCTTTTATAGGTTTGATACAAAGTTTAAAATGGCCTACTGTAAGTGACATCATTAGAGGCGAAACCGCAACTACAGTGTACAAATCGCTAAACGGTCTCGTCCCGGAGTACCTTTCCAGCTTGTTTGAAAAAAGGTCGACTCGAAATGTCAGGGAACTCAGAAACACCGAAACTGATCTTTCGATACCTTTACGAAAAACTAACAATGGGCAGAGGGCTATATCTTTTCGTGGACCTAAGCTTTGGAATAGCCTTGAACTTGATGTTAAACAGGCACCATCTCTTGCCACCTTTAAGAGAAGAATCAAATCGTAAAGTGGCAACGTTTGTGCCACGGTCCCCTGAACATCTACATCTACATCTACATCGATACTGAGCAGGACCGAGTATCGGTATAATGCTCAGAGTGCAAGAAATAATAAATTAATTAACAAAAAGTGCTGGAAGATGCCACTGATCAATGATCACTCATCAGACCAAATCAAAAAGGGACTGGAAATTTAAGGGAACAAGGGGGCATTGTGGTAATGGATTGGTCAGTAGCATCTATGTTTAATGCAGGTGCAACTGAAAAGCAGTTCTCATGGACTGACGGGGCTACCGTGCCTAAATGAATAAAAAATGAAACATACCAGTTTTTTATCAATGGGTGAAAAGCCTCTTGACCTAGAAAGCAGCCCACGTCTACTTGGCATCTACCAAGATAAACACTTAGACTGGTCAAATCACTTGCAAGAAATCATATCAAGTTGCTACGGAAAACTTGCGGTCTTAAAAAAACTAAAAAATTTCACAACGTTTAAGCTGAGAAAACAACTTCCAGAATGCTTAATATTATCAAAGCTTGACTTTAACGATCATGTCTATGCACCCTTGACTATTGCACAAGTTAACAAATTGCAACGATTACAGAAGGCAGCTGCGAGTTTTGTTTTCGGCAAATATGTCTCCACCAAAGATATCCTAAAACTGAGCTGGCTTCCTGTAGAAGAGAGACGGGCGTTCAACTGCATGAAGCTTACATACAAAGCTATTCATTATGAAAACTGGCCAACTATCTATCAAATAGAAATCAAAGCGACAGGACGCATGCTCCGTAGTAGTAACGACTGAAAGCTGATGTCCTCGATGATAAAAGGGACGTTTCAAGATCAAGCCAGCAAACAATTCAACAGAGTGCCATCTACTGTTCGACACGAAAAAACTCTACCCTCGTTCTGTAATAGCTTACGGAAGCATCTTTTTAAGCAAGCTAACGAACGACTTGCCAATTAATTTTTATTCTAAATCTTTAATAACTATTCATTTTGGCGTTTTTACAATTCTTTCATTTTCAATTTTATTTTACTTTTTCTTCAATTTGATTGTAAACATAGGGAAAAAACCTTTTTAGCTAGAGTTGAAGATCCACACTTTAGTTGTGGATATGCTCATAAAAACCATGTATGTATATGTATGTATGTATATTTTCTTAATGTCCTCATTTGGAGAGTTCTTCAAGCAATTTCTCAACACCGTTTGGCAGAGGAAATTCTATAGATGGCATCATAATATCTAGACCAAATTTATCTTTGGAAAGTAAGCAAATATCAAGGGTTCCGTTGATGGGGATATCCGTCCAGCGTCGTAAATATGAAGCAACGACATTATCTAAGTTATTTCTAACCCACGTAAGGCCTAAATTTGCTATAGTGAGATCCCACGATATCTTGCTAAGGACATAATGTTTGTATGATTGCGTTTTGTTCTTTGGGTGAAGAGGAAGAGCATCGATGCAGGTCATCAAATCCTCGATTATCGTTTTAGCCTTGTCCCTGTGCTTCGATTCTTCCATTTCAAAATTATAGTACCTTCCAAGATACTTGAAATTTTCATCCTTTTTCACTTGTGGTATCAGAGAATTATTTACATACAACTTGATTGAACTGTCAAGATGGCAGCTACGGGCTCCCTGCTCTTCGCATACTGTTATTATTATTTTATTTTTTTTTCTTATCATAAATTTATTTCTCTTGATTATTTTTCGTTAGTATGCCTTAATTAGCTTTAAATTAGCTATTTTACATTAGCCTACTTTAAATAAAGAATTAATAATAGTAATAATAATAAATGTTGTATAATATTGTCATTGAATTCCTCCTGTGTTATGAAGTTATGTTGGCCAAGAATGTATAACGATTTCAACGAGAATGATATTGACAAGTCGTTTATCTCGTATCGAAACATCATTATGGCGAAATTCCTTGGAAGAGCAATGATTTGGAATGACATTTCGAAGGGCCTATTTACAGCGCAAAGTAGAGCGGAAAGGCGCAGAAAGATGGCAACCTTTTGCAGGCATCACAGTCTCAAACAGCATCTCCTTGTGATGATTATTCTTCTCAGTGGCGACATTTCACTCAATCCAGGTCCAGCCCCTGACGTTTCTCGAAACTTCGCTGATTTGCTCCAAACACGAGGTCTGAAAGTTATACACCAAAACATCCGTGGTTTAGTCTGCCATAAAGTCAGTCTGGAGGAATTGCTATGTCGCTCAGACCTTAAGCAAGCACATGTAATTGGAATCAGTGAAACGCATTTAAATAGAAATATTCGAGATAGTGAAATTGATATTGCTGGGTTTGACCTGCTTCGAAAGGACCGTGCCGAAGGTGCTGGTGGGGGAGTTGCTGTATACGTGCATGAATCTCTGACCAACCACCGTAGACTTGATTTAGAGGAAGCAAGTATCGAGTGTATGTGGACTGAGGTACTTGTGAAAAACTCAAAACCAATTTTGGTTGGGAATTTGTACCGTCCACCGGACAGTTCGGACTATCTACCTGAAGATTTCAATGATAGATTTGAGACAATGCTCTCTAACGTCTGTTGCGAGGACAAAGAAATGTTGTTGCTAGGGGATTTTATTTGCGATTATAGCAAAGCAAATAAAAATCAACCACTGAAATCCACAATTGCAAGTTTTGGTCTGCATCAACAAATTACTACCCCCACGAGAATCGACGAAACTTCACAGTCCCTGATTGATTTAGTGCTAACAATCATGCCTCACAATATTTGCAAGACTGTTGTTTTGGAATCTTTCCTGAGTGACCACCATTTGATAGGAGCAGTGAGAAACCTCAATAGCCTTAGATTTAGCCCTCGCTTAATTACATGCATGAATTACAAGAACTATGAAATAGAGAGTCTAAATAAAGACCTCAGGGAAGCCCCTTGGGATCAAGTTCTTTAGTCCCAAGATGCAGAAATTGCATATAATGACTTTGAAAGTATCTTGACTAAGGTCTTTGATAAATATGCTCCAGTAACACAGAAAAAAGTTCGTGGCTTGCATTGTCCCTGGAGATCCCTAGAGATCTTAAAATTGATAAAGTTGAGAGATTACCATCTAACAAAAGCTAAAAAGAGTGGAAATGATAATGACTGGAAACTGTATAGGGAATATCGAAACAAAGTAAACTCATGTATTAGGAAGAGTAAGGCTGCTTATAACAAAAGTCTGATTGAGGAAACACAAAGAATCCTAAGCAATTTTGGAATTTGGTTAAAAAACTATACCCGTCTTAGGACAACGCTTCCGTAGGTGTATCTGCACTCGAAGTTAACGGGAAACTGGAAACTACCAAACAAGGCATAGCATCTTTATTTTGCGACTATTTTACAACTTCCGCCAAAAAGCTGTGCAGTAATCTACCATCAAATTTTACTTGGCGAAATGACGGTGTGTTAAGCCAGGAAACGCCAACTTTTAAGTTTCAATCAGTTTCAAAGGAAAGAGTTCGAAGGCACCTTGCTAAGCTAAAATCGACAAAATCCCCCGGTCATGATAACCTACCACCAAGGCTGTTAAAAGATTGTGCAGATTTCATTGCAAAGCCTTTGGCACACATCATAAATTTGTCACTTAAAACTTCTTTAGTTCCAAATAAACTGAAGATCACAAAAGTTATTCCACTTCATAAGTCTGGAAATAAAGCATTGCCTGACAATTATCGTCCAATGTCAGTGTTACCTGTTTTATCCAAAATATTAGAAAGAGTTGTTTACGAACAAATAGCTGTCTATCTAGAAAATAATAAAATGTTAACATCACGTTAGTTTGGCTTCAGGAAGAGATATAATACGGAACTTGCCGTCACACTGTTGACAGACAATATTCGACGAGCAATGGATCATGGGAAATTAACAGATGCTGTGTTCGTTGATTTGCAAAAAGCTTTCGACACTGTTGAACATTCGGTAGTACTGAAAAAACTTCCCTATTATGGTATCAGTGGTGCAGAACTTTCCTGGGTTAAAAGCTATCTGAAGGATCGATACCAGTTTGTTCTATGTGGAAATTCGAAATATTCATGCCAGTTAGTCAAATATGGAGTTCCTCAGGGCTCAATTCTGGGGCCTCTATTGTTACTTATACAAATTAATAATCTAACAAAAGTTGTCAGAGAATGTAACATCCAAATGTATGCTGATGACACTGCATATACGTGTCTCATAGAAGCATTAGTGAGGTGGAGAAAGCTTTGACAAGTGATATGGCAAACATTGCGAAATGGTTAGAGAACAACAGGCTTATCATAAATTTGAAAAAAGGAAAAACGGAAACAATGCTTTTCGGTACTGCTAAAAGACTGCACTCTAAAGATGACTCAAAGATCTGGATGAATGAGCATTTGATACACTTTGTGAATAGTTATAAGTATCTCGGAGTGCTTTTGGACCCTAGCCTAAATATGAAAGAGCATTTACAAAAGACTTTAAAAAGTGCAGCAGCTCGAATTAAGCTTTTGAAAAGAATGAGACAATCACTGACGAGTCATGCAGCAGAATTGATATACAAAGCAATTGTATTGCCCAAAATGCTGAATTGTTCTACACCGACCCTAAAGATCTCAGACACAATGGGCAAAAAATTCGAAAACCTTCAAGCTAGAGCCATTAAAATCATTCATCATCATCCAGAGTTTGATCAAGAACATGGGTATATGACGATATTAAACCAGAAAAAGTTTAAAGCAGATCTTTTAATCTTCAAGTGTTTGCAAGGAACTACCATTCCAAATTTTGAGTCATATGGTGAAAGAGTTTGCCACAATTATGGTACAAGAGGCAATAAAGCTACATTACGCGTTCCAAGGATCAGAACAGAAGCAGCAAAAATGTCCTTCTGGTTCCAAGGCCCATCTTGCTTTAACGAACTACCCATTGACATTCGAAGTTTAGATTCTATTGTTGTTTTCAAGCATCGACTAAAAGAACATCTACAAGGATTATAGTCATTTACTTAAGGACAGGACATTTTAAAAATAGATATTGAAGGACATTTTAGGTTTTTACATCGTAAATAGATACATTACTTTTCTTTATTGTTCAGACAGGGCCCTTATTGATAACAATACTTATAGTGTTGACAAGGTTACCTTGTATAAATATTGCTATTATTATTATTATTATTATTATTATTATTATTATTATTATTATTATTATTATTATTATTATTATTATTATTATTATTATTATTATTATTATTATTATTGTCCTTTCTTCACGCCTTTTTGTTGTTTGGCGGCTTTTTCTGGGCAGCGGATTGAATCCGTCAATCTTAGGTGTCCAGAGTCTTTCTAATTATCTTCGCCGTGCCAAGTACACACGTCTTTTGTAATAAAGATGTCATTTGTCCCATTTCAAGTTGCTCAACATATCTCTTAAAGTTTTGCTCAGCGTACCAAGAGCTCCGATGATGATTGGTATTATCACCACTTTCCTGACATTCCATAGTTTTGCTACTTCCCTTCTAAGATCTTCATACTTTTCCCTCTTCTCCTCTTCTCTTTCGATCACTCTTATTATTATTATTATTATTATTATTATTATTATTATTATTATTATTATTATTATTATTATTATTATTATTATTATTATTATTATTATTATTATTATTATTATTATTATTATTATTATTATTGTTTCAGTTGGCACAGCTTGATGTTCTGCTGGTATTTTCCAATGTCAGCAGTCTACATCCAGTAAACTAAGGTGACATTGTCTTATCTGCTAGCTACGCCCTTCTGTCCTCAGTAACATCATTTGAATGAGTTCCATCCTGATCTTTCTCCTTTGCCACTCAGTTCTCTAATGTCCTTCTCAATATCCTTGCTGTTCCCAGTAAAGCGGTCTTCTGTAGATGTTCTGTCTTTATTTGTATTCCTAATCTTTCTATGTATTGTTTAAAATTCTTACTGACAGCTCCAAGTGCTCCAATAACCACTGGTACTATCTCTACCTTTTTCATTGACCACATTTTCTTGACCTCCCACTTTAAGTTATCATATTTTTCTATCTTTTCCTTTTCCTTTGCACCAACTCTGTTGTCTCCTGGGATGGCAATGTCAATCATTGTGCATTTCTTTTCTTCCTTTTCTACAACAACTATATCTGGTTTCTGACATTCTATTTAATGATCACACTGGATCATAAAGTCCCAAAGCATCTTAACCTTATCAGACTCAACAACACCTTGTGGAGAATGTTCATACCAGTTAGCTCCTCGTTCTAGGTCATATTTTCCACATAATGTCCAATGCACAGTTCTTGCAATATTATCGTGCCTTCTTTTATATTCTCTTTGAGCAAGCTTTTCACATTCACTAACTACGGGACCTATGCTTTCCCCTTTTTCTCCGCACATTCGGCACAAAGGTGATTCCGCCGTCTTATCTATATTGAACTTGATATAATTTGTTCTTATTGCCTGTTCTTGGGCAGCACAAATAAGAGCTTCTGTCTCTACTTTTAAATCACTCTTTTGTAACCATCTCCACATCTTGTTCTTATCAATTTCATCACTTGCTTCCCTGAAGTATTGGCCATACATCTTCTTCTCTTTCCAGGCTCTTTCACTGTTGTCTTTATTTTCTTGTACTGTTCTTTAGGCAAACATTCTTCGGTTTGAATTACACCACTCATTCTAACTTGCTCTAACAATGGCTCCATAGAATTCTTTATATAAAACCCAACACTGTTCTCCTCTGATCTTATACAGCTTTCGCAGCTTATTAAGCCTCTTCCTCCTTTGGATCTCGGAAAGTAAAGCCTGTCTACGTCACTTTTAGGATGGAACGCACCATACAACGTCAATAATTTTCTTGACTTTCTATCCAAGTTTTGTAATTCCTCTTTGTTCCATTTAATAATACCTGCTCCATATCTGAGTAAAGCTACGGCCCAAGTGTTTATTGCTTGGAACTTGTTTCTTCCATTGAGCTTCGACTTTGATACTAATCTCAATCTTTTTAGATATTCCTTTCTAAATTTCATCTTCATTTCATCTTCCATCACTCCATCTATTTCCAAGATCCCTAAGTAATTGTACCCATCATTTTCAACAACCTTCATCAGTTCACCATCTGGCAACAAAACTCCCTCATAATCTACTACTTTGCCCCTCTTCAGGATTAAAACACCGCATTTTTAACGCCAAATTCCATTCCAATATCTTTGCTGAACAGGTGTACTATTTTGACCAACGAATCGATTTGGGTGTCACTCTTACCATAAAGCTTCAAGTCGTCCATAAATAATAGGTGGTTGATCTTTCTTCGCTTATCTTTAAACTCATAAGCAGCTTTTACTTTCCTTAATACCAGGCTTAACGGTATGAGACAAATCACAAACAATAAAGGGGACAAACTATCACCCTGGAAGATCCTCTTCTAATGTGAACATGACCTAACCTCTCTCCACATGATGTTAATTCCGTTTTCCATTGTGCCATACTCCGATGAATAAACCGTCCTACGTTCCCGGCGATGCCAAATATTTCCAAGCATTCGATGATCCATGATTGTGGCACCATATCGTATGCCTTTCTATAATCGATCCAGGCCATCGCTAAATTAGTGTGTCTTTCCTTAGAATCTTTCAGGACCATTTTGTCAATTAATAATTGATTTTTAGTACCCCTGCTCTCACGTTTGCTTCCTTTTTGCTCATTAGGTAAAATGTTGTTGCTCTGTAAGAAGCCATACATGTTTTCTGCTATTATACCTGTCATTAGCTTCCACAATAATGGTAAACATGATATAGGTCTAAAGTTGTCTACAGCGTTTCCCTTTGTCGAATTTTTCTGGCATAGCACTGTTCTTCCTTTCGTCATCCATTCAGGCAGTTCTTCCTGGCCGTTCAAGATTTTATCCATCTGTTCTGCTATTCTTTGGTGGCACGCTGTTAGCTTTTTCACCCAGAATCCCTGCACCCCGTCAGGTCCAGGGGCTTTCCAATTTGGCATCTTTCTGCATTGCTCTTCTACTTTATCCTTGGAAATATGCATGTCCTCTTGTACTGGATATGTCTCAGTTTCCTTGATTTGTTGTAACCATTCTGCCTGTTTATTATGCTCTTTTGCATTATCCCAAATTCCTCCCCAGAACTTCCTACTTTCTTCTGCACTAGGAAGGATCTTTTCTTTCCTTGTCTCTCCATTTATTTCCTGGTAGAATCGCTTCTGATCTATATAAAATAGTCGATTCTGTCTGTACTGCTTTATCATTTGCTCATACCTATTTAGCTTTACTTTCTTTGCTGTTACTCTCTGCTTCAATTCCTCTATATAGCAACTGCTAGTCCCTTTCTATTTACGTTATATTTCTTCTGCAGAGAGCTGAATTTTCCTTCTCTTCTCAGCTCTCCCCTTTTCTTCCTTTCTAATATTGCTATGTCTTTCCGGAGTATATCGATGTCATTTTCAGTTCTCCTCTTCCACCATGGTTCATTATTCCTTTTTGACCCTCTTTTATTCTTTATCCCTAATCTTTCTGCTACATAGATGATAACAGCTTTCAACAATTTGTTTGTCTCAGATATACTTTTGGTCTCGATATATTTCAACACGCTGTTGACTCTCGTCGTCTCCTCGTCTACTCTTGATTTATCTACTTTCTTGAAGTCACAATCAACTTCTTCTTCCGTGTTATTTATTAACTCTACTATCCTTCTCATCATCACCTTTTCTTCCTCCGTTGCTTGCTCAATGTCAGTCAATACATTGATTACAGACATGACATTCTCTCCATTTTGCTCATTATCCGCCGGTCTAATGTGTTGTATATTCTCGTCAATGTTGGTATAAGTTCCATCATTATTTTTATCTCTTCCTGAAATTTCATTATTCGCTTCCACCCCCAAAGTTCCCTGGGCTTCACCTTCTTCCTGCATGACTCGTCTTTTTATCTCTTTCAGTTCCACAGACGTTAGCCAACCATTTTTTCTGATCATCCTTGCTTGGTCGCACAATCTTTGCTCAGTTACTGGGAATAATAATCTTTCTTTCCATTTCCTGTGCATCCTCTGCCTATATCCTCGAATGCGCCTTCCTTCCTCTGTGAATGGTCTACTTTGATAGAAACATTCCATTGCTGCTACATTAACCTCCTTCGTCCATTTCATTCTTGCATTAGCAGCAGTAGTTTGATGACGACCGGGCCTGTGCTGCGGCCCCACAGGACACCTGCCGGACGTGGAATCTTCACTTATTGTTCCAACCCCATTTACGTCGTTATTATTATTATTATTATTATTATTATTATTATTATTATTATTATTATTATTATTATTATTATTATTATTATTATTATTATTATTATTATTAGATTCAAGAAAAACAAGAACTTTTCAGTGAAATATTTCGATCTTATGTAGATCTTCTTCAGTCACAATGTGAGTAAATTACAAGAGTGTACTATAACGATATATTATTATTATTATTATAACAATAATTGCAAAGTTCAAAGTTCAAAGTTCATCTACAACAAGGCAGATATACGTGACGGCATAACTCCATCCTGGCGATTCTTTTGAGTAGCATTGATGGCCTGAGGGGCTTGAGAATCTTTGCTGATATTCCAGGCTATCCCTGCCCTACAGTTGTCACCGGAACACTAAAGCGACCAGATGTCGTCATAGTCTATCAAGAGAAGATCGTCATCGTTCTAGAGTTAACCTGTGGTTTTATTACCAATGTAAAAGAAAATTGTGCAAGGAAGATTGGAAAATACAACTCTACCATTGTTGATCTCAAGAAGCAGTTCGAGAAAGTAACATTTGTGAATCTGAGCATGAGCGCCCTAGGATTGATATTCAGGGATGATAATGGAAATGGCATAATGCAAGCATTAAAGAGCATCGGACTTTCGGAACTCCAATCAAAAAACATTATTAGAAACATGATAAACATCTGTATAAGGACAACGTATTATATATTTTGTAGAAAAGACAAAAACTGGACCAATCCAGAACTCTTAAAATTCTAAAGACGTAAGATTGTTGAAGGCAGTAAGGCTTGACTAGCATGCCCTTTTATGGAGAGTGGTAGTCACGAATAAATTCTTTATACTGTTAAGTTTTACATTCTTAAATATTCATCTTGTTGTAAGTTTTATTTATGAGAATGAAAGTTTCCATTATTTGCTTGAAATTGCTGACATTTGGTGCCCTTTTTGACCATGGCGAGGCAGACACATTTGTCAATTCGAATTAAATTCGAATTATCATTTCTGACCATTGACACCAACGAGTGAATGCATTTCAAAGAACTTGATTTTCACTTTCTAATCCTGATACTACGGAAGCATCGTCGGCTGATTGAAACCAGTGCCTTGGTGTGAAGTTTGCACTACTTCTGTAGCCCACCTGTTGAAACGCATCAGCTTTGAAATATTGAGTAAAGGTATTGATACACATATTGAATATTAATGGGGACAAACAGTCACCTTGCAGAACACCCCTGCCTACCTCTATGAATGGTGTACGAAATTCATATGTGATGATGGATGTGTTAAATTCCTTGTAGAGGCTATCAATGACGTCAGAGATCGGTTGAGGAATTTTATGATAGTTGTTGACCTCCTTGATTAGATTATGATGAACTTCCCCAAAAGCGTTCTTGAGGTCAATTAATGTAATTACGAGAGATCGCTGCTTTCGACGAGCAGTATTTATCAAGTGGGCCATGTGTGTGGTGTGTTTGCAAGTTCCAGAGATGCCAGGGGTAAAACCTTTTTGTATCCTGTGTTCGATCATCTCATTGTGCTTCAGGAAATTGTATATTTTGTTCCGTAAGCATGATATGAATATTTTCAGCGGTATTGACTCCAATGTGATTGGCCTAAAATTTGCAGGATCTGATGTATCGCCGTTTTTATGAAGTAAATTTGTGATTGCCCTTTTCCATTCGTGGGGCACAGACCCCTGACGCCAGACTACTGATATCAGTTCTGTTATGTATGACCTCAAGTACGGACGGTACGGACTGTTATGTAATCATGAGGCAATCAATAATAATAATAATAATAATAATAATGATAGTAATAATAATAGATAAACTAAAACCTCATCAAAATTTAACAGAAAAAAAAGAAAAGATAAACGAGACTGCTAAAATTCCAAACGTTTCGATCTAATATCTTCCTCAGTCAAATGATAATAAGCATAATTAGCATAATAATAATAATAATAATTATTATTATTATTATTATAATGATAATAATAATAATAACTACTACTTGACCAAGATGCTAAGCAAAAAAAAAACTGCTTGAAAAACTGGTGTGTTGCCGTATTCCCAGGAATGTATCAGCTAAAATCCGTTTACTACCAATAACTATTGTCCTAATAACTTTTTAACTCTGCTCCTCCAGATATAGTTTCCTCCAATTATACACGATATCGAACACCATTTCATCATTTCTTTATATTTTCTTTACTTTGGGAGAAGTTTCTCAATCCTTTCCATACGTCACTTTTTACACACCCAAGAAAACCAAAACAAAGAACAACCAGCTGCATTGAGAATCCATTTCTCTCCAGATAATCGCATAACTCCTTATATCTTCTAACTTTTTCTTGATAGTCATTTTCCAAATATGAATCATAACAAACAGTTATTTCCACTATTGTACACTGCCTCTGTACACGATTAAGAATGACTATGTCTGGTTTACGATGAACAATCTGCTTTTGAAATTCAGGAAATATGGTTTCTGCCAACAAGTTGGATGAAATTCTTGCCCGTGGCTTATTTTTCCTTTATGAATTCTGCAATCTTATTCACAATTCGATCATGACGACGTGAATAGAAATTCCTAAACTCGTTGCAACCGTTTAATATGTGAGCTACGGACTCAGTATGTCTGTGACAGAACGGGCATTCTGGGTTGTGATCTCCATTCCACAGGTGAAGGGTAACGTTGGTAGGAAGAATACTAAGTCTCGCTTTGATTGTAAAAATCACAAGAGCATCATCAACTTTCCAATCATAATAGATCGAGTGTGATGATTTTATATGAACATTTTCAAGATTGAGATAACATCCTTGCACAGTTAATTCCTTTGAAGCCTCGATATCTCTTTCAACACAGAGCTGATACAGCTTCTTTTGAAGATCACACTGATTCTCACACCATGATCCTTTAACAAGAACCATTGCCTTGTCATGCACGTACTCAATATCAACGTTCAAGCTTCTCGCATATCTTACCATATCTGGCCAGTCAGACTGACCACCGAAATTTTTGTTACAAGCCAAGAAACCATCATTAGTTAATTCATATCCAAGTAAATTATTTGCACCATCCGTTGGTCTGACTCGTCTCTTTTTCATGTCTAGCTCAAGAGATGACCTCGCATTGTGCTTAAAATGCACATCGTCATGATTTAGCATTGTAATAAGAAAGGCTAAACGTGTTGATCTATAGTATCTATAGACATCAGAAATTCGCTTAATGCCAAGACCACCATTTTCTCGGGGGAGGAATATCACAATTCGTGTTGTGGACTTGTAAAGGAAAAATAGTTCACGAACTGCGTCATTTATTATATTGTCTAGCTGGTCCAACTGCTTCACACTCAGTCTAGAATTATAGAAATGGTGTAATATTTTTGCAAGAGCAAGATTGTTCGTAGCACTTCCCTTTAGAGCTAGGGATAAATCAGAAGCTTTGATTTTAGTTACCAGATCTTTATACGTGTCAACTATGTCTGTGATTTGTTTTGCATCTTCGCCGAAAATTGACATTGATTTACCGAGGTATTTGTATGGCTTATCACGTTGATACACAGGTAGTTTGTTGGACTTAATTTTTATTCCAGGGGTAGCATTTTCTTTACCCTTGTACCAATTGTTTCCTGAACGACGGCCATAGAATACAACACATTTCTCTTGTTTAACCTGAAGACCAGCTTCGTCCATTTTTGATTCAGCCGCCCCAATCATACTTTTTATCACATTTGAATTATTTGCAGCTGATACAATATCATCAGCAAACGCTTGAACTGGCATTGGATTCAAATACACCTCATCCCTTATATTATTTTCTAAGATTGCAGCAGTTACCATAGGCTTGCAGACACGATCAATAACCATGATGAATAGAAGAGCACTCAGGGGGTCACCTGTTTTGGTACCCCTTGCGATGTGAAACCTTTTTGACTTCTTATGGCCACAAATCACTTCAAATGATGAATTCTTGTAAAGATTTTCAATAATGCAGCAGTACATCAGTGGAACTCTAAACTCTTTCAGGATTTCAAATATAAAGTCATGTCTAACACTGCCAAATGCATACGCAAAATCGATGAATACCAAATATAGTCTTGTGCTCTGGTGTCTAAAATCGTCGATTGATGTCTTTAAGGTGTAAACTAATTCTTGGCGATCGCGTTTGCACAAAAATGCACGTTGCCAAAAAGCCACTTCTGTTATACGGCAATGATCTACCACACAAAGCCTTGGAGAAAATCTTATATGAAACTGGTAAGAGAGAAATGTCCCGCAATGTTGACAAATCGTTAGCATCAAAATTCTTTTTTTGGTATGCGTTGAATAGCAGAATGTTTCCAGTGATCTGATAATTTTAGATTTTTTAATGATATGTTGAATACATCGACTAAAGTGTCCCCATGTTTATCCCAGACTGCCTTCACCACCAGAAACACCATCTATCCCATACGTCTTCCCGTTCGGACAGGACTTGACCACTGTTTCTATTTCGTCTATTTCCTCATGCTGAAAAAGGTCCTCATCAGCCACCACTACGCCAGATCGATCAAAATAGTCATCATTGTTTACCACAAAATCTTCAGGTTTCACATATTTGTCCAATGAATCGTAGCATTGTTCATTCTGAACAGTTGTCAATTGAAAAGTATCCCTTGAGGGCCAATAACCATCATTCTTTATTACAGATATCGCGTTTTTCGTCTATGGAACCAAAGTTGTGTCAACTTCTCTCTTGGGACCTTTAAATCCGATTGTTTGTTGACCGTTTCAATGAAAAGAATGGTCTGATTGTATTTTTTTATATAAAGAAGTTGATGCTCAAGATACTCAATTCTATTCAGTTCTTCTCCGTTCAAGTTTAAATTGTCTCGGTGAAACGTATTGGCAATCCGCGTGCAAAACTTTAGGAAGGCTCCGCTCCACCTTTATCCACTGGGCTTGGATCGAAGAAATTTAATAATACTAATAATAAATAATAATAATAATAATAATAATAATAATAATAATAATAATAATAATAATAATAATAATAATAATAATAATAATAATAATAATAATAATAATAATAATAATAACAATTATAGTAATAATGATAATAATAATAATAATAATAATGATAATAATAATAATAATAATAATAATAATAATGATAAAAATAAACCACCATCAAAATAAACAGAAAAAGATGAATAAAAAGAAAGACTGTTTAAAATCAAACGTTTCGATATTAAATCTTCATCAGTGTTTACTATCCTCAGAACAGCCAAGTATTTATACGCTAAAACCTACAAAATAACATTTCCATAAAATAATGATAAAATTCCCCCGAGCCCCCTTTAAAAACATGCCAAACAAAACACCCAGACCACTAAAGTAAACACCTAGACCACTATAGTATTTCATGTAAGCGAAAGCTCTCCATTTAAAAGGAGATGTTTTGTAGCCAGTCCTCTTATCTTTATGTTTGCGACATCAGAATGGAAGCTCCTTTTATGTTAAGTCTCAAGCCAGGCAAGAAGCATGCCTCCTAACGATCCTCCTGGGATTTGCTTAACTTGCTAAATGTTTACTCTTAATCTATTACTATTAATAATAATAATGATGATAATAATAATAATAATAATAATAATAATAATAATAATAATAATAATAATAATAATAATAATAATAATAATAATAATAATAATAATAATAATAATAGATTTAAGAGGCTCTGGAATGTAAGAGAAGTCAATAATAATAATAATAATAATAATAATAATAATAATAATAATAATAATAATAATAATAATAATAATAATAATAGTAATGATACTAATAATAACAATAAGGGAAAGCCTTAAAATGAAGATTCAAGCAAAAGCTCAGCGATTGCGGAGATATGACAAGAGAAGCAAGCAATACAACCAAAATAGAATGTTTAACAAGGATCGTAAGAAATTCTATAGGTCCCTAGGTAAAGAAGAAATAAAAGTAGAGAACCCACCGAGCAAAGAAGAAATAGAATAATTCTGGAGAGGCATCTTAGGAGAAGAAAAGCACCATGATGATAATGCACATTGGATAACTCGAGAAGAAGAAAAATATGCACATGTAGAGAATCAAGCATGGGACCCAATAACGAAGGAAGAGGTCCATGCTGCGATTAGAAAATCAGCTAAATGGAAGTCACCAGGTATAGATGCAACACCAAATCTTTGGCTGAAACAACTAACAGCAACTCATAATGCACTAACAACAGCATTTAATAAAGCAATTGAAAGCCCAGAAGATTTGCCAGATTGGTGTACAACGGCTCGTACTTTTCTCCTACCTAAAAGTGATGAAACTGATAAGCCAAACAATTACAGACCAATTGCATGCTTACCAACACTATATAAAGTATTGACTTCAATCATTTCAGAGTGCAGCTATAAACATATCCTAGCCAATGATATATTACCGGACGAACAAAAAGGCTTTGCAAGAAATTCATATGGATGCAAAGATCAACTTCTTTTGAACAAAGCAATAATTGAAGATTGTAAAAGGAAGAAGAAGAACTTAAGTGTAGCGTGGATAGATTACAGAAAAGCTTACGATAGTGTTCCACACAGTTGGATTTTAAAAACTTTGTCAATCTATAAATTTAACAACAAACTGATAAATTTCATGGAAAAATTGATGAAGTCATGGAACACTACGATGTATCTGAATCACGTACAAGGTATTATCACAACAGAAAAGATCAGTATCAAACAAGGAATATTCCAGGGCGACTCTCTCTCACCTTTATTATTCTGCTTAGCATTAGTGCCGTTAACATCAGAGATTAATGACAGTGGATATGGATAAAAGATGAACAGAAACAATGTGCCAGTCAGTAACCTGTTTTACATGGACGATCTGAAACTCTACGCGTCCAATGATGATCAACAGCAAGGAGAACTACAGATTGTAAAGCAGTTTAGTGATGACATCGAAATGAGTTTGGTTTAGATAAATGTGCAAAAGCATCGTTCAAAAAGGGTAAACTAATTAGCACTGGCAACATTGAGCTGGATAAAGAAACAACTATCAATGAATTAGATCAAGATAGCGGATATAGATACCTTGGAGTGGATGAAAGTGATGGTATACAACACACTAAAATGAAAGAGAAGATCAGGAAAGAATATTACAGAAGAGTACGACTAATAGTGAGTTCAGAACTGAATGGAAAAAACAAAATTGAAGCCATAAACAGCTTGGCAATATCTACTGTACAATATAGTTTTGGAATAATAATAAATAATATATAATAAAATGTACATTTCTAGAGCGCACATACAAATAACAAGTATCTATCTATGGCGCTTTACAATGACAAAAGTATACAAGTGGTTTAAAATTTAGGTAAGTAATAAGAGGTCCTCTGCATGTTAAAATCTTAAAAACGGCTAAAATGAATGACCACGAAATGAGTCTCGAGAAGATTTGTTTAACTAAGAGCAATTTCAAAGAAATAGGTTTTCAAATTTTTCTTAAAAATATCCAAATTTGGAGATGTTTTAACATTGTTAGGCAGCATGTTCCAAAGTCGAGGAGCACAGACGGAGAACGCTCTGTCTCCATAATACTTTAATTTTGATCGTTGTTCTTGCAGGTTGATGCCATTCGCTGATCTTAATGAATAGCTTGATTTCCTCAGCTCGAGTAAATCACTAATATAAGTTGGTGCTTCGTCGTGTAATGATTTAAAGACAATGGTCAAAACTTTAAATTCAATTCTGTATTTGATGGGCAACCAATGCAATTTCTTTAATCCAGAATGTATGTGCTCGAATTTTGAAAGGCCAAGGATGACCCTGGCAGCAGAATTCTGGACGTTCCGCAGTGGCCTTATAGTGGAATCCGGAAGGCCAATCAACAATGCGTTACAATAATCCAAGTGTGATAACACCAAGGCATTTACAAGCCTGACGAGGGAATCATGGGTCAAATACTTGCGAATCTTCTTTATGTTATATAGGTTTAGAGACGCTATCCGACACTTCTCTGATATATGTTTTTTCATGTTGAGAGTGCTGTCTAACCAGACACCTAAATATTTAGCATGAGAGGAAATTTCAACTGGATCATTTCCAACTCTGATTGATTCAACCTGTAATTGTTCTATGGTATGACTTGATCCAAAAGCAATGAACTCTGTTTTCTCTTGGTTCATCTTCAGGCGATTTTCTACCATCCATAAACCGACTTTTTCAAGACATAATTCAACGTTAGCAAGTGTGAGTGATACTGACTCTTTGTCAGTAGATGATATTGAATACAGCGCATGATCATCAGCGTAACCCATTGCAGAAATAGTATTGCGATAAGGTACTTGCATATACCGAGTACAAGATGGGACCAGCACATGATCCTTGTGGTACTCCAAATCTCAATTCCGATTTGTCTGATAAAACGTTGTCTATCTTAACACGTTGACTTCTAGACTCCAGGTAGGAATTAAACCAT